>CAWUPM010001419.1:0-1294120 GCA_963924295.1 Dioctria rufipes | reverse complement strand
GACAGCGATCGTACATGCAACTTAGCATAGATCCAGTGGTGTTTTCAGAAATCAAAAAGTGCAAAAATTAATAATTCTCAATACAATCTTATAGCATAAATCAACGTGCCTAGCAAGGTACAGCATTCACATGCTATCAAGATTTTAATATCAAATTAATAAGTTGGTGTGACTTGAATTTGGTGGTGAACGTTTTAGGATAAGTATTTGTGATATATATTCTTAAAACATTTGGTGGTGGACAATTTAATTTAGTTTTTTCACATAGCATTGACTTCATGCAAGCCACGCATAATTAATGCTTCATGTGAAAAAACAACGTAGATTAGTTAATATTAAGCTACACGTGAATTATAGTAAGTAAGAAACAGTGAAATTAATTGTAATCAAAGTGAATTGGTGAAAATCTGAGGTATAAAATTGAGCACGTGTCACGTTACGACACCTCAAGAATACATGCCTACAGATAATTAATTAAATTAATTAAGTACATTTAAAGTGAAAAAATTAAAATAGAATTCAGACTAACGTAAAATAAGTAATTTTGGTTAATAAAGCAACAGTAAACACAAGCTCACATATCTTGTCATTTTAACATACCGCTACACTAACCTACCTAAAATGCAGTAATATAGCTGTAGTGTTCAATTACCGCTACATTACAAAACATTTTTTGGTGGTTCCATCCAGGAATGTGTGCCTGTTTACTGTTGCGATTGACAATAATTCATTTACGATTAAATTAGTCAAGCAATTCTTACTGTTATTGTGCTGAAACGTGGCAGTTTTTAAGAAGTTTTCAAAATAATAACTGTGCTTAGACGTGGCAGTTCTTATTAAAAAACACAAAAATTAATTTATAAACGTGCTTAGACGTAAAACTTCAGGGTGCCCAGACGAGGCAGCTCGAATATTTTCGAAATTTCTATTATAATTACTGAACTTACATGTCAGTAAATCGTGTTACATAGTTAAGTGCTGAACTTACATGTCAGTAACTCTTAATAAATAGCTGAATAATTAAATTAACTAAAATTAGTAACGAAAATTTAGATAAATATTTTTTCACGTCAATTTGTCATACACGGTATCAATTTACGTTCTTCGACTAAATTTACATTTATCCCACGTGGCATTAAATTGTTTTTTGTTTTCAATTATCTTCATCATTTAACCCACACGGTTAATTAACTAATCGTAAAATATCAATCAACATGGATTCAGTAGATAAACTAATCCTTACGGAAAGCATATTGCGTGCAAGAATTGAAAAGTTAATCGAAAATGGAAAGAAAACGAACCTTGTTAAACGAACACAAGGCTTTTATGAAACTAAAATTACAGATTTGAAGAAACTATGGGAATTATATAGCGATACAGATATGGCAATAAATCAGGCTTTATTAGAAAGTTCTGATGAAAAGCAACATGAGTATTTAGCCCAAGATAATCATAGCTCAACAGAGTTAAAATATTCCGAATATATGGGAGAATTAGTAGAAGGATTGCGGAAATTCGTCCCAACTTCTGAAGCATCAAGCTCGGGACAAGTACCTATTCATTCTACAACTGTTGTTCAACAGGAATCATTCCTTCCGCGCATTCAGTTGCCCAAGTATAACGGCAACTGCAATTTATGGCGATCATTTCATGATCTATTCATCTCTCTTGTTCATGACAATACAAAGCTAACACCAGTTCAAAAGCTGCATCATCTGAAATCTTGTTTAGTGGGTGATGCTGAGAAATTGCTGCGGCACACCCCAGTAACAAATGAAGATTACATGCCAGCATGGAACAAGTTAAAGGCTAGATATGAGAACAAGAGAATTTTAGTTAATCATCAATTAAAGGTTTTGGTAAACCAAGCCAAACTAAATGCAGAGTCTGCTAAAGGACTCAAGTCAATAATTGATACAACAGACGAATGTATCCAACAATTACAAAGTTTAGAAGTTGATACGACATCATGGGATGTACTTCTAATACATCTGTTAGTACAAAAATTACCTTTCATTACCCTCAAAATGTGGGAAGAAGAGCAGGGAGGCACACAAGAACTCCCAACATTTAAGTCATTTAAGCAGTTCTTAAATACACGTTTAAGAATTTTAGAATCGTTAGCAGATAGTCTAGTTAAGTCCACACCACATCACAAACCAAACACCACACCAGATGTGACAAAGTCATATCACGTTACAAATGAATTTAAATGCGCAGCATGCAATGCCAGGCATTACCTCCAAAAGTGTCCGAAGTATCTAGCGATGGACATACCATCCAAATATCAGATATTGAAGGCATCAGGTCGGTGCTCAAATTGCTTAGGAATTCACCACTTAAATACTTGCACTAGCAAATTTAGATGTCTGAAATGCAATAAGAGACATCATAGCACCCTTCATGAAGAACACAATAAGGAAAAACCCAAGTCCTCAGCTGTTCATAATGAGCATAAGTCAGCACATGACAAAGTTAGATTGAGCTCAAGTCAAGCTAATCAATCTAGCTCCTCACAGGAAAGCTTTTCCCGGTTACAAGCAGTCAACAATACTGATGGCTTAAACACTAGTCATAACTTCGTAACCCGAGAAAGTCACAATGCTCTACTAGCAACTGCATTAGTAGTAGCACAGACAAAAAGCGGAAAACCTTATATGCTACGATGTCTGATAGATAGTGGCTCGCAATCATCTTTCATCACTGAGGAAGCTTGCAGGAAATTAGGAGCAGTACAAAGCCCAATTGCAGTCTCCATCACAGGCTTAAACACTAGCCATACAGCCGTCGCAAGGCACCAAACAATACTCTCTCTTCGGCCTCGAACAGCGAGATCTACAGCAGTATTAGAAGAAAACTTTCTAATACTTAAGAACATTACAGATCCTCTGCCTTCTAGAATAGTGTCTAAAAAGGAATGCGCGAAGCTAAAGAAACTGCAACTCGCAGATCCCACATTCTGGAAACCGGGAAGGATAGATGCATTATTAGGAGCAAGAGTTTATGCTCAAATATTGCGAACCGGTATTCGGCAAGGAACAAATACGACTCCTACAGCAGTCAACACAATATTTGGTTGGATTTTGCTAGGGTCTAGCATAGATGATGCAGAGCACAAAACGTCATCATTTACAATTACAACTGATGATGTGGCTCTTCAACTCAAGAAGTTCTGGGAAACAGAAGAATTTCCCACAAACCCCATTCTTAAAAAAGAAGACAAAGAATGTCTACAGAGTTATCAACTCAATCACCAGCGTCTGCATAATGGAACTTATCAAGTTAAGTTACCTTTTGTAAACGACGAGAACCCTACTCTGGGGCAATCGAGAATACAAGCAATCAAACGCTTTCAAGGAATTCAACGACAATTAGCCAGAAATCCAGACTTGAAAGTTGAATATGAGAGATGTTTGGACGAATATCTCTTGTTGGGTCATATGGAGGAAATACCTCCGCCCAATATCAATCAGCCCCATTATTATATACCTCATCATGCCGTTGTGAAGGAAAGCACGACAACAAAGGTGAGAGTAGTATTCGATGCCTCAGCTAAGACGTCGAATGGCAAATCCCTTAATGAGTATCTACTAAAGGGCCCAGTTCTGCAACCTAAGCTGTTCGCCACGTTGCTCAACTGGCGTAAATATAAAATCGCTATGAACGCAGACATTGAAAAGATGTATCGCATGATCACCATGCATCCCGATCACCGAACATTTCAGCGAATCATTTGGAGACATCCTAAAACTAAGGAGATTCAGGATTTTCAGCTGAACACGGTGACATTTGGAACGGCGTCAGCGCCATACTTAGCTATTCAGACGCTACAACAGTTAGCAAATGATGAACAGCAAAGATGGCCTTTAGCTTCTACGGTTACAACCACAGATTTTTATGTGGATGATCTCCTGACTGGAGCTGACAATCTTAATGACGCCAAATGCTTATTAAATCAGCTAATAGGTATGATGAAATCTGGAGGATTCAATCTCAGGAAATGGACAAGCAACAGTTCAGAGTTGTTAAGCCATCTTCCTGCAGAGCAACGTGAATTCACAGAAACACTAACAATCACAGACCAGGAATCTGTAAAAACACTAGGAATTCGCTGGCATCCTAAACTGGATAGTTTTTCCATTATAACCAAACCATGGACAGTTCATGCCAAGGTAACTAAACGAACCATTCTGTCTGACATCGCATCACTGTACGATCCTTTAGGCTGGCTGGCACCAGTGGTAATCACAGCCAAGGTGCTCATGCAAGCACTATGGATCACAGGATGTGCATGGGACAACAAGGTATCGGAGATAATAGAACAACAATGGAATAAGTTTAAACGTAACTTAAAATGCATAGAAAACATACAAATCCCTAGATGGATCAACTATTCATCTGAGGCAAGCATCCAATTACATGGATTTTGTGATGCGTCTACAAAGGCTTTTGCAGCTGCCGTTTATTTACGGGTAGACGATCAGAACGGCTTAATTCATACCAATTTGCTTACTGCAAAAACTAGAGTAGCTCCAATTAAGCCAACAACAATTCCTAGATTAGAGCTTAATGGAGCTCTATTACTTGCACGACTGCTTCAGGCTACACTTGAAGATATGCGCCTACATCATGTGCCAATCTTCGCCTGGACAGACTCAACAATTGTCTTGCAATGGATCCAGGAACATCCAGCACGATGGAAAATCTACGTAGCAAACCGCGTTGTCGAAATACAAGACGTTGTACGCTTCGAACAGTGGCGTCACATATCTACAAAACACAATCCGGCAGATTTAGCCTCCAGAGGTATTCCTGCAGCAGATTTAACCAGTAATCATTTATGGTGGCATGGACCATCATGGTTAGCTGAAGAACAGGACAACTGGCCGAAATTTAAGGACATTTCGGAACAAACAAATTTAGAAGCTAAAGAACTTCCTACAGTAAGTTTTTTAGCGAAATTAGAAAACAATCTTCTTTTACGATATTCGTCGTATACTCGCCTTGTGCGAATTGTAGCAAACATTCAACGTTTCATACACAATTGTCGGCATCCGCAATCGAAACTCGTTCAAGCTTTCACTGTGCAGGAATGGAATAATGCTGAAGTAACAATATTAAAACTCGTACAACAAACTGCGTTCGCAGAAGAGTATAAGAATATGGTGGGCAAGAAACCATTGTCACAACATAGCAAATTAATCAAGCTCAATCCATTTCTGGACAACAACGGTCTAATACGATTAGGTGGTAGACTTCTGAATGCAACATTGCCATATAATAGGAAGCACCCAATCATCTTACCACGTGATCATCACGTTACACTAATACTAATTGACAAACTGCATGTGGATACTCTGCATGGCGGTCCATCACTAGTTCTCAGCACTAGTCGAGATAGATTTTGGATCTTGGATGCTCGACGCCGAATTACTAGTCGAATACATAAGTGCATTATCTGTTTTAAACATCGCACTACAACAAGAACCCAATTAATGGGAAATCTACCAACGTCTCGAGTGAATATAACGAGACCGTTCCTTAACGTAGGAATTGATTATGCAGGACCTGTAATAATAAAAGCATCAAACCTACGAAATGCAAAATTGTTGAAAGCATACTTTTGCATCTTCATTTGTATGGCCACAAAGGCGGTACATCTGGAGTTGGTATCAGATCTCACATCTGAAGCATTCCTCGCTGCATTAAAACGATTTGTAGCACGAAGAGGATTGTGTAGTGACATATACTCAGATTGTGGCACCAACTTCATTGGAGGAAAAGCGATTTTAGACAAGGATTTGCAAGCAGCAATTAAAGGTGCAACTCCAGTAGCAGCACAATATCTTGCCTCCAAGCAAATCAATTGGCATTTTAATCCTCCAGCCTCTCCACACTTTGGAGGGATATGGGAAGCTGGAGTAAAGGCAATAAAGTACCATTTACGCCGAACATTACAACACTCCAGATGCACATTCGAAGAATACTCTACAGTCCTGGCTCAGGTTGAGGCATGTCTAAATTCTAGACCGCTATGCTACGTGAGAAATGATCCAGAGGATTTACTTATCCTCACACCCGGACATTTTTTAATAGGCCAAGCACTTAATGCCATTCCAGAGCCAGACTATACACATGAAGCAATACTACCTTCCAAACGGTGGAAGTACATACAACTATTATATAAACAATTTTGGGATAAATGGTCAAGGGATTACTTGAACCAATTGCAAAATCGACCCAAATGGTATACAAGACAACCAAATATTCAAGTAGGGGACGTGGTACTTGTAAAACACGATCAGATGCCACCCACAAGTTGGTTAATGGGCATAATCGAACAAGTGCATCCAGGGACAGATGATCTGGTTCGGGTAGTCAAGGTCAAAACGCGAAACGGTAGTTTTCTACGACCAATTGCAAAAATTAGTCCGCTACCATTAGCTATAGATTAACTACCTGTTCTTAGTGTCGTCATGTGTCTGTCCTTTTGTGTACTACTGTTGGCTGAGGGTTGTGTTCTATTCACGTTACGCCATACTAACTGGTTGCCATTTCAGATGTCATTCACCTACGAACAGGATGATACACTATACATTCTGGAAGACATTTACTTTAGCCCACCAGGAAGCCCGGAGCGGAGGATGTTGCGTGACCCGGGATGTGATGTCTTTGGCAGACCCAGGCCGGAGTTGGCCCACGAATTGGCTCCAGGAGGTCGAGAAGAAGTTGGAGGAGCTACAGAAGAAGTTTCCAGAACCAGAGGAGAGCCATCCACGAGCGCAGCAGCTAAGGACTCAACTACGGCTACAAACTTACCGTTTGTAGGCCCGACTCCCTTTACGGATCCACACCCGGAGCAGACAGTGGTGGTTAATGGCAGTCGGATATCTCAGTTATCCAGACTTCTGCTGACCACAACCATAAACGAGTTCGAAATGAGAAGGAACAATAGCTTTCAAAAATTTCGAACGCGAGAAGGCGTAGACATATATCTGCCTCGATATGTCTTGCAGCGTATTAATGTTCGGGCAATACAGCAGCGGAGGAACCGCGAAAAATTCATTAATCTACCCGACAAATACCAAGTCTAATTAAAGGTCACTAAGGACGGAGAATTAATATTCCATCATTACCACAAGAGAGGTATACGCAAAATAAAAGAAGCTTTGGTTGAACAAACTGTTCAACGGGGGGGAGTATGTTGAACACAGCTGAAAAATAAATAAAAAACAATTAGAACAATATATATAAAATATTTAATACTTCCCTAGACTAGAATTCCAAGATCCTGTGTCCAGTCAGCACTGGCCTCCTGTATCTTCAAAAAGTATCTGAAAGGAGAAAAAAAGATATATATTAGTTCAATAGAATCAATTGGATTAACTATTAAACAGCACAATAAAAAATTTAAATACATACATGCATACTGCCAAGAAACAAATTTCTTGGCAGTACAACAACAACACTACATGAAAACATAAACATTGCTATTTTTCAGCGAAATTCATGTTACTGGCATAATAAACTATTGCGAAACATGCAATTATGTTTAAATATGCGAATAACATAAACTCGCAAAAGCTACACACACTATTATTAATGAAAAATCAACAATTGTAACCATTGTTGACACTTCATTAATCACTTTTTCATCACAAAATTTGCGCATAATTTGCATGATTCTTGCAAATTATGCGCAGGAAAATCACTAATTAATATTTAAAGAATATATTTAGGCACTTACCTTGTAAATTAATCCCTTGGTGGCGAAGAAATACACAACACAAAACACGGCACTTTTCACAACAAAATCCGCGAAACCAACTGTCACCGCGACGAAGTAAATAATCACTTTTATGAAGTTGGCCGCGCTCTACCTGTTGGCAATAATTAAAAAACGCGAAATTGCCCAGGTAAGGAAATATTTATAAAAAAAGGTAATTCTAATTCCCATAATGAGTGGGAAAGAGAACGGTGTGGAAACGAGACAGAAGAAAATTCGTGAGAGAATTTATGTTCCACACCGGAAATCAACATAGTATGATAGGGAGCGGCCATATTGATAAGTTTTAGAAAAATTGAAATATTTCAATAAATGAATTAGGAAAAATTATGGATAATTAAAAATAAATTAATTCACATAATTTGGAATATTTTAACATTACAGCATGGACTTATAATGTGCAAAAAATATATGAAATTTGCATTTTTTCATGTGGAACTTGTCCGAAAATGGCGGCTCGGACATTATAAAAAGGAGGTGCTCCCTAACTAAACTCTCATTAGTTTGACAGCGATCGTACATGCAACTTAGCATAGATCCAGTGGTGTTTTCAGAAATCAAAAAGTGCAAAAATTAATAATTCTCAATACAATCTTATAGCATAAATCAACGTGCCTAGCAAGGTACAGCATTCACATGCTATCAAGATTTTAATATCAAATTAATAAGTTGGTGTGACTTGAATTTGGTGGTGAACGTTTTAGGATAAGTATTTGTGATATATATTCTTAAAACATTTGGTGGTGGACAATTTAATTTAGTTTTTTCACATAGCATTGACTTCATGCAAGCCACGCATAATTAATGCTTCATGTGAAAAAACAACGTAGATTAGTTAATATTAAGCTACACGTGAATTATAGTAAGTAAGAAACAGTGAAATTAATTGTAATCAAAGTGAATTGGTGAAAATCTGAGGTATAAAATTGAGCACGTGTCACGTTACGACACCTCAAGAATACATGCCTACAGATAATTAATTAAATTAATTAAGTACATTTAAAGTGAAAAAATTAAAATAGAATTCAGACTAACGTAAAATAAGTAATTTTGGTTAATAAAGCAACAGTAAACACAAGCTCACATATCTTGTCATTTTAACATACCGCTACACTAACCTACCTAAAATGCAGTAATATAGCTGTAGTGTTCAATTACCGCTACATTACAAAACATCGTAATCGCCCATTGCTCCACTAAGCACTCATAGCAGCCAGCTGTTGAGCTAATCAGCGAAGTAACTGGCAGTTGCAAACAGTACCATGCAAGGTTACTGTTTACCAATTGCTAATTATTTGACTAAAATCCGCCCTTGGCTGCTGGAAGAATCTTCCTTATATTGGGCCATAACAGTGGTTTATAACTAGTGTCAGATTGCAATAAACTCTCTATACCGCGAAATTTTTCACAATTTGAATATTATGTTCCACCCTTCTACATACTGAGCGTACGCCGTGTGTATACAAAGTTGTTTCATAGTATATAGATATACAATTACGGTTTATTGCAAACTTCAATATTGAAACCGCACGTCTGCCTCCAGTATAAAATAATTCAGCATCCCCTTCATTGAGAATTCCAAATAGTGTCTTGATGATGATCCGAATATCGTAAAATAGACTGATTGGTTCTGCTGTTATTCTATTGCAGGTTTATAATTAATATGACTCCTTTCTGCACTGTACTTCACAAAGCATAATTAGGTTAATTTCAACCAAAAGCTTACATTGGTTATTTATTTGGTCGACATATTTATTCATGTGTCGTTATGCCTTAACCACAGTACCCAATTCGAAATAGGGTAGCACTTTCCAATCGTTAGAGTAGAGCTTTACCTTTACGAATTCCTCAAAATAGCTTACAGAACTTTGCCGAATTGAGGTAACGAAAAGGGATAATGGGTATAAATATGACGATTACTGACCGGAGAAAATTGTAACATACTACTTATGGGACAAAATTGATTAGTAGCAGTAATCGATTTTAAGGTGTGTAGTTGTATCTTTTATTTTTATACCCTAGATGAAATCTTAGGGGTATTTTAAGTTTGTCAATTCGTTTGTAACACGTAGAAATAATAATGGTAGAGCACAATAGATTGGACACTCACGCATAACATTAAAAATTATTTTGATTTTGGCTTGTCCGTTCGCCCTTCCGTCCGGACGTCCGGACGTCCGTCTGTCCATCCATCTATCCATCCGTCTGTGCGCACGATAACTCTAGAACGCGTTCACTTAGAAAGCTGAAATTCTGTACACGGAAAGAGTAAAATTAAGTTTGATAATGAGACAAAACGGCCAACTCCTTCGTGGGGTTGCAATACAAAAAGTTCATTTTTCACTATTTACTTGGATAACGACTGAGTACGCCATAATATAGATAGCTGAAATTTGGTAAATGGTGTTTCCATATTAATAGCAAAAAAAAATGACAAATGGACTAAATGGGGCAACCCCTTCTTGGTGTTACCATATAAAAGTTCGGGTTTTTATCGCATACTGTGAAAACGATCAGTTCTAGACATTTTTATTGTAGTAAAAACTTGTTTAGAATATAAAATTCTATAAAATTGGTTCTAATCACTGTATTTATGCGACGAACCGTTCTAGAACTATATGTGAAAAACAACTTCAAAAATCACAATTGCACAATTGGGTGACCATAAGAAATTTCATGCACGCATTCATCTATCATAAGAATTTAATTTTAAGTTAGTGAAATGGTTGTTAAATTGCGCGATAGATGCTTATTCTATGAAGATTTTTATGTTGTCATTGTGCACGGTTTTAAATTTGTTTTTAAAATTCATGACGGAATTTTCATTTGACGGTATTTTTACAATTTCTTAAGATCTTTTTCAGACTGAAGCAAGGCTCTTTTGTCGGACATGATTATTAAGTAAAACTTTGTCTTGTAAGCTGAATTTCTTTAATTGGGTATACTTGTCGTAGTGGACTTTTGATTGATCCATCCTCCCGACTAAAGCTCCTCTTGCTATTTGAAAGTTGTACTGCAAGCGAGCTTTTAGTTTATTTGAGTTATCGTCATTATTATAAGTAACTTCAGGCTTGTGCTCTAGAGTACTGGGGATATTTGCTGGATAGCCGGATAACAATTCATAGGAGTTGAAACGGGTGCTGGTACGTGGGGTTGTATTTTATTCATACATTGAATGCGGGTTCTTTAAACAAAGTGCTTAAAAAGTGTGCTCTTTTATCAGCGTGGATATATTGTGATATAAAGTGGCGACATACCACGTGTTCTACAATGCTTCCGAAATAGTTGTTGCTGCAGCATAATCCACAGCCATAATAGTGAAATTCTAGCATGTATTTATATCCCGCATAGCTAACAGGCAATGCACCCTATATATATAGGTCTATGGGTGGATTTCTATATAGTTTATTCTTGTGACAGCACTGGCACGAAGTTCTTTACATCCCTCAACATCATAGGCCAGAAGTACTCAGCTTTCAGCAACAAGTGAAATATGATATTATATTAAAATATAACTAATATCCTCAATTTTGCATTCAGATTTTTTTAAGGTTTTCATGAAAATTAATTTCATTTCAGTTGGTATTAGCATATAATGTAAGAAGCGAGATACCAACTTTTTTACTTCCTATAAATTTAACAAAGATTCTGGACAGCAGTTGTAAGAGTATATTCCTAATAGAATCTTATGGTAGTTTTTTAAGCATTAAACATTAATATCAAGCAATTCACAATTCAATAACTTTTTTATATGTTTATTATGTAGATCATATAAAGTAAAAATTGAAGCTACTTAGTTTGCGGAAAACGCAAATGAGCCGTCGAATCTCGATAAATTTTGTGTATTTTTTCCGGAATTCAGTGGCACACATATGGCCGATTTGCCCTTGTGCACAGAATTTCGAAATTCGCAATCGTTAAGTCCTTTTATGGTGATTAAAATTAATTTGAACAACTACATTTTGAATAGTACGATTTTTAAATAATAGCATATCTTGGAAGCCGGTTTTATTCTACACACGTAATTGTAGTCTCCTTAAATGAACTGCGTTTTGGGTGAGTAGGAAAACGAGGGACCAAGAACCCGCATTTTTTTCATTATTAACTGTACCTCGAATAATTGAGTAGGTGTCAGGTTATGGATCTTCTTGGTTTTCAATCTTGGTTTTCGGTCATATTCGAAATAAAGTTCGAAATTAACGGAGCTCAATTTTTCAAGTTTTCGAATTTTTGCTTATTTATCCAATTGCTGAGGGTCTAACGAGGTATTTGATGGGGTGTGGGAAAGCCAATAGGCGGGCCAATTAAATAGCAGAACTTAGAAAAATATATATGGTTGAAAGGTTTGGGAATGGGAGAGATATTAATCACGTCAAACAGAAGTAGATTCCGCAGTTGTTTTCGCAGGGTATGAACTTTTTTGTGTGCATTGATTTTAAAATTTTCCATATCTAGGTGTTATACATATTCTTTATAATTTCGAAATTTTTCATACAAATTTGATGATTTCGAAAAAAAGAAAGAATCACTAGGCCGGCCTATTACAAGTGAAATTCTAACTACAGTGGTTCATGTGTGGTATCGTTGAAAGGGCTGGGTTCAACATTTATTAATCTCATATTTCACCCGCTTTCGGCCATTTTTGTGGTTGGACGGAGGTTAGATTCTACGTCAAATATTTGAGGGGGTAGGTAGTGCGCTAGAAAAATTTGCGGTTTGCCAAATGAAAGATCACTTTGAAGACCATCGACTGCTGCATAATATCTCTTCGAGGTGGTACCGGTTCGATTTAGCAGGATATTCAATTTATATCTACCCGCATCACGTTTTCCTCACAAAAAAAAAGGTACTGCAAATTCGGAATCCCAAAACAGAAATAATGGCGCATCAAAGAACATAAAAGTGTCTGGAAAACTTACTAAAACATCACTGAAAAAAAAAAGCATTGGTGTGATCGATTTCCTTTTTCAGCTCTAAATTGCTTAATAATAACAGTATTTGAAGTTCAGAAAATAGATTTAATTGTTTTCAAGATACTTACGGGGTGAGTAGGGACAAATCAAAAAATCGGACTGCGTATTCGTCTTTTTCGACATGATGATGTAAATAATTAGACTAGGTGGATTTTGGGGTGAAGGGTTGTTACCCGCACCTCTTTGAAACCCATAATTTTACGTGAGCGTTGTCTAATTAAAGCTCTATCGAATGGTATAACTCGATCTTCAATCCGTTATACTTCATAGTGTGTTTTTATACACTCAACATTCAAATGCATTTTACCTGGAAACCAATTTTTCACTTCATCGGACCCAGCGTTATAACGGATGGCCCTAGAGAAAAGTTTCCAAATTTAAAGTAAAGGTAACAAAATTCTCTGTCCGATCGTGTGATTTTATTTTTGATTGGACATATTTTCTCTGTTTGCTTTGACTAGCGATAGCTCCATAGCGATTGTTCTGCCCGTAGGTAGAACGTACACGCAAATTTGAATTTACTGAACACTGCAATGAATGCACTGATAATTATGGATTAAGATCAGTGGTCTATCCTCTTATAACTAAAAACACTGTCCACTTCTTTTAACGTTCAATAAACAGACACTTATTTCTTAATGTTGCCGACTAATTATAGTAAGATAAGATTATATATATAAGGAATTAGGTCAGAGATCCACACACACTAAAAAACACACTTATTGACACAGATTTATAATGCACAATTTCCAAGAATAGTTGTATTGGGATAGAACTCAATATGTAAGTTTTGGGTCAGAGAAAACACGTATTGCCAAAAAATTGCAATGTAAGATCACTAAAAATGCAATATGTTTATGAAATAAATATAGAGTAAGTTGAATTGATATATTTAATAAATATGCACACGAAGTATATAGTATGTAGATATATATATATATGAGTAAATTTGTTATAAAATAGATATATAAATAAATAATAAAATGTTACAAGTGGCTGGTACTCACCGATCTAAACTTGGCACTTGAGGTGGTTGGATTTAAGCTAATGTTAAGACCCTTTGTTCTCATATTTTATTAGAACAATTCTTTATTCCCGTCTAGACCAGGAATAAAGTGTTAATGTTAGTAATTTTAATCTCAGTCAAGACCCGAGATACAATATGCTTTAAATCAGTCAATACCCGCATTAAAGTCTTGTTTTAACTTCAGTCAAAACCCAAAGTAAGATTCTTTATTTCAGTCAAAACCCGAAATTAAGTGTTGGTTAATAAGTGATTATTTCAGTCAATCCCCGAAATAATGCTCCTTAAATCAGTCAATACCCGACTTAAAGTGTTATCTTGACTTCAGTCAAGACCCGAAGTAAGATCCTTTATTTCAGTCAAAACTCGAAATAAAGCGTTTGTTAATAAGTGATTATTTCAGTCAATCCCCGAAATAATGCTCTTTAAATCAGTCAATACCCGACTTAAAGTGTTATCTTGACTTCGGTCAAGACCCGAATTAAGATTCTTTATTTCAGTCAAAACCCGAAATAAAGTGTTTGTTAGTAAATGATTATTTCAGTCAATCCCCGAAATAATGCTCTTTAAATCAGTCAATGCCCGACTTAAAATGTTATCTTGACTTCAGTCAAGACCCGAAGTAAGATTCTTTATTTCAGTCAAAACCCGAAATAAAGTGTATGTTAGTAAGTGATTACTTCGGTCAATGCCCAAAATAAAATGATTTGTTAATAAAAGTTCTATATCAGTCGATACCCGATATAAAATATTAGTCCATACCTAGCCAACCTATTCCAAGCGATGCCAAGTGCAAAAAGATATCGAGATCAGTCAGCTTGTGGTTTTTATAGCCGTTGCTTGCACATGACACCAATGATGGAGTAACAAATGCGCATGATCACAAGAATTGGCAGAACATCTGTGCACTTACGGTACTAGTGATAAAACTTACCTAGCAACGAACAAAATGCATAGCAACAAGAAACAGGCGGCAGCAGATGCTGCTGTGATAAATAAAATTTCGGTGCAGCAGGCCATGAAGAAAAATAAATTCCCGTTCGATGTTTTGTAATGATGATATAGAATTGCAAATTGATCGGCTTGATCTGATTATATTTGTGGCATGTATTGAATGCTACATGAAGTGCTTTTGTTAAATGTCGTACCCATTTTTAGGGAACATTGTAATTAGATTAAATTTATTTTATTTTCAGATCTCAATTTTAGCATGATAATTTTTAATATGTTCAGTTTTCAGGATTGTTTTTATCACGTGATCTAACGGTTCAAACGTATGATAATGATTTTAACTTAATCTATTCGAAGAGGCTATAATATTGTATTGTATTTATACAATATGTTATATATAAGACAAATACAAGGCTTTGTTTGGTTGTGTATCTGTGTTTTGATTGAGAGTGATTAGATTAGATTTCATTTTATAAAATTTTCATGCTATGTTTTTATTATGTTTTCTTTTCAGAAGTTTTAGTATTTATAAAAATATATTCGAATCAGTTTGGTTCGAACATACTGCCCCCGTTGAAAGGCTGGAGCTTTCTTTCAAAATATTAGCTTACTGACGCCTTGAATGAGAAAAGCACTCTTCAACCTAGGAAATAACGAAAGTAACAGAAGAGTAACAGAAGAGAAAAAAAAAGGGCGGACCCGACGTTGCCTTTAAAAAGAACGAAGAAACAAAAAAATAATGTACAACTAATGATGCAAATAAACCAGACAAACACAATTGTTATTATAGTCATTTTATTATTTTAATAGTGTTATCGGCCAAAAGTCTTACTTTGATTTTCGTACCGTTATTAGTAGGAAAACGCCAGTTTCTCTTCTTGGAGCGTCTTAAAGCAGCCATCGATACTGTCTAATCCTCTTTAAATCCCGTTTGATTGTCCAAAATAGTGACGAGGAGATCATCATCCGAAATAATTGTAGGCAGTATCGATTGGTCCGTTAAAATATTGCATACAGTCGGTGGATCTCTTGAACTGCTATCCTGTTGGATGCTGGTTGGTGATTGTTGTATGTCCTCAATTGTAGGTAACTCTGTCTCAGCCTGCTGAATATGTAAACCGCTGTCTTCAGGTGGGTCTGACTCTGGGTTACAGGTGGTGGAGGTTGTTTCCTCGATAGTTGCTTCAGGAGATGTTTTCTCAGCCTTTGGGGAAGAAGGAGGTGAATCCTCAATTATGATGATTGGCGTTGGTCTGCTGGTCAACGACATCTTGGTGAGGCTTTGATTAAACTTCAACATATTTGATCGTTGCTGTTGCAATCTGTTAAGGTCCTCCTGTAATTGGCGAATTTCCTCATAGTCCTCGTCTATTGACGGCTGAGGAGATGGTGGTACCCTGGCAATTTCGTCATCCAGATCCCAGTCTTCGTCTGTGTAGTCTTCCTCCGAATGGTGCTTGGAAGAAAGGGGCTTCTTTATAAATTCTCTCTCCAGATTCCATGCTTCCTCGAGCTCCTTCTCCCAGGTTCGTCCTGGAGTGATAGGCAACTCATTTTCGCAATCACCACTAATTGATGTGCTCATGACAACTGTTTGAATTTAACTGGGGCTTGATTTAATTTCGTACTTGAATTTATTCAAACATAACTGGTCTTTTTGTTTAGTTCTTGCCTGCATTGATTGGTTGCAGTGCAAGACTTGATATAAAATATAACGGCGAAAAAGAAAAAAAAACTCATATAAATTTCTTGCACCGAAGTGACTTGTGTTTGAAATATAACGGTATATTGCATTTTTTTTTTTTTTTTGAATAGTATAATTTGAGTTTCTCTTTATTATACATGTTTGTTATAGAAACACAATTTTAAATTTTAAATGTAACGGTTTCGGTTGAAACTTGTTTGCTTGGGAATGAGTATTTCAATTTGCACGTCACGGAACATGATTGTATGCAACTTTAAATGGGTGGGTGATTTTCTGCTGGACACTATGTTATGTGACGAATGAATGTATGTTGGTTTTTTTTTTTTTATAAGAAAACAAACAGGAAATTTTAATTTTCTATATTGATGCAATTTCCCTTTCTTGTATTGGCATGATACAAATTTTGGCTATTGGTCTTTTTACAACTCCATTTTTTGTCTTTATACTGACTACGCGAACATATGTGTCAGCACCTGGGTGAACTTCAATTATTCTACCTAATAGCCAGCGGCATGCTACCAAATTCGGCTCCTTGATTATGACTAAATCTCCTCTTTTCGGATTGGAGATTGGAGTTTGCCATTTGGGTTGATTTTGTAGAGAATTTAAATAATCGTTGGACGATTTGCGCCAAAACTGCTGTTGCAACAGTTGAAGATGTTTCCACCTCGTGAGAGATGAAACATTGTTTTTCATCACAGGTTCAGGTGGAAGTAGTAAGGAAGAACCGATTAAAAAATGCCCCGGAGTTAGAATATTGAGATCGTCTGGATCTTCTTTGATAGGACACAGAGGCCTAGAATTAAGGCAGGCTTCAATTTGTGACAATAAAATAGTGAACTCTTCAAATGTCAGTGAAGAATTCCCTAAAATTCGCTTTAAATGGAATTTTATTAATTTTACTCCGGCCTCCTAAAATCCTCCAAAATGAGAATTTAAATAATCGTTGGACCATTTGCGACAAAACTGCTGTCGCAACAGTTGAAGATGTTTCCACCTCGTGAGAGATGAAACATTGTTTTTCATCACAGGTTCAGGTGGAAGTAGTAAGGAAGAACCGATTAAAAAATGCCCCGGAGTTAGAATATTGAGATTGTCTCGATCTTCTATGATAGGACACAGAGGCCTAGAAATAAGACAGGCTTCAATTTGTGACAATAAAATAGTGAACTCTTCAAATGTCAGTGAAGAATTCCCTAAAATTCGCTTTAAATGGAATTTTATTTATTTTACTCCGGCCTCCCACAATCCTCCAAAATGAGGTGCGGAAGGCGGGTTAAAATGCCAACATACGCCGTCTTGGGATAGCGTTTCGGCCATCTGCTTATTAGCTTGCTGTATAGCTTCTTTGAATTCCCTTTGTAGGACTTTATCAGCTCCAATGAAATTAGAGCCACAATCTGAAAGACGTCTGTGCTAAGTCCTCTTCGGCTGGAAAACCGTCGGAACGCTGCTATAAAGGCAGCCGTGGATAGATCGGATACAGCTTCTATATGAACGGCTTTGGTGGCCATGCAAACGAAAATGCATATATACCCTTTAAAAATACGATTAGTTTTAAACTTGGAAACCTTTAAATTGAAAGGGCCAACATAATCTAACCCGATTTGGTGAAAAGGTCTTGTTATGTTGACCCGGGGTGATGGTAAATTACCCATAAGTTGATTTATATAAGATGCGGATTGCTTAAAACAAATTACGCATTTGTGTAATACATGTTTAACGATTTTTCGTCCTTGTGGGATCCAAAATTCACTTCGAATGTTGGACAAAACCAATTGCGGGCCACCATGCAAAGTTTTATATGGAAATGTTCAATTATCAAGATTGTTAATTTTCTTTCCTTTGGGAGAATAATTGGATGCTTTTGATTATAGCGAATGCTTTTGATTATAGCATTTTTTAGTCGTCCTCCTACACGAATTAATCCGTCGTTATCTAAGAATGGATTAGGAGATAACATTTTGCTTTTAGCTGGAAGTGTATTCCGTGCTTGTAAGCATTGGATTTCAGTGCCGAAAATGGCATTCTGTGCTAATTTAATGAGTTGTATTGTTGATTGAGACATTTCTTTTGATCTAAGCACCTTTGGGTCAATTTGTTGCTCTTTAGTTGAGTCAACACATGCGTTCCTGCATTTGTAAATGAATCTGATGCAATATGCAACTACGCGTTGTAGTTTAGTAAAACTTGAGAATCTCTCAAACAAGTCATTGATGTTTGACTGGGTTGTTGTAAGATGACTTGATCGTCTTTGTTCAGCCTCAATCTGGTTAGCTAAAATTGGCTTCGATTTGGGACAACTTTCTTCACCACCTTGCAGCCAGTGAGGTCCATGCCACCATAATTGATGATCTATTAATAATGATGATTTAACTCCTCTGGAATTACAGTCGGCTGGATTGTCACCAGACCTTACATGTTGCCAAGATTTAATATCGATTAAGCCTTGAATTTCGGAAATTCTGTTAGCCACGTATGTTTTATACTTGTTTGGGTGATTACGGATCCAAGCTAAGATAATAGAGGAGTCTGTCCATGCAAATATAGGAACTTGGCTAAATTGTAGATCTATTTTGATGCGATTTATGAGTCGTGCTAGTAACACCGCACCACACAATTCTAGACGTGGAAGGGAGACGGATTTGACAGGCGACAGGAGATATCCAGGCAAGTGGATCGAAAAGCCTTGCGATTTCTAAGAGAACAGAACGCTTTGTAGAGAGGCAATCGAGTCTCTTTCTGTATTGTGGTGTGAAGCAATCAGATCCTGGATACCAATGAATGCCTAAAGTTTTTACTGACTCATCGCTTGCTAGTCGCAAAGGGAGTTGAACTTCTCTATAAGTTTCGGGAATCCTTGATAGTAAATCCGAGGAGTTGCTGACCCATTTTCTCAAGTTAAACCCTCCTAAAGATAACAAATTGAGTAGTTGGTCTTGTATTTTGAAAGCTTCTTTCATTGTGTCTGATCCTGTGAGAAGGTCATCAACATAGAAGTCTCGCAACACTATCCTTACAGCTTCACTAAATTTATCAGCTTCATCGGAGGCTAGCTGATTGAGCGTTTTGATTGCGAGATATGGGGCTGGCGTGGTGCCAAAGATTACGGTGGTTAATTTGTAGTCTTGAATAGGCTCGTTGTGTTTATTCCTCCAAACTATTCTTTGATAGTTTTGATCTGGAGCTTGAACCTTTAGCATTCTATACATTTTTTCTATGTCAGCTGAAATAGCGAATTTGTACTTTTGCAATCTGAGAATGATGGAGAAGAGTTCAGACTGCAGTACTGGACCAGTATGCAACTGTTCGTTTAGACTTTTTCCATTAGTCGTTTTTGCTGAGGCATCAAAGACGACGCGACCTTTTGTAGTGGTGGTCTCTTTGATCACCGCATGATGAGGAAGATAGTAGCTTTGTTCGTTACTTACTATCTTGCTAGCCACTGTCCTGTGACCTAATGTCTTGTATTCGTTTATGCAAGCTCTGTATTCCTGATAAAGTTCAGGATTACGTTATAATTGCCGTTCCAGGCTATAGAACCTACGTAATGCCATACCACGAGAATAGCCTAAACTAGGACTTACTGCGGTGAAAGGCAGCCGAACATCGTAACGGCCTTGTGCGTTACGAACATGAGTTTTTTTGATAAAACTCTTCACATTCTTGATCTGATTTAGACAGCTTTCTTCCTGGATTAACTTCTTCAGTTTCCCAAAACTGACGTAGAAGGTCATCCAGTGAAGAATCGTCGTCGTAGTGAACTTTTGCTGTTAACGCAGATGCCTGTAAAAATGTGGAAGTATTTTGGAGTTTTCCGAAGAGTATCCATCCGAGGGTACTGTTTTGGGCAACAGGTGTTCCTGGAGGTCCTTTCTGTAAACTTTCCAAGAGTATTTCACTATATACATCTGCTCCTAAAAGCAGGTCAACTTTTCCTGGTTTAAAGAAAAATGGATCGGCAAGTGATAGCTGATATATATGACTCCATTCTTTGTTTGGAATGGTTGAAAGAGGTAAAATGTCCGTAATTGTATCCACTATAAGGGCTGTAACTGTAGTTGCCTTTGTTGTGGTTGAATAAGGATAAATGTTCAATACAGTTTGTTTTTGAACATTTGTAGTTTCAGTTTTTCCCAGGCCAGTGATATGAATTTCCACGTTTGTAGTAAGATGATTGCAGCTTATGTGCGGTGGCTTGGGTTATAAATGAAACTTGAGAGCCTGAATCTAGCAGTGCCGTTAATACCAAAATGTTTCCCTTTTTGGTAGGAACGTTTAACAATGCTGTGGCAAGCAGTGCTTGTTTGGTACGTTGGTTTTGCGTGAAGCGTATGGAGAGATTTGTTGGATGTGGAAGGTGAATTACAAGGTTGAGCTTCTGATTGCTGCTCCCTTGGCTTGAATTGGGTCGGGACCTTTGGAGTGGCATTATTCCTGTGAAGTAAAGAATGATACCTCCTTCCACATCGCTGACATGAAAACTTACTCGTACAAGTTTTCGTGTTGTGGCCTTTTGATAGGCAGTTATTACACAATTGATTTGATGTGACAATTTTAAATTTATTGTCTACATCAAGTTTTTTTAAATTTCGGACATTTAAATAGACGGTGCTGCTCTTTGTACAAAGGATATGCTTGGGTGTATGAAGTAAAATGGGTAGATGCTCTCGGGACTTGAGAATTTTTGTTGGCTAGGGACGGTTTGGTATCGACTATGGCTTCTAAAATTCTAAATCTAGATTGTAAAAATATTTTTAAGGATTCAAAAGTGGGAAGTCCTTCTGCTGTATTGACCTCCTGTTCCCATGCACGGTGCGTTTCTGCTGGTAAACATTGTACCACCATATAGATGAGAATTGCATCCCATTGCTTAGTGGAAACTTGTAATGCCTCGAGTTCGAAGACACATTCGGAAGACATATCTAGACAGCTTTTGATAGCCTTGGCTGATTCGTGGACTGCTTTAGGTAGATTAAAGAGTGCTTTCAATTGGACATTTACCAAAACTCGTTTATTATCATACCTTTCAAGCAATATGTTCCATGCGCTGTGATAGCTCGAGTTGGTCATAGGAAATTGACGCAATAAGTGCTCTGCTTCTCCAGATACACTTGATTTCAAATAATGTAATTTCTGCACCGAAGATAACGCAGAATTTGTATGCACCAGGGAATTGAACAGATCGTGAAAAGGTCTCCAGGAATCATAAGAACCTGAGAATTTTGGGATTGTGATGCTAGGTAGTCTCAGAGAAGATGAAGTTTCACATTCCGATTTTGGACTTGGTTCAACATTTGTTTCGAATGCATCTAATGCATCCCTAAGAATACCTCGAAAAGTAAAGTGTTGATTTTCCATTTTTGAAAATTGATGCTTTGCGAAAGAATCGTACTTTTGACGTTCACTATCTTCCAAAGCCTGCGTGGCTTGAATAATTGTATAGTGATCTTTCTTGTACTCTGACCAAATTTCACTTAGAGCGGTTAATCGCTCAGAAATAAGACCTTTCGTTCGTTTTCCTACATCAGTCTTGTTGTAGTTATTAAGCGATTTTTCAAAGATTATTGCGGAAGTGGCTTGGTTGCCCAAAAGTTTTTGAAGTACCGACATGTTTAAAAGATTGACAAAATAAAACACTACACCTTACATCCGGCTCGAAGGACTGTAAAATGTTCTGCCCGTAGTTAGAACGTACACGCAAATTTGAATTTATTGAAAGACTGCAATGCACTGATAATTATGGATTAAGATCAGTGGTCTATCCTCTTATAACTAAAAACACTGTCCACTTCTTTTAACGTTCAATAAACAGACACTTATTTCTTAATGTTGCCCACTAATTATAGTAAGATAAGATTATGTATATAAGGAATTAGGTCAGAGATCCACACACACTAGAAAACACACTTATTGACACAGATTTATAAAGCACAATTTCCAAGAATAGTTGTATCGCGACTAAACTCAATATGTAAGTCTTGGGTCAGAGAAAACACGTATTGCCAAAAAATTGCAATGTAAGATCACTAAAAAAGCAATATGTTTATAAAATAAATATAGAGTAAGTTGAATTGATATATTTGATAAATATGCACACGAAGTATATAGTATGAAGATATATGTATATATATATGAGTAAATTTGTTATAAAATAGATATACAAATAAATAATAAAATGTTA
The DNA here is from genome assembly GCA_963924295.1 of Dioctria rufipes. Taxonomy (NCBI): domain Eukaryota; kingdom Metazoa; phylum Arthropoda; class Insecta; order Diptera; family Asilidae; genus Dioctria; species Dioctria rufipes. The sequence continues at coordinate 1,271,497 of CAWUPM010001419.1, read as the reverse complement.
CAAGTGGCTGGTACTCACCGGTCTAAACTTGGCACTTGAGGTGTTTGGATTTAAGCTAATGTTAAGACCCTTTGTTCTCATATTTTATTAGAACAATTCTTTATTCCCGTCTAGACCAGGAATAAAGTGTTAATGTTAGTAATTTTAATCTCAGTCAAGACCCGAGATACAATATGCCTTAAATCAGTCAATACCCGAATTAAACTCTTGTCTTAACTTCAGTAAAAACCCAAAGTAAGATTCTTTATTTCAGTCAAAACCCGAAATAAAGTGTTTGTTAGTGAGTGATTATTTGAGTCAATCCCCAAAATAATGCTCTTTAAATCAGTCAATACCCGACTTAAAGTGTTATCTTGACTTCAGTCAAGACCCGAAGTAAAATCCTTTATTTCAGTCAAAACCCGAAATAAAGTGTTTGTAATAAGTGACTACTCCCGAAATAATGCTCTTTAAATCAGTCAATATCCGACTGAAAGTGTTATCTTGACTTCAGTCAAGACCCGAAGTAAGATTCTTTATTTCAGTCAAAACCCGAAATAAAGTGTATGTTAGTAAGTGATTACTTCGGTCAATGCCCAAAATAAAATGATTTGTTAATAAAAGTTCTATATCAGTCGATACCCGATATAAAATAGTCCCTACCTAGCCAACCTATCCGAAGCGATGCCAAGTGCAAAAAGAGATCGAGATCAAGTCAAGTCAAGTCAAGTGCTTTTGCGCTGTCAAATTTCTTCTTTGTCTTCCTTCTTTTTGTTTGATGATTTTTCGCATCATTCAGCTTTGTCTTCTTTAGGGCGTTGGGGCTTATCTTTGGCCCTCAATTCGATTAGATGTTTTGATTTTCCTTCTTGTTGATATTTGGTTTGGCTTTTATCACCTCTCGTGCTGTTGGTTGTTCTTTCCTTACAGCTGCTGCGCCACATCAGCTGTAGTTAATGACTTTCTCGCAAGAGTTTGTTGTTAAATTTGGGAGGGACTGGGAGGGAGTTAGGATTGGATATGTTTTGGGATCTTTAGGAAGTTAAGGACTGGATAGTTCCTATATTGGCAGGTTTCATCAGAGACATTCCCGGGTTCTTGATGTTATTTGGAATTACCCCCTGTAGTAATCTCCTTTGGTGTCATAGAAACTTATTCTACCTTCGCGGAGGTAGATGTTTCTAGCATCCGATTTAGCCAAGAGCAAGGGTGACAGATATTGGAAATTTGCCGGTATTAGAAGATCCGGCAAGTTGTTTATGAGTGGGTTTGAATGGATAGGGATTTTCTCGACTTGTTTTTCGGTTTGACCGAACAGATATTCCTTGATAGGAGTTATATTGGCTGCCTCGTACAATACTTCGTTGCGGTTGTATTTTCCGTTGACTCTCCTATGGAGTCCTGTGCAAGCTCTAAGAATCTTTCTTTCGAGCTTACTAAGGCGGTTCATATATGTGGGGGAGATTGTGTGCCATATGGGAAAGCAGTAAGTGATGACAGGCCTTATTAGTTGCTTGTATATGAGTAGTTTTGTCTGGGTTGTGAGTCCGTCCCTGACATTCATTATGGGGCTTATAAGGCTGTACGCGAAATTGCCTTTGCTAATCGTTGCTTTAGCATGGTTATTGAATCGTAGGAGTTCATGGAAATTTACTCCTAGATATCTTGCTGTTTGTGTGGGCTTTATTGTTCCTCCATTATATACTGCCGTAATTCTTTTGGATTTAGCGACTTGGCGGTTTCGCCCGGTGCTAGGTTTCCGAATACAGATAAGTTCGGACTTTTGGACATTAATTTTGATCCCCCACTTTTTGTGGTAAGAGGCTAGCTTGCTGAGGTGTAGGTGGACTTTATTGACTGCCAGGAGTGGGCAGCGAGATTGGGCGTATGTGAGGGAGTCATCGGCAAAGAGTAGCGTTGTTCCGCTTTCGTTTTGAGGTTGGTCTGAGGTGTAGAGGTTGAAGAGTATTGGGCCCAGTATAGAGCCCTGGGGGACTCCTGCTGCAATTGTTTTGAGCGGAGATTTGTGGTCGTCAAGTTCCACATAAAATTTCCTAGAAGTTAGGAAACTGTGGATAAGTCTGTTTAGGTGTGGAGCAAAGCCGAATTGGTTTAGTTTGTATATTAGCCCTGCCGTCCAAACTGAGTCAAAGGCTCTTTCAACGTCGAGAAAGCACCCGACCGTGCATTCGTTTCTGTTTAGAGCTCTTGTAGCATCCGTGTGGAATTTTAGTAAAGGATGGAATGTAGAATGTTTGGGCTTGAAGCCGTATTGAGAATTTTGGTGGATGTGTTTTTCTTCACAGGTAATTGTTATTTGTAACTGGATAACTTTTTCAAAGAGCTTTCCTAAATTTGAGATGAGGGAGATTGGTCTAAATTCCTTGATGTCTTTAGACGAAAATTTTTTCGGGATGGGGAAAATTCGTGAGACTTTCCATTTTTCCGGGAAGTAACAATTATTTATGCAATTGTTAAAAATAGTTGCGAGGAAATCGAGTGCTATAGGAGGTAGCTTTTTGAGGATTGAGTTTGAAATTTTATCAGGGCCGCTCGATTTTTTGCTATTTATTGTTTTAGTTAGGACATAAAGTTGGAGGGGGTTTGTGAAAGTGTCTTGATCTTCTGGGTAGATTGCTGGGTTGTCCACAGCGAAAAATGTTTGTGGTATGGATTCGTTAGCACTGAGAAAGGTGCCTACACGCCTATCTACTTCAAAAGAGAAGGTTGGGTCTCTGAGGCTTAAGTTATCTTTGAAGGTATTTTGGGAAAAAGTTGCAAAGGCCTCGCACTTTTCCTGTGGAGATGATAGAGTTTCTTCGTTGCTGGTTATGATTTTAGGGAGTTTTGACTTCCTAGAACAGACTTTGTTAATATTATCAAAGGTCTGTGGGCCTGGCTTTATTTTCTCAAGTCTTTTTCTAAACTGTTCATCGCAGAACAATTTAGTTTGCTCATCTATAATTACTGATAAGCACTTGACTTGAGAAAGGACGGACTGATAACCAGAATTTTGAGTATTGAGGGTTCTGTGATAAATGCGGTTGAGAATTTTCCGCAGCTTTTGTCTATATTTATATAGATTCTGAAGACCTGTGGGAAGGTTCTTGAATTGGTAATTCTTTACCGGGGTTGTTCGGGAGAAATGATCACTATTCCTCTGAAGGCAGCTGGTAAAAAGCTCAATTTGGGAGTCTATCTCCGAATTTGAGAGATTTCTACTGTTGGCTGGAAGGTTTCCTAGGTAGAGTGATGTTAGTCGGTCTTGGAATTCATTCCAATCAACGTCAGTCAGAGTGGAGGATGTTGGTAAACCCATGGTGAGTATGTTTAGTGGAGATATTAGTTTTATAATTAATTCAATAGCTAGGTGATCTGAAGAGGCGTGATGAGTATCGCAGCTGGCGTTTGCGATTTGGGGTAATAAGCTTATCATGCTTGAAGAGACGAGGAAAAAGTCTATGTGTGAACCAGAACTGGGAAGTGTTGGTGTAGTTGGTGAAACCACAATGAAATCGTGGCTCTATTGATTTCTGTCCAGCCAGTTTGCAATAGTTTTGCCAGCAGAATTTTCAATAGGGTCATTCCACATGGGATGCCTGGCGTTGAAGTCTCCTCCAATAACCGTGTAGGTAAAGTCCTTTGAAATATTGTTTAGGATCTCAAGATTCCTTCTGATTTGGGCCATCTGTGCACCGCACCTGTTGTACAGGGAGATTAGCAGAAGCGTTTCTTGAGAGGCGAGGAAGACTTTCACTGCCGTGCACTCCATGTTGCTGAGGGGTTTAAGCTTAATTTCTTCGAATTTAAGCCCATCCCGAATTAGTATTGCTGTACCCAAGGCTGAGTCAGTTTTGTCAGAACGGATAGTTGAGAATTTCTCAAAGACTAGTTTGTGGCGAGGGTTTCGGTGTGTCTCTGATAGGAGGACAAAGTTAGGTTTTTGTTCCGCAAGGAACGAATTAAGGGCTATTCTTTTACAATGCCGCACAAGTGAGTTGCAATTCAATGCAATTATCCTCAATTTACTTATTTCCCTAGACATAGGCCAAAAGCAAATTGAAGATAAGCACTTTGGCGTTCTGCTAGAGAAGTGAGCTTCCTGTATTGAGGAATGAAATTATTGATTTTTCCCATGAGTGTGAATAGATCACATCCGAAAAGGGATTTTGCCTCTTGAGTGCAGAAGCTATCTGACTCGTTTTGTGATAGGCTTGGGGCCTGTGTTACTCTTGGGACTGGTTTTTGTACCGCTGGGGTTTGTGGGAACTTAGGATTGCTAGTGTAGTTGATTTTGTTAGTAGACTTGTTATTGTTTAATATTTGCGAGAAAGTCATACCTGGCTTGACGTAATTCCTGGCCGATTCCTGTGCGAAGAGCTCTCGTTGCTTCTGCTGTTCCCGCCGTTTATTTTTTATGGCAGTTACCTACTTATATTTGGGGCATCCTCGATAGTTCGCTGGGTGTCCTTCCTTTTGGCAGTTGACGCAATATGGTTTTGTTGCCTCATCATTTTTAATACGGGAACATTCTCCAGGTCCATGTAATTTTTCGCATTTTACACAGCGATAATGTTGGCCGCAATTGCTGGCGACATGTCCGAAGCGCTGACACCGTTTGCATTGTGCCACTCCTTTGGTGACATGCTTTTCCCAATGCACGATCTGGTCCAGAAGGCGGTCCACCTTCATAATCTCGTTAATGGCGTATTGAGCATCAAAGGAAATAATGAAGGCATCCATTTCCTTTCCCGATTTCTTGCTGCGGGTAGTTTCCAGTTTGACTACGCTTCTTATTTTGACTCCTTGAAGTTGTTTTTCAAGAGCTGCCTTGACTTCTTCCACTTCGAAAGTGTGCTGACATCCTTTCAAAACAAGAGTCGTTTTTCGTCCTTCTTTGGGGGTGAAAGTGTAGGACTCTACTCTGATTCTACCAAGCAGATTAAAAATGGCTTCCCTGTCTTCTTCGGTGAATGGCTTTATTGTACATTTGCTGCCGCCTCCCATTTTGATGAAGAATTTCGGCCTGTTCTCCATGCTGTTGAGTGTCCTGTTCAACTCCTTGTAGTTCAGTCCGTGGGCGATGATTGGTGGTGGTCTGCTTGCCTTTTTTCCAGCAACTTCTACTTGCTTTGATTTTGGCTGGATAACATGCCTATTTTCCATTTGCAGCACCTGGTAATAGTTGCTGCTAATCCTAGGGTCCGCTGCCTTTATCTTTTTCGTCGCTTCCGAGGTTTTTGGCGGATCTTTCCGCGCTCCCCTCTTATTCTCTACCTGCTGATAATCGCTCTGGTCTGTACTTATCTCTATTTCGTCCTCAGACATATCTTCAGAGGACATATTGTCGGTTGAGCTCGATGAACTTGAGGGCTCTTTGCTTCTCAATGACGCTTGCTGCCGTTCTTCCAACATTCTTTTTGCAAGAGATTCGATGATGCTTTCAGGTACGTTGGAGATGTTTCCAGTCGTGAAAACGTCACGCACATTTGCCTTAACTGCGTTGAAAATTTGGTCCTGATCGACCATTTTAGTGTCTTTTATCACTTTCACATTCACTTTATACAAAAGGTAATATGTGTCCTTTATCACTGCACTTTTATAATTTTTACCTCATGCGAGTCTTTTTCCTCACTATTTTTTGTCTCACTATTGTTTAAATTAAAATGCCGTCGGCATTCACTTTAGTTTATGACGGCAGCAGATGCTGCTGTGATAAATAAAATTTCGGTGCAGCAGCCCATGAAGAAAAATAATTCCCGGTCGATGTTTTGTAATGATGATATAGAATTGCAAATTGATCGGCTTGATCTGATCATATTTGTGGCATGTATTGAATGCTACATGAAGTGCTTTTGTTATATGTCGTACCCATTTTTAGGGAACATTGTAATTGGATTAAATTTATTTTATTTTCAGATCTCAATTTTAGCATGATAATTTTTAATATGTTCAGTTTTCAGGATTGTTTTTATCACGTGGTCTAACGGTTCAAACGTATGATAATGATTTTAACTTAATCTATTCGAAGAGGCTATAATATTGTATTGTATTTATACAATATGTTATATATAACACAAATACAAGGCTTTGTTTGGTTGTATATCTGTGTTTTGATTGAGAGTGATTAGATTAGATTTCAGTAGATAAGCTATGTATGTTCTGGATCACTTTTTTGAGCCTCCAGGATTTCGCCACAGATGGCGCCACCGTCGCTAGGTGGTGTAAATCCATACTAAATGTGGGTTTGTGCCTTGGATGTTGTGGTTTATGTCTTGGATGTTGGGGATACGAGACCACTTTGGGGGATACGAGACCACTTTTAGCACTCTCCAGCATAGGGAAATAGCATAGGATTTCGATTTTGTTTCTGAAGTGCGCTTATTTTTCATCTCGAATCTTGGGGATACGAGACCACTTTGGGGATACGAGACCACTTTTAGCTCTCTCCAGCATAGGGAAATAGCATAGGTTTTCGATTTTGTTTCTGGAGTTCGCTTATTTTTCATCTCAGACTCGTAGCCTCTAAGTTTTTCATCTCGAGTTTTGGGATACGAGATCACTTTCAGTTGTGAAGGGGTGTGAAGCTTTATTGATGGATTTGGTCTTGACTGCGCCCTAGCGGCATTAGCCGGTACTACGGTTTTCTTGGATAGATATGTGGTGTGCCTAAATGTAGGCTTTTGGTTTTGAACTAATATTAGTAATAATTAAAGTTAACGCTAGGAAATTTTTGTTCATGCCAATGGATTCTAGATGGTGGGGGTGGGGATACTAAGGGGGACGAAATTTCCATCAGAAATCCTCTACGGGCTCTGGTTTTCGAGATATTAGCGATTTTACGTTTTCAGATATAGTTAATATTATTAATAATTCAAGCTACCTAGGATAGTTTTGTTCATGCCAATAGATTGTAGAAGGTGTTATAGGGGCGGGGGGTTTGAGGGGGAACGAAATTTTTATCAGAAATCCTCTACGGGCTATGGTTTTCGAGATATTAGCGTGGGAAGCTTTATTGATGGATTTGCTCTTGACTGCACCCTAGCGGCATTAGCCAGTACTACGGTTTTCTTAGATAGATATGTGGTGCGCCTAAATGTAGGCTTTTGGTTTTGAACTAATATTAGTAATAATTAAAGTTAACGCTAGGAAATTTTTGTTCATGCCAATGGATTCTAGATGGTGGGGGTGGGGATACTAAGGGGGACGAAATTTCCATCAGAAATCCTCTACGGGCTCTGGTTTTCGAGATATTAGCGATTTTACGTTTTCAGATATAGTTAATATTATTAATAATTCAAGCTACCTAGGATAGTTTTGTTCATGCCAATAGATTCTAGAAGGTGTTATAGTGGCGGGGGGTTTGAGGGGGAACGAAATTTTTATCAGAAATCCTCTACGGGCTATGGTTTTCGAGATATTAGCGTGGGAAGCTTTATTGATGGATTTGCTCTTGACTGCACCCTAGCGGCATTAGCCAGTACTACGGTTTTCTTAGATAGATATGTGGTGCGCCTAAATGTAGGCTTTTGGTTTTGAACTAATATTAGTAATAATTAAAGTTAACGCTAGGAAATTTTTGTTCATGCCAATGGATTCTAGATGGTGGGGGTGGGGATACTAAGGGGGACGAAATTTCCATCAGAAATCCTCTACGGGCTCTGGTTTTCGAGATATTAGCGATTTTACGTTTTCAGATATAGTTAATATTATTAATAATTCAAGCTACCTAGGATAGTTTTGTTCATGCCAATAGATTCTAGAAGGTGTTATAGGGGCGGGGGGTTTGAGGGGGAACGAAATTTTTATCAGAAATCCTCTACGGGCTATGGTTTTCGAGATATTAGCGTATTAATAATTCAAGTTATTTTTTGCTCAGGAAGTTGTAGATATCAGCATCATTCGAATTTCACAACATGACATCACCATGAACAGATTCTAGAAGTGAGACATTAGCCGATACGCAGCGACATCTGTTTAGGTGCAAACGCCATTTCTTGAGTAAGGTACCCTAGCGGCCTTAGCCGGAACTACCAGCATGCCTTGGTTTTGCTAGCGGGAGAGTTCTAGATATCGGCATGGGGTCATCATGGTTTTGCTGCACCTAAATAAGTTTTCTTAGCAGGGAAGTTGAAGCATCATTCGAATTTCACAACATGACATCACCATGAACAGATTATAGAAGATGTCAGTGAGGGTTCTGGGGTATGTGTGTATTGAAAAGTCTTATCTTTTATAAACATTTGTTTTTATTTCCAATAAAATTTCTTATTATAAAAGTATTTCTTATAGCACATTGTCCAATATGAACTTGGCAAGATGGCGCATTTGTGTTAATCTCTATTAGTTTTCCACAGTTGTATTCATCTTCGACATTGATAATGATTTCACTCTCTCCAACTATCTTCTGCATCCATTGAACTTTTTCAGCTCCCTTTACATATATGATTTTATTTCGAAGCAGTGGTTCAACTATAGTGTACAGCTTGTGATACGGTATGTAGCCATCATCCCAGCGGAATCCATGAAAATTGTGCTGAAGCCATTTTACTTGCCTCTTTTTTGCTGAAGTCAAATCTTTGTATCTGAACGGTGGTTGAAATATAAAGTGCTGTATCTGGTTTTCATTGTTTAAAATTGCCAGTTCTTTAGTGATAAATTCATTGAGACTAGTTTTGAATCCTTGAACGTCTACGATGACAGCCATCTTCTTAATTTAACTTTCTAACTTCACTTGTCAGCGGACTGTATTCCACTATTCGATCATGTAGAAGCAGACAATATGCTGTCGTATTAGCCGGTATATTTTCAGATGTCTTGAATTCTAGCCTTATGTCAACAGGTCCAGTTTTTATTGTTTCATTTTGATGTGAGCAATCAATGACAGCGATCGGAGCATCGGTTTTGAACTTCTCCCATGTGAGGAACGGCTGATACTGATGACCATAGTATGATTGTGTAAACTTTATATACATCTCATACAGCAATGCGTATCTATTCAAATCAAATTTCAAATTCAAATCATCATAGGGATATGATTCTGAGTTCAAATGAACTGTAACATCGGTGAGTTTGCAGTGATCAAACTTGCTTGCATCTTTGGTTTTATCGTTCCTTCGATCCGTTTGTAATGCTAAGATGATAAATCGAGGTTTCTCCAGTTGAGTGGAAGTCTTAACTGACCAGGTTTGATGCGTGGATTCCGGTAGTACTGGATACTCATATATGTCCCAGCTACGGAATGGTATTTGTATCGGGCGACCTCTCCCGATAATTTTAAATAGTTGCAGCTTTTCATCATCGGATACTGTAACATGTGGAATGCTCCATTGAAGTTTGGTAATTTCAATTTTCACCTCATCTGCGGCCGATATAATGGCATTATCATCTGTCCTGCTCCGGATCAATATGAGTTCATGTTTGGAATTTATCAGAATTTTCTTGTAATCTTCAGCGAATCCCAATAAATATTTCAGAGGTACACAATAGTTAAACAGTCCATTGGCTGGTATAACGGATGAATCTGGTGACCAACTGCCGTTGAGTAGTATCCTGCTTACATTTGCATTTAGCGATACGTAGTTTTTTAATGTTGTTGCAATCCCAAGATTTCTTGTACGATCGATTTCCACTGCATTCAATTCATAGCGTATTTCATCAAAAAGAAATGGTAGAGCGTTGTTAGCTAATTTTGCAGTTGCTGAAACGGTTCCATCCAGCTTTGTTAGCGACCCCTCAATGTAAAGAAAACTCCTGCTGGGTAGAAGATTCAAGTCCTGATGTTGTACAGAGATACGGATTTCATCGCTGTTTTTAAATGATGTTAGAAATGGTGAATAGGAGTGATGTTCAAATTTAGTAACACTGTTATCAAAGTGAGCGTCTGGTGCAATATCTAGTATTCCTTTATTCATTGTTTCAGCGTTAAGCCAATTGATTGTAAATATGCTGTATTTGCAGGTGTTAATGTAGATCTTGATCGCTTCAAGGTTGTCCGCTGACTAATGATCTTGTCTGCTCCGAACTCGTATTTATCATTATTGTATATCAACATGCTGTGGCTTCAAATGTAATCTGATGGTTATAGTCTCTCCTCTGAAGTTGATTAAGTCACCGTCTTGGTCAAGGAGCTTCAATGTTAGAGAACTTATACGTTTGGTGTTCACAGGCAAATAGATTACATTTTTGGGTACCTCCACTATTTTATACCCAGGCCCAACGTTCGGGGAAAACTCGTGGAGAGTGTGTACTTGTGTGTTGTTGAAGAATGATCCTGATATAATATTACATTCGATGCGTATAGTATTTACTTTAATGATGTTGACTGGCAACTCTGATGTATGCACTATATTAGCAGTCAAGTTTCTTTTACTGAATCCTAGCAGAGGAGCTATGGATCTCTGTTTTTCAAAATGTATTTCTTCAGTTGCCTTGACTTCACTCTTCAATGTATTATTGTTAGCCTTTATCGCAACCTTTATCCTTCTCCCTTCTTTATCCAAGTATCCTTGTACATATTTTGCTATATCATCAATCTCATAGGATCCAACAGGTATCTCAACAACCTCATTCCCTACATGAACCAGATTATTGCTCACATCAATATTTGGTATAGAGTTGTATGTTTGAAAATCAATTAATCCACAAACATAATCCGTTGCTAGCTCCAGCGGGGGAAAGTACTCAGAAGTGAGTAGAGATGAATTTCCCGTGAGAGTAAGTGTTAATGACATGGCGGGTGATAATGAACTGTTACAATTTCAATATAGATACATTTATTTATAGATAATAATTAATGGTTATAACAATTATATAAAAACTTTAAACATAAGTGACCGCAAATTACTGCATCATAGTTCTGATAAGAGCTGTAGTTGTACGTAATATTACTACCCAAGTAGTTTATGAGCTCCCTTGGTGGTTGGAGATTGCCAAAGCTATCAAAGTATTCGATGTTATCACCTTTCTTGTAGTACGCTACCCAGTGTGTACCGGCTCCAGTTGAGATGTCCAAGTTAACAATACCGCTTTCTCGCTTCCATGGCTTTTTAGGTAGATTATCACGCATAAATACTCCTCTGAAGTGTGGCAAGTGTGTGGTATACTTGTGAAGATCCAACTCGTTTAGCGGTCTTTTGGGTAGCGTCTTTAATAGTTTTTTGGTTGAGGTTGTAGATAGAGTCCAAGTCCTTTTCTGTACGGCTTCAGGAACAGCCCGTTTCCTTCTTTGCCAACCGCTATAGTTTCCATTGCTTGGTTATGACGTTTGCTTTCTTCCAATTTTGCCTTTGCGGCACTGGCATCATTTACTGCTTTAGCTATGCCTGCTGCACCTCCCGATAGTGCTCCCAATGCTGAAAGCCCAGCAAACAGCGGGATGAGGAACGGAAGTGCTCCACCAACCTTTGGTATAGGTATCACTCGTGGAGTTTTAATTGATTTCTTCTTTCTTTTCACAATATTTTTAGCTGCACTAAGAGCTATTTTTGTAGCTTCCATCAAGTCTTTTGGTTTTCTGACTTTTAAAATTTTACGTGCATTTCGTACTGCTTCTCGGAATGTGGGTTGGCGTTTATTTTTAGCCTTAAGACCCATACCTAGCTTAATTTTAGCCTTCATTGCGTTTGTTATAAGCCAAGCGTTGGCACGTTCACTCAAATTTGCATCCGTCGATTTTGCACGCTGCCAGGCCTTTTCAGCTAATATTTTATCAGCTATATGTCGATCACTTGTGTCTTTATGCCGCGAGTATGCTATATCGTGTTCCTTGCAGGCTGCGTTCAGTGGATTAATGCCTGGATCTCCTCTCGCCAATCTTTTTTGTAACTTTGTTCCTGGTCCACAGTACTGGTATCCCGGTAGATGTAATTCTACAGGTAATTTGTTAATGATTGAATTTATTAGTCCTCTGCCCCCTTTCAAAGATTTTCTGGAGCGTTTCGATTTGTGATCCGGCATCTTTTAAGGTTCCGATGATACTGTTGAAATGTAATATAAACAGGTGTATTTATAGGAATCCCGTTAGTCTTCAATATGCGGTTCATTAAACAACAACAAGCTTTTCCTGTTCGAAATGCTGATGTAGGTGTTATGAAGGTGAAAAAGAAGCATGGTCCCCTATTGCCTGATAGTATAAGGAGCATCATTGTTGGACCATCGAATTGTGGAAAAACTAATGTTATGATAAGTTTGCTGGAACATCCCAATGGTCTGAGATATGAAAATATTTACATATATTCAAAATCTTTACATCAACCAAAGTATGAATACTTGAAACGAGTGATGACTCATATATCAGGATTGGGGTATTATACATTCTCAAACAACTGCGACGTTCTACCTCCAGAAGAAGCCAAATCACATTCAGTGTTTATTTTCGATGATGTAGCATGTGAAAAGCAAAATAATGTACGATCCTATTTTTGCATGGGTCGTCACGAAGATATAGATAGCTTCTATCTCTGTCAAACATATACGCATATACCAAAGCACTTAATACGTGACAATGCTAATTTAATCATCTTACTTAAGCAAGATGAGTTGAATTTGAAACATATCTATAATGATCATGTGAATACAGACATGAAGTTTGATAAATTTCGAAGAGCCTGTGCTGAGTGTTGGAAGGATAAATATGGTTTCTTGTTGATTGATAAGGACAGCTCATTAAACAAGGGGCGCTACCGTAAAGGATTTGATACCTTCATTGTACTATAAAAGGATGAAACATGTGAAATATTCATAAGTCGAAGCTGTAACTCAGACGAAAGCACACCGAATCCTGTGGACCTGCTGAATAGATTAAAGCTGTTAAGCTGTTATCGGAGCTGTTTGAAAAGCTGTTAAGCTGTTATCAGAGCTGTTTGGAAAGCTGTTAAGCTGTTATCAAAGCTGTTAAGAAAGCTGTTAAGCTGTTATCAGAGCTGTTTTAAAAGCTGTTAAGCTGTTATCAGAGCTGTTTGAAAAGCTGTTAAGCTGTTATCAGAGCTGTTTAAAAGCTGTTAAGCTGTTATCAGAGCTGTTTGGAAAGCTGTTAAGCTGTTATCGGAGCTGTTTCAAAAGCTGTTAAGCTGTTATCAGAGCTGTTTGAAAAGCTGTTAAGCTGTTATCAGAGCTGTTTAAAAGCTGTTAAGCTGTTATCAAAGCTGTTTGGAAAGCTGTTAAGCTGTTATCAGAGCTGTTTGGAAAGCTGTTAAGCTGTTATCAGAGCTGTTTGGAAAGCTGTTATTGAGTTAATAACGAAGATGAATGAAAATCTATTAAAAGAAATTATCAAGACTAGGAATGCAGTGCGAAGGAAATTAAAAGCCCTAAGGATGGGAAAAATTGAAGCAGAAGCTCGACTTGAAGAAACCTTTAAGCCAATCACTAAACCCTTAAAAGAGTTTGTTAGAACAGTTAAATACGAGCTGCCGGATATAGTCAAGTTTGAGACAAAAGATGTAAAAGAAGAAGAAGAAGAAGAAGCAGAAGAAGAAGAAAAATCCAATGAGGTTGTGGAACCTTTTACCCCTCCAAAACGAAAATATGTTAAAATGGAGGCTAGTAGCACACCTATAAATTATGGAGATTATTCCTTAACATCTGAAGAAGAATTCGCAACACCTGAACATTCAAGAACATTGATAGGAAGGTCTCCTGTCACCTCCCCCGATACGTCTGGATACATAGTTTCAAACTATTTAAAGCTATGCACTGATAATAGCCCTAAAATTGATCCAACCTATGGAGTTTACTATGATAACAACGCGTGGAGAATCGGTAATTCAACGTTTGATGTTGATGATATAGGAAATATTGTTATCAAGGGGAAGAGCTATAAAACAACTTTGGGGTTATGTGAACTGCTATTTATGAAAGATCCTGTAAAAAGTCTATATACTAAAGAGGATTTAACTAATTATGGATCTATTTTGAAAGATACCAATGCATATAAACGTGACTATGCTGAAGATGGGCAAATAAAGGGTACTAGAGCGGCTAAGTATAAAGCTATAATCAGTAAACTTATACAGCATAAAGGCATGGGACTAATGCGTCTGCCTAAAGAAAACATTGATCACATTTACTGGGATGACCCAAATGAATTAGTGGATAGACTGCGCCTTCTAATGGCATCAAAGCAGGCTGGAAACACCAGTCACAACAATGAAATTATATCTATCCTGGAGGAGTTGCGAGAAGCAGATATTATAGTTTAAATACTACTTCATTACCATACTTTTTCACAATCTACAGATGAGCGTTGATAAGTTTGGACGTTTCTCTAAGCGAGGATATCTTGGGAAACCAGGTGAACGTGGACCAACAGGAGCTCAAGGACCAGCCGGTGAACAAGGAACTCAAGGACCAGTTGGTAAACAAGGAGCTCAGGGTCCAGCTGGTGAACAAGGAGAGCGGGGTATTGGATTTAATTTAACGATAAACGGAGACTACGATCTAAACTCAAAGTGTATAAAACGACTTGGTGAACCCCTTGAAAATGATGATGCTACAACCAAAGACTATGTTGATAAGAAAATTAAAATAAGTGTTGAAGAAATAAAAAAAACTATTAATATAGAGGTAGCAAATTTAACGCTATATATCAATGGCGAAATCGCAAAGATTGAAAACTATCTGTTTACTTCAGTAATAAATAAGAAAGACTTGACACCAACAGATGGTGTATATGAGTAAAAACTTTTGAGAAATCGGTTTCATTTATAATTACGATGAGCAAGAGACAAGTGGTAAATGAGCTGCATAAACCAGCGAGAAAAAATTTCAAACGGCGTCGTGTGATCATCAAAGGGCTAGATGACTTGTGGCAGGCAGACTTGGTTGAAATGGATCCCTACAAGTATGTGAACAAGGGTTACCGCTATCTGCTGACAGTAATTGATACCTTCTCCAAATATGCATGGGCAATTCCAATTAAAAGAAAAACTGGTGTAGAAGTAAGAGATGCCATGCAATCTATATTAAGCGAGGGACGAATACCTAAAAACCTGCAGACTGATGATGGAAAGGAATTCTACAACAGCCTCTTTAAAAATCTAATGCGGAAGCATGCAATTAATCATTACTCTACGTACAGTTTCCTCAAAGCATCAATAGTGGAACGATTTAACCGAACTCTGAAGGATATGATGTGGAAGGAATTCAGTTTTAATGGAACTTATCAGTGGATTAGTATGGTAAAGAAACTGCTCAATGAATACAACTCAAGAATACATCGAACTACAAAAATGAGACCCCGTGATATCAACATCTCCAATGAGAAAAAACTGCTTTCAACTGTATACAATCATATAAAAATTGTTGTTCCTGCAAAGTATAAAGTTGGGGATTTTGTACGCATCAGCAAATACAAGCATATATTTGAGAAAGGCTATACACCAAACTGGACAGCTGAGATTTTTAAAATTATTAAAGTTCAAAACACAAATCCCATCACATATCGGCTGGAAGATTATCAAGGAAATCCAATCACAGGATGCTTTTACGAATTGGAGCTGCTGAAAGTTAAACACCCAAACCTATACCTCGTAGAGAAAATCTTAAAGAAGAGTGGAGATAAAGCTTACGTTAAATGGCTTGGATTTTCATCAAAACACAATTCTTGGATCAATAAAAAAGATGTTTTATAACTATAACTATAATACAATTACTATTACAATACTTTTTTATTTTACAATTATACATGTAGTTATAATGCAAATTACTTTAATAAATGAAACTAAAACTATAATAGATTTATTATTTTCACTTGACTTAGATTCTTTCTGCGGCTGCTACTTGTTGATCTGATGAAATGGAGTAATGCCCCCATGGTAGAGTATCCGTCGTTCTGCTCATAATATGATAAGCCACACACACACACACACACACACACACACACACACACACACACACACACACGCACACACACACACACATTCTACCCAAGCCTTGGAACAGGTAACGTAGCCCAATCCAACACACCCATACAATCCTATATCTACAACTTCCCTGCTAAGAAAACTTATTTAGGTGCAGCAAAACCATGATGACCCCATGCCGATATCTAGAACTCTCCCGCTAGCAAAACCAAGGCATGCTGGTAGTTCCGGCTAAGGCCGCTAGGGTACCTTACTCAAGAAATGGCGTTTGCACCTAAACAGATGTCGCTGCGTATCGGCTAATGTCTCACTTCTAGAATCTGTTCATGGTGATGTCATGTTGTGAAATTCGAATGATGCTGATATCTACAACTTCCTGAGCAAAAAATAACTTGAATTATTAATACGCTAATATCTCGAAAACCATAGCCCGTAGAGGATTTCTGATAAAAATTTCGTTCCCCCTCAAACCCCCCCACCGCTATAACACCTTCTAGAATCTATTGGCATGAACAAAACTATCCTAGGTAGCTTGAATTATTAATAATATTAACTATATCTGAAAACGTAAAATCGCTAATATCTCGAAAACCAGAGCCCGTAGAGGATTTCTGATGGAAATTTCGTCCCCCTTAGTATCCCCACCCCCACCATCTAGAATCCATTGGCATGAACAAAAATTTCCTAGCGTTAACTTTAATTATTACTAATATTAGTTCAAAACCAAAAGCCTACATTTAGGCACACCGCATATCTATCCAAGAAAACCGTAGTACCGGCTAATGCCGCTAGGGCGCAGTCAAGACCAAATCCATCAATAAAGCTTCCCACGCTAATATCTCGAAAACCATAGCCCGTAGAGGATTTCTGATAAAAATTTCGTTCCCCCTCAAACCCCCCGCCACTATAACACCTTCTACAATCTATTGGCATGAACAAAACTATCCTAGGTAGCTTGAATTATTAATAATATTAACTATATCTGAAAACGTAAAATCGCTAATATCTCGAAAACCAGAGCCCGTAGAGGATTTCTGATGAAAATTTCGTCCCCCTTAGTATCCCCACCCCCACCATCTAGAATCCATTGGCATGAACAAAAATTTCCTAGCGTTAACTTTAATTATTACTAATATTAGTTCAAAACCAAAAGCCTACATTTAGGCGCACCACATATCTATCCAAGAAAACCGTAGTACCGGCTAATGCCGCTAGGGCGCAGTCAAGACCAAATCCATCAATAAAGCTTCACACCCCTTCACAACTGAAAGTGATCTCGTATCCCAAAACTCGAGATGAAAAACTTAGAGGCTACGAGTCTGAGATGAAAAATAAGCGAACTCCAGAAACAAAATCGAAAACCTATGCTATTTCCCTATGCTGGAGAGAGCTAAAAGTGGTCTCGTATCCCCAAAGTGGTCTCGTATCCCCAAGATTCGAGATGAAAAATAAGCGCACTTCAGAAACAAAATCGAAATCCTATGCTATTTCCCTATGCTGGAGAGTGCTAAAAGTGGTCTCGTATCCCCCAAAGTGGTCTCGTATCCCCAACATCCAAGACATAAACCACAACATCCAAGGCACAAACCCACATTTAGTATGGATTTACACCACCTAGCGACGGTGGCGCCATCTGTGGCGAAATCCTGGAGGCTCAAAAAAGTGATCCAGAACATACATAGCTTATCTACTGATTTCATTTTATAAAATTTTCATGCTATGTTTTTATTATGTTTTCTTTTCAGAAGTTTTAATATTTATAAAAATATATTCGAATCAGTTTGGTTCGAACAGCGATAGCTATATTTTAATTTTTTTATATTATAGGCAATAGACTTCAATAACGAAACCTTTTCATATTTACAAAAAAATACCTTGTTAATGTTTACATTTTTTCACGGTAAAAAGCGGAAAAAATAAAAATAACGGGCAATATGTAGATGCGATTAAATTCTACACACAAAGTTTTACATACATAATTAACACTTTTATACAGTCTGTTTGTGCTGGTAATGTCAAAAAGTGCCATATAATACCGGCTTTCTCAGTTGGTTTTTATATCAGCTATTTTTAACCAGATCTTTACATTTTTTTTTGCAACTTTGACTGCTGGGAATCTGGAAGATTTATTCAATTTTTTTCCGGGACGGGCAGTGCTCCTACGGGCCCATTTGATCAAGTTGTTCTCAAAATAACACATGTTTTTCAACCATTGCTCAAAGAAAGGTTATGAAACGGTGTGGATTTTAATTAATGTATTAAATATGTATCACAAAAAGAAAGTATGTCCAAAATTTCATTCAAATCGGTGCATTTTTAGCATTCCATCAAATTTAGCTTCCGCGGTTAGCTAAATTAGTTTCTAATTAGGTTACTGCACACATATGTGTGCAATTGAAAACCAGAATCCTTAAATTACACCCAAATTTCTTCCAATTTGCAAAATTCTTATTGCTTAATTAATTGTGATTTTTTTTATGATTTTTGAGATTATCACGAGATTTGTAGGATGCCGGGTTACAAGGCTGCAACCATCCCCAATAATATTACAATATGAATAAAAACTATGTTGAACGAGATGATAACTTAAATGTCATATTACATGCTAGACGATTATTTCAACAGCAGATATAATATGTAATTGATGCATATTACGTTGTTGAAGGAAATCGTCGGTATATTGAACAAAATTATAGTGAATAGACAACTGAATCGTACAATGGATCATCTCCAAAATAGGGCCGCCGAGGCTGATCTGTAGACAGGTGTACCCGTAATATTTCAAAGTACTTTTATTGGAAGTGCGAGACATATACAATAAAGATATCAATTTACTATGTAAATGGTATGAGGCTTTGGTCAGCCTGATTTGTTATTAACTTTCACATGAACAGGAACTGGTTGGAAATAAAAAGGAACTTATTTGGCGGTCAACAACCTACGGATGGGCCGGTATAGGAGCGCAAGTATTTTATTTAAAACACAAAGCAGTCCTACATGACATTACCAAAAAAAGGTATTTTTGCTAAATACGAAGGCTACATGTATGTGGATATCAGAATGTGATAACGACAACGCTTCGCATTTATCTCTAGTATCATCACCGTTAGAGTCCAGCAAGCTGTTCGATTAGAGATCACAAAATTTGCCTCGTTTAGTCAAGCGCCGTTTGTTAAGCCGTTCATAGCTGAGTAAAGTTGGTGGTTAATCCCACATTAAGTGAAGTTGATAGTTGAGTAGATACGTTTGAACTCTAAGATCAGTGAAGTCTCGGGAATGTATGAATTATAATCGAACTCTAAATTATAATCATTTTTATTTTTATTTTTCATTAAAAGCTCCGATAATGAGCATATTTAACAAAGTGGTATCCTTTTATTTTTGCCCATACCCCCTACACATGGTGTCAGAAGTGCAGCAATAATTAAGTGCTATGCATATCCAAAAATCAAACAAAAGAAAAAAAAATCTATTGTGAGTGATCGAAACTAGTTATCATCACGCAGAAAAATGCTGGCAGTCAGTTTTGATAACACGTACGGCTAATATATTGTGTTACGGTTCTAGAAATCTAATTAATTATGAATTTAATTTGACATAAAAAATTAAAATTTCTGTTCAGTGGTAGAATCTTATGGAAATATTATAATAATTAGTGAATATACGATTAAAAGATCTAAAGATAAACAAAAACGAGTTAGCTAACATGATAAGTGAATTTCGGTACGAAATGGTGAACATTTTGGTGTTTAAATATTGAAATTGTTTAGTGGAATTTATATAAGCTAGGCAAATAACGGAAAATCGACCATTGTGACGTGTTGTAAAGTTATGAAAAGTTAATTAACACAAAAAAAAAAACCAATTCAATGTGATACAATTCAAGTGCCGTAATTTTCTGAGCAAAATTGCAAGTAAAACAAAGGGAAGTATGGAATTTCAATAGGATTCATAAGGTCAGTCTATGTATTTGAGTTTTTATGATAATATCTTTAAATGCCGTTTACCAAACGGTACCATGTTAGGCAGTGATTGATTACATGCTACGAGAAATCATCTGAATAAATAGGAACAATTTTTGTAAGTGCTCGATTTTCAAAATAATTAATTGGAACTATAGAAATCTAAAGACTATATAACCGAAATCTGAAATGAAGTGAGAGAAGAATGCTATTATGAATTTTCCTTCTTTTCTGAAAAAAAAAATGATCTAAATGAATTAGTAAGCAAACTTTATGGACCACATAAATAAACTAAAAACTAAAGAACTGCAACAACTACTTAAAGATCGTGGTTTATCGTATAGATATAGGATTTAATAAAAATGCTAGAAACAGCTTTGGCTGCCGAAAAATCTGGAAAAAAAGAGGAAAACGATACCGAAGATAGCGAAGAACAAGAAGAAACCGAAAAATCTGGAAAAGAAGAGGAAAACGCTACCGAAGATAGCGAAGAAAAAGAAGAAAATTCGTTGAGTATTGAAGATAATTTAGAAAAAAGTCAGGAACAAAACAAAGAAAAGCTAGAAGCAAAGATGACAGAAAATAATAATTTCGTTTTCAAAGACGTGGAGGAATCCCTCGAAAAGTTTAATGGCGAATCAGGTAAAAACATTTCAGTCTGGCTGAAAAATTTTGAAGATATCGCGACAGTTTGCAAATGCAGCAAAGTTAGCAATAGAGTCAGCAACGAATGTACATAGTTGGAAAGATCTCAAAGATACTCTTAGTAATGAATTCGATGATTCCCTACAAGTATAAGTGTTCATAAGGCTTTGGAGAAAAGGAAGAAATCACCAAAAGAATCATTTTTAGAATATCTCTATACAATGAAACAAATTGCGAAACGGGGAAATACTGATGAAGAATCTCTGGTACTGTATATAATCGCAGGCATACAAGACGATGCACTAAATAAGGCTTTACTCTACGAAGCAAAAAATGTGGAGCAATTAAAGCGAAAACTAAGGGCATATCAAAATATGAAAAAAACAGAGTACAGTTAAAAGCCAGCACAAGCCTGAAGACGGAACATACCCCCCAAATAAAAACCATCCTGGGAATGAAATGTTGAGATGCTACAATTGTGGAGCTCGTTCCCATTTAACAAAATCTTGTCCAAATAAATCAAAAGGATCACGCTGTTTTAATTGTGGTGAGTTTGGTCACATAGCTAGTAGGTGCCCTAAGCCTAATGTAAAAAGAGCTCAAAACGAAACTGGTACTCAAGCTCATGTCAACCAAGTAACGATGCCAGACTTACATATTTCAGTTAAACTTCAAGACAAACATTACTTTGCATTGATGGATACAGGTAGCGAAGTAACACTCATTCGGAAATCAGTATGGGACGACATTAAAAGACACGAAGAAATGGGACCCAGTATCGGGTTAGTCGGATTCGGAGAAAGCTTGAAAAATACTCTTGGATCTTATAAAATCAATCTTAATGTTGAAGAAGACGATTATGCTTTACAGTGCCATGTTGTACCAGACAGATGGATCCCCGCGGATATTCTTATCGGAAAGAATTTGCTAAGCCATGCTGTAGTCGTTATGGCGAATGGGAAAACAACAATTTCCAAAATAACACCAACAAACTATGGCGAAAAAGAAAACATGTTAAGTGGTATTAACATAACCGATATTGTTGATGATGATGACTGGTATAATGTTAAGGTGATTGCAGATAAGGAAATTCAACAATGTGTAACAAGTATGATAAAAAATTACAACCCACGGAAACCAAGAACATCTTCAATTCAAATGCATATAATCTTAGAAAATGAAGTTCCAGTTTACCAGAGACCGCGAAGATTAGCTCCTAAATAAAGGGAAATAGTTTCAGTACAAATACAAACATGGTTAGAAGAAGGAATTATTCAACCAAGTAATTCAGATTTTGCAAGTCCGATAGTGCTCGCCAAGAAAAAAGACGGATCGATTCGTTTGTGCGTAGATTACCGGAAGTTAAATAAAAAAATAATTAAAGACAGATTCCCCCTGCCGAACATCGAGGACGTTATTCAGAGTTTGTATAATTCGCGTGTGTTTACTACTTTGGACTTAAAAAACGGTTTTTTTCATGTAGATGTGCACGAATCCGGTCGAAAATATACCGCATTTATAACGCCGCACGGACATTATGAATACCTAAAAGTACCTTTTGGGCTCTGCAACTCACCCGCAGTTTTCCAAAGATTCATTAACAAAGTGTTCGAGCAGTTATTTCGCGAAAATAAATTATTAGTGTACATGGATGATGTGATAATACCCTCAAATTCAGAACAAGAAAATATGGAGACGTTAAAAATCGTACTTGAAGTTGCGCAAGAGAATGGACTCATAATAAAATGGAAAAAGTGCGAATTCTTAAGAAAAAAAGTAGAATTTCTCGGTTACGTGATAGAAAATGGCGGCATCAAACCATCAACAGAGAAAACGAAAGCTGTCAAAGGATTTCCAATACCCAGAAATCTCAAACAAGTTCAATGCTTCCTCGGTCTGACCGGATATTTCCGTAAGTTCGTACCCAATTATTCGATAATAGCAAAGCCATTATCAGATCTTACAAAAAAAAATTCCCAGTTCGAATTCGGCCATCACCAGCAAGATGCGTTTAACCTATTAAAAGATATACTATCCAAAGAACCAGTCTTGAAATTATTCAACCCAAACTTACCTACTCAGTTACATACAGATGCTAGCAAAGAAGGATACGGTGCAGTTCTACTACAAAAGCATAGTGATGATAACCAGTGGCATCCTGTCTTTTATATTAGTTTTAAAACAACATCATGTGAGAAGCACTATTCAAGCTACGAGTTGGAAGTTTTAGCCATTATGTTGAGATCTCCTGTACAGATTCCAATGCTATTGGGCTGGGTTAAGCAGGTCACAAAAACACATAACTTTATCTTTTTAATTTTATTCACATATACATATTATGTATTTATATCTTTACAGCAAGTCACAAGAACACATCACTTAATTTTTTACTTGTACTCATATATATATATCATTTATAACTTTATAGATCGTGTATTTAATTTGTTGCGTATAAAAAACCGTAACTTGATACTTCTCTTCGAATCCAAACAACTCTGCCATTCTTGAGCATTTTCAGCGACGATGTCACCGCGCATTCTTTGTTTTTCTTTATTTTTTTTTTGATAAATCAGGTCACCGCTGTGATTAGCCGGTAGTCACCTGCATATTTCGTAGTGACGCGTTTTCACAACGAACCCAATAATTCTGAGTTTGTTATGAAATGCGATACACTGCAAGTTTTAACAGTGCCACCGTTTAAGCAAGACCTGATTGCATTTATTGTGTAAGGTCTTGCTTTTCACCACAGAACAATGACGTAGTCAAGAAGCGATGTCAACCAATTCTTGTTTCACATAGATTAATTGATTATTTATATTCAAAACAAGAATTGATTGATCTCTATTCACAACATTCCTCCCCCTTTCTGAAGTCGGAATCGAGGAATTAGCGAGATGACGTGGAAGTATGAAGCCGCTATTACTGAAGGCAGTTGTTTGTTTACTTATTACAAATTTGATTTTTGGGGTTTTTTTTTTTTTTTGTTTACAATTTTTCAGAAATGAACGAAAGACTTAAAGCTAAGTACATAAGTTTGATAAAAAGGGGATTACTTTAGTTGGAACCCTATATGTATGTATATACTTCAAATTATGGAATAAGTAACATTATAGTTATTACGTAACACAATTAAAATCCTAATAATATTTTCATAATAAAATAAATGGCTTTGTTTTTGGTTTTGGTTTTTCACATTTTCCCTTTAAGTACAAAACATGCATATTTCCTGTTGCTAAGAAAAACAGTATAGCTCTAAGATAATATGTATATATATATATGTTATTATTATTTTTTTTTTTTTTTTATTACAGATAAAACAGACATGTATAGGTACACATTTTTTCATTATTTGTATTTTTTATTCTTTTTCTTTTTAACAACTATATAAATAAAATAAACATAAACATACTATGTAGTTATATATTAACTAAAATATATAATTAATTATTTTTCCCTTTTTTCTTTTCTTTTTTTTATTCAGAGCACAGAAAACGTTTTGTTTTGTTTTTCACTTTTGCCGTAATATCGTGGTGACTAACACAGTATATATATAACAGTACATATATAAAAAAATATAAGAAAATATACCTTTCTACCTTTCTTTGTTGTTTCAGTTTTTTGTAATATATGTACATACTTCAATCTATTTTTAGTTTTTGTAGGAAGCGTGATAAGTAATGTATCTAGAGAAACGTGTTATTGCTAAAGTTTATAAACAAATATATATATATATATATATATATATATACTCATCACATGTAGTTATCCCCTTTTTTTTTATAATTTCTTTGGATGCAGTTATTAAACCTCATATACGATTGGCTTTATTTGGTTTGTATTCACAGAACATTTGGGCGATTTTTCGGTAGGAAGATCTATGGGTGTTGGGATTGGTTCTATCTTTGTGGGTACATCTGCTGTTTTTATTTCAGGCAATTTAGTTGATCTTATTGTTTCGTTCGGAGCTTTACCTTTACCTTGAGAAGTAGGGTGCAAGATTACGAGATTGGATCGCGCTAAGGTGGGTTCTTCCCTCCTCAATCGTCGTAAGCATTTTAGGATTATGCATCCGAGAATGATTTTGACAAGAATTGCGATTATTCCAGTATTGGTGTGCGTTTGGATTTGCACTCTCTGTCTTTCCCTTCTTGTCTTCACCAGATCTATTTCCTTTTCCAAATCTTGTAAATCTTGACTTTCGTTAAAAAGTGCTAAATGATGATTTCCGTGGGTGTTTACTTTTAAACTCACATTACTTTTAGCATCTTGTTTTTGATAGAGATCGGGGTCTATCAATATTTTAAGTACGTTAAAAGGATCGGGTTGGTGTATCGCCGAGTAGTGGCTGAAACTAGTTTCGAATGGTATTTCGTGTTCCGCTAGAGTGTAAGTACAGGGTTGTTTGAGAGAAAGAATTCCAGTTCCGTTCAGCGTTATGTGGCCAAAGTGATTGCTGCAATTCGTAAGCAATATACTTGTTTGAGGGAATACAAACAACCAAGTGTTCTGCCTTACCATTTTTGTAAGTACACAAAGGGCCGGTTCAGATAAGGGATTATTGAACAGGTTCGCAATACAGTTTGATCTGTTGACTGTTAATCTTTTGGGTTGCGACTGGAAACAGATGTGTAGGGCATCCTTGGTGGAGGTGGATTTTTTACAGTGCTCTTTGAAGTCTCTATATGACATTTCTATATATTGATGAGCTTGGGTGTTATTTAGGAAGTAAATCCGATTCAATTTCAAGAATTGCCGACGTTTCGGTTGTAATGGAAGTGGGAAGTATGTAGATCTTATTAAGGGTATACATAATGTTTTCGGGGAGTGGTAGAAGTATCCTAATAAATTGCTTATTTTTCACCTGTATGGAGTCAGTCTGGACTATTTGATTCATAATTTTAAAGTCTTCGAGGATATTGGTCAGCCCTTTTTGACTTATCTCTGTGTATATTTCCGCTATATCTCTTGCCGATAATATGAGGGGATGCAGTGTGTGTTGGTGTAAAGCATTTATTATTGTAAATTCATTTGTTATTCTTTGGTATATTTGTTGAAGTTGGTGTAATATGTAGATTAGCATTGCATTGATGTCTGTCTTAATGTGCACATTTCTTATTTCAGTTTTCGTTATTTTGGTGTAATTTATAAAACTATCCACCAGTTTATTAAATCGCTCCCCTAAATTTTCTTGTTCTAAGGTTAGATTCGCGAAAGCATGATGGACTTCACTGAAATTAGATTTTACAATACTTATTTGCTTTTCCATTAAATGAGCATTTTCGGAGCTTTGTTTGTCTAAATTATCTAACTTGGTATATATCTCCTGAGCGTCCCTATCGTCCATAGTTCCAAACAGAAATTTACTGGCCCTACCTACTATGTCAGCTAAAGCTCGCTTTTCCCTGGTTTGCATATACAAGTTTATGTCCCATAATCTATTTTTAATCTTTCTTACTTGCTTGGTTAATTCTTCGTCCCAGACACGACACGATTCTACTTCTACAACGGTTTCTAGCTGTTTGCAAAGATCTTTCATTGTTGTCTCGCACTTTTCGATGAATCCCAAGGCTTCGGTTTCCTGAATCATCCGAATTTGCGTGTAAATGGCCCAAGTTTGGGAATGTAGGTATGTTGGTGTCAGAGGCTCGAATACCACGCCAGTGGGCTGAAGTGAGGTCACGTCCACTTGTGCGGTTATTCCAGATATCAGTATGATTATGCACAACCACAGCAGCATCATCTGTAGATAATAATAATTTTAGTTAACGGTCCTCAGTATCAATATTTTTGTTTGTTTGTTTATTTAGGCTAAAATAATTTTAGTCTATTATTGTGGACTCTTCTTAATTTTCGCCCAATTTGCAGGGTACAGTTTACTTCGCTATCTATTCTTTTGATTTCATACGGTCCTGTCCAGTTTGGCGATAGTTTGTGTTTTTTACTGGGATTTCCTAGCAGAACTTGGTTACCTACATGAAATTTAACTATTTTTGCATTCCTGTCGTAATATTGTTTGGGCTTTACTTTGCTCTTAAGTAGTTCTTCCCTAACCTTTTGGTGGAGCACTTGCATTCTCCTTTTCCTCTGGCACACGTAATCATCGTAATTGCATAGAGGTTCGGGGTTCCTTTTGAGATTATTATGGGGTGGGCCATAGAAACCCCATAGCGCTTCCATTGGAGTATGCTAACCCCCAACATGTGGTGCATGGTTACGTACATGGACTGCTTCTTCAAGCCATTGGTCCCACTCTGTAATGTTTTCATCCACTATGTTTTTTAAGTATTCAATCAAAGGCCCGTGTACTCTTTCCAGTGGTCCGTTTGCCTGAGGATGATATGCAGTTGTCTGAAGTTTCCTAACCCTAAATAGCCTGCATAGCCGCTTGAATAGATCGCTAGTAAAGTTTGCACCCTGATCGGTAACTACTGCTTTTGGGATCTTGTATTTCAACATCAGCTTGTAGAATCCGTTGGCTACAGTAGATGCTTCTCCGTTTAGCAGTGGCACGCAGTCAAATATTCGGGTTGTGTCATCCAAAAGTGTGAGAATGTATTTATGGCCATTCTGAGTTTCTGGCAAAGGACCTACAATATCGATATATACTTTGTCAAAGGGTTTCTCGGCGATAGAACTAATTACCATAGGCATTTTTGTATTTTTACTATGTTTATTCCTACTACATTTAACACATTGCTTAATAAACTTATGAATATCCCTTAACATACCTTTCCATTTGTAGCTTTTTCTTATACGTTTATATGTTTTATAAATTCCCAGATGTCCTCCTAGTGGTGCATTATGGTAATCACGAAGAATGGTATCAATATCATTCCGCTTACCTAAAATTTGCACATTTTCTTCTTCTATCGACTCTGTTGAACTAATGGAATTAGTTTTGGAGTCTCGTTTATTCACAGTTTCCTTTTAAGGGGTTGTGGGAATTATATCTTCAATTTGGGTTACATTATTATTAGCTTTAGACCTAGATCTAGTTACTGCGAGACATAATTTCTTGTCTTTTTCACTAGTCTCCGAGCCTATTCCACGATGGACTTGCGCTCTTGTAATTATTTTAGTGTTATTAAATTCTTCGGTTTCGTTATACGCGCTATCTCTATCATTTGTTCCTTTAATAACGTTGTTGTTCACAGGTTGCTCACTATTATCGCTGGGTATTCTGCTTAATGCATCTGCGTTCTTATTGTATCTCCCCGGTTTATATTCGATATTATACTCATACTCTGAGAGCTTATGATGGAATCGGATTAGTCGGGAGGTCGGATCTTTAGTATTAAAGATTCCTTTAAGCGGCTTGTGATCTGTATAGATTGTAAATTTTCGTCCATATAAATAGCATCGAAATTTTCTTGTTGCCCAAACTATTGCTAATAGCTCTTTTTCAGTGGTGGAATAATTCCGTTCCGCTTTATTCAATGTCCTACTTGCGTATGCAATAGGTTGGTCCTGGCCAATCTCACCCTGAGATAAAACAGCACCAAGTGCCTCTCCACTAGCATCTGTGGTTAACATAAATGGTTTGTCAAACTCTGGGTATATTATTAAAGGTGGAGTAATTAATGCCTTTTTTAGTTCTGTAAAGGCCTTTTCGCACTCCTCCGACCATTTGAAGGAACTATTTTTACGCAAGAGTTTATTAAGTGGCTCTGCAATTTTAGAGAAATTGGGTATAAACTTTCGGTAATAATTTGCTAATCCCAGGAACGACTGAACTTGTCTCACTGTTTTCGGCTTTGGAAAGTCTTTTACGCAACTTACTTTAGAGGGATCTGGTAGAGCCCCTTTACTCGAGCATTTATGTCCTAAGTAGATCACTTCTTTTCTTAGGAAATTACATTTTTCTATTTTCAGTTTTAGATTGTTCAATTTCAATCTTTCTAATACCTGTCGGAGCTTGTTGTTGTGGTCTAAAAGATTTCTTCCGTATATGACAATGTCGTCTAGGTACACGAAACACTTGAAACCTTGGAGCCCAGTTAAGACATGGTTCATCAAGCGTTGAAATGTTGCTGGCGCCCTTTTAAGTCCAAACGGCATTCGTTTGAATTCAAAATGTCCATGTGGAGTACTAAAGGCTGTTTTAGATTGATCCTTTTCCTCTACTAAGACTTGATGATATCCACTAGCCAGATCTAAGGTAGTAAAATATCGGGAGTGCCCCAGTTGGTAGAATATATCTTCGATCCTAGGAAGTGGGAATGCATCTCCTATTGTAATAGAATTCAACTTCCGGAAATCGACAACAACACGCCATTGCTTTCCCCATTTACTCCTTCTTTCTTGGGAACAACAAGGAGGGGTGAATTCCATGGACTAGTGCTCGGAGTTACAATGTCATTTCTTAACATTTCCTCCACCTGGTCTCGTATTATGTTTTTTTGTACCTCTGGTAGTCTGTACATCTTCAGATTAATAGGCGAATGATCTTGTAGAATAGGGATTTCATGTTTAATAGAATCAGTACAGGTTAATTTATCTCCTGGTAATAAGAATATATCGTGGTACTCATGGCATATATCAAGCACCGCTTTTCTTTCTTCCTTGTTCAGGGTATCATCCCATAAAATTTTCTCCTCCAAAATTTTAATTCGCTCCTTCGCCGTGTGTTCATTCGTATTGCTTATGCAGAACGCACCAGCTTTAATTCTCGCATTAACTTTACTTTGTTCACTTGCTTTTATGCGCTTATTACCTTCTTGTTGTGGCGGCGTTGCAAGCTTACGCGTTATAGTTTTCGCGCTAAAATCTTTTAAAGCAATAATGTCGTAATCTAAGATTGGTTTTATTTCCATATCTACAACATCTAAACTTTGTTCACTTTCATTAACATTAAGTAGAGCAACTGTTATTTCCTTATCTACAGACTTTGTCAGACAGTTTCCTATGAAGATACCTGGTTGCAATTCTTTTGAGAAGCACACAAATTCACCATCAATTTTAGTGGGGATTTTTACCAGTTTTTCTGAACGTGCAGGTATGTGGATTGCTTTCTTAGTCTCAAACCTTACGAGTCGCTTTCGACTGACTTGTATGTTTTCGCTCGGTTTGGAAAAACATCCCCTAGTTACCTGATTCAGTAACTACATCTCTTTTAGTGGCGCTGTATTTTGTGTAAGCGATTTTTTGCCAGGTTCTTCTTCCTGACTTATGATCGGTCTAACGCCGTCAGAACCCCTATGGAAACTACTATTTCGCTTCAATTTCTCTAAGCGAGCGTGAGAACTGAGTGGTATTGGGAATGGCATCCTGTTCGTGTCTGTTATTGGAATTTCTAGTGTTCCTTTGGGGCACTTAACATTGCAAGTCTTTGACAGGAAGTTATAGCCCAGTATCCCATCATATGGAACGTTATCCTCATCGCTGTCTTCGACCACATGGAATTCGCATGTCTGTGGATCTTTAGTAAGGATTTTCCCTCACATGTTCCTGTCGTCTCGCCTTCGCCGAAGGCACAATTGAGGCTTGTTTTATTGTTTTCGTTGATAGGAGTGTTCGATCGCAACGTAGATTTTTTTAAAAGGCTAACGTCAGCGCCTGTGTCGACTAAGAGTTCGACCGTGGATCTAGCTGCTATATCCAACGGCAATTTTACTGAACATTTAGGATTTCGGGCGGGCTGACACCATTTTTCTTCAACGTCTTTTAGGCTTCCGCGGTGTAGACGCAAGCCTATTTTTAGTTTTCCGACTGGTTATTTGTTTGTTTCCGTATTTTACTCTCCCACTCTTGTTTCGCTCGGCAATTATCTAACGTGTGCCCTTTTCTCTGACAAAACACACATCTACCTGGAGTGTTTGCCGTAGTTACTACCTGTGAATTCGCTCTTTCACTGAATTGCATCGAATTTACTTGAGGTCTTTGGTTAAAGGGTTTCCTCCTGCAATTCTGCACGACGTGTCCATAGTTTTGGCAATTTGTGCAAAACCCTGACTTTTTTCTTTCAAAGCATTCCGCGAATGTGTGATTGGTTCTATTACAGAAGCTGCACCTTACATTCGGATATCGTCTGTTATTCTCAAACCGGCTGGGAGCTGGGTTTCCCTGCCTCCCTTGATATTGATTTCTTGGTTGTGGTTCAATGAAAGAACTCGGCATTTTGTGGGATGGGTTAGGGAACATTGAATAGCCGCTTGCAGCTATTGGATTCATTAAACCCATGCCTAAGGGATTAGTAACTATTGACATTGCCTGTCTTTCAGCTTCCTCTAATTTTTGAGCCTTTTCAAGTACAGAGGTCAACTCATTACTTGTGTCTTGTAACAGAAACATTTCATGGGTGGGATTTATTATCCCTGTTTTAAATTCATAAATCGCAGTCTCTTTTAACTCAGTTTGTACTGCTGTAGCAGCTTCACCATTATATCGTTGAGAAATTTGGGATAGACAGCTTTTGTATAACGCATGGACTTTATTTGCGAAATCTCTCAATGTTTCGCCGGGCATCTTATATAGTACTCGAAGTTCATTTACCAAGGCTACATAGCTTTTTGTGTTTACCAGTTTGCTATGAATCTTGGTTTCTAACTCACTGAAATTCTCGAACTGTGTTCCCTCTAAGGAAGTAGCTGCTATACCCCTAAAACGTGTTGGCAGTAGAGTTAAAAAGATAGGAATTTCTTCGGCAGTTAAGCAATTCATTACATATTTGCAACAATTGGTGAACACCGTTACCTCTGGTGCGAGGCTTGGGCCTATTTCCCCAGTTAAAATAGGTATACTATTGAAGATTAACTGGTTCACTTTTGAAATATCAACATTTGCCATGTTTGCGTCTTGTGGTATTGCCTCCGGTTGTTCCCGTAATTCTTCAGAACTGTAATGGTCACGCTGTTTTTCACCGTCTTTTCCTAATTCTGATAGGGACGATAGGGATTTAGTTCGTCTCTGATACACTCGACCTGATTTCAATGGCATAGGAATTTCAGTATGACTTTGAGAGATTCCACTGGCACCTTTTTCGGTCGGTATTGTGTCTGTATCCTCTGAACTATCTGCACTATGGTTTGGACTGGTGTTGTCAAAAGAGAAGGAGTTTATCTTTTTCCAATATCGCTTTTGAGCTGAGCATAAGATGAAAAACGGGAATTCTCGTTTCGGCTTGACATCAAGGGGAGTCGAACTAGCTTCCGGTTCATTTGATGTATTGTTTAACATTCCACATTAAGAGTTAAGTTTACTATTGCATATTAGCGTATTTAAGTATATTTTTTTTTTTGTGTTTTTTTTTTATTATTCTTCACTGGTGATTATCAAACCGTCCTACAATTCTACGTGCTTTAATTTACACGTTTATCGTGATAACAGTACTTTACTACTTTTAATCTTGGAGAGAAAACTGGAGTTAATATAAATTTTATATTGGAAGTTGGGACAGTTAATATTTAAATGTGTAGTAGTTTGGCCTTTTCGTCTGGGCTGTATGTATCACTGTCCCATGTATGTGGTACTTAATTCAGGGGGTTAAAGGTAACGGGGAAAAATATATTCAACCACAAAGCTGAACAACACTCGTAATTCTGCAAAAATTTAAGAATATTAAGAATAAAGGCCAAAAGTTAATAGTTTTCACTTTATTTTCTAATTAGATAGAATATACACATATTTAAGAGTGAGATGAAATCACCAAAAATTTCCTATTGGCTGGATAAAAGTTTTTTTTCGGCTCATTATGCGGTATATCGTATAACCAGGTAAAGTAAATCGTGTGTACGTCAGATTGCTAGGGTGTATAATTAGGTACTTTATCGTTTGTGACAGAGAGAATAAGAACTAGACCCAAAGTATATAGCATAACAAAGACGTAGTGGTTAGAATAACAGAAGTACTCTGTACGAGATGGATTCCACATAACGTTCACTTCGTGTAATAATTGAATGGCACGTATGTGTATATATGTATATATATATATATATATTTTTTTATATTTTAAATGGTTTTATGGAGACCTTTCTTCACGGTTTCAGTTTTAGCAGAACACTTTTTTTTCTTTAAGTTACGCAATATTATCTTATGTAATTTATACAACTATCTATTTTTACTACTGTGCGTGATTCATAAGGCAACAAAAAAAAATACATACATATTAGGTATATGCGAAATAACACGAAGAAAAAAAGAAACACTGTAATTTAACGCTCATCAAAACAAAACCAAACAAAACCACATAAAAAATTTTAAACATAATTTTTTGTTATGCGACTACAAAAGTAAATTTCTCTAAATTTTCTCCCCAGTTCTTTTTATAATTAAAATTTAATATTTTTCCGGTTTTTTGTTTTCTGGAAACTTACTAAAATATGTAATTCAGTAGGCTAAATTTTAACAGATTAAATATTATTCCCATTTCTGTGTTATTTGTTTGTAATAAAATTTTTCTTCCAAACCTCCTGCTTGAATCCAATTTTACATAGAATCTAGTATCCACTTACTTTTTTTTTCTTGATGTTTTTTCTGTCAAAAACTCTTTCTGCTTTCACTTTACCCTATCTAGTCGATGTACGGGAAGAATAATATCTGGAACGTGAATTTGTTGTTGTTTTTTCTTTGTTTCTCTCTAGTCTCCACTGGATTCCTCGTTGAAGATCAGTCTCTAGGCAGATTGAATAGCACCCCAAAGTCAGACTCAACTCCGGGTTTAAGGATTAGGGTTTCTTGTCCACACTATTCAATCCTACCGGCTGCTCCAAATAATGTTGAGATCTCCTGTACAGATTCCAATGCTATTGGGCTGAGTTAAGCAGGTCACAAAAACACATAACTTTATCTTTTTAATTTTATTCACATATATATATTATGTATTTATATCTTTACAGCAAGTCACAAGGACACATCACTTAATCTTTTTACTTCTACTCATATATATATATCATTTATAACTTTATAGATCGTGTATTTAATTTGTTGCGTATAAAAAACCGTAACTTGATACTTCTCTTCGAATCCAAAAAAGACTGCCATTCTTGAGCATTTTCAGCGACCATGTCACCGCGCATTCTTTGTTTTTCTTTATTTTTTATTTGATAAACCAGGTCACCGCTGTGATTAGCCGGTAGTCACCTGCATATTTCGTAGTGACGCGTTTTCACAACAAACCCAATAATTCTGAGTTTGTTATGAAATGCGATACACTGCAAGTTTTAACAGTGCCACCGTTTAAGTAAGACCTGATTGCATTTATTGTGTAAGGTCTTGCTTTTCACCACACAACAATGACCTAGTCAAGAAGCGATGTCAACCAATTCTTGTTTCACATAGATTAATTGATTATTTATATTCAAAACAAGAATTGATTGATCTCTATTCACAACAATTATTAAATCAATTAAAAAACTAAGGATGTATCTCTTGGGTCTAAAGTTCGATTTGTTTACCGATTGCAAAGCTTTCCAATTGATGATGAAGAAAAGGGAACTATGCAGTCGCGTAGCTCGATGGGCGTTAATCTTGGAAGAATTCGATTACGCCGTACATCACCACCGTGGAACAGCTATGAGACATGTAGATGCCTTAAGCAGATATGCAGATACCCATTGAAGAAGGAATCTTGCATCAAATCCGTAACGCACAACGCGATGATGAGAAATGTCGCATATTAACAGCAATTTTAAAAGAAAAGCCGTATGATAACTACATTATTCGAAACGAAGTTATTTATAAATTATCAGAAGGAAAATTTCTCCTAGTAGTCCCTAACCGTCTTCAACGAGAAATCATAAGAAATAGTCACGAAAAAGGTCATATTAACCGTAGAAGAGTAGCTGCTTTGGTTCAACAGGATTATTTTATACCAAAATTGGATAAGAAAGTCAACGAGGTTCTCTCAAACTGTATTCCATGCATTTTAGCGTCAAGAAAAGCTGGTAAACAAGAAGGTTACTTGAACCATTGGAAAAGATTGATGTGCCCCTACATACGATTCATCTAGATCATCTAGGACCGCTACCATCAACAGCGAAAAAATATAAGTATCTCCTCCTCGCCGTCGACGGATTCAGTAAATTCACCTGGATCTATCCCGTTAAATCTACCTCCGCAGAGGAAGTGGTGCAGAAGATGAATCTAAATAGACAAGTTTTTGGAAACCCTCACCGAGTGATAATTGACCGAGGAACAGCTTTCACGTCGAAAGTGTTTCAGGATTACTGCAGTGAACAGAAGATAAAGCACTCTCTAATAACCACAGGAGTAGCTCGCGGGAATGGCCAAGTGGAGCGCATTAACCAAATTATAATATCAATGCTATCAAAAATATCAATCGAGGATCCACAAAAGTGGTGGCGAAATGTTCCAGATTTGCAGCGTATTATCAATGCGACAAAAACGAGGGCAACAAATAAAACACCTTTTGAATTGTTAATAGGAGTGCCAATGTAGAACCCTGAAAATCACCAACTAGCAAATCTCCTGGAAGAAGAATTAATTGCAGATTTCGACGAAAATCGAAGAGAGATGAGAAGACAAGCAAAGCAGCAGATTGAAGTTATACAAGAAGAAAATCGCAAATCCTACAACAAGAAAAGAAAACGACCTCATCAGTACAACGTTAATGAACTGGTCGCAATAAAACGTACCCAGTTCGGACCAGGGCTCAATTTGTATCCCAAGTATTTAGGCCCATATAAAATCACTAAAGTTAAGAAAAGTGATCGATACGATGTTCAGAAAGTTGGAAATCATGAAGGGCCCAACCTAACCAGCTCCTCAGCCGACTTCATGAAGCCATGGGCGAACATTGAAGATGAAGATGAATCATCCGGGTCAGATGAATTTCAGGATGGCCGGGTGTGGATATCAGAATGTGATAACGACAACGCTTCGCATTTATCTCTAGTATCATCACCGTTAGAGTCCAGCAAGCTGTTCGATTAGAGATCACAAAATTTGCCTCGTTTAGTCAAGCGCCGTTTGTTAAGCCGTTCATAGCTGAGTAAAGTTGGTGGTTAATCCCACATTAAGTGAAGTTGATAGTTGAGTAGATACGTTTGAACTCTAAGATCAGTGAAGTCTCGGGAATGTATGAATTATAATCGAACTCTAAAGTATAATCATTTTTATTTTTATTTTTCATTAAAAGCTCCGATAATGAGCATATTTAACAAAGTGGTATCCTTTTATTTTTGCCCATACCCCCTACATGTATATGTCATGGAGTTCCAAAAAATGGAACTTGTAATATTTTTACTATGTTTTATTAACGGTCGCTATACAATATTTTACTCATCAATCTCGGTCTTTGTGGTAACGATTTTTATTGTTTCTCAATTGTATGTTTAAGCTGAAGTCTAGGCTTAATTTGCCGCTTTATAGTCTTTAAGCCTTAAAGGTAAGTAAGGCAAGGCTATATGCCGCTTTACTGCCTTTGCTTAGGTCGGTTGATCAGGCTAAAGAGTGCCGTTTTATGATCAATAGGCTTTTAAACCGAATTGTGAGAAATGAATATACTCCAATGCAGTGATAATCAAGTCTGAGTTCTTTATTCTTTTCTTCGTCCTTTATATAATTGGTTTACAGAGGTTCTTATGGAAAATCATTCCATAAGCAAGAAATGGCAATTTCAGAAATGAATTGTCCAATAAGCAAATTCATTGCTTTCTTACTTATTGATCAATTGTTACGACACACATTTTTGTCACCTACTTGACTTACTTGTAAATGGTATCAAATTGCTGATTCTTAAGATTGTAATTTCTTTTGATAAATTGGAAGTAAATTGTATTTCTGTTAATTTCTGTTTTGCAATATGAGATAAACTTGTTTACTAGCATGATATGGTGCTTGCACAATAATGTATGTGCGTACAATGATGTGCTCATATCATGCCATTAAGCATTGTGCATTATTATTATTCATGGTATGTATGTACGTTTGTATATACGTGCATATAATGTTACAAGGTGATTAATTATCTTTTATTAGCGAGATGCGCTTTCTTTTTGCATGATTATTTTTAGATATTATTATTACATGTATTACATGTGTATACTACAAACTTCCTCATATGCATCTTTTATTAACATAACATAATTCTAAAAAACAACAAGAACTGCACGGGATGTTAACAGAGCTGTAACTGCGCAACTACCATACAAAATTGTCAAACACATTCTTTTTGATATTGTCCCTTCCCAAAAGATGCATGTGCCTTGCGGATGGTCAAATCCAAATTGCCCATTAATGATTGTTGGGAAATGAACCCATAGTGTTTGAAAAAGTTTTTGAAAATTGACATTGGTTAGTGATAATGGTTATACATTATATACATAATCAGATAACGGCCGATAAACTTTCAAAAGTAATATCACCCGTCGTAACAGACTCGATGTTCCTTATGATCCATACTGAAGTGTGATGCTCATATGAATGTTGAAAGCTCAGTTAAGTCCGTTAAGTACACATGTATATAAAGGACATGTCATGGCGTCTGTAGCATTCAATGAATATAATGCTGGCATATTTCATTCGAATGATATAAAGTGATTTCTAGAGACTAGATATATTTCATCCCTCGAGTCAATATGTCGTTTATATAATATACCCCTGGATGATCGTTCGTATAGTATTGTTGCAATTCTTCCAATTTTCCTCTGCAGGAGATCCCAAATGTGCCGCCAATCTTAAAAACTGCTTAAATTTGCTGAGCAGCAATGCTGTAACTGTTCTGCATATTGCCTATAATTGGCGCGCACCAAGTAGCGATGTAAATTTTTCACGGAATTGGCGGGCCGCCTCCGTTATGGATCCCGTTACCTGGCCACCCGGCCGAGCGGTCGCTAGGGAGTCAGGTTAGGTCTAAGTGTGACAATAGCGGGCCTCTCCGTCACGATTACGTGGAAACAAGCAGGAAGTTTTCCGCTACTTACTGTTTTAACCTCCGCTTTCCTGGATGATTTATTGCTCGAACTCTCTGGCTTGGCTGAAACTCACACAAAAGATCGCTTTGCAACGTGGAGAAGAAAAAAAACTCGACTTTTGTTTTTAAGAGAGAGCACAAATTTTATTTAAAATTTTCCTGCGTTCCTACTTGGCGTCTTACCACACAAAAAAGATCTCTTTCCTAACAACTCGACTTACAAAAATGGCCGGGTGCCTATATCTTATCCTATTACAAAAATTTCATGACTCTTCTACTAAGTTGGAATGGTCCGACCTCTATCTTTACAAGTGTATATCACGCAAAGCGTGGTCTTAATAAATTTTAAGTCTTTTTACAAGTTTATTTTATCTACCTTTAATTTAATTTTCTATTTCTTTTTCTTTTTAGATTTTTAACTACTTTTAAGTCTACGTTAAATCAAAAATTCATTTTCACAATTTTTATTTTATTTTTGTTTTTTCAGGTTTTTATCTACTTTTAAGTCTACGTTAAATCAAAAATTCATTTTCACAATTTTTATTTTATTTTTATTTTTTCAGATTTTTATCTACTTTTAAGTCTGCGTTAAATCAAAAATTCATTTTCACAATTTTGATTTTATTTTTCTCAGGTTTTTTATCTAATTTTAAGTCTTTGAAGTCATGGACTTTACTTCCTATATCTGTCAAGGCCTTATTTGCTATCAGCTCAATAAATGCTCAATTACTTATTGACTTTAGTTTCCACATTTGTAAGTTTTATTTGCTTTAATGAATGTCAGATTCCTTATGGATTTTGGTTTCAATAATTCTTTTAATTTCTTTTAAACGTAGTGAAGGTGGAAACTATTTATTGACATGTATTTCTATGGGTCAGGACTTTTGTTTGACGTTTAGTCACTGCTGAACCGGTTCAATGACGTTTTATTTCGTATTTCTATCAACTGGTTTACGTTAAAATTCATCCGGTGTCAAATTTATTCACGGGCGTTCATTTTGCATATTTGCAAGACTTTTTATTTAATTCTCACTTTCGATATCTTTTAAAGTTTTCGACCAAGCTCCAGATCTCTATACCTGTCAAAGTGTTTACTTGAATTCCAATTTTCTACCTTTGCTTTCGAATTCAATAATAATAATATTTCAATTCTCTATATTTGCTTTCAAATTCAATAATAATAATATTTCAATTCCCTATATTTGCTTTCAAATTCAATAATAATGATATTTCAATTCTCTATATCTGCTTTCAAATTCAATAATAATAATATTTCAATTCTCTATATTTGCTTTCAAATTCAATAATAATAATATTTCAATTCTCTATATTTGCCTTCCACTTCGCTAACCTTTCATTTTCACAAGTGTCAAAATCTATATTAGCTTCTTAAATTCAATAAACTTTAATTCTTCATATCTGTCTAAATTCATATTGGCTTTTTAAGTTCAGTAAGCTTTAGTTTTTTCACACTTGTCGAACTTTATATTTGCCCCTTTAAATTCGATAAGCTTTAATTTTTTATCTGCGACATGTCCAAACTCGACTTCCTATTTATGATGACACATCTAAGTACACGTGCAACAAAATTTCGGGCTTCGTGTTGGTACGTGTCGGTTGCCCTCTATTACCATCAGTTGAAGTGTTCTCTGAATTGGAGTAGATTCTATTCGGGAATGTAATTTCGCACTTGGGTTAGCATAAGAGCGTGTCTTTAATCTGGTTTGAGGTTCTGCTATTGTGTGGTGTCTACCTTCTGACAAGAGACAGCTGACCGAAGTGTCAAGTCTGCTTAAGTGATCAAATCTATTGTTTTGAATTATCAGGAAATGATTGGTCACGAAATTTAGTATGCAAAACAACTCATTGTTGGATTACTTAAATTTCCGGAAGAATCAGAATCGGATTCATTTGATTGGCATCAACTTGAAGAAATTTATCATGAAAGTCGCTGCCATGCAATTAGTAGAGATTTCTGTAGCTGTTCTCCCGAAAGTCGTCATCCTATGTGCGGCTGATGCCGATTTTATTTTACGAATATTTCGCAGTGATTTAGAGAATTGTGATACTGTTCAGCAACTCAGAGGACATTCCAGCTATGTAAATGATGTTGCCTGGGAACCGGGAGGTGAGTTTTTCTTTCCATGATTCTGTTACACTACCCCCCCCCCCCCTCACAAGCTTGTAGCTCCGTCCAAGCTAACTCATCTCCTTAGGAGTGGGCACCCGGTATAACACTTGTATTGGGCAGTAAACGAAGTCGGGGGCCAGGAATATAAAATCGTTCTAAGAAGGCTAGTTCAGAAGGAGATAGTAGGAAACTTATCTAATCTCCTAATGTAGAAACACTGGAACAAAGATCTTGTCCTTATAAATTTTATTCAGCTACCATGTATGATGGAAATAATGAAGAAAGGATGGGAAAGTTAAAACCTTCAACGAAGGCTAACTCAGAAGGAGTTAGTGAGAAATTATCTGCTCATTTAAGGCAGAGGCAGGTTAAACAAGGATGGTGTCCTTATAAATTTTATTCAGCCACCACGTATTTTAGAAATAATGAAGAAAGGATAGGAAAGTTAAAACCTTCAACGAAGGCTAACTCAGAAGGAGTTAGTGAGAAATTATCTGCTCATTTAAGGCAGAAGCAGGTTACACAAGGATCGTGTCCTTATAAATTTTATTCAGCCACCACGTATTTTAGAAATAATGAAGAAAAGAAATCACTAAGACTTTGTCCGGCTTGATCTGTGCATGGCGACTCAGAGACACATCTCCGAAGTCACGCCGATCCTTGGTCAGATTTCGATCTCGGTATCGAAAACCAAAGGTACACTCACAGCCCAAAAAATCTGATCTACCCAAAAAATCTGATCTACCAGTACGGCCCCCAACACCAAGACCAGTCGGAGAAGCCTCTCCAACCAGTAACCTAACCAACTGATTGCAGGACCTCTTTCGCACGGACATCTGCCTCTGACCGCAGATCGACATTCGTTTGAGGGTGTGCGTCAAGGTCCCCAGCAGGGGTTAAAATTTCGAAGACAATCTTTACTGTGGAGTTCCTACGGCAGCGCGGCCTACGTAGGGTACCATGTGGGAGGAGTTTTGACTCATTGTCAAGCAAGGGAGTGTAAAAAAAAAACTGGACTAATTTACAAGAGGTATACCAGCCGCTAGGTTGGGTAGGACCTAAGCGGCCCATTGGTATCCTGTAGTTACCAGTTAAGCTGGCTGGATGCCTTCTGAGGGCTACCAGGAAACATTAGTGGTTATGTGGAAAGGTCGTTTCTTTCGCGCTACGGGGCCAGTCTGTCGACGTGGATAGTTCGCATCTTTCCACCGTGACACTTTTTTATCTTGAACACCACTTCGGTCACAGCCTCGGTGATCTTATATGGCCCATCCCAGTCGCACTGAAGTTTTGGGCACTGCCCAACTACGCGTCTTGGGAAGTATTACCAAACAAGTTGATCTACTTGGAAACTGGGTTGCTTCGATCGCAAGTCATAGTATGTCTTCATACGGCGGCTCGCAGTGTTCAGCATAACTCGATTATTCTCATGGATCGCATTCAGTGTCATGGCCAAATTGTCCATGTACTCACTAACTGACATAACTTCGGTAGGTGGGCTTCCCAAGACCATCTCCAGTGGTAAACGAAGTTCTCGACCAAAAAGGAGCAGTAGGTAAGGCACATACTGGTCCCATTCCCTTTGGTGCGAATTCAAAAATTTCGCCAGGTAGTCAAGAACTGTTCTGTTAAATCTTTCGACCAAACCATCTGACTGTGGGTGTAGGGCTGTTGTGCGAGTCTTCTCTACTCCGAACTTCTGCAGTACCTCTTGAAAAACGGCACTTTCAAAATTTCTACCTTGATCCGAATGGAGCTGTAATGGAGCTCCATGTCGACTGAATACGGCTGATATGAGTGCATCGGATACTGTTTCGGCTGTCTGATCGGGTACTAGAATTGCTTCGGGCCACTTGGTGAAGTAGTCCATACAGACTACTAAGTAGCGATTACCTTTATTTGTCCTTGGAAGTGGTCCCAATATGTCTACACCAACTCTTTCGAAAGGTGCGCCAATGTTACATACTTGAAGAGGAGCTCTCCTCCTCGGTCGCGGCCCCTTCCGTGCTTGACATTGTAGACACCCAGCACACCAGTCCTTTACATCGGTACTGCTACCAATCCAATAATACTTCTGCCGAAGTTTACCTAACGTCTTATCGACGCCGAAGTGTCCGCCGCTCGGGACCAAGATTTGCTTAATAGTTTCTGCGCCTTGGCTGATGATGCGGACGGCGATGTTACCTTCCAGTTTCTGAAGAGACCACATTGACCAATACGCCTTAATTTCGGGGCACAAGCTTTTGATGCTATCTTTATCTGGGCGCTGACCTGCGGTCAGCCAGCCACGGATGCAATGTAAGGCGATGTCATCCTCCTGCTGCTGAGCCATATTCTCTTGGGTGGTGACTAGGCGAATTATGATTGTGTCCCTCTCTTCGAGCCGTTGACAATATTGACACTCAGTCGTTGAACAAGGTCGACGCGACATCGCATCTGCGTTACTGTGATTTTTCCCTGGGCGATGCACGATTTCAAAATCGTAGGCCTGCATGCGTTCTATCCATCTTGCTACCTGTCCTTTGGGACACCGAAATTTCATCAGCCATCTCAAAGATGCATGGTCTGTTCGAATTGTGAACTTTTTTCCCAGTAAGTAGGGCTGAAAATGTGCGCAGGCTTTGACTATCGCAACCAATTCCTTCCTGGTGACACAGTAGTTTCGCTCAGGCCGACTGAATGTTTTGCTGTGATATTCCACCACGTGTTCCATCACGTCTTTAACTTGGGAGAGAATAGCTCCCCAAGCGTGTTGGCTGGCGTCTGTGTCCAGGATAAAAGGCAGGTTTTCATCAGGCTGTGTAAGTATAGGTGCCGTTGTTAAGCGGTCCTTCAATTCCTCGAACGCTTCCTGACAGGCATTTGTCCAGAGGAACTTTCGACCTTTCCCCGTAAGCTCAGTTAATGGTTTCGCGATAGCTGAGAAATTTTTAACGAATCGCCGGTAATAAGCACACAGCCCAAGAAATTACTGGATATCCCTTCGTGTTTGTGGTCGAGGCCACTTCTTGACAGCATCTGTTTTGTCGGGGTCTGTCGACAAGCCGGTGTCACTGATGACATGTCCTAGGAATTTCACTTCCCTCTGACACAACTGACACTTCTTTGGTGACACCTTTAGATTTGCTACTCTAAATCGGACTAAGACAAGGCGGAGATTTTCTACCATTTGTTCAAACGTGGGGCCACGTACGATGACATCGTCCAAATATACTAGGTGGAATTCCTTGGAGGACGATTTCCGTGAGCCTCTGAAAAGTCGCAGGGGCATTGGATAGCCCAAATGGCATAACTGACAACTCCCACAATCCACTGCCTGTAGTGAACGCGGTCTTTTCGCGGTCTTCTTCTTCCACTTCTACTTGCCAGTAGCCCGACTGTAGATCTAATGTCGAAAACCAAGTTGAACCGATGAGTGCATCCAGGGTCAGATCAATACGTGGCAGCGGATATGAATCTTTTTTGGTGACCTCATTTAGCCGCCTGTAGTCGACGCAAAATCTAGTCGAGCCATCCCTCTTCTTCACTAGGACGACTGGAGAAGTCCAAGGGCTACTAGATGGATTGATAACGCTTTGGGTTTTCATCTCGTTTACTAGATTTTCCGCTTCCTGACGTTTAGCCAATGGAAGCCGCCTGGGAGGCTGTTTAATCGGTTTGTTGCTGCCTACGTCGATCTGATGCCGCATTATTGTGGTTCGGCCGAGATCAGTTTTGGTTTTCGCAAAGACGTCTTGATGTTCCACGAGTAGCTTTTCCAGTATTATTTTATGTTGATTATCAAGGTGTATAGTTGTGGGTTCCAGCAATAGGTATAATTCAGGTGGTAGACTTTGCAGATTAGGTATTACTTCCTCGGACGAACTGACAATGTCTGCATTCACTTCAAACTCTGCTAAAGAGGTGTTAGCTTTGAGCTCGATTGGGTTTTCCGTGATGTTAGTTACCCGAACTATCATACTTCCACTATGTGAAAGGCAGACCGCCGGTTCCATCCAGAGAGAAGGGGGAACCTTATTTGGAGATAGAAAAACTTTTTCCTGTTCGCCGACCATCGGTTGATTCGGCTGGTAATGTACAATCTTGTATGGCTCTGGCGAAGAGGTCACTCTTTTCTTCCATTATTGCCACGATCTCGTGGGCAATCTGAACAAAGCGTTTCTCCAAGTTAATTGAACAACGATAACCCGCAAGAAAATCCATTCCAATAATGCAGTCGTCGAATACTTCTGCTACATAGAAAGTATGTGTGGTGGAAAAGCTTTTGATAACTATGCGCAGGTCAGTGACTCCATCTACGATGCTGGTTTCTCCTGTGATATTCCGAATTTGAGTAAAGGAGGGTTTGAGACAAGAATGGTTCCGCAAACGAGCGAGTATTCTTCGATTAAGTATGGAA
Source organism: Dioctria rufipes (assembly GCA_963924295.1). Lineage (NCBI taxonomy): Eukaryota > Metazoa > Arthropoda > Insecta > Diptera > Asilidae > Dioctria > Dioctria rufipes. The sequence continues at coordinate 1,227,648 of CAWUPM010001419.1, read as the reverse complement.
TGTGTAGCCCCGGTGTCCACAATCATGTGGCAGATAAGTCCTTCAATTTTTCCTTCTATCCGGATTGTACTACAAATCGTTCCCTGACTCACAGTTATTATGGGTGGAGGTGGTAGCCTCGAAGCTGCCGATATCGTGGTGTTCAGCGTTTCCACGTTACCTAGAGATATCGGTGTGGCGGGGATTGGGGTCCTATTTTGTGTGTTAGTGGAAGGTGGGCGGGGTGTTAGTGAGTGTTTTGTGATGGTGGTAGTGGGAGGAGGAGGGTTCATTAGTGTGTTAGTGGGAGGAGGAGGGTTCATTAGTGTGTTAGTGGGAGGTGGATGGCTTGTTAGGGGACTAATGGGAAGCGGGCGGAAGATTAGTGTGTTAGGACGGAAGGAGGGGTTTATTAGTGTGTTAGTGGGAATTGGATTCTTTGTTAGGGGATTAGTGGGTTAGCGCGGAATGAGGAATTGTTTAATGTGTTAGTGGGAAGTGGATGGTTTTTTAGGTCGATTGGGGGTTGTGTGTTAGTGGGAAAAGAGGAGTGTAGTAATGTGTTAGTGCTTGGGGTGTGTTTGGTATTACGTGTGCTGGTACTGGGTGTAGGTGTGCTCATGGGTGTATTGGTGTTTATGGTATTTGCGACTATTTTGGTAAGGGTTGTTAGTTCTAGAAAGCTGGTTCTTAAAGGACAGTTGGTACTTATGTGGCCAGGGACGTGCTTGCGGACTGTACGTGGAGCGTTCGTGAAGTATGCTGGTTTCTGCTCCCCGAAATCAGCGGACTTATGTTTAAATTTTCGTACTATTTCCTCTCTTTCCGTAGGGCTGCTGCAGTTGGGTTAGGTGCGAGCTCGAGTGAGGTGTGCCTCGTGAGAACTGAACTGTTTCAGGAGATCCTACTATATTCTCTCCTATCTCCACAGGTACCAGACGGATATGAATAGCTCTGTTTGTACGATGCCCTTCAATCAGGTCGAATTTTACACGATTTCCAGGAACTAGTTCGGCTTCTGGATTCACAATCGGGTTCTGGATATTTTCGAAGTGAAAAAAAACATCTACTTGAGTGTCATCACGTACAATAAAACCGTACCTGCGTCGAAAGTCGCACCTGCGGATTGCTCCCGTGACATCTCGGGCTAGCAAATTGATTTTGGGAGAGGTGTTGGCTGAGTTAGGAGCTATTGGATTGGACTGAGCTAGCTGCGGCTCCCTCATGCTAGCTCACTGGCGTTTCCCGGCGACATCCGTGCTAAATTTCTTCCCATCGGTTCTCTTCTGAAGTACGGCGGTTCTTGTGGTGGCTTTCTAGTATTGATCGTTGCAGCAGCGACTCTTATATTTCGTCTCGCAGCCCTTGTAGCTCGATGATTTGCTTCGATTCGAAATGCTGTTTGTACTGCATCTTGCAGCGTAGGCGGATTGAAATCTCGAACCCTCTCCTGGACGTCTAAGTTATAAATTCCATCTAGGAAATGTTCCAAAGCGATCTGGTCTCGGGTATCCTCTGGACACGATGGAAATTTGAGCCTGGTCAGCCGTAAAAGTTCCGTGGAAAATTCCGAAAAACTCTCCCCGTTCTTTTGAAATCTTGTGCTTAGTTGGGCATGACCAACTGATTGACTATACTCCGCGCCAAACTGCATGGAAAGCGAATTCCTCGCCTTAGTATACGATCTCCGAGCCTCCTGACTTAATGTCTCATAAAAACCCAAAGCCCGGCCTCGTAGAGATGCAGCTAAATATAAAGCTTTGGTACCATCATCCCAACCATTAGTTTCCGCGATTGCCTCGAACTGTATCTCATAGTGGTTCCAAGGGGCTTTTCCGTCGTACTCCGTTGGTGAAAGCGTTGGCTTCCTTAACTGTCCGTCCTTCTTTCCCGGCTGTGCGCCGCATGATGTAGGTGCCTCTTTTGATGGTTTTGGCCCCACAGGTCTAGGACATGCACCCACGGGTGCGTTTACTGCAGTCGACGGATTCTCGCCACAGTCTGAATTTTCCTTGGGGGTTCTAGTTGGGGACGGTGTTGAATGACCACTCGGTGGCGGATGCCCAGTCACCTTGTCGGAGGTTGGTGCATTCGGTGTGACCTCAGTTTCGTCCATGACCTTATGTGCGAACGCAGAGGCGCTCAGGACGGACATATCGGACACCTGCCTTCGTAACGTGCCCAACTCTTCTCTCAAGAACGTATTCTCCCCCTTTAGAGTTCTCATTTCGTTGCCGAATTCTGCCATTGCACTTGACTGTGCGCTGACTTTGTCGTCCAACTCTTCGAGTTTTCTCGAGCTGTTCCTCGGCCATGTTGCTCGATCGCTACTCCCTTCCTCGTCCGAATGTTCACGTGGAATAGAGTCGAATGCAGAAACCCGAGACAATAGACTGCGTACTTTATAGGGCCCGAGTTGCAAATAGCGGAAATATTTCCTTTCCGGTTAGGATTTCAAGTCGTTGACAATCAACCGCAGAAAATTTGGAAAATATTTCGTGAACTATGTATGGCCTCGGCAAAATATCGGAGATATTTCTTACTTTTCCCTGTAGGGATCCCAGTCGTTGATACTCTGACGTGGAGAATTTACGAAATATTTCGTGTACCGTACACGGCAAAAGACAAAGTACGGAAATTTCCTTCACCCTTGAAGTAGGAAGTTCGAGTCAACTGTATCTCATAGTGGTTCCAAGGGGCTTTTCCGTCGTACTCCGTTGGTGAAAGCGTTGGCTTCCTTAACTGTCCGTCCTTCTTTCCCGGCTGTGCGCCGCATGATGTAGGTGCCTCTTTTGATGGTTTTGGCCCCACAGGTCTAGGACATGCACCCACGGGTGCGTTTACTGCAGTCGACGGATTCTCGCCACAGTCTGAATTTTCCTTGGGGGTTCTAGTTGGGGACGGTGTTGAATGACCACTCGGTGGCGGATGCCCAGTCACCTTGTCGGAGGTTGGTGCATTCGGTGTGACCTCAGTTTCGTCCATGACCTTATGTGCGAACGCAGAGGCGCTCAGGACGGACATATCGGACACCTGCCTTCGTAACGTGCCCAACTCTTCTCTCAAGAACGTATTCTCCCCCTTTAGAGTTCTCATTTCGTTGCCGAATTCTGCCATTGCACTTGACTGTGCGCTGACTTTGTCGTCCAACTCTTCGAGTTTTCTCGAGCTGTTCCTCGGCCATGTTGCTCGATCGCTACTCCCTTCCTCGTCCGAATGTTCACGTGGAATAGAGTCGAATGCAGAAACCCGAGACAATAGACTGCGTACTTTATAGGGCCCGAGTTGCAAATAGCGGAAATATTTCCTTTCCGGTTAGGATTTCAAGTCGTTGACAATCAACCGCAGAAAATTTGGAAAATATTTCGTGAACTATGTATGGCCTCGGCAAAATATCGGAGATATTTCTTACTTTTCCCTGTAGGGATCCCAGTCGTTGATACTCTGACGTGGAGAATTTACGAAATATTTCGTGTACCGTACACGGCAAAAGACAAAGTACGGAAATTTCCTTCACCCTTGAAGTAGGAAGTTCGAGTCAACTGTATCTCATAGTGGTTCCAAGGGGCTTTTCCGTCGTACTCCGTTGGTGAAAGCGTTGGCTTCCTTAACTGTCCGTCCTTCTTTCCCGGCTGTGCGCCGCATGATGTAGGTGCCTCTTTTGATGGTTTTGGCCCCACAGGTCTAGGACATGCACCCACGGGTGCGTTTACTGCAGTCGACGGATTCTCGCCACAGTCTGAATTTTCCTTGGGGGTTCTAGTTGGGGACGGTGTTGAATGACCACTCGGTGGCGGATGCCCAGTCACCTTGTCGGAGGTTGGTGCATTCGGTGTGACCTCAGTTTCGTCCATGACCTTATGTGCGAACGCAGAGGCGCTCAGGACGGACATATCGGACACCTGCCTTCGTAACGTGCCCAACTCTTCTCTCAAGAACGTATTCTCCCCCTTTAGAGTTCTCATTTCGTTGCCGAATTCTGCCATTGCACTTGACTGTGCGCTGACTTTGTCGTCCAACTCTTCGAGTTTTCTCGAGCTGTTCCTCGGCCATGTTGCTCGATCGCTACTCCCTTCCTCGTCCGAATGTTCACGTGGAATAGAGTCGAATGCAGAAACCCGAGACAATAGACTGCGTACTTTATAGGGCCCGAGTTGCAAATAGCGGAAATATTTCCTTTCCGGTTAGGATTTCAAGTCGTTGACAATCAACCGCAGAAAATTTGGAAAATATTTCGTGAACTATGTATGGCCTCGGCAAAATATCGGAGATATTTCTTACTTTTCCCTGTAGGGATCCCAGTCGTTGATACTCTGACGTGGAGAATTTACGAAATATTTCGTGTACCGTACACGGCAAAAGACAAAGTACGGAAATTTCCTTCACCCTTGAAGTAGGAAGTTCGAGTCAATCTTTCGATTCTATTTACAAGGTAGAACTGAAAAAATTCTTTAAGAATGTTGTGAAACACTTCACGTACCTCTGACAAAATTCGAAAAGCCGGGCGGTTGCTTACCCGTTAATCAAAACTTTGAATGGTTGATAAGTATACTTAGAACTTCGGCAGATCGTATGGCTTCTATTAATCGTCAGGTAGCAGACGTAAGGTGAGTCTAGAAAATATTTGGTATTTTAAAATGGGTTGATGACCAGAAATCAGACCACTTTGCAGATATTTAACACTTTGTATAGAAAACAAATATTAGAAACCCTTTGACTTCTGCGGACCGTTGATCAGCTGATACGACGCAAATTTATAAAACCTTTTGTGTTCGGTAGACCGTCCCTCACAAAATACAAAGCAAACTTACAAATCCTTCTGTCTTCGCTAGACCATCGATGAGCAAATATATAGCAAATATGTACGAATCTTTGGAATTTTACAGTCCGTTAATTTTCAAATATAACACCGATATAGAAAATCTTTTGTCTTCGCTAGACCGTCGATTAGCAAATTTAACGTGAATATAGAAAATTATTTATCCCTTCATTGCTCGTTAATTTTCCAATATGAGACCAAGGTGGAAATCTCCTGTACTTTATAATTCGTGGATAGTCCACTACTGAAAAAATATTGAAAGTGTTTTATAATTCGTTGCTCGCTGGTCAGCAAATAATACCTGGCAACAAGTGTTAAACCAATCTAAAACCGTTTGTCCTTTGTAGCCCGTCGATCAGTGTAGCGAAGAGCGCGCCCGCTGGCAGCCCCACCTACATCCATCTGGCAATGAATATAGATAGGTGCTGTAACTGGCACCACTTGCCACCCACGTCCCCTCAGTGCTTGTAAGCTGTGCGTATATAAACGAAAGGACTTCAGACGGACAAAAGAAAATTCCGCAACTCGACTTGGCTCGCCTCCACCGATGCAACCTGAGAATCTGGAAAAAAAAACTGTAATGGGAGTACCTGCAAGAAAGTAAAATTTGAACTCCAGTACAACGCAGGACCATGAGTTAATCATCCGGAGAAATGACGACGCAGAGAGCAAGAGAGAGAGACAGAGCGACAATGGACTTCAGGTGGTAATGAAGTCCGGACTGGACATGATTTGGGCCCATCGCCCCCATCCACCCTGGCTAAGCCGTCGCAGTCGGTGTAGGATTCTTAGCCCCAGTATAGACGTGTGTTTTTTTTTTTTTTTTTTTTTTTTTATATAATTAAGCCAAGCTCAGGGGATACCCTATGATGCAAAGCACAGCGTGGCAGGAAGGAGATAGGGAAAGGATTAAGGGATATGAGGAGAGTGGCGGAGGTGCCGATGTATGTCGCCCTTAAACTTTTGCAGGTTGTATGCCGGAGGAAAGACAGAAGATGGTAGACTGTTCCACATTCGCACAGTTCGGGATAAGAAAGCATCACGGAATTTAAGTGTACGGCCGAAGGTAATTTGAAGGGTAAAAGGATGAGCGCGGGATGCAGCGCGGGTATTGCGTGCAGGAACTATTCTACAAGGGATCAGACTAGATATTTCATCAGAACATTGGCCATGCATATAGCGATAAAGGAGCGAAAGGCTTCCAACATTGCGACGGTGCTCGAGCGAGTCGATATGACGAGTAATTGCCACATCGCCAATGAGCTTGCAGGCTCTCTTTTGGACAATATCCAATGAAGCTAAGGCTGTGCGACCAGCCCCGGCCCAGATATGGGAATTGTATTCCATTCTGGGTCTGATGTAGGACTTGTAGAGGAGCGCTATATTTGATGGGCTGAAATATTTCTTACACCTTTTCAAGAAACCAAGACATTTGGATGCTTCTTTGGCAACCGAGAAGATGTGATCTGTCCAGCTTAACTTACTGGAAATATTAATGCCAAGAATTCTTAGTGACGGTGATTCAGAAATTAATGCACCATCAAACGAAACGGGAGTGGTTAAGTGATGGTCTTGTTTTAATGAGATGAGACAGCTTTGGGTCTTAGATGCATTGAATTCGACGCGATTCACTTTGCCCCAAGCGAGAATATTGTCAAGATCGTTATTCAATGATCTAATCATGCAGTCTCGTTTAACACATGCGGCGTTCCCTCTGGAATCCGCAAGGGTGTCAAAGGAGTATGCGAAATCAAGGGTACTGTCGTCAGCAAAGCTATGGATAGGATTGAAAGTAAGGGAAAGCAGATCATTAATGAAGATTAGAAATAGAGTCGGAGAAATAACAGAGCCCTGGGGGACACCGGCATTAATAGGATGAGGATCAGATATAACGCCATCTAATACAACTCGTATTTGGCGACTAGATAAAAAACTTTCAATCCATAATAGAAGAGGAGGGGAAAGACCAAGTGCTTTGAGTTTGGCTAAAAGGGCTGAATGCCAGACTCTATCAAAGGCCTTTGAAATATCTGGAGCAACGATTTTGGACTCACCAAAATTGTGAAGACTACGATTCCAACGTTCCGTAAGAAAAGTCAGCAAGTCTCCAGATGAGCGTCCGTGCCGGAAGCCGTATTGGCGATCGTTGATTAGCTGATTGGTTTCCAGATACTTCATTAATTTGGAGTTAATGATAGATTCAAAAACCTTTGAAAGAATCGAAGTGATTGCAATTGGTCGATAATTTGAGGGATCGCTACTCTCTCCTTTCTTGGGAATAGGCTGAACGTGAGCTAGTTTCCAAGCAGTTGGAAATTTTCCTGTCGAGTAGGACAGGTAGAATAGTTTGCGCAGAGGTTTAGCCAAGGATGAGGCACAGCTTTTAATTAATAGGGGCGAGAAACCATCAGGGCCTGCGGCTTTAGAGACGTTGATTCCTTTAAGGACCTTGAACACATCCCTCGTACGGATGTGTATTGGCTCTTGTACACATCCGCACGGGGGATGCACAACAGGTGCCTGTGAAGTGGGTGGAAGAAAAGAATTTGATGCGAATCTAGCAGCCAAAATATTAGCTTTATCCAGGGAGTCAACAACCACTTCACCATTATTAAGTAGTGAAGGTATAGAGGAACTGCTGAAGTTGTTCCTGATGGTTTTGACCAGGGACCAGAAACCTTTACTACCTTTGCGGCTTGCCAAGATTCTTTGTCTAACATTCTGGTCAAAAAGAAATTTTTCTCTCTGGATAATGGACTTGCAGGTGTTCCGTGCAGTCTTGTAGATTCCTTTCAGTTCTGGACAAGGATGCACTTGATAGGCGCGAAAAGCAGACTCTTTCGCTTTTATAGCTTGGTTGCACTTATCGTTAAACCAAGAGCGATTTTGCTGTTGTTGAGATCTGCTGTAAGAATACGGAATATATTCACGCATGCCTAGACTTAGTATGTTACTAAGTTCTAATGTGCATTCATCAGCATCCCTCGAAGCAAAACAGACCGACCAATCTATATCTCTAAGATACTGATTGAGGCTTTCCCAATCAGCGTTCTTATAGTGCCAGAGAAGCCTACTTGTAGGTGGAGAAGTAGGGCGGCGCAGAGATGAGGTGATAAATTGAGCCGTGATTAGACAGTGGTCTGAATTACCAAGAGGGGAGCCGACTGAGATGGAATATTTGTCAGGGTGAGATGACAGAAACAAATCTAGTAAATTGGCCCTATCTCCAGCTGCATCAGGGATTCTCGTCGGTGCATCCACTAGCTGATGCAAATTAAAAGATTCACAAAAAAGTTCAACGAATCGGCCCGAAGGACTTGTGGTAGAAGAATGTCTGAGCCATGGTATGTTATGGACATTAAAATCGCCTGCCAGGATGATTTCGGAAGAGGGGGAGACAGAAAGCAGATGATCAATATTGTTGGAGATATTGTCAAATGCGGATACCGTGTCGACATCAGACATATTTGGGCTGCGATAAAGGAAGCAAAAGTAGATGATGTTCCTGTGAAGTTTGAACCTAATCCAGATGTAATTAAACTCGGGATTGGCAGAAGGTAGAAAATCTTTTAGAATGGTAAAGGCCACATCATTCCGAATATATATTGCGATCCCCCTATGTGGAGAAAAAAGAGGCACTAAGCTATAACCAGGGACGTGATATTGATTAGAATCAGCATCAGAAACGACCTTGGTTTCACTTAGCGCAAGAATTGCCGGATTTTTTGATTGAAGGTGGCAGTACACCGAAAAACGATTTGCCCCCAATCCGCGAATGTTGCAAAATTCTAAAATAAAATTCTGCATGTTCAAAGCAAAAACAACAAAAAAGCAGAAGAAAGAGCGACACACAACAACACAAATATTTATTTAGGGCAACCAGCTGCAGTCAACGACACAGCGAGGTAAAAAAAAACAGCAATAGTGTTATGCCTATTTGCTGCTTTCAATACCTCAGACCGTGCAGTTCAATGACCACAGCTGGGGACACCCGTATTGCTGATCAGTGACAAGGGCTAATGACCTTGCACTGATCACTGATGTACATAGGAGTTCAAAACATTACCGTACTGTGCTGCTGGCTTGTGGAATGCCGGCAGGGCATAGAAAAGCCCTGATTTGGCTGGTATTATATTAATTTAATTTGTAATGAATTAAAAAAACGGCGCGGCGGATTTTAATTAATTTTTTATTGTTTTGGCGATGATGTTGTTTTAAAAAATTGCACTGCACTGCACTAGAAATTGGTGAAGCTAATTAACTATTAGAACACGCACGATGGAACGTCTGCTCCAGTTGACTCCACGCACTCAACGCCCGAGGATCTCACCGCATGGCCTCACCGCCGCCTCTCATCGACGAGAATTAGTAAGCCATTGATCTAGGCTTCATAATTGGCGCGAAAGCGTGAAGAAGAGAAAAGAAGGAAGGAAAAATATATAATATGTTCAAAAATAATGAAAATAAACAAAAACATGCGTAGGCACACATACGTATATTCGCCCCTTTCTCTCACCTTATTTTGCTCCTTTACAAGTCTTCTCACAAATCTCGTATACACTTCGTCGTGCCTCCCTACTTAATAAAGCTAGCTGGTTACTTAAGCTAGGCTAGACCCCTACTAACTAACCTTAACAGTAACTATGTAATTATCCTAACTATTCCAATGATAGTGAATAGTATCAAGTACAGATCATGTGCTTACCATATCATACAAACAAAAGAGTTAATTAACAAATAATGAGAAAACTTACTTAGGTGTGGGTATACTACCCTACGCGGAGAAATCCCTTGCTGGAGTAGGCTGGAGCTGGTGGGGTGCACCCTTTCGACGTTCTTCACATGCCAATCTGGATCAGCTGCTTCACTTCTTTTAGTTTGCGTTTGTGGGTACATTGACCTCTTTTTTTATTTGACCCTTTTCACCTCTTTGGGTGCTTTCGGGTATACCCTAACGTCTTACTCTCTAACCTTCGCCTGCAGTTACACTATTTCGAGCGATGAAAGGACTAAACCAATACAAATGAATGTCTATATCGAGGTAAGCAAAATTAAGGTGTGCGCCCAGTATATTCACTTTTCTTTCTTTTCCCTTCGTTTAATTCCTTCGGGACAAATCGAAGGCTTATATGCACGCGATAAGGTTACTATGAAATGTGTGGTTTGATGTGTCTGTGTCCATATAATATCACTCAAAATAGTTCTACTCTCATTATTAATAATTTTCACTCAAAAATAATTCTAATTTCCTCTTTTCCGGAAAATCGCAAATATACGCACACATGATAGAGTTCAAAATGAAGTAAGTACTGGTATAAATATGTATCCTTAATAATTTTCACTCAAAAATAATTCTAATTTCCTCTTTTCAGGAAAATCGCGCAACGATATGGAAATTTTCATTTTAAATCCATAGGTAATATAGAAAATCCAGATTCTTTATCACAAACGCACTAATAAAATTTCTTTTCTTTTCAGGAAAATTATCGCACAACTATATGGAAATTTCTCTGCATTTTGTATCTAATAGGTGATATTGAAAATCCAACAAATTCTTGATCACAAACGCACTAATAAAACTTCTTTTCTTTTCAGGAAAATTATCGCACAACTATATGGAAATTCCTCTGCATTTTAAATCTAATAGGTAATATAAAAATCCAAACTCTTTATCACAAACGCACTAATAAAATCTCTTTTCTTTTCAGGAAAATTATCGCACAACGATATGGAAATTTCTCATCATTTCCAATTTAATAGGTAATATAATACAGAAAATCCGAATTCTTATGTCCAACGCACTAATAATAATTTCTTTCTTTCTTTAGAAAATTATCGCACAATTATATAGAAATTCACAAACTATGTGGAATGTTACCTAAATTCTTTTCCAGGTAGTAAAATTTCTACCAAATTAAATAACGAGCACCATTATTAATGATTCCTTTTCTTTACAGGAAAACTGTTCACAACACGATCACTGCTATGTGAAAATATCCAGAAAGTTCGGTGCTTTAATAGGTAATAGAAAAGATCCGAATTCATATGTCCAACGCACTAATAATAATTTCTTTTCTTTTTCCAGAAAATTATCGCACAATTATATAGAAATTCACAAACTATGTGGAATGTTACATAAATCCTTTTTCAGGTGATAAAATTTCTACCAAATTAAATAACGAGCACCATTATTAATGATTCCTTTTCTTTACAGGAAAACTGTTCACAACACGATCACTGCTATGTGAAAATATCCAGAAAGTTCGGTGCTTTAATAGGTAATAATAGAAAATCCGAATTCATATGTCCAACCACTAATAATAATTTCTTTTCTTTTTCCAGAAAATTATCACGCAACTATATGGAAATGGATTTTCACATTAACACGACGTATAACTCAACCCGTGATTCTTAGTTCGCGCTAACCAAAAAACGAAAAAAAGCGTTTCACAAAACAATTATCTTTTAAATTACATTATAATTCCCGGAATGAGCTGCGCACTCAACTCTTGACCGCACCCGTTCAGAACTTCGAATCAACTGACTACCTGCCCTGGCGCAGTTACCAAACAACTCCCAACGATCCGCTCACAGCAGCCACCGACAGGCGCGCACTTTTCGTTCGTTCGGACTGAAATCGAGATTTCTGCCTGCTGTATGAACGGGTGTGCGTGTATCATTTTCGGCGAAATCGTTGCTACCGAATATTTTGTGTGAATTTTTTTCTTGGAATTTTTCGGTCGGGCGTGCTGTGATCTATTCTGTGTTCGATATCACGCGATATTTTACGGCTAGGCGAATTGCTGTTTTTCGTCTCCTGGATGTTGGTGGCTAACTGTGATATTCAAACGAAAAAATTCCAATTTGTGCGCGTTCTGCACATTTTAGAATTTTTCGCTTGAAAATATTTTTGTTGTTGCTATTTTTTTTTCTTTTTTCAGGCTTTCAGGTATGTGGCTCGGGGTATGCTGTGAAAGATTGTGATTTGTGCGCGTTTTGCACGACTCATAATTTTTCTCGAATATGCACTCTCTTACCCCTTTTCCTTTATGCATATATATATGGGAAAGTAGCAAAGCTACTTTCCGAAATTAAATAAATTTTGCCCCTTTTTAGGTATCCAGGGAAATTTAAATATAAATAAAAAAAATACAAAAGAAACGGAAAAGTAGCGTGAGGGCAGAACGCTACAGCGTGGGGACGACCCAGCCGAGAGAAGAGTCTCAAGCCGGGCCCAAAAACAGCAAAAAAAATTTTCCCCCGCACTAGCTGGGGGACTAGGCAAAAAAATTAGTAGCAGCGCCCAACGTGGGGACGACCCACCAGAGTCTCAAGCCGGGCATACGCCACAAACCTGGTTCTACGACCCGAACTCACTAGTGCACCGCATCGCACAAAGAAACTAGGGAAAATGGAGAAGAGATAGGAAAGAGTAAAATCCTCATATCGAGGCTAATCCAGACGGGATTAGGGGTGAAACATCTACTCGTTAAAGGTAGAGATGGGTTATACTAGGATCGTTGTCCATTAATAAGATTGTCGCTCGGCCACCACAGATTAGGAAATCATGAAGAAGGGACAGAAAAGGAAAAATCCTCATACCGAGGCTAATCCAGAAGGGATTAGAGGGGAAACATCTACTCAATTAAGGTAGAGATGGGTTCTACTGGGATCATTGTCCTATAAAAAAAAATTTCGCTCGCCACCGCAGATTAGGAAATCATGAAGAAGGGACAGAAAGAATAAAATCCTTATATCGAGGCTAATCCAGAAGGCTTATGCAAGCGGACTTCCTACCGTAGTTTCCTACGAGTACGGGAAGGGATAACTGGTTGAACTACAAAAAGGTGTATCACCCACCACTGATGAGGCAGTAGGAGGGCTTTGTGATACCCTATAGTTTGCAAGTGAGGCTTGCCGGATGCCTTCTTAGGGCTACCGAGTGTGATCTGGTTTGGATCAGGACTTAATATCCTGAGCATGGTAGACTCCAATTGGGAGACCTTTGTCGTTCTTTAGGCGATACGCCACGCGGCCTACACGCTCCACAACTATCGCTTTGATGAATTTTGGGGCCAGCTTAGCAGCGAACCGACCTATAGCACTACTCTGCACGTGCTTTCGTACGAAAACGATCTGCCCTGGTTGGAAGGTTCTCACGCGGGTTCGGAGATTGTAGCCTGCGGAGTATCTTGTGTACGCTTCCGCCAGATATGCTTTGATCTGGCCCCGCACTGAGTGCAATCGTTGATTCACTGGGATTGTTTCAGGTGCACCATCTGTGTCCGAGTTCAGATCTCGCAGTAATTTGTAGGCGTTCCCATGTGTTACGGGGTGTCTTCCAAACATCGCGAAGTACGGGGAGAACTTGGTGAAATCATGCACTACGTTTGCGGAGAGCGAACGCCGTCTCACTCAGTTGTTCATCCCAATTCCGGTGATCGTCTCCAACATACGCGCGGATCGCAGCGAGTACTGATTGGTTGACTCGCTCGGATGCATTGGACTGAGGTGAATAGGATGGGGAGAGACAGTGCTCGATCCCATACTTCTGTAACGACTGGGTAAATACGTTGGAAGTGAACTGCCTTCCATTGTCGGAATGAAGGAATTCTGGAACCCCGAACACATGGTATACTTCTTGTTCCAAGCAGCTTACGACCCTCGCAGAGGTGGCTTCTGGCATTGCTTTCAGCAACACAAATTTGGTTAGGTGGTCGAGGAGAATGAAGATGTACCTGTTCCCCTTTTTGCTTCGTGGATAAGGACCCAAGAAGTCGCAGAATACGCGCTGTGTGTCGTTGCTCTCCTAAAGGGGGTCTAAGAGGATAGTTGCACGGCTTCACGCTTTTACAGACCTCACACTGATTCACAACCCTTTCCACGTCGCGCCCCATTGACGGCCAATAGTAATGACGACGCAGCTTTTCGAAGGTTTTGGCAATCCCCAAATGCGCGGAGGTTGGTGTGCAGTGTTCCTCGTCGATCAGTTTGGTAGTGAGCCCTTCGGGCACCCAAAGCTTCCATGAGGCTTGACACCCTCCCACGATGTTCTTGGGAGAACTAAATGATATGTATATCTTGCCGTCTGAGACTCGGAGGTTGTTAAAAGCATCTGGGTTAGAGGTTATGCGCTGAACTCGCTCAACATAAGACGTCTAACGATATGCCTGTGAATCTAGATCGACTGCTTCAATAGTGGGAGAGCAACCCCGCAACTCTTCGGCGAAACAGCGGGACAGAGCGTCGGCCACCACGTTTTCCTTGCCTTTCCGATATTCGATGTTGAAGGTGAAAGCTTGGAGTTTAAGACTCCACCGTGCTAGCCTGCCACATAGATCACTTTGGTCCATGAGCCATTTAAGACTAGCATGGTCGGTGATAATCGTGAACTCCAGGCCCTCAATATATGGTCGGAAGCGCTTGACACTAAGTACTGCCGCCAGACACTCTAGCTCTGTGATGCTATAATTCTTTTGCGCCGCGTTCAATTTCTGTGACATAAACGCGATGGGGTGTTCGGCTCCGTCAGCAGATCGCTGGAATAACACGCTGCCCACTCCCGTCGTGCTGGCATCACATTGTATGAAAAACGGCCGCGAGTAATCTGGATTAGCAAGTACTGGCGCAGTGGTAAGACATCTCTTCAGCTGTGTGAATGCTTGCTCGGCAAGCGTTGGTTGTCTTCATCAGACAAGTCATATTTCTGAGAGCACATGGGTGCGGGTTTAGGTCGTGAATATAGCTCGCTTACCATGACTGGGGCTAGGCCGAAAGCCCTCCAAAAATCGATCCCCAAATACAGAGACTGTTGCAGAGAGGGGACTACATGGAGCCGCATCATGCGCGTCTTCTCTCCATACTTCACTAGCACACGAATGTGTCCTAACACCCGTTGCTGTTGACCGTCCGCAGTCGATATGGTTGACGGCATAGAATGGAAGCGGATCCCTGCTCTTTCCAGGAATTTTTCGCCCCCGAAACCTAAGACGCTCACTCTGGCGCCACTGTCTAATAGACCCCTTATTCGCTGGCCTTGAATGAAGACATCAGCGTACGGCCGGATGTCTGTACTATTTAGCAGCGTAGTTTCAGCGACGGCAGCCTTTATGTTTCTGCGCAGGCTGTGGTAACGGCGGGTACGTGATACGATCCTGGGCGGATACGCGTTTGTTCTGATAACGGAAAACAGCTCTTCACTGCCATCGCTATCTGAATCGGTGACGAAGTCTGATGGTGTACTTTCAGAGGACGTACAACTGCAGGACTCTGAGTCCCATGGTTCCTCCATTGGTAGCGTCTGGATAGTTTGGACACCCACATCGCGTGTGGTTGTTGGTGCTGTATATGACTGTACTGGTTTAGTGCGATCTGGGATAAAGACTGAAAGCGGGTTATGCTCAGGTGAGTCATATTCTGTTGGCCTGCCTTTGGGCGAGACACGCTCATCACTCCCGTGCAGCTGACCTAGCGGAAGCGCTCTGGTTCGGTGTTGGTGGCCGCTTCGCTGGTGGAACGCCTTGAAATCTGGGACGGAGTCAGAATACGCGGAGTTCCGACTGCGTTCTGACCCCGCCTCAGGTTTTCCGACGAGCAAGTTGGACACTTGCTCTTCACAACACCTGCTGAGCCGCATCCGTAGCAGAATATTCGCCGTGGTTGCCGACAGGCGTGATGGGCGTGTCCCTCTGCAACACAGTTCCAACAGATAAGTCTTGGTCTGGATGGAAGTTGATAATCCCTCGGTGGCATAGCTTGAAGAGCTGCCACCACGTCATGTGCCTCGGCTTCCGGGTAGTCTGATAGAAACTGATTATCTGAATATAGTTCGAGGACCGATCGTCGTGGTGGTAACTCTCGAGACTGTGGCTTGGTCTGGGACCAAAGTTTTTCGAATTTGAAGCACAAGTCTCTCAGGTCGAGAACGTTCTCCGTGTGATGCAACAGCAATGCCTCCTGCAAAGCCGGCTTCATGTTTCTTCTTAAGATCTTCACGAGCTCCTCTTCGGGGATCGGGCGGAACATTTTCGAAACTAGCGCATGAACCGCCAAGCGGTAGTCGCTGAAAGACTCTCGAGGACCTTGTGTTCGCGCTTCTAGTAGTTTACGTATTTCATAGTCTGTCTCCTGATTCCTGAACTCCCGAAGAAGTGCCGCGCGTAGTTCCGTCCAGGAGTGAGAACGGTGGTCTCGCAGGTACAGCCAGTACCAATTCGCGGCTTTTCCCGTGACGAGCGAATGGAAGCCAGCGCAGAGCTCGTAATAAGGCACTTGTTCTAGCAAGGCTAGTGACTCCACTCGAAAAATGAACTCGGTTACATCTAGACCTGAAGTCCCATCGAAAGACAACTTCCATCGAAAGACAGGACTATTGGTTATACTACCACGATCTCTGGCCGTACTCTGCCGATGGTATGCTGACGCGTTCAGGGGTGAGACTCCTGACCCTGGTGGCCTGGGTGGTCGTGGCTCGAAATAGTTATGTTCTGGTGGGGGATCTGCTCCTGCACCGTGATTTGGTTCCGTGTGCAAGGCCTCTAGACGTTCGTTCACCGAACGGAAGCGTGGTCTTCCTTCAAGAAAGGCTGTCCGCGCGGTGCGATCACCGGCGGGATTCTGTTGGGCATTCCTCCCACCTTGTAATGGAAGATTTAGACCCGGCGTACCTGGGTTGAAGCGGGGACCCCCTGTACTAAGTTTGGGCGTACTCACTGTCGAGTAGGTTGTTCGGGTAGTAGCCTTGGAAGTAACCCCCGTTGAGGACATCCTTCCAAGCTCACTATTTGCTACGCTAATAGATGGAATTTCCAGGCCACGAGCGCCTTCCCCATCGGACACCCGGTCCTGCGACGGAAGCTGTGCTCTCTCTACTGAACTCAGGAGACCTTCCAATGTCGAGAGATGTTCTTGAACTTCGGAGCGCACAGACGAAGACGTATTATGCAACCGTCGGGCTCTGTGAACAACATGGGTGATCTGACTACGATAGCGAGTGCGATCCTCATCCGTTGGTATAGGATCCGCGGTGGGGTCGTGCCTCAAAGCCTCTACTCGGCTGCTGATGTAGTCGACCTCCCGCGAGGGATTCTTGTACGCATGTGATCTTTGCACTTCCTTGCTAGGATCTAGCTGCTCGGCTTCGAAAGCCCTCAGAAGCTGGTCTCGAGCGTCCTCGTGAGTTGAATCGATGTTGCGTACACTATACTCAACCGCCAGCTCGTCTGAAGAAAGACAGTTGAAATCCATATTCGGGCAGTTTGGAACTGAGCACTTGCGGTGAGATTTATGTCAGGAATTGTACTAATATCCCGAAAATAGGGAAGATATACTGGTATGTATTTGACGGCAAATCCAAAATAATAACTTTATTGCATAACTAATGGAAGGTGTCTATAACTGGTGCGTATATTGGTATGCAACTCGAAAGAAAATCCAGAATAGTATGATGTGTATTACGTTTGTGCGCCTATAAATGTGTTAGTTCAAGTAAAAAGTTATACATTTATTATAAATCCAACGAAGGAATACCTATGCTATGTGTGTGCATGATATTCGCATATAGACAAATTTATATATAAGGAAATTAAAAAAAAAAAAAATTGTTTACTTTATTATAAAACCCAAAAAAAAAGATAATCTGTGCTTTGTGCGTTTTCAACTCAATTCGAAGGAGAGTTCCAAAATAGTACATTCATTATAAATCTAAAGAGAAGGATCTGTAAACCTTGCTATGCTTGTGCCTATATAAGTATATAAATCCAAAATAGAGAAAAGAGAACAAAAAAAAAATTAATAATCTTATCTTATGATACTACAAGGAGGAATACCGGTAGTTAAATAAAATACTACCTTTTTTTTTTTTTTTTTTAATAGATTCGTTCAAAATTTATTATAAATCTAACGAAGGAATACCCATACTATGTGCGTGTATGATATTCGCATATGTAGATATATATATATTCGAAAGGAAATTCAAATACTTTATTGTAAGACACAAAAGAAGATTGATAACTTGTGCGTATATGATTATGTGAATTCAAACGAATATTTAGCACATAGACCTTAAAATAGATCTAAAATACGCGATCTATGCATTACTCGTACCAAATTTATGCTTATGTAACTATATATGTTAAACGAAGATTCAATGATATTACTTTATTGTGCATCCTAAAAGGGAGATCTAGAAATTATTCGTACTAATATTCAAAATGCTAAATCATACAAAGGAGGTGGTTTGGCCATGCAGCGGTCCACCCGAACACACACCCACGACAACATTTCAACAAGGAAATCATTTTCAATCCCTCTCTCCACCTCTCCTCGTCCAACCCCTCGGCTGGTCACAAACATGGAATTAGTTAGCGAAGAAAAGAAATTAATACAAGTGGGCTGACTTCACCACCCGAGCAAAGACCTGTGTCGTTAAGATGAACATAGCTCATCAATTTACGTAGGCAGTTAGCCCAACCAAATCAGGAGCAGATGATCGATTGTTCAGTGGCCACCAGTACTCAGGAAGAAGCAGTAGCTGATTTGTAATGAGATACCCACAAAAGAAATAAAATAAAAACGAACCATCAGTCGTCATATCCCGAATGGACGAATCACTGTAATTACTGCCACCAATATATAAAAAAAAAAAATAAAAAAAATACTGTCTTCTTCCTGGAACCAGCAGCTGTGAACGGAGCTGAGGCTCGTAAAGCATGCTTCGCATACAACGTTCACTGTCCACTGACCATCCGACCATCATGCATTACCAGTGCTGATGTCTTACGACGGGCACTGACGGAGGAGTAGGAAACTTTGAAATAATAAAAAAAAAAAAACAACCAGCTTTTCAAATCGACGTGAAAATTGTATGCCTTGCCAACTCAGGCCCATTGCCAAGGATACTGTAGAATCAAGAGGTGAACACCGTTCACCAACTTAACGACGGAGCTGAGATATGGCCATGCTTCTTTAAACGTGGAAAAGCCTTTTTCGATGATTGGTCATCTCCACAGTGTTCACGGGCTGAAGCTTTAGCCTCGGAGAGTACGCCTAGCGTACAAAACCTGCTCACTACTGAGGAAATGGATACTTCATCATGAAGGTTATGAATTCAAAAGAGATAAAAATGCATAGATTATTTGATTGATTAAATTGGCGAAAAGACTTTCAATTGAAATGGATTGAAATGATTAATATAAGATTTATTCGCAAAATTGTAATGAGACGAAGTGAACAAAAATGAATACTGAATAACTTGAAGACGAGGCAAAACGATATGAAGCTAGCGAAATAATTTTTTGGAAGTATAGTGTCGAAAGATCTACAAAACAAAAAAATGAACGAAAGGTTTGAGGTAGGAATATCAAAGTTAGAATTTTATCAAAAAAAAAAAAGAAATTTTAAGCCGGGAAACTGAAGAAAGGAAAATCTGCGTCTTAGTCAAGAGAAGCTTGTCTAAAGAGGAAACAAAAAAAACCGAACCACTTGGGCGCCATTTGTAGCGAAGCACAAATGAGCGACCAGAAATAATAATCGAAATTGTAATTACGCTTTAGTCAAGAGAAGCTTGACTAAAGACAAAAAAAAAACCGAGTTTGGGCGCCATTTGTAGCAAAGAGCGCGCCCGCTGGCAGCCCCACATACATCCATCTGGCAATGAATATAGATAGGTGCTGCAACTGGCACCTCTTGCTGCAAAATTCACTTCGGGGACAAGTGTGGGTGGCCGCACAGCATGATGCCGCTAGCGATCAGCCGGCTTGGGGTGGTTCTTGCCACCCACGTCCATTCAGTGCTTGTAAGCTGTGCGTATATAAACGAAAGGACTTCAGACGGACAAAAGAAAATTCAGCAACTCGACTTGGCTCGCCTCCACCGATGCAACCTGAGAATCTGGAAAAAAAAAAACTGTAATGGGAGTACCTGCAAGAAAGTAAAATTTGAACTCCAGTACAACGCAGGAGCATGAGTTAATCACCCGGAGAAATGACGACGCAGAGAGCAAGAGAGAGAGACAGAGCGACAATGGACTTCAGGTGGTAATGAAGTCCGGACTGGACATGATTTGGGCCCATCGCCCCCATCCACCCTGGCTAAGACGTCGCAGTCGTTGTAGGATTCTTAGCCCCAGTATAGACGTGTGTGCGCCCGAGGATCTCACCGCATGGCCTCACCGCCGCCTCTCATCGACGAGAATTAGTAAGCCATTGATCTAGGCTTCATAATTGGCGCTTCATAAATGGCGTGAAGAAGAGAAAAGAAGGAAGGAAAAATATATAATATGTTCAAAAATAAAGAAAATAAACAAAAACATGCGTAGGCACACATACGTATATTCGCCCCTTTCTCTCACCTTATTTTGCTCCTTTACAAGTCTTCTCACAAATCTCGTATACACTTCGTCGTGCCTCCCTACTTAATAAAGCTAGCTGGTTACTTAAGCTAGACTAGACCCCTACTAACTAACCTTAACAGTAACTATGTAATTGTCCTAACTATTCCAATGATAGTGAATAGTATCAAGTACAGATCATGTGCTTACCATATCATACAAACAAAAGAGTTAATTAACAAATAATGAGAAAACTTACTTAGGTGTGGGTATACTACCCTACGCGGACAAATCCCTTGCTGGAGTAGGCTGGAGATGGTGGGGTGCACCCTTTCGACGTTCTTCACATGCCAATCTGGATCAGCTGCTTCACTTCTTTTAGTTTGCGTTTGTGGGTACATTGACCTCTTTTTTTATTTGACCCTTTTCACCTCTTTGGGTGCTTTCGGGTATACCCTAACGTCTTACTCGCTAACCTTCGCCTGCAGTTACACTATTTCGAGCGATGAAAGGACTAAACCAATACAAATGAATGTCTATATCGAGGTAAGCAAAATTAAGGTGTGCGCCCAGTATATTCACTTTTCTTTCTTTTCCCTTCGTTTAATTCCTTCGGGACAAATCGAAGGCTTATATGCACGTGAAAGGTTACTATGAAATGTGTGGATTGATGTGTCTGTGTCCATATAATATCGCTGGTAGCTTTCACTCAAAATAGTTCTACTCTCATTATTAATAATTTTCACTCAAAAATAATTCTAATTTCCTCTTTTCCGGAAAATCGCAAATATACGCACACATGATAGAGTTCAAAATGAAGTAAGTACTGGTATAAATATGTATCCTTAATAATTTTCACCCAAAAATAATTCTAATTTCCTCTTTTCAGGAAAATCGCAGATATACGCACAAATGATAGTTCAACTGAGGTAAGTACTGGTATAAATATGTATCATTAATAATTTTCACTCAAAAATAATGCTAATTTCCTCTTTTTAGGAAAATCGCAGATATACGCACAAATGATAGAGTTCAAAATGAAGTAAGTACTATTATAAATCTATACCATTAATAATTTTCACTCAAAAATAATTATAAATTCCTCTTTTCAGGAAAATCGCGAATATTCGTGCACCAAAAGAATTTATCACGAAGTAAGTATATAGATATTTATGTAGCACAAAATTTTCTCCAAAATAATTATAAATTCCTCTTTTCAGGAAAAATCGAAGATATTTGTGCACCAAAAGAATTTATCAAGAAGTAAGTATAATGATATTTATGTAGCACAAAATTTTCACCAAAATAATTATAAATTCCTCTTTTCAGGAAAAATCGAAGATATTTGTGCACCAAAAGAATTTATCACGAAGTAAGTATAATGATATTTATGTTGCACAAAATTTTCACCAAAATAATTATAAATTCCTCTTTTCAGGAAAATCGCGCAACGATATGGAAATTTTCATTTTAAATCCATAGGTAATATAGAAAATCCAGATTCTTTATCACAAACGCACTAATAAAATTTCTTTTCTTTTCAGGAAAATTATCGCACAACTATATGGAAATTTCTCTGCATTTTGTATCTAATAGGTAATATTGAAAATCCAACAAATTCTTGATCACAAACGCACTAATAAAACTTCCTTTCTTTTCAGGAAAATTATCGCACAACTATATGGAAATTCCTCTGCATTTTAAATCTAATAGGTAATATAAAAATCCAAATTCTTTATCACAAACGCACTAATAAAATCTCCTTTCTTTTCAGGAAAATTATCGCACAACGATATGGAAATTTTCATTTTAAATCAATAGGTAATATAGAAAATTCAAATTCTTTATCACAAACGCACTAATAAAATTTCTTTTCTTTTCAGGAAAATTATCGCACAACTATATGGAAATTTCTCTGCATTTTGTATCTAATAGGTAATATTGAAAATCCAACAAATTCTTGATCGCAAACGCACTAATAAAACTTCTTTTCTTTTCAGGAAAATTATCGCACAACTATATGGAAATTCCTCTGCATTTTAAATCTAATAGGTAATATAAAAATCCAAATTCTTTATCACAAACGCACTAATAAAATCTCTTTTCTTTTCAAGAAAATTATCGCACAACGATATGGAAATTTCTCATCATTTCCAATTTAATAGGTAATATAATACAGAAAATCCGAATTCTTATGTCCAACGCACTAATAATAATTTCTTTCTTTTTTTCCAGAAAATTATCGCACAATTATATAGAAATTCACAAACTATGTGGAATGTTACCTAAATTCCTTTCCGGGTAGTAAAATTTCTACCAAATTAAAGAACGAACACCATTATTAATGATTCCTTTTCTTTACAGGAAAACTGTTCACAACACGATCACTGCTATGTGAAAATATCCAGAAAGTTCGGTGCTTTAATAGGTAATAAAAGAAAATCCGAATTCATATGTCCAACGCACTAATAATAATTTCTTTTCTTTTTCCAGAAAATTATCGCACAATTATATAGAAATTCACAAACTATGTGGAATGTTACATAAATCCTTTTTCAGGTGATAAAATTTCTACCAAATTAAATAACGAGCACCATTATTAATGATTCCTTTTCTTTACAGGAAAACTGTTCACAACACGATCACTGCTATGTGAAAATATCCAGAAAGTTCGGTGCTTTAATAGGTAATAATAGAAAATCCGAATTCATATGTCCAACCACTAATAATAATTTCTTTTCTTTTTCCAGAAAATTATCACGCAACTATATGGAAACGGATTTTCACATTAACACGACGTATAACTCAACCCGTGATTCTTAGTTCGCGCTAACCAAAAAACGAAAAAAAGCGTTTCAGAAAACAATTATCTTTTAAATTACATTATAATTCCCGGAATGAGCTGCGCACTCAACTCTTGACCGCACCCGTTCAGAACTTCGAATCAACTGACTACCTGCCCTGGCGCAGTTACCAAACAACTCCCAACGATCCGCTCACAGCAGCCACCGACAGGCGCGCACTTTTCGTTCGTTCGGACTGAAATCGAGATTTCTGCCTGCTGTATGAACGGGTGTGCGTGTATCATTTTCGGCGAAATCGTTGCTACCGAATATTTTGTGTGAATTTTTTTCTTGGAATTTTTCGGTCGGGCGTGCTGTGATCTATTCTGTGTTCGATATCACGCGATATTTTACGGCTAGGCGAATTGCCGTTTTTCGTCTCCTGGATGTTGGTGGCTAACTGTGATATTCAAACGAAAAAATTCCAATTTGTGCGCGTTCTGCACATTTTAGAATTTTTCGCTTGAAAATATTTTTGTTGTTGCTATTTTTTTTTCTTTTTTCAGGCTTTCAGGTATGTGGCTCGGGGTATGCTGTGAAAGATTGTGATTTGTGCGCGTTTTGCACGACTCATAATTTTTCTCGAATATGCACTCTCTTACCCCTTTTCCTTTATGCATATATATATGGGAAAGTAGCAAAGCTACTTTTCGAAATTAAATAAATTTTGCCCCTTTTTAGGTATCCAGGGAAATTTAAATATAAATAAAAAAAATACAAAAGAAACGGAAAAGTAGTGTGAGGGCAGAACGCTACAGCGTGGGGACGACCCAGCCGAGAGAAGAGTCTCAAGCCGGGCCCAAAAACAGCAAAAAAAATTTTCCCCCGCACTAGCTGGGGGACTAGGCAAAAAGCATTAGTAGCAGCGCCCAACGTGGGGACGACCCAGCAGAGTCTCAAGCCGGGCATACGCCACAAACCTGGTTCTACGACCCGAACTCACTAGTGCACCGCATCGCACAAAGAAACTAGGGAAAATGGAGAAGAGATAGGAAAGAGTAAAATCCTCATATCGAGGCTAATCCAGACGGGATTAGGGGTGAAACATCTACTCGTTAAAGGTAGAGATGGGTTATACTAGGATCGTTGTCCATTAATAAGATTGTCGCTCGGCCACCACAGATTAGGAAATCATGAAGAAGGGACAGAAAAGGAAAAATCCTCATACCGAGGCTAATCCAGAAGGGATTAGAGGGGAAACATCTACTCAATTAAGGTAGAGATGGGTTCTACTGGGATCATTGTCCTATAAAAAAAAATTTCGCTCGCCACCGCAGATTAGGAAATCATGAAGAAGGGACAGAAAGAATAAAATCCTTATATCGAGGCTAATCCAGAAGGCTTATGCAAGCGGACTTCCTACCGTAGTTTCCTACGAGTAGGGGAAGGGATAACTGGTTGAACTACAAAAAGGTGTATCACCCACCACTGATGAGGCAGTAGGAGGGCTTTGTGATACCCTATAGTTTGCAAGTGAGGCTTGCCGGATGCCTTCTTAGGGCTACCGAGTGTGATCTGGTTTGGATCAGGACTTAATATCCTGAGCATGGTAGACTCCAATTGGGAGACCTTTGTCGTTCTTTAGGCGATACGCCACGCGGCCTATATGCTCCACAACTATCGCTTTGATGAATTTTGGGGCCAGCTTAGCAGCGAACCGACCTATAGCACTACTCTGCACGTGCTTTCGTACGAAAACGATCTGCCCTGGTTGGAAGGTTCTCACGCGGGTTCGGAGATTGTAGCCTGCGGAGTATCTTGTGTACGCTTCCGCCAGATATGCTTTGATCTGGCCCCGCACTGAGTGCAATCGTTGATTCACTGGGATTGTTTCAGGTGCACCATCTGTGTCCGAGTTCAGATCTCGCAGTAATTTGTAGGCGTTCCCATGTGTTACGGGGTGTCTTCCAAACATCGCGAAGTACGGGGAGAACTTGGTGAAATCATGCACTACGTTTGCGGAGAGCGAACGCCGTCTCACTCAGTTGTTCATCCCAATTCCGGTGATCGTCTCCAACATACGCGCGGATCGCAGCGAGTACTGATTGGTTGACTCGCTCGGATGCATTGGACTGAGGTGAATAGGATGGGGAGAGACAGTGCTCGATCCCATACTTCTGTAACGACTGGGTAAATACGTTGGAAGTGAACTGGCTTCCATTGTCGGAATGAAGGAATTCTGGAACCCCGAACACATGGTATACTTCTTGTTCCAAGCAGCTTACGACCCTCGCAGAGGTGGCTTCTGGCATTGCTTTCAGCAACACAAATTTGGTTAGGTGGTCGAGGAGAATGAAGATGTACCTGTTCCCCTTTTTGCTTCGTGGATAAGGACCCAAGAAGTCGCAGAATACGCACTGCCAAGGTAGCTCTGTGTGTCGTTGCTCTCCTAAAGGGGGTCTAAGAGGATAGTTGCA
This sequence comes from Dioctria rufipes, assembly GCA_963924295.1. Taxonomy (NCBI): domain Eukaryota; kingdom Metazoa; phylum Arthropoda; class Insecta; order Diptera; family Asilidae; genus Dioctria; species Dioctria rufipes. Next base: position 1,202,262 of record CAWUPM010001419.1, on the reverse strand, counting down.
CGGCTTCACGCTTTTACAGACCTCACACTGATTCACAACCCTTTCCACGTCGCGCCCCATTGACGGCCAATAGTAATGACGACGCAGCTTTTCGAAGGTTTTGGCAATCCCCAAATGCGCGGAGGTTGGTGTGCAGTGTTCCTCGTCGATCAGTTTGGTAGTGAGCCCTTCGGGCACCCAAAGCTTCCATGAGGCTTGACACCCTCCCACGATGTTCTTGGGAGAACTAAATGATATGTATATCTTGCCGTCTGAGACTCGGAGGTTGTTAAAAGCATCTGGGTTAGAGGTTATGCGCTGAACTCGCTCAACATAAGACGTCTAACGATATGCCTGTGAATCTAGATCGACTGCTTCAATAGTGGGAGAGCAACCCCGCAACTCTTCGGCGAAACAGCGGGACAGAGCGTCGGCCACCACGTTTTCCTTGCCTTTCCGATATTCGATGTTGAAGGTGAAAGCTTGGAGTTTAAGACTCCACCGTGCTAGCCTGCCACATAGATCACTTTGGTCCATGAGCCATTTAAGACTAGCATGGTCGGTGATAATCGTGAACTCCAGGCCCTCAATATATGGTCGGAAGCGCTTGACACTAAGTACTGCCGCCAGACACTCTAGCTCTGTGATGCTATAATTCTTTTGCGCCGCGTTCAATTTCTGTGACATAAACGCGATGGGGTGTTCGGCTCCGTCAGCAGATCGCTGGAATAACACGCTGCCCACTCCCGTCGTGCTGGCATCACATTGTATGAAAAACGGCCGCGAGAAATCTGGATTAGCAAGTACTGGCGCAGTGGTAAGACATCTCTTCAGCTGTGTGAATGCTTGCTCGGCCTGCTCGTTCCACAGGAAGTTAATATTCTTTCTCAACAGGTTTATGAGAGGAGTAGCGATTGTCGCGAACTGCGGAATGAAACGCCGGTACCAGCCACAGACCCCCAGGAAGCTTCGGACCTTCTTGACGGTGTTGGGTCTTGGAAAGTTCTGAATGGCAGTTACTTTCTCTGTGTCTGCCCTCATGCAGCCATCTCCAACTACAAAACCAAGGTACCTGACTTCTCGCATGCAGAACTTACTCTTCTCCACGTTAATGGTCAAGCCGGCCTTACGCAGCAGCTCTGCGACTGTACTAAGCAGCTTGAGATGTTCATTAAAAGTGGAGGAGGTGATAAGCAAGACGTCTAAGTAGACCGATACCTGGTCGTGCAGTTGGTGAGGAATGACCTTACACATTAACTTACACATCGTCTGGGGAGCGTTACAGAGCCCGAAAGGGAGTACTGTGAATTGGTACAACGGCCGCCCTGGAACGGCGAACGCTGTCTTATCACGGGAGGGTTTTGCTAGAGGAATTTGCCAGAAAGCGTCTTTCAGATCGATGGCTGAAATAAACTGAGTCTCTTGCAATCGACTCAGAAGCCCGTCGATGAGGGGTAATGGAAATGCGTCAGGCGCGGTCACAGAGTTTACCTTGCGAGCGTCCAAGCATAATCGAACCTTTCCATTTGGTTTTTTCACTAAGGTGACGGGAGATGACCACGCGCTCTGACTCTCCTCGATAACTCCGAGCGCTAGCATACGGTCGAGCTCGTCGTACATTGCTTCCTGTAATACTGGGGACACAGCATAATAGCGTTGTTTGATGGGCTTTGCAGCACCGACATCTATCTCGTGCTCAACGTAGGACGTGCGACCGAGGCCGCGTTTGCAGAAAGATGGAATGGTTTCAACCACTGTCTGCAAGCGTTGGTTGTCTTCATCAGACAAGTCATATTTCTGAGAGCACATGGGTGCGGGTTTAGGTCGTGAATATAGCTCGCTTACCATGACTGGGGCTAGGCCGAAAGCCCTCCAAAAATCGATCCCCAAATACAGAGACTGTTGCAGAGAGGGGACTACATGGAGCCGCATCATGCGCGTCTTCTCTCCATACTTCACTAGCACACGAATGTGTCCTAACACCCGTTGCTGTTGACCGTCCGCAGTCGATATGGTTGACGGCATAGAATGGAAGCGGATCCCTGCTCTTTCCAGGAATTTTTCGCCCCCGAAACCTAAGACGCTCACTCTGGCGCCACTGTCTAATAGACCCCTTATTCGCTGGCCTTGAATGAAGACATCAGCGTACGGCCGGATGTCTGTACTATTTAGCAGCGTAGTTTCAGCGACGGCAGCCTTTATGTTTCTGCGCAGGCTGTGGTAACGGCGGGTACGTGATACGATCCTGGGCGGATACGCGTTTGTTCTGATAACGGAAAACAGCTCTTCACTGCCATCGCTATCTGAATCGGTGACGAAGTCTGATGGTGTACTTTCAGAGGACGTACAACTGCAGGACTCTGAGTCCCATGGTTCCTCCATTGGTAGCGTCTGGATAGTTTGGACACCCACATCGCGTGTGGTTGTTGGTGCTGTATATGACTGTACTGGTTTAGTGCGATCTGGGATAAAGACTGAAAGCTGGTTATGCTCAGGTGAGTCATATTCTGTTGGCCTGCCTTTGGGCGAGACACGCTCATCACTCCCGTGCAGCTGACCTAGCGGAAGCGCTCTGGTTCGGTGTTGGTGGCCGCTTCGCTGGTGGAACGCCTTGAAATCTGGGACGGAGTCAGAATACGCGGAGTTCCGACTGCGTTCTGACCCCGCCTCAGGTTTTCCGACGAGCAAGTTGGACACTTGCTCTTCACAACACCTGCTGAGCCGCATCCGTAGCAGAATATTCGCCGTGGTTGCCGACAGGCGTGATGGGCGTGTCCCTCTGCAACACAGTTCCAACAGATAAGTCTTGGTCTGGATGGAAGTTGATAATCCCTCGGTGGCATAGCTTGAAGAGCTGCCACCACGTCATGTGCCTCGGCTTCCGGGTAGTCTGATAGAAACTGATTATCTGAATATAGTTCGAGGACCGATCGTCGTGGTGGTAACTCTCGAGACTGTGGCTTGGTCTGGGACCAAAGTTTTTCGAATTTGAAGCACAAGTCTCTCAGGTCGAGAACGTTCTCCGTGTGATGCAACAGCAATGCCTCCTGCAAAGCCGGCTTCATGTTTCTTCTTAAGATCTTCACGAGCTCCTCTTCGGGGATCGGGCGGAACATTTTCGAAACTAGCGCATGAACCGCCAAGCTGTAGTCGCTGAAAGACTCTCGAGGACCTTGTGTTCGCGCTTCTAGTAGTTTACGTATTTCATAGTCTGTCTCCTGATTCCTGAACTCCCGAAGAAGTGCCGCGCGTGGTTCCGTCCAGGAGTGAGAACGGTGGTCTCGCAGGTACAGCCAGTACCAATTCGCGGCTTTTCCCGTGACGAGCGAATGGAAGCCAGCGCAGAGCTCGTAATAAGGCACTTGTTCTAGCAAGGCTAGTGACTCCACTCGAAAAATGAACTCGGTTACATCTAGACCTGAAGTCCCATCGAAAGACAACTTCCATCGAAAGACAGGACTATTGGTTATACTACCACGATCTCTGGCCGTACTCTGCCGATGGTATGCTGACGCGTTCAGGGGTGAGACTCCTGACCCTGGTGGCCTGGGTGGTCGTGGCTCGAAATAGTTATGTTCTGGTGGGGGATCTGCTCCTGCACCGTGATTTGGTTCCGTGTGCAAGGCCTCTAGACGTTCGTTCACCGAACGGAAGCGTGGTCTTCCTTCAAGAAAGGCTGTCCGCGCGGTGCGATCACCGGCGGGATTCTGTTGGGCATTCCTCCCACCTTGTAATGGAAGATTTGGACCCGGCGTACCTGGGTTGAAGCGGGGACCCCCTGTACTAAGTTTGGGCGTACTCACTGTCGAGTAGGTTGTTCGGGTAGTAGCCTTGGAAGTAACCCCCGTTGAGGACATCCTTCCAAGCTCACTATTTGCTACGCTAATAGATGGAATTTCCAGGCCACGAGCGCCTTCCCCATCGGACACCGGGTCCTGCGACGGAAGCTGTGCTCTCTCTACTGAACTCAGGAGACCTTCCAATGTCGAGAGATGTTCTTGAACTTCGGAGCGCACAGACGAAGACGTATTATGCAACCGTCGGGCTCTGTGAACAACATGGGTGATCTGACTACGATAGCGAGTGCGATCCTCATCCGTTGGTATAGGATCCGCGGTGAGGTCGTGCCTCAAAGCCTCTACTCGGCTGCTGATGTAGTCGACCTCCCGCGAGGGATTCTTGTACGCATGTGTTCTTTGCACTTCCTTGCTAGGATCTAGCTGCTCGGCTTCGAAAGCCCTCAGAAGCTGGTCTCGAGCGTCCTCGTGAGTTGAATCGATGTTGCGTACACTATACTCAACCGCCAGCTCGTCTGAAGAAAGACAGTTGAAATCCATATTCGGGCAGTTTGGAACTGAGCACTTGCGGTGAGATTTATGTCAGGAATTGTACTAATATCCCGAAAATAGGGAAGATATACTGGTATGTATTTGACGGCAAATCCAAAATAATAACTTTATTGCATAACTAATGGAAGGTGTCTATAACTGGTGCGTATATTGGTATGCAACTCGAAAGAAAATCCAGAATAGTATGATGTGTATTACGTTTGTGCGCCTATAAATGTGTTAGTTCAATGCAAGTAAAAAGTTATACATTTATTATAAATCCAACGAAGGAATACCTATGCTATGTGTGTGCATGATATTCGCATATAGACAAATTTATATATAAGGAAATTAAAAAAAAAAAAAATTGTTTACTTTATTATAAAACCCAAAAAAAAAAAGATAATCTGTGCTTTGTGCGTTTTCAACTCAATTCGAAGGAGAGTTCCAAAATAGTACATTCATTATAAATCTAAAGAGAAGGATCTGTAAACCTTGCTATGCTTGTGCCTATATAAGTATATAAATCCAAAATAGAGAAAAGAGAACAAAAAAAAAAAATTAATAATCTTATCTTATGATACTACAAGGAGGAATACCGGTAGTTAAATAAAATACTACCTTTTTTTTTTTTTTTTTAATAGATTCGTTCAAAATTTATTATAAATCTAACGAAGGAATACCCATACTATGTGCGTGTATGATATTCGCATATGTAGATATATATATATTCGAAAGGAAATTCAAATACTTTATTGTAAGACACAAAAGAAGATTGATAACTTGTGCGTATATGATTATGTGAATTCAAACGAATATTTAGCACATAGACCTTAAAATAGATCTAAAATACGCGATCTATGCATTACTCGTACCAAATTTATGCTTATGTAACTATATATGTTAAACGAAGATTCAATGATATTACTTTATTGTGCATCCTAAAAGGGAGATCTAGAAATTATTCGTACTAATATTCAAAATGCTAAATCATACAAAGGAGGTGGTTTGGCCATGCAGCGGTCCACCCGAACACACACCCACGACAACATTTCAACAAGGAAATCATTTTCAATCCCTCTCTCCACCTCTCCTCGTCCAACCCCTCGGCTGGTCACAAACATGGAATTAGTTAGCGAAGAAAAGAAATTAATACAAGTGGGCTGACTTCACCACCCGAGCAAAGACCTGTGTCGTTAAGATGAACATAGCCCATCAATTTACGTAGGCAGTTAGCCCAACCAAATCAGGAGCAGATGATCGATTGTTCAGTGGCCACCAGTACTCAGGAAGAAGCAGTAGCTGATTTGTAATGAGATACCCACAAAAGAAATAAAATAAAAACGAACCATCAGTCGTCATATCCCGAATGGACGAATCACTGTAATTACTGCCACCAATATATAAAAAAAAAAATAAAAAAAATACTGTCTTCTTCCTGGAACCAGCAGCTGTGAACGGAGCTGAGGCTCGTAAAGCATGCTTCGCATACAACGTTCACTGTCCACTGACCATCCGACCATCATGCATTACCAGTGCTGATGTCTTACGACGGGCACTGACGGAGGAGTAGGAAACTTTGAAATAATAAAAAAAAAAAAACAACCAGCTTTTCAAATCGACGTGAAAATTGTATGCCTTGCCAACTCAGGCCCATTGCCAAGGATACTGTAGAATCAAGAGGTGAACACCGTTCACCAACTTAACGACGGAGCTGAGATATGGCCATGCTTCTTTAAACGTGGAAAAGCCTTTTTCGATGATTGGTCATCTCCACAGTGTTCACGGGCTGAAGCTTTAGCCTCGGAGAGTACGCCTAGCGTACAAAACCTGCTCACTACTGAGGAAATGGATACTTCATCATGAAGGTTATGAATTCAAAAGAGATAAAAATGCATAGATTATTTGATTGATAAAATTGGCGAAAAGACTTTCAATTGAAATGGATTGAAATGATTAATATAAGATTTATTCGCAAAATTGTAATGAGACGAAGTGAACAAAAATGAATACTGAATAACTTGAAGACGAGGCAAAACGATATGAAGCTAGCGAAATAATTTTTTGGAAGTATAGTGTCGAAAGATCTACAAAACAAAAAAATGAACGAAAGGTTTGAGGTAGGAATATCAAAGTTAGAATTTTATCAAAAAAAAAAAAAGAAATTTTAAGCCGGGAAACTGAAGAAAGGAAAATCTGCGTCTTAGTCAAGAGAAGCTTGTCTAAAGAGGAAACAAAAAAAACCGAACCACTTGGGCGCCATTTGTAGCGAAGCACAAATGAGCGACCAGAAATAATAATCGAAATTGTAATTACGCTTTAGTCAAGAGAAGCTTGACTAAAGACAAAAAAAAAACCGAGTTTGGGCGCCATTTGTAGCAAAGAGCGCGCCCGCTGGCAGCCCCACATACATCCATCTGGCAATGAATATAGATAGGTGCTGCAACTGGCACCTCTTGCTGCAAAATTCACTTCGGGGACAAGTGTGGGTGGCCGCACAGCATGATGCCGCTAGCGATCAGCCGGCTTGGGGTGGTTCTTGCCACCCACGTCCCCTCAGTGCTTGTAAGCTGTGCGTATATAAACGAAAGGACTTCAGACGGACAAAAGAAAATTCCGCAACTCGACTTGGCTCGCCTCCACCGATGCAACCTGAGAATCTGGAAAAAAAAAAACTGTAATGGGAGTACCTGCAAGAAAGTAAAATTTGAACTCCAGTACAACGCAGGAGCATGAGTTAATCACCCGGAGAAATGACGACGCAGAGAGCAAGAGAGAGAGACAGAGCGACAATGGACTTCAGGTGGTAATGAAGTCCGGACTGGACATGATTTGGGCCCATCGCCCCCATCCACCCTGGCTAAGACGTCGCAGTCGTTGTAGGATTCTTAGCCCCAGTATAGACGTGTGTGCGCCCGAGGATCTCACCGCATGGCCTCACCGCCGCCTCTCATCGACGAGAATTAGTAAGCCATTGATCTAGGCTTCATAATTGGCGCTTCATAAATGGCGTGAAGAAGAGAAAAGAAGGAAGGAAAAATATATAATATGTTCAAAAATAAAGAAAATAAACAAAAACATGCGTAGGCACACATACGTATATTCGCCCCTTTCTCTCACCTTATTTTGCTCCTTTACAAGTCTTCTCACAAATCTCGTATACACTTCGTCGTGCCTCCCTACTTAATAAAGCTAGCTGGTTACTTAAGCTAGACTAGACCCCTACTAACTAACCTTAACAGTAACTATGTAATTATCCTAACTATTCCAATGATAGTGAATAGTATCAAGTACAGATCATGTGCTTACCATATCATACAAACAAAAGAGTTAATTAACAAATAATGAGAAAACTTACTTAGGTGTGGGTATACTACCCTACGCGGACAAATCCCTTGCTGGAGTAGGCTGGAGATGGTGGGGTGCACCCTTTCGACGTTCTTCACATGCCAATCTGGATCAGCTGCTTCACTTCTTTTAGTTTACGTTTGTGGGTACATTGACCTCTTTTTTATTTGACCCTTTTCACCTCTTTGGGTGCTTTCGGGTATACCCTAACGTCTTACTCGCTAACCTTCGCCTGCAGTTACACTATTTCGAGCGATGAAAGGACTAAACCAATACAAATGAATGTCTATATCGAGGTAAGCAAAATTAAGGTGTGCGCCCAGTATATTCACTTTTCTTTCTTTTCCCTTCGTTTAATTCCTTCGGGACAAATCGAAGGCTTATATGCACGCGAAAGGTTACTATGAAATGTGTGGATTGATGTGTCTGTGTCCATATAATATCGCTGGTAGCTTTCACTCAAAATAGTTCTACTCTCATTATTAATAATTTTCACTCAAAAATAATTCTAATTTCCTCTTTTTCGGAAAATCGCAAATATACGCACACATGATAGAGTTCAAAATGAAGTAAGTACTGGTATAAATATGTATCCTTAATAATTTTCACCCAAAAATAATTCTAATTTCCTCTTTTCAGGAAAATCGCAGATATACGCACAAATGATAGTTCAACTGAGGTAAGTACTGGTATAAATATGTATCATTAATAATTTTCACTCAAAAATAATGCTAATTTCCTCTTTTTAGGAAAATCGCAGATATACGCACAAATGATAGAGTTCAAAATGAAGTAAGTACTATTATAAATCTATACCATTAATAATTTTCACTCAAAAATAATTATAAATTCCTCTTTTCAGGAAAATCGCGAATATTCGTGCACCAAAAGAATTTATCACGAAGTAAGTATATAGATATTTATGTAGCACAAAATTTTCTCCAAAATAATTATAAATTCCTCTTTTCAGGAAAAATCGAAGATATTTGTGCACCAAAAGAATTTATCAAGAAGTAAGTATAATGATATTTATGTAGCACAAAATTTTCACCAAAATAATTATAAATTCCTCTTTTCAGGAAAAATCGAAGATATTTGTGCACCAAAAGAATTTATCACGAAGTAAGTATAATGATATTTATGTTGCACAAAATTTTCACCAAAATAATTATAAATTCCTCTTTTCAGGAAAATCGCGCAACGATATGGAAATTTTCATTTTAAATCCATAGGTAATATAGAAAATCCAGATTCTTTATCACAAACGCACTAATAAAATTTCTTTTCTTTTCAGGAAAATTATCGCACAACTATATGGAAATTTCTCTGCATTTTGTATCTAATAGGTAATATTGAAAATCCAACAAATTCTTGATCACAAACGCACTAATAAAACTTCCTTTCTTTTCAGGAAAATTATCGCACAACTATATGGAAATTCCTCTGCATTTTAAATCTAATAGGTAATATAAAAATCCAAATTCTTTATCACAAACGCACTAATAAAATCTCCTTTCTTTTCAGGAAAATTATCGCACAACGATATGGAAATTTTCATTTTAAATCAATAGGTAATATAGAAAATTCAAATTCTTTATCACAAACGCACTAATAAAATTTCTTTTCTTTTCAGGAAAATTATCGCACAACTATATGGAAATTTCTCTGCATTTTGTATCTAATAGGTAATATTGAAAATCCAACAAATTCTTGATCGCAAACGCACTAATAAAACTTCTTTTCTTTTCAGGAAAATTATCGCACAACTATATGGAAATTCCTCTGCATTTTAAATCTAATAGGTAATATAAAAATCCAAATTCTTTATCACAAACGCACTAATAAAATCTCTTTTCTTTTCAAGAAAATTATCGCACAACGATATGGAAATTTCTCATCATTTCCAATTTAATAGGTAATATAATACAGAAAATCCGAATTCTTATGTCCAACGCACTAATAATAATTTCTTTCTTTTTTTCCAGAAAATTATCGCACAATTATATAGAAATTCACAAACTATGTGGAATGTTACCTAAATTCCTTTCCGGGTAGTAAAATTTCTACCAAATTAAAGAACGAACACCATTATTAATGATTCCTTTTCTTTACAGGAAAACTGTTCACAACACGATCACTGCTATGTGAAAATATCCAGAAAGTTCGGTGCTTTAATAGGTAATAAAAGAAAATCCGAATTCATATGTCCAACGCACTAATAATAATTTCTTTTCTTTTTCCAGAAAATTATCGCACAATTATATAGAAATTCACAAACTATGTGGAATGTTACATAAATCCTTTTTCAGGTGATAAAATTTCTACCAAATTAAATAACGAGCACCATTATTAATGATTCCTTTTCTTTACAGGAAAACTGTTCACAACACGATCACTGCTATGTGAAAATATCCAGAAAGTTCGGTGCTTTAATAGGTAATAATAGAAAATCCGAATTCATATGTCCAACCACTAATAATAATTTCTTTTCTTTTTCCAGAAAATTATCGCGCAACTATATGGAAATGGATTTTCACATTAACACGACGTATAACTCAACCCGTGATTCTTAGTTCGCGCTAACCAAAAAACGAAAAAAAGCGTTTCACAAAACAATTATCTTTTAAATTACATTATAATTCCCGGAATGAGCTGCGCACTCAACTCTTGACCGCACCCGTTCAGAACTTCGAATCAACTGACTGCCTGCCCTGGCGCAGTTACCAAACAACTCCCCACGATCCGCTCACAGCAGCCACCGACAGGCGCGCACTTTTCGTTCGTTCGGACTGAAATCGAGATTTCTGCCTGCTGTATTTCGGCGAAATCGTTGCTACCGAATATTTTGTGTGAATTTTTTTCTTGGAATTTTTTCGGTCGGGCGTGCTGTGATCTATTCTGTGTTCGATATCACGCGATATTTTACGGCTAGGCGAATTGCCGTTTTTCGTCTCCTGGATGTTGGTGGCTAACTGTGATATCCAAACGAAAAAATTCCAATTTGTGCGCGTTCTGCACATTTTAGAATTTTTCGCTTGAAAATATTTTTGTTGTTGCTATTTTTTTTTCTTTTTTCAGGCTTTCAGGTATGTGGCTCGGGGTATGCTGTGAAAGATTGTGATTTGTGCGGCGTTTTGCACGACTCATAATTTTTCTCGAATATGCACTCTCTTACCCCTTTTCCTTTATGCATATATATATGGGAAAGTAGCAAAGCTACTTTTCGAAATTAAATAAATTTTGCCCCTTTTTAGGTATCCAGGGAAATTTAAATATAAATAAAAAAAATACAAAAGAAACGGAAAAGTAGCGTGAGGGCAGAACGCTACATCAGCTAGCTGATATGAAGCTTAGCACTTAATTTGCACGGTAGCGGAAGTTAGTTAACAAATATAATAAAATTTTAGACGATATTCTGTAGTTTGTACTTGTTTAATGCCAAATCTAGAGAATTTAGCATTTAATTCCCACTACAGCAGACGCCAGCTAGCGAATATAATAAAATTTGAGACGATATTTTGTTGTTTGTACTTGCTTCATGCTAAATATACAGAATTTCGTATTTAATTCGTACTATAGCAGATGTTATTTAGCAAATTTAAGAAAATTTAAGACGATATTTAGTAGTTTGAACTTGTTTCGTGCCAAATATAGAGAATTTAGCATTTAATTTGCACTATAGCGGACGTTAGTTAGCAAATATAATAAAATTTTAGACAATATTTTGAAGTTTGTACTGGCTTCATGCCAAATATAGAAAATTTAGCATTTAATTTGCACGATAGCAGACGCTAGTTAGCAAATATAATAAAATTTTAGACACTATTTTGAAGTTTGTTCTTTGCCGCTGCTAAACATAGAAAGTTTATCACTCACTTTGCGCTGCAGGCATCGCTCGCTACCGATTATCGAAATTTGTTCATCGAATTTGAATTTATACGAGTTCTAATTCATTATTTCTACGAATTTATGGCCACTTGGAAAGTCCCGATTCCGTCCAATTAAGAACTTCAACGACAGAAAAGAAAAAAAAACGATTTAGCATTCAGCTCGTCTATTTTCGGTGGTTAAAACCAAAAACACGTACCGTCCAGAAATTATTTGAGACCTCTTAAGTCCTTGATATAGGAAATTTATCAAATTTACGATGATTCAGACCTCGACCTGTGTGTTTTCAACTATTCACGACCGGAGACCATACCTTGTCAGAAATTATTTAAAGTTTCTGAAGTAGTTGACACCAAGTAAAGAAAATTTAACGAATTGAAGACAAATTTAGAGCTTATTTTGTGTATTTTTCAGAGTTGCTTAAGACTTCTTTAGTCGTGGACACTCGATGTAGTAGATTCATTAAATTCCAGAAGGATTCATAACTTATTTTGGTTTTTAAACTATTCCCGACCAAATATGGAAACTTTTCAAAGATTGTCTGCGCTTCGCGAATCCACGCGTGACAATGTAGAAACTATTTTGTGGTTTAAAACGTGTCGACCAGCAATTATACGAGGAATACAAATCGAGAATTTATTTATTTGTTACTTTATTCATTTACTTCTCCGTTAGTCAGTTTCCCTGATCATTTATTATCAAATATTGGAATTTTGACAACGCTTTGTTCTTTATGAATAGCTCGAACAACGAATGTAGGACGTTTAGCTGGTATTCCGATGTCTCTAGCTCGTTGGCTAGCCAGTATAAGAAAAACGTAGCATCCGTTTGTGCGTGACTATCGTTAATGTCAAATATGAAAACCAAATATATTTCGTACTTTTCTAGTCGTGCATTAGTAGATAAAAAGACTGTTTTTTGTTGTAGATAGAAAACGAAATGGAAAGTACTTCTTAAAACTTCCCAATCATGTATCGGCAATTGTAAAAGAAATATAGCAAATTTAGCAAATATCGTGAATATAGTAAATATAGCGAATATCGTGAATATAGTAAATGTAGCAAATATAGTAAATATATTAAATATAGTAAATATAGCAAATATCGTGAATATAGTAAATGTAGCAAATATAGAAAATATAGAAACTCTATGGTACATATAGCAAATACAGCCACTTAGTTAATTCAGCAAATCGTAGAAAATCTCTTGTGTCTTATAACTCTCCTTTGGTAAATAGGGAAAATTTACACATCACCCTTCATTACTTGACGATTAGCGGATATCGAAAACCTGAAAAATTGATTGAAGTTTTCGCTAGCTTAACGCTACTAATACCGCAAGTTGAACAAAAAAAATGGCGGCTCGTTTGACGTCACCCGTAGATCAAGTCTTTGAGTTATCTATTTTGCCGCAAATATAGAAAATCTGTTAAGTACACTTTCCGCCGTAGTTAGAACGTTAATTGCTTGCGGGAATACTACCAAAACTGTAGAAGACCGGTTGGTATTACGCCAAGTAGTATAGACTGATTGTCCATCAGGTCGAGCTTTAATTTATTTGTGAAAATTTATGAGCGGTATAGCGAATTTCTAACTAGTCGAAACTATTGCTCGGACCCAGATTAACGCCTTCGATGAGTAAAAAAAAAAACAAAACAAAATTCACTGAACGTAGAAAATCCTGAGCCCCTAGAAATACGGCTCACTATTTGGTGATCGCCTTCAATTATTTATTAAAATTTGTCAAACATGTTTTTCAGTTTACCAACTCAGTCATGAGCACTTCTACTAAAAGTCTCAAATTTATTTTGTGCCTCCATAGCTTGTTCACCGGCAAATATAGAGACCGTATTACAGAAAAAAAAAAAAAAAAAAAAAAAAAAAAAAAAAATATCCACTTGCGGACACAAAATTCTGAAAGTATTTGCTATTTTATAACTCATGTGTGAACCAAAATGGAAGGTTCTCGAGCTGCCTTGTGCCTTAATAATGGCGGCCTTAAAAATATAGGAAGTAAATAAATTTTATTAAAGCCTCGACAAATATAAGAAGTATAGCACAGTTTTTTTTTTCTTTTTTATCAACCTAATAATCAAATTTAATATTTAAATACTTAATATCACCAATTTAAAAGAAATTATTTTATGCTATTCCACTAACTTTGCAAGCAAACAAAAAAAAAAAAACAAAGAAATAAGAAAAGAAAAATATTGACTAACCAGATAAGACGCCAAACTAATTCTTCTCGACTTGATGAACTTTGCTGGGTAAACTTCACGTACTAAGTCCAGTAGAGCGCCAAACAGACTTCTCGTATAGCGTTTCTCGACTTGATGAATTTTGCTGGGTAACCTCTGTGTAAACTCGGCTAATGGGAGTTAGTGGGGCCCCTTTTATGGGAATGAAGCGACCCCACACTTGGCACCAATTGTTGCAATTCTTCCAATTTTCCTCTGCAGGAGATCCCAAATGTGCCGCCAATCTTAAAAACTGCTTAAATTTGCTGAGCAGCAATGCTGTAACTGTTCTGCATATTGCCTATAATTGGCGCGCACCAAGTAGCGATGTAAATTTTTCACGGAATTGGCGGGCCGCCTCCGTTATGGATCCCGTTACCTGGCCACCCGGCCGAGCGGTCGATAGGGAGTCAGGTTAGGTCCAAGTGTGACAATAGCGGGCCTCTCCGTCACGATTACGTGGAAACAAGCAGGAAGTTTTCCGCTACTTACTGTTTTAACCTCCGCTTTCCTGGATGATTTATCGCTCGAACTCTCTGGCTTGGCTGAAACTCACACAAAAGATCGCTTTGCAACGTGGAAAAGTAAAAAAACTCGACTTTTGTTTTTAAGAGAGAGCACAAATTTTATTTAAAATTTTCCTGCGTTCCTAGTTGGCGTCTTACCACACAAAAAAGATCTCTTTCCTAACAACTCGACTTACAAAAATGGCCGGGTGCCTATATCTTATCCTATTACAAAAATTTCATGACTCTTCTATTAAGTTGGAATAGTCCGACCTCTATCTTTACAAGTGTATATCACGCAAAGCGTGGTCTTAATATATTTTAAGTCTTTTTACAAGTTTATTTTATCTACCTTTAAGTTCACGTTAAACTAAAAAAATCATTTTAACAATTTTCTATTTCTTTTTAGATTTTTAACTACTTTTAAGTCTACGTTAAATCAAAAATTCATTTTCACAATTTTTATTTTATTTTTATTTTTTCAGGTTTTTATCTACTTTTAAGTCTACGTTAAATCAAAAATTCATTTTCACAATTTTTATTTTATTTTTATTTTTTCAGGTTTTTATCTACTTTTAAGTCTGCGTTAAATCAAAAATTCATTTTCACAATTTTGATTTTATTTTTCTCAGGTTTTTTATCTACTTTTAAGTCTTTGAAGTCATGGACTTTACTTCCTATATCTGTCAAGGCCTTATTTGCTCTCAGTTCAATAAATGCTTAATTACTTATTGACTTTAGTTTCCACATTTGTAAGTTTTATTTGCTTTAATAAATGTCAGATTCCTTATGGATTTTGGTTTCAATAATTCTTTTAATTTCTTTTAAACGTAGTGAAGGTGGAAACTATTTATTGACATGTATTTCTATGGGTCAGGACTTTTGTTTGACGTTTAGTCACTGCTGAACCGGTTCAATGACGTTTTATTTCGTATTTCTATCAACTGGTTTACGTTAAAATTCATCCGGTGTCAAATTTATTCACGGGCGTTCATTTTACATATTTGCAAGACTTTTTATTTAATTTTTACTTTCGATATCTTTTAAAGTTTTCGACCAAGCTCCAGATCTCTATACCTGTCAAAGTGTTTACTTGACTTCCAATTTTCTACCTTTGCTTTCGAATTCAATAATAATAATATTTCAATTCTCTATATTTGCTTTCAAATTCAATAATAATAATATTTCAATTCCCTATATTTGTTTTCAAATTCAATAATAATAATATTTCAATTCTCTATATCTGCTTTCAAATTCAATAATAATAATATTTCAATTCTCTATATTTGCTTTCAAATTCAATAATAATAATATTTCAATTCTCTATATTTGCCTTCCACTTCGCTAACCTTTCATTTTCACAAGTGTCAAAATCTATATTAGCTTCTTAAATTCAATAAACTTTAATTCTTCATATCTGTCTAAATTCATATTGGCTTTTTAAGTTCAGTAAGCTTTAGTTTTTTCACACTTGTCGAACTTCATATTTACCCCTTTAAATTCGATAAGCTTTAATTTTTTATCTGCGACATGTCCAAACTCGACTTCCTATTTATGATGACACATCTAAGTACACGTGCAACAAAATTTCGGGCTTCGTGTTGGAACGTGTCGGTTGCCCTCTATTACCATCAGTTGAAGTGTTCTCTGAATTGGAGTAGATTCTATTCGGGAATGTAATTTCGCACTTGGGTTAGCATAAGAGCGTGTCTTTAATCTGGTTTGAGGTTCTGCTATTGTGTGGTGTCTACCTTCTGACAAGAGACAGCTGACCGAAGTGTCAAGTCTGCTTAAGTGATCAAATCTATTGTTTTGAATTATCAGGAAATGATTGGTCACGAAATTTAGTATGCAAAACAACTCATTGTTGGATTACTTAAATTTCCGGAAGAATCAGAATCGGATTCATTTGATTGGCATCAACTTGAAGAAATTTATCATGAAAGTCGCTGCCATGCAATTAGTAGAGATTTCTGTAGCTGTTCTCCCGAAAGTCGTCATCCTATGTGCGGCTGATGCTGATTTTATTTTACGAATATTTCGCAGTGATTTAGAGAATTGTGATACTGTTCATCAACTCAGAGGACATTCCAGCTATGTAAATGATGTTGCCTGGGAACCGGGAGGTGAGTTTTTCTTTCCATGATTCTGTTACAGTATTATACGACTTCCAGTTCATTTGCTAAATAGGCAGCCTGTATATTTTCAACTGAATAATAAAACTGAAGCTTTCAAAAGAGCTTCGGAAAGAGTAGGTACTCAATTGATAACGTTTATCTAGTTAAATGAACCTGATCTTGGTGCTCGATAAATTCCAAAATATCATATTTGGGCAAGGCGACAAAGAGGCTTTAATAAGATCCTAACTCGGATGAATTCTGTAAGTATGCGTGATATTGAAAAATATGAATTACAATTATAATTACAATTACAATATTTCTGTAGCACATTCGGGGTCCTAATAGTTTTGATGACCCAAGACGTACAATGGTGTCTTAAACAATTCTTTCAAGGATGCGTATTCAGCGAGAAATTTGTTGCAGGATGATGGGGAATGACTTAGAGCTATTGAAGAAGCAACCAAATTTACATATTTGCATGCATTCTATATTTAAGCAGAAGTCCTGCAAAATGCTCGTGTTTTGTGCGAGTACGTGTGGGTTGGCCTTTTACAAAATCGACTTGCGTGGTTTATTTGGGACGAAGTAGATGTCGTGCAGACTCGTAGAGATTGATTTGGGATTTCATTACAGTTCAGTGTATAATATTAGCATGACACGTAATAGCTGATAGAAATGTAAAGATTTGTTTCGGTGCTGTTCTGGTCATAGGGCCATTGTACTCGTAGCTGTTACGCAGCACGCGCAAATTTGAGAACTTGTGCCCATATTTGTCACCACAATAATTTGGCTGCGTTGTAGTTCCTTATATGAATACCTGGGTTAATTCTGTGCGCGTTCAAACAAGTTACAGTGTCTGATATAAATAATAACTGTATCACAAATTTTCAGCATGTAATTTATTTATTTATTTATTTGAAAAATTAATGCGATAGCAAACAGATATACATCCACTTACTTACTACCGCTAAGCAACTAAAGTAAAAAAGTAAATAAAAAAGAAAAAAGAAAGAAAAAGGAAGATCTGCAAATGCTTAGGAAAAGTTAAAGCTACATAATATCCAAGTAAATACAAAGAAAAATTTCAAAAAGCATAATATGACTGAAACAAACTAGAACTATTAATATATAGTAGACTTAATAAGAATAGCTATAAATACATAGGTGGAATTAAAGCTAATATGTAAGTAGTACAAAACAAAATTTCAAGAAGCATAATAGGAATGAAACAAACTTAAAACGATATAATACATAGTAACTGAAGTCATAAGAAGAAATCCATAGAATTCAGGGACAAATAAGTCTATTTATTAATGAGAAAGTTAACTTAAGTACTAAAAGAAAAAAGAAAAAAAAATGGGAGAAAAAAATGATAACAGAGAATAACAAATAGGCATGAGGGTGAGGCAAGTTGAATATGTAAGGAATAGTAGAAATGAAACTGAAAGAATAAGAGTGAGACAAATCACTTTAATTTAAAATTGCAAAATTGTTCAATTGATTTATTACAATCAAGAGGTTGCGTTTAAAACTCGAAAAACTATCTCCAAATATGTCCAAATCATTATATAAGACATTGTGAGCCTTTTGAATCCGAACGGAGGGGGATTTAAAGCGCAAGTTGGTGCGGGGAGCATCAATAAAAAACGTGAGTGTGTGGCGCGTGAGGCGATTAGGAGAGCAGCTTTTTAATAGGGATAATAAGTGGGCTGAATCAATAAACCCATGCAAGATTTTAAACAGGAACATTTCGTCAAGATAGGAGCGACGCGCTACTAAGGATATCATAGAGTATTTGGACAATCGGGCTTCGTATTTCACATATGAACCAGTAAGTTTGAAGAGCAAGTGCCGAGTGAATCTGCGTTGAACGCTCTCAATTTTGTCTCTGTACGTTGTATAGAAAGGCTTCCAAATTGGGGAAGCGTACTCAAGTATAGATCTTACCAAGGTGTTATACATAGTTATGTGCGAGTAAAGCTGCTTAAATGGCCTAGCACACCTTAAGATAAATCCCAAGGTCTTAAACGCTTTGTTGGTGATATGATTAACATGAGAGTCAAAGAGAAGCTTGCTATCAAATTGCACTCCTAGATCGTTGATTTTAGATACACGCATGGCAGATACGGTGCCCAACTTATAATCCCAATAGAATGTGGTTTGCTTTCTTGAAAAGGTCATGCATTTGCATTTGTCAGCGTTTAAGGATAATTGATTTTTGTAGCACCAGGAGAGTAGCTTCTGGACGTCATTTTGCAGGGATTGGCAATGAGATAGGCCATTTATAATTCGATAAATTTTGGTGTCATCGGCATATATTAAGGTAGCAGAGGATAATTCATTGGGGAGATCATTGATATATAATAAGAAGAGGAGCGGGCCAAGAATCGATCCTTGGGGTACACCCGAAGTTTGCATGTATGAATTAGACGAATATCCGTTAACTACGACCCTTAGATGATGATTCAAGAGATATGACTCAAACCAGAGGGTACTATTAGAGTCAAAGCCCAATCTCTTTAGCTTGTTTATGACTACTTTGTGGTTTATTCTGTCAAAGGCCTTGGATATGTCCGCATAAAAACCATCAACCTGTTTAGCTTCATCAAGGGCCAGAGCAATAGAGTCGGTGAATATCGAGAGATTGGTTAACGTAGATCGGCCTGGTAGGAACCCGTGTTGCAGAGGACTGATGTAGGGCTTTAGTTGCGGTATTAGATTATTGTAAATAATTTTTTCAAGAATTAGGGGCATTGGAAGCAGCTATAGGGCGATAATTTTTCACAAGGTTTTTATCCCCAGTTTTGTAAGCAGGATGAACGAAGTGATCCTTAAGGACATCGGGAACTGTATGGTTGGAAATGGATAAATTCATTAACACGGCTATGGGATGCGAGAGGACGAGAGAGCAATATTTATAGAATATGTTGGGAATACCGTCAGGACCCGCATTTTTATTTTCGTCCAGCGATGCAAGAATGTTTCCAACATCATTTTGAAGAACCAGGGGGATATGTGCAGGGCAGTTATGATGGATTTCATCAGGTGTAGCAGAGATTGCTGAGGTCAGAGGAGCATTGAATGTAGTTTGAAAGTAAGCTGCAAATAAGTTGCAAATACTTTCAGGTTTATCAGCTAACACCCCATCATAATGCATTTCCTTAGGAATGGAGCCAGAGAGTTTCATGTTTTTAGCATAAGACCAAAAGTTGGAGGATATGCAGCTTTCAGTGTCAGAAACATATTTAATATAACGCTCTCTAATTTTGCCCTTAACATTACTGCGCAAATAACTAAAAGTTGTGTAGTCTTCAGGATGCTTGGATTTTAAATATTTCCGTCTATATTTTTCTTTAATTAAGTCACGAGAAAACCGTACAGGATATTTGCTCCGATTCTTCGTTATCAAAGGAATAAAGTTTTCAATTGCTCTGTTTAGATGAGTATAAAACGTATGGAAGGCTAGGTTTACGTCGAGATGTTGTAACTGCGAAAAATCTGTGTTGGAGAGAAAGTTGTTAATTGTATCATAGTCAGCCCGCTTGAATAATCGCTTATTGATTTTTTCGGCAAGCCGAGGAACTTTCTTTATTTTCAATTGGACGAGAAGAGGAGGATGGTGACAGTCAATTCGAGACAAGGGATCGGAAGGTTGAGTTACAACAATATTACTCGAATCTGCATTGGATAATATTAGATCCAGTTACCTCTGATTGGTATTTGGAATACCGTTAAATTTTTCAAGTTGGTAAAAGGACATGAGAGTCGACAGAGAGAACGTCGTTCGAGTATTTATATCATTTATTTGCATTATATTCCCTGCATCAACAGCAGACCAGGATATATTGGGAAGGTTGAAGTCACCAAGGATCAGAAATATAGCATTGCTTTCAGCATTTTGGGAATTATTACTGATATTAGTGAAGATTTCATCATAAACTTCATGAGAAGAGCATGGACGAATGTATAAGCAACAGATGTATATGTTCAAGTTATTAGACTTAATCAAGACCCATAGGTCCTCATACACAGACTCAACTTGACTAAAACGAGTTGCCTGCAGTGAGCGATCGATAGCAAGGAGAACACCTCCGCCATCACTAGTCCCCATGGCCTGATGATTCCTATCTCGACGAAAGACCTCGTACCGCCCATCAAAAATCTCGGCACTATTAACAGAATCAAATAGGAAGGTCTCAGTAAATGCAATGATATGATAATTATTGGACAAGACAGACAACTTTAAACTTTCGGTTTTAGAACGCAACCCTCGGACGTTTTGATAATAGATATTCATTCAGAGTTTATTTTTTGGCGAATGAGTTCGAGTGATTTGTTGTTTCTAACGTGGAAGACATTGGAGTCATCCGTGCGCTTTAAATAAATTCTCCCATTCTTTACCCAAACAAACTTAAATTTAAATTCATCCCTAAACATTTTAGAATCAAAAAATAATTTCCTTTTAATATCCGATAAAAATTCATTAATAAAAATCTTCCCTTCACCCTGCATACCTATTTGATCTAAAGCTAAATTCCTACTGATCTTGAACGCAGCTAAAACCCTATCTTTAATAAATTCATTGGTATATTTGACAACACTTCTGTTTGGACGGTCAGCATTGCGATTTCCTCGTTTGATTCGGTAGGCTTTAAGATCTTCAATGGGAACTTTCAAAGATTCATGAATTTTCTTGACGATATCCAAAATATTTTCGGAGGGAGTTGTAGGTACATTAACAATCTCGAGGAAGCAGGTCAAGTTCATCTCTTCTACGTGATTAAGTCGCTCGTGCAATCTGTCAATTTCACGATGCAAGCCGCTGTTTTCCTCTTCAAGTTTTTTCATACGCGTACTATGCTCATCCAACGTTTTAACAATACTCTTGAATTCTGTAAAGCTCGAGACAACAGATTTAATAGATTTATTAAATTCAACTTGTTTTGTCTTCAGCGTATCGATGTCGAGAGACATTTGATCAATTATTTTCATAAGAGCAGAAACAGATGTATTGCCTTCCGATTCTGAATCAGAGTTTGGAGTAGGAGTGTTTGGAATACAGGCTGAGCACTTGAAAAGAGCCCGTCCACTCAAAATATTCTCCAATAGATCCGAAGAAACTTTAGCACAGTTTGCGTGATAGTTAGCATTACAAGTAACGCATATCACGCTAGGGCGAGTACGGTTGATTTTTGTCTTGCATGCTTTACATGGGGAAACCATTTTCAGAATATATTTTGAGAAGTCCAGTAGTCCAATAAATTCACACGAGGTGCAAGTACACCATGAATATTTACCAATAAGCAAGAGAATATATTGTAGGCAGAAACCAGCAAATCCAGTAATATAATTGATGAGCAGATGGCGATAGCGATGTAATGTATAATATGTTAAATAATAGGCATACACATGAAGATCAAAGTTCGGTTCAGCGAGATAGTTTTTTATGGCACAAATTATAGGGTATCACAAAGTACCAGTATGACTCCCACATTAGCGAAACTGAGAAGTAAATCTAGTTGAAACAAATCACCTCACAATCCAGCGATGGTAATGCAGTATTAATTAGAGGTTATGTAACATTGATGACTTCACGCACAATATATCAGAAATCTTTGTAGATTAAAATATCAGGAATCCACATTTACGCAATAAAAAACAGCAACCAAAAGAAATATGATATACGTAGTGCAGGTGTGGAAACCAGCAAATTCATGCGAAAAGGCAGCAGGCAGAAATTCCGAAGCGGCACTACAAGTCCGATATGAAGAATTTGTTTTTTCACTGTTAATAATGATAAACCGCATATGGGCAAAAAACTCCAATTACGTGCAGTAGCTATTAAGTCGAATAATAACTTGTATCCAAGAATAGACCGATATAACGAATAAAAATACGATAAACTTCTAAATAAGCAAGGAATAAAAAAAAATTTGTCAGACTGTCACTTGTTCTTCCTCTTAATTAAATTATTATAATATAACCTTAAATCATAGGTAAAGAACTGAACTATCAGTGTTTTTACAATTTGAAAATGGCCAACTGATTTTCCTTTTCAGTAGCATTGGTATGCTGCTCGTGCTGCAATTCGAATCTTGGCATTTAGGAATTTTCCTCTTCCCGAATGCCTATCACCCTTAAAAAGTGTAGAATGTACGCCTAGGCATGTCAAGAATGAGTTTACTTGAGCGACAAATCTATTGTATTGGAGTGATGCTATATATAGGGTTATCTATTGCTTAGCAACAACTGACGGTGAAAACTCAGCAACTGAGAGGTACCAGCGGATTCGAATACAATTCTAACTAATGGAATTGCTGTAGATCAGTTCTTAAGGCGCATCTACTGTTGTGTTAAAAGGTATACGGAAAAGGTAAATGATTTTGTAAGAATTATAGAATTGGTCTGTCTTCTAGGTCGGGCAACTGCGATTTTTTTAGTTCGCGAGCTTCTCGTGAAATTACAGATTTGGAGCGTGCACGCAAATATGTGATGTACACTCAGTGGTTTTAAATTAAGGTTTCAAATTACAAAAAAAAAAGTTGTTTTTTTAGCAGCAGTGAGTACTGGCCAGAGAATGAGAAAAAAAGGAAATGCCTTAAAAAAAACACATGAACTGCAGTGAAAACCGGACTCTGTCTCACAATTGTGGTAAGGGCATAACGAAACGTTTTTCCTGAACAAGCATATGCAATTTATTTTCAAAAATTGCGCAGTTTCCAGAGATCTGGGTCGTTTAAATAAAATTATATAACTACAATTTCAGTATATTATATTTCTCATCGAACATTATAATTAACAAACAAATTCCATTTTACGGTGTTTAAGTTGGGTGCTTTCCTGATTGCGAAAAGAATTTTCTCTTTGTTTTTTGCAGATAAAAGGGTTTTGTTGTGTCATTCACTACTTCGTTTTTTGTTTGTTTTTGTTTTTTATTTTTCTTAATTTGCATTCTCTCTTATTTGGCACAATACTAAATAGAAAGGGTGCATTAACCATACGAATTAAAAGGAAGCTTACGAACTCCAGTAAGCCTGACGAAGGAAACGTAGAGGTTGAAGAACCTGTCGCCGTTGATCTTGTTGCATGCCCGGTACTGACAGAGATCAATTTTCGGTAATTGTTTCAGGAAGGGACGTTCTGCACAAAACAATGGTGCAGGTACAAATTGATTCAGGCAGATTTAGCGCAGGTTCATCTAGCGCTCTCATTCCAGATCGACCTTGCACGTATCACAGGATATTTGTATACAAATACAATAATCTTCAGATATTGTTGCAGATAGCTGGCTATCTTCACTATACTAAAACCGAGGAGAAATCTGAATTGGACACTACATAGGTCAAGATCACCTTCAATTGGAGGGATCAATAATGAGATCCAAGTAGTTCGAGTTATTCGAGATGCTAGTGTTGAAGTCATTTCTGACTATTCATACCCTTGAGACTTGAAGAGGACCCATATCTATATCGATCGTTCTGATATATTCGATAGTGCTGTCTAATCTTGAATGAGCAGTTAAACCCTAAATGTGGAAAACTGGCTACTCGACTTCTCATCGGAAGTAGCCATGTTTTCGCATTCTGAATCAGTACCGTTAACAGCCGTTATTTTGTTTTCTTTGGACGAACTCGGACAATTTATCCGTTGGTTGCTTCAGGATAACGGGTTGACTACTGGCAGAAAATCATTTTTTTAGTGCCACCATTACAGTGGTGATTTCCTTCGGGGGAACTCCATTCCAGTTTCTTACCACTTCTATTAGTACCATGAGCAATAAAGTGTTCTATTTAATAGCAATCATGGCCTCTTTCTTCGGTGCCCACGTCAATCCAGTATTTGAGACGAAAAAGCTTGAATAAAAGCCTGAAGAAAGCATTCACCATTTATTTACAATGACGGATGCTTCCCGACTGGTACCGAAGATATCCCACACAAGACCTTCGATCCAATTGTAATGGCAATGGCATACACCTTTCCATGAACTTCCGAAGGAAATTCGAGGCGTCCTCATACTGGGCTCCAATATAGACTCGCAAAAACACAACTCTCTTAGGCACAACGTGTCTACCATGTAGCCCTCAAGCATGAACTCGGTAGCTCTTGCGACGGTTGTGGTGTGCATCTCAATCTTTCCTACAGTTATAATCCACATAGGGAATTGCTGCTCACAGGAAATGACACGGAATATTGCCTTCAGGTATGCGCTCGGATGACACCTTTCGACGTGCTCAAGCTGCACACCCCCACACAACAAAAAATGATCGCAAACATCCGAGTGGAGATATAGAGACGTGTTCAAAATTATTTTACGACATTCGAATGTCCGGGGTTGAGTTATTCTCCCAAATACGTCTTTTTGGGTTGTCTTCGGGATATGTATATGCATAAAAGTGGAGGTCGTAGGCTGTCCATTGGATACTCGTAATTTTGTAACATGATGTACATAGTTGCTCAAATTTACCATTTAGAGTTATAAGTAGATCCACGAAGGATGGCCGTAGAACACCTTCAGTATTAATGTGGGAAGTATAAAATATTCAATATATTCGATAAACCAATGTGAATTATTTTAAGTATTCAATTGGATTTTGCGAAATTCTGTTCAAATATTATTATCGTTAAGTTTTTAAAAATATTTTTATTTTAGTCAGAATTTTTTTGAAAGTAATTTATGTACATTAGAAAAGAAGATTATAAAATTTTGGTAGTACACATAATATTTCTCCTTTAACTCTTCTAAAGTCTTTCTTCCCAGTTTATTGTTTTGTTGTTTGACTTTCGCTTACGTAATAAATTCGTGCATTAGAATAACTAAAAATATATTTTTCAGCACCATAATATATTTGCTTTTTATTATCCCTTCTGATTCATTCGGCAGCGTGAAGGGACGTGGTTCCTACACTTATTTATTCGTAACACTTCAGGTTCTAGGATCACCTCAAACGGTTTCTGTTGAAATGTGCGTAGAAAATTTTATACCTTAAAATCGGTTATAATTAAACACAAGCTGTGATTTGCGTCCGTTAGACAGAGTAAAATACCAGCGCCACAAGAGAACGCCTATATAGAAAAGAATTTCTTTTTTATATTAATTTGTCAAGGTTGTTTACACCCTACAGACACATTAGATGAAATTGATACTGTCATAATGTAACTAAAATCCATCGGTCCTGATTGTTCCAACCAGTTTGAAACTGTGAAATGAAATTTATATTAAAAATAAAGGGGTACATGAGGCTATAAATTTATTATAAAAGTTGACCAAAACCTCTTTCAACTCAATTCAGTGGTGCTTTTAATCAATGGAAATGAAAAAAAAAAATGTACTCAAGTGTCAAATAAACATATTTTATCCTTTTTCGGTAGTCTGAGAAAAATTACGAAAGTTTCAAGGAAAAATTATATAAAATTGTCAGCTGAATAATAATTGTTAACGAAAGGGCAAGCTTTTTTGCATTACGAGAATTAGAAGACGTTCGAATTCAAGCGATTTATAATTTAATTAATTACTCCAAATACAAAGAAAATAATTCATTATTTATACAATCTAAAAGTAATTCTTTCATAAAAAGTACAAATAATCGAAGTGATGGTGCCAATTTGTTCACTCCAGATCGATGATAGTCGCAGAGTAGATGCCGGAAATCTCCTAAAAAAGCCGGGCGTGTAGAGATCGTGATTATTAGTACTGCCATTATTTGAGCTACTCAAGAGGTTCAGTGGAAGAATAATTGAGCAACTGCGTTCGCTCATAACTACATATGCAAAGTCTGAACATACCGCCTCCCTTGAAAGGGCAAGGGCTTTCAAAATAACTTGTAACTATTCTTCGCTTATTGGTAGATGGCATGTTTTCGTGACTGATCGCTTAAGCTGTCCGTTTAAAGTTTTAAGGTTCACAACGCGAACGATTCCGTCTTGTCCCAGAAATACGTCAACAACGCGCGCAAAGTAACCATTTCATAGCAGGGATGTTTTCTGCCTTAATAATGACGAGGTCTCCTACCTTTATATTACACCAAATCGTTGTCCATTTCGCTCTGGTTTGCAATTCATTGAGTTAGTCCTTCCTCCATCGGATTCAGAACTGTTGTGTTGCATATTGTACACGTTGCCAGAGATTGATTAAACTAACATTTACATTTTCATGTTGGGTTCTCGTAACGCAGTAAGTGGTTCTCCGATCAAAAAATGTCCAGAGGTCAAAGGCGCGATGTCATCGGGATCATTAGAGATTGCCTTCAACGGACGTGAATTTAATATTGCCTCCACCTGAATGCGAAGTGTGTTTAATTCTTCATCAGTTATAAGACAACCTTGCATAACGCGCCTAAGATGATATTTCGTTAGACTTTTTAGGTTTCTAAGGATATTTACCCGGAGAATAGTTTTCCACTAATTAATTGAAAAAATATTCTTTAAAAAAAAAATAGTTTTCAAAAAAGTTCAAGCGACGTCGAGGATTGAACCGTCGTCCTCACGTGAAAATCCACCACGTTATCCACTACACCAAAGCTCATTTGACAAATTAGATGCGATAAACAAATTAAAACCATAATTTCCTCATATAATAAGTTCAATAATATATTATTGAAATCCTCTTCTTTTCTTACAAAATACTTCATTTCAAAATTCAAATCTCAGTATAAATGTTCAATTTCAATTTACAACAAATGAAGCATGCTAATTTTACATCAAAACTTAACCAGCACCAGATACGACAAGGACTTATCACACAAGATTTCAAGCATTTCAAATTAGCCAAATGACGCGATTTCTAGGTTTATTATGTTTATACGATCTATGTTAATTTAATGATTTCAACCTTTAACGAATTCAGATTCGATAAAAAAAATAAGATTATTTCCAAGATAGAGTCGATGCACTAAACTTTCCGTCGAGATTACTGTCCTTTACTAAAGTGTTTTATGATTTTTCTAGATTGACCTCTTATGAACCCGCTATCCATATTTTCTAGAAAGGACCAACCAATGGGAAATTAGATTTATAAACCTTAACGGGTTTTTGATCATATTTTAAAAATTCTAATTCCCCTTAGAACATAATGTTGTCTCAGGTTTCAGTCGCTTTCTAGATATTTAACGATGTCATCATAAACTATTGTTTCCAGGGTTGGATATATCTTCTCGGAAACTGATCGAATTTCGAGGTACAGGTACTCATAGAACATCGAAAATGTCATTGCGACAGAAAGCTTTCATTTGACTTTTGAGGTGATCAGCAGGAAAAAACACTTAAATTAATGTAAGTATATTTTTTATTTTTATTTCTTTTTAAAGAATATGTGTTATATATGTTCAGTGTACTCTATTCATGTGTTGTTTATTTTTTGTGTGTAATTGAAATCATTCTCGTCTCTGATTGTCGTAAGTTTTATACTACTTGTTTGTTTACATTCTAAATTTTCTTTTCCAAGCTAATTAGGCAATTTCTATTAGGTATTTTCAGATATAAACAAGATGTTCTATGTGGATTAAAGAAAGTAGAAGATGTATGTTAACATGTCAGATAAGTATCTATTTTTTTGTTATGTGAAAATGAAAGGATTCTTTGTTTGTAATTTCTTTCCGGTTCCAATGATGTCTTCTGGCGAAGGTTTCGCTGAAACATACACCTCCCCTTGAAACGTCAGGTTTCAATAAATAAACGATAGATTCGATTAGTTCTATGATTGCCGCAGACGGAATCAGTAATATTCTAGGAGAGTGATTCATACAAATTTTTTATCTGTGAAAATTCAGTATAGCTTGGGATGATGGTTGACATTACTAATTCAAAGATTTGGGCGATATATAATTGATACATTTTTTTTGCAAGGATTGTTTATGAGGTAATTTGGGTTTTTTTCTTTTTTCAATTGGATGGGATTATTGTTTCAATAGGAAGGAGGCATATTTTTGTTACAGGTCGCTTAATGATGTTGTGTTGTGTTTTTATTGAGACGACTCGTATTAAGTTATCCTTTCCCGGGTTATTTTTAACAACTCTTCCCATTAGCTATCGTGACGGTGGAAGCCTTTCATCTTTAACAATAATTAGATCGTTCTTTTTTAGGTTAATTTGTTTTGACAGCCACTTTGGGCGCTATTGTAGGCGATGTAAATGTTCAGTTTGATGTAGTTTTTGGATGTACTGATAACGATCGAGGCGATTGGTGTTGATGTCCAATAACGTAGGTTGTGGCGGCGTCAGCAGAGCTCCTCCAATTAAAAATTGTCCAGGTGTCAAAGTGGAAGTATCACTCGGGTCATGAGATAGTTACGTCAGTGGCCTTGAGTTTAAGCTGGCCTCTATTTGCGTCAGCAAAGTAATAAATTCCTCATAGGTTAGAATACTAGTACCAATTATTCTTTCAAGTGCGTTTTTGTCGATCGTACTCCGCTTTCCCATAATCCGCCGAAGTGGGGTGAAGAAGGTGGTATGAAATGCCATTTAATTCCTTCGTTTTCAATTGTTTGTGCAATTTCGCTTTCTATGTGTTCTACCATTTCAAGTTTACTAAGAGTAAGAATTGCATTTGCCCTAATGAAGTTCGATCCGCAATCACTATACAGATCTGTACATAAGCCACGACGTGATGCGAATTTGCGGAACGTTGCTAAAAATCCAGCAGTGGATAGATCGCTTCCTATTTCAGGATGCATAGCTTACGTGACCATGCAGATGAAAACTGCTATGTATCCCATATAGCTGCGAGTTCTCCTGCCTTTGATGATCTTTATATCGAACGGGCCGCAGTAGTCTATTCCACTATGTGCGAATGGACGTGCAGTTTGTATATGATAGCTTGGTAGATCTGCCATTATTTGCGTTCTGGTTTGTACTGTCTGCAGGAAACCATTTATGCATTTGTGGTTGTATGCGCGAATTATATTTCTGGCATTTAGAATCCAATATTTGCGATGGAGTAATGAAAGCATGAGCTGAGAACCGCCATGCATTTTTGTTTTGTGCATACTGTTAACGATTAGATTTGTTAGATGACTCTTTTCAGGCAGTATAATAGGATGTCTTTCTGAAAATGTAAGCGAGGAGTTCCTAAGGCGGCCGCCAACTCGTCGAATTCCATCATCATGGATAAACGGATTCAGTTTGTCCAATTTACTCTGCTTTGTGATCTGTTTCAGCTCCTTTAATATCTTTATTTCCTTATAGAAGTATTCAGCCTTTGCACCTTATATCCAATAGAATAACGCAGTTTGTAGTTCTTTACTTGTTAAGTGTTTTAGTTCTCGGTTCTGTGGTGAACTACGGACGTCCCTGGTCTAATATTGACAATAAGCCGTGACCCTTAAAAGTTTCGCTATCGACGAATATCGAGATAATATTTTCCACTGTTCGAAAGGCGTCTGTATGTGTAAGCTCCGGATTTTTTGTGCAATCCCGGTGTTGTTTCGATCTTTCCTTTAATTTTAGGCCAATTTTCTCAAGATTGTTGTAGCCACTGTGGACCACTCCACCAGAGAGGATGATTGTTTAGCATTCCTGGCTCCATGCCTCGACTTGCACAATCAGCTGGATTTGTTTCGCTTGGTACATGGGCCCAACAATTCTCTTCTAACACTTGATGAATGTGTGAAATTCGATTTGCGACAAAAGTCTCCCACGTTGAAGGGAGTTTTTCAACCACGCAAATACAATGGTGGAGTCCGTCCATGCATAAATTCCATTTATATCTAGGTGAAGATTCTGCTGTACTTCAGTGACTAGTTTGGCTAACAGAGTCGCACCACATAGCTCGAGCATCGCTAAAGGTATAGTTTTTATGGGCGCCACCTTTGTTTTGGCGGAAAGTAGATGCACATCAATTGGTCCAATGATGTTCTCAATGCGAGCATAGACTACCGCAGCATATGATTTAATGGACGCATCCCAGAAGCCATGAAGGTCGATTTTGAACGATTCTTCTCCAGTTTTGATCTATTGAGGAATGTGTATCTATAGAATAACACTCAGGCTCTCTCGATACTTGTTTCATTCTAATTTGATATCCTCAGCAACTTCGTCATCCCATTGTAATCCGGCCAGCCAGTGATTGAATAAGGATTTTTGCTGTTATTTTGATCGGGGAGAGCAATCCTATATTTTCAAAGAGCTTCGATATTTCTGACAAGATACTACGTTTAGTCCACGTTCGCTAACTCTTGTCCATTTCTATCTTATATGACAGGTTATCAGATTCAGGATTCCAAGCATTCCAAGAGCTTTAATTTCACTAGAGTCCACTGATAAAGGTAGTTCAAGATCCCTATTCTTCTCCGGGTTAACTTGTAGAATGGTCTCATGGTTTGAAGCCCATTTACGTAGTTCGAGTCCTCCAGCATGTAGTAGATGACTGATTTGAAATCGTTTCGGATTGGCTTCTGCAATACTATTTCCACCGGAAATTAAGCGAATTTTTATGTAAATGTTACGTTGTCAATTTGTAATCTAGAATCGGGTTGTCTGGTGAGTGCCTCCACACTATTCGTTGATATTCTGCGTCATTGGGATACATGTGAATCCGCCTGTACATTTTTTGAACGTCAGCCGTAAAAGCGATTTCATACCTTCTCCACCGCATTAAAATTACTAATAATGTATCCTGGATGGTTGGTCCCTTCAAGAGAACTTTGTTTAAAGACTTACCATTACTTGTGCGTCACAATACGTCGAAGACTGTACGAACTTTTGTACTGGTGCTGCTTGGTTTTATGACGGCGTGACGTGAAAAATACGCGCACTCATAATACGGAGTCCTATTTACGTCATGTCTAACAAATTATTTTTCCGTGTTGGTTACTGGTTGAATGTGTCCTAATTCCAAGTATTCATTCATGCACTTGATATATTCCTTTTTTAGGTATGGATCTTGACCGAAGTGCCTTTCCATTTGTAACAGGCGACCAATGGTAAAATTTCTGGATGCTCCGAGTGTCTTCCCATTTTCGATGAAAGGAAACCGAATTTGATATCTTCCACTGCAACATCTGGTATATGTGTTGGCGAAGTGTTGCTCGCACTGACTTTCTTCAGATGTGAGAAGAGGTTTAGAAGGTATTTCTTCCAATTCCCAAAATCCCTTCAAGTCGTCCTGTGGATTAATGTGTTTCACCTCATAATATCCATCCGAATATTGTGTGCTGTCCAATTGGACTGCCAAGTTCACCTCTTCGTATTCCATCTCAAATGAGAGATGGGTAGATCTCAGCTCCAAGCAACACGTCTATACGTCCTGGTCGATGTGGGATCAGCCAATTCGAGGCCATCAAGATTCCGCCAAGTAGACTTTGTAAATAGCCGGCCTGTTAGAAGATTTGTGATTGTCCGTACTACAAATGCTTGAACATGTATTTTAGTTTCGTTGGATGAAATCTTCGGTGTAATAGTCAACTTTACACTGGCTTTGATTTTCTCAGTAGAAGCTTTCCTTAATTCAGTTACGTTAACATCTATTAATTCTCTAGGTAATCGAAGGGTTTGCACAACATTTTCTGTGACAAATGAAGTCTAAGAACCAGGGTCAATAAGAGCTCTAAATATTTGTTCCAGTCCATTTGGTGCGATAATTTTGACTAAAGCTGTTCCTAACAGAATTTGTTGAGCTGTAAAATATTGGCTCGCGACAAATGACTGAGCTGTAGCAACAAAATCATCATAGTTTGTAATAGCGAAAAATTGTCTAGAGGTTCCGGGCTGATTAACATGTTCAGAGCGTGAATTTTCTGGTGCATTTTGATTTTTATGCAAGAACGTGAGATGCGATTTCTTGCATACTTGACACTTAAGCTTACCCGGACAATTGGCTATAAGGTGTCCAGAGACTAGGCAGTTTAGACATAGAACCTTTGATTTTAATGCTTCCAATCTAGCTTGATGATTGAGTCCTAAATATTTCGGACAGTTACGAATGGAATGCAATCCTCGGCAAAGAAAACAAGGAGAGCTTGTAGCTACGTGAAACGTTTGAGGTTTTCTCCAAAACTTTTCTAATTGTGCAGGTGGTGCAGGTTTGATTTCTTTGGATATCGGCTTTCTTTTTACATTCATTATTTCTAACATACGAAACCTAACTTCTAAGAATCCTTTCAATTCGCTCAAAGTTGGAAGGTCTCCTTATTACGTTACCAAAATCCACGCACCATTCCGGAAAATAACGAGAAAAATCAATTACCGATTATTTTTTTAATAAATTATCTACCTGTTGTGGCGTTTTCTTGCATTCCTGTACCCAACACAAGTTACTGCAAAATCTTTTATTTTATGTTGCGGATGAGGTTGATAACCGGAGCTCTTTCGTGGGTACACGAAAACAAAAAAAGGAAAAAATAAACAGCTGGAGCACTGTCACGTTGGATCATCCAAGCTCATAGCACAGTCCAGGATATTTCCATAGGACTACCGGAAAATTCACACGCAACTCATATATCGATTTATGTACGGTAAAACGAGGACGCTCACGAAAAGCCATTCAATAAAAATGTATTAGCACAGTTCGCGGAGGGATTGCATAGGTACTTTCCACTGAGGCAGCAGCACTTGTTGGGCTGGTAAATATCTTAAAAGATATTTCTAGTGAAAGAATTATCTAGGACTCCTTTCGTCAAGCTACAAGTCACCTTCAATGCGTATAGGTTATGTTGCAAAGAATTTTAAAATTACGCCCAGAACTTTATACATTGGTAGAATAATTCCCTCACTTCGAGGTCTGCGTTCTATAAAAGAAAGAAAACCCCGAAAAATAACAAAAAAAAAAAGAAAATCCAATCTTGTTGGCAACTGTCAAGTACTTCCGTCGGTCAAATATATCCAAATTTCTAAGTGGCTAATAATTTTTCTTGGCTTACTTAGAATAATTAATTAATGGGAGAGACCGTTTTAAAGCACAAAAAAAAAATAATAATAATATTAAATTGAACTAATTGGAAAGTGACATGGAAATATTGCCTCGACTGGAAATAAAATTGGAAGTGATTTCAATATAGAGAGAAAAAGTCTATAAATCTTGACCCGAGGTAAGCCTAGGAGCAAGTCGTTTGTCAAAAATTTCAAGTTCAGCAAGATCCAGGAGAGCAATTAGTTTTAAATAAAATAAATTAAAATCAAAAGGATAAAAAATCTGAAGGGGACCAGAAAGAGGAAAGGAGTTGGATAACTATCCGCAAAAGATAAGAATTGCCTGCCTTTTGTTTTATTCCTTATTCCTTTTTTTTAAAGAAATATATATTCTCATTGCTTTTTGTGCGCGGCCTCGTTAATTTTTTGTATTCTTTTTTTTTAGTTTAATCTTTTTTTTTTTTTTATTATTTAGAAAAAAATTTTATAACGTTTTAATAAATTTTTTTTAATAATAATTCCCTTTATCTCTATCTATACTTAATACACGAGTTGGTGGACTCCAAAACCACCTGGCGCCCAGAACAAGTGTGTATAACACCTCGAACCCCCCTTTCCTGAACTAGCCTCGTTACTCCACGAGGGGAGTAACAAAATGTTTGGCGCCCACGTGGGGCCCCGAAATATTACACAGGGTAGATTAATTAAAATAACTATGAATTTCTAATTACAGGTCATATGTTTTGAAGGTGACCGCTGAGCAGTTAGAAATTGAAGCAGTAATAAGTGTGAAGTGATTTTAAAGTATTTGAGTGCAACAGTGTTTGACAGACAGTTTGAATTCGAGAAGATGCAAGATAAATGTGGCAATAGCAACAGAAATTGTTGCTGGCTACATGTTTATAGAGTGGTACAGCAGACGCTCAAGTGCAGTGAAAAGAAAATTTTATATTTTACTTACCAAGTCAATGAAATTTTGGTGGTCAATGCATTTAATTTATATTCCATTTGATATGGTGGCCTGCCTGGTGGCATAATATGTGGGTATGATAGTACACTTCACACTATATGCTCAAAGTTGCTACTGTACATATTGCCACAACTTTTGAAATTAATTTCAACATTTTCACCTAGAATATATCGCACACTAAATACATACACTATACATAAATATTATTTATTTTATCCAATAAATTTGCGGAATTAATGAAGCCTCATTTTTATTTTAACCGCATGCACGGAAAGTTGCAAATAAACTCATCCAAACATGCGCGTAGCGATTAGGGGCACGGATGGGCAGTGCCCCCTCCCAGAGAAGCCCGTGTAGGTTCGGTGCCCCCCCACAGAAATACGAAGCAATTATTACTAATAATTTGCAATTTTTTCTTTCATTCATTCTTCTTTCATGTAATAAGATATCTATACAAGCATAATTGATTTTATTCAATTATTTGCAAAATTTTTAATAACTTCCAAATCCTTTCAAATTATTCATAATAATTAATTTTTCGTATATCTACTCTACCTCATTTTTTAAGAAAAAGACAAAGCGTTGGGAGATTATTGCGGGTAAAATTATCTCGAAAATGGGAATTAATGGCGACTTTTCCCACAAATTATTATATTATACGAATTCCGACCATTTTTATCCTAGGTACCAAAAGCAAAAGAAATACACCAAAAGGAATAGTTCAGTTCACGTAACTTTCGAAAACTAATTAATTTTTATTGATGTAGGAGAGATATCTATAAAAGTACATTAGCAACTATGTGCAAAGTAATCAGTGCTACTATATATTAATTTACTACTTTTCAATATCTTAATGACAGAAATTTCCAGAATATGGAATTCCCACGATCTTCCAATACTGATAACACCCACCTTCTTTAGAGCAAAGCGTGTAAACAGAAGAACGTTATGTTCAAATAATATAGGATTATACAGCAACAATTTTGGAACATACTTTGGTGACCTCTTTCAATATCTCAGAAAAAAGTGCTTTCACAAAAGCGCGGTATTACATGAGAGTAAATCTGAAAATTCCGCCACTTGTCATTATCATTTATTTATGAAAATTAAACAACTTGCCGCTCTGTTTCGTTGCATGTAAATCTGCGATATCACATTTTTTGTCTTTATTCGTCAAACCAGAGGGCGACATCATAAATACTGGAAATTAAAAGGCCAACGGGCCGGCTACAGCCGTGCAGTAATAGCTCACTCCTTAGAATATATAGCAAATAGGAATGGTGATAAGCCAGATCTTAGAATATAGAGCAAACAGCAATGGTTGAATCGTGTAAAATTCGTGTACATGAGCGTAATTTGTCAAGAGCAGGAGATTATACATAAGAGTAAGTGAAATGAAGGAAGGAACATTTGTCAAAGCTGAGTGACAAGTTTTCAAATGTTCTTTTGTTTTGTAAGCAGATTTAGTCAATTTAAAATTTTTATGTGAAATTTAACAAAAGTACCGAATCAGTTCTTTTGAAGACTATTTATCTTTGAAGTTTATTTAGTGCAAAGCTTTATAGTGCCAATAGTGCCTGTTAAAATCTTCATATCAATTAAAAAAAACAGAAATGAAGTATTCGGTCAGTGCTTTCAAATATAAATTGGATTATAAACTAGGGAAATCCTTGAGGCAACTGCACTATCTAAATTATCTTTTTTCTTAATAGAAGCAGAGATTTATATAAATTAATTATGTGAATTATTTCACAATAAAGTAGAAAAAGAACATTTTTTACCACAGATGCTCCGCACAAAACCTTTGTTTACTTTTTGCAAATTGACAATTTGCTTAGAATAGGGATGGCGGGTAAATACATGTAAAAATGGACTACCAACACAACCAGAAATTCAGTACGCAAAATTTGGCTCTCAGATATGACAAAATTTTACCAGCAATTTTAATGTAAAATATGTATTTGGAGACCGTGTAAAATTTTGTTTTGCCAGAACTCGATTGTAGACTTAGCCAGTATGATAATATAATAATTCAATTCTCATTATATGCTACG
This sequence comes from Dioctria rufipes, assembly GCA_963924295.1. Taxonomy (NCBI): domain Eukaryota; kingdom Metazoa; phylum Arthropoda; class Insecta; order Diptera; family Asilidae; genus Dioctria; species Dioctria rufipes. The sequence goes on along the minus strand of CAWUPM010001419.1, from coordinate 1,165,994 downwards.
AAATTGTAATACAATTATTATTTATATCAGTAACTGTAAGTCGATCAAAATTTTTCTGATGACATGCATCTGGGCACAATTGTAGCAGAATGATCGTGATTAATATGTATAGCTTGGCCCATGACACAGAGATTATAAGCTATGGCCGATTCGAAAGGAATTTTTTGTGTTGCTACGTTATGAGGTGACAATGTCATTTCCAGCGAATTTGTTTTGAGTTTTTCGTATTTTTTTGACTGAAATTCGTTTTGAATATATTATAATATTTATCTAACCATTAGTTTCTTCGTTTAATTCACTTCGGGAAAAGTAATTAATTATGTGCTAGTGAGAAAGCAAAGAAATTTCCAAATAGAAATTTTTAGATTGAAGTTGAGACGAACAAATTTGTGACAATTGTTGCTAAAGCAGGCAAGCAACCAATTGACAGCTAATTCGGCCATAACTTTTTAATCTTTGTATCATCGGTTGGCCCATAAAATGACATTAAGTCCATTAATGGATGGATATATATGAATTTTATGCGATGCTTTTTTTCTGAATATAAATCATTCTATTTCTATAGTACAGTAACTATAATTTGCAAGACCTTTAAATTTTTCCGCAAATTGGTACGTAGAAAAATAACGTAGAATTATACAAAAGTGGATTTTTAATGTAACGGAATATCTTTATAAGCCATTTAATCCCACAAGAAGAAAGAAGTCAATCCATTCTAAGCACACATTTTAATTAGCTGAGGATAATCAGCGTGGCTCCTTTATCTATAGAACATTTTAACATTGTCCGACAATTGGTGATTTTACCCTACAGATCTGCAACCTAGAAAGATGCCCCACTAGTTTTAATGCGGTGGTAACTGGCAATGGATATGTTTCATTAATCGAATCGAATAAATATTTCGATAGATATGGCGTTGAATGATTTAATATAGATCTGCTTAAATCTCGTCTATCTCACTGGGAATATTAATTATTTGCGAATTTTGTATGAATTTAAGGAATTGAACTTTGAAGTTAGCTCTATTAACTAATTGAAGAATTGTTGAATATGTTTGAACAACGATAGATTCTGCAGGAATAATTTAAATCTGTTTAAATTTTTTTTGTACGTCATTTATATAAAGAAAATGGATATGTAAATATGTATCTCTAGTAATATTTCTTCTTTATTTTAAAAATGAATAAAAGTACATTTAAATCCATTCGTTGCTGTATCTTCAAGCACTTAAGCGTATCTAACAACCACTTAACAGACCAATATCTTGCACACCACAACAGTGTACTTCGCATCGCTTTATTCTTGACTGTTATTGAATATTAAACCCTAAATGAAATCTATTGGGTAAACTGAGTTTGTCATTCCGTTTGTGACACATAGAAATAATGAAGGTATAGCTAAATGGATTGGACACCCATGCATAATATTAAAAGTTATTTTAATTTTTGCATGTCTGTCCGTCCTCATGATAACTCCAGAATAGATTTACTTAGAAACCTGAAATTTTGCACACGAGCTTTTCGAGAAAAAAGGAAATTTAAGTTCGGAAATGGAATAAATCAGGCAACTCCTTCGTTGAATTGCCTTGCCATACAAAACTTTGGTTTTCCACTATATATTTAGACACCGCTTCAGAACGAGTCGACGTATAGAGCTGAAATTTTGTACACGGTGTTTTCATAAAAATGATGAGTATAATTTCAAAAATGGGATAAATCAAGCAACCCCTTCTTGATGTTGCCATATAAAAATTTAGGATTTTTACGTACAGATGCTGTGAAGACGATCAGTCCGAGATGTTTTTATTGTACTGGAAAGTTCTTCAGACTATGAAATCCTATGAAATTGATTACACTAATTTTTACTCTCCGACTAACCGTTTTAGGAATATATGCGAAAAACTACTTCAAAAATCAAATTTGCACAGATACATAGGGTATCATAAAAATTTGTCTTAGACCAATTTCAGCTTTATTGAAGAAATAATTTTCTAATTTCAGGGCTATTATTGGGATACATTCACAATTTATTAGAACCATGAATTTGAAATAACTTTTTTTTAGAAAACCATTTAATTATATGTTAGTAAATTATTCTTGTTTTTAGGAAATATTCTTATTGTTGTTTAATTTAAGCATACATTGGTTGAAAAAAACAAGGGTAAACAATGAAATAGTTTGCTTCATGTAAGGAAACTTGTATTTAACTCTGATTAACGTTTTAGAAATTTATACACATTTTCGAAAAACAATACTTGCTTGAAGAATATTCTTCTTCAATATTGTGTCAGTCTGCCCCCTACTGCCCACCCGAGTGTACTTGGTATCGAAATCTTATTTTTTTTTTTAGCTTGTTTATGCATTGTAATGCATATTGGTTTCGAAATTGTTGTGAATCGATTGACCGCAATAATTGTATATTAAATTATTGCAATCAATCGATTCATTGAAATAGATGCATACTACACCTTTCCCCCTAAGGAAAAAAAATTTGTGTTCACAAAAATTTTTTTTCGTGTTTGTTTATATTTTTGGATATGTTAGATCTTAATTGTTGGTGCCATTATGGCTTCTTATCGCTTATGTTTAATCATTTAATTTATACGATATGCTTATATATTTGATTACAATGGTTACGTATTCCTAATTGTGCTTATTGTTAGGTTTACATATATTTATTACGATAGTGTTTTTTTTTTATCGTTATGGCTTTGTTATTAGTTGTACTTAATTATCTATACCTGTGTAATCTAAATTAATATAATGATTTTATTTCTGCCATTAATTTTCTATATTTCTTATTCTATTCTCATGTATTTTGATCTTATTTTTATTTATATCTTCGATAATGCAATTTACGTTATCTATCGATTTAACTATATATGGTCCGCTGTATAGAGGATCTAGTTTTCGTCTATTCTGTATTGTCATTAGTACCTTGTCAGCTATTTTAATTAATATTGGTTTGCAATTAGTATCATTTACCTATTTCCTTAGTACTTTAGATGCCTGGAGGTATTGTTTTGCTTTGCTTATAGCTTGTTGTAGTCTGTATTTCCTATCCTTACTATACAAGTCATAATTATATACAGGGTCTGGCCTATTAATTGCTAGTTCTGAGGGTAGGTTTATACTTTTGGCAAATATGAGTTCGAATGGTGTGTAACCATGTACTGTCTTTGGTGTGGTATTGTAGCAGAATGCGTAATATGGAATCCATGTATCCCAGTCATTTTTATCGTCATTTACAAAACATCTAAGGTATTCATTTAAGCACTTGTGGTTTCTTTCCAGTGCTCCTATGGTTTCGGGATATGCAGCGGTTGCGTATAGTTGTTTTATTTTTAGTATGTTACATACGTCCGCAAGGACCAGGTTTTTGTATTCAGTTCCCAGATCAGTTTTAATTTTGTTCATAGGTCCGTATGTTAGTATGAACCCATTCACTATTGCTTTTGCTACTGAATTTGCTTCTTTGTCCTTTGTGGGTATTATTACTATATATTTGCTTAGATCGCATTGTATTGTTACTGCGTATCTGTTATCGTTGTTGGTTTTTGTAAATGGACCGACTATGTCGATGGATACAATGTCGAAAACTTTCGTTGGTGTTGTGGTTGTTTCCATATGCTCTTTATTCTTTTTCTGGTACTTATTTTTGCCAGAGAACTCGCATCTATTTACATATTTTGCTATTGTTTTCCTCGTTTTTTTTCATTTGTAAATTTCGTTCAGCTTTTTATACAGCCTTGATTGACCCAGATGACCTCCTGTAGGTGTGGAGTGATAATCGTGTAAGATATTATTTATCTTCGTTGTTTCTGATATGAACTGTTGCGGTTTGAAAATCTTAATGTTTAGATTCTCTAATATCTTGTTTCCTAGGATTTTAAATGCGGTTAAATTAATTGTTTTAAATATTTCACTTTCTGCAGAAAGTTTCAGAGTCTTGGTCTGAAATTGTTTGTAGATATCATTATCCAATATTTCGAGTACCTGCTCTAGTGCTGGCTCTATGGTTGGATATTTTTTATATTTATATACCGCTTATATAATTGTTCATACTTGTGCACTATATTAATTTCTATTTGTGTTTCTTTATTCCTACAGTTCGTAATTTTTACCTTTAGTTCAGGAAATTTGACTATCTTTGTTGGGGATGATACCCAAACGCGCAGTTGATCAGGCTGCGGGGTTATAGGAGTATTTTTTATTTCCTCGGACATTATGTCTGGTTCTTTTTGGTTTGCCATCGCCCGGATTTGGATGCGTCGGACATTGATTTCCTTCAAATCGTCAATGTCAAGTTGTATTCTTGATAACGCCTCGGGTCCGTTATTTTCTTTTCCTTTTACGTATTTGACTTGGAAATCAAATTCCTCTAAATCTAACCTCATTCGTGTGAGTTTAGATGACGGATTTTTCATTCCGAGGAAATATGTTAAGGGTCAATGATCTGTCCTTATTATGAATTTTCTGCCATAAACACAAGGCTTAAAATGGATAATTGCCCAATGTATTGCCGCGAGTTCCTTTTCGATTACTGACTTATTCTTTTCTCCGGCGGTAAATGTTTTGCTAGCGTATGCGATTGGGTGTTCTGTTCCGTCGATATTTTGTAACAAGATTGCTCCCCATGCAGCATTTGAGGCGTCCGTAGTAATAATGAATTGGGTTTTGAAATCAGGGTGCTGAAGTATTATTGGAGATATTAGGATTGATTTAAGTGTATCGAAAGATTTTTGTTGGATTTCTGCCCATTCAAATCTTGTATTATTTTTCGGAAGCAGTTTGTTTAATGGCAGTGCTATTTCTGCGAAGTTGGGGATGAAACGGCGATAGTAATTACAAAACGCCACGAATCGTCTGACTTCGTCGGCGTGTTTTGGGATAGGGTAATTTTTAACTACCTCGTATTTTGAATTGTCTGGGCTTATGCCTTGTGATGATATTCGGTGTCCAAGATAGGTGACTTCTGTTTGGAAAAATTTGTATTTCTCAGGATTCAATTTTAGGTTACGTTCTCGTAATCTGTTTCATACTGTCTGCAAATTTTTAATGTGCTGCGACTGTGAAAACCCGACTACTATGATATCGTCAATGCATAGAAAAGCTACTTCCGGTGTTAAACCAGTCATAGCGATGGTCATCATCCGTTGGAAACTGGTTGGGCTTATGTTAAGTCCGAAAGGGAGTCGGGTGTATTGGTAGTGACCTCGATTATTTGAGAAAGCTGTGAGCTTTCTAGAAGATTTTTCTAGTGGTATTTGGTGGAATCCGGCCATAAGCTCAAGTGTAGAGAACTATTTGGCTCGGTCCATTTGGTCGAGTATCTCCTCTATACGAGGTAATGGAAATTTATCTGCCAAGATCTTTTTATTAAGGTTCCTGAAATCAACTACTAAACGCAATTTTTTACTTTGGTTGTTGGATTTTTTGTGTACTAGTAGTATTGGATAATTAAAATGAGAAACGGTATTCTCTATTATTCCGCCTACTAGCATTTTGTCTACTTGCCTGCTAATCTCGGTTTTGTGCGCTTCTGGGATTCGGTAGTTTTTTGTGTATACTGCTCTATTATCAGTTACTTCTATATTTTATTTGTAAAAGTTATTGGTTGTTAAAGGTTTGCTGTCTAAAGCAAATATATATTCATATTCTCGACATAATTTTTCAAATTTAATTTTGGCGTAGTCTGGAATGCTGTTTAGGTTTAATTTGGAAACATCTTGTTCTGTTCTTTTTGATTTTATTGTGTCTGTATAAATAGTGTTAAAGTTTGAAAGTGGTTGTGTTTTTATATCGAATCTTCGAGTGTTGTTATTTTATTTTTAGTGTTTAGCAGCCTGACTAGTTGATAGATTTGTGAAGTTATTGCTCCTGCAATGTATATACCTGGGTGGATTTCTTGACCAGTGATCACTATATCTCGGGCACTTTCTTGATCTTTGATATTAAATTTTCTCATTATTTCACATTGAGGTGGTATGATAATAGAGTTTTCGGATGGACCATTTGGTGTTGGGATTTCTGCTGAGCTGTTAGGTGTGTGTGTGTATTGTAAGGGTCCACGTATCATAGTCGATAATGGTCTTGAATTTAGCTAGGAAATCTAGTCCTAGAATTGCGTCAGCTCCGAAGGAAAAGTCATCCTCTACTATTTGAAATAAGTGTTCGACCATGCATTGGTCGTTGAAACGTAATTTTGTGTATGTGGCCCCAATTGATTGCCTCTTAGTATCCGTAACCCCTTGAATAATGTAAGTGTCTTTGGATAGTAAGGTTGTTCTTTGCTAATTTTTCCCCTCTTGAATATGGATATATCTGCCCCTGTGTCTATAATCAAGGTACATACTGACCCGCACATGTCGACATACGCTTTAATAAAATTTGATAAGGAGAGGTTTAGGCAATGTATGCTTGGCTTGAACTTGACGCAGCCCCCAACCGTGATGTTTCTTCCTCTGGTTGGGGGGCTTTGTATTCCCCCGATTGGAAGTAGTTTACATTTCTCCTTTGATTATAGGTATTGTTTGTTCTTGTGTTGTTTTGGTAACGTATATTACTATTTGATGGAGCATTACCAATATATCTTTTATTACGGTGATTATATTGATTTCGTGGTTGTGCATGTCTATTATTATTTGCCATGTTTCTATCGTATTGTTGTTTGGGCCAACACTCCCTATTCCTGATATAGTTATTTTGATTGTTAAAGCTTTGGTTGTTATTATAATGAAACTTTCTTGATGGGTTGGTATTATAATGTAGGACATTACTTGGCTGTGGTTTATCTACTGATATTGCCTTCGCAGTTACCTCTGAAAGTGTTGCGTGGTTACTGGCCTTTAATATAATTGCTGTTTCCGCATTTGCAACATAATTCGTAAATGACTGTATTGAAAATTTTTCAGCCAATTTTTCGGCTGCTTCTCCAGTTGCTACTTTCTCTGTTATAAAGGCTCTCGTTAGTTGGCCTGATAAATTTTCTATTTGGTTGGAAAAATCTGAGTTTTTGCTGCCTTGCTGGCATGATTGTAGTTGTACCAGGATGGCATCTGACGATAATTTTGCCGAAAATTTTTCTTTTAACTTGGCCTTGATTGTTAATACTGTATTTGTGCCTTCTGATATTACGTACTTGGCTTTTCCCGTTATACGTGGCTTGATGAATTTGATCATAATTGGTTTATGCGCATTCGCTGTTAGCTCATCTAGTAATTCCATAGACTCAGTTTCATCCTGCTTTCCATCATAGGGTTGTATGAGCGATGTAGCTGTTTTTATGTCAAAAGCCATCGTTGTTTTTCTCTGAGTTTTAATAACCTCCAAGATTTTGTTTGCTGTCTTTCTAATTTTTTTTCGTAGATGTGTTTTTTTTTTTCAAAATTGCTTCCACATCCGATGTATTAGTGGGTTTTCTGTTGCTTTGTTTATTCCTCTTTCTCTTTCAGAGATTTCGTGGTATACGGACGGTTTACTATTTTATTAAAGTTGGTCAATATTGCATCAATTTCTTTTTCTATCTTTATAAGTGCTTCCATTTATCAGACAGTTGCTATATTTAGTTTCGCTGGAGTACTGAGGTATCTTTTCCTTAAACACCTTCTATGGTCTTTATACATACAGTGTGTTCGGTTCCAGTATATCGACACACAGTACAGTGCACCTAAAAATAGGAAATACCACATAGAATCGCATTCATGGAAAGAAGTTAATAAAAAAAACTTATCTGACTGAGCAGCCGCTGAATGTCACCTCAATTAAAATGATCGTTCCAATAAGCTATAAGAGAAATTGTAAACAATAGATTAGTTAGGTTAAATTTGATGGATTATCTAGGTTAAGTTAGATGAATTATTTATCTTCTTGTTAGATAAGACATAGGCTTAGGTTCTCATTAGTAAAACAACACAAACGTCATGTACAAGACACAATATAGGTACATATTTAATAATTTCAAATTGGTTTTAATACACCATACTTACCAAAGTATTTGTAACACAAATCACACCGCAGCACGACTTGACATTTCCTTTACCATTTTCTTGTAACCATATTCTTCGTTGAATTCGTTCATTTTTGACGACTTCTATGTACCATAAACTTTTTTTTGTAGATAGAAACAGACATATTTTGGAAAATTAGAAAAAAAATTGAATCTCTCGCAAAAACAAAAAAGGGGAAATTTCTATATATTAAAATATTTCGTACCGTAAAAACGGTACAGATTCTAGAATCTTTAAGAATTTTTTAGAAACTCTCTACATAAAGGGGAGGTCAGTCAAAAGGGAAGACTTGCAGCGCGCGCAACTTCGGAATCTTAAAAAAAATATCGAAATCAAAGTGAGAGCATACCCAAAAAAATTAGAAATCAAACTTCGTTATTTCTGATATGAACTGTTGCGGTTTGAAAAGCTTAATGTTTAGATTCTCTAATATCTTGTTTCCTAGGATTTTAAATGCGGTTAAATTAATTATTTTAAATATTTCAATTTCTGCAGAAAGTTTCAGAGTCTTGGTCTGAAATTGTTTGTAGATATCATTATCCAATATTTCGAGTACCTGCTCTAGTGCTGGCTCTATGGTTGGATATTTTTTATATTTATATACCGCTTATATAATTGTTCATACTTGTGCACTATATTAATTTCTATTTGTGTTTCTTTATTCCTACAGTTCGTAATTTTTACCTTTAGTTCAGGAAATTTGACTATCTTTGTTGGGGATGATACCCAAACGCGCAGTTGATCAGGCTGCGGGGTTATAGGAGTATTTATTATTTCCTCGGACATTATGTCTGGTTCTTTTTGGTTTGCCATCGCCCGGATTTGGATGCGTCGGACATTGATTTCCTTCAAATCGTCAATGTCAAGTTGTATTCTTGATAACGCCTCGGGTCCGTTATTTTCTTTTCCTTTTACGTATTTGACTTGGAAATCAAATTCCTCTAAATCTAACCTCATTCGTGTGAGTTTAGATGACGGATTTTTCATTCCGAGGAAATATGTTAAGGGTCAATGATCTGTCCTTATTATGAATTTTCTGCCATAAACACAAGGCTTAAAATGGATAATTGCCCAATGTATTGCCGCGAGTTCCTTTTCGATTACTGACTTATTCTTTTCTCCGGCGGTAAATGTTTTGCTAGCGTATGCGATTGGGTGTTCTGTTCCGTCGATATTTTGTAACAAGATTGTGTTATATACTTAAAATAATTAATATTTTAGCATAAACCTAAAATAAATAATATTTTTGAATAAACCTGAAAAAGGGCAAAACATAAAAATTATTCAATAAATTTTAACATAAGCTAACCATGCTTAAAACATGGTTAGCTTATCTCTTAAATGGGTGAAGAAAATTGCATCAGCAATTTTCCTCACATACCATAAATTTTTCTCATAAAACGACTTGGGAAAAACAGAAGTTTCAGTTTACAACCCAAGTCGTTTTATTTAAAAAATTTTCACGACAAATTTTGCCTTCAGCAAAATTTGTCACTTCAACAATTTAATTAAAAAATAAATCAAAAAGCAAATCGTACCTTCAGTACAATTTGCCGTGAAAAAATTCAATATGTATGTACATACGTACATACATATTGTGTAAAAAGCTTTCACGATAAGAAACGCGCGCCGCATAAATGCATTGTATGTATATGCGCGCCGTGATTTCAAACGACGGGACGGTGGCTGATGTTTTAAAAAGTGTAAGATTACATTTTTGAAGCCATCGTTCAACGCGAATAACTTTGGACATGTTCAAACATGTCCAGAATTAAAAAGTAAAATTTTCTCAGGATAAGAAAATGCAATTTAGCATTTTCTATCCTGAACGACGGCTCTTGATCACGATGAATGTGATCAAGAGTTGAGTTGATTTTTAATTTCTGATTACGGCGGATCGAGAGTGGGTTTTTGTTTTTTTTGGTATGTTGGCGAGCGTTTGTTGAGCGGTAAATAAAAAAAAGAAAGAGTTTTAAGTTTGTTGAGCGGTAAATAAAAAAAGAAAGAGTTTTAAGTTTGTTGAGCGGTAAATAAAAAAAGAAAGAGTTTTAAGTTTGTTGAACGCAGGAGTTTAAGTTTTTTTTTGAACGGAAGAATATAAAAAATCGAGTTTTAAGTTTTGGAACGAAAAAATTATAAAAAGATAGAGTTTTAAGTTTTTGAACGGAATTTGTAAAGAAGAGTGTTTAGGTTAAAAAGGAAAAGTGTAACAATAAAAGTGTCATTAAATAACACAAAAAGGAGAGTGTTTGTGTGCAGAGAGAAACCCAAAATCAGAAAAGGATTAGATCCAGGTGGGAGCTTGACAGTGAGTACCCCTTTGGGTTATATATAAATTTATAACAAAACTGGCGCAGCCGGTAGGATCAAGGAAGCTTGGTCAAGTTAAACGATCGTAAACGCTTGAAAAGCCTTGATCCTGCAAGAATCTACGGGGAACCTGTGACACTAGCCACATTATAAGGCCACGTCACCCCCAACGCTCGGGGTAGATATCATCTATAGGCGCCTCTGCTCCAGGCGAGCAAGCGTTCACCCCAGTGAGTGAAAAAAGAAACATCAGCAAGGGACTTTACCAGAAGCCCTTTCCCAGCACCGAGAAGAAGTCAGGACAACGGACACCCATTCAAAACCGAGAAGGAGGAAAACGAAGACAGGCCCAATCAAAATTATCTCCAGAAGGAAGATATCATCGTTCCTGGGTTGAAGGGGATTTCGAAGAAGGCTTTAAGCCCCCCTTTCAACCATATCCAGGGGAAATAAGTCGGCCTCGGGCCCCCCCGGCAGCAAACAGAAGCCACAACAGAAAAACTCCGTTCCAGGATTGAAAGGGATCTCGAAGTCGGCAAAAGCCCCCCTTTCAATCTCAGCCAAGGGAAATAAGACGGCAGGAGCCCCCCTAGTAGCAAGAAACATTCCAGAAGGGAATACTCCAAGAAGGCTGGAAGCCCCCCTTTTGGACAACGCGGGACGCATATGTCAGAAGGAAACTCGACACAGGCACCTGAGACAGGCACGAGATCAAACTCTACACCTTCATCCGACGCGGAGCAATCCCCAGGTGAGAATTTACAACACCTCCGGGAAGGTACAGACAACGCCACCGAAGACGACGCAGCACAACCAGGTAGCCAAGGATGCCAGAACACAGACCCATCACAGCAAGAAAGAAAAGGAGTTCGCCTTCGAAGCGGCACCGTTTTAACAGGGCCCACAGTTGTATCTAAAGTAAGTCTAGATAAGTTTTTAGATAAGTTGTTAGAAAAGGCACGTGAATCCGATAAGCTCACTGTCACGCACTGCGACGCTCTTGACCATAGATTAAGTCAAGGCAGAGAGCAGAGGCTGACAAAAATCGAAAAATTTAAAAAAGATACAGAGCGATTCAAACAGGAGCTTATCGAATTCGCCGGGCTTTCACGTTCATTAGGTTTAGATAAGAGCTCAGCCAGTGTAGTTGTAAGCGCTGAGAGTGACAGTGATATTGGTGGTGACGAAGCGGACCAAACAACCGCCGAAAATCTCCTTAGTGGCTGGCTAGAAGTATCCTTCACGGATTCTAGTCCAGAAACCAGCCCTGAAACTCGACAAAGCACAAGTAGACTACCCTACAAAAGTTTAAACAAAAAGATAATCACAATGGTAGATTATGCGAAGGTGGCCAAGCTCACGGCACAACTAGTTCCTCTGTTTTCGGGTGAAAATACCCCACAGCTAGGTCGTGAGCTACAGACATTTATTGGCTGTTGCAAACAGGCCCTACACTGTTTAAGTGAGGAAGAAAAACCAGCCTTCCTACATATCTTGCCCACAAGACTTCGTGGCGATGCTTATCAGCTGTTTGCTTCGGACGTTCCAACTACTTTTAGTGAGGTGGAGGAACGTCTGAACAGAACCTACCTACCACGAGAATCGTACCAGGAGTTGGTCAACAAATTGATCACAATGAGGCAAAACCCGTTGGAAACTCTCACTGCCTTCACAACATGAGTGAAGCAGTTGTTGATGCTTTGCAACGAGGCAGCGGTACTGAAGTACGGAGCAACGGCAGCCCCAGCTGTGAAGACACAGTTGGCGGACTTCGCCAAGAATGCCCTCAAAAGTGGAGTGAACAATCCCCACCTATGCCAGTACCTCCTCACGCTGGTAGAAAATGATCTAGAGCAGCTGATACAAAAGGCTCTAGACATGGAAAAGCTGCAAGCAGGCACAGTTTTCGTCCAAACGCCGCTAACGCAACAGCCATATCCAATGGCACCAATAGACCCTAGTCTTCGAGTTCGGGCTCTCAGCCGAACCCCTTACAATCAAGCACCACAGCCACCCATGTATGCATCACCACGAGCACAAGAGCCCCGACAGTTTAATCCCCCATACGTACATGCTCAACCACTACGCCCGCCATTTCCACGAAGGGATTCTAGACAACCGGATACACAGAATCTGGTACAAAACATCACTTGCAATTTCTGCCAGAAGCGGGGACACACCTACACGGAGTGTCTAAAACGCAAAAACACCCCCTTCTGCACTAACTGTAGAAGTTACGGGCATGACATTCGCGACTGTCGAAACAACCAAACACAGTCTGCAAATCGTTTCACACGAGGATCGCCTAATAATCAACCACAGTCAGACCCGAACAATACAAAAGGCCCCAGAGTCTTTAACATAAGACAAAAATGTGATTTTTGTGGGCGCCGTGGACATAAGATCGACGAATGTCGACAAAAGCAAAAGTGGGAGGATAAAAAACAGGGAAACGACAAAGAGTCGACCCAAAACTCCCCGGCTCGACTATAAACCCTACCAGCAATAAACAAGGGTCTTCTCAGCCGCCCAACTTCAGTGTGCCCACCGCCAGACTTCCTCTAGACATAGGTCTAAATGGTCAGAAAAAAGCTCTCAAATCTCGCGAGCTAATAAACCCCAACAAAAAAGTAACGCTTCAAAGTCCTTTTGGCACCGGTAAAACCTTAGGAAGTTGCCACGGAAACTTCATGCTAAAAAGTAACTTACCTTGCAACTTTCAGGTGGTAAAAAACATCCCAGGTATTTCTGACGACGGCTTGCAAGGAAATGATTTCCTAGCCAAATACTGTAATGTTGAGGGACCCAACAAGGTTCTGCGATTTCCTCGCACGGAAACCAATCCAGAAGAGTTTGCTGTTCCATTAGAAACCGCATCGGATAACCCGTGTTCACAAAACACAGTCAACAAAGAGATACTGGTAGAAGATATTAAACCCGACGGGGATACACCTTCTACCCGAAGTGCTCTCAAAGCTTCTCAGTCAGAAGAAGTCGGCTGTGACTTACAAGAACGCGATAAGGGTGAATTGATTACCAAAAATCTGGCTTGTAAGACTGGCCAGCAACAGGTAAATTTAAATGAACCTGTGTGCATACCAGCAAGGTCTCAGATCGTAGTCAAAGTTCCGTTGCAGTTGCAGGAAGAAATGCTCAGTCTGTCAAAAGAAATAGACGACGGAGTCTTCTTAGCGAACAGCTTGCTCTCAGCTGGGTTAAAGGCAGTCCCTATAGGAATCCTCAACACACGCAGTTCCCAAGTAGTCCTAAAAAGCGTGAACCTAAAGCTGGTTCCCATTAAAGACTACACTGTCGTCCCCATCAAACGAGAGCCAGATAAAGATATTGCAACAGCCCATCCCTTGAATCCCATGAGTCGAAATGACGGCGATGGTGAGCATCAAAATATAAGTAGATCTAAGATTAAGAAAATAGGGCACAAGAGCCCCAGCCAACTAAGCGGTCATAAGAAACTGCTCCAAGACGCTTGCGGGTCCCTCATGAAAACCCCAACGTCAGGCGCTGACCAGCACACAAACGGTCTGCCGATAGCAACTCCCGCAGATCCATCTGGCCCAGCGCCACTCATATATCAAAGAAATAGGTTAAAAGGTAAAATGAAGGGATAATAATAATAGAACTAGATTTAAGAGCAATAAAAACAGGGCAATAAGCGCCGATCAGACGGCCACCCTACAACACATAAAATACTTGTTCCCAAACGAAGTCGAACAAGAAGACACCAGTAAACAGCCCCGCCTCACCAGACTAGAGCAAGAACTCAGTCTGGATGAAACCCTAAACACTGAGGAAAAAGCCTCAATAACAGATCTCTGTTATGAATATGATGACATATTCTTTTTAAAAGGTGACAGGCTTACACATACCAATGCCATCACCCACGACATCCCTTTGGTGCAAGACCAAGCACCTATTAACCAAAAGATGTACCGATTACCAGAGACACAGCGAAATGTCATAAATGAGCAACTCAGAGAAATGCTGGACAACGACATTGTCCAGCCCAGCAAAAGCCCATGGAACTCGCCACTGCTAGTCGTCCCCAAAAAAGCGGGACCAGATGGTGAGAAAAGGTGGCGTGTCGTCGTTGATTTCCGTAAGTTGAACGAAAAAACGATTGGCGACGCCTTCCCGCTACCACGGATTGAGGATATCCTCGATCAACTGGGCCATTCAAGATACTTCACCACCCTAGACCTAGCCAATGGCTATCATCAGGTACTCGTCGATCCGAAAGATCGAGCAAAGACGGCTTTCAGTACCAACTACGGGCATTATGAATTCAAACGCATGCCGTTCGGGCTTAAAGGAGCCCCGGCCACATTTCAGCGTTTAATGAATTTCATATTAACTGGCCTACAAGGCCTAGAATGTTTCGTCTACTTAGATGACATCGTCATCTATGGAAAAAGTCTGGCAGATCACAACGAAAAGCTTCGCAAAGTCTTTGACAGGTTAAGAGAAAATAACCTGAAACTTCAACCTGAGAAATGTCAATTTCTCAGGCGCGAGGTAGTGTACTTAGGACACAAATGTTCTAACCAAGGAGCACTACCTGACCCTAGCAAAACAGCATGCGTCCAAACTTTCCCCATTCCTAAGACAGTAAGGTAAGTCCAATCTTTTTTGGGCCTTGCCAATTACTACAGAAAATTCATACCTGATTTTTCGAAAACAGTACGTCCTCTAACAAACTTACTCCGAAAGGATGTAAAGTTTAAGTGGACTGAGAAATGCCAAGAGGCATTTCAAAGCATTAAGAACGCTTTAATTTCCCCTCCACTCTTAATATATCCCGATTTTTCAAAACACTTTAACCTTACCACAGACGCCAGCAGCGAGGCTCTTGGAGCAGTACTCTCTCAAGGAGAGGTAGGAAGTGACCAGCCCATTGCCTACGCCAGCCGTACCCTGAACAAGGCCGAACGTAATTATTCCACGATTGAGAAAGAGTTACTGGCTATAGTTTGGGCGACTAAAAATTTCAGGTGTTATCTGCAAGGCCGAGAGTTCACGGTCTATACAGATCACAAACCACTCAAGGGTGTCTTCAATGTTAAAGATCCCACATCCCGTCTGGTGAGATTTCACCATAAACTTTCCGAGTTCAATTATAAAATTGAGTATAAGCCCGGAAAGTACAATACGAATGCCGATGCTTTAAGCCGCATTCCACGGGATAATAACAAAGACAAGGAAACTGCAACCTTCACGGTAGAAGCTATAGTCCACCACCAAATGAACTCGGATATAGAGGAGGAAAAACACTCATCGGACCAAAAGGAGTATCTGCAATGCAATACAGTAACCAGAGCCCAGACACGAAACATTCAGGGAAGTGGAACAAATCAAGACAGCCAGTCCAAACAAAAAGAACAAACCCATCATCCAGAAGCGGCAGAGGACCTTGACAGTCCACCTAGTACCAATCCGCAAATTATAGACGAAACTCGTCCCTCTGAGGTAATCACAAGCCCAGAGGAGATTCAATTAATCTTAAAAGATTATCATGATTCTCTCTTTGGCGGCCATCAGGGAGTGATAAAACCTATAAACGGATTCGAAGAAAGTACTGGTGGAGGCACATGCTTAGTGACATCAAAAAGCACATTAAGCGGTGTGCCAAATGTCAAACCATGAAGGCCTCACCACAGTATAAAATGCCAATGGTAATTACAGACGTAGCGGAACAACCATTCGATAAAATCTATCTAGATATAGTCGGCCCACTAGAGGAAACTGAATCCGGAAATAAATATATATTAACGTTTCAGGATAACCTCACGAAGTTTGTAGATTGGTATGCCATACCAACGAAATCGTCACGCGCTACCGCATTCCCAAAAGAATAGTCACCGATCAGGGAAGTAATTTCCTGAGTGACCTATTCAAAAAGGTATGCAAACTCCTTAGGATAAATAAGCTGCAGACTTCAGCTTATCATCCCCAATCAAATGGAGCACTCGAACGTGCACATAGACCGTTGATTGAATATCTACGAACTATAGTGGACGAAAATCCCAGCTCATGGGATAGTTATCTGCGAACCGCAGCTTTCGTGTACAACAACAGTGTACACGAAGGGAAAAAATTAACTCCCATGGACTGCCTCTACGGCTTTACAGCGGACGTTCCGTCCAACTTAAGGCGAGATCCTGATCACGAGAGCTACTACCATATTCTCAGGTATAAGCTTCAAAAGTCTTACGCCATGGCACGGAAAAATCTTCTGATGAGTAAACAACGCTCGAAAAATTACTATGACAAAGCTGTACGTCCCCTGACATTTCACAGAGGAGACAAGGTTCTACTCAAGAGTGAGAGTCGTAAACATAAACTCTCCCAGATTTGGGTAGGACCCTATACGGTAACCGGCATTCCCAGCTCAGTTAACACAACAATTAAAATTCGTAAACGAGAGGTGACGGTACACAACAATCGTCTAAAACCTTTCTACGAATAACATGGTGTCAATATAATCTAAGTAATTCTAAGATACATGTATAATAGAATGTAAGCCACCAAGTCAACAAAAACCCCATTTTAATATCCTATCCTATCCTCTCCTAGATAACAATGCGGTCAATAATTTTCTACGGACTGTTCCTGATCACAATAGGAGCCCTCGCGGAGGAACCTTACACTATAACGCCCCTAAATAATACGGGAATACTATTTGAGGATCTTGGAAGCCTATCAGTTTACCACGATACTTGGAGCGTCATCACTGAGTTAGATCTGGGCGAGTTGGACAATCAGACAAAACTGGCGGAACGTGCGGAACACTACGTTCATCAATTATGTGGTAACAAATCCTTCGATCAAGATCTATGTACCCTACAAACCAAACATGTACATGCCCTGATGGAAAACATTAAGAGACGCACCAATGTCATTAAAGAGGCAGTGCCTAAATCACGCAAGCCCCGATCCATCTTTGATGGGATAGGTAATGCGATGCACTATCTCTTTGGCACTATGGATAGCGGAAACGAACAAGAGGTGTACAGCCGACTACGCGAATTAGAGGTAAATACTCAAACCTTAGCTGATCTGGAAAAGCAACAGATCAGTGTAATAAAAACCACTTTTGAACAAATTCAAAAACCCTTATCCTCACTGTCTGAACGACAACACCAGATAATCAGATTAACCATCTGCAGAATACAACGGATGATTTGATAGCCCACCAAATAAGACAAGAGATCGTTTCTAGTCTAACATTACAAATGATAGAGTTGGAATTTAGACAACAAGCTCTACTGGACATAATAGTGTCCAGTAGAAATAATCAAATTCATCCCCTTTTAATTTCCCCAAACTATTTGCTAGAGATTTATCACAAATCTCACTCCACTTGTCCCAATCTACAGGACTGTTTGTCAGTTCTGTATCAAACAGCAGATGTTAAGACACATTTGCTGCAGGACAAATTAGTTATCCGAATCAAACTCCCCATTTTTAATATCCCCAAGATGAAAATCCAACAGATTAGATGTTTCCCCATACGGGTGGATCCAAAGCATTCATTAATGCCTGATATCAAATATTCTCATGTGGCAAGCCAAATCCAGACCCAGGAATTTCTGTTGCTGAAGCCAGAAAACCTGAGATCTTTCAAAAAAATTTCAAAGGGAATCAAGGAAGATACGTGGATTGGTAAGCTAAATACACCACTCACCAAAGCTACAAAAACAGATGAATGTGTTATCAAACTTCTATTCAATCCACTGGGCGAACACCCACAATGTAGCATCAGAGCCCAAATTCCCCCAAGAGACACAATAATAAAACTTAATAGACCGAATTCGTGGCTGTACTCCTTAACTGAAACTACTATAGTACATATAACTTGTACTCAACAGTTACTCACCCATCGTCTCGCAGGACAAGGAATCATGACAGCCAACGAACCATGTTCCTTGCAAATAGGGTCTAACACTCTGTATTATGAAGCAGAAAATCTACATCCGCTAAGAGTTTTTCAACCACCCTACTTCCCAGGCGCAAACGAAACTCTGGATGAATTGGCAGAATATATGTCCAAGATACCCGCTCCTAAAAACCCTGAGAAACAACCAACGTTACTCCTCGGAGATGATACAAACCATCGTATCCACCTGGATACAAAATCTCTAGAAGAAATCCGTAACAAAGTGAACAACATTCACTTTGGACCAAAGGCCAAGATTCCTCATATACTCTCTATTACATCCCTATCAATGACCGGACTCTTGTTGCTAATTGCATCTGTGGTGGCAGTAACAAAATATATCGTACCGGCATTCATGACATGGGTTGCTAAACGAAGACAACAGCCCACAGCTGAAAACACCCCCATGGAACCGGTTTACGCTAAAACCCAAGAAAAATTGAAACGGGCTCAAAGTCTCCCCAGAGCGAGATCTATACAAGTAGTATAATCAAAAAGATCTATACTCGTTGGTTGGCCCCCGACTCATTCTTGTGTTACTGGCGCAGCATCCTATCCTATCACTACACTGGTTTACGAAAATAAGTTAAAATAATAGTAGCAAACATAAGATAAAGCGAACACGCGAAATTTAATATTGCATAAAAATAAAGTTTATTTAGTAGTATCTAAGAATAAAATTAACAAACCTAAGTACCAAATAGCAAAATAGAAATAAAAAATTAAATAAGCTAAAAAATAAAATAATAAATAGAAGAAAGAAAGGCAAAAGGTAATAAAATTAAAAGATAAAACATAACCGAAATTTATTTACACAAAAATAATAATAATCAAAATAATAAGTGAAAAAAAAAACTAGACATTAAGAGATAAAAGATATATTTCAAAAGAAACAAACAAAGTTCTAACAATTAAGAAAATAAAAGAAAGAAAAACATAATATAATAGAATTAAAACAAACATATAACCAGGTAAAATATAATCAAAACAAAAAAAAGAGGTTATTAATAGTAATAAATAAAAAATAACTTATATTCAGTAACACTAAGTAGTACATAGGAATAATTAACTAACTAGTAAGATATAGACATAAAATCCCTAGGTTATACTAAATAGAAAATGGAATAGGTTAAATATATACGATGCAAGCTAAAACTAGAATAAATTAATTTTGTAACAAACACAAAAATGTAAAAACTCAACCGAAAACCGCCAAAGACCTAGCCACCAAAAACGCACCCACATCAACTTCCCCTGAGAATTATTCCTCTTCAAAGAATAATTCTCTTTTTCTCAGAGGGAAGGATTGTTATATACCTAAAATAATTAATATTTTAGCATAAACCTAAAATAAATAATATTTTTGAATAAACCTGAAAAAGGGCAAAACATAAAAATTATTCAATAAATTTTAACATAAGCTAACCATGCTTAAAACATGGTTAGCTTATCTCTTAAATGGGTGAAGAAAATTGCATCAGCAATTTTCCTCACATACCATAAATTTTTCTCATAAAACGACTTGGGAAAAACAGAAGTTTCAGTTTACAACCCAAGTCGTTTTATTTAAAAAATTTTCACGACAAATTTTGCCTTCAGCAAAATTTGTCACTTCAACAATTTAATTAAAAAATAAATCAAAAAGCAAATCGTACCTTCAGTACAATTTGCCGTGAAAAAATTCAATATGTATGTACATACGTACATACATATTGTGTAAAAAGCTTTCACGATAAGAAACGCGCGCCGCATAAATGCATTGTATGTATATGCGCGCCGCGATTTCAAACGACGGGACGGTGGCTGATGTTTTAAAAAGTGTAAGATTACATTTTTGAAGCCATCGTTCAACGCGAATAACTTTGGACATGTTCAAACATGTCCAGAATTAAAAAGTAAAATTTTCTCAGGATAAGAAAATGCAATTTAGCATTTTCTATCCTGAACGACGGCTCTTGATCACGATGAATGTGATCAAGAGTTGAGTTGATTTTTAATTTCTGATTACGGCGGATCGAGAGTGGGTTTTTGTTTTTTTGGTATGTTGGCGAGCGTTTGTTGAGCGGTAAATAAAAAAAAGAAAGAGTTTTAAGTTTGTTGAGCGGTAAATAAAACAAGAAAGAGTTTTAAGTTTGTTGAGCGGTAAATAAAAAAAGAAAGAGTTTTAAGTTTGTTGAACGCAGGAGTTTAAGTTTTTTTTTGAACGGAAGAATATAAAAAATCGAGTTTTAAGTTTTGGAACGAAAAAATTATAAAAAGATAGAGTTTTAAGTTTTTGAACGGAATTTGTAAAGAAGAGTGTTTAGGTTAAAAAGGAAAAGTGTCATTAAATAACACAAAAAGGAGAGTGTTTGTGTGCAGAGAGAAACCCAAAATCAGAAAAGGATTAGATCCAGGTGGGAGCTTGACAGTGAGTACCCCTTTGGGTTATATATAAATATATAACAATTGCTCCACATGCAGCATTTGAGGCGTCCGTAGTAATAATGAATTGGGTTTTGAAATCAGGGTGCTGAAGTATTATTGGAGATATTAGGCTTGATTTAAGTGTATCGAAAGATTTTTGTTGGATTTCTGCCCATTCAAATCTTGTATTATTTTTCGGAAGCAGTTTGTTTAATGGCAGTGCTATTTCTGCGAAGTTGGGGATGAAAGGGCGATAGTAATTACAAAACGCCACGAATCGTCTGACTTCGTCGGCGTGTTTTGGGATAGGGTAATTTTTAACTACCTCGTATTTTGAATTGTCTGGGCTTATGCCTTGTGATGATATTCGGTGTCCAAGATAGGTGACTTCTGTTTGGAAAAATTTGTATTTCTCAGGATTCAATTTTAGGTTACGTTCTCGTAATCTGTTTCATACTGTCTGCAAATTTTTAATGCGCTGCGACTGTGAAAACCCGACTACTATGATATCGTCAATGCATAGAAAAGCTACTTCCGGTGTTAAACCAGTCATAGCGATGGTCATCATCCGTTGGAAACTGGTTGGGCTTATGTTAAGTCCGAAAGGGAGTCGGGTGTATTGGTAGTGACCTCGATTAGTTGAGAAAGCTGTGAGCTTTCTAAAAGATTTTTCTAGTGGTATTTGGTGGAATCCGGCCATAAGCTCAAGTGTAGAGAACTATTTGGCTCGGTCCATTTGGTCGAGTATCTCCTCTATACGAGGTAATGGAAATTTATCTGCCAAGATCTTTTTATTAAGGTTCCTGAAATCAACTACTAAACGCAATTTTTTACTTTGGTTGTTGGATTTTTTGTGTACTAGTAGTATTGGATAATTAAAATGAGAAACGGTATTCTCTATTATTCCGCCTACTAGCATTTTGTCTACTTGCCTGCTAATCTCGGTTTTGTGCGCTTCTGGAATTCGGTAGTTTTTTGTGTATACTGCTCTATCATCAGTTACTTCTATATTTTATTTGTAAAAGTTATTGGTTGTTAAAGGTTTGCTGTCTAAAGCAAATACATATTCATATTCTCGACATAATTTTTCAAATTTAATTTTGGCGTAGTCTGGAATGCTGTTTAGGTTTAATTTGGAAACATCTTGTTCTGTTCTTTTTGATTTTATTGTGTCTGTATAAATAGTGTTAAAGTTTGAAAGTGGTTGTGTTTTTATATCGAATCTTCGAGTGTTGTTATTTTATTTTTAGTGTTTAGCAGCCTGACTAGTTGATAGTTTTGTGAAGTTATTGCTCCTGCAATGTATATACCTGGGTGGATTTCTTGACCAGTGATCACTATATCTCGGGCACTTTCTTGATCTTTGATATTAAATTTTCTCATTATTTCACATTGAGGTGGTATGGTAATAGAGTTTTCGGATGGACCATTTGGTGTTGGGATTTCTGCTGAGCTGTTAGGTGTGTGTGTGTATTGTAAGGGTCCACGTATCATAGTCGATAATGGTCTTGAATTTAGCTAGGAAATCTAGTCCTAGAATTGCGTCAGCTCCGAAGGAAAAGTCATCCTCTACTATTTGAAATAAGTGTTCGACCATGCATTGGTCGTTGAAACGTAATTTTGTGTATGTGGCCCCAATTGATTGCCTCTTAGTATTCGTAACCCCTTGAATAATGTAAGTGTTTTTAGGATAGTAAGGTTGTTCTTTGCTAATTTTTCCCCTCTTGAATATGGATATATCTGCCCCTGTGTCTATAATCAAGGTACATACTGACCCGCACATGTCGACATACGCTTTAATAAAATTTGATAAGGAGAGGTTTAGGCAATGTATGCTTGGCTTGAACTTGACGCAGCCCCCAACCGTGTTGTTTCTTCCTCTGGTTGGGGGGCTTTGTATTCCCCCGATTGGAAGTAGTTTACATTTCTCCTTTGATTATAGGTATTGTTTGTTCTTGTGTTGTTTTGGTAACGTATATTACTATTTGATGGAGCATTACCAATATGTCTTTTATTACGGTGATTATATTGATTTCGTGGTTGTGCATGTCTATTATTATTTGCCATGTTTCTATCGTATTGTTGTTTGGGCCAACACTCCCTATTCCTGATATAGTTATTTTGATTGTTAAAGCTTTGGTTGTTATTATAATGAAACTTTCTTGATGGGTTGGTATTATAATGTAGGACATTACTTGGCTGTGGTTTATCTACTGATATTGCCTTCGCAGTTACCTCTGAAAGTGTTGCGAGGTTACTGGCCTTTAATATAATTGCTGTTTCCGCATTTGCAACATAATTCGTAAATGACTGTATTGAAAATTTTTCAGCCAATTTTTCGGCTGCTGAAACTCTGGATGAATTGGCAGAATATATGTCCAAGATACCCGCTCCTAAAAACCCTGAGAAACAACCAACGTTACTCCTCGGAGATGATACAAACCATCGTATCCACCTGGATACAAAATCTCTAGAAGAAATCCGTAACAAAGTGAACAACATTCACTTTGGACCAAAGGCCAAGATTCCTCATATACTCTCTATTACATCCCTATCAATGACCGGACTCTTGTTGCTAATTGCATCTGTGGTGGCAGTAACAAAATATATCGTACCGGGATTCATGACATGGGTTGCTAAACGAAGACAACAGCCCACAGCTGAAAACACCCCCATGGAACCGGTTTACGCTAAAACCCAAGAAAAATTGAAACGGGCTCAAAGTCTCCCCAGAGCGAGATCTATACAAGTAGTATAATCAAAAAGATCTATACTCGTTGGTTGGCCCCCGACTCATTCTTGTGTTACTGGCGCAGCATCCTATCCTATCACTACACTGGTTTACGAAAATAAGTTAAAATAATAGTAGCAAACATAAGATAAAGCGAACACGCGAAATTTAATATTGCATAAAAATAAAGTTTATTTAGTAGTATCTAAGAATAAAATTAACAAACCTAAGTACCAAATAGCAAAATAGAAATAAAAAATTAAATAAGCTAAAAAATAAAATAATAAATAGAAGAAAGAAAGGCAAAAGGTAATAAAATTAAAAGATAAAACATAACCGAAATTTATTTACACAAAAATAATAATAATCAAAATAATAAGTGAAAAAAAAAACTAGACATTAAGAGATAAAAGATATATTTCAAAAGAAACAAACAAAGTTCTAACAATTAAGAAAATAAAAGAAAGAAAAACATAATATAATAGAATTAAAACAAACATATAACCAGGTAAAATATAATCAAAACAAAAAAAAGAGGTTATTAATAGTAATAAATAAAAAATAACTTATATTCAGTAACACTAAGTAGTACATAGGAATAATTAACTAACTAGTAAGATATAGACATAAAATCCCTAGGTTATACTAAATAGAAAATGGAATAGGTTAAATATATACGATGCAAGCTAAAACTAGAATAAATTAATTTTGTAACAAACACAAAAATGTAAAAACTCAACCGAAAACCGCCAAAGACCTAGCCACCAAAAACGCACCCACATCAACTTCCCCTGAGAATTATTCCTCTTCAAAGAATAATTCTCTTTTTCTCAGAGGGAAGGATTGTTATATACCTAAAATAATTAATATTTTAGCATAAACCTAAAATAAATAATATTTTTGAATAAACCTGAAAAAGGGCAAAACATAAAAATTATTCAATAAATTTTAACATAAGCTAACCATGCTTAAAACATGGTTAGCTTATCTCTTAAATGGGTGAAGAAAATTGCATCAGCAATTTTCCTCACATACCATAAATTTTTCTCATAAAACGACTTGGGAAAAACAGAAGTTTCAGTTTACAACCCAAGTCGTTTTATTTAAAAAATTTTCACGACAAATTTTGCCTTCAGCAAAATTTGTCACTTCAACAATTTAATTAAAAAATAAATCAAAAAGCAAATCGTACCTTCAGTACAATTTGCCGTGAAAAAATTCAATATGTATGTACATACGTACATACATATTGTGTAAAAAGCTTTCACGATAAGAAACGCGCGCCGCATAAATGCATTGTATGTATATGCGCGCCGCGATTTCAAACGACGGGACGGTGGCTGATGTTTTAAAAAGTGTAAGATTACATTTTTGAAGCCATCGTTCAACGCGAATAACTTTGGACATGTTCAAACATGTCCAGAATTAAAAAGTAAAATTTTCTCAGGATAAGAAAATGCAATTTAGCATTTTCTATCCTGAACGACGGCTCTTGATCACGATGAATGTGATCAAGAGTTGAGTTGATTTTTAATTTCTGATTACGGCGGATCGAGAGTGGGTTTTTGTTTTTTTGGTATGTTGGCGAGCGTTTGTTGAGCGGTAAATAAAAAAAAGAAAGAGTTTTAAGTTTGTTGAGCGGTAAATAAAACAAGAAAGAGTTTTAAGTTTGTTGAGCGGTAAATAAAAAAAGAAAGAGTTTTAAGTTTGTTGAACGCAGGAGTTTAAGTTTTTTTTTGAACGGAAGAATATAAAAAATCGAGTTTTAAGTTTTGGAACGAAAAAATTATAAAAAGATAGAGTTTTAAGTTTTTGAACGGAATTTGTAAAGAAGAGTGTTTAGGTTAAAAAGGAAAAGTGTCATTAAATAACACAAAAAGGAGAGTGTTTGTGTGCAGAGAGAAACCCAAAATCAGAAAAGGATTAGATCCAGGTGGGAGCTTGACAGTGAGTACCCCTTTGGGTTATATATAAATATATAACAATTGCTCCACATGCAGCATTTGAGGCGTCCGTAGTAATAATGAATTGGGTTTTGAAATCAGGGTGTTGAAGTATTATTGGAGATATTAGGCTTGATTTAAGTGTATCGAAAGATTTTTGTTGGATTTCTGCCCATTCAAATCTTGTATTATTTTTCGGAAGCAGTTTGTTTAATGGCAGTGCTATTTCTGCGAAGTTGGGGATGAAACGGCGATAGTAATTACAAAACGCCACGAATCGTCTGACTTCGTCGGCGTGTTTTGGGATAGGGTAATTTTTAACTACCTCGTATTTTGAATTGTCTGGGCTTATGCCTTGTGATGATATTCGGTGTCCAAGATAGGTGACTTCTGTTTGGAAAAATTTGTATTTCTCAGGATTCAATTTTAGGTTACGTTCTCGTAATCTGTTTCATACTGTCTGCAAATTTTTAATGCGCTGCGACTGTGAAAACCCGACTACTATGATATCGTCAATGCATAGAAAAGCTACTTCCGGTGTTAAACCAGTCATAGCGATGGTCATCATCCGTTGGAAACTGGTTGGGCTTATGTTAAGTCCGAAAGGGAGTCGGGTGTATTGGTAGTGACCTCGATTAGTTGAGAAAGCTGTGAGCTTTCTAAAAGATTTTTCTAGTGGTATTTGGTGGAATCCGGCCATAAGCTCAAGTGTAGAGAACTATTTGGCTCGGTCCATTTGGTCGAGTATCTCCTCTATACGAGGTAATGGAAATTTATCTGCCAAGATCTTTTTATTAAGGTTCCTGAAATCAACTACTAAACGCAATTTTTTACTTTGGTTGTTGGATTTTTTGTGTACTAGTAGTATTGGATAATTAAAATGAGAAACGGTATTCTCTATTATTCCGCCTACTAGCATTTTGTCTACTTGCCTGCTAATCTCGGTTTTGTGCGCTTCTGGAATTCGGTAGTTTTTTGTGTATACTGCTCTATCATCAGTTACTTCTATATTTTATTTGTAAAAGTTATTGGTTGTTAAAGGTTTGCTGTCTAAAGCAAATATATATTCATATTCTCGACATAATTTTTCAAATTTAATTTTGGCGTAGTCTGGAATGCTGTTTAGGTTTAATTTGGAAACATCTTGTTCTGTTCTTTTTGATTTTATTGTGTCTGTATAAATAGTGTTAAAGTTTGAAAGTGGTTGTGTTTTTATATCGAATCTTCGAGTGTTGTTATTTTATTTTTAGTGTTTAGCAGCCTGACTAGTTGATAGTTTTGTGAAGTTATTGCTCCTGCAATGTATATACCTGGGTGGATTTCTTGACCAGTGATCACTATATCTCGGGCACTTTCTTGATCTTTGATATTAAATTTTCTCATTATTTCACATTGAGGTGGTATGGTAATAGAGTTTTCGGATGGACCATTTGGTGTTGGGATTTCTGCTGAGCTGTTAGGTGTGTGTGTGTATTGTAAGGGTCCACGTATCATAGTCGATAATGGTCTTGAATTTAGCTAGGAAATCTAGTCCTAGAATTGCGTCAGCTCCGAAGGAAAAGTCATCCTCTACTATTTGAAATAAGTGTTCGACCATGCATTGGTCGTTGAAACGTAATTTTGTGTATGTGGCCCCAATTGATTGCCTCTTAGTATTCGTAACCCCTTGAATAATGTAAGTGTTTTTAGGATAGTAAGGTTGTTCTTTGCTAATTTTTCCCCTCTTGAATATGGATATATCTGCCCCTGTGTCTATAATCAAGGTACATACTGACCCGCACATGTCGACATACGCTTTAATAAAATTTGATAAGGAGAGGTTTAGGCAATGTATGCTTGGCTTGAACTTGACGCAGCCCCCAACCGTGTTGTTTCTTCCTCTGGTTGGGGGGCTTTGTATTCCCCCGATTGGAAGTAGTTTACATTTCTCCTTTGATTATAGGTATTGTTTGTTCTTGTGTTGTTTTGGTAACGTATATTACTATTTGATGGAGCATTACCAATATATCTTTTATTACGGTGATTATATTGATTTCGTGGTTGTGCATGTCTATTATTATTTGCCATGTTTCTATCGTATTGTTGTTTGGGCCAACACTCCCTATTCCTGATATAGTTATTTTGATTGTTAAAGCTTTGGTTGTTATTATAATGAAACTTTCTTGATGGGTTGGTATTATAATGTAGGACATTACTTGGCTGTGGTTTATCTACTGATATTGCCTTCGCAGTTACCTCTGAAAGTGTTGCGAGGTTACTGGCCTTTAATATAATTGCTGTTTCCGCATTTGCAACATAATTCGTAAATGACTGTATTGAAAATTTTTCAGCCAATTTTTCGGCTGCTTCTCCAGTTGCTACTTTCTCTGTTATAAAGGCTCTCGTTAGTTGGCCTGATAAAGTTTCTATTTGGTTTGAAAAATCTGAGTTTTTGCTGCCTTGCTGGCATGATCGTAGTTGTACCAGGATGGCATCTGACGATAATTTTGCCGAAAATTTTTCTTTTAACTTGGCCTTGATTGTTAATACTGTATTTGTGCCTTCTGATATTACGTACTTGGCTTTTCCCGTTATACGTGTCTTGATGAATTTGATCATAATTGGTTTATGCGCATTCGCTGTTAGCTCATCTAGTAATTCCATAGACTCAGTTTCATCCTGCTTTCCATCATAGGGTTGTATGAGCGATGTAGCTGTTTTTATGTCAAAAGCCATCGTTGTTTTTCTCTGAGTTTTAATAACCTCCAAGATTTTGTTTGCTGTCTTTCTAATTTTTTTTCGTAGATGTGTTTTTTTTTTCAAAATTGCTTCCACATCCGATGTATTAGTGGGTTTTCTGTTGCTTTGTTTATTCCTCTTTCTCTTTCAGAGATTTCGTGGTATACGGACGGTTTACTATTTTATTAAAGTTGGTCAATATTGCATCAATTTCTTTTTCTATCTTTATAACTGCTTCCATTTATCAGACAGTTGCTATATTTAGTTTCGCTGGAGTACTGAGGTATCTTTTCCTTAAACACCTTCTATGGTCTTTATACAGTGTGTTCGGTTCCAGTATATCGACACACAGTACAGTGCACCTAAAAATAGGAAATACCACATAGAATCGCATTCATGGAAAGAAGTTAATAAAAAAAACTTATCTGACTGAGCAGCCGCTGAATGTCACCTCAATTAAAATGATCGTTCCAATAAGCTATAAGAGAAATTGTAAACAATAGATTAGTTAGGTTAAATTTGATGGATTATCTAGGTTAAGTTAGATGAATTATTTATCTTCTTGTTAGATAAGACATAGGCTTAGGTTCTCATTAGTAAAACAACACAAACGTCATGTACAAGACACAATATAGGTACACATTTAATAATTTCAAATTGGTTTTAATACACCATACTTACCAAAGTTTTTGTAACACAAATCACACCGCAGCACGACTTGACATTTCCTTTACCATTTTCTTGTAACCATATTCTTCGTTGAATTCGTTCATTTTTGACGACTTCTATGTACCATAAACTTTTTTTTGTAGATAGAAACAGACATATTTTGGAAAATGAGAAAAAAAATTGAATCTCTCGCAAAAACAAAAAAGGGGAAATTTCTATATATTAAAATATTTCGTACCGTAAAAACGGTACAGATTCTAGAATCTTTAAGAATTTTTTAGAAACTCTCTACAAAAAGGGGAGGTCAGTCAAAAGGGAAGACTTGCAGCGCGCGCAACTTCGGAATCTTAAAAAAAATATCGAAATCAAAGTGAGAGCATACCCAAAAAAATTAGAAATCGAACTTCGTTATTTCTGATATGAACTGTTGCGGTTTGAAAAGCTTAATGTTTAGATTCTCTAATATCTTGTTTCCTAGGATTTTAAATGCGGTTAAATTAATTGTTTTAAATATTTCACTTTCTGCAGAAAGTTTCAGAGTCTTGGTCTGAAATTGTTTGTAGATATCATTATCCAATATTTCGAGTACCTGCTCTAGTGCTGGCTCTATGGTTGGATATTTTTTATATTTATATACCGCTTATATAATTGTTCATACTTGTGCACTATATTAATTTCTATTTGTGTTTCTTTATTCCTACAGTTCGTAATTTTTACCTTTAGTTCAGGAAATTTGACTATCTTTGTTGGGGATGATACCCAAACGCGCAGTTGATCAGGCTGCGGGGTTATAGGAGTATTTTTTATTTCCTCGGACATTATGTCTGGTTCTTTTTGGTTTGCCATCGCCCGGATTTGGATGCGTCGGACATTGATTTCCTTCAAATCGTCAATGTCAAGTTGTATTCTTGATAACGCCTCGGGTCCGTTATTTTCTTTTCCTTTTACGTATTTGACTTGAAAATCAAATTCCTCTAAATCTAACCTCATTCGTGTGAGTTTAGATGACGGATTTTTCATTCCGAAGAAATATGTTAAGGGTCAATGATCTGTCCTTATTATGAATTTTCTGCCATAAACACAAGGCTTAAAATGGATAATTGCCCAATGTATTGCCGCGAGTTCCTTTTCGATTACTGACTTATTCTTTTCTCCGGCGGTAAATGTTTTGCTAGCGTATGCGATTGGGTGTTCTGTTCCGTCGATATTTTGTAACAAGATTGCTCCACATGCAGCATTTGAGGCGTCCGTAGTAATAATGAATTGGGTTTTGAAATCAGGGTGCTGAAGTATTATTGGAGATATTAGGCTTGATTTAAGTGTATCGAAAGATTTTTGTTGGATTTCTGCCCATTCAAATCTTGTATTATTTTTCGGAAGCAGTTTGTTTAATGGCAGTGCTATTTCTGCGAAGTTGGGGATGAAACGGCGATAGTAATTACAAAACGCCACGAATCGTCTGACTTCGTCGGCGTGTTTTGGGATAGGGTAATTTTTAACTACCTCGTATTTTGAATTGTCTGGGCTTATGCCTTGTGATGATATTCGGTGTCCAAGATAGGTGACTTTTGTTTGGAAAAATTTGTATTTCTCAGGATTCAATTTTAGGTTACGTTCTCGTAATCTGTTTCATACTGTCTGCAAATTTTTAATGCGCTGCGACTGTGAAAACCCGACTACTATGATATCGTCAATGCATAGAAAAGCTACTTCCGGTGTTAAACCAGTCATAGCGATGGTCATCATCCGTTGGAAACTGGTTGGGCTTATGTTAAGTCCGAAAGGGAGTCGGGTGTATTGGTAGTGACCTCGATTAGTTGAGAAAGCTGTGAGCTTTCTAGAAGATTTTTCTAGTGGTATTTGGTGGAATCCGGCCATAAGCTCAAGTGTAGAGAACTATTTGGCTCGGTCCATTTGGTCGAGTATCTCCTCTATACGAGGTAATGGAAATTTATCTGCTAAGATCTTTTTATTAAGGTTCCTGAAATCAACTACTAAACGCAATTTTTTACTTTGGTTGTTGGATTTTTTGTGTACTAGTAGTATTGGATAATTAAAATGAGAAACGGTATTCTCTATTATTCCGCCTACTAGCATTTTGTCTACTTGCCCGCTAATCTCGGTTTTGTGCGCTTCTGGAATTCGGTAGTTTTTTGTGTATACTGCTCTATTATCAGTTACTTCTATATTTTATTTGTAAAAGTTATTGGTTGTTAAAGGTTTGCTGTCTAAAGCAAATACATATTCATATTCTCGACATAATTTTTCAAATTTAATTTTGGCGTAGTCTGGAATGCTGTTTAGGTTTAATTTGGAAACATCTTGTTCTGTTCTTTTTGATTTTATTGTGTCTGTATAAATAGTGTTAAAGTTTGAAAGTGGTTGTGTTTTTATATCGAATCTTCGAGTGTTGTTATTTTATTTTTAGTGTTTAGCAGCCTGACTAGTTGATAGTTTTGTGAAGTTATTGCTCCTGCAATGTATATACCTGGGTGGATTTCTTGACCAGTGATTACTATATCTCGGGCACTTTCTTGATCTTTGATATTAAATTTTCTCATTATTTCACATTGAGGTGGTATGATAATAGAGTTTTCGAATGGACCATTTGGTGTTGGGATTTCTGCTGAGCTGTTAGGTGTGTGTGTGTGTGTGTATTGTAAGGGTCCACGTATCATAGTCGATAATGGTCTTGAATTTAGCTAGGAAATCTAGTCCTAGAATTGCGTCAGCTCCGAAGGAAAAGTCATCCTCTACTATTTGAAATAAGTGTTCGACCATGCATTGGTCGTTGAAACGTAATTTTGTGTATGTGGCCCCAATTGATTGCCTCTTAGTATCCGTAACCCCTTGAATAATGTAAGTGTTTTTAGGATAGTAAGGTTGTTCTTTGCTAATTTTTCCCCTCTTGAATATGGATATATCTGCCCCTGTGTCTATAATCAAGGTACATACTGACCCGCACATGTCGACATACGCTTTAATAAAATTTGATAAGGAGAGGTTTAGGCAATGTATGCTTGGCTTGAACTTGACGCAGCCCCCAACCGTGTTGTTTCTTCCTCTGGTTGGGGGGCTTTGTATTCCCCCGATTGGAAGTAGTTTACATTTCTCCTTTGATTATAGGTATTGTTTGTTCTTGTGTTGTTTTGGTAACGTATATTACTATTTGATGGAGCATTACCAATATATCTTTTATTACGGTGATTATATTGATTTCGTGGTTGTGCATGTCTATTATTATTTGCCATGTTTCTATCGTATTGTTGTTTGGGCCAACACTCCCTATTCCTGATATAGTTATTTTGATTGTTAAAGCTTTGGTTGTTATTATAATGAAACTTTCTTGATGGGTTGGTATTATAATGTAGGACATTACTTGGCTGTGGTTTATCTACTGATATTGCCTTCGCAGTTACCTCTGAAAGTGTTGCGTGGTTACTGGCCTTTAATATAATTGCTGTTTCCGCATTTGCAACATAATTCGTAAATGACTGTATTGAAAATTTTTCAGCCAATTTTTCGGCTGCTTCTCCAGTTGCTACTTTCTCTGTTATAAAGGCTCTCGTTAGTTGGCCTGATAAATTTTCTATTTGGTTGGAAAAATCTGAGTTTTTGCTGCCTTGCTGGCATGATCGTAGTTGTACCAGGATGACATCTGACGATAATTTTGCCGAAAATTTTTCTTTTAACTTGGCCTTGATTGTTAATACTGTATTTGTGCCTTCTGATATTACGTACTTGGCTTTTCCCGTTATACGTGTCTTGATGAATTTGATCATAATTGGTTTATGCGCATTCGCTGTTAGCTCATCTAGTAATTCCATAGACTCAGTTTCATCCTGCTTTCCATCATAGGGTTGTATGAGCGATGTAGCTGTTTTTATGTCAAAAGCCATCGTTGTTTTTCTCTGAGTTTTAATAACCTCCAAGATTTTGTTTGCTGTGTTTCTAATTTTTTTTCGTAGATGTGTTTTTTTTTCAAAATTGTTTCCACATCCGATGTATTAGTGGGTTTTCTGTTGCTTTGTTTATTCCTCTTTCTCTTTCAGAGATTTCGTGGTATACGGACGGTTTACTATTTTATTAAAGTTGGTCAATATTGCATCAATTTCTTTTTCTATCTTTATAAGTGCTTCCATTTGTCAGACAGTTGCTATATTTAGTTTCGCTGGAGTACTGAGGTATCTTTTCCTTAAACACCTTCTATGGTCTTTATACAGTGTGTTCGGTTCCAGTATATCGACACACAGTACAGTGCACCTAAAAATAGGAAATACCCCATAGAATCGCATTCATGGAAAGAAGTTAATAAAAAAAACTTATCTGACTGAGCAGCCGCTGAATGTCACCTCAATTAAAATGATCGTTCCAATAAGCTATAAGAGAAATTGTAAACAATAGATTAGTTAGGTTAAATTTGATGGATTATCTAGGTTAAGTTAGATGAATTATTTATCTTCTTGTTAGATAAGACATAGGCTTAGGTTCTCATTAGTAAAACAACACAAACGTCATGTACAAGACACAATATAGGTACACATTTAATAATTTCAAATTGGTTTTAATACACCATACTTACCAAAGTATTTGTAACACAAATCACACCGCAGCACGACTTGACATTTCCTTTACCATTTTCTTGTAACCATATTCTTCGTTGAATTCGTTCATTTTTGACGACTTCTATGTACCATAAACTTTTTTTGTAGATAGAAACAGACATATTTTGAAAAATGAGAAAAAAAATTGAATCTCTCGCAAAAACAAAAAAGGGGAAATTTCTATATATTAAAATATTTCGTACCGTAAAAACGGTACAGATTCTAGAATCTTTAAGAATTTTTTAGAAACTCTCTACAAAAAGGGGAGGTCAGTCAAAAGGGAAGACTTGCAGCGCGCGCAACTTCGGAATCTTAAAAAAAATATCGAAATCAAAGTGAGAGCATACCCAAAAAAATTAGAAATCGAACTTCGTTATTTCTGATATGAACTGTTGCGGTTTGAAAAGCTTAATGTTTAGATTCTCTAATATCTTGTTTCCTAGGATTTTAAATGCGGTTAAATTAATTGTTTTAAATATTTCACTTTCTGCAGAAAGTTTCAGAGTCTTGGTCTGAAATTGTTTGTAGATATCATTATCCAATATTTCGAGTACCTGCTCTAGTGCTGGCTCTATGGTTGGATATTTTTTATATTTATATACCGCTTATATAATTGTTCATACTTGTGCACTATATTAATTTCTATTTGTGTTTCTTTATTCCTACAGTTCGTAATTTTTACCTTTAGTTCAGGAAATTTGACTATCTTTGTTGGGGATGATACCCAAACGCGCAGTTGATCAGGCTGCGGGGTTATAGGAGTATTTTTTATTTCCTCGGACATTATGTCTGGTTCTTTTTGGTTTGCCATCGCCCGGATTTGGATGCGTCGGACATTGATTTCCTTCAAATCGTCAATGTCAAGTTGTATTCTTGATAACGCCTCGGGTCCGTTATTTTCTTTTCCTTTTACGTATTTGACTTGGAAATCAAATTCCTCTAAATCTAACCTCATTCGTGTGAGTTTAGATGACGGATTTTTCATTCCGAAGAAATATGTTAAGGGTCAATGATCTGTCCTTATTATGAATTTTCTGCCATAAACACAAGGCTTAAAATGGATAATTGCCCAATGTATTGCCGCGAGTTCCTTTTCGATTACTGACTTATTCTTTTCTCCGGCGGTAAATGTTTTGCTAGCGTATGCGATTGGGTGTTCTGTTCCGTCGATATTTTGTAACAAGATTGTGTTATATACTTAAAATAATTAATATTTTAGCATAAACCTAAAATAAATAATATTTTTGAATAAACCTGAAAAAGGGCAAAACATAAAAATTATTCAATAAATTTTAACATAAGCTAACCATGCTTAAAACATGGTTAGCTTATCTCTTAAATGGGTGAAGAAAATTGCATCAGCAATTTTCCTCACATACCATAAATTTTTCTCATAAAACGACTTGGGAAAAACAGAAGTTTCAGTTTACAACCCAAGTCGTTTTATTTAAAAAATTTTCACGACAAATTTTGCCTTCAGCAAAATTTGTCACTTCAACAATTTAATTAAAAAATAAATCAAAAAGCAAATCGTACCTTCAGTACAATTTGCCGTGAAAAAATTCAATATGTATGTACATACGTACATACATATTGTGTAAAAAGCTTTCACGATAAGAAACGCGCGCCGCATAAATGCATTGTATGTATATGCGCGCCGCGATTTCAAACGACGGGACGGTGGCTGATGTTTTAAAAAGTGTAAGATTACATTTTTGAAGCCATCGTTCAACGCGAATAACTTTGGACATGTTCAAACATGTCCAGAATTAAAAAGTAAAATTTTCTCAGGATAAGAAAATGCAATTTAGCATTTTCTATCCTGAACGACGGCTCTTGATCACGATGAATGTGATCAAGAGTTGAGTAGATTTTTAATTTCTGATTACCTCGGATCGAGAGTGGGTTTTTGTTTTTTTGGTATGTTGGCGAGCGTTTGTTGAGCGGTAAATAAAAAAAAGAAAGAGTTTTAAGTTTGTTGAGCGGTAAATAAAAAAAGAAAGAGTTTTAAGTTTGTTGAGCGGTAAATAAAAAAAGAAAGAGTTTTAAGTTTGTTGAACGCAGGAGTTTAAGTTTTTTTTTTGAACGGAAGAATATAAAAAATCGAGTTTTAAGTTTTGGAACGAAAAAATTATAAAAAGATAGAGTTTTAAGTTTTTGAACGGAATTTGTAAAGAAGAGTGTTTAGGTTAAAAAGGAAAAGTGTAACAATAAAAGTGTCATTAAATAACACAAAAAGGAGAGTGTTTGTGTGCAGAGAGAAACCCAAAATCAGAAAAGGATTAGATCCAGGTGGGAGCTTGACAGTGAGTACCCCTTTGGGTTATATATAAATTTATAACAAAACTGGCGCAGCCGGTAGGATCAAGGAAGCTTGGTCAAGTTAAACGATCGTAAACGCTTGAAAAGCCTTGATCCTGCAAGAATCTACGGGGAACCTGTGACACTAGCCACATTATAAGGCCACGTCACCCCCAACGCTCGGGGTAGATATCATCTATAGGCGCCTCTGCTCCAGGCGAGCAAGCGTTCACCCCAGTGAGTGAAAAAAGAAACATCAGCAAGGGACTTTACCAGAAGCCCTTTCCCAGCACCGAGAAGAAGTCAGGACAACGGACACCCATTCAAAACCGAGAAGGAGGAAAACGAAGACAGGCCCAATCAAAATTATCTCCAGAAGGAAGATATCATCGTTCCTGGGTTGAAGGGGATTTCGAAGAAGGCTTTAAGCCCCCCTTTCAACCATATCCAGGGGAAATAAGTCGGCCTCGGGCCCCCCCGGCAGCAAACAGAAGCCACAACAGAAAAACTCCGTTCCAGGATTGAAAGGGATCTCGAAGTCGGCAAAAGCCCCCCTTTCAATCTCAGCCAAGGGAAATAAGACGGCAGGAGCCCCCCTAGTAGCAAGAAACATTCCAGAAGGGAATACTC
Source organism: Dioctria rufipes (assembly GCA_963924295.1). Lineage (NCBI taxonomy): Eukaryota > Metazoa > Arthropoda > Insecta > Diptera > Asilidae > Dioctria > Dioctria rufipes. The sequence goes on along the minus strand of CAWUPM010001419.1, from coordinate 1,129,720 downwards.
CAAGAAGGCTGGAAGCCCCCCTTTTGGACAACGCGGGACGCATATGTCAGAAGGAAACTCGACACAGGCACCTGAGACAGGCACGAGATCAAACTCTACACCTTCATCCGACGCGGAGCAATCCCCAGGTGAGAATTTACAACACCTCCGGGAAGGTACAGACAACGCCACCGAAGACGACGCAGCACAACCAGGTAGCCAAGGATGCCAGAACACAGACCCATCACAGCAAGAAAGAAAAGGAGTTCGCCTTCGAAGCGGCACCGTTTTAACAGGGCCCACAGTTGTATCTAAAGTAAGTCTAGATAAGTTTTTAGATAAGTTGTTAGAAAAGGCACGTGAATCCGATAAGCTCACTGTCACGCACTGCGACGCTCTTGAACATAGATTAAGTCAAGGCAGAGAGCAGAGGCTGACAAAAATCGAAAAATTTAAAAAAGATACAGAGCGATTCAAACAGGAGCTTATCGAATTCGCCGGGCTTTCACGTTCATTAGGTTTAGATAAGAGCTCAGCCAGTGTAGTTGTAAGCGCTGAGAGTGACAGTGATATTGGTGGTGACGAAGCGGACCAAACAACCGCCGAAAATCTCCTTAGTGGCTGGCTAGAAGTATCCTTCACGGATTCTAGTCCAGAAACCAGCCCTGAAACTCGACAAAGCACAAGTAGACTACCCTACAAAAGTTTAAACAAAAAGATAATCACAATGGTAGATTATGCGAAGGTGGCCAAGCTCACGGCACAACTAGTTCCTCTGTTTTCGGGTGAAAATACCCCACAGCTAGGTCGTGAGCTACAGACATTTATTGGCTGTTGCAAACAGGCCCTACACTGTTTAAGTGAGGAAGAAAAACCAGCCTTCCTACATATCTTGCCCACAAGACTTCGTGGCGATGCTTATCAGCTGTTTGCTTCGGACGTTCCAACTACTTTTAGTGAGGTGGAGGAAAGTCTGAACAGAACCTACCTACCACGAGAATCGTACCAGGAGTTGGTCAACAAATTGATCACAATGAGGCAAAACCCGTTGGAAACTCTCACTGCCTTCACAACATGAGTGAAGCAGTTGTTGATGCTTTGCAACGAGGCAGCGGTACTGAAGTACGGAGCAACGGCAGCCCCAGCTGTGAAGACACAGTTGGCGGACTTCGCCAAGAATGCCCTCAAAAGTGGAGTGAACAATCCCCACCTATGCCAGTACCTCCTCACGCTGGTAGAAAATGATCTAGAGCAGCTGATACAAAAGGCTCTAGACATGGAAAAGCTGCAAGCAGGCACAGTTTTCGTCCAAACGCCGCTAACGCAACAGCCATATCCAATGGCACCAATAGACCCTAGTCTTCGAGTTCGGGCTCTCAGCCGAACCCCTTACAATCAAGCACCACAGCCACCCATGTATGCATCACCACGAGCACAAGAGCCCCGACAGTTTAATCCCCCATACGTACATGCTCAACCACTACGCCCGCCATTTCCACGAAGGGATTCTAGACAACCGGATACACAGAATCTGGTACAAAACATCACTTGCAATTTCTGCCAGAAGCGGGGACACACCTACACGGAGTGTCTAAAACGCAAAAACACCCCCTTCTGCACTAACTGTAGAAGTTACGGGCATGACATTCGCGACTGTCGAAACAACCAAACACAGTCTGCAAATCGTTTCACACGAGGATCGCCTAATAATCAACCACAGTCAGACCCGAACAATACAAAAGGCCCCAGAGTCTTTAACATAAGACAAAAATGTGATTTTTGTGGGCGCCGTGGACATAAGATCGACGAATGTCGACAAAAGCAAAAGTGGGAGGATAAAAAACAGGGAAACGACAAAGAGTCGACCCAAAACTCCCCGGCTCGACTATAAACCCTACCAGCAATAAACAAGGGTCTTCTCAGCCGCCCAACTTCAGTGTGCCCACCGCCAGACTTCCTCTAGACATAGGTCTAAATGGTCAGAAAAAAGCTCTCAAATCTCGCGAGCTAATAAACCCCAACAAAAAAGTAACGCTTCAAAGTCCTTTTGGCACCGGTAAAACCTTAGGAAGTTGCCAAGGAAACTTCATGCTAAAAAGTAACTTACCTTGCAACTTTCAGGTGGTAAAAAACATCCCAGGTATTTCTGACGACGGCTTGCAAGGAAATGATTTCCTAGCCAAATACTGTAATGTTGAGGGACCCAACAAGGTTCTGCGATTTCCTCGCACGGAAACCAATCCAGAAGAGTTTGCTGTTCCATTAGAAACCGCATCGGATAACCCGTGTTCACAAAACACAGTCAACAAAGAGATACTGGTAGAAGATATTAAACCCGACGGGGATACACCTTCTACCCGAAGTGCTCTCAAAGCTTCTCAGTCAGAAGAAGTCGGCTGTGACTTACAAGAACGCGATAAGGGTGAATTGATTACCAAAAATCTGGCTTGTAAGACTGGCCAGCAACAGGTAAATTTAAATGAACCTGTGTGCATACCAGCAAGGTCTCAGATCGTATTCAAAGTTCCGTTGCAGTTGCAGGAAGAAATGCTCAGTCTGTCAAAAGAAATAGACGACGGAGTCTTCTTAGCGAACAGCTTGCTCTCAGCTGGGTTAAAGGCAGTCCCTATAGGAATCCTCAACACACGCAGTTCCCAAGTAGTCCTAAAAAGCGTGAACCTAAAGCTGGTTCCCATTAAAGACTACACTGTCGTCCCCATCAAACGAGAGCCAGATAAAGATATTGCAACAGCCCATCCCTTGAATCCCATGAGTCGAAATGACGGTGATGGTGAGCATCAAAATATAAGTAGATCTAAGATTAAGAAAATAGGGCACAAGAGCCCCAGCCAACTAAGCGGTCATAAGAAACTGCTCCAAGACGCTTGCGGGTCCCTCATGAAAACCCCAACGTCAGGCGCTGACCAGCACACAAACGGTCTGCCGATAGCAACTCCCGCAGATCCATCTGGCCCAGCGCCACTCATATATCAAAGAAATAGGTTAAAAGGTAAAATGAATAGGGATAATAATAATAGAACTAGATTTAAGAGCAATAAAAACAGGGCAATAAGCGCCGATCAGACGGCCACCCTACAACACATAAAATACTTGTTCCCAAACGAAGTCGAACAAGAAGACACCAGTAAACAGCCCCGCCTCACCAGACTAGAGCAAGAACTCAGTCTGGATGAAACCCTAAACACTGAGGAAAAAGCCTCAATAACAGATCTCTGTTATGAATATGATGACATATTCTTTTTAAAAGGTGACAGGCTTACACATACCAATGCCATCACCCACGACATCCCTTTGGTGCAAGACCAAGCACCTATTAACCAAAAGATGTACCGATTACCAGAGACACAGCGAAATGTCATAAATGAGCAACTCAGAGAAATGCTGGACAACGACATTGTCCAGCCCAGCAAAAGCCCATGGAACTCGCCACTGCTAGTCGTCCCCAAAAAAGCGGGACCAGATGGTGAGAAAAGGTGGCGTGTCGTCGTTGATTTCCGTAAGTTGAACGAAAAAACGATTGGCGACGCCTTCCCGCTACCACGGATTGAGGATATCCTCGATCAACTGGGCCATTCAAGATACTTCACCACCCTAGACCTAGCCAATGGCTATCATCAGGTACTCGTCGATCCGAAAGATCGAGCAAAGACGGCTTTCAGTACCAACTACGGGCATTATGAATTCAAACGCATGCCGTTCGGGCTTAAAGGAGCCCCGGCCACATTTCAGCGTTTAATGAATTTCATATTAACTGGCCTACAAGGCCTAGAATGTTTCGTCTACTTAGATGACATCGTCATCTATGGAAAAAGTCTGGCAGATCACAACGAAAAGCTTCGCAAAGTCTTTGACAGGTTAAGAGAAAATAACCTGAAACTTCAACCTGAGAAATGTCAATTTCTCAGGCGCGAGGTAGTGTACTTAGGACACAAATGTTCTAACCAAGGAGCACTACCTGACCCTAGCAAAACGGCATGCGTCCAAACTTTCCCCATTCCTAAGACAGTAAGGCAAGTCCAATCTTTTTTGGGCCTTGCCAATTACTACAGAAAATTCATACCTGATTTTTCGAAAACAGTACGTCCTCTAACAAACTTACTCCGAAAGGATGTAAAGTTTAAGTGGACTGAGAAATGCCAAGAGGCATTTCAAAGCATTAAGAACGCTTTAATTTCCCCTCCACTCTTAATATATCCCGATTTTTCAAAACACTTTAACCTTACCACAGACGCCAGCAGCGAGGCTCTTGGAGCAGTACTCTCTCAAGGAGAGGTAGGAAGTGACCAGCCCATTGCCTACGCCAGCCGTACCCTGAACAAGGCCGAACGTAATTATTCCACGATTGAGAAAGAGTTACTGGCTATAGTTTGGGCGACTAAAAATTTCAGGTGTTATCTGCAAGGCCGAGAGTTCACGGTCTATACAGATCACAAACCACTCAAGGGTGTCTTCAATGTTAAAGATCCCACATCCCGTCTGGTGAGATTTCACCATAAACTTTCCGAGTTCAATTATAAAATTGAGTATAAGCCCGGAAAGTACAATACGAATGCCGATGCTTTAAGCCGCATTCCACGGGATAATAACAAAGACAAGGAAACTGCAACCTTCACGGTAGAAGCTATAGTCCACCACCAAATGAACTCGGATATAGAGGAGGAAAAACACTCATCGGACCAAAAGGAGTATCTGCAATGCAATGCAGTAACCAGAGCCCAGACACGAAACATTCAGGGAAGTGGAACAAATCAAGACAGCCAGTCCAAACAAAAAGAACAAACCCATCATCCAGAAGCGGCAGAGGACCTTGACAGTCCACCTAGTACCAATCCGCAAATTATAGACGAAACTCGTCCCCCTGAGGTAATCACAAGCCCAGAGGAGATTCAATTAATCTTAAAAGATTATCATGATTCTCTCTTTGGCGGCCATCAGGGAGTGATAAAACCTATAAACGGATTCGAAGAAAGTACTGGTGGAGGCACATGCTTAGTGACATCAAAAAGCACATTAAGCGGTGTGCCAAATGTCAAACCATGAAGGCCTCACCACAGTATAAAATGCCAATGGTAATTACAGACGTAGCGGAACAACCATTCGATAAAATCTATCTAGATATAGTCGGCCCACTAGAGGAAACTGAATCCGGAAATAAATATATATTAACGTTTCAGGATAACCTCACGAAGTTTGTAGATTGGTATGCCATACCAACGAAATCGTCACGCGCTACCGCATTCCCAAAAGAATAGTCACCGATCAGGGAAGTAATTTCCTGAGTGACCTATTCAAAAAGGTATGCAAACTCCTTAGGATAAATAAGCTGCAGACTTCAGCTTATCATCCCCAATCAAATGGAGCACTCGAACGTGCACATAGACCGTTGATTGAATATCTACGAACTATAGTGGACGAAAATCCCAGCTCATGGGATAGTTATCTGCGAACCGCAGCTTTCGTGTACAACAACAGTGTACACGAAGGGACAAAATTAACTCCCATGGACTGCCTCTACGGCTTTACAGCGGACGTTCCGTCCAACTTAAGGCGAGATCCTGATCACGAGAGCTACTACCATATTCTCAGGTATAAGCTTCAAAAGTCTTACGCCATGGCACGGAAAAATCTTCTGATGAGTAAACAACGCTCGAAAAATTACTATGACAAAGCTGTACGTCCCCTGACATTTCACAGAGGAGACAAGGTTCTACTCAAGAGTGAGAGTCGTAAACATAAACTCTCCCAGATTTGGGTAGGACCCTATACGGTAACCGGCATTCCCAGCTCAGTTAACACAACAATTAAAATTCGTAAACGAGAGGTGACGGTACACAACAATCGTCTAAAACCTTTCTACGAATAACATGGTGTCAATATAATCTAAGTAATTCTAAGATACATGTATAATAGAATGTAAGCCACCAAGTCAACAAAAACCCCATTTTAATATCCTATCCTATCCTCTCCTAGATAACAATGCGGTCAATAATTTTCTACGGACTGTTCCTGATCACAATAGGAGCCCTCGCGGAGGAACCTTACACTATAACGCCCCTAAATAATACGGGAATACTATTTGAGGATCTTGGAAGCCTATCAGTTTACCACGATACTTGGAGCGTCATCACTGAGTTAGATCTGGGCGAGTTGGACAATCAGACAAAACTGGCGGAACGTGCGGAACACTACGTTCATCAATTATGTGGTAACACATCCTTCGATCAAGATCTATGTACCCTACAAACCAAACATGTACATGCCCTGATGGAAAACATTAAGAGACGCACCAATGTCATTAAAGAGGCAGTGCCTAAATCACGCAAGCCCCGATCCATCTTTGATGGGATAGGTAATGCGATGCACTATCTCTTTGGCACTATGGATAGCGGAAACGAACAAGAGGTGTACAGCCGACTACGCGAATTAGAGGTAAATACTCAAACCTTAGCTGATCTGGAAAAGCAACAGATCAGTGTAATAAAAACCACTTTTGAACAAATTCAAAAACCCTTATCCTCACTGTCTGAACGACAACACCAGATAATCAGATTAACCATCTGCAGAATACAACGGATGATTTGATAGCCCACCAAATAAGACAAGAGATCGTTTCTAGTCTAACATTACAAATGATAGAGTTGGAATTTAGACAACAAGCTCTACTGGACATAATAGTGTCCAGTAGAAATAATCAAATTCATCCCCTTTTAATTTCCCCAAACTATTTGCTAGAGATTTATCACAAATCTCACTCCACTTGTCCCAATCTACAGGACTGTTTGTCAGTTCTGTATCAAACAGCAGATGTTAAGACACATTTGCTGCAGGACAAATTAGTTATCCGAATCAAACTCCCCATTTTTAATATCCCCAAGATGAAAATCCAACAGATTAGATGTTTCCCCATACGGGTGGATCCAAAGCATTCATTAATGCCTGATATCAAATATTCTCATGTGGCAAGCCAAATCCAGACCCAGGAATTTCTGTTGCTGAAGCCAGAAAACCTGAGATCTTTCAAAAAAATTTCAAAGGGAATCAAGGAAGATACGTGGATTGGTAAGCTAAATACACCACTCACCAAAGCTACAAAAACAGATGAATGTGTTATCAAACTTCTATTCAATCCACTGGGCGAACACCCACAATGTAGCATCAGAGCCCAAATTCCCCCAAGAGACACAATAATAAAACTTAATAGACCGAATTCGTGGCTGTACTCCTTAACTGAAACTACTATAGTACATATAACTTGTACTCAACAGTTACTCACCCATCGTCTCGCAGGACAAGGAATCATGACAGTCAACGAACCATGTTCCTTGCAAATAGGGTCTAACACTCTGTATTATGAAGCAGAAAATCTACATCCGCTAAGAGTTTTTCAACCACCCTACTTCCCAGGCGCAAACGAAACTCTGGATGAATTGGCAGAATATATGTCCAAGATACCCGCTCCTAAAAACCCTGAGAAACAACCAACGTTACTCCTCGGAGATGATACAAACCATCGTATCCACCTGGATACAAAATCTCTAGAAGAAATCCGTAACAAAGTGAACAACATTCACTTTGGACCAAAGGCCAAGATTCCTCATATACTCTCCATTACATCCCTATCAATGACCGGACTCTTGTTGCTAATTGCATCTGTGGTGGCAGTAACAAAATATATCGTACCGGCATTCATGACATGGGTTGCTAAACGAAGACAACAGCCCACAGCTGAAAACACCCCCATGGAACCGGTTTACGCTAAAACCCAAGAAAAATTGAAACGGGCACAAAGTCTCCCCAGAGCGAGATCTATACAAGTAGTATAATCAAAAAGATCTATACTCGTTGGTTGGCCCCCGACTCATTCTTGTGTTACTGGCGCAGCATCCTATCCTATCACTACACTGGTTTACGAAAATAAGTTAAAATAATAGTAGCAAACATAAGATAAAGCGAACACGCGAAATTTAATATTGCATAAAAATAAAGTTTATTTAGTAGTATCTAAGAATAAAATTAACAAACCTAAGTACCAAATAGCAAAATAGAAATAAAAAATTAAATAAGCTAAAAAATAAAATAATAAATAGAAGAAAGAAAGGCAAAAGGTAATAAAATTAAAAGATAAAACATAACCGAAATTTATTTACACAAAAATAATAATAATCAAAATAATAAGTGAAAAAAAAAACTAGACATTAAGAGATAAAAGATATATTTCAAAAGAAACAAACAAAGTTCTAACAATTAAGAAAATAAAAGAAAGAAAAGCATAATATAATAGAATTAAAACAAACATATAACCAGGTAAAATATAATCAAAACAAAAAAAAGAGGTTATTAATAGTAATAAATAAAAAATAACTTATATTCAGTAACACTAAGTAGTACATAGGAATAATTAACTAACTAGTAAGATATAGACATAAAATCCCTAGGTTATACTAAATAGAAAATGGAATAGGTTAAATATATACGATGCAAGCTAAAACTAGAATAAATTAATTTTGTAACAAACACAAAAATGTAAAAACTCAACCGAAAACCGCCAAAGACCTAGCCGCCAAAAACGCACCCACATCAACTTCCCCTGAGAATTATTCCTCTTCAAAGAATAATTCTCTTTTTCTCAGAGGGAAGGATTGTTATATACCTAAAATAATTAATATTTTAGCATAAACCTAAAATAAATAATATTTTTGAATAAACCTGAAAAAGGGCAAAACATAAAAATTATTCAATAAATTTTAACATAAGCTAACCATGCTTAAAACATGGTTAGCTTATCTCTTAAATGGGTGAAGAAAATTGCATCAGCAATTTTCCTCACATACCATAAATTTTTCTCATAAAACGACTTGGGAAAAACAGAAGTTTCAGTTTACAACCCAAGTCGTTTTATTTAAAAAATTTTCACGACAAATTTTGCCTTCAGCAAAATTTGTCACTTCAACAATTTAATTAAAAAATAAATCAAAAAGCAAATCGTACCTTCAGTACAATTTGCCGTGAAAAAATTCAATATGTATGTACATACGTACATACATATTGTGTAAAAAGCTTTCACGATAAGAAACGCGCGCCGCATAAATGCATTGTATGTATATGCGCGCCGCGATTTCAAACGACGGGACGGTGGCTGATGTTTTAAAAAGTGTAAGATTACATTTTTGAAGCCATCGTTCAACGCGAATAACTTTGGACATGTTCAAACATGTCCAGAATTAAAAAGTAAAATTTTCTCAGGATAAGAAAATGCAATTTAGCATTTTCTATCCTGAACGACGGCTCTTGATCACGATGAATGTGATCAAGAGTTGAGTTGATTTTTAATTTCTGATTACGGCGGATCGAGAGTGGGTTTTTGTTTTTTTGGTATGTTGGCGAGCGTTTGTTGAGCGGTAAATAAAAAAAAGAAAGAGTTTTAAGTTTGTTGAGCGGTAAATAAAACAAGAAAGAGTTTTAAGTTTGTTGAGCGGTAAATAAAAAAAGAAAGAGTTTTAAGTTTGTTGAACGCAGGAGTTTAAGTTTTTTTTTGAACGGAAGAATATAAAAAATCGAGTTTTAAGTTTTGGAACGAAAAAATTATAAAAAGATAGAGTTTTAAGTTTTTGAACGGAATTTGTAAAGAAGAGTGTTTAGGTTAAAAAGGAAAAGTGTAACAATAAAAGTGTCATTAAATAACACAAAAAGGAGAGTGTTTGTGTGCAGAGAGAAACCCAAAATCAGAAAAGGATTAGATCCAAGTGGGAGCTTGACAGTGAGTACCCCTTTGGGTTATATATAAATATATAACAATTGCTCCACATGCAGCATTTGAGGCGTCCGTAGTAATAATGCATTGGGTTTTGAAATCAGGGTGCTGAAGTATTATTGGAGATATTAGGCTTGATTTAAGTGTATCGAAAGATTTTTGTTGGATTTCTGCCCATTCAAATCTTGTATTATTTTTCGGAAGCAGTTTGTTTAATGGCAGTGCTATTTCTGCGAAGTTGGGGATGAAACGGCGATAGTAATTACAAAACGCCACGAATCGTCTGACTTCGTCGGCGTGTTTTGGGATAGGGTAATTTTTAACTACCTCGTATTTTGAATTGTCTGGGCTTATGCCTTGTGATGATATTCGGTGTCCAAGATAGGTGACTTCTGTTTGGAAAAATTTGTATTTCTCAGGATTCAATTTTAGGTTACGTTCTCGTAATCTGTTTCATACTGTCTGCAAATTTTTAATGCGCTGCGACTGTGAAAACCCGACTACTATGATATCGTCAATGCATAGAAAAGCTACTTCCGGTGTTAAACCAGTCATAGCGATGGTCATCATCCGTTGGAAACTGGTTGGGCTTATGTTAAGTCCGAAAGGGAGTCGGGTGTATTGGTAGTGACCTCGATTAGTTGAGAAAGCTGTGAGCTTTCTAGAAGATTTTTCTAGTGGTATTTGGTGGAATCCGGCCATAAGCTCAAGTGTAGAGAACTATTTGGCTCGGTCCATTTGGTCGAGTATCTCCTCTATACGAGGTAATGGAAATTTATCTGCCAAGATCTTTTTATTAAGGTTCCTGAAATCAACTACTAAACGCAATTTTTTACTTTGGTTGTTGGATTTTTTGTGTACTAGTAGTATTGGATAATTAAAATGAGAAACGGTATTCTCTATTATTCCGCCTACTAGCATTTTGTCTACTTGCCTGCTAATCTCGGTTTTGTGCGCTTCTGGAATTCGGTAGTTTTTTGTGTATACTGCTCTATCATCAGTTACTTCTATATTTTATTTGTAAAAGTTATTGGTTGTTGAAGGTTTGCTGTCTAAAGCAAATATATATTCATATTCTCGACATAATTTTTCAAATTTAATTTTGGCGTAGTCTGGAATGCTGTTTAGGTTTAATTTGGAAACATCTTGTTCTGTTCTTTTTGATTTTATTGTGTCTGTATAAATAGTGTTAAAGTTTGAAAGTGGTTGTGTTTTTATATCGAATCTTCGAGTGTTGTTATTTTATTTTTAGTGTTTAGCAGCCTGACTAGTTGATAGTTTTGTGAAGTTATTGCTCCTGCAATGTATATACCTGGGTGGATTTCTTGACCAGTGATCACTATATCTCGGGCACTTTCTTGATCTTTGATATTAAATTTTCTCATTATTTCACATTGAGGTGGTATGGTAATAGAGTTTTCGGATGGACCATTTGTTGTTGGGATTTCTGCTGAGCTGTTAGGTGTGTGTGTGTATTGTAAGGGTCCACGTATCATAGTCGATAATGGTCTTGAATTTAGCTAGGAAATCTAGTCCTAGAATTGCGTCAGCTCCGAAGGAAAAGTCATCCTCTACTATTTGAAATAAGTGTTCGACCATGCATTGGTCGTTGAAACGTAATTTTGTGTATGTGGCCCCAATTGATTGCCTCTTAGTATTCGTAACCCCTTGAATAATGTAAGTGTTTTTAGGATAGTAAGGTTGTTCTTTGCTAATTTTTCCCCTCTTGAATATGGATATATCTGCCCCTGTGTCTATAATCAAGGTACATACTGACCCGCACTGTCAACATACGCTTTAATAAAATTTGATAAGGAGAGGTTTAGGCAATGTATGCTTGGCTTGAACTTGACGCAGCCCCCAACCGTGATGTCTCTTCCTCTGGTTGGGGGGCTTGGTATTCCCCCGATTGGAAGTAGTTTACATTTCTCCTTTGATTATAGGTATTGTTTGTTCTTGTGTTGTTTTGGTAACGTATATTACTATTTGATGGAGCATTACCAATATATCTTTTATTACGGTGATTATATTGATTTCGTGGTTGTGCATGTCTATTATTATTTGCCATGTTTCTATCGTATTGTTGTTTGGGCCAACACTCCCTATTCCTGATATAGTTATTTTGATTGTTAAAGCTTTGGTTGTTATTATAATGAAACTTTCTTGATGGGTTGGTATTATAATGTAGGACATTACTTGGCTGTGGTTTATCTACTGATATTGCCTTCGCAGTTACCTCTGAAAGTGTTGCGAGGTTACTGGCCTTTAATATAATTGCTGTTTCCGCATTTGCAACATAATTCGTAAATGACTGTATTGAAAATTTTTCAGCCAATTTTTCGGCTGCTTCTCCAGTTGCTACTTTCTCTGTTATAAAGGCTCTCGTTAGTTGGCCTGATAAAGTTTCTATTTGGTTGGAAAAATCTGAGTTTTTGCTGCCTTGCTGGCATGATCGTAGTTGTACCAGGATGGCATCTGACGATAATTTTGCCGAAAATTTTTCTTTTAACTTGGCCTTGATTGTTAATACTGTATTTGTGCCTTCTGATATTACGTACTTGGCTTTTCCCGTTATACGTGTCTTGATGAATTTGATCATAATTGGTTTATGCGCATTCGCTGTTAGCTCATCTAGTAATTCCATAGACTCAGTTTCATCCTGCTTTCCATCATAGGGTTGTATGAGCGATGTAGCTGTTTTTATGTCAAAAGCCATCGTTGTTTTTCTCTGAGTTTTAATAACCTCCAAGATTTTGTTTGCTGTCTTTCTAATTTTTTTTCGTAGATGTGTTTTTTTTTTCAAAATTGCTTCCACATCCGATGTATTAGTGGGTTTTCTGTTGCTTTGTTTATTCCTCTTTCTCTTTCAGAGATTTCGTGGTATACGGACGGTTTACTATTTTATTAAAGTTGGTCAATATTGCATCAATTTCTTTTTCTATCTTTATAAGTGCTTCCATTTATCAGACAGTTGCTATATTTAGTTTCGCTGGAGTACTGAGGTATCTTTTCCTTAAACACCTTCTATGGTCTTTATACAGTATGTTCGGTTCCAGTATATCGACACACAGTACAGTGCACCTAAAAATAGGAAATACCACATAGAATCGCATTCATGGAAAGAAGTTAATAAAAAAAACTTATCTGACTGAGCAGCCGCTGAATGTCACCTCAATTAAAATGATCGTTCCAATAAGCTATAAGAGAAATTGTAAACAATAGATTAGTTAGGTTAAATTTGATGGATTATCTAGGTTAAGTTAGATGAATTATTTATCTTCTTGTTAGATAAGACATAGGCTTAGGTTCTCATTAGTAAAACAACACAAACGTCATGTACAAGACACAATATAGGTACACATTTAATAATTTCAAATTGGTTTTAATACACCATACTTACCAAAGTTTTTGTAACACAAATCACACCGCAGCACGACTTGACATTTCCTTTACCATTTTCTTGTAACCATATTCTTCGTTGAATTCGTTCATTTTTGACGACTTCTATGTACCATAAACTTTTTTTTGTAGATAGAAACAGACATATTTTGGAAAATGAGAAAAAAAATTGAATCTCTCGCAAAAACAAAAAAGGGGAAATTTCTATATATTAAAATATTTCGTACTGTAAAAACGGTACAGATTCTAGAATCTTTAAGAATTTTTTAGAAACTCTCTACAAAAAGGGGAGGTCAGTCAAAAGGGAAGACTTGCAGCGCGCGCAACTTCGGAATCTTAAAAAAAATATCGAAATCAAAGTGAGAGCATACCCAAAAAAATTAGAAATCGAACTTCGTTATTTCTGATATGAACTGTTGCGGTTTGAAAAGCTTAATGTTTAGATTCTCTAATATCTTGTTTCCTAGGATTTTAAATGCGGTTAAATTAATTGTTTTAAATATTTCACTTTCTGCAGAAAGTTTCAGAGTCTTGGTCTGAAATTGTTTGTAGATATCATTATCCAATATTTCGAGTACCTGCTCTAGTGCTGGCTCTATGGTTGGATATTTTTTATATTTATATACCGCTTATATAATTGTTCATACTTGTGCACTATATTAATTTCTATTTGTGTTTCTTTATTCCTACAGTTCGTAATTTTTACCTTTAGTTCAGGAAATTTGACTATCTTTGTTGGGGATGATACCCAAACGCGCAGTTGATCAGGCTGCGGGGTTATAGGAGTATTTTTTATTTCCTCGGACATTATGTCTGGTTCTTTTTGGTTTGCCATCGCCCGGATTTGGATGCGTCGGACATTGATTTCCTTCAAATCGTCAATGTCAAGTTGTATTCTTGATAACGCCTCGGGTCCGTTATTTTCTTTTCCTTTTACGTATTTGACTTGGAAATCAAATTCCTCTAAATCTAACCTCATTCGTGTGAGTTTAGATGACGGATTTTTCATTCCGAAGAAATATGTTAAGGGTCAATGATCTGTCCTTATTATGAATTTTCTGCCATAAACACAAGGCTTAAAATGGATAATTGCCCAATGTATTGCCGCGAGTTCCTTTTCGATTACTGACTTATTCTTTTCTCCGGCGGTAAATGTTTTGCTAGCGTATGCGATTGGGTGTTCTGTTCCGTCGATATTTTGTAACAAGATTGCTCCACATGCAGCATTTGAGGCGTCCGTAGTAATAATGAATTGGGTTTTGAAATCAGGGTGCTGAAGTATTATTGGAGATATTAGGCTTGATTTAAGTGTATCGAAAGATTTTTGTTGGATTTCTGCCCATTCAAATCTTGTATTATTTTTCGGAAGCAGTTTGTTTAATGGCAGTGCTATTTCTGCGAAGTTGGGGATGAAACGGCGATAGTAATTACAAAACGCCACGAATCGTCTGACTTCGTCGGCGTGTTTTGGGATAGGGTAATTTTTAACTACCTCGTATTTTGAATTGTCTGGGCTTATGCCTTGTGATGATATTCGGTGTCCAAGATAGGTGACTTCTGTTTGGAAAAATTTGTATTTCTCAGGATTCAATTTTAGGTTACGTTCTCGTAATCTGTTTCATACTGTCTGCAAATTTTTAATGCGCTGCGACTGTGAAAACCCGACTACTATGATATCGTCAATGCATAGAAAAGCTACTTCCGGTGTTAAACCAGTCATAGCGATGGTCATCATCCGTTGGAAACTGGTTGGGCTTATGTTAAGTCCGAAAGGGAGTCGGGTGTATTGGTAGTGACCTCGATTAGTTGAGAAAGCTGTGAGCTTTCTAGAAGATTTTTCTAGTGGTATTTGGTGGAATCCGGCCATAAGCTCAAGTGTAGAGAACTATTTGGCTCGGTCCATTTGGTCGAGTATCTCCTCTATACGAGGTAATGGAAATTTATCTGCCAAGATCTTTTTATTAAGGTTCCTGAAATCAACTACTAAACGCAATTTTTTACTTTGGTTGTTGGATTTTTTGTGTACTAGTAGTATTGGATAATTAAAATGAGAAACGGTATTCTCTATTATTCCGCCTACTAGCATTTTGTCTACTTGCCTGCTAATCTCGGTTTTGTGCGCTTCTGGAATTCGGTAGTTTTTTGTGTATACTGCTCTATTATCAGTTACTTCTATATTTTATTTGTAAAAGTTATTGGTTGTTAAAGGTTTGCTGTCTAAAGCAAATACATATTCATATTCTCGACATAATTTTTCAAATTTAATTTTGGCGTAGTCTGGAATGCTGTTTAGGTTTAATTTGGAAACATCTTGTTCTGTTCTTTTTGATTTTATTGTGTCTGTATAAATAGTGTTAAAGTTTGAAAGTGGTTGTGTTTTTATATCGAATCTTCGAGTGTTGTTATTTTATTTTTAGTGTTTAGCAGCCTGACTAGTTGATAGTTTTGTGAAGTTATTGCTCCTGCAATGTATATACCTGGGTGGATTTCTTGACCAGTGATTACTATATCTCGGGCACTTTCTTGATCTTTGATATTAAATTTTCTCATTATTTCACATTGAGGTGGTATGATAATAGAGTTTTCGAATGGACCATTTGGTGTTGGGATTTCTGCTGAGCTGTTAGGTGTGTGTGTGTGTGTATTGTAAGGGTCCACGTATCATAGTCGATAATGGTCTTGAATTTAGCTAGGAAATCTAGTCCTAGAATTGCGTCAGCTCCGAAGGAAAAGTCATCCTCTACTATTTGAAATAAGTGTTCGACCATGCATTGGTCGTTGAAACGTAATTTTGTGTATGTGGCCCCAATTGATTGCCTCTTAGTATCCGTAACCCCTTGAATAATGTAAGTGTTTTTAGGATAGTAAGGTTGTTCTTTGCTAATTTTTCCCCTCTTGAATATGGATATATCTGCCCCTGTGTCTATAATCAAGGTACATACTGACCCGCACATGTCGACATACGCTTTAATAAAATTTGATAAGGAGAGGTTTAGGCAATGTATGCTTGGCTTGAACTTGACGCAGCCCCCAACCGTGTTGTTTCTTCCTCTGGTTGGGGGGCTTTGTATTCCCCCGATTGGAAGTAGTTTACATTTCTCCTTTGATTATAGGTATTGTTTGTTCTTGTGTTGTTTTGGTAACGTATATTACTATTTGATGGAGCATTACCAATATATCTTTTATTACGGTGATTATATTGATTTCGTGGTTGTGCATGTCTATTATTATTTGCCATGTTTCTATCGTATTGTTGTTTGGGCCAACACTCCCTATTCCTGATATAGTTATTTTGATTGTTAAAGCTTTGGTTGTTATTATAATGAAACTTTCTTGATGGGTTGGTATTATAATGTAGGACATTACTTGGCTGTGGTTTATCTACTGATATTGCCTTCGCAGTTACCTCTGAAAGTGTTGCGTGGTTACTGGCCTTTAATATAATTGCTGTTTCCGCATTTGCAACGTAATTCGTAAATGACTGTATTGAAAATTTTTCAGCCAATTTTTCGGCTGCTTCTCCAGTTGCTACTTTCTCTGTTATAAAGGCTCTCGTTAGTTGGCCTGATAAATTTTCTATTTGGTTGGAAAAATCTGAGTTTTTGCTGCCTTGCTGGCATGATCGTAGTTGTACCAGGATGGCATCTGACGATAATTTTGCCGAAAATTTTTCTTTTAACTTGGCCTTGATTGTTAATACTGTATTTGTGCCTTCTGATATTACGTACTTGGCTTTTCCCGTTATACGTGTCTTGATGAATTTGATCATAATTGGTTTATGCGCATTCGCTGTTAGCTCATCTAGTAATTCCATAGACTCAGTTTCATCCTGCTTTCCATCATAGGGTTGTATGAGCGATGTAGCTGTTTTTATGTCAAAAGCCATCGTTGTTTTTCTCTGAGTTTTAATAACCTCCAAGATTTTGTTTGCCGTGTTTCTAATTTTTTTTCGTAGATGTGTTTTTTTTTCAAAATTGTTTCCACATCCGATGTATTAGTGGGTTTTCTGTTGCTTTGTTTATTCCTCTTTCTCTTTCAGAGATTTCGTGGTATACGGACGGTTTACTATTTTATTAAAGTTGGTCAATATTGCATCAATTTCTTTTTCTATCTTTATAAGTGCTTCCATTTATCAGACAGTTGCTATATTTAGTTTCGCTGGAGTACTGAGGTATCTTTTCCTTAAACACCTTCTATGGTCTTTATACAGTGTGTTCGGTTCCAGTATATCGACACATAGTACAGTGCACCTAAAAATAGGAAATACCCCATAGAATCGCATTCATGGAAAGAAGTTAATAAAAAAAACTTATCTGACTGAGCAGCCGCTGAATGTCACCTCAATTAAAATGATCGTTCCAATAAGCTATAAGAGAAATTGTAAACAATAGATTAGTTAGGTTAAATTTGATGGATTATCTAGGTTAAGTTAGATGAATTATTTATCTTCTTGTTAGATAAGACATAGGCTTAGGTTCTCATTAGTAAAACAACACAAACGTCATGTACAAGACACAATATAGGTACACATTTAATAATTTCAAATTGGTTTTAATACACCATACTTACCAAAGTTTTTGTAACACAAATCACACCGCAGCACGACTTGACATTTCCTTTACCATTTTCTTGTAACCATATTCTTCGTTGAATTCGTTCATTTTTGACGACTTCTATGTACCATAAACTTTTTTTTGTAGATAGAAACAGACATATTTTGGAAAATGAGAAAAAAAATTGAATCTCTCGCAAAAACAAAAAAGGGGAAATTTCTATATATTAAAATATTTCGTACCGTAAAAACGGTACAGATTCTAGAATCTTTAAGAATTTTTTAGAAACTCTCTACAAAAAGGGGAGGTCAGTCAAAAGGGAAGACTTGCAGCGCGCGCAACTTCGGAATCTTAAAAAAAATTGTCACGCTGCCCTCTTATGCGTGAAAAGCGGTAGCTCTAGTGGAGGAAGGCCGTGGATTCAATTAGGCGAAAACCAACTCTCTTTTGTTCATGTAATGGGCGCCACGTGATTTTTGTGATAGAGCTATCACCAAACTCAGCGTGTCAGTGCAGCGATTCAAAGAACGAACAAGTAACCTTGAGATATATCCTTACTTTATTCTATCATTCACTTTCAGAACTATAAAATATTTCATACAAAAATTCACTTTCAATATTAAGAAATTAGTGACGGAAACTATAAATGTATCTATATGCCGTGTATATTACTAAGCTAAAAAAAAACAATTTTTTTAAATCGCATACTTAACTTTAGAGAATACGTAGCAACATGGAGCGCCTCCGAATCAAACGACCCAAGTGTACAACACAAATTCTGCTCCAAGATTCCTTGCCGGTTACTTCGATCAATCCAATTTTCAATCCTTGAACCTTTAATATGTCACTATGGTTGTGCAATTTTACAGAAGCGAAAACAAAACGAATCAAACTCGACTTAACCATTCACTTTATTCTTTTTTTCTTTTGTGTTCTTCTTTACTCTTCTAGAACTCGCACTGCAATGAACTCCTGTCAAGGGAGCAGAGCCGTAGGGCGCCCGACTTGTCGGATGTTAATGCCCCTTTCCAGTAAAACCTTTGTGTCTGTTCACATCGGCTTGAAATTTGTAGCAGCGATCCATATAGATAGTGGTCACTTGTTTACTTTCCTATAGGTGCTTCATGTACAAATAAAATTGTCACTATTGCTCTAGCTCACTCTAGCCAGGGTATGCACTATCAGTATTATGTTCCCTTTTTTTTCTTTTTTTTTTATTAATTTTTTTTTCTTTTCATAAATCTTGTTTTGTTTTGCTTAGATCTTTCTTTTCATGACAGAAGGAATTTGGACCAGCACTAAATATACGTATTTACAGATAAATTATATGGCGGCATCCATGTTGCTGAAGTATTTAATTTAGTACTAACATTATATTAACAATTTCACTAAATCTATTGTAGCCGGTAGTGAGCCGATGAACAATCAATAGTTTCAATTAATATCTGTTAGCAGGTAGTGAATCACTTAACAACAACAAAAAAAAAATTCAATTCCCTGCTATATTTTATGATTTCTGTTTGTCTACACTAACTATGCTTAAGTTATAATTTCCCCAAGTTAGTTCAAAATTAAATTTTCCCTTAAAATACATTTGATGACGATGGGTAACCCTACTGTCTTGTAATTCTACTCCTAGATCTCCCTCTTATGGCCTCGAACACGATGACATTTATAGGTGGTCTGCACGAACTATATTTGTGTATGCATGTGTGTGTGCATGTGTTAGATTTGGTGGATACGTGGTGTTGTGCCTAGGTGTGTCGTATGCGTGTCTGATCAAGGTGATTGGTACGTGTTCTTCTTTTCCCTTTTTTTTTGTTATTATCTGTTTATACTTCAATCTGCCATGCTCTTCTAACCCGTTGTGGCTTTAGATCCTAAAACAAAAAGAACTAAACAGAATCAATCGTTCATATATATAATATCACAAACACTGACATGTAACACTCCTCCCTTTCTTCCTAAAGTTTTCGGTTAAAATACCGAAATCTTTACACATTTACCGAACTTCCGACAACAAGGCACAAATATATATATAGGCATCTCAGAGCAATTAATATGTAGAAAATTACTCAGAATACGGGCACTTAGCGGTAGCGCTCAAGATGTGGCATTTAGGACTGATCTGTTACCGCATGCAACCATATATATATTTTATAGTGTAACAAATTCCGAATCCTAATCGATAACGTCAAACACCTGGCGGGGAGTATACTGTATTGCGACAAAGCGGAGTAGACTAGGTCTGGAGGGAAGGTACTAATAAAACCTTCAGCACTAACTAGGAATGTTGGATAACATGATGGACTTCGTGCAGACACCATCCCAACATCGATGAGACCGATGCTAAGAATAAATACCGCTGAGAAGGCATCAACAAAAAAAAATGATATACCCAATTACTTTTAATATATAGGATTGTTGTCGCTAATCACTGGGTAAGTCTGTACTGTATGGTTTCAGATCTTTAACATTCCAAATACCGCACCTCTTCCCTATACCATTCTCTAGTTCGTACGTCCACGGTGAAACTCGACGCTTTATGATAAAAGGGCCCACATACTTAGGTGCCAACTTAGCAGCAAAATGTTGCGCTGCATCAGATAGTACAAAATTCCTTCTCCAGACTAAATCTTTTGGGAAATAACTACTGTCTCTCCTACGAAGATTATATTGGTTCTGACTTGTTTCAGAGGCTTTCTTTAAACGTCCCTTCACTTCCCTCTGCAGTTCTATTAGGGCTTTAGCGTGTGATTGCATATCGTGTTCTTCACTTTCTTTAAATTCTTTTATGCCCGTCCCATTGATCGATATCTCCCTACCAAAATTGACGAAATAAGGGGTTAGCTTCGTTACTTCGTGTTGCGATGTTCGAATAGCACAAGCCACCTTTTGTAGCTGAAAATCCCAATTGCGATGGTTATCCGAAATATACGCACGAAGCATTGTTTTTGCGACCTGATTTACTCGTTCTGAGGGGTTCGCCTGAGGATGGTATAAAGCTGTAAAATTTATTTGTATCCCATATCCATTGCAA
This sequence comes from Dioctria rufipes, assembly GCA_963924295.1. Classification (NCBI taxonomy): domain Eukaryota; kingdom Metazoa; phylum Arthropoda; class Insecta; order Diptera; family Asilidae; genus Dioctria; species Dioctria rufipes. Next base: position 1,108,977 of record CAWUPM010001419.1, on the reverse strand, counting down.
AGTTTACTAAATTCTTTACTCCTAAATTGGACCCCGTTATCGCATATTATGTTCCTGGGTGCACCGAATAACAAAATCACGTGGTCTTCAATATTTCGGCTTACCAGTTTTGCGGTGGCAGATCTCAAAGGAAAGAGGAGGACGAACTTGCTGAACTGATCTAGCACCGTCAGTATGAAGGAGTAGCCTCGGTTCGACTTCGGGAGTGGGCCTATCAAATCGATACATAAGGTTTCCCAGGGACGGCTTGCGTGCCTTCGTATGGACATTAACCCGGCAGGCTTACGTAATTCCGGTTTGACCGCTTGGCACGTTAGACAATTTCTTACGTATCTCGCAACATCTTTTCGCATCCCTGGCCAAAAACACCTTTGTTGGAGGCGGTCGTAGCTTTTTTGGACCCCCCCATGACCGGATGTTGGTTTATCATGAACGTCATATAAAATTTCTCTCCGCTTTTCTTTAGGAACTACCTCTTTCCAATGGTCCGAGTCGACTGCTAAGGAAGGATATTTTAATCGAACGTGTTTCCATAGTTTTCCTTGCTCGACTCGCCAATCTGGAAATAGTGAGGGACTCACTCCTACTCGTTCTAGCATTTTATTGTACCACTTGTCTGTAGAACTTATCCCTGGTTCTGTACATACTGAGTGAATTACAGGGACGGATCTCGAGAGAAAGTCGGGAAGAACGTGCTCTTTACCTTTTCGATGTAAAATATCAAAATCATGCTGCTGCATTTTCACCGACCACCTGGCAAGACGCCCATTCGGATCTTTCAGATTGTTAAGCCAAACCAATGAAGCATGATCCGTAACAACTACGAAACGCGAGCCTTCCAAATAAGGTCTTAATTTATCTACTGCCCATAAAACAGCGAGGCATTCACGCTCTGTCGTTGAGTAGTTTCTTTCGCAACGGTTCAAGGAGCGGCTTAAATACGCGATAACTCTTTCCCCATCCTCCTCCTTTTGGGTTAATACAGCACCTATTCCGTACCCGGAAGCATCTGCGTGCACAATAAAAGGAAGTTCGAAGTTAGGACACGACAAGATTGGGGCACTTACTAATTTGTCTTTAATGGCTTTGAAGGATAGCTCACACTCTTCACTCCAAATAAATTTTTTGTTCTTCTTGAGGAGGGCTGTTATAGGTGCGCAGAGGCACGAGAACGATGGAACAAATCGCCTATACCACGAGACCATTCCTATCAGTCGTCGAACCTCACTCACAGTTTTAGGACGCGGAATGTCTAAAATACACTTTACTTTATCTGGATCCACCTGTAATCCGTTTGCACCGACAACATACCCCAAATACTTAAGTTCGGCTCGGCAAAACTCACATTTATCGTAATTTATCACTAGACCGGCTTTGTGTAGGCGTTGAAATACATCTTTTAGGACTTCTAGGTGTTTCTCAAAAGTTTGAGTAACGATGATAACATCGTCTAAGTACACAAACACGTGGTTGTCCAGGGCACTAGACAAAACGCGGTCTATAAGCCTCTGCCAGGTCGCAGGAGAATTGGTGAGACCAAATGGCATTCGGCAAAACTGGAAAAGTCCTTTCCCGGGCACCGTGAATGCCGTATACTCTTTAAAATTTTCTGCCATCGGGACCTGCCAGAAAGCTGACTTGATATCGAGGGATGATATATATTTAGCGTCTCTTAGCTTGTCCAGCGTTGACGATACGTATGGGATCGGATAAGCATCCTTTTCCGTAACTTTATTTAGTTTCCTATAATCTACGCAAAAACGGAAGCTGCCATCCCTCTTCTTTACCAAAACTATGGGCGACGACCAAGCACTATCAGACGGCTCCACAATACCATCCTCCAACATTTTGTCCAGCTTGATATTAATAGCCTTTTGAATCGCAGGAGATACTGGATAGTACCTCTGCTTTATTGGTGGCGAATTTGTCCTTATAACGTGCTCTACTACATTTGTCTTTCCTAATCCCTTTCCCATTATTTGCTTTGTTTCAGCCATCAGATTTTCAAGTCTACGCCCCTGATCCTCCGTAAGTGTGGATCGACTCTCTATGGAACAAATATTAACCTGACTGGTACGACTTTTAAAATCCCACATATCCTCGCATAAATTTGCTGTAATATTCATTGTTTTCCAAAAATCGGACCCTAATATAATCTGATGAGGTAACAATGGGATTATCAAAACTTCCAGTACCTTTATCATGCCTTTTAATTCTATGGGTAAATTTGCTGTGCCCATCACCTCAACCTTGTCGCCATTTGCAAGCGTCGCTGAGCTCTTGATAGAGGTGACCACTTTTATATTCATTGCTTGTAACTTCTGCCACCCAGTCTTCCCAATTACCGTCCTGGAAGCCCCTGAGTCCAGCAGTCCAATCATCGGTGTGTTGAAAATTGAAACCTCTAAATACGGCCTTTCATCTTCACTCGTGCGAAGATAAAATCCAGCATAGCTGATTTAAAAAGATCGTTTTTATCAACTTCAATGAACTTAAATACACTTTTAACTACTGCGGCTTTCTTGAAACTATTGGAACTCAGGATGCCGCCTACTGCTGAGCTCTCGACGCGTTTCCCGAATTTCCGCGGCTATTATTATTATTGCCTTGTGATGCACAGTTAGGACAACGAGCACGCATAACTCCGACGGTACCACACCCGAAACAGCAACGGGGCTGCCTACAAAGTCGGAATGTGTGCCCTTCCTTTTGGCAGTTATAACATTTGTATACGGGGTTTGCTCTGGGTTGGCTTGAAATTGCTGATATTTGCGGGTTTGTGTAAGAAACGTAAGCAAGGTCGGGTTCCAACAGCTGTGTATGACGCCTAGAAGGGGGGGGGGGTATAAATGCAGGCACCCGTGGGACTATTCTTCCAGTCAGTGTGCAATTTAGAATCTCTTCATCCTCGCTGGCTGACCCACCGGATATATTCGATTCTATTTTCGACTGTATGGACCCTAGGGCAGAAATCAGTTCAGATTTCAGTTGTTTCTTTAGCGCTATCTGTTCTGGCCTTTCTGGTTTCATTCGATTAATTCTGTCCAATGCCCAGTTGATTTTTGAGTTTATCTTGGCGTAAGTACTACTAGAAGCATCATCCGCAAAACTCTCAATGACTATGTTAAGTTCCGTAATTTTATTCTTTACTGACTCTACATCTTGATCAAAAGTAAAGGGGTATTTATCAGCCTTCAGAAGATCACCCGTCTTCTCTACTTTAAAGGCCCCTCTTAACTTTTTCCGCATCTCATCTACTGAGCCAGTTTCTAAGCCCCGTACTAGTAGTTGATAACTCAACTCATCTTGAGTGAGGCGATTAACTTCCATTATGGGAAACAAATATCGGAACTATTTATGAGTTTTACTGCAGATAATAACTACGCGCGGCTATTAGTACCAGGCGACCAGGATTTACACAAACTATAATAGTAAATCCACAAAACACGGATTACGAGACTACTTCAGTATAATTAAGCAATACTCAAACTTAGTCAGCGGAAATATAATCGATTAATCACAGGAAAAAAAAATTTTCCGCAGAGCGGAACTTATGCTGATAAGGAACAACTTCTAAGAGACCAATATAAAGACAGTATCTCTACCCTATTTATTTCCGAAATTGTTAGCCGTGGATATTCCCCACTAGTTTAATCGTACGTCATCAGCCAAGCTGATAACCAGCTGCAACGAGCTCTACGATAGTGACCGGACCCGTTGATGAAATATTAATTCAGGCGCAACTCTACTAAAAGTATTGACCTACTGTTCATGCGTCTACCAAGCTTTTATATAACAATTGCTATCCTTTGCTATGTGATAGTCAGAGTTAAAACTGATCCGAATTAAAGCTCTCACCGTCTTCTATGGTTTTAAAAAAAATTTATATCTTTGTGGCCTTCGAGAAATCTAATAAAGCGTCACCTGGTTTTACAACAAAAAAAATTTTAATCAAGTCTGACCTTTCTTCTGTAGCACTTTTATTGGGAAGCCATCTAGTACTCTATATGGCTATACATAGGTCCGATTAATGCCCTTTGTGATGACAATGTTACATATCTAGCACTTAACGAAATTCAGTAACTAAATTTTTCGAGATCACGCGTAATTTTGCAACTATTCCAGGTATTCCCAAAATACATATATATCCTAGTTATTTGGACTTAATGAAACAAAAAGGATCATGAACTGGTAAGCAAAACAAACAAACAAACAAAATTACAAGTGTTTGAGGAATCGTATTATGTCGCTATACCTACACCAATTCCGGTAATATTTTTGAAGTGACTAATTTAGGTGGGTATTTGCCGTTTATCTTGATGTGACATTCCTGGCCACTTAAAGATTTAAAGCTTAGGTAAAGATCATACTCCTGAAATGAATATAATTTTTGCTGCCGAAAATTCTATAACAGTTGTTTGTTGTGTTAAGTTAATCACCCCTGAATCACTTAATTAATTTATCTTTTCCAACGTTTTTTTTTCTTTTTTTTTTTTTTAAACATTCATTTTAAGAATGCTCGTTCCAATAAAATCAATAAACTTCAGTTTGCATTTCATACAAAATATTGAAACCTTTTACTCTTCCTATAAATCAAACCCAATAGGCTTCAAGTGGCCAAACGTTCATAATTTTCATCCTTTGTAACAGAGGCAGAACAATCAAATTAGACCCCTACCTCACGTGAAACGTCTCGCCGAAATATTCTAAATAAAATAATTTTTCTTTGTCCTCGTACAAAATGCAGTACCAAAACTATGTGAGATGACGTAGCGGGTATGTAGGCGTATATATATATAGAAGTTAGCTGTTCCCTGAAAAGAAACGGTTCACGAACGCACCAACCCAATTTCAGATACTAATGGCACTACTGTAACTAACCAACTGTATCACAAACCTATTTAATAAGCAGCTGCTTGACTCCAAAGCATTCGCAGGGTCTATAAAATGCCAACGATAAATTTTTTTTCTTTTTTTCCACTTAAATTATTATTATATGATAATATTCGCAGAACACTCCTATGTACCTACCTACATAGGTACAGAACTATAAATTTCTGCCCGATTGCTTTGAGATGCACTATGTACTATATGATTAATTATATGAACACTTACTGTAGACGACATGCAAATTTTAAAACCTGGATCAGAAATTAAATTTTGATTTTTTTTTTTTTTTTTTTTATATAATATACGTAGGTCTAAAAAAATATATTCCTTGTCATAAATAAGATAATGAATGCTCGCCTTTTAGCGTCTCACACAATAGAATTTGCAGGCACGATTTTCATTACATCATTTTATAATATCACATAATTTTCGCGGACTAAATGGATAAACTGTGTTTAGCCAATCTACTGAAATTTTAGAAGTACTCAGCACTGACACGCAAAATTAGCGGTTTTCTATTGTAGCTTTTGTAACTGTTTGTTCGGCACATGTAACATTTTCACTTTTCTGGATCGATTTTTCAACGCACTTCAGCAGAATGGCCCCACGTTGGGCGCCAAAAATGTCACGCTGCCCTCTTATGCGTGAAAAGCGGTAGCTCTAGTGGAGGAAGGCCGTGGATTCAATTAGGCGAAAACCAACTCTCTTTTGTTCATGTAATGGGCGCCACGTGATTTTTGTGATAGAGCTATCACGAAACTCAGCGTGTCAGTGCAGCGATTCAAAGAACGAACAAGTAACCTTGAGATATATCCTTACTTTATTCTATCATTCACTTTCAGAACTATAAAATATTTCATACAAAAATTCACTTTCAATATTAAGAAATTAGTGACGGAAACTATAAATGTATCTATATGCCGTGTATATTACTAAGCTAAAAAAAAAACAATTTTTTTAAAACGCATACTTAACTTTAGAGAATACGTAGCAACATGGAGCGCCTCCGAATCAAACGACCCAAGTGTACAACACAAATTCTGCTCCAAGATTCCTTGCCTGTTACTTCGATCAATCCAATTTTCAATCCTTGAACCTTTAATATGTCACTATGGTTGTGCAATTTTACAGAAGCGAAAACAAAACGAATCAAACTCGACTTAACCATTCACTTTATTCTTTTTTTCTTTTGTGTTCTTCTTTACTCTTCTAGAACTCGCACTGCAATGAACTCCTGTCAAGGGAGCAGAGCCGTAGGGCGCCCGACTTGTCGGATGTTAATGCCCCTTTCCAGTAAAACCTTTGTGTCTGTTCACATCGGCTTGAAATTTGTAGCAGCGATCCATATAGATAGTGGTCACTTGTTTACTTTCCTATAGGTGCTTCATGTACAAATAAAATTGTCACTATTGCTCTAGCTCACTCTAGCCAGGGTATGCACTATCAGTATTATGTTCCCTTTTTTTTTTTTTTTTTTTTATTAATTTTTTTTTTCTTTTCATAAATCTTGTTTTGTTTTGCTTAGATCTTTCTTTTCATGACAGAAGGAATTTGGACCAGCACTAAATAAATTATATGGCGGCATCCATGTTGCTGAAGTATTTAATTTAGTACTAACATTATATTAACAATTAACAATTTCACTAAATCTATTGTAGCCGGTAGTGAGCCGATGAACAATCAATAGTTTCAATTAATACCTGTTAGCAGGTAGTGAATCACTTAACAACAACAACAAAAAAATTCAATTCCCTGCTATATTTTATGATTTCTGTTTGTCTACACTAACTATGCTTAAGTTATAATTTCCCCAAGTTAGTTCAAAATTAAATTTTCCCTTAAAATACATTTGATGACGATGGGTAACCCTACTGTCTTGTGATTCTACTCCTAGATCTCCCTCTTATGGCCTCGAACACGATGACATTTATAGGTAGTCTGCACGAACTGTATTTGTGTATGCATGTGTGTGTGCATGTGTTAGATTTGGTGGATACGTGGTGTTGTGCCTAGGTGTGTCGTATGCGTGTCTGATCAAGGTGATTGGTACGTGTTCTTCTTTTCCCTTTTTTTTTTTGTTATTATCTGTTTATACTTCAATCTGCCATGCTCTTCTAACCCGTTGTGGCTTTAGATCCTAAAACAAAAAGAACTAAACAGAATCAATCGTTCATATATATAATATCACAAACACTGACATGTAACAAAATATCGAAATCAAAGTGAGAGCATACCCAAAAAAATTAGAAATCGAACTTCGTTGTTTCTGATATGAACTGTTGCGGTTTGAAAATCTTAATGTTTAGATTCTCTAATATCTTGTTTCCTAGGATTTTAAATGTGGTTAAATTAATTGTTTTAAATATTTAACTTTCTGTAGAAAGTTTCAGAGTCTTGGTCTGAAATTGTTTGTAGATATCATTATCCAATATTTCGAGTACCTGCTCTAGTGCTGGCTCTATGGTTGGATATTTTTTATATTTATATACCGCTTATATAATTGTTCATACTTGTGCACTATATTAATTTCTATTTGTGTTTCTTTATTCCTACAGTTCGTAATTTTTACCTTTAGTTCAGGAAATTTGACTATCTTTGTTGGGGATGATACTCAAACGCGCAGTTGATCAGGCTGCGAGGTTATAGGAGTATTTTTTATTTCCTCGGACATTATGTCTGGTTCTTTTTGGTTTGCCATCGCCCGGATTTGGATGCGTCGGACATTGATTTCCTTCAAATCGTCAATGTCAAGTTGTATTCTTGATAACGCCTCGGGTCCGTTATTTTCTTTTCCTTTTACGTATTTGACTTGGAAATCAAATTCCTCTAAATCTAACCTCATTCGTGTGAGTTTAGATGACGGATTTTTCATTCCGAAGAAATATGTTAAGGGTCAATGATCTGTCCTTATTATGAATTTTCTGCCATAAACACAAGGCTTAAAATGGATAATTGCCCAATGTGTTGCCGCGAGTTCCTTTTCGATTACTGACTTATTCTTTTCTCCGGCGGTAAATGCTTTGCTAGCGTATGCGATTGGGTGTTCTGTTCCGTCGATATTTTGTAACAAGATTGCTCCACATGCAATATTTGAGGCGTCCGTAGTAATAATGAATTGGGTTTTGAAATCAGGGTGCTGAAGTATTATTGGAGATATTAGGCTTGATTTAAGTGTATCGAAAGATTTTTGTTGGATTTCTGCCCATTCAAATCTTGTATTATTTTTCGGAAGCAGTTTGTTTAATGGCAGTGCTATTTCTGCGAAGTTGGGGATGAAACGGCGATAGTAATTACAAAACGCCACGAATCGTCTGACTTCGTCGGCGTGTTTTGGGATAGGGTAATTTTTAACTACCTTGTATTTTGAATTGTCTGGGCTTATGCCTTGTGATGATATTCGGTGTCCAAGATAGGTGACTTCTGTTTGGAAAAATTTGTATTTCTCAGGATTCAATTTTAGGTTACGTTCTCGTAATCTGTTTCATACTGTCTGCAAATTTTTAATGTGCTGCGACTGTGAAAACCCGACTACTATGATATCGTCAATGCATAGAAAAGCTACTTCCGGTGTTAAACCAGTCATAGCGATGGTCATCATCCGTTGGAAACTGGTTGGGCTTATGTTAAGTCCGAAAGGGAGTCGGGTGTATTGGTAGTGACCTCGATTAGTTGAGAAAGCTGTGAGCTTTCTAGAAGATTTTTCTAGTGGTATTTGGTGGAATCCGGCCATAAGCTCAAGTGTAGAGAACTATTTGGCTCGGTCCATTTGGTCGAGTATCTCCTCTATACGAGGTAATGGAAATTTATCTGCCAAGATCTTTTTATTAAGGTTCCTGAAATCAACTACTAAACGCAATTTTTTACTTTGGTTGTTGGATTTTTTGTGTACTAGTAGTATTGGATAATTAAAATGAGAAACGGTATTCTCTATTATTCCGCCTACTAGCATTTTGTCTACTTGCCTGCTAATCTCGGTTTTGTGCGCTTCTGGAATTCGGTAGTTTTTTGTGTATACTGCTCTATTATCAGTTACTTCTATATTTTATTTGTAAAAGTTATTGGTTGTTAAAGGTTTTTCAAATTTAATTTTGGCGTAGTCTGGAATGCTGTTTAGGTTTAATTTGGAAACATCTTGTTCTGTTCTTTTTGATTTTATTGTGTCTGTATAAATAGTGTTAAAGTTTGAAAGTGGTTGTGTTTTTATATCGAATCTTCGAGTGTTGTTATTTTATTTTTAGTGTTTAGCAGCCTGACTAGTTGATAGTTTTGTGAAGTTATTGCTCCTGCAATGTATATACCTGGGTGGATTTCTTGACCAGTGATTACTATATCTCGGGCACTTTCTTGATCTTTGATATTAAATTTTCTCATTATTTCACATTGAGGTGGTATGATAATAGAGTTTTCGGATGGACCATTTCGTGTTGGGATTTCTGCTGAGCTGTTAGGTGTGTGTGTGTGTATTGTAAGGGTCCACGTATCATAGTCGATAATGGTCTTGAATTTAGCTAGGAAATCTAGTCCTAGAATTGCGTCAGCTCCGATGGAAAAGTCATCCTCTACTCTTTGAAATAAGTGTTCGACCATGCATTGGTCGTTGAAACGTAATTTTGTGTATGTGGCCCCAATTGATTGCCTCTTAGTATCCGTAACCCCTTGAATAATGTAAGTGTTTTTAGGATAGTAAGGTTGTTCTTTGCTAATTTTTCCCCTCTTGAATATGGATATATCTGCCATTGTGTCTATAATCAAGGTACATACTGACCCGCACATGTCGACATACGCTTTAATAAAATTTGATAAGGAGAGGTTTAGGCAATGTATGCTTGGCTTGAACGTGACGCAGCCCCCAACCGTGTTGTTTCTTCCTCTGGTTGGGGGGCTTGGTATTCCCCCGATTGGAAGTAGTTTACATTTCTCCTTTGATTATAGGTATTGTTTGTTCTTGTGTTGTTTTGGTAACGTATATTACTATTTGATGGAGCATTACCAATATATCTTTTATTACGGTGATTATATTGATTTCGTGGTTGTGCATGTCTATTATTATTTGCCATGTTTCTATCGTATTGTTGTTTGGGCCAACACTCCCTATTCCTGATATAGTTATTTTGATTGTTAAAGCTTTGGTTGTTATTATAATGAAACTTTCTTGATGGGTTGGTATTATAATGTAGGACATTACTTGGCTGTGGTTTATCTACTGATATTGCCTTCGCAGTTACCTCTGAAAGTGTTGCGAGGTTACTGGCCTTTAATATAATTGCTGTTTCCGCATTTGCAACATAATTCGTAAATGACTGTATTGAAAATTTTTCAGCCAATTTTTCGGCTGCTTCTCCAGTTGCTACTTTCTCTGTTATAAAGGCTCTCGTTAGTTGGCCAGATAAATTTTCTATTTGGTTGGAAAAATCTGAGTTTTTGCTGCCTTGCTGGCATGATCGTAGTTGTACCAGGATGGCATCTGACGATAATTTTGCCGAAAATTTTTCTTTTAACTTGGCCTTGATTGTTAATACTGTATTTGCGCCTTCTGATATTACGTACTTGGCTTTTCCCGTTATACGTGTCTTGATGAATTTGATCATAATTGGTTTATGCGCATTCGCTGTTAGCTCATCTAGTAATTCCATAGACTCAGTTTCATCCTGCTTTCCATCATAGGGTTGTATGAGCGATGTAGCTGTTTTTATGTCAAAAGCCATCGTTGTTTTTCTCTGAGTTTTAATAACCTCCAAGATTTTGTTTGCTGTGTTTCTAATTTTTTTTCGTAGATGTGTTTTTTTTTCAAAATTGTTTCCACATCCGATGTATTAGTGGGTTTTCTGTTGCTTTGTTTATTCCTCTTTCTCTTTCAGAGATTTCGTGGTATACGGACGGTTTACTATTTTATTAAAGTTGGTCAATATTGCATCAATTTCTTTTTCTATCTTTATAAGTGCTTCCATTTATCAGACAGTTGCTATATTTAGTTTCGCTGGAGTACTGAGGTATCTTTTCCTTAAACACCTTCTATGGTCTTTATACAGTGTGTTCGGTTCCAGTATATCGACACACAGTACAGTGCACCTAAAAATAGGAAATACCACATAGAATCGCATTCATGGAAAGAAGTTAATAAAAAAAACTTATCTGACTGAGCAGCCGCTGAATGTCACCTCAATTAAAATGATCGTTCCAATAAGCTATAAGAGAAATTGTAAACAATAGATTAGTTAGGTTAAATTTGATAGATTATCTAGGTTAAGTTAGATGAATTATTTATCTTCTTGTTGGATAAGACATAGGCTTAGGTTCTCATTAGTAAAACAACACAAACGTCATGTACAAGACACAATATAGGTACACATTTAATAATTTCAAATTGGTTTTAATACACCATACTTACCAAAGTTTTTGTAACACAAATCACACCGCAGCACGACTTGACATTTCCTTTACCATTTTCTTGTAACCATATTCTTCGTTGAATTCGTTCATTTTTGACGACTTCTATGTACCATAAACTTTTTTTTGTAGAGAGAAACAGACATATTTTGGAAAATGAGAAAAAAAATTGAATCTCTCGCAAAAACAAAAAAGGGGAAATTTCTATATATTAAAATATTTCGTACCGTAAAAACGGTACAGATTCTAGAATCTTTAAGAATTTTTTAGAAACTCTCTACAAAAAGGGGAGGTCAGTCAAAAGGGAAGACTTGCAGCGCGCGCAACTTCGGAATCTTAAAAAAAATATCGAAATCAAAGTGAGAGCATACCCAAAAAAATTAGAAATCGAACTTGAAAGAAAGCAAAAGGACGGACCATAATTTAAGTTTCTTATCAATGTATTATATTTGAAAGGACAAGTCGGTGGTGAAGTGGTGTTATGATTGGATTATATTTCTCCCAAATTAATTTCAACAAACGTGTAATTAGATTAGAAGTTTTTTCAATGTGTATAATATAAAATAAAGATTCTTTTGGGTTTAAGTGGATAAAGGAAGTTATTTCGTTTTATTTAAGAATATTTTTTACACCTTTTGTTAGAAAATCTATGGCTCAGTGGATGTGGTGATTGACGGGAAACAAAAGAGTCGCGGGTTCGATCCTAATCGTGGACACAACATTTTTTATTTTAAATCTTTTGAATTTTTACCCTTTAATTATCCTTGAACGCATACGCTATCGAACATTTTGTCCTTCGAGCCGGATCCTTGCAAAGAAAGGATCTAAGAAAGTGAAAAGGTGATTTAAAATGAACCTGTAAGGAACCTACAAAGGTAATCATAGAAATCGAGTAAGAATTCATAGTGATTTGTGAGTATCGCTAGCATATTGAAAACCCCGGTATCGAAAGGTCAAACGCTTTGACTGGTTCTAGAAAAACAATTTATGTGTAATCGTAGAAAAGATTCTTAAGACATTTTGGTGACTGCATGATTGGCAATAAAGCTTAAGTTATAAAATTGCTAAAGGAGGTGGTAAGTCTACGTATTTATTTATTTATTGTTTGTATTTATTTGATTTAAATGTGAAATAATATGGAACCATTAATCGAGATCCTATTAGCCCAAAGAGAGCTTTTAAAAAATTTCATAATAAATTACAATAAGGACGGAGCTTCGAGGCGCACAGAAAAGTATTATATTAAGAGACTTAATGACTTCCAAGCTCTATGGAACGACGCGGTGACTAGACATCGGTAGCTTCTTGTAATGAAATCGTCTAAATCGACAGAAGCGGAAAAGTTATCGTATTTTAAAGATGATGTGTACAGCAAAATGGAAGAGCATTTTTCGGAAAATTTTGTGCGTATCGAAGAAAGATTCGAAACGGAATATCCACGCTCAGTGTCATCTCCCTATGGTACGAGTTCTGGGATTCAAACTCAAGTGGCACAAAAATCTGAATCTTTAAAATTGCCTAAAATATCACTTGAAAAATTATATGGTGATTATAAGAAATGGCCAGCTTTCCACGATTTGTTCAAAAGTTTAGTACATGAAAATATTTCACTGCATGGTGTCCAGAAGCTAAAATATTTGAAACTGCATTTAGGAGGCGAAGCGGATAACTTATTGCGTCACGTCTTTGTTACTGAAGGTAATTATGAAACGGCATGGAAATTATTGATAGATCGCTACAACAACAAAAAAGTATTAGTGAACACCCATCTCAAAACACTTTTATCGCAAAATGCCGTAATTGTAGAATCTACACAAGGAATCAAAGGATTATTAGACACCACCACCGAGTGCCTCCATGCCCTCAAAAATTTAGAAATAGATGTAATTGGGACGTGTTTTTGGTATATTTAATCGTACAAAAGCTTCCTTCAGAAACTCACCAACTATGGGAGCAAAGAATAGCCAATAAAAGGGATTTACCATCTTGGAGTGATTTGCGAGAAATTTTGGAAGGTAGGTTTCGTGCATTGGAAGCTGTTACAAGTCGAAAGCGTATATTTAGCAATAATGAGCATCGCACGCAATTTTCGAAGTCGAAGTCGTCAACGCAAGTGTTTCATACAGCGACCGGACCTATATGTTGAGTGTGTGCTGGTCAGGACAGTATACGAAAGTGTTCTTAATTCGCTGCCATGGACATTACTAGAAGCTTAGAAGTAGCCAAATCTAAAGGGTTATGTCTAAGTTGTCTCGGCTTTGGGCATATGTTGGCCAATTGTCCCAGTCATCAAAGGTGCTCGCATTGTAAGCAACGCCACCACACCCTGCTTCACAGGGGTCGAAGAGAAATCTCAGGAACACGTCAGGTTCAGTTGAAAACCGGAACCCAGTCATATCACAATCAGGGAACACCCCATCAGGCACTAGAAATATAAATCAACCGCAAATGCATTCTTCAATGTCAGTCAAATCGCCAGCATTTACTCCACAAGGTAGTGATATGATCGCATCTCAAGTTAACTCGTTTCTGGTGAATGATGCTATTCGCTCTCGTGGAATTCTGCTTGCTACAGCTTTAGTGCGAGTTGTCGCACCATCTGGAATAGAACGAGTCGTTCCAGCACTAATAGACCAAGGGTCGCAGGCAACATTTGCATCCGAAGCCATTATTCAAGCGTTGCGCTTGCCAAAGGAGTCCATTCGTCCTGATATATCAGGCGTGGGTCAAGCAAATTCTGGCCAGGTTAGCGCTAGGGTCCATCTTGTTCTTAAATCTCGAAGCGACGATGCAATCACAGTCGAAGCAGAAGGTTTAGTGTTAAAGAAGCTCACTCATCTGTTACCAACTCGAACAATCATAACTGAAGACTGGAAGCACTTACGCAATTTAGATTTGGCAGATCCATCGTATTACGAGCCTGGAAAAATAGATCTATTGTTAGGCGCTGACATTCATTCCAAGATAATACAAGAAGGACTCATTAAGGGCAATACAGGATCTCCCATCGCACAGAAAACTTTGTTTGGATGGATATTATCTGGAGAAATTGTCGACAATGCTAGTCCACGAAGAATTTTAAAGAATTTCCACGTTCTTGCAGATTTAGACTCTCAACTTAGACGCTTCTGGGAATTGGAAGATCTGAAAACAGAGAAAATAATGAGCCAAGAAGAATAAAAATGTTGGCAAATATTTGTTGATACTTACCGACGAATGAAAAATGGTCAATATGAAGCCGCTCTACCCTTAAATGATTTGAATGAGCTAAAACCATTAGGAAAGTCTCGTGGAGCAGCAATCTCAAGAATAATGCTTCAAATGGAATCCCCCTTCAGAAGAGAACAAATTCTGCGAACGGAATATGCAAAGTGCTTGCAAGAATACACCACACCGGGACACATGGAAGAAGTGAGGCGTAAGGAAGAATCAAGTGAAACCGCAGTTTACAAATACACATATTTACCTCATCATGCTGTAACTAAAGGGGATAGCACAACAACAAAGTTAAGAGTTGTCTTCGATGCATCAAAAAGAACGTCAACCGGAACATCGCTGAAAGATATTCTGCTCAAAGGACCTACAATCCAGGACGAATTGGCGTGCTTATTACTACGCTGGAGAAAGTATGAATTTGCATTCACGGCGGACATTGAAAAAATGTACCGCCAGATACGTGTTCGAGAAGATCATGCTGAATGCCAACGTATTGTTTGGAGAGAGTCCACCGAAGAGCCAATAAAAGATAACAAGCTACTCACGGTGACATTCGGAACGAAAAGTGCTCCATATCTTGCTACGCGTGTTCTTCAGCAATTAGCTTTGGACGAACAGGAAAACTTTCCCATGTGCGCAAGAGCAGTTTTATCAGAATTTTATGTGGACGATTTACTTTCGGGTGCAGACACTTTAGAACTCGCTACAGAGAAGCAAAATCAACTTATATATCTCTTAAGGTCCGGAAGTTTTAATCTACGCAAATGGGCATCTAATAAATCGAATCTGCTAAAAACTATGTCTGAAAAGCATACAGAAGATAACTTTCATTTCCACATAGAGGCAGCCGACCAAATAAAGGCACTCGGTGTCTTTTGGAAGCCACCTAGTGATGAGCTATGGTATTCCTTAAAGTTGAATGAGCAGATTGGTACATGCACAAAATGTACGATTCTATCTGATGTAGCTAAATTATTCGACCCGCTAGGCTGGATCGCACCAAGTCTTATCCTCGCTAACATTTTTATTCAAACCCTTTGGTTAGCAAAATTGGATTAGGATGAAGCTGTACCACAGAATTTGGAAATCGAATGGATGAATTTTAGAGAAAGGTTACTTGAACTCGGCACAGTTAAACTTCCCAGATGGATCTATTTCTCAGAAGCTCACTCAACCATAGAGATCCATGGCTTTTGTGACGCTTCAACATTCGCCTATGCGGCAGTTACCTATGTTTGTATCACAGATTTACAAGGAATCAGGAAGGTAGCTATATTATCGGCGAAGACGAAGGTTGCACCTATAAATACAGTGTCCTTACCTCGCTTAGAACTATGCGGTGCAGTTCTATTAGCAAAGCTATTGAAATAAGTCACAAATGCATTACAAATATCAAATCACATCACATATGCTTGGACTGATTCAGAAATTGTTCTATCCTGGCTGAAAGGGAATCCATCGAAATGGAAGACCTTTATCGCCAACAGGGTCTCTCACATCCATGAATTGGTCGGGTAAGTCATGTGGAAGCACGTACCCTCAAAGGAAAATCCCACAGACATGGCATCGAGAGGACTGTTGCCAGCAGAATTAAAGAAGAATTCGATGTGGTGGAGCGTACGGCTATCGTTTCAAATCGAAAGAAACAGGACACATCAAAGCCATCGAAATACAACAAGCTCTTCACTTACTGATAAGAAAACTTCAAACGTAACACTTTCAAGAGGAAATCAGGGCTTTGGAATGCCAGCAAAATTTAAAGGCTAGCAGTCGGTTAGCTAAATTGACACCATTTCTGCATACAGATGGACTCTTAAGAGTGGTAGGAAGACTTCGCTTTGCAAAACTATCTTTTCATGAAAAACACCCAATAATTTTGCCAGATAAATCGCATCTGACATCACTCATTGTAGACAAAACACACAAAGACACTCTCCATGGCGGTCCACAACTCATGATGCGAGTTCTTATCAAGAAATATTGGCTGTTAAATGCGAGAAATGTAGTCCGACATCACGTGCATAAATGCATACCTTGTTATAAACAGCGGGCTGAAGTGCAAACACAATTGATGGGTGACCTTCCCCCCTCTAGAGTAACCATGTCAAGAACTTTCAGTCATGTAGGAATTGACTACTGTGGACCATTTGACATACTGAGATATCGAGGCAGAGGTGCTAAAACCTACAAGGGCTATGTGGCTATATTCATATGCATGGCCGTAAAGGCTATTCATATAGAAGTTGTAACTGACCTTAGTGCTCAAGTATTTGTAGCAGCTTTTAGACGGTTCGCAGCGAGTAATGTGACTGCGGGTCAAACTTTATTGGAGGAAATTCAATTCTTACCCGTCAGAGACAGCAGATGATTAACCAATTAGATCTCGAAATCGCAAGTCTCATAGAGAACGAAGGGGTGAAATCTCATTTCATTCCACCCGGATCGCCAAATCTACCAAATTTCACATGAAACGCATTCTTGGAAACAGCACAATCACATACGAAGAACTTTCTACGACTTTAACCCAGATCGAAGCGTGTCTGAATTCACGGCCGCTTTACCCAATGAATAACGACCCAGACGACATTTCTGCGCTTACGCCAGCACATTTTTTGATTGGTGACATACTATTGACACCACCAGACCCATAAGTACTCGACCTCAACATTCATCGACTGGAGAGATGGCAACAAGTGCAACATTTATGCCAATCATTTTGGAGAAGATGGAATTCAGAGTACCTGTGTCGTCTACAACAGCGCCCAAAATAGATGCAAAAACGACCGAATATTGAAGTCGGTGATTTAGTACTTCTGAAGGGAGAAAATCTTCCACCTTCGCGGTGGCTTTTGGGAAAGGTAATCGAAACGCCTACAGGTGCCGATGGCTTGGTACGTGTGGTCACGTTGAAGACGAAAACTCCCACTTTGAAACATTAAATAATTATAACAGAATCATATTTAACAAATCAACATCACCTCGCACAATAATCAGACTGATCACCTTCCAGTGCCACTATCCTGTCCACTCCCCGACCAATGTCGTCCCCCCTGTAGTCCCATTCGCCTTCTGCTTATATTTACAGTCACCTTAAACTACAACCAAAAGCATTATCACTGATTAAAGAAGATGAGCAATTTACATCCTCGAGAGATTCACGTGAAGCCAAAATGTTGAGACCTGTGGTCCCAAGGTGTTGAGTATGTTCGCTTCCAGTATATCGACACACAGTTCAGTGCACCTAAAAATAGGAAATACCACAAAGAATCGCATTCATGGACAGAAGTTAATAAAAAAAACTTATCTGATTGAGTACCAGCTGAATGTCACCTCAATTAAAATGATCGTTCCAATAAGCTATAAGAGAAATTGTAAACAATTGATTAGTTAGGTTAAATTTGATGAAATATTTTCTTGTTTAGGATTATCTAGGTTAAGTTAGATGAATTATTTATCTGCTTTTAGATAAGACATAGGCTTAGGTTCTCATTAGTAAAACAACACAAACGTCATGTACAAGACACAATATAGGTACACATTCAATAATTTCAAATTGGTTTTAATACACCATACTTACCACAGTTTGTGTAACACAAATCACACTGCAGCACGACTTGACATTTCCTTTACCATTTTCTTGTAACCATATTCTTCGTTGAATTCATTCATTTTTGACGAATTCTATGTACCATAAACTTTTTTTTGTAGAGAGAAACAGACATATTTTGGAAAATGAGATAAAAAATTTGAATCTCTCACAAAATCAAAAAAGGGGAAATTTCTATATATTACCGTACCGTAAAAACGGTACAGATTCTAGAATCTTTAAGAATTTTTTAGAAACTCTTTAAAAAAAGGGGAGGTCAGTCAAAAGGGAAGACTTGCAGCGCGCGCAACTTCGGAATCTTAAAAAAAATATCGAAATCAAAGTGAGAGCATACCCAAAAAAATTAGAAATCGAACTAGAAAGAAACCAAAAGGACGGACCATAATTTAAGTTTCTTATCAATGTATTATATTTTAAAGGACAAGTCGGTCGTGAAGTGGTGTTATGATTGGATTATATTTCTCCCAAATTAATTTCAGCAAACGTGTAATTAGATTAGAAGTTTTTTCATTGTGTATAATATAAAATAAAGATTCTTTTGGGTTTAAGTGGATAAAGGAAGTTATTTCGTTTTATTTAAGAATATTTTTTACACCCTGTGTTAGAAAATCTATGGCTCAGTGGATGTGGTGATTGACGGGAAATAAAAGAGTCGCGGGTTCGATCCTAATCGTGGACACAACATTTTTTATTTTAAATCTTTTGAATTTTTACCCTTTAATTATCCTTGAACGCATACGCTATCGAACATTTGGTCCTTCGAGCCGGATCCTTGCAAAGAAAGGATCTAAGAAAGTGAAAAGGTGATTTAAAGTGAACCTGTAAGAAACCTACAAAGGTAATCATAGAGTGAGTATCTCGAGCATATTGAAAACCCCGGTATCCAAAGGTCAAAAGCTAGATTATTTACTATTTCGCCGTTGTTGTCGGCATTTTTTGATTTTGTACTACCCATAGTTCATTTGAACTCTGTTATTTTGTTATTTAATGTATATATATATATTTTTTTTATAAACTTTAAATCTATTCTACTTTTATTAAGAATAATTGATTTTACTGTGTTCTAATAGGTCGTCTATATTATCAGACACATACATACATTCCCTACATTTATGTACTAATCTATCTGTAATTCTTTTGCATGTACTTTTCTTGTGCTTGAAGGTATTGAATTTTGTTCTACACTTTGTTCGTGGTTTATTACTGTGCGCTCACTCAGAGCTTCTATTGAGTCTGATATGAATCTACAATTAAGACAATGAAACATTTTTAAATAGAAAAAAAATGGATTGCCTCTGGTGTTGTAGGAGTAAAAAAAAAATATTGTTTTCTGTTTGGTTTATATATTCGTAAAAAAAAATTTGTTTGAATAGAATTATTTATATTTTAGCAACATTATAATTTATATTCTACTGTAACTTATCTACTGTTTTACTTATAATTTTATTTTTTTTTAATTATGTTTAACTGTTTCTTTGACATCATTATCAATTTGTCTTATTTTGCTCGATCGTCTTCAGTTATAGCTAATCCGGCGAGTGTTTTGTAATTTTTCAACTCCTGGGCGATTCTTTGTCTCTTACCTCCTTTTTTGGTTGCTTCTTAACCCGTTTCACTCCGCATGCAGTTCCCGGTGGGCGATTTTGACCAAACTTCTTGTGTTTTACATTTTTAGTGAAATATTAAAAATAACCAATTTTATCAGTATTGACCGGGTGGTTTAGAAGATTTGATACGTTGCGAAAACACAACCGTGGTACAAAACGGTATAAAAAAAGCATTTCACTAATTTCTCAAAAATACGTTTTTATTAATTGAAAATGAAGGAGTAAAGAAAAAAAAACTTGTATGCAAAATAGTATTAAAAAAAAACAATTTTTATTTCTTTTTGTGAAACTCTTGAGCACATTTAACGTGTTAGGGTATATCAATCCGATTTCTTGAATACGCTTCTTGCATACTGGACATCGCTTTCTTTTACTATAGTCGATTTTTTCAAAATGCTATCATTTTTCGAAAACTCTTTGACTTTTCTCTTGAACTTTAATGTCTAACGACGTTTTCAGTAACTCCAAATGCCTCATTTTTGTTACTATATGGGAAAAATATAAATTAATATCCTATGGATTATGCCAAACACCAAAGCTTATATCCAAAGTGAAAAGGTTTCACATTTATGAACACTTGGGCACTATAGTGTCACATAGATTCATCTATCGATGGGAGGTGCGAAAATTTTCCAAATTAAACTTAAACAATTCTTGGAAATTAGACTCTGGTAAACCCTCACTTTATAAAATTTATCATAACGGTCTATGGGGTCATTATTGGGATATCCATATTTGAATTTCTGTTGTAATACATATTCCTGGTTTTCTAATTACTTTAAAATCAAAGGCAGGAGTATTAGACCAGTACAGTTTTCCCGTGGGGAGCGGTATGGTGGCCAGAAATCGTCAAGCTTTACAAATGGGAAAGGGATATTTCGTAAGCTGTATCTCAGTCGGAATGCTCTACAATTATTTCGAGATTGTCAGTTACATCTGAGGGAACTTATAGGTACTCATCAACAAATCCCTCGCCATAATTTTCTTCCGAGACTTCTTTTTCATTGGTTCCACCATATTCCTCTAGGGGTAAAATAACGATGTCAGCATTGAAAGTCTTGCTTTTCATCTATTCAGGCTTCGATTTCCGTGACGATTTCTTGAAGAGAACGGTACCGTTTTGACATATACATAGAGAAAAAAGTTAGCGTTTAGTACCACGGTTGCGTTTTCGCAACATTTAATATTCAAAGTAAAATAACAGAATTCAGCTAATGACACAAACTTGCGTTTGAACTCGAAATATGCAGTGTTGTTTATATCAGCGGAATATGCAGAAATTTCACTTAAACTCTGCAGTTTAACTTAATATTTTAATTATTTTTAAGCACTCGTCAAAAACACGCTGAACATACTCATATGTTTCAATTTTGTTTTGCCGTTAACCAATACTTTTGTAAAAAGTTTTTTCGCCAAAAAGTAGCAAATATGTTGCATATTCAAAAATGTGGAAAAGTATGTAACACACTTTATGTCTTTAAGTTCACAGGCAGTAAACATTCCATGTTGCGAAAACGCAACCGTGGTGCGAAATGGGTTAATGGGTGCTTTATTGGTGCTCCTGTTTCTATACTCCTCTATGGTAAGTCTTTTGGGTCCCGCCTTGTATGGTGGATGATCCTCGTTGCTCTGCCTTGCTTTTGGGATATATGGTGTCGGCTTCTCATTCACTGGGTACAGTGTTAAACCCTCTGTATTCCTTTCCGTTACTGTAATTTTCGTTGAACTAGGTTTATATTCTGGAGCCTCGTGGGTTAAATTGTCAACGTTGCTTTCCCGTGGTTTTGTTTTTTCCAGGTTGCTGAAAATTCTTTCGAATATTTTGTCGAACTCGCTGTTCATGTTCTTCCATTTTAATTTTGATTGGTGTCTTGTGTGCCGACCTCTTGAAGACTTCTTCACAGTGGTCGTTGTGTGATATGTCACTGTCGATTTACGGAACATGCACGATTTAAATCGTCATGTCCAAACGAAGATAAAAATGCACGGTCCAAATATTTTAGATTTTTCTGGCCAAAGGAAAATGAAGATGCACGATTCCAATCGTCATGGTCGCTATGTGATAACGATTTGGTAAATTTAAAAAGTTCTAGGTAGCGATATTGATCTTGAAGAGAAATTGACCTGGGTGCAGCCGTGAGGCGTTCACTCCACTGAATCGGCTATTCAAAGCTCTAACTCCGAGATAGGTACGGCAATAGAAGGTGGAGCAGCTTATGAGCTTTCACTCCAAATAAATATAAAAATGCGGACTGTTCTTATTATATGAAGGAGATTTCTCGTCTAACAGACTGAAATTTATTGAAAATAATTTATTATAGTTAGATTACATTTGGACTTTTTACCGGGTTAAACTTATTTTTGTTCAAGAAAGAATTTTTTGGGATTCTCCGGTATAACTATAGCAAAAGCTAAAAAATGTTCTAATTTGTTATTTCATCACACAACCCATTAATTTTTGGTGACAAGTTTCAAGTCTTGGTTTGACTCATCAACAGGTCACAAATAGCGAAATTGTGTGATATGAAAAACAAATGAAAAAATGAAAAAAGAAGAAAGAAATGAAAAGTTTGAGAAAATAGAAAAAAAACAAAAAATTTTTATTTATTAAAAAAAATTAAAAACAAAAAAAAATTTAAAAAAATTTAAAGCGAATCGAACCTGTATACGAAAAATAAAAAAGAAAAGGAAGAAGAAGAAGCGTTTCGTGTCAGCAGAAAACCTAACACTCATCGGTGCAGCTTTGTTTTCTGCCTGCTGCAGACGCTTGAAAATAGATCAAACTGATCTCTTCTCATATAAACTCAGAAATAAATTCTTTTTTATTTTTCAGCCCACTGCGTGGCGTATACAGGTTCGATTCGCTTCGAATGAATTTGTTTATTTAAATTTTTTTAATAAATAAAAAAAATTTTTTCTATTTCTTTTTTCATTTTTTCATTTGTTTTTCATATCACACAATTTCGCTATTTGTGACCTGTTGATGAGTCAAACCAAGACTTGAAACTTGCCACCAAAAATTAATGGGTTGTGTGATGAAATAACAAACTAGAACATTTTTTAGCTTTTGCTATATACCGGAGAATCCCCAGAAATTCTTTCTTGAACAAAATTAAGTTTAACCTGGTAAAAAGAACAAATGTAATGAAAATGAGGGAGTAACGAAAAAAAAACTTGTATGCAAAATAGTATTAAAAAAAAACAATTTTTATTTCTTTTTGTGAAACTCTTGAGCACATTTAACGTGTTAGGGTATATCAATCCGATTTCTTGAATACGCTTCTTGCATACTGGACATCGCTTTCTTTTCCTATAGTCGATTTTTTCAAATTGTTATCATTTTTCGAAAACTCTTTGACTTTTCTCTTGAACTTTAATGTCTAACGACGTTTTCAGTAACTCCGAATGCCTCATTTTTGTCACTATATGGGAAAAATATAAATTAATATCCTATGGATTATGCCAAACACCAAAGCTTATATCCAAAGTGAAAAGGTTTCACATTTATGAACACTTGGGCACTATAGTGTCACATAGATTCATCTATCGATGGGAGGTGCGAAAATTTTCCAAATTAAACTTAAACAATTCTTGGAAATTAGACTCTGGTAAACCCTCACTTTATAAAATTTATCATAACGGTCTATGGGGTCATTATTGGGATATCCATATTTGAATTTCTGTTGTAATACATATTCCTGGTTTTCTAATTACTTTAAAATCAAAGGCAGGAGTATTAGACCAGTACAGTTTTCCCGTGGGGAGCGGTATGGTGGCCAGAAATCGTCAAGCTTTACAAATGGGAAAGGGATATTTCGTAAGCTGTATCTCAGTCGGAATGCTCTACAATTATTTCGAGATTGTCAGTTACATCTGAGGGAACTTATAGGTACTCATCAACAAATCCCTCGCCATAATTTTCTTCCGAGACTTCTTTTTCATTGGTTCCACCATATTCCTCTAGGGGTAAAATAACGATGCCAGCATTGAAAGTCTTGCTTTTCATCTATTCAGGCTTCGATTTCCGTGACGATTTCTTGAAGAGAACGGTACCGTTTTGACATATACATAGAGAAAAAAGTTAGCGTTTAGTACCACGGTTGCGTTTTCGCAACATTTAATATTCAAAGTAAAATAACAGAATTCAGCTAATGACACAAACTTGCGTTTGAACTTGAAATATGCAGTGTTGTTTATATCAGCGGAATATGCAGAAATTTCACTTAAACTCTGCAGTTTAACTTAATATTTTAATTATTTTTAAGCACTCGTCAAAAACACGCTGAACATACTCATATGTTTCAATTTTGTTTTGCCGTTAACCAATACTTTTGTAAAAAGTTTTTTCGCCAAAAAGTAGCAAATATGTTGCATATTCAAAAATGTGGAAAAGTATGTAACACACTTTATGTCTTTAAGTTCACAGGCAGTAAACATTCCATGTTGCGAAAACGCAACCGTGGTGCGAAATGGGTTAATGGGTGCTTTATTGGTGCTCCTGTTTCTATACTCCTCTATGGTAAGTCTTTTGGGTCCCGCCTTGTATGGTGGATGATCCTCGTTGCTCTGCCTTGCTTTTGGGATATATGGTGTCGGCTTCTCATTCACTGGGTACAGTGTTAAACCCTCTGTATTCCTTTCCGTTACTGTAATTTTCGTTGAACTAGGTTTATATTCTGGAGCCTCGTGGGTTAAATTGTCAACGTTGCTTTCCCGTGGTTTTGTTTTTTCCAGGTTGCTGAAAATTCTTTCGAATATTTTGTCGAACTCGCTGTTCATGTTCTTCCATTTTAATTTTGATTGGTGTCTTGTGTGCCGACCTCTTGAAGACTTCTTCACAGTGGTCGTTGTGTGATATGTCACTGTCGATTTACGGAACATGCACGATTTAAATCGTCATGTCCAAACGAAGATAAAAATGCACGGTCCAAATATTTTAGATTTTTCTGGCCAAAGGAAAATGAAGATGCACGATTCCAATCGTCATGGTCGCTATGTGATAACGATTTGGTAAATTTAAAAAGTTCTAGGTAGCGATATTGATCTTGAAGAGAAATTGACCTGGGTGCAGCCGTGAGGCGTTCACTCCACTGAATCGGCTATTCAAAGCTCTAACTCCGAGATAGGTACGGCAATAGAAGGTGGAGCAGCTTATGAGCTTTCACTCCAAATAAATATAAAAATGCGGACTGTTCTTATTATATGAAGGAGATTTCTCGTCTAACAGACTGAAATTTATTGAAAATAATTTATTATAGTTAGATTACATTTGGACTTTTTACCGGGTTAAACTTATTTTTGTTCAAGAAAGAATTTTTTGGGATTCTCCGGTATAACTATAGCAAAAGCTAAAAAATGTTCTAATTTGTTATTTCATCACACAACCCATTAATTTTTGGTGACAAGTTTCAAGTCTTGGTTTGACTCATCAACAGGTCACAAATAGCGAAATTGTGTGATATGAAAAACAAATGAAAAAATGAAAAAAGAAGAAAGAAATGAAAAGTTTGAGAAAATAGAAAAAAAACAAAAAATTTTTATTTATTAAAAAAAATTAAAAACAAAAAAAAATTTAAAAAAATTTAAAGCGAATCGAACCTGTATACGAAAAATAAAAAAGAAAAGGAAGAAGAAGAAGCGTTTCGTGTCAGCAGAAAACCTAACACTCATCGGTGCAGCTTTGTTTTCTGCCTGCTGCAGACGCTTGAAAATAGATCAAACTGATCTCTTCTCATATAAACTCAGAAATAAATTCTTTTTTATTTTTCAGCCCACTGCGTGGCGTATACAGGTTCGATTCGCTTCGAATGAATTTGTTTATTTAAATTTTTTTAATAAATAAAAAAAATTTTTTCTATTTCTTTTTTCATTTTTTCATTTGTTTTTCATATCACACAATTTCGCTATTTGTGACCTGTTGATGAGTCAAACCAAGACTTGAAACTTGCCACCAAAAATTAATGGGTTGTGTGATGAAATAACAAACTAGAACATTTTTTAGCTTTTGCTATATACCGGAGAATCCCCAGAAATTCTTTCTTGAACAAAATTAAGTTTAACCTGGTAAAAAGAACAAATGTAATGAAAATGAGGGAGTAACGAAAAAAAAACTTGTATGCAAAATAGTATTAAAAAAAAACAATTTTTATTTCTTTTTGTGAAACTCTTGAGCACATTTAACGTGTTAGGGTATATCAATCCGATTTCTTGAATACGCTTCTTGCATACTGGACATCGCTTTCTTTTACTATAGTCGATTTTTTCAAATTGTTATCATTTTTCGAAAACTCTTTGACTTTTCTCTTGAACTTTAATGTCTAACGACGTTTTCAGTAACTCCGAATGCCTCATTTTTGTCACTATATGGGAAAAATATAAATTAATATCCTATGGATTATGCCAAACACCAAAGCTTATATCCAAAGTGAAAAGGTTTCACATTTATGAACACTTGGGCACTATAGTGTCACATAGATTCATCTATCGATGGGAGGTGCGAAAATTTTCCAAATTAAACTTAAACAATTCTTGGAAATTAGACTCTGGTAAACCCTCACTTTATAAAATTTATCATAACGGTCTATGGGGTCATTATTGGGATATCCATATTTGAATTTCTGTTGTAATACATATTCCTGGTTTTCTAATTACTTTAAAATCAAAGGCAGGAGTATTAGACCAGTACAGTTTTCCCGTGGGGAGCGGTATGGTGGCCAGAAATCGTCAAGCTTTACAAATGGGAAAGGGATATTTCGTAAGCTGTATCTCAGTCGGAATGCTCTACAATTATTTCGAGATTGTCAGTTACATCTGAGGGAACTTATAGGTACTCATCAACAAATCCCTCGCCATAATTTTCTTCCGAGACTTCTTTTTCATTGGTTCCACCATATTCCTCTAGGGGTAAAATAACGATGTCAGCATTGAAAGTCTTGCTTTTCATCTATTCAGGCTTCGATTTCCGTGACGATTTCTTGAAGAGAACGGTACCGTTTTGACATATACATAGAGAAAAAAGTTAGCGTTTAGTACCACGGTTGCGTTTTCGCAACATTTAATATTCAAAGTAAAATAACAGAATTCAGCTAATGACACAAACTTGCGTTTGAACTCGAAATATGCAGTGTTGTTTATATCAGCGGAATATGCAGAAATTTCACTTAAACTCTGCAGTTTAACTTAATATTTTAATTATTTTTAAGCACTCGTCAAAAACACGCTGAACATACTCATATGTTTCAATTTTGTTTTGCCGTTAACCAATACTTTTGTAAAAAGTTTTTTCGCCAAAAAGTAGCAAATATGTTGCATATTCAAAAATGTGGAAAAGTATGTAACACACTTTATGTCTTTAAGTTCACAGGCAGTAAACATTCCATGTTGCGAAAACGCAACCGTGGTGCGAAATGGGTTAATGGGTGCTTTATTGGTGCTCCTGTTTCTATACTCCTCTATGGTAAGTCTTTTGGGTCCCGCC
Organism: Dioctria rufipes; assembly: GCA_963924295.1. Classification (NCBI taxonomy): domain Eukaryota; kingdom Metazoa; phylum Arthropoda; class Insecta; order Diptera; family Asilidae; genus Dioctria; species Dioctria rufipes. The sequence goes on along the minus strand of CAWUPM010001419.1, from coordinate 1,081,793 downwards.
TTGTATGGTGGATGATCCTCGTTGCTCTGCCTTGCTTTTGGGATATATGGTGTCGGCTTCTCATTCACTGGGTACAGTGTTAAACCCTCTGTATTCCTTTCCGTTACTGTAATTTTCGTTGAACTAGGTTTATATTCTGGAACCTCGTGGGTTAAATTGTCAACGTTGCTTTCCCGTGGTTTTGTTTTTTCCAGGTTGCTGAAAATTCTTTCGAATATTTTGTCGAACTCGCTGTTCATGTTCTTCCATTTTAATTTTGATTGGTGTCTTGTGTGCCGACCTCTTGAAGACTTCTTCACAGTGGTCGTTGTGTGATATGTCACTGTCGATTTACGGAACATGCACGATTTAAATCGTCATGTCCAAACGAAGATAAAAATGCACGGTCCAAATATTTTAGATTTTTCTGGCCAAAGGAAAATGAAGATGCACGATTCCAATCGTCATGGTCGCTATGTGATAACGATTTGGTAAATTTAAAAAGTTCTAGGTAGCGATATTGATCTTGAAGAGAAATTGACCTGGGTGCAGCCGTGAGGCGTTCACTCCACTGAATCGGCTATTCAAAGCTCTAACTCCGAGATAGGTACGGCAATAGAAGGTGGAGCAGCTTATGAGCTTTCACTCCAAATAAATATAAAAATGCGGACTATTCTTATTATATGAAGGAGATTTCTCGTCTAACAGACTGAAATTTATTGAAAATAATTTATTATAGTTAGATTACATTTGGACTTTTTACCGGGTTAAACTTATTTTTGTTCAAGAAAGAATTTTTTGGGATTCTCCGGTATAACTATAGCAAAAGCTAAAAAATGTTCTAATTTGTTATTTCATCACACAACCCATTAATTTTTGGTGACAAGTTTCAAGTCTTGGTTTGACTCATCAACAGGTCACAAATAGCGAAATTGTGTGATATGAAAAACAAATGAAAAAATGAAAAAAGAAGAAAGAAATGAAAAGTTTGAGAAAATAGAAAAAAAACAAAAAATTTTTATTTATTAAAAAAATTTAAAAACAAAAAAAAATTTAAAAAAATTTAAAGCGAATCGAACCTGTATACGAAAAATAAAAAAGAAAAGGAAGAAGAAGAAGCGTTTCGTGTCAGCAGAAAACCTAACACTCATCGGTGCAGCTTTGTTTTCTGCCTGCTGCAGACGCTTGAAAATAGATCAAACTGATCTCTTCTCATATAAACTCAGAAATAAATTCTTTTTTATTTTTCAGCCCACTGCGTGGCGTATACAGGTTCGATTCGCTTCGAATGAATTTGTTTATTTAAATTTTTTTAATAAATAAAAAATTTTTTTTCTATTTCTTTTTTCATTTTTTCATTTGTTTTTCATATCACACAATTTCGCTATTTGTGACCTGTTGATGAGTCAAACCAAGACTTGAAACTTGCCACCAAAAATTAATGGGTTGTGTGATGAAATAACAAACTAGAACATTTTTTAGCTTTTGCTATATACCGGAGAATCCCCAGAAATTCTTTCTTGAACAAAATTAAGTTTAACCTGGTAAAAAGAACAAATGTAATGAAAATGAGGGAGTAAAGAAAAAAAAACTTGTATGCAAAATAGTATTAAAAAAAAACAATTTTTATTTCTTTTTGTGAAACTCTTGAGCACATTTAACGTGTTAGGGTATATCAATCCGATTTCTTGAATACGCTTCTTGCATACTGGACATCGCTTTCTTTTACTATAGTCGATTTTTTCAAATTGTTATCATTTTTCGAAAACTCTTTGACTTTTCTCTTGAACTTTAATGTCTAACGACGTTTTCAGTAACTCCGAATGCCTCATTTTTGTCACTATATGGGAAAAATATAAATTAATATCCTATGGATTATGCCAAACACCAAAGCTTATATCCAAAGTGAAAAGGTTTCACATTTATGAACACTTGGGCACTATAGTGTCACATAGATTCATCTATCGATGGGAGGTGCGAAAATTTTCCAAATTAAACTTAAACAATTCTTGGAAATTAGACTCTGGTAAACCCTCACTTTATAAAATTTATCATAACGGTCTATGGGGTCATTATTGGGATATCCATATTTGAATTTCTGTTGTAATACATATTCCTGGTTTTCTAATTACTTTAAAATCAAAGGCAGGAGTATTAGACCAGTACAGTTTTCCCGTGGGGAGCGGTATGGTGGCCAGAAATCGTCAAGCTTTACAAATGGGAAAGGGATATTTCGTAAGCTGTATCTCAGTCGGAATGCTCTACAATTATTTCGAGATTGTCAGTTACATCTGAGGGAACTTATAGGTACTCATCAACAAATCCCTCGCCATAATTTTCTTCCGAGACTTCTTTTTCATTGGTTCCACCATATTCCTCTAGGGGTAAAATAACGATGCCAGCATTGAAAGTCTTGCTTTTCATCTATTCAGGCTTCGATTTCCGTGACGATTTCTTGAAGAGAACGGTACCGTTTTGACATATACATAGAGAAAAAAGTTAGCGTTTAGTACCACGGTTGCGTTTTCGCAACATTTAATATTCAAAGTAAAATAACAGAATTCAGCTAATGACACAAACTTGCGTTTGAACTCGAAATATGCAGTGTTGTTTATATCAGCGGAATATGCAGAAATTTCACTTAAACTCTGCAGTTTAACTTAATATTTTAATTATTTTTAAGCACTCGTCAAAAACACGCTGAACATACTCATATGTTTCAATTTTGTTTTGCCGTTAACCAATACTTTTGTAAAAAGTTTTTTCGCCAAAAAGTAGCAAATATGTTGCATATTCAAAAATGTGGAAAAGTATGTAACACACTTTATGTCTTTAAGTTCACAGGCAGTAAACATTCCATGTTGCGAAAACGCAACCGTGGTGCGAAATGGGTTAATGGGTGCTTTATTGGTGCTCCTGTTTCTATACTCCTCTATGGTAAGTCTTTTGGGTCCCGCCTTGTATGGTGGATGATCCTCGTTGCTCTGCCTTGCTTTTGGGATATATGGTGTCGGCTTCTCATTCACTGGGTACAGTGTTAAACCCTCTGTATTCCTTTCCGTTACTGTAATTTTCGTTGAACTAGGTTTATATTCTGGAGCCTCGTGGGTTAAATTGTCAACGTTGCTTTCCCGTGGTTTTGTTTTTTCCAGGTTGCTGAAAATTCTTTCGAATATTTTGTCGAACTCGCTGTTCATGTTCTTCCATTTTAATTTTGATTGGTGTCTTGTGTGCCGACCTCTTGAAGACTTCTTCACAGTGGTCGTTGTGTGATATGTCACTGTCGATTTACGGAACATGCACGATTTAAATCGTCATGTCCAAACGAAGATAAAAATGCACGGTCCAAATATTTTAGATTTTTCTGGCCAAAGGAAAATGAAGATGCACGATTCCAATCGTCATGGTCGCTATGTGATAACGATTTGGTAAATTTAAAAAGTTCTAGGTAGCGATATTGATCTTGAAGAGAAATTGACCTGGGTGCAGCCGTGAGGCGTTCACTCCACTGAATCGGCTATTCAAAGCTCTAACTCCGAGATAGGTACGGCAATAGAAGGTGGAGCAGCTTATGAGCTTTCACTCCAAATAAATATAAAAATGCGGACTATTCTTATTATATGAAGGAGATTTCTCGTCTAACAGACTGAAATTTATTGAAAATAATTTATTATAGTTAGATTACATTTGGACTTTTTACCGGGTTAAACTTAATTTTGTTCAAGAAAGAATTTTTTGGGATTCTCCGGTATAACTATAGCAAAAGCTAAAAAATGTTCTAATTTGTTATTTCATCACACAACCCATTAATTTTTGGTGACAAGTTTCAAGTCTTGGTTTGACTCATCAACAGGTCACAAATAGCGAAATTGTGTGATATGAAAAACAAATGAAAAAATGAAAAAAGAAGAAAGAAATGAAAAGTTTGAGAAAATAGAAAAAAAACAAAAAATTTTTATTTATTAAAAAAATTTAAAAACAAAAAAAAATTTAAAAAAATTTAAAGCGAATCGAACCTGTATACGAAAAATAAAAAAGAAAAGGAAGAAGAAGAAGCGTTTCGTGTCAGCAGAAAACCTAACACTCATCGGTGCAGCTTTGTTTCTGCCTGCTGCAGACGCTTGAAAATAGATCAAACTGATCTCTTCTCATATAAACTCAGAAATAAATTCTTTTTTATTTTTCAGCCCACTGCGTGGCGTATACAGGTTCGATTCGCTTCGAATGAATTTGTTTATTTAAATTTTTTTAATAAATAAAAAAAATTTTTTCTATTTCTTTTTTCATTTTTTCATTTGTTTTTCATATCACACAATTTCGCTATTTGTGACCTGTTGATGAGTCAAACCAAGACTTGAAACTTGCCACCAAAAATTAATGGGTTGTGTGATGAAATAACAAACTAGAACATTTTTTAGCTTTTGCTATATACCGGAGAATCCCCAGAAATTCTTTCTTGAACAAAATTAAGTTTAACCTGGTAAAAAGAACAAATGTAATGAAAATGAGGGAGTAACGAAAAAAAAACTTGTATGCAAAATAGTATTAAAAAAAAACAATTTTTATTTCTTTTTGTGAAACTCTTGAGCACATTTAACGTGTTAGGGTATATCAATCCGATTTCTTGAATACGCTTCTTGCATACTGGACATCGCTTTCTTTTACTATAGTCGATTTTTTCAAATTGTTATCATTTTTCGAAAACTCTTTGACTTTTCTCTTGAACTTTAATGTCTAACGACGTTTTCAGTAACTCCGAATGCCTCATTTTTGTCACTATATGGGAAAAATATAAATTAATATCCTATGGATTATGCCAAACACCAAAGCTTATATCCAAAGTGAAAAGGTTTCACATTTATGAACACTTGGGCACTATAGTGTCACATAGATTCATCTATCGATGGGAGGTGCGAAAATTTTCCAAATTAAACTTAAACAATTCTTGGAAATTAGACTCTGGTAAACCCTCACTTTATAAAATTTATCATAACGGTCTATGGGGTCATTATTGGGATATCCATATTTGAATTTCTGTTGTAATACATATTCCTGGTTTTCTAATTACTTTAAAATCAAAGGCAGGAGTATTAGACCAGTACAGTTTTCCCGTGGGGAGCGGTATGGTGGCCAGAAATCGTCAAGCTTTACAAATGGGAAAGGGATATTTCGTAAGCTGTATCTCAGTCGGAATGCTCTACAATTATTTCGAGATTGTCAGTTACATCTGAGGGAACTTATAGGTACTCATCAACAAATCCCTCGCCATAATTTTCTTCCGAGACTTCTTTTTCATTGGTTCCACCATATTCCTCTAGGGGTAAAATAACGATGCCAGCATTGAAAGTCTTGCTTTTCATCTATTCAGGCTTCGATTTCCGTGACGATTTCTTGAAGAGAACGGTACCGTTTTGACATATACATAGAGAAAAAAGTTAGCGTTTAGTACCACGGTTGCGTTTTCGCAACATTTAATATTCAAAGTAAAATAACAGAATTCAGCTAATGACACAAACTTGCGTTTGAACTCGAAATATGCAGTGTTGTTTATATCAGCGGAATATGCAGAAATTTCACTTAAACTCTGCAGTTTAACTTAATATTTTAATTATTTTTAAGCACTCGTCAAAAACACGCTGAACATACTCATATGTTTCAATTTTGTTTTGCCGTTAACCAATACTTTTGTAAAAAGTTTTTTCGCCAAAAAGTAGCAAATATGTTGCATATTCAAAAATGTGGAAAAGTATGTAACACACTTTATGTCTTTAAGTTCACAGGCAGTAAACATTCCATGTTGCGAAAACGCAACCGTGGTGCGAAATGGGTTAATGGGTGCTTTATTGGTGCTCCTGTTTCTATACTCCTCTATGGTAAGTCTTTTGGGTCCCGCCTTGTATGGTGGATGATCCTCGTTGCTCTGCCTTGCTTTTGGGATATATGGTGTCGGCTTCTCATTCACTGGGTACAGTGTTAAACCCTCTGTATTCCTTTCCGTTACTGTAATTTTCGTTGAACTAGGTTTATATTCTGGAGCCTCGTGGGTTAAATTGTCAACGTTGCTTTCCCGTGGTTTTGTTTTTTCCAGGTTGCTGAAAATTCTTTCGAATATTTTGTCGAACTCGCTGTTCATGTTCTTCCATTTTAATTTTGATTGGTGTCTTGTGTGCCGACCTCTTGAAGACTTCTTCACAGTGGTCGTTGTGTGATATGTCACTGTCGATTTACGGAACATGCACGATTTAAATCGTCATGTCCAAACGAAGATAAAAATGCACGGTCCAAATATTTTAGATTTTTCTGGCCAAAGGAAAATGAAGATGCACGATTCCAATCGTCATGGTCGCTATGTGATAACGATTTGGTAAATTTAAAAAGTTCTAGGTAGCGATATTGATCTTGAAGAGAAATTGACCTGGGTGCAGCCGTGAGGCGTTCACTCCACTGAATCGGCTATTCAAAGCTCTAACTCCGAGATAGGTACGGCAATAGAAGGTGGAGCAGCTTATGAGCTTTCACTCCAAATAAATATAAAAATGCGGACTATTCTTATTATATGAAGGAGATTTCTCGTCTAACAGACTGAAATTTATTGAAAATAATTTATTATAGTTAGATTACATTTGGACTTTTTACCGGGTTAAACTTAATTTTGTTCAAGAAAGAATTTTTTGGGATTCTCCGGTATAACTATAGCAAAAGCTAAAAAATGTTCTAATTTGTTATTTCATCACACAACCCATTAATTTTTGGTGACAAGTTTCAAGTCTTGGTTTGACTCATCAACAGGTCACAAATAGCGAAATTGTGTGATATGAAAAACAAATGAAAAAATGAAAAAAGAAGAAAGAAATGAAAAGTTTGAGAAAATAGAAAAAAAACAAAAAATTTTTATTTATTAAAAAAATTTAAAAACAAAAAAAAATTTAAAAAAATTTAAAGCGAATCGAACCTGTATACGAAAAATAAAAAAGAAAAGGAAGAAGAAGAAGCGTTTCGTGTCAGCAGAAAACCTAACACTCATCGGTGCAGCTTTGTTTCTGCCTGCTGCAGACGCTTGAAAATAGATCAAACTGATCTCTTCTCATATAAACTCAGAAATAAATTCTTTTTTATTTTTCAGCCCACTGCGTGGCGTATACAGGTTCGATTCGCTTCGAATGAATTTGTTTATTTAAATTTTTTTAATAAATAAAAAAAATTTTTTCTATTTCTTTTTTCATTTTTTCATTTGTTTTTCATATCACACAATTTCGCTATTTGTGACCTGTTGATGAGTCAAACCAAGACTTGAAACTTGCCACCAAAAATTAATGGGTTGTGTGATGAAATAACAAACTAGAACATTTTTTAGCTTTTGCTATATACCGGAGAATCCCCAGAAATTCTTTCTTGAACAAAATTAAGTTTAACCTGGTAAAAAGAACAAATGTAATGAAAATGAGGGAGTAACGAAAAAAAAACTTGTATGCAAAATAGTATTAAAAAAAAACAATTTTTATTTCTTTTTGTGAAACTCTTGAGCACATTTAACGTGTTAGGGTATATCAATCCGATTTCTTGAATACGCTTCTTGCATACTGGACATCGCTTTCTTTTACTATAGTCGATTTTTTCAAATTGTTATCATTTTTCGAAAACTCTTTGACTTTTCTCTTGAACTTTAATGTCTAACGACGTTTTCAGTAACTCCGAATGCCTCATTTTTGTCACTATATGGGAAAAATATAAATTAATATCCTATGGATTATGCCAAACACCAAAGCTTATATCCAAAGTGAAAAGGTTTCACATTTATGAACACTTGGGCACTATAGTGTCACATAGATTCATCTATCGATGGGAGGTGCGAAAATTTTCCAAATTAAACTTAAACAATTCTTGGAAATTAGACTCTGGTAAACCCTCACTTTATAAAATTTATCATAACGGTCTATGGGGTCATTATTGGGATATCCATATTTGAATTTCTGTTGTAATACATATTCCTGGTTTTCTAATTACTTTAAAATCAAAGGCAGGAGTATTAGACCAGTACAGTTTTCCCGTGGGGAGCGGTATGGTGGCCAGAAATCGTCAAGCTTTACAAATGGGAAAGGGATATTTCGTAAGCTGTATCTCAGTCGGAATGCTCTACAATTATTTCGAGATTGTCAGTTACATCTGAGGGAACTTATAGGTACTCATCAACAAATCCCTCGCCATAATTTTCTTCCGAGACTTCTTTTTCATTGGTTCCACCATATTCCTCTAGGGGTAAAATAACGATGTCAGCATTGAAAGTCTTGCTTTTCATCTATTCAGGCTTCGATTTCCGTGACGATTTCTTGAAGAGAACGGTACCGTTTTGACATATACATAGAGAAAAAAGTTAGCGTTTAGTACCACGGTTGCGTTTTCGCAACATTTAATATTCAAAGTAAAATAACAGAATTCAGCTAATGACACAAACTTGCGTTTGAACTCGAAATATGCAGTGTTGTTTATATCAGCGGAATATGCAGAAATTTCACTTAAACTCTGCAGTTTAACTTAATATTTTAATTATTTTTAAGCACTCGTCAAAAACACGCTGAACATACTCATATGTTTCAATTTTGTTTTGCCGTTAACCAATACTTTTGTAAAAAGTTTTTTCGCCAAAAAGTAGCAAATATGTTGCATATTCAAAAATGTGGAAAAGTATGTAACACACTTTATGTCTTTAAGTTCACAGGCAGTAAACATTCCATGTTGCGAAAACGCAACCGTGGTGCGAAATGGGTTAATGGGTGCTTTATTGGTGCTCCTGTTTCTATACTCCTCTATGGTAAGTCTTTTGGGTCCCGCCTTGTATGGTGGATGATCCTCGTTGCTCTGCCTTGCTTTTGGGATATATGGTGTCGGCTTCTCATTCACTGGGTACAGTGTTAAACCCTCTGTATTCCTTTCCGTTACTGTAATTTTCGTTGAACTAGGTTTATATTCTGGAACCTCGTGGGTTAAATTGTCAACGTTGCTTTCCCGTGGTTTTGTTTTTTCCAGGTTGCTGAAAATTCTTTCGAATATTTTGTCGAACTCGCTGTTCATGTTCTTCCATTTTAATTTTGATTGGTGTCTTGTGTGCCGACCTCTTGAAGACTTCTTCACAGTGGTCGTTGTGTGATATGTCACTGTCGATTTACGGAACATGCACGATTTAAATCGTCATGTCCAAACGAAGATAAAAATGCACGGTCCAAATATTTTAGATTTTTCTGGCCAAAGGAAAATGAAGATGCACGATTCCAATCGTCATGGTCGCTATGTGATAACGATTTGGTAAATTTAAAAAGTTCTAGGTAGCGATATTGATCTTGAAGAGAAATTGACCTGGGTGCAGCCGTGAGGCGTTCACTCCACTGAATCGGCTATTCAAAGCTCTAACTCCGAGATAGGTACGGCAATAGAAGGTGGAGCAGCTTATGAGCTTTCACTCCAAATAAATATAAAAATGCGGACTATTCTTATTATATGAAGGAGATTTCTCGTCTAACAGACTGAAATTTATTGAAAATAATTTATTATAGTTAGATTACATTTGGACTTTTTACCGGGTTAAACTTATTTTTGTTCAAGAAAGAATTTTTTGGGATTCTCCGGTATAACTATAGCAAAAGCTAAAAAATGTTCTAATTTGTTATTTCATCACACAACCCATTAATTTTTGGTGACAAGTTTCAAGTCTTGGTTTGACTCATCAACAGGTCACAAATAGCGAAATTGTGTGATATGAAAAACAAATGAAAAAATGAAAAAAGAAGAAAGAAATGAAAAGTTTGAGAAAATAGAAAAAAAACAAAAAATTTTTATTTATTAAAAAAATTTAAAAACAAAAAAAAATTTAAAAAAATTTAAAGCGAATCGAACCTGTATACGAAAAATAAAAAAGAAAAGGAAGAAGAAGAAGCGTTTCGTGTCAGCAGAAAACCTAACACTCATCGGTGCAGCTTTGTTTTCTGCCTGCTGCAGACGCTTGAAAATAGATCAAACTGATCTCTTCTCATATAAACTCAGAAATAAATTCTTTTTTATTTTTCAGCCCACTGCGTGGCGTATACAGGTTCGATTCGCTTCGAATGAATTTGTTTATTTAAATTTTTTTAATAAATAAAAAATTTTTTTTCTATTTCTTTTTTCATTTTTTCATTTGTTTTTCATATCACACAATTTCGCTATTTGTGACCTGTTGATGAGTCAAACCAAGACTTGAAACTTGCCACCAAAAATTAATGGGTTGTGTGATGAAATAACAAACTAGAACATTTTTTAGCTTTTGCTATATACCGGAGAATCCCCAGAAATTCTTTCTTGAACAAAATTAAGTTTAACCTGGTAAAAAGAACAAATGTAATGAAAATGAGGGAGTAAAGAAAAAAAAACTTGTATGCAAAATAGTATTAAAAAAAAACAATTTTTATTTCTTTTTGTGAAACTCTTGAGCACATTTAACGTGTTAGGGTATATCAATCCGATTTCTTGAATACGCTTCTTGCATACTGGACATCGCTTTCTTTTACTATAGTCGATTTTTTCAAATTGTTATCATTTTTCGAAAACTCTTTGACTTTTCTCTTGAACTTTAATGTCTAACGACGTTTTCAGTAACTCCGAATGCCTCATTTTTGTCACTATATGGGAAAAATATAAATTAATATCCTATGGATTATGCCAAACACCAAAGCTTATATCCAAAGTGAAAAGGTTTCACATTTATGAACACTTGGGCACTATAGTGTCACATAGATTCATCTATCGATGGGAGGTGCGAAAATTTTCCAAATTAAACTTAAACAATTCTTGGAAATTAGACTCTGGTAAACCCTCACTTTATAAAATTTATCATAACGGTCTATGGGGTCATTATTGGGATATCCATATTTGAATTTCTGTTGTAATACATATTCCTGGTTTTCTAATTACTTTAAAATCAAAGGCAGGAGTATTAGACCAGTACAGTTTTCCCGTGGGGAGCGGTATGGTGGCCAGAAATCGTCAAGCTTTACAAATGGGAAAGGGATATTTCGTAAGCTGTATCTCAGTCGGAATGCTCTACAATTATTTCGAGATTGTCAGTTACATCTGAGGGAACTTATAGGTACTCATCAACAAATCCCTCGCCATAATTTTCTTCCGAGACTTCTTTTTCATTGGTTCCACCATATTCCTCTAGGGGTAAAATAACGATGCCAGCATTGAAAGTCTTGCTTTTCATCTATTCAGGCTTCGATTTCCGTGACGATTTCTTGAAGAGAACGGTACCGTTTTGACATATACATAGAGAAAAAAGTTAGCGTTTAGTACCACGGTTGCGTTTTCGCAACATTTAATATTCAAAGTAAAATAACAGAATTCAGCTAATGACACAAACTTGCGTTTGAACTCGAAATATGCAGTGTTGTTTATATCAGCGGAATATGCAGAAATTTCACTTAAACTCTGCAGTTTAACTTAATATTTTAATTATTTTTAAGCACTCGTCAAAAACACGCTGAACATACTCATATGTTTCAATTTTGTTTTGCCGTTAACCAATACTTTTGTAAAAAGTTTTTTCGCCAAAAAGTAGCAAATATGTTGCATATTCAAAAATGTGGAAAAGTATGTAACACACTTTATGTCTTTAAGTTCACAGGCAGTAAACATTCCATGTTGCGAAAACGCAACCGTGGTGCGAAATGGGTTAATGGGTGCTTTATTGGTGCTCCTGTTTCTATACTCCTCTATGGTAAGTCTTTTGGGTCCCGCCTTGTATGGTGGATGATCCTCGTTGCTCTGCCTTGCTTTTGGGATATATGGTGTCGGCTTCTCATTCACTGGGTACAGTGTTAAACCCTCTGTATTCCTTTCCGTTACTGTAATTTTCGTTGAACTAGGTTTATATTCTGGAGCCTCGTGGGTTAAATTGTCAACGTTGCTTTCCCGTGGTTTTGTTTTTTCCAGGTTGCTGAAAATTCTTTCGAATATTTTGTCGAACTCGCTGTTCATGTTCTTCCATTTTAATTTTGATTGGTGTCTTGTGTGCCGACCTCTTGAAGACTTCTTCACAGTGGTCGTTGTGTGATATGTCACTGTCGATTTACGGAACATGCACGATTTAAATCGTCATGTCCAAACGAAGATAAAAATGCACGGTCCAAATATTTTAGATTTTTCTGGCCAAAGGAAAATGAAGATGCACGATTCCAATCGTCATGGTCGCTATGTGATAACGATTTGGTAAATTTAAAAAGTTCTAGGTAGCGATATTGATCTTGAAGAGAAATTGACCTGGGTGCAGCCGTGAGGCGTTCACTCCACTGAATCGGCTATTCAAAGCTCTAACTCCGAGATAGGTACGGCAATAGAAGGTGGAGCAGCTTATGAGCTTTCACTCCAAATAAATATAAAAATGCGGACTATTCTTATTATATGAAGGAGATTTCTCGTCTAACAGACTGAAATTTATTGAAAATAATTTATTATAGTTAGATTACATTTGGACTTTTTACCGGGTTAAACTTAATTTTGTTCAAGAAAGAATTTTTTGGGATTCTCCGGTATAACTATAGCAAAAGCTAAAAAATGTTCTAATTTGTTATTTCATCACACAACCCATTAATTTTTGGTGACAAGTTTCAAGTCTTGGTTTGACTCATCAACAGGTCACAAATAGCGAAATTGTGTGATATGAAAAACAAATGAAAAAATGAAAAAAGAAGAAAGAAATGAAAAGTTTGAGAAAATAGAAAAAAAACAAAAAATTTTTATTTATTAAAAAAATTTAAAAACAAAAAAAAATTTAAAAAAATTTAAAGCGAATCGAACCTGTATACGAAAAATAAAAAAGAAAAGGAAGAAGAAGAAGCGTTTCGTGTCAGCAGAAAACCTAACACTCATCGGTGCAGCTTTGTTTCTGCCTGCTGCAGACGCTTGAAAATAGATCAAACTGATCTCTTCTCATATAAACTCAGAAATAAATTCTTTTTTATTTTTCAGCCCACTGCGTGGCGTATACAGGTTCGATTCGCTTCGAATGAATTTGTTTATTTAAATTTTTTTAAATTTTTTTAATAAATAAAAAAATTTTTTTCTATTTCTTTTTTCATTTTTTCATTTGTTTTTCATATCACACAATTTCGCTATTTGTGACCTGTTGATGAGTCAAACCAAGACTTGAAACTTGCCACCAAAAATTAATGGGTTGTGTGATGAAATAACAAACTAGAACATTTTTTAGCTTTTGCTATATACCGGAGAATCCCCAGAAATTCTTTCTTGAACAAAATTAAGTTTAACCTGGTAAAAAAACAAATGTAATCTATTTATTTTTCCTCCTGGGCATTTATAGGAGTGTTCTTTCCTCATATAATTCACACCCAGAATTTATTTCTGAGTTCATATGAGAAGAGATCAGTTTGATCTATTTTCAAGCGTCTGCAGCAGGCAGAAAACCAAGCTGCACCGATGAGTATTAGGTTTTCTGCTGACACGAAACGCTTCTTCTTCTTTCTTTTCTTTTTTATTTTTCAGCCCACTGTGTGGCGTATACAGGTTCGATTCGCTTCGAATGAATCTGTTTCTTTAAATTTTTTTAAATTTTTTTAATAAATAAAATTTTTTTTTTCTATTTTCTCAAACTTTTCATTGCTTCCTACTTTTTTCATTTTTTCATTTGTTTGTCATATCACACAATTTCGCTATTTGTGACCTGTTGATGAGACAAACCAAGACTTGAAACTTGCCACCAAAAATTAATGGGTTGTGTGATGAAATAACAAATTAGAACATTTTTTACCTTTTGCTATATACCGGAGAATCCCAAAAATTTCTTTCTTGAACAAAATTGTAGTTAGCACAACTCACTAATGTTCTTTATTAAAATTTCCCGGGTTATTTATACATTATTCTTACCTACGTTAACCTATGCTTACCCTACTATATGCTTACATATAAAAATAAACTCATACACTTGGGAATGATGATGACATACATTTATCGCAACGACAAAAATGCTCGGTCAGTGACGCAATCATTAATCGCCGCGGCAAATGCATGTCGAGTTGTTTTCTTTATTATTAATTTGGTTGACACAGTTCCGAGTGTAATTGGTGTCGAAATCTTTTCTTTTTTTTTTTTAGCTTGTTTATGCATTGTAATGCATATTGGTTTCGAAGTTGTTGTGAATCGATTGACCGCAATAATTGTATATTAAATTATTGCAATCAATCGATTCATTGAAATAGCTGCATACTACAATATTGTTCATTAGTGGAAGTTCACCGGGAGACAATATTTTGTACATAAATTATGTTTTCTATTATCGAGACATTCAGGGGAATCAATAAGCTGTAGCTGAATGGGCGAGTGAAATTCAAGTTCATTCTCTAACCTCCATACAATACACTTGCTAACCTAAATCTCCGACGTGATTTTGTTTATTTTGTTGTTTTTTTCCCTTATTACTTCATCAGAAATAATTATTCTCAGCTGGGATGTTAACAGCCCCCTTTCCTCCGAAATTGAATTTTGGTGAGGCATAATAGTATTTCGTGATAAAATATTTTTGTTTCTAAATAATTTGGTATACCGTATTACCGATTTGTATTGAATATGATAAAATATTGCAGATTTGTAGTATGATTCGTATCATACTATTTTGAAACACGATTTAAAGCTGTATAGGTCTTCTTTTAAATCGACATATTCACCGAGTATACATAGTAGACTTATTATCAAGGGGTCAGATGATTAGCCACATGGTAATGAAAATTTAATTAGGTTTAGTTGTTTAGCAATCTCTAAGTATGCTAATTTTCCTGTAAGGCCTTGGGTTTTGAGAGTTGCGATAAAGTGGGAAATTATAACATATGATGCACATACCGGGGTTGTTATTTAATTGATCATATGTAATTATAGTGGTAACTGTTCAGGGTGAGAAGATAGGCCTTAAATATTAAGAAATATCACAGAGTTACCTCAGATCTCCTGATTCTTTTTGATTTGGATCTAGTAGCGACTTTAAAATTAGCATGGAAGTAAATCGGTTAAACCAAGACGAACACGCTTATGATGTCACGATTAGAGGCTTACCAGTGGGTAAGGTGGATGATATGAGAGTCTCCCTTCGAGCAGCTCTTAAACTCGAGAGAGGTGGAAGGTCCACAATACTGAATCTGTACCCAATTTATTTCGAGGAAGGTTGCCAAGCCTTAACGAAGAAATCTGAAGAAATTGACGCGCATTAATATGGTATGTGCTAACAAGTTCGCTTTCCACTCTTGGTCCGACTTAGAGAAAAGAGTTTCTACCTGCTGATTATAACGACAGATTAATGGATGAAATCAAAAGAAGGACTATGGGTAAATATGAAACCATCGAGACATACATAGCCATAATGTCTAATATGTTTTCTCGGTTGAATATTCCCTTAACCGAAGCACAAAAATTAAAAATATTGAAACGAAATCTTTCTCCGTTTTAGCAAACTCAATTAGCCCTGACTTAAGTAGAAACTCCTGACGACTTAGTGGATTTTGGTAGACGTCTGGAGTCTGTGCGCACGTCAGTTGAAGCATTTGTTCCTCCCCCCCCCCCCCCACCAATCAAAAAGAAATATCCAGCTTTTAGAGCCGGTTCTTGCTTATATTTCCACGGAACCATCTAGTTCTACAAATGTAAATATTCCTGATACAAATTATAATACCTAGATGCTCTAAATACGGTCCCGTAGGACATTTAGCATGCTTCTGCCGAACCCCACTACGATGTTACGGTTGTGGTACACTATGCGTTATTAGCCCAATTGTAATAATTGCAGAGAGAGAGCGGGGAGTCAACATCGCAGATACAATAATATTATTAATATACAGCCAGATCAAAATTCGGGAAACGGAAGTGGAGCTCGACGGACGGCTACGAATCGAGCTCATACAATTGTCCAAAATCCGCTGATGAAGGGAATAAAAATATTTTGAAAATCAATCTACCTGAGTGGATGAGTATGCTCTATCGTCATTAATTCATTATATTTTTTCTCTCTCAGGGAAGGATACCCGTCCGCATTTGAATACTTCAATTTTTGGCCTAAGAGTTCGTGGCTTATTAGATTCGAGAGCATCGCGAACTATAATTGGAGGACTTGGATGGGAATTTATCAGTGGATTGGGTCTTTAATGTTAGCTTAGCAAATGGTAAACAGATAAATGTTCTCGGTGAAGTAAGCGTACCCATCGATCTAGAGGAATGGATTGAAATTGTTATGTGCTAGTCATTCCTGAACTATCCCATCAAATTTTACTCGGAATTGACTTTTGCAGATCTATCGGTATATCCGCAGATTTTAAAACTAATTCGTGGAGATTTAGCGGCAATAATTCAGAAGTACTTATCGATGCTCTAAAGAGCCAATCAAACCTTACAGCAGACGCAAACAGCTGGTTTGATGACATAATTAGTATGGCAGAACATAAAATGGGTAAAGGTTTAGGCTGCACCAACCAGGTGGAGCATAATATAAAAATCGATAGTCTGCCGATAAAACAAAGGTATTATCCAGTATCTCCAGCAATTCAAAAAATTATAAACGAGGAATTAGATAAGATGCTGGAAACAGGAGTCGTGGAGCCGTCCAATAGTGCGTGGACTTCGCCAATGGTAATTGTCCGGAAACTAAATAAAGTCACGAAAGAGGATGCGTACCCACTTCCTTATGTTTCAGCAACACTCGATAAACTGAGGGACGCGAAATATATGTCGTCCTTGGACATTAAGTCAGCGTTTTGGCAAATTTCCATGGAAGAAAGTTCGAAGAAATACACAGCTTTTACGGTGCCTAACCGTGGCTTATTTCAATTTAGGAGGATGCATTTTGGTCTGAGTAACTCGCCTTCGACTTGGCAATGTTTTATATACCGAATTCTTTCGGGGAGTTTAGAAAAGCATTTCTGTCTACCTGGACGATATAATCATTGTCACGCAGTCATTCGTTGATCACAAGGCAGTGCTGGAAGTGGTGTTAAATCGACTGTGTATGTCGGGCTTAATAATAAATTATGAGAAATGTGTGTTCTGTCGCTCTGAGCTTCAGTATTTAGGTTACGTTGTTGGACAACAGGGGTTACAATTGGATCCTGAAAAGGTAAAGTATATCCTAGATATACCTAGATTCGTCGATTTGTGAGTATGGCTGCATGGTACCGGAGATTTGTTCCAAATATTGCATCATTGTTGGCTCCGAACACGAATCTACTAAAAAAAAAAGCAGAAATTTTTCTGGTCCTCAAATTGCGAGACAGCATTCCGAACCATAAAGAAAAGTCTGGTAACGGTCCCGATCCTTTCATGCCCCGTTTCGCGTACCCTTTTAGAATACATACAGTTGTCTCAGGATTTGGCCTAGGTGCAGTCTTAACGCAGCAGGTTGAAGATGAAGAAAGGTAGATCACTAAATAAATGCGAACGTAAGTACTCAACGACCGAGTGAGAATGTTTGGATGTCTTATGGGCGATTGATAAGCTGCGTCCGTATATTGAAGGAACAAAATTTACGGTGATAACGGACCATGCATCTCTAGTCTCGCTTAATGATTTGAAGGATCCAACCGGTAGGCTTGCTAGGTGGGCGATGCGACTCAGCAGTTTGATTATGAAATCATTCACCGGGAAGGGAAGGAACATTTCTTGCCTGATGGGTAATCGCGATCAGTGCCAGTCATAGACAGTATTCAAGCGAAGAACTCTGAAGATAAATGGTACGCTAAGATGCTTGCAAATGTAAGCAACCAATCTTGTAAATATCCGGATTGGAAGATGGAAAGTTGTATAAACATGGTCGCCCTAGATACCCCTCTTTAGCCAGGGGAGCAGATAGCTGGAAGCAAGTAGTCCCCAAATCGCAAAGAAAAGGATTAATTCTCAAGGCGCATGATATACCAACCTCAGGACATTGTGGCATCCGGGGAACATACGGTAGACTTAGCGAGACTTTTTATTGGCCTAAGATGAAATCTGATATCGGTTCGTATGTGAAGAATTGTTTGACCTGTCAAGCTATAAAATCTGAGCCTAAGAAGAAAGCTGGTCTTATGGCTTCTCGCAAAATTTTAGTTTAACCATGAAAAGACTTCAAAAATTTCTGTGAGGGTTACAATATAGAGATTAGGTATACAGCTCCATACCATCCCCAAGCTAATCCTGCCGAAAGAGTTAATCAAGTAATAAAATCCATGCTTCGTGCTTATGTGTCGGAGAACCATAAAATATGGGATTTGTATCTTGCAAAGATTTCTTGTGCTATCCGAACATCAACAGGAGAGGCTACAAGATTAACTCCGTACTTTATCAACTTTGGGCGGGAGATGGTGGCAGATGGCAAGATATATAAGCAATTTGGTAAGGAAGATGTGTTTGACCCAGAAGTGCGATCTAAGGCATTAGAAGAATTGAGATTAGATACAAAAAAAAGAGGTTACGCAAAGCGGCTGAATCTTCAAAACGCTACTATGATCTTCGCCGAAGGGATAGACAGTTTTTAGTAAACGATAAGGTCTGGCGTAAGAGTTATGTATTTTCAGATACTGCAAAATATTTTATTGAAGATAAGAAGGGTAAATGTGGCGGTAATTGGCATGCCAAGGATCTAAAGCCATATTATTCATATAAGGAGGATATTTAACAAAAATAATATTAACTAAGCGCCTGTATTTCTTTATCTATATTTTTTTTAGCACTTCAATTTATCTGAAATCTTATAAGGTTGGGATCAGATTGGTCTGGTCTAAATTCGGATTATCGAAGTACAAAGTATCTTAGAAATTGCAGCTAAATAGTTCAGGATTTTGTTATATACAGTAATTATTATTTTAGCGAGTAGGTAGTTAGTTGTTCGTAGCAATGTGTGAAGTCCAGTGCTCAAGCCGCTTTCAAGGTCAACTGTCTCTTTCCCCTGTTTCGCAAAGTGGGAGTATCTTGCTATTTGTCGATAAAGTACGTAATCCTGGCATTGATGTTCAAATGAAATACTGCCATTACATAAATAACAAGCCTGTGGTATCCAATCCAATTAGGAAAGATCCGTTAGTAATAAGTCAAGGTATTTAAATGCATTACAGTTGCGAACCCTAGTTGTATAGGGATCTTAGGTTTTGGATACATCTGTTGGAAAACATTGAATGAATTTCTAGTGTATCATATAGATAAGAATATTATGGGTAAATCACTTACCGACTATTTTTTAATAAATTACCTACCTGTTGTGGCGTTGTTTTGCATTCCTGTACCCAACACAAGTTACTGCAAAATCTTTCTTTTTCTAAGACTCCTTTTCTCAAGCTACAAGTCACCTTCAATGCGTATAGGTTAGGTTGCAAAGAAATTTTGAAATTGCGCCAAAAACTTTATATTTTGGTAAACTAGTTTCCTCACTTCGAGGTCTGCATTTTATAAAAGAAAGATGCCAAAACCCCGAAAATAACAAAAAAAAAAGAAAATCAATCTTGTAGGCAACTGTCAAGTACTTTCGTCGGTCAAATATATCTAAATTGCTAAGTGCCTAATAATTTTTCTTGGCTTACTTAGAATAACTAATAAATGGGAGAGACCCTTTTAAAGCAAAAAAAAAAAATAATAATATTAAATTGAACTGATTGGAAGATGACATGTTATGTAATAATAATATTAAATTGAACTGATTGGAACATGACATATTGGCTTGTTTGTCAGAAATTTCAGGATGTACCAGGAGAGTAATTAGTTTTAAATAAAATAAATTAAAATCAAAAGGAAAAAAATGTGAAGGGGACCAGAAAGAGGAAAGGAGTTATATAACTGTCCGCAAAAGATAAGTACTGCCTGCCTTTTGTTTTATTCCTTATTCCTTTTTTTTTTAAATCGCATTGCTTTTTGTGCGCGGCCTCGTTAATTCTTTGATTTCTTTTTTTTCTTAGTTTAATCTTTTTTTTCGAAATAAATTTTATAACGTTTTAATTAATTTTTTTTTTTTATAATAATACCCTTTATCTATATCTATACTTAATACACGAGTTGGTGGACTTCAAAACCACATGGCGCCCAAAACAAGAGTGTATAACACCTCGAACCCCCCTTTCCTATACTACCCTCTTTGCTCCACAAGGGGAACTTTGCGATTGTTCTCATAATTCAAGGGTCTCGTATGGTTTGCGTGACAAAATGAATTAAAATGGGAGCCCAGTTTTTTGTTTGGATTTCCAGATTTTGGAGAGCGGCGAAGCACTCTACAGTTTTATCGAGTAGGCCTTTTACTCCCTTTGCTGATTCCTGATTAAACAGAACATCCAACTGGGCCTTAACTGGAACACGTTTATTAACATATCTCGATGTCAACATTTGGCATGCTGGTTAAAAATTTGCGCTAGTAATAGTAGTATTACTGAGAAGATTTCTAGCTTTGTCTGAGAGATGTGCATGTAAATGTTGTAATTTTTGCACATGAGATAGACGCTCATTATCATATATCAGAGCTTTAAATAAATCATGAAATGTATTCCATGCGAGATAATCTCCGAAAAATGTAGGTAATGATATTTGTGGTAATTTTAGCTCATCACGCTTTGATTCTAGACTGATAACTTTAACCTCGCTGTCTTTTCCAACAACAGTTCCAGCTACAACTGGCGAGAAATCGCGTTGAAAATCCTATACGATTCTTGCGCACGTGTTAATATAAAAATTCTCAACCTGCGAGTATATTTCTTCTACAAAATATAGCTCCTTTCCGTACTTTCGGCGGTCGTCAATAAAGCTATTTCTTCATCGCGGTTTTTAAACTACTCTCAATGCTTCTCTCGGTAAGTTAATCTTCCTTCGTGATAAGGTTTTGATCTGCGATCTTTGCCAAATTTTTATAATTAGCAAAGAAATCATTGATTACATTTTTCTCCTATTTTGCACCTCAATTAAATCGTCCATTATATTAGATTACCTATGTGTATATATTTACTTTTTAAACAAAAAGCATGCAGTTAGAAGTAAGATGAAACGGACACACCAGACTTGTTCAGATTGTATCCAAAGGTTTTGCGAATAGAATTTACTTATTTTATAGTCTTTTCGTTGCCAATATATAAAAAAGGAGTGTTTTATATACTTTTTCAACTTAAGTCACTTGAATTGAATGTTCACACTCACTGAGAGTTTAAGTTCAAAGTTCGCGCGCACGTCTTTAGTTTTCTAGAACGTTGTTCCTACTAACATTAGGTCCAACTAATATCCAGCTCGAAGGACCAATGTTTTTAGGTTTCTATGTATATTTAGCCAGAGAATAGGTTTCCACTAAATAGTTGAAAAAATATTCTTTAAAAAAACAATAGTTTTCAAAAAAGTTCAAGCGACGTCGAGGATTTAATCTTCAATCCTCACGTGAAAATCCACCACGTTATCCACTAAACCAAAGCTCATTTGACAAATTAGATGCGATAAACAAATTAAAACAAAAATTTCCTCACATAATATGTAAGTTCAATAATATATTATTAAAATCCACATCTTTTCTTACAAAATACTTTATTTCAAAGTTCAAATCTACGTATAAATGTTCAATTTCAATTTACAACAAATGAAGTATTCTACATAAAAACATAACCAGCACCAGATACGACAAGGATTTATCACACAAGATTTCAAGCACTTCAAATTAGCCAAGTTTAATGACGCGATTTCTAAGTTTATACGGTCTATGTTAATTTAATGATTTCAACCTTTAACGAATTCAGATTCGATAATAAAAAACAAGATTTTCTCCAAGATAGAGCCAATGCACTAAACTTCCCGTCGCGATTACTGTCCTTTACCAAAATGTTCTATGATTTTTCTAGATTGACCTCGTATGAACCCGATATTCATATTTTCTAGAAATGACCAACCAATGGGAAATTAGATTTATAAACTTAACGGGTTTTTGATCATATTTTAAAAATGCTAATTGTTGTCTCAGGTTTCAATCCCTTTCTAAATTTTTATCGAAGTCATCATCAACTATTGGTTCCAGGGTTGGATATATCTTCTCCGAAACTGATCGAATTTCGAAGCATATGTACTCATACTATAGAACGTCGGTAATGTCATTGCGACAGAAAGCTTTCATTTGACTTTTGAGGTGATCAGTAGGAAAAAACACTTAAATAAATGTAAGTGTATTTCTTATTTTTATTTCTGTTTATGTGTTATATATGTTCAGTGTACTCTATTGATGTGTTGTTTATTTTTTTGTGTGATTGAAGTCATTCTCGTCTCTGGTTGTGGTAAGTTTTGTACTACTTGCTTGTTTACATTCTAAATTTTCTTTACCAAGCTAATTAGGCAATTTCTATTATTTTCAGATATAAACAAGATGTTCTATGTGGATTAAAGAAAGTAGAAGGTCTATGTTAACATGACAGATAAGTATCTATTTTTTTGTTATGTGAAAATGAAAGGATTCTTTGTGTGTAACTTCCTTCAGGTTCCAATGGTGTCTTTTGGCGAAGGTTTCGCTGTAATAGTTAGCTTACCCGCGGACTCCCACAGTCCGCCGAAATGAGGTGATCGTGGCGGGATAAAGTGTAAACTTGTGCTGTCCTTTGAGCATAGCTCAATGATCTCCGCCTGATATTTGTCTAAGTATGTCTTGCAGATCAGCTCTGGCTCGAACAAAATTAGTTGCGTTGTCACAGTATAAATTACCGCATATTCCACTTCGTCCTATAAATCGTTTCAAAGCTGTTATGAACGCAGCTGTAAACAATTCGCTTGCCAGCTCAAGATGCAGCGATTTCGTAACAAAACAGATGAATATCACGATATAAGGTTTTACAGGTGTCTTGTCTCTGATCTTCAAGTGTATGTATATTGGGCCGCAGATGTCCACTCCCGAATTGAGAAAAGGCGACCTTCTTTAGCTCGATCATGTGGAAGGTCACCCATGGATGTTTTTCGGTTTTGTTTTCAAGCAACGAACGCAGGAATTAACGATTTTCCTGGTGAGGCTGCATCCTCCTAAAGGCCAATAAGCAGTGTTTGAGAAGCAGCATGAAGATTTTTGATATGTAGGTATTGCATTAGTGAATATTAAAGTGTATGGTTCGATGGTAAAATCATCTGATGTTTTGCATCAAAAGTTAACTCTGCGTTTCTGCGGCGACCACCAACCCATATTATACCATCATTATCCATAAAGGGACATAGATCTTGCAATTGGCTTTGCCTTTCAATTTGTTTATCCTTTCTAAGAGCACGATATTCTAATGTCAGCGTTGTCTTCTGAGTGTATCTGACCAAGCTCACGAGGGCAGTCTCTCTTTCTGCTGGGCAGAAGATTTCCAGAAGCCGTTCGTTTGAAGGAATTTTGCAATTTTTGACAAAACGATAGATATACGCAAACACATTCGAAAGTTTCAAGAATGAGTTTTTATATTTTGAGTCCTCAATCAGATCGGATTGATGATTTCGTGCAGCCACAAGAACGACCTTTTCTTTTTACGGCCTGGAACGTCGGAAGACATTTTGCAATTATTCAACACCCATGTATTTTGAAGGTCTCTAAGAAATGCTGGATCGCAAAACCAAAGCTTCGATTGCAAGAGTTTGTTGGATTTTGTGTTGTGTCAATGTGAATCCAGCTCTTCACCTCGATTAGCTCTTGAATTACTGTCACTCGATTTGGAATGAAGGTTTCCCAAGTTCCTGAAGACTCTATCAGTCATGACAAAACTATGGTTGAATCCGTCCAATAGTAAATCTTATCTAACGGTATATTATTATTCAAATATTAATATACTTGTTGAACTAATCGAGCCATTAGTTGAGCTGCGTAAAGCTGCAATCGAGGCAGAGAAATTTTTTTAATAGGAGCGACACGTGATTTCGCCCGGAGTAGATGCGATGAAATACTGCCTGAAACTTCAATGCTTCTCATATATATAGATGCGCCATATGCTGATTCACTGGCATCGGAAAAAGCGTGTAACTGAACGCTCGAATGTGTGGAAAAAAGAACCTTTCTGGCAATCTTGAATTCTTCGATTGTTCTGAGTTGATTCCGAAAATACCAGCATTTAGTGTAAAACTCTACTGGTAGGCTCTCGTCCCAGGAAAAGTTAAGTGTCCATAATTCTTGCATGAATATTTTGTCAAGAAGTACAGTCGGATTTATTAAACACAGTGGATCAAATATCTTTGAAATATCAGACAATACGACAGTAGTTACGCTACGAGAGTTCTGGCTCACTTTCCCATACACAAAGTGCACAGAAAATTATTTTGGTGGTTCTGGACTGGATTCTGGGCCACTGAGGAGGATTCCGTCTAGTGGTCAAAGTCACAGGGCCTGCCTGGGTAATTCCTTTCTTACTGTCTGGCTGAACAGGAGTTGACATCAACATTTTCCATCTCAAGTTTTGGTGATACGAGTTCACTCTCAGTAACCTGCAGCATAGGGAAATAGCATAGGTTTTCGATTTTGTTTCTGGAGTTCACTTATTTATCAGCTCGGAGATCGTACATCTAAACATTTATGAAGGGGTGGGAAGCCTTATTGGTGGAGGTTAAGTTTGATCTCGTCTTGGAGGCTACAATTTGTCCTTGAGATGCCCCCTCCTGTGGCTGGCTACTGGCTGTTTGCTGAGAGCTTTAGTGGCAACATCTGATACTATGACTAGGACTGCCTGGGGTATGTTTGATTGGGCTACATTACCTGTACCAAGGCTTGGGTAGAATGTGTGCGGCTTAAGTAATGGTGCGAAATGCCCTAAGCGAATTTATATCGGGGCTGTATACTTGTCAGCTTGAAATTGGTTTTAGTTACTTACTTTAGTATGAGTGCCTGTGGTATGTTGGGCTGGGCTGAGGAAACATTATCTAAGGTGGGGGTGGATGTGTGCAGCTGTGCATTTATGTGGATAAGAAATGTTGTGAAATTTCCTAAGAGAATTAGTGTAATTAGTATCAGTAATAACTCAAGTTAACCCTAGAAAATTTTTCTTCATGCTAATAGATTCTAGAAATTGTCAGTGGGAGTCTTAGTTCTAGGGGTGGACCAAATTTTCAACAGAAGTCCTCCACGAGCTATGGTTTTAGAGATAATAGCGATCTTACCTTTTCAGGTATAATTAATATTTGTAATAATTCAAGTTAACACTAGCATATTTTCTGTTCATCCTAATAGTATTAGTACTAGGGGGGTAAAATTTTCATAAGAAATCCTCTACGGGCTATAGTTCGAGATATGAGCGGTCTTATCTTCTCAGGTGTAACTAATATGAATAGCTGAAAAACAAAAACAAACAACAACTATAACCGAAGACCTGGATTATAGATTTGATGATCATAATCTGTAGGTATCTTTTATAAACATCGCGCAACTTCAGGTGGAATACTACTAATTTGATTGATTGCATAAACAAATTCACACAGTCCAGTAAAGTAAACAAATTCGAATAATGTAAACAAATTCGCACAGTAGCTGAGTAGAGTAAACAAATTGAGCTACTTCTGTAAGATTCCCAATTTCTTTAGCTGAAAACAACAACAACTGATATTAATCTGTAGGATATGATGTCTTGTCTGAAAAAAAATAACAACAACTAAAACGTAAGTTGTGGATTAAAAATCTTTCATAAACAAGAGTGATTATGCTATGATATTCGATATCTAAAACATAGATCACGGCTGCTTGGGATGTTAAGAAATATGAAGTGATGGAAATTAAAGCCTTGTCAGAAAACTTTTGATCTAGGTGTGTGTGTGTGCGTGTGTGTATTGAGATTAGGCTTAGGTTTTAAGAAAAACTGTTTTTTTTTATTTTCAATAAAATTTCTTTTTGGGTGGGTTAAATGTAAAGCTTTTATGAGCTATGATATCAATGTAGGAAGATACTAATAGACTATGATATGTTGACTTAGATGAGTAGTGAAATTTGTATGGCTACAGTAAGAGACTTTTTACCAATTTTTTGATGATATTGTGTAATGTCATGACCTTGATAGCCTAGCCTGAAAGTGGTTTGAGCAGCCACATCTGAAAAAAACACATATTATGATTAAGAAAGCTTCATGATATAGATCAAAATTGATACCTATGGTTTACACAAGGAAAGTAGGTTCACTTAAACTGCAAACAACAAATATGCTGAAAAGCGAGACCCGATGTGTGCAACAATCATTTTTGCTTCAATTATCACTCTTAAGCAACGTATGCCGGAGAAAATATATTAAGTATAGTCGAAAATATGCATTGTAAATAAAAATTGTATTATCGTTATAATGCCAGATACTGAAATATTTTGCTTTAATTACAACATAGCTTAAGTCTAAAGTCTTTTTTCTTTAGTTCAGGAAAGCCAAGGTTTCAAACATATAGACTGATGCTTATAATGAATATTACTTATGCCTTTAGACCAACATGGCTTTAGAAGGTTCCTTGTGTACCATTTTCACAAATAACATCTCTCCATATTTACTTTTGGCGATGTTTGTTGGAACATTGTGATTTTTCGAGCTGTTGGTAGGGGACAGTCGACTCGATTTTGGATGAAAAACTTTCATCTTTATTTCTATAAAGCATCGATTTCACAGATGTAGACTGACCCCTATATGAATATTCTTTACGCCTTTCATCCGTACGCTTTAGAAGGTTTGTAGTATCCTTAGAACTCATGTTGAAATTATTACGAAATTGGCTTGCCAACAGCGGTCTGTTTGGGTAAAGAGCAAAACATCAACTGAAAAACATGTTACGAAACTATCATTTATATGTATTTGACACGCGGTCTTGGAGGCAGAACTTTATCCTTGACCTCTAACGTCACCTTAACCTTTAAAACCCAAAATGCCTGTTCTTGGGTAATCTTTTGAAACCTGCAGTGTCGAGTCTTAGAGGCTGCAATTTGACCTTGATTTATCCTCGATATCTAAAAAATAGTTCATACGAAGCTGAGAAGAATATGGTATTTTTATCTTCATAATATTGATGTGGTGGGCATAACTTTCCTTACTATTAATGAAAGTGTATCATACAGTGAATAAACAAGCCTTTTCAATAATTAATTTGGATGATGAGTAGTGCAATTTGTATGGAAGATTGTAATTAATTGTAAGTAAACAGTAAAGAAGAAAATTTCTGGTAACTGTATATTCCATACATAATCTTACAGGTGGAAGGAAATTTTATAAGAATCTGGTAACTGCATTTCCTTATAAACCTTACATAAATTCATATGTATCCAAATCGAACTATAGGTTTTTGTTCTAGATGAAATCACATTCTATAATATCTGAAAACAGACAGCAGCAAAATGATCGGCTATAAGAATTTGGTGGCAGTTTGTTCTATAATAAATCTAATAACCAGAGGAAGATTTTATAAGAATCTGGTAACATGTTCAGGTCACAATTTAAAAAGTAGAAGCTAATTGTATAAGAATCTGGTAATAGTATATTCCATACGAAATCTAAGAAGCGGAAGAAAATTTTATAATAATCCGGTTACAGTATGTTCCATTCAAAATCTAACAGACAGGAGAAAATTTTATTAGAATTTGGTAACAGTATGTTTCAAACAAAATCATATAAATCCGCATGTTCCAAATCGGAATATAAGTTTCTGTTAAAAAAAATAAGTTAGAGTATATAGTGAATTTAAAAAATTATATCTGCACAATGAAGCCGAGAACCATTTTCTCCAATCTGTTCTAGATGAAAGCAAATTCTATAATATCTAAAAATAGATAGTGGCAAACAAGATTTTATAAGAATTTGGTAACAAAATCAGTAGTTACAATATGCGGATTCTGCGACACCCTTTTAGCTTCCAGGATTTCTCCACAGATGGCCCCACCGCTGCTATCTGGTTTGAGTCCGTGCTAAATGTGGGTTTGTGTATTGGTTTGTGTCTTGGTACATCATTGTGTCTTGGATACACCATTGTGTCTTGGGTGCACCATTGAGTCTCGACTGCGCTCTAGCGGGATTAACCGGTACTACCGGGGTATGTGATTTGGTCTTGACTACACCCTAGCGGCATTAGCCGGTACTGCCAGCATGCTCCCGTACTACGGTTTTCTTATATAGATATGTGGTGCACCTAAATGTAGGCTTTTTATCATGATTTTTCTTGAGTGCCTAAATGTAGGCTTTTGGTTTTGAACTAATAATTAAAGTTAATAGTAGGAAATTTTTGTTCATGCCAATGGATTCTAGAGAGGTGGTATGTGGGGGGATAATAAAGATAGCGAAGGTGGTGGGGGGGTAATGAAATGTTCATCACAAATCCTATACGGGCTCTGGTGTGAAGCTTTCTTAGTCATAATATGTGATTTTTTCAGATGTGGCTGCTCAAACCAGACACGGTCATGCCATTACACATTATCACTAAAAATTTGGTGAAAAGTCTCTTACTGTATCCATACAAATTTCACTACTCATCTAAGTCAACACATCATACTCTATTAGTATCATCCTACATTGATATCATAGCTCATCAAAGCTTTACATTTAACCCAACCAAAAAGAAATTTTATTGACAGTAAAAAAACAATTTTTCATAAAACCTAAGGCTTTTCGATACACACACCTACATCGAAAGTTTTCTGATACGGTTCTAATTTCCATTACTTCATATTTCTTAACACCTCAAGCAGCCGTGATCTATTTTTAGATATCGAATATCATAGCATGATTACTCTTGTTTATACAAGTTTTTAATCCACAGCTTACGTTACAGTTGTTGCCGTATTTTTTTTCAGCAAAAAGAAATTTTCAATTATAACTTCCACTACTCTAAGACATCATATCCTACAGATTCATATCAGTTGTTGTTGTTTTCAGCTAAAGAAATTGGGAATCTTACATAAATCGCTCAGTTTGTTTACTTTACTCGGTTTCTGTACGAATTTGTTTACATTATTCGAATTTGTTTACTTTACTGGACTGTGCGAATTTGTTTATGCAAGGAATCTAATTGGAAGCATTGCACCTGAAGAGTAAAATTAGGCATTTACTAATCTCCACTACTTATCTAAGTCAACATATCTACCTACATTCACCCCAATCAACTTGGCCTGACCTATTTTTAGATATATGATTACATGGTATAATCTTGTTTATAAAGAACACCTACAGATTAATATCATCAAATCTTTAATCCACAACTTAGGTTATAGTTGCTGTTGTTGTGTTTTATGTATGTAAGCTACTAATATTAATAGTACCTGAAAAGACAAGATCGCTAATATATCGAAACACATAGCCTGTGGAGGATTTCTAATGAATTTTTATCCACCCCTAGAACTAAGATCTATACTGGCACCTTCTAAAATCTATTGGCATGATCAAAAATATTCTAGAGTTAACTTGATTTATTACTAATACTAATTACACTAATTCAGTTAAGGAATTTCAAAACATTTCTTATCCACATAAATACACAGCTGCACACATCCACCCACGCCTTAGGTAACGTTTCCTCAGCCACCAATTAGCCCAGCTCAACATACCGCAGCCACTCATCCTAAAGTAAACAACTGAAACCAAACTCAAGCTGTCAAGTATACAGTCCCGATATAAATTCGCTTAGGGTATTTCACTTCATTACTTAATACACATAAGCCGTAAACATTCTACCCGAGGCTTGGTACAGGTAACTTATCCCAATCCACACACCCCAGACAATCCTATTCATAGTCTCAGATATAGCCAATAAAGCTCTGAGCTAACCTCCAGTACCCAGCAAAGGAGGGGGCACCTGAAGGTCAAATTGTAGCCTCCAAGACCAGATAAAACTTAACCAGCAACCTCCACCAATAAAGCCTCGCACCCCTTCACAAATATTTAGAGCTACGATCTCCGAGATGAAAAATAATTGAACTCTAGAAACAAAATCGAAAACCTATGTTATTTCCCTATGCTGCAGAGTGCTAAAGGTGATCTCGTATCCCCAAAGTGATCTCGTATCCCCAAAACTCGAGATGAAAAATCGGCAAACTCCAGAAACAAAATCGAAATCCTATGCTATTTCCCTATACTGGAGAGTGCTAAAAGTGATCTCGTATCCCCAAGCGCGAGATGAACAACATATGTAGTACCGTCTAATGCCACCAGGGAACCTTGCTCAAGAAATGGTGTTTGCACTCGAAACAGCAACTGTGACTTTTCAAAACTGATCTCGTATCCCCAAGCTCGAGATGAACAGCATATGTGGTACCGGCTAATGCCACCAGGGGACCTTGCTCAAGAAATGGTGTTTGCACTCGAAAGAGGAAACTTATTTACTGCCAATACTTGGAAACAGCAAAACCAAGATGACGTCATTCTGATATCTACAACTTACCCACGAATAAATTATCAAGCAAGAAAACAGCAAAACCATGGCATGGTGGTAGTACCTGCTAATGCCGCTAGGGAACCTTACTTTCCCTCGTGGTGAACAACATATGAAGTACGGGCTAATGCTGCTAGGGAACCGGTATTTGCACTCGAAAGAGCAACTGTGACTTTTCAATATAAGCACCCCCCTAAATCCAATAATATTAATTTGCTACGAAAACATCAAGCCAAGGTGATGTCATGTTGTGAAATTCGAATGTTGCTGATTTCTACAACTTCCCCGCTAAGAACATTTGAACACAGCAGAACCACGATGACGTCATACGTGATATCTACAACTTCCCCGCTGAACAAATGTCGCTAATATCTCGAAAACCAAATCCCGTAGAGGATTTTTGATGAAAACTTCGTTCCCCCTCCCACCCCACGGCGCCATGAACCCATTTCCATGAGCAAAAATAACTTGAAATATTAATACGCTAATATCTCGAAAACCAGAGCCCGTAGAGGATTTCTGATGAAAATTTCATTACCCCCCCCCCCCTCCCTATCTTTATTATCCCCCTAACATACCGCCCATCAAGAATCCATTGGCATGAACAAAATTTTCCTACTATTAACTATAATTATTACTAATATTAATTCAAAACCAGGCGCAACACTTGAAAACAACAAAAGCCTACATTTAGGCGTACCATACATCCAAAACGTGTAGCAAAAAACTTCCCAAAACCGTTGCATGCTGCCACGTGTGGGCAAAAGTGAAGCAAAAAACTTCCCAAAACCGTAGCGTGCTGGCTCGTGTGGGACAAAAGTGAAGCAAAAAACTTTGCCCATCCAAGAGAACCGTTGTACTGGAGCATGCTGGTAGCATCGGCTAATGTCACTAGACTTTTCAATACACATACCCCAGAACCCTTACTGACATCTTCTAGAATCTGTTCATGGTGATGTCATGTTGTGAAATTCGAATGATGCTGATATCTACAACTTCCCTGCTAAGAAAACTTATTTAGGTGCAGCAAAACCATGGCGACGTCATGCCGATATCTAGAACTCTCCCGCTAATAAAAGGAAACAGCAAAACCAAAGCATGCTGGTAGATCCGGCTAAGGCCGCTAGGGTACCTTACTCAAGAAATGGCGTTTGCGTCCAAACAGATTTCGCTAATATCTCGAAAACCAAAGCCCGTAGAGGATTTCTGATGAAAACTCCCACTCCACACCGCCAAGAATCCATTTAGCAAAAATAACTTGAATTATTAATACGCTAATATCTCGAAAACCAGAGCCCGTAGGGGATTTCTGATGAAAATTTCATTACCCCCCCCCTCCCTGTCTTTATTATACCACAACTATCCACCTCTCCAGAATCCATTGGCATGAACAAAAATTTCCTACTATTAACTTTAATTATTAGTTCAAAACCAAAAGCCTACATTTAGGCACTCAAGAAAAATCATGATAAAAAGCCTACATTTAGGTGCACCTCATATCTATCTAAGACAACCGTTGTAGGAGCATGCTCTCCTACGCCTCCGGAACTTTTGGCTCCCTTTAAGCCAATCAAGCCGGTGAGTCCACTGCCATCAACACCGAAAAAGGCACGCAGACCCCGATCAGCGATCGTACGACCACCACCCGTACATTCCTCGCCTATTAAGAGGAAGGCAAGGCCATTTGAGGCAAGACTGGCATCACCTGAAATAAAAAGGTTGCTAAAGGAATCAGAAAAACAAGATAGCCTCAAATTTAAACCGAGGTCAAGAGAGTACCGGCCAGAAGTTCGGGTACAAACTCGGCCAAGGCTCCCTACAGCATCACGTTCCACTCCATTGAGCATGCCAGAGCTGTATACTGCGAGTGACAATAAAAACAGAATTAATCCGAGGCCGAGGGAATGCCGCGCAAGAGATCTTTTCCCAACGACATCACGATCTACAAAAAGGAAACACACAGCAACAAGTATGCCAGATTTGAGCATGATGATGCCCGCCAAGGCACCCAAAATAATTAATGCAGATACCACACAAGAGCCAGCAAAGTACACGCCTAAGTTAAGTACATCACCAACCAAGTCTATTAACTTAGAAGACCAAATTATTGATCCACCCGCTCAATTTATGGATCCCCCAAATTGCCCACAGAAGCAATTTCAAGACCAAACTACGGCCAAACTTGGGATCCCTGCAGACCTAATAGGGAAAATTGTTTCTACTCCCATCATATTTAAATTATTGGAGACTACAGAAGTGCCCTGGGACAGAGTCAGAAACACAACGAGTTTTTTCAAGTGGAGTTTTCCTGGAGATGTCACTCTGAAAATGAAGAGAAAAGGAGACAAAATACATATCTTTCATCAGAAAAAATGTAAGTTTATTACGAAAACACTAAAATTTTTTTTTCTTGTTTACTTAAATTAATTTCAAGTATGAAGGAGGTAGCATTGCAAACTTTCCTGTACTGCTTGCTACAATTTATCCCTTTTTTTGAGGCGGGAGGATGTTTAGGCCACATCTACAAGTATATAATCCCTCGTAGAATCTCCCAGTCAAATCATCAATAACACCTTGATCCCTCGCTGCAGTCCAAAACAATATCTCCTAAACAGATAAGAAAAGAAAACACAAAGAATACAAGACTAAAATATATTAAAAGAAAAACCACTTATCTGATTGTTGGGAACTCCTTTCCTTTGGCCTAGTAACTTCTAAACACTCCAATAAAAGGATTCAACGCCTAAAACATACAAAATTATTATCATTTATAACAAAATTCTATAAAAAATATCATAAACTTACCTAAATTATACATCCCTCCTGTATATTTACATTTTGTAATGTCACATCGTGACATTACGTCAAATCGTTTGATTTCGCCTCATTCATCAAATTCAATAAACGTCGCTAGGGCAACACCGAAAGGCGAGAACTCATAACTGGATGCGGCGGCTATATAAAGCCGACGAGCCGCAGCAGAAAATCATTCTTGGTTCAGAGCTCATCTGATTCGGAGAATAATCCGATTAACAAGAATATTATTCCCAACCTCCAAAATAGAAGAATAATTCTATATTTCAGAGAATAATCTGAAATTCCTATCATTTCCAATTTCCGTCCCACACCTAAGCAGAAGAATAATTCTGCCGCAGAGAATAATCTGCAATCTCCTGCCCACACCTAAGCAGAAGAATAATTCTGCCGCAGAGAATAATCTGCAATCTCCTGCCCACACCTAAGCAGAAGAATAATTCTGCCGCAGAGAATAATCTGCAATCTCCTGCCCACACCTAAGCAGAAGAATAATTCTGTCGCAGAGAATAATCTGCAATCTTCTTCTTTTTACTAGCATCTTGTTGCTCACGTATAAGCAGAAGAATAATTCTGCCGCAGAGAATAATCTGCAATCTTCTTCTTTTTACTAGCATCTTGTTGCCTACGTATAAGCAGAAGAATAATTCTGCCGCAGAGAATAATCTGCAATCTTCTTCTTTTTTATTGTAGCATTTACTGGCAAAAATAGCACTCTTAAATTTATATAAGAATACTTTTCGCATAGACGATTAATTCTTCTTCTTCTTTTTCCTAGGAGGCAAACTACGTGAATCTTTGGATTTTCACTAGATTTTAAGTTGTTTTGAATTAAATTGAATTTTATAGTTTGTAGGTTAGTTTGTAGTTCTCAATTATGAAATTATGAAATGAATTTGTGATATTAGGTTAAGCAAATGAATTTATCTTAAATAAAGAATTTTATATTTGAATTTTAAAACTGAGTTGTCCATTAAAAACCGGCACTCCCTCCCACGAACGAGACTAGCTCTCACACCGGCTAATGCCGCTAGGGTGTAGTCAAGACCAAATCACATATCCCGGTAGTACCGGTTAATCCCGCTAGGGCGCAGTCGAGACTCAATGATGCACCCAAGACACAATGGTGTATCCAAGACACAAACCTACATTTAGCAGGGGCTCAAATAAGCTAGCGGCGGTGGCGCCATCTGTGGCGAAATTCTGGAAGCTAAAAAGGTGTCGCAGAATCCGCATAGTATAACTACTAAAATCTACCAGGTAGGAGGCAATTTTAGAAGAATCTGGTATGTTCTATACAAAATCTAAAAAGGGAAATGAAAATTGCATGAGAATTTGGTTAGTGGTTAGTGTCTTCCCGAATGTTGGACTGTTAAGATGGATATCGGGGAGTTTTTAAGAGAAGACTCGATAAACATAAGAAATAAATCCAATAATGCTATAACTTTTTAAAACTAAATGAGAATTTTACCAAAGTCGACTAAAAATTTGGTGAACACCATATAAGCTGGACCAGATACATGGACCAGATACATGTGAATCTTGTGGTGTTGCTAGATACGTAAAAGAAGTTGTTAAGTTATATAAATTCTACCAAACATTGACAAAATGTAATTGCCAGGCATGCCTTAAGAAGTGCGATTTAACTTAGGAATCGATATTCTCATTTTGTATACTTGGAGATCTCACAAAGAATCATGGAAATATACGCTGTAGGCAGATGTTAATTTCAACAACCGATTCATCAAACAGAGGAAATTTTGATTACATCTAACATTAAGATTACAGCTCGGTACCATACAGCTTAACAGCTTTAAAAACAGCTCTTATAACAGTTTAACAGCCTGATAACAGCTTAACAACTTTAAAATCAGCTCTGATAACAGCTTAACGGTTTTTCAAACAGCTCTGATAACAGATTAATAGCTTTTCAAACAGCTCTGATAACAGATTACCAGCTTTTCAAACAGCTCTGATAACACCTTAAAAGCTATTCAAACAGCTCTGATAAAAGCTTAACAGCTTTTTAACAGCTCTGATAACAGCTTAACAGCTTTTCAAACAGCTCTGATAACAGCTTAACAGCTTTAAAAACAGCTCTCGTAGCAGCTCTGACAACAGCTTAACAGCTTTAAGAACAGCCCTCGTAGCAGCTCTGATAATAGCTTCACAGCTTTTCAAATAGCTCTAATAACAGCTTACAGCTTTAAAAACAGCTCTTATAAAAGCTTAACAGCTTTTCAAACAGTTCTGATGAGAGCTTAACAGCTCTTCAAACAGCTCTAGTAACAGCTTATCAGGTTTTAAAACAGCTTTTATAACAGCTTAACAGCTTTTGAAACAGCTCTAATAACAGCTCTAATAACAGCTTAACAGCTTTTCAAGCAGCTCTGATAACAGCTTAACAGCTTTAAAAACAGCTCTGATAACAGCTTAATGGCTTTTCAAACAGCTCTGATAACAGCTGCTTAGCAGCTTTTAAAACAGCTCTGATAACAGCTTAATAGCTTTTCAAGCAGCTCTTATAACAGCTGAGCAGCTTTTTAAATAGATCTGATAACAGCTTTTAAAACAGCTCCGATAATAGCTTAGCAGCTGCTTGGTCTCAAATGTCTAGGTGATGTCAGAGACCAAGGTCAAGTTGTAGCCTTCAAGGTCACACGCCAAATAACTGGTTTGAAGCGCCATCCAAGACCGGGTAACCACCACCATCACCACCGCCGCCACCACCAGCACCACCGCCACCCGTTGTAGTGGTCAAATATTATTCGGGAGTTCCGGAGTTAGTATGGGAAGTTGAATAAAAAGAAGGCCATATATAAAATATCATTTATTAAAAATTAAACAGTATAAACTATAATTTTTAGTGCATTATTCTATTTGACCTTTTATAATCCTATGGTACCGAGCTGTAATCTTGATCTTAGATGTAATCAAAATTTCTTCTGTTTGATAAAACGGTCATTGAAATCAACATCTGCCTACAGCGTAAGTTTCCATGATCTTTTATGAGCTCTCCAAGTATACAAAATGAGAATTTCTTTTCCTAAGTTAAATCGCACTTCTAAAAGCATGCCTCGCAATTACTTTGTGTCAATGTTTGGTAGAATTTATATAGTTTCACAACTTCTTTTAAGTATCTAGCGACACCACAAGATTCACATGTATCTGGTCCATGTATCTGGTCCAGCTTATATATTGTTCACCAAATTTTGAGTCGACTTTTGCAATATTTTCATTTAATTTTAAAAAGCATTGTTGGATTTATTTCTTGTGTTCATCGAGTAAGATGTTATTATATTCTCTTAAAAACTCCCCAATATCCATATTAACAGTCCAACATTCGGGAAGACACTAACCACTAACCATATTCTCATGCAATTTTCATTTCCCTTTTTAGATTTTGTATAGAACATACCAGATTCTTATAAAATTGCCTCCTACCTGGTAGATTTTGGATAAAATATACTGTTACCAAATTCTTATAAAATCGTGTTTGCCACTATCTATTTTTAGAAATTATAGGATATGCTTTCATCTAGAACAGATTGGAGAAAATGGTTCTCGGCTTCATTTTGGAGATATAAATTTTTAAAATCACTATGTACTCTAACAAAATTTTTTTTAACAGAAACTTATACCCCGAATTTTTATGTGGAACATGTGGATTTATATAAGGCTTACACATCTGGAAATGCATAAAATCTAGCATTTTGTTTGAATCATACTATTACCAAATTCTAATAAAATTTTCTTCTGTCTGTTAGATTTTGAATGGAACATACTGTAACCGGATTATTATAAAATTTTCTTCCGCTTCTTAGATTTTGTATGGAACATACTATTACCTGATTCTTATACAATTTTCTTCTACTCTTTAAATTTTGAACTGTACATGTTACCAGATTCTTATAGAATCATCTTCTGGTTATTGGATTTTGTATAGAACAAACTGTCACCAAATTCTTATAGCCTATCATTTTCCCGCTGTCAATTTTCAGATATTATAGAATGTGATTTCATCTAGAAAAAAACATATAGCTCGATATGGATATAAGGTTTATAATGAAATGCAGTTACCAGATTCTTATAAAATTTTCTTCCACCTGATGATTATGTATGGAACATACAAATACCAGAAATTTTCTTCTTTACTGTTTACTCACAATTAATTACAATCTTCCATACAACTTGCACTACTCATCATCCAAATTAATTATTGAAAAGGCTTGTTTATTCACTGTATGATACACTTTCATTAATAGTAAGAAAAGTTATGCCCACCACATCAATATTATGAAGATAAAAATACCATATTCTTCTCAGCTTCGTATGAACTATTTTTTAGATATCGAGGATAAATCAAGGTCAAATTGCAGCCTCTAAGACTCGACACTGCAGGTTTCAAAAGATTGCCCAAACAGACCACTGTTGGCATGCCAGTTACGTAATAATTTCAACATGAATTCTAAGGATACTACAAACCTTCTAAAGCGTACGGATGAAAGTCATAAAGAATATTCATAAAAGGCTCAGTCTACATCTATGAAATCGATACTTTCTAGAAACAAAGAAGAAAGTTTTTCACCCAAAAAATAGTCGACTGCCCCCTACCAACAGCTCGAAAAATCACGATATTCCAACAAACGTCGCCAAAAAGTAAAGACGGAGAGAGGTTATTTGTGAAAATGGTACACAAGAAACCTTCTAAAGCCATGTTGGTCTAAAGGCATAAGGAATATTCATTATAAGGATCAGTCTATATATTTGTAATATCGGCTTTCCTGAACTAAAGAAAAAAGACTTTAGACATAAGCTATAATGTAATTAAAGCAAATTATTTCAATAACTGGCATTATAACGATAATACAATTTTTATATCCAAATATATTTTAGACTATACTTAATATATTTTCTCCGGCATACGTTGCTTAAGAGTGGTAATTGAAGCAAGAATGATTATTGCACACATCGGGTCTCGCTTTCAAGCAAATTTGTTGTTTGCAGATTAAGTGAACCTATTTTCCTTATGTAAACCATAGGTATCAATTTTGATCTATATCATGAAGCTTTCTTAATCATAATATATGATTTTTTCAGATGTGGCTGCTCAAACCACTTTCACGCTGGGCTAACAAGGTCATGCCATTATAACTTATCATCAAAATTTTGGTGAAAAGTCTCTTACTGTAGTGTGATGTAAACAATATCAGAAATAAATACGAAAATAATGTATGATGTAAATCAGTTTAAAAAGGTCGATCGAATATTACAAAACAAGTACACGCAACCTAGATAAATAATGGTCACACAATTATGTTGCCACTAGGAAGCGACTTGTAATGTATCGATGCCTAATTGTTGAAATCACAAATCAACAAAAATGAATTAAGCAATGCCATGAAAGTAGGTGAGTGACAGTATCGCGAAATGATTGGGAAGGTTCCGGGGCAGCCTGAGTTTTAGAATATGTCGAGTTTTGAGTAAACTTTCGATAGGTTAAG
This sequence comes from Dioctria rufipes, assembly GCA_963924295.1. Lineage (NCBI taxonomy): Eukaryota > Metazoa > Arthropoda > Insecta > Diptera > Asilidae > Dioctria > Dioctria rufipes. The sequence continues at coordinate 1,043,169 of CAWUPM010001419.1, read as the reverse complement.
AACGCGACGTAATTGTGCAAAGTACATAGATTAAATATAGTAGTGGTTTTTATTTTATTTCGGTGTTTTATTTTAATAATTTCATCTCCAAATAAATATCCATTACAATTGGCGCAGCCGGTATTTTTCGACATTAGACTCTCTGTTGAATAGTAACTGGAAGGCAAAAAGTTAAAGTGCGTGAAAAAGTATATATATATATATATACATATATAGATATCATAACAGTTGTGTTCCACAAAAAGAAAATTTACAACAAGTATATAAAAAAAAATCAGTATAAAAAATATTAATGAGATAAAATCTTAAGTGAAAAGTTTGGAAAGTTCCACACTGGTGTAACCCGATATTAAAAAAAAAAAAAGAGAAGATCCAGAATACACAGAGGCAAGGCCGCATAATATACCATAAAGAGGTCAACCCATCAACCCATTTTAAAGAGTGAGTCACAACGGAATTGGTATAGATATAGGCTTATTATTATATTATATGTACACATATATATAAATATATATCCATTAAAAAAAAAAAAAAAAATTATACAGAAGATAAGGTCTAAATTTAGATGGGTATATCACATATTATTAAAACCAAAAAATTAAATGTTTGAATGTACCATCATGATGTATGTACACGTCTAAAAAAAAACATAATCATTTAATGTATATACACGTCTAAAAAAAAAAAAAACTTAATCATTTAATGTACACATGATGTATGTATGTACACATAAAAAAAAATAATAAGGCACCCACCGATAAATAAATAGCACAAGCAATTAAGGTGTTATGATTTAATTTAATTAAACCGCTCGTTCAGCATTTTGCTTCTCGTATTATTACTTATGCCATTCGGTTCGAAGATTCAAAATCTAGGTGCACGAAATCGACGTCAGCGTTTTCTTAATACTACTCAAACTCCAGAATTTGCTAGATTTTGTGACAGAATTGATTCCCTAACTCTGGAATCCGAATTAGACGAGGTATTTGAAGCTCCGTTAAATCCCGCTAGAAGCGACGACTCTAATCAAGTTCAAAGTCCGATTCAAAGTGACGAAATAAAAGCCCCCATTGAGCTCAGTGATTGCAGCTTAAGTACTGCAAAAACAATAACACGAACCCAAACAAACCCTGATCTTGTACAGAAATTAAATATTTGTATAGATAATATGGCCACTTTGTCACTGGAAAAAATTTCCAAGCTGGTTAATAACATTGTACCTGTATTTCACGCACAAACAAATTATAATTCAAACTAATTACTTATTTTTCTCGATTGTTGCAAACAAGTAGAGAATTCTTTGACCTCTTCCGAAGAAAAAAGCTTGTTGATACCTCTACTGAAAACCAAACTGATGGGAGAAGCTTATGATCTGGTTAAGTACTTAAAAATCGAATCGGTAGATGAGTTAGAGAGCTTACTTTTAACTGCGTTTAAGCCAAGTAACTCAATTAATGACATCATAAGCAATATACGTCCTTGTATTCAAATTCACAACGAAACAGTAGGCTCGTTTGGTACGAAATTAAATATGATGCTTGTTGAATGTAAACGTGCAATAAATTCTAAATATCCTAAAGGAAATGAGGCGCTTCTAAAAGAAGTTGAAGAAGAAACATGCTACACGTTTGAAACGGGAATTATCAGCCCTGTTATTCGTCAAGTGGTAATAGGAAAAACGAGTAATTCACTAGATGAATTAATAAAAATGGCTACAGAAGTTGAAAAAATTCAAGAGCGTCAAATTCAGAGCCGACAAATAAGTGCAAACTGGCAGACTTCATCATCTGCATGTCAGCAATTTAACGAAGATGAAGTGAGGCAACTAAGAGGTTTCTTAGAAGCAAATTTTCAGCTCTCACAAGAAGCATCCCCAAAAAATCTGGTCACACACCCTTTTCTAAACTCTAATCCCTCTCCAGTCTTAAACACTTCTTCCGTAAATGTATATTCAAAATTATCTGAACAAGTTCAAAATCCACCACACAATAGGACCAATTTTCATTTTTCATCAGCGAAAACTTTTGAGAAAGAAAGGCATGAAAAGTTAAAAAAGTGTGATTTCTGTAAAAGATTTGGACATACTTTTTCTGAGTGTCGCACCCGAAGACGCTCACAATTCTGTCACGCTTGTCGTGCTTATGGACACTCGCAAGAATCATGCCAATTAAATAATACACAACAAATGAAACAGAAAGAGTTCCCCAGAAATGGAGGACAAACAACCGTACTAAAATGTGATTGGTGTGCTAGATCCTCACATTCCATAGCTGACTGCTACGCAAAAAAGTCTTGGGAGGAAAAACACAGCACAAACCAAAATCATTCGGGAAACTAAAGCGGGCTAGCCTATTGCGCCCAATGGCTAACCCTTCTGCATATGGGTGCAAAAATATTCATTGTGGAGAATTTGAATTACCCGATAAGTATATAGTTTCAAGGAAAGAAAATAAAACTATTAACAACAGCAAAGAAATTTCAAATTACCCTAACGTTTCTAATACTATAATCTCACTGCAAAATAATGCGCAAACAGTAAATGAAGCAATAATTGAACTTCCCTTGAATATCTCTAGAATAGGTAAGGTTAAGCTTTTGGTTCATACGGGAGCCGAAGTAAGTATTCTAAAAAGAAATAGTTTATCTGACCATACATTTGTGAATCGACAGAAGGTTATTCAATTACAAGGCTTGTACGGTGGCACTGATCTCACCCTTGGGTCTTGTGAAGGAATTTTTCTGATAGGTAAGGGTTTAAATTGCGAATTTAATATCTGCCAGGAAAATATTTCGATTCCTTTTGATGGTATATTAGGTCGCAACTTCATATGGGGCAAAGCAAACATTCTCACAGTTGAACGAATGTTGCATTTCCCCGGCAATAGTAACAACTCAACCGAATTAAAAATTCCTTTTTTATGTAAAGGAGATGTTAACCAGTTACGCAATTCATTTAAGGAAACAAGTAATACAAAAGATTGCTTGTCGTCAAGCAGAAACGAAGTAGTATCTAGTACTTTCCATGCACTTCGTACAGCTTTAAGCTTGCCAGCCTCTCAGAAGCATAGAGAGACAATCACTACAGATTCATATAGCAATGCGACGCATATCCCTCCGCGATCAGAAATGGTATTAGAAATACCTGCAATTAGCTGTAATGATGAAATGTTATGTCCCTCTCAGGAAATTGTACCTGGCGTTTTTATAGCTAATAGTTTAATTAGACCACAGAATGGGAAATTAAGGCTTAGTATGATAAACACACTTGAGAAAGAAATTATTTTACCAAATGTGGAACTAAAGCTAGAATCGTTACGAAATTTTAATATTTACAAGTTGGAGAAGAAATCTATAAGCGATGCAAAGATCTCAGAAAGACAACGTTTTCAGCGACTTGAAAAAGAAATATCATTAGACCAAACACATAATACCGAGGAAAGAAAAGCAGTAACGGAACTATGTGAAGCATATAGTGATATATTTCATTTAGAAGGAGAACAACTACCATTTTCTAACGTTACTTCTCACAACATCCCCATGACATGTGATCAAGCCCCTATTAATCAGAGACCTTACAGACTGCCAAATATTCATAAAAATGAAATTAACAAACAAATAAAGAATATGTTAGATGAACACATTATTGCCCCAAGTAGCAGCCCCTGGAATTCGCCCCTATTGGTAGTTCCTAAGAAACCAGCCCCAAATGGTGAAAAGCGATGGAGAATAGTAGTCGATTTTCGGAGACTGAATGATAAAACCATCGGAGATGCATTTCCGCTACCCAGAATTGAAGACATATTGGACCAACTGGGAAATTCACGCTATTTTTCAACATTGGACTTAGCTAGTGGATACCATCAGATCCCAATGCACCCTTCAGACCGCGAAAAGACGGCTTTCAGTACGGCATATGGACATTATGAATTCCTTCGAATGCCTTTTGGATTAAAAACAGCTCCAGCAACTTTTCAGCGAGCAATGAATCGTGTGCTTACTGGTTTGCAAGGCATAAAGTGTTTTGTTTATCTAGACGATATTGTCGTCTACGGGAAAAATCTGGAAGACCATATAAAAAAACTGACCGACATTTTTGAAAGATTAAGAGAATATAACTTAAAGCTCCAGCCAGGAAAATGTCAATTTCTCAGAAAGGAAGTGGTCTATTTAGGCCACAAATGCTCCCATGAAGGTTGTGCTCCAGATAACGAGAAAATTAAATGTGTTCAAGAATTCCCAACACCTACCACCATAAAGCAATTGCAAAGTTTCTTAGGACTAGCAAACTACTATAGAAAGTTCATTCCCGGCTTTTCTAAGACCGCAGAGCTGCTAACAAAACTCTTACGTGGAAAACAAAAATTCATTTGGACATCGGACAGTGAAGCCGCATTCCAACTCTTAAAAAGGTCGCTAACCACGCCGCCAGTCTTAGCTTATCCAGATTTCAAAAAGCCCTTTATCGTCACAACAGACGCCAGCAACGAAGCATTGGGTGCAGTATTATCACAAGGCCCTCCCGGCCATGATCGCCCTATAGCTTATGCAAGTCGGACCCTCAACAAAGCGGAAAGACACTATTCAACTATAGAGAGAGAATTGTTAGGTATAGTATGGGCCGTGAAAAATTTTAGATGTTACCTCCTTGGAAGAAAATTTACAGTTTATACGGATCACCAGCCATTAATAGGAGTGCTCAACGTTAAAGATCCTACGTCACGCTTAATACGATTTCATCACAAATTATCGGAGTATAATTATGAGATAAAGTACAAACCAGGCCGTAAAAACTGCAATGCCGATGCTTTAAGCCGAATCCCGCAAGAAGGTACTACAATGCTTGTGACCACAAGGTCGCAAAGTAAAAAACAGCAAACAGAAGACTCATTAAACCCTCAATCTCAAGTTCAAGAAGAAATACAAGTAAATATTGAAAAGGATTCAAGAGAATCATTTGAAACTGGGGAAAAATACAATTACAACACATCGGAAATAAATGACGGTAACACTCAATATGAGATTCTGACTGAAAGAAAAGATATTGATGAAATATTAAAAGTCTTTCATACAAACCCACTAGGGGGCCACCAAGGGATTGCAAAAACCTATCACCGAATTCGGAGGAAGTACAGGTGGAAGAATATGTTAAAGGATATAGCAAAATTCATTAAATCTTGTCCTAAATGCCAAACTAATAAACATTGCAAACTAACCCGGATGCCAATGGTGCTGCCTGATACAGCGAAAAAGCCCTTCGATAAAGTGTACCTGGACATAGTGGGACCACTCCCAGTCACGACCCTTGGAAACAAGTATATAGTAACATTCGAAGATGATCTAACAGGCTTCATGGATGCTTATGCTCTCCCAGATTGCGAAGCAGCTACGGTTGCAAAAACTTTCTACAAAGAGATTATTACACGGTACAGAATACCGAAAAAACTGATCACAGACCAAGGCACGAATTTTATGAGTGACCTATTCAAACGTTTGTGTAAATTCTTACGCATACAGAAAATAAATACTACGGCGTACCATCCACAATCGAATGGCGCCCTGGAAAGGTCTCATCGACCACTAACGAAATACTTGCGAAATTACGTGAATGAGAACCCTCTCTCTTGGGATGAATGGTTAAGGCAAGCCGTGCATGTACATAATAACACCAAACACTGTTCAACACGTCTGACTCCAATGGACTGTCTTTTTGGTTTTACAACTGACCTGCCCACAAACCTTAAACGCAAACCAGAACCAATTTATGATCATGAAAATTATTTTTATATCCTAAGAAATAAAATCCAAGAAGCCCATAATATTGCCAGGAAAAATATAATAAAAAGCAAGGAAATAACGAAAAAATATTATGATAGAACCCTTCGGAAAGAGTCATTCAAAACTGGTGACTTAGTCCTTTTAAAAAACGAAGGCAAAAATAATAAGTTATCACCTATTTGGATTGGACCATATGAAGTAAAGGAAGTAACCTCCCCTGTGAATTTAAAAATTCAGATAGGTCGGAAGGTGAAAGTGGTTCATTTGAACAGATTAAAGAAATTCCACGCTTAAGTATTATTATTATAATTATTTTTTTTCCATTTAGTTAAAATAACTATATTATATCATTACCCGCCTTTTTGTTATTTTATTAAATCTAGATCTTCCCCTACCAGGTATTAATATGAACGAAATAGCCATTATTGTCCTGGGAGCGCTCTTTACTGCCGGAGCAGAAGTTCCATTTACATGGACTCCCCTAGACAAACCTGGGATTATTTTCGAGGAAGCTAACAAGGTACTCTTATACAAAGATCAATGGACAATATTCACCACAATCAAGATGTCACGCGTCCATATATGGGAGGAATACCTAAATTGGAGTGAAAGTACTATCAAAAAAGTTTGTGAGCAAAACATAGTTTTAGGTTTTAAGAACACGTGCAAGCAAGATATACAAAACGTACAATACATAGTAGGTAGAATTAAATTAGCACTACGCAAAATAGACATAAATCCAGTCGACCGATCACGACGATCATTATTTGACGGGGTAGGCAAGTTTTCTAATTTTCTTTTCGGAACCATGGATCAGGATGATGCAAAAGAAATATATTCAAGATTAGATACCTTAGAGGCTGATAGCAACCAAAATTTAGATTTAATAAAAGAACAAGTTAGTTTAATGAAATCAAATTACGAAGCCAATAGTGAAGCGCTTGAAAAGTTTAACACTGACTTACAAGAAACCAAAAATCAAACTATACAAGTACTTAATACTATTAATGAAACGATAGCTAATATTTATTCGGAATCTAAAAATATAAAATGGCAACTTACCGTGGAGTAAACCTCAATGAATATGATAATCCGCTTACAAGAAATTGAACATCAAATCGAAAACCTTTATATTATCCTTAGTAGTTTGAGTAACAGGCAACTACACCCTCTTGTTCTTAGCTACCCACAAGTTGTGGAATTAGTAAAAAATCTTCCTACAGTATATCCACGTAATGAGATTCTACAAAATCCATTTTTACTACAACAATTAGCCACAGTCGACAGCACTTGCAACCAGGGACTAATTCTTTGTAAGATCACAATACCCCTGATTCAGAAGGAATGGTTTTCTCTAAAGAAGGCATATCCACTTCCTATGCTTGAAAAAAATAATGTCTCAACACATTATGACATTCCAGATGATTATTTGATTACAGATGTGGGAGCCAATAAGTTCATCCCACTCACTGAGACTCAATTAAAACCTTGCAAGAAGGTGACCCTTGATACTGCAAAACAAACTCTAGTCTGCCACCTTATGCTCCCACTCTATACTGCGCCAGATGATAATTGTCTCTTACTGCTTTATAAGAGTTGGCCTGAGGCTAACCAAATTTGTTCAACCTCCCCTTTAGTTCAAGAGCATAATACAATTATCAAAATGGTGACACAAAACTCTTGGCTGTATTTGTTAGTAAAAGAAATTACTACCAACATTGAGTGTGCAGAATACAAAACAGTAATTAAAATGAATGGAAAAGGTATACTAAATCTCAAACCAAATTGTCAAGTGAGAATTGGCAATGTTCTACTCACAACTACCAACACCATCGTGCAGAATGTCTCAGTCGAACAAATCGAGCTAATACCTAAACTAAACTTTGAATTACAAATAAATGAAATGCCACAACTACAATCAGGGACTTTACCAAACAAATTACAATTAATTGACCACCAAAATCACAAAATACATTTCGACGAACAGAAACTCAGCCTTAAAAACTTTTTACATAAGATCGAAAAGGTGAAAACCGACCGAGAGTCAAAAACCCATAACCAATATAAGAGGAACCACACAATTATTCTGAGTGTTTTAGTCTGCCTTATTGCGATAATTTTAATAGTAATAATAGTAAAATTTAAACAGTTGAGCATAAAAAACACATATTTTCAAAAGCGTTTTCCTATTCCTTTCTGAATAGAATACATTTCTATTAATATTTCGAGGTAATAATATACAAACAAAAACAAAAATTTTTATCACCGTTGCTTGTGTTATTTTTTTGAAACGCAGTCGGTAACCTCTTTGGCTATATTTCTCAATACATGTATAATATAATGGACGTATTTTACAGAAAAAAAGTCCCATAGATAGTTTATTAAATAAAAATAGAGCATTTAAAGATAAGAAAAAAAACAAAATTTATACAATACATTCATTAATATAATAAAAACAAAACTTATGTTGGAACTGTCTACATATACATAAGTATAATTCAACCCGATTCAATTTATTATAAATATTATACATCTATGTTTGTGACAATGTACAAGTCAGATACAATTACTATGTACAAGTTATAAAAAAAAAGCTATTGTTTAACATATAACATACGACCTATCATACAAATAAATGAAACTTGTAGTTATAATTAATTAAAATTTAATAGTAGGTATCTAATACTAGCAAACTTCTCCAATAGTAATTTTCTAGTTAAAAATATGCATACATATGTATCTGTTATAATTTTAAAGATTGTTTAATTTCACCTAGCAATAATTTGCTAGAGATATGTCAAACTACAATAACGAAATGTTTTCTAATTCAAAATTTTAGGCATTCACTAACTCGGACTCTCCCGGAATCTCACTTCATTGATTTCCTTTCACAAGGCACTTAAAGTTTTCCAGGAAAAAGTTGCAAAAAGAATGTACAAAAAACTTCAAAAACCACAGTCTCCACTTCAAAGGGGGGAGGAATGTGATGTAAACAATATCAGAAATAAATACGAAAATAATGTATGATGTAAATCAGTTTAAAAAGGTCGATCGAATATTACAAAACAAGTACACGCAACCTAGATAAATAATGGTCACACAATTATGTTGCCACTAGGAAGCGACTTGTAATGTATCGATGCCTAATTGTTGAAATCACAAATCAACAAAAATGAATTAAGCAATGCCATGAAAGTAGGTGAGTGACAGTATCGCGAAATGATTGGGAAGGTTCCGGGGCAGCCTGAGTTTTAGAATATGTCGAGTTTTGAGTAAACCTTCGATAGGTTAAGAACGCGACGTAATTGTGTAAAGTATATAGATTAAATATAGTAGTGGTTTTTATTTTATTTCGGTGTTTTATTTTAATAATTTCATCTCCAAATAAATATCCATTACAGTAGCCATACAAATGTCACTACACATCTAAGTCAACATATCATACTCTATTAGTATCACCCCACATTGATATCATAGGTGATCAAAGCTTTAAATTTAACCTGCTCAAAAAGAAATTTTATTGCAAATAAAAAAACCATTTTTTATAAAACCTAAGAATTGTCAATACACACACACACACACACACCTAGATCGAAAGTTTTCTGATAAGGCTTTAATTTCCATTACTTCACATTTCTTAACATGCCAAGCAGCCGTGATCTATTTTTTTAGATATCGAATATCATAGCATGATTACTCTTGTTTATAAAAGATTTTAAATCCACAACTTACATTATAGTTGTTGTTGTGTTTTTTGTTTCAGCAAAAGAAATTTTCAATTATAACTTCCACTACTCATCCAAGACATAATATCCTACAGACTAATATCAGTTGTTGTTTTTTTCAGCTAAAGATATTGGGAATCTTACATAAATACCTCAGCTACTGTGCAAATTTGTTCACATTATTCGAATTTGTTTACTTTACTGGAATGTGCGAATTTGTTTATGCAAGGATTCAAATTAGAAGCATTTCACCTGAAGTGGCGCAATGTTTACAAAAGATACCTACAGATTAAGATCATCAGATTAAGATCATCAGTAAGCCGCGGCCAGTTTCGCCAGACAGACTTGACATCTCCTGACCGTGAGGTCCTTAACCCTGAGGTCATTGACCTACACAAACACGCCAATGCACTAGGGTCAGTTTGACCCTGACTTTGTTTGACCCCTACATGTCGTAGTCTTGTTCGACACAATTTGACCTTAAGGGTTTCCGTCTAGTCGATTACATGACAACTCATAAAGTCTGGCTCATGACGTCATCTGTTTGGCGGCTCAAGCTGATCAAGTTGACTTTTATTAAATAAAAAAATTGGCTTTTTGCTGGAATCGAACCGAGTACGCTTGGTAAAATCCGAGCCGCTCTACCCATGAAACCGTAGACTTGCTCTGTGAATGTTATTTAAAGTTGCTAAAAGCGGAGACTGTACTGTACCCACGCAAATGTTTGGCCCACGAGAGTATAATTAATTTTTACTTTATAAATCTTGTAGCGTAATTCAAAGAATTTGCTGTTTTGAGTCAGGTTAAAATTTTGATAAGTACATGAAAGCTTTTTGTCACAGATAGCATATGGAATAATGCGTAACGAAACCTTGGAATTCCTCGAAACTTGTGAAAACACGCTACATCCCGTGAAAATACGGCATGTAGGTAATGCAATCTTCTGAAGAATGTACGAACGGAGTTTTACATCGAAAAAACCTTGAAAAACAACAACAACAAAACCCAAGACTGAAAAATTTAACTAACATAAAGGATTCTTGCCCTGGATATTTTGACAATTATCTTTGTTATGTAGGTAAATGATCTTGAAGGCATGGAGTGATAAAATATCAATCAATTATTATTCTGATAAACAAATACAATACCCAAACATATACTATAATCTCAACTATATTCACCTAGCGATAAATACAACGGCTGGGCATACAAATAAGTAGTTGTGAAATCTTGGTGTGTCGTTGAACTTGACTTGTTTTTATTTAAATACCCGGTAAAACTAATAAATTTCACAGCACAATCAAATATTTGTATGCAATAACCAGGTTTCGATTCAATTTTATGATAATTTCGTTTTACTTTCATTTAGTTTAAGTTTATTTGTTGTTTATTAAAGAATTAGTTATTTCTTTATTGAATGAAAACTTGAGAAAATATTTTGTTTAGACATAAGCAACAAAGTTTCATTTATTTAGGTGGAAACTTGTTATGCTGATATTACAGTTAACGGTGTCTTGCCAACATGCATTGTAGTTGTTAGAAACAATATATATTTTTGGATGGATCCTACCTTTTGCAGATGAAATTCTATGAAAATCATTAAAGTTTTGTAGGTACAAAGTAAGTCCAGGGTAAATGGCCAGGTCTGAGGAAGAAAAGATGCAACATTTTAGTGATATTTCTTAATTTATTTATTTAATTTCTACATAAAAACATCTAGTTAGGTTCTAAGATTCGAACAAAAAGCACACCACATGCGGATACGATAACACATTTTAAATTATGTGTTCCTTTGCTTAATTTTACCTCAAGAAATTTGCATAATATTGCAAAATTATCATCATTGATCTTGTCTAAATATATCAGATCAATTCAAATAATCACAACAATTTCCGAAGCGTGGTAAGAAAGTAAACAAAAAGCAGTTTTTGTATGAAAAACGAAAAAAACTTGAATCAGAATGCCGACTTATCAAGCTGGTATGTAAACAAGGAGCACGTGCCGGTGAAAACTGCGATTATTCATATAGGTTCCGAACAAAAAGTATTCGTGATATCAGAATTATAATGAAGAAAACAAGTTTAAAAAAACAAAAAAAAAACACTTTATTTACAAAATTACAATAAGTACTTAACATTTTCTTTTTAAAACCTTAGAGAGCCGAAATTTTGTACGCTGACTTTAAAAAAAAAAAGTAAAATTAAGTTCGAAAATGTGACAAATCGGGCATCTTCCTCGTGGGGTTGCCATATAAAAATTTCGTTTCCCGCTATATATTTGCACACTGCATGAGAACGCGTCGACGTAGAAATTTCTGAAATTTCGTACATGATGTTTTTACTACATGATGTTTTTACTACATTAACAACAAATATGTCAAAAGTGGACTACATCGGTCAGCTCCTTCTTGGTGTTGCCATATAAAAATTTAGGTTTTTTACGTATGCTTTGAAAACGATCAGTTCAAAACATTTTTATTGTACTAAAAACTGCTGCGTAATATGAAATCCTATAAAATTGGTTAAAATAATTTTTTCTGTGCGACAAACCGTTTTAGAATTTTATGCGAAAAACAACTTCAAAATCAAACTTGAACAGATCGGTGACCATACGAAATTTAATACGGACATTCATCAAGGGTATCATAAGAATTGATCTTGGACCAATTCAAGCTTTTTTACTTGTTAATTGTAAGATGTACCAGAGTAGGTACGATTTAAAAACCTGTTGATTTTACATCAGCGATAATCTTTTTATATTTGTTCCGCAGGGTGCAACAGAGTGCAATTTAAAAAGCAGATTGGAGAAATTAACCTCCTCCCCTAGAGTTAACCTCATATAAATAATTTACATTTGAGAAAATTTACCTTTTCCCCTCTATATATAAAATATTGTGCAAATTAGTGTAAGCGAACATCATTATTAAAAAACAATTTTAACTAGCTAGCAATTAACAGTTACAAATCAGGAGTCAACTTTATTGTTCGTAACAAAAATAAAAGGAAATTTACTGTTGTAACAAACACTTTAAATACATTAGTTGAAAAAAAGTTAAAAAAATTTAATAAAAGTTACCTTTTACTCCAAAACTTAACAATTTTTACAGACGTACGAGTATGCTAAAATTAAAACGTTCTAGACGTGAAACCCAGTTTTTAGTTGAAAAAATTTAATTTTTTTTTAATAAAATGCACCTTTTACTTCAAAAACTTACCAACAATAATTTTAATAAAAACTAATTAAAATAAAAATAAAATTAATGCTGCGCCTTTACCAGCAAAGTGTAATTAAAAAACCAGATTGAAGGCTTTTAACCCCCCAAAATAACCTTTTAAGCGTATGCGGTATGCATTATTATACCCTAGATGAAATCATAGGGGTATACTAAGTTTGTCATTCCGTTTGTAACACCTCGAAATAATGATGGTAGAGCAAAATGGATTGGACACCCATTCATAATATTAAAAGTTATTTCGATTTTTGCATGTCCGTCCGTCCGTCCGTCCGTCCGTCCGTCTGTCCGTCCGTCCGTCTGTGCGCAGGATAACTCGAGAACGCGTATACTTAGAGAGCTGAAATTCTGTACACAGACTTTAAAAAAAAAAAGTAAAATTAAGTTTGAAAATGAGCCAAATCGGGTAACTCCTTCGTGGGGTTGCCATATAAAAATTTCGTTTTCCGCTATATATTTGGACACTGCCTGAGAACGCGTCGACGTAGAGAGCTGAAATTTCGTACATAATGTTTTTACTACATTAGCAAATAAAATGTCAAAAATGGACTAAATCGGGCAACTGCTTTTTGGTGTTGCCATATAAAAATTTAGCTTTTTTACGTACACTTTGAAAACGATCAGTCCAAGACATTTTTATTGTACTAAAAACTTCTGCAGAATACGAAATCCTATAAAATTGGTTATAATCATTTTTTCTGTGTGACAAACCGTTCTAGAAATATATGCGAAAAACAACTTCAAAATCAATACTTGAATAGATCGGTGACCATACGAAATTTAATACGGGCATTCATCTAGGGTATCATAAGAATTGGTCTTAGACCAATTCTAGCTTTTTTACTTGTTTATTTTAAGTTTACAGAATTAATGCCGATATTTCTATTAGCAGAATGCAACTTTTAAAAACCGGATTGATGGCTTTTAGCTAACCCCACAGTAAAAGCAAGTCAAATTCAATGACGCACCCCTTAACACGGGGTGGTTTTTATTCATCTTTAATCTACAAAAGTAAAAAGTCAGTTTTCAAATCATTAGTTCACCTAAGATAAAATATTAACGTGACCTACACTCCATGTTTTTTATTTAATGTCCAACTACGCTTTTAGCTCCGGGTCAAGTTCACCAAGCAGGCAACCTGTTTTACCGGCACGAGCCACTTTATTTACATACCTGCATCAGATCTGCTAGCAAGCCAACTCTTTTCTGCTTTTTTCTTGCAAAACCAGCTTTTATATACATTCTTACTTAATCGTTCGGAATTGGTGTGATGGCGTGAGATATTTAGACAAGATATATGATGAAGATTATGCAAATATGAGATGAGTCATAGCAAAGGTACCTATTGTAATATATAGGTCAGCGGCTAGGGTTTCCGAAGAAGAAGACCATATCAATATACTTTCATAAAATATACGTCGTACGAGGTAGCTAATGCTCCTTAGATAAAGCAATATAGAATTAAGACAGAAAACGAAGATTTATAGTTCGGACCCTTTTGGGTTTTAAAAAGAAAATGTTAAGTACTTATTGTAAATTTGTAAATAAAGTGTTTTTTTTTTTTTTTTTAAATTTGTTTTCTTTGTTTTCTTCATTATAATTCTGATATAACGAATACTTTTTGTTCGGAACCTATATGAATATATGAATAATCTCAGTTTTTACCGGCATGTGCTGCTTGTTTACATACCAGCTTGATAAGTCGGCATTCTGATTCAATTTTTTTTCGTTTTTCATACAAAAACTGCTTCTTGTTTACTTTCTTACCATGCTTCGGAAATTGCTGTGATTATTTGAATTGATGTGATATATTTAGACAAGATCAATGGTGATAATTTTGCTATATTCTGCAAATTTCTTTAGGTAAAATTAAGCAAAGGAAAACATAATTTATAACGTGTTATCGGATCCGCATGTGGTGTGCTTTTTATTCGAATGTTAGAACCTAACTAGATGTTTTTATGTAGAAATTAAATAAATAAATTGAAAATATCACTAAAATGTTGCATCTTTTCTTCCTCAGACCTCAACACCTAAATAGATGAAACTTTGTTGCTTATGTCTAAACAAAATATTTTCTCAAGTTTTCATTCAATAAAGAAATAACTAATTCTTTAATAAACAACAAATAAACTTAAACTAAATGAAAGTAAAACGAAATTATCATAAAATTGAATCGAAACCTGGTTATTGCATACAAATATTTGATTGTGCTGTGAAATTTATTAGTTTTACCGGGTATTTAAATAAAAACAAGTCAAGTTCAACGACACACCAAGATTTCACAACTACATATTTGTATGCCCAGCCGTTGTATTTATCGCTAGGTGAATATAGTTGAGATTATAGTATATGTTTGGGTATTGTATTTGTTTATCAGAATAATAATTGATTGATATTTTATCACTCCATGCCTTCAAGATCATTTACCTACATAACAAAGATAATTGTCAAAATATCCAGGGCAAGAATTCTTTATGTTAGTTAAATTTTTCAGTCTTGGGTTTTTTTGTTGTTGTTGATTTTCAAGGTTTTTTCGTTATAAAACTCCGTTTGTACCTTCTTCAGAAGATTACATTACCTACGTGCCATGTTTTCACCAGTTCCGAGGAATTTCAAGGTCTCGTTACGAAGTATTCCATATGCTATCTGTAAGAACATGTACCTATCAAAATTTCAATCTGACTCAATTCAATTCAATTCAATTAACTTTATTCGGGGATTGTACAGCAACATAACCAATTCTTTTTCCGTACTAAACTAAAGAGGAATTATCTATACCTATCCTACATAATTGTAAGCAAAACAATAACTATATATAATTTAAAATATAAAATTCAAATATAATACAAATCAAAAAGAGAAAGAAAAAATATTTTTGTATAATTGTAATTATAATGAATGAAAAGAAAATCAAACATAATGAAAATTTAAGAAAAAGAAATAAATTAAATTAAATTAAGCGAAATTATACTTATGTACATACCTTGCTATGCTGGAAAAACCAGACTCATAACAGCAATTTTTTTTCAATGGCACTACAAGATTTATAAAGTACACATAAATTATACTCTCGTGGCCGAAACATTTGCGTGGGACCAGTACAGTCTCCGCTTTTATGTATAGCCACTTTAAATTACATTCACACAGCACGTCTGTGGTTTCATGGGTAGAGCGCCTCGGATTTTACCAAGCGTTCTCGATTCGATTCCAGCAAAAAGCCATTTTTTTATTTAATTAAAATCAACTTGATCAGCTTGAGCCGCCAACCAGAAGACGTCATGAGCCAGACCTTATGAGTTGTGATGTAATCGACTAGGCGGAATCCATCAAGGTCAAATTGTATCGATCAAGACTACGACACCTACCGGTGAAACAAGGTCAAGCTCAAACTGACCCTAGGTCCATGACCTCAAGGTAAGGTGACGTCAGGTCTGTCTGGCGCTACTGGCTCCTTACCTACTATCTTCAAATATTTCATCCACAACTTCGATTATAGTTGTTGTTGTTTTTGTTTTTCAGCTACTAATATAAATTACACCTGAGAAGGTAAAGGCACTTTCACATCAAACACAAGAATCGAAAAACTCAATTTATTCCACTTTGAAACAAGATTTTTGCTCCAATGATTAATAAAATCCTGGCAAATAGGATAAGCAAATAGTTTTACTAATAAAATAGTATATAGAGTATATTTCAGATTTTTAAGATAAACAGAACTTTTATGTTTTATCGGCCGAATCTTTCCGCCGAAAAAGTTTTTCGGCCGATAAAACATAAAAGCTGTGTTTTTCTTCAAAATTTGAAATAAATATAACTGTTTTCTCAGTAAAATTCTTAGTTCTTCCTATTTCCTTGGATTTTATTAATCATTGGAACAAAAATCTTGTTTTAAAGTGGAATAAATTGAGTTTTTCGGTTTACATTTTTCTGTTCTAGTTTTTGATGTGAAAGTGCCTTAAGACCGCTCATATCTCGAACCATAGCCCGTAGATGATTTCTGATGAAAATTTTACCGCCCTAGTACTAATACTATTGGCATGAACAGAAAATATCCTAGCGTTATCTTGAATTATTACTAATATTAATTATACCTGAAAAGGTAAGATCGCTATTATCTCTAAAACCATAGCTCATGGAAGATTTCTGTTGAAAATTTGGTCCACCCCTAGAAATAAGACTCCCACTGACACCTTCTAGAATCTATTGGCATTAAGAAAAATATTCAAGGGTTAAATTGAATTATTACTAATACCGTAGAAATAAGAAAGACAAGAAGTATCATGTAGAACATCAGAAGTGAAACGCTTTTGCATTCAACTGAGATTGTGCGATGTAGGATTGCATACTCATGGTGATATTTAGATTTGCCTGTCCGATTTTGCATAGAATTTTTTTGGAACTTACATATATAACGTTTTGCGTGAGGAGCAGCAAAGGGGCTGTTAAGACACTTTTCCTTATAATTTTTTGTGGCATCAATGATTGCTTGGACAAATTTTATTTTATTGACGGCGGCCATCAAAGGAAACTGTTCCGAGAATTCTGAGTTGATATGTACCATAATTTTTGCATACTTTGTAAGTTATTACCAATTTGTTAACCATATAACCAAAGAACTACATTAGGGAGATAGATTTAAATTTACCAACAATAAGATTTTCTGATTGAGCAATATCTGGTAGAATTTCCAGTTCAATTTCCCATGGTAAATCATATACTGTATATAAATCAATTTCATCTCGATCGAATTCCTCAAATTTGCTCGGATAAAATTTTGCAATAAGATTAGCACAGTCGAAATTAGTATAATTGGAAAATTCTTATAGTGACACATTGTGTTTGTGTAGGCTTAACAACAAAACAAAGATAAGAGTGTACTAGAATTTGAAGGAATTATTATGAAAAGCTATTGATTACCTAATTTCGGAAAGAATAAAGTAACCGGCCAAGTGCGAGCCAGACTCTCGGGATCCGTACCATCGTTCAAAATTTAACGCTATGTACTTTTTATTTATTTTTTCAAATGAAAAAATAATAATAATGGTGTCATTTGAAGAAAAAAAATTCCTACTTATGATAATAATAATGAATGAGAATAAAAGGAGGAAAATAACGCCGAAAAAATCACGTTTCTTGTATGGAGGCCCCATTTAATTTTTAATTTAATTTTCTTTTTATACCTTGTTGTTATAGCGGAAATACAAATACACACTCCGTGAATATTTCAACTGTCTACCTATTACGGTTCATGAGATATAGCTCGCTGACAGACAGACATACATCGGAGCCTTAGTAATGGGGTTTTCGTTGTTACCCTTTGGGTACGGAACCGTAAAAATATAAAAATGGAAACTAAGAGCTAGAATTGGTCTAAGACCAATTCTTATGATACCCTAGATGAATGCCCATATGCAATTTAGTATGGTTATTTCTGTGCAGGTTTATTTTTTGAAGTGCTTTTTCGCATATATGTCAAAAACGGTTCGTTGGGCAGTAAAAATGGTTATAACCAATTTTATAGGATTCGATATTCTGAAGAAGTTATCAGTACAACGAAAACCTCTATAATTGATTATTTTTACAGTATACGTAAAAATAATAAATTGTTGTATGGCAACACCAAGAAGGAGTTGCCTGATTTAGTCCATTTTTTAAATTATATTTATTATTTTTATGATAACACTGTGTACACAAATTCAGCTCTCTACGTTGACGCGTTCTCAGGCAGTGTCCAAATAAATTGATGAAAAACGAAATTTTTCTATAGCAACCCTAAGAAGAAGTTGCCCGAATGATCCCATTTTCAAGCTTAATTTCAATCTTTTTTTTTTTAAGTATTTAGATATATATAAATATTTTTTTGGATGTAATCTATTATATATATCGATGATAGTTAATTTATCTAATAGTTATTTGCGTGAAGTCAAATGTAAATGTAATTCAACCACAGTGGTACTATTCAAACGAAAATGAGATAATAACTAAATAGGAAATTGCATCTAGGATATAAATTTATATTGTTAGATAAGACATGTAGACCATTTTTTCAGCGATTTTGTTACTTCAAGAAGAAAATTATAAAACAGTGATCTCTACCCTTTACATAATCTTTCCGGTCTTGCCATAAAAACCAAAATAACTTAAATATGCCTCCTATATATTCAGTGTCACTTTTACTCGAATCTAGGAAAACTCGGCATTAATGCTGCTTTCCAGACAATTACCGATCTTTCCAAAGGAGAATTGCGCGTTGTTAAATCAAAATTTTGCGATCCTCACTTTGCTTTCTCCTTCTGAACGAGGAATCGCCATTTAAATATTCACCGGTACTGTCAGGGGAAGAAAGGAGTCATACATGCAATAGACTTATATGTAAGTATGAATAATTAAATTATGGAAGCTGGAAAGATACAAATAATATCGTTAGTTTAGCTTTCGCTCCCCCTCTGAACCAGATTTGACTTGGAAAAAGCCTGGACATCATAAGTTTGTATCGTTAGTTTGCCTTCATTTAAAAAATACTACAAACAAGTAAAAAAGCTAGCTAGACCAATTCGTATGATACCGAATGCCCGCATGTAATCTCGTATGGTCCACCATCTGTGCAAGTTTGATTCCTGAAGTGGTTTTACGCATATATTTTTTTAGAACGGTTGTCTGACATAAAAATTATTATAAGCAATTTCATAGAATGTCATATTCTGAACAACCTTTCAGTGCGATAAAAACATCTAGGACTGATCGTTTTCACAGATACGTAAAAAATCTAATTTTTTATATGGCAACACCAAGAAGGTGTTTCCCGATTTATCCCATTTTTGACTTTATTTTACAACTGCTATCTAAAGGCCACGTATAGAAATTCAGCTCTCTATGTCGGCGCGTTCTCAGACAGTGCCCAAATATATAGAGAAAACCGAAATCTTTGTATGGCAACCCTACGAAGGAGTTACCAGATTGGTCTCATTTTCGAGCATAATTTATTTTTTTTTTAAAGCCCGTATGATTGACGGACAGAGAGAGGGACAGACGGACAGACCTGCAATAATCAAAATAATATTTAATATTTTACTTGGGTATCCAATCCATTTTGCTCTACCAGCATTATTCCTGTGCGTTACAAACGCAGTATACCGTTGATTTCATCTACCGTATAAAAAAACGTTTGAAGCAGCCAAATTATAGCAGAAAGAAATTTATGAAAGTTATGCAAGTTGAGCATTTTTCTGTTCCTTACGCGGACTCCTATTTCATTCAACTCTTAGAAAAAAAGGTTTGAAAGTATGTGGAAAAGGAAATTTAGGCTATGATACTCACATTTGTAAGACGAAAAGTAAGTAGAGAATTCCGAAATTCTCCATTCCACTTGTTAATTCTCCTGTGTTTTGCAAGTCGAAAAGTAAGTGGAAAAATTGTATTGTCTGCTTTTGTTGCGTTTTGTGAAGGTATCTAGGTACCTAGGAATTTCAAATTGAGTTATGTATTCACTGTGTATCCTGGCTATATTGTAAAAAACAAATTATTTAAATCCATGCAATACTAACAGAGGAACAAGGAATTTGTCTCTCAAAGTACCCGCTAAAAATCACAAATCACGCGAAATTGATCAATTTGGTCGTCGTCCAGTGCAAAAGAGATGCTGTGAAATTTTTAAATATACACGGTGTGTAGAATGAAATCGCATCTACATTTTTGTCCCCTAATTAAATATGTAAATAATTTTTGAATCCGATAAACCGTTTTGGAAATAACTGTAAAAGAAATGTAGCAGACCTTTGTAAGGTGAAAAATTGGCCGGTTTTGATACAAAAGTTGACATATATTCATTTCATCATTGCGAAGAACTGGTAAGTCCTAAAAATTTACTTCCCATGACAAAAATGTTTACAACGGAGTACTAATGGATGTGAAACAAAGATCGGAAGAAATATATGCAAAATATGGAAACTGGGGTGTATATGACCGTAGTGTAAAAAAATCGTTTTTCGGCGGTCAAAAGTCAGCTATCGCGTTAAAACGATCAAAGACAAACTACACCACCCGATTACCCTCTCCTCCCTCTCTAATTTGGTACCAAACATGACGTAGTTTGAGCAACCCCCTATGAGGGATGGTACGACCCCCAACCCCCAAAACACCCTGCCCCAAAAAATTTTCACCTATATTTTTGTACTCTAAACCCTTAATCTATCAAAAAAAATCCAATACTCTACATCCCTCCCACATAGAGTTAGGCGCCCGTGAATATTGCGATAGCAAAATTTACCGTCGAGGCCGCTCAAATCTGCAAATTACCGTTAATCGAAATAAAATATAGCCTATAATACCCATGCCTGCCTAATTATCAAAGTGAATTCTTATTTTTTTTTATTGGGCTTACAGATCCTGAGCTTACCCCTGCGAATTATTACAGCTCCTGATATTGTCTTTTTTTTTTTAATTTCCGTTAATCAGCCCCCATTTCTACCCAGCACTCTCCCCGCCCCTTTTCCTAAACCTATCTTGTTCGCCCTGAGCTCCCATTTCTTTGATACCACATACATTCTCCTTCTTCTCTCCATTCTCTCGTTATCCCGGAAAAACTCCAGAAAACCTACCCTCCTACATCCCTCAAAAACTACCCCAACAAAAAAAAAATTTTAATTTATTTCGACAGTGGAAGATAATGGGCAGATGTACCTCACATATGAAAAAAAGTCCAACCCTCTACAACAAAAATTGATACACTTAATCGTCCCAGGCGATTCGCACTTTTTCACATTTCTTACGTTTTTCCTAATTCTCCAACCATGTTAGTGAATTGGGAATGGAGAATTAGGGAATTAAGAATTCTAAGAAAACGCAATTCTCATCTCCCAAATTTCCTAATTCTCCGTGCTACAGAATCCGGCCCCTGGTCAGTTTTTTTATGCATTTTCACCTCACCGAAGAAATGTAAAATAAATATACCAATTTGTAGGGATCGGCGAGTATTTCTCGAAAAATGTAGGTTGCCTTATGGAAAGTCGGCACAACCCCCCGCAGCTCACTTTGTTTCTGACTTTTTTTTATGCATTTTCATCTCACTGAAGAAATGGGAAAAAAATATACCAATTTGTAGGGATCGGCGAGTACTAATCGAAAAATATTGGTTGCCTCATTGAAAATCGCCACAACACCCCACAGCGTGGAATTAAATACAAAGAACGTCCTCACATCAAATTTATAGGGCTGCCAACCTCTTACCTGGCCACAACCAGGCAAGGGAGTCTCACCTTAAAGGTATGTGCATTGTCATGCCCCATTGTCCCACGGCATGACATTATAAATCAGAATTCGAATTATAACATATTTCTTCTTCATTTCTTAACTTACTACATAATTTAGTCTTAATTATTTTTTATTTATTCCGGAGTGTTTTATCTACATATGTACACAACGAAAATGCATACGGGTCGAATTAACAGCTGTCTAATGTTTATAGTAGTTTAAAACAACTAAGGAAGAATAGTTATACTAAATGTATTCTCTTGGTCCCAGGTATTAAGTACACATAAGTAAAAATATCACAATGCCAAGCAAATATCTAGAAGGAGGGTTTCATATTAAAGGTATATCAGGTATACACATATCTTGATTTGAATAGATGCCCACTGAGTAAGGCTGTTTACATTAACGACGGCAGAACCGGTGCAGGTCACTACATTGCTATATTTTTATATTGCCGTGCGGGTGCCGGTGCCGTCATATGTGCAATCGGCTGATTTGTTTCCACTTATTTTATATGGACTACGGTACGACAACGACATCGCCGTCGTGCAAACAGCCTAAGTGATTATGATTACGCTAAGAAAACATCAAGGACGAACTGCATTTTAAGAAGCACATCTTCGTTGAAATGGAAGTTTTTGGACATGGAATTAAATACAAAAGGTTATCTTCACATGAAATTAATATAGAAAGCTGCAACACCGTCGCATGACATAATAAATTAAAATCGAAGTTATATTATTAGATTTGCTTTATTATTTTAAATAAAAAAATTACTTATCAATAATACTACATAATTTAGTTTTAAATATTTTTCGCTGGAATTAAACATAATAACAACATGCTCAATTCTAAATATATATATATACCTACGCTTATTTAACCTACTACAAATATCACCCTACTCATCTTCGTCGGAGCTTATATACATGTTGGCTTCTAAGTTATCCTCGTCATCGTTAAAGTCAATTACAATATCTTCGACCGTAATTGGGGTTGGATCTCCTTCGAACCAAAGCGGCTGAAGCATGCCGTCACTTAATACCCAACCGCACTGCTCTGCATCTAATTTAACACAACGAATATCTGTTGCATTTTGCCACGACGTAACGTATATAGTTTGTAAAATTTTTTGTTTTAAAGATTTCCAGCAGGGTGGAATCAGACTCGAATTGAAACTTTTTAAATCTCTCATAAAATTTTCTGTTGTGAAGTTACTAGAAAATTGCTTTTCGAAAATTATTAATCGCGCCAGATTTACTGAAGAACAATGTGTAACGCCATTTAATGTACAAGTGAATTTTTCAATAATTTTCATTTTCTCGTCATTTTCAATATTGGTAGGATAATTTAATGTTGCGAAAACTGTTTATACATCAATAAATTTTTGAAGTAATTGATAGCCCTTTACCTTTCCTTTCCTATAAAAACTAGCTGTATAATCACAGCTCGTAAGTGCATGGAAGCCAGGAAAAGAGCGACAAAGCTCGTTAGCAAGTATTTGGGCTAAGGCTGTGCAATTTACATAATTTACATCAGCAGATTTTGGACTAGACGTTGACAACCAAACTTCAAAATCGACTAATTTGTGCATATTACCTAATAATATTATTAAAACGTCAGTGCCAGAGGCTTTGAGCATATTTTTTGATTTTTTTTTTTCACATTTATTAATGTGATATATCATTCGAGTATCAGCCTCCTTGTTTTTTTCTTCAACTGTTATAAAAATTTTCGTCGTACTTAGTATTGGTGTCAGATCTTTGTTCTGCCATTGCTCCGATAAAAATATGACCAAAGCCTCCTTAAATTTTTTATTTCTTAAACTTTTTATAAAGTCATTCGGTCTTACTTGAGACGGTCCTACAATTTCGTACGGGATATCAACCTCTTCTCTATTATACTGCTCTATATCTTTTATTGAGGGAGGCATATATCAGTCAAATATTATATGAATTTGTGAAGCATTGGTGTAACAAATTTTTTTTTAAATAAATTCAGCTATTTTATCAAACTTCTGAGGGATTGATGGTCCTAATTTATATAAGAAATAAAATCCGTCAATTATTTCTGCATCTATTTGAGTGGGTGTTGCAAATTCAATAAAAGATTTAATTTTATGCGCCAGTTTGGATTTATCCGTTTCAAACATTTCTCCTGTACAATGACATAGAGCTGGAGGTTCGCGCGATAAAGGAAATGACCGGCAATATTCCATATCTATTTTTTTCTAATGCAATTGCTAATAGCCTACCGAAAATATCGCGTTCCATTTTCAGTAAAATTTTTCGTTTCCCATCGCGACTTATTTGAGTTTTTTTAATGCCTTCTGACGAAAAATTGCGTATAGTATGGTGCGTAATAGCCTTTTCAAACCTTTGTGCATCTAAATTACATTCTTCAATGACTTTTTTTGTCCTCGCCTATACACATAACATTAAGGAGAAAAAAAGTCGTTTCCTCTGTTACTGCTCTGCCTGTTGTTACGTAGAATAAATTTTCATTGTCTATGCTTCTATCAAAAGGATTCATGTTTTCTTTTATACTTAATATCATATTTTCTACAGCTGTTCTATCTTTTTTAATCCTGTGAGTTTCCAATTCGTGAGTAGTGTCATCTCTGCTAGTAATATGCAATTCTTCAAGCATTCTGGAAATAATTTTAGTATGCATGCTGTGACTTAGCGCCCAACGCTGCTGAGCAGATACTGAATTGTTGAAATGAGTGACACCTGTTAGAGAGCTATCAGTATCGGCATTAATAGTTTGTTGCAGTGTAAGATCAACAGGAATTCTAGTTAAGTTAGTAGATGTCCTTTTAATGCCGAAAGCCCCTCTTCTAAATTCATCCAATAACGTTGACTTTTTTATTTTTAAATCAATTAAGTTACAGTAATACTGTAATATCCACTTAGCATAATTAGGCTGATTGAATGCGAAAAACAAATTAGCCATATCAAATAGAGTGTCTATATATAAATCAAAATTACTGGTTCTAATACTCCTTGAAAATCTTAAATAAATATTAATGAATTCAATATACTGCATATAATATTTAGCGGTTTTACCCCGAGAACCACGTAAAGTTTCTTTAACAAAAGTTTCATCATCATTTACCGTTTCTAGAAATGATGGTGGTATAATCAGATTCTGATTACACTCAAAAGGATTGTCTTGTATATATTTTAAATCTTGTATTAATTTTTCTGAATCGATTTCTTTAGTAGACATAAATTCTTCAATGTTTAAATTTTGGAGTGCACTTGACAATAGGGGATGAATTCTTTTGCATCTGTTAAAGTGTTTACTACTCACGAAGCCATTGACTGATCCTTCTGCTAACAACAGCCTTAAAAGAAGCCATTTGAATGTGGAAGGCACCTAAATTTATAAAAATGTTATCAAATTTAGGACTTTCGGTTATCTGAATTTGCATTGCCATTTTCGCAATAGCTAAATCATATGTCACAATTATTTGTTCTTGGTCACATTCATGAGCTACTCTTTGAGCATAAAGCATTGTTTCATTCATTAACAACGCTATATGAAATCGGAGATAAATTAATTTGTGGCAAGTAATCAACATTTTGAACTTCACTATTATCTAAAGTGTTCTTACTGTTATATCCTGTCCACATTGGATTTGTATTTATAAGTTGTAAAGAGAAACTCCATATGAAGTCTTTTAAAATAGCATTTTTTTTTTACTAATTATACAATCCTGTGTCATCAATTTAATAACATCTAATTAAATTAACGCGGTTTTAGCAGAAGACTTTTTTGAATAAGCCTGTATATCACGAGGAATCTGTTCGAATCTCCTTCTTTTCCGCGGTGGTTATTACGTGACAGTATCTTCAATTGCAACCATGAGGTTATATGTTGCTGTATTTGTGGCTAATAGAACAGAAGTTGATGTATCTTTAATGTTTCGTTGTAATCTTATAGAACCATCATCAGCAGAATCTTTGTGACAAAACTGATAAATGATTCGTACTGTATCATGTAAAGTATCTTTACCGCTAAAAGTATCAACAAAACGGTCGTAGTTATCGAAAGCTACGTGGGTACTCAGACCTTTTTCGGCACTTATGCCAGGTGGAATCAATTGATTATTGTCATAAGCGGTATAAGTCATTTCTGTTTCAATTTCTTCTGCAACAGTATACCCGTCAGTATGACTGTATTTGTTTAAAATATTCAGAACTTTTTTGCTACTCGTTAGGGATTTAATAGCTAAACCTAACATAAGATGTTTAGACGGTTTAATTCGCCCTTTAGTAATTACATAGATAATATCTTGGCACAAAATTTTATTTTTGTGTAGTCATCAGTAGAATTTCTTCGTCTTGTATCCGGACCCTGAATAAGGCAACACATGAAATTAAATAGAGGCTCAGGAATTTCACATTCACCCTCAATGATGTCATCTACATTCATTTTTTCGGATTTACTTTTTTATTAAGGCCTTCACAGTGTACCTTAATTCATAAGCAACGTCTTCAAATATCGTTTTTTCCTCGGAAATTCTAATTGCAGAATCATTAATTAGCTTGTTCACATCAATTCCCTGCTTATGCACTATTTTTTTTTTTAAGAGGTGTATCCGAAGAGGTTATCACTATAGTATGATTGTACTGTTTCATAATTTTTCTTTCCAGAAACTGAGCAGTGTAATTTTGAAATTCGCATTTCGAAAAAGTATTATTGTTGATTTCTAATAATAATGATTTATATCGCAAATACAAATCATTCAATAAATATGTATTTTGTTTTGCAATAATTTCTTAGTCTATAAACGCACATAGAGCTTCAAAAGATTCTTTATGAATTTTTTGTAATTCATACCAGTCACCCTCCGGCTTCTTAATAACTGTTGCTCTTTTGGATTTGTGCTCATAATTGGTTCTACATATATTGTGATATGGGAAGTGGTTACAATTAAATAATTTTTCCAGTAACAAATGGTCATCAACATTTTTCGCCGAAATTGTGACCGCATTATAAACATCAATAGAAGTACATATTGATGTAAAATAGCGACGGTTGTCTATTTTTCTTTCCACTTGCGAACAGAAAATGCATACCTTTTGATTTTGATGTAACGAAACTGGCGTGGGGGTTTCTTCTATCAGCGGCTCAGAATTTTCCAACGGAGATGTTGAAAAACTTGGACGTGGTTCATCGCTCATTTGCATCTCTCCCAAGTCCGAAGTTCGAGGATTTGACACACTAGAAATCTGTTGTACGTTTAAAAAATCTCTCGATGTGCTTGGTGCAACCTGTATAATCATACCTGTATAGTCGTACCTCCAGGTGCCTTTTATATATAATATTCACCTCTTGTTCCAGTACATCTGGTATTGTTTCCATCTGATGGGTATCAGGCGTTGTTGTCAATAAAGCCGTTGGTGCTTGGCTAAAAATCTCCATGCAGCTTGGTGCCGCTTCATCCTCAGAGCGAACAAAAAATGTGCTCGACTGGTCTTTCTCTAAAAAAATAAGAAATTTCCTCACTGGTAATTTGATTTTGTTAAACTATCAGCTGATTATACGGCTTTGTAAATAACATAACATTATACAGCAAATCCAAACCAAAACGATCACCAATCGACCCCAACTCCCTCTAATTTTGACGAACTTTCAGAATTAGTTAAATATTAAAAAAAATAATAATAAAATAGAAACTAAAAGTTGAACCCGCGAATTTCTAATATTATAATAATATTATGTATAAATAATAGAGCAAATTCGTAAATAATATTTTTTATGGTGCGTTTCTCTTCCGGAAGAAGTGAAAGATCCAAAATTAATAATTGCGCTTTTTTTATTATATATTTTTTTATTTCATTGAGAAATCCCATTTAATACCATTTATTTAAAATATCACAAAAAAGAGTAACAAGTTAAAAACAAATTAAACGAATTAAAAAACACGAGCATAGTGTAAACTTTCAAATTTGGGTCACTCTGTATCCAAGACCTGAGGTCGACAGGCTAAACAAAAATTGAAAATTGAAATTTTTGAGTGTTTTGGTATGGAATTGTAGTACATATGAATAAGAAGTAACATAACATTATATTAATGTGAAGGGATTCATTATTTAGAAAAACAAAAATGCTGAAATCTATATTTTTGACGTCAAAATGCAATTATTCAACTGCAACTCAAGAAGAAAATATTGGAAAGTAAATGTTTATAAAATAAATAAATAGTTTCAAATTCCTCTCTGTATCGGCTCTTTAGACTAGTGGCATTCCAAATGATAACCAAGACATTCCACTGGGTCTGCAGAAAGTTCAATATCACCATACTTAAAACCTTTAATTTTCCGAAAATTAATCACGTTTATACACTTATTCAAAGTATCACCGCAAAAGTTTTTCACTTTTTCACTTCCACCACAAAGGAAATATTTACCCACTTTATTAAATCCATAACAAAACTTTTATTTAACTTTCAATTTAAAATCACTGTAAATCACTGGAGCGTCGAAACTTGATTCTCTTACCGGTACTACGTAATGCGCAATGAGATGTCATCGACAAAATGCTTCTTAAAATGCAGTTCGTCCTTGATGTTTTCTTAGCGTTATCTTAATCACTATTAGGCTGTTTGCACGACGGCGATGTCGTTGTCGTACCGTAGTGCATATAAAATAAGTAGAAACAAATCAGATTGCACATATGACGGCACCGGCACGGCAATATAAAAATATAGCAATGTAGTGACATGCACCGGTTCTGCCGTCGTTAATGTAAACAGCCTTACTCAGTGGGCATCTATTCAAATCAAGGTATGTGTGTACCTGATATACCTTTAATATGAAACCCTCCTTCTAGATATTTGCTTGGCATTGTGATATTTTTACTTATGTGTACTTAATACCTGGGACCAAGCGAATAGATTTAGTATAACTATTCTTCCTTAGTTGTTTTTAACCTACTATAAAAATTAAGCAGCTGTCAATTCGACCCGTATGCATTTTCGTTGTGTACATATGTAGATAAAACACTCCGGAATAAATAAAAAATAATTAAGACTAATTATGTAGTAAATTAAGAAATGAAGAAAAAATATGTCATAATTTGGATTCTGATTTATAATGTCATGCCATGGGACAATGCGACATGACAATGAACATACCTTCAAGGTGAGACTGCCTTGCCTGGTTGTGGTCAGGTAAGAGGTTGGCAGCCCTATAAATTTGATGTTAGGTAGATGTTTGTATTTAATTCCACGCCAAAAAATTCCATTTCATTGATAAATAAATTAAAAACATTTTTTTTAAGTAGGCTGCGGGGTGTTGTGGCGATTTTCCATGAGGGAACCTATATTTTTCGAGTAGTACTCGCCGAGTCCTACAAATTGGTATATGTTTTTTCCATTTCTTCAGTGAGATGAAAATGCATAAAAAAAAGTCAGAAACAAAGTAGGCTGCGGGGTGTTGTGGCGACTTTCCATGAGGCAGCCTACATTTTTCGAGTAGTACTCGCCGATCCCTACAAATTGGTATATTTATTTTCCATTTCTTCGGTGAGGTGAAAATGCATAAAAAAACTGACCAGAAGTGAAGCTTTTTCTCAACATCGTGACTGACCCAGCTCAGGCAACCAAGGGGCACTGTCTTCAACTATCTTAGTACTAACTAATGTTATATGAATTTTTCTTTTTTTCGATGAGATAGGATTTATGACGGTCTCCTCCCGGACTATAATAGGACTCCAGCATCTCCAAGATTGTGGCGGAAGATCCAACAGCAATATACTATATGGCAAGGAAAAGCAGAGTGCTTTACAAGGAGCACAGAATTTTGACGCACTCTTCACGGCAACTATTTAGCTCGGATAAGAGCCCTGAATATCAAGTCGAAAATTTCTACTCAAATGATGATATATGCCGGGAAAATGGATTGTGTTTCAGAGTAAGTTTGCTACCATCTAATAAAATGCATATTAAAAATAATCTTGTTTGCATGTTGAGGGAAAAAGGCACAAGGCTCATACCGACAAATCTTAAGCAGATTATACCAAAATTTTAACCAAAATCATCCAAATATTAAAATCTGTTTTTCGAAATTTGCATCACTAAAGTAAATAAATATGAGTTTACAGAATATGTATGCACATGTATTTCAAAACATGTGATATGCCTAGTAGTAGAGAAATTTACATAAAAATCGATCGATTTTGGTCGACCTACCGATATGATAATGTGTGCACGGTGTTCGACACAGAAGCAACAGGCAGGCGCAGGCATATGCATAACGCAGTCGCACTCGCCTTGGTTTCTAGATGCTCTCTTTCTTGCTTAAAAAACTAAAGCCCAAAGGTATGGAAAATGCAAGTATATAAAATTAAGGGTTTATGTGGAGGCATAGCACGTGCTCAATTGAATGCGAAAGTGTTTCACTTCTGATGTTCTACATGTTTCACTTCTGATTATCTAAATGTTTCACTTCTGATGTTCTAAATGTTTCACTTCTGATGTTCTACATGATTCTTTTTGTCTTTGTTATTTCTAAGCTAATACTAATTACATTAATTCACTTAGGAAATTTCACAAGATTTCTAATTCACACACCTTAGATAACGTTTCCTCAGCCCAGCCCAACATACCACAGGCAAGGCACTCATAATAAAGTAAGCAACTAAAACCAAACTCAAGCTGACAAGTATACAGCCGCGATATAAATTCGGATAATAATTTAGTGAGATAAATATGAATCAACCTTGCTGATAAGGTTTTTATTCCTTACTCACAGCTCCCAAACAATTTCCATTACTCGTCTAAGACAAAAAAAAAATTTATTTAATAAGAAAATAATGTGATCACCCCAATAGTATGAAGATAAAATCATTCTATTCTTATCAGCTTCATGTGAACTACCTCATAACCTCATAACAGTGTGACTGATTGAGATATTTTATTGAAAATAAAAAACAATTTTTCATAAAATGCAAGACTTTTTTTTCATGTGTCTTACCATCCCAAGCAGCCGCCGTGATAAATTTCTACACATCGGAGATCATCACATGATCACTCTTGTTTATAAAAGACACCTACAGATTAAAACTTACGTTATAGTTGTTGTTGTTGTTTTTTTCAGCAAAAGATATTTTCAATTACAACTTATACTACTCATCTAAGACATCATATCCTACAGACTAATATCAGTTGTTGTTGTTTTCAGCTAAAGCAATTGGGAATCTTACATTAAAAAACATAAATCGCTCAATTTGTTTACTTTACTCGGCCGTTGTGCGAATTTGTTTACATTATTCAACTGCGAATTTGTTACTTTACTGGACTGTGCGAATTTGTTTATGCAAGGAATAAAATTAGAAGCATTCCAGAAGAGCAAAATTACACATTTACTAATTTTCATTACTTATATAAGTGAACATATCTACCTACATTCGCCCCAAGCAGCTTCGCCTGATCTATTTTTAGATATATGATCATATGGTGCAATCTTGTTTATAAAAGACACCGACAGATTAATATCATCTAATCTTTAATGTACAACTTAGGTTATAGTTGTGGTTGTTTTTGTCTTGTTTTTGAGCTATTAATATTAATTACACCTGAGAAGGTAAGATCGCTAATATGTCGAACCATAGCCCGTAGATAATTTCTGATGAAAATTTTACCCCCCTAGTACTAAAACTAATACTATTGGCATGGAAAAAAATATCCTACGGTTAACTTGAATTATTACTTATAATAATTACACTAATTCATTTAGGAAATTTCACAGCATTTCTTATCCACATAAATACACAGCTGCACACATCCATCCACGCCTTAGGTAACGTTTCCTCAGCCAGCAAGTAGCCCAGCCCAGCATACCAGAGGCACTCATACTAAAGTAAACAACTAACAACAAACTCAAGCTGACAAATATACAGCCCCTATATAAATTCGAAAGGAATTCCCCAGGCAGGCCCTGTGACGTAGACCACTAGACGAAATCCTCCTCAGTGGCCCAGAATCCGGTCCAGAGCCACTAAATGATTTGGAAATTTTCGTGCACTTTTTGTATGGGAAAAGTGAGCCAGAACTCCCATAACGTAACTACTTATGACTCTTTTTGTTATGAATTTAAGTTTACTATCCATTGCACTGACTTTAAACTGGAATTCATCTAGCTGTGGCTGCCAATTCAAGCCAAGAGTTTTAACCGCTTTAGCAGTATTAAATTTCACAAACTTCTCCCTTTTGTCCAATAGTATCCCTTCGAGAGGACTCGGCTCAATGGAACACCACTTACGTAGCTCAAAATCACCTTTATATAGCAAAGTTGTGAGCTCGTTGCGCACAGTTAAGAGTGAGGATTCCGAATTTCCGCACGTGATAAGATCATCAACGTAGAAATAAGACTTGATAACAGTAGCTGCGTTAGGAAAGTCCACTTCCTCTTCTGTTCCCAATTGATGTAGGCATCTAGTTGCCAAGTATGAGGCTGGAGTTGCATGGTAAGTTTCAATAGTTTTTTCATGATGATCCCTCCAAAGAATGTTTTAGAACTTTTGATCCCTTCCTTCAACTTGAATTCGTAACGTTAAGCGAATGACTTGCAGTAGAATTAAGTTCACTCTTTCCTGATACTATCCAACCTAGAAGTGTTTTCTGTAGTACTGGAAGTTCAGATTTTAGGCGAATTTGACCAACTTCTAGGAATTCGTTATGTAGTTCAGCTCCAATGAGCACATCTACGTCCTGAGGTTCATTAAACTTCGGTTCTGCTAGTTGTATAATTTTTGGAAGATTCCATGATTCACATTCAATATAGCAGCCGGGCTGCTTTGATGTTATTGTTGGAAGAATTACTGCATTTACTTGAAAGGAAAAATTATTTAATCTGGTCTTCAATGTCAACTGAGTTTGGTGCCGGCAATATAGGCTGTCGCTGCCGCCAATACCACACACTGAGAGAGAAATCCGTTTTCTTTTTAAGCCATACTGCTCAACCAGACGTTCCGTCACGAAATTGAGTTGCGATGCTGAGTCCAGTATTGTCCTGCAAATCTCCAACCTTCCACGCACATCAAAGACATTTAGAATTGTGGTAGCGAGGAAAAGATATGAAGGCCTTTGATCTTATGCGTATTGCTTGCATAGAGCGTTAAGATGCAGTCTGATGGTGATGCTTTATTACTGGATTTGGAGGGACCTTGAAATATTGATTCATTGGTGGCTTTATGAAGGAGTGTGTGATAATTTTCACGACAAGTGGACCATCTGCCAGAGGATTTGCATGTTGATCGGTGTTGTCCTTGCCGCAGATAATTTTTGCATAAATTTAACTTAATTTCATGCTCTAAGCGTTGGTCAACGCTTTTATAAAGAAATGAAAGACATTTATACGAGGAGTGTCCTGAATGACACATCGGGAATTTGCTAGGTGATTATATTACAAAAAAATTAAATGTTATCCTCAGTGGTTTAGCTTGAGAGGGAGCAATATGATAATCCGTTTTTATGTTTTTAATAGTTGTTTCGATTATTTGACATTGTTTGGCGAAATAAGCTAGTAACTATTTCAAAGTAAGTGAACGATCAATAGAGGATTCCTTCCCCAACCAAGGCGTAATATTGAGTCTAATTTGGATACGATGACATGTACAACGAGATCATCCCAACGCTTTACTGGTCTCTCTAGGGATTCAAGCGCACGAAGATGGACATTAGTTTTATCAATTAAATCCAGCGCTTTTGATGGTTTTTTGTGCTCTTATAGCTTAATGTCCATGAGGGATTAAATGTATGTTTGAGAAATAAGTTTTCGACTGTCATAGCTCTCCTGGAGTATTTGAATTGCTACAGCAATTTGCTTTAGTAAACTCGAGCGATTGGATTTGTTTAGCGGCTGTTCCAGTTAGCGTAGAACGTAGATATCGAAAATTTTGAATCTTACTGAGTGTTGAGTCATTATGAGCTAATGTTTTGAACGTTTCAAAATAGCTCAGCCACTCTATGATATCTCCGTTGAAGCTTGGCAGAATTATTTTTGGCAAGCGAATATTGCTCTGTGGGGGAGGACTCGCAGTTGAAGATGTATCTTGCATTTTCTTCGCCTCTTGTATTAAAATTGCTAGCGACGGTTGAACGGTATAATAGGTTTCTTCATAAGAAGCACGATAGCTTGCGATAAGCTCTGAGTTATCTGACTGTTCAACAGAAATTTGTATATTTGAAAATGATTCCATTTCTTGGAATCGCAATCTAAGCTCCAACTGAGCTAAACTAGCAGAGGCAGCTGAGGTATTCAGGAATTATTTGGTTCTTTCCTGCTGATCAATAAGCACAGCTCGTCGCGTTCGGAGTTTATTTAATTTTTCAGTCATATTAAATTTATTCTAAAGGGGTGCGGCAAAATTATCAAGTAGATTACATATAATAGAACAATGATGGATAAAAAACACGACTGGTCACTCGATTTTAATTCAATAGCCAAGGCACTCTGAATGTTTTTTAGTTTATATTCTGCACTGTCTTTGCTTTGTGCTTTAATCACAACACTGTAGTGCGCCACGAAACACTTCAATGTTCATTTTTTTTTATGCATACGAAATGGCTGAAATTTACAATACCCCCTACCAAATTATGAGGTTATGTTATATATAATACTTTAGAATAAACATAAATAACTATTGGCGCAGTACTATCAGATGTAACAGTTGCATGTTATATATGTGGGATTCGGGTTATTGGAATTAAAAATACCTGAAGTCAATCACTTTAACTTTTTACTTTATTGAAGAGCTTTTACAAAAGTCTGTCTCCGCCGGTGGTCAATTCAGAAGAAGGAAGAAGATGGACGTCGTCTTTTCTCTGTTCGGTCTTGTGTGTTGTACTGCCATATGGGTTTTATTGATATACGGGGATTTAAGCTGGTACGACTGGTTACATTCGGCTATGCGCGATGTCAGATACTACAACTCGACCATCCTGGAACATATTCGCCTCGAACATGCTACGTAGATTTCACTTTGCAAATATTCTCGTCGTCATGGTTTACTCGTCGTCTCTTTATCACTCATCGTATGTACATTATGTACATCAGCTTTCGTCGTTTACGTCTTTAATTGCATCATATATTCGTCGTAGTATGTACTCTTAATTTCGAGAAATTTACATTGCTTTCGTGGTAATGCGGAATGATCTGGACATGTAGGTGTCTTTGCCTTGTATACCCCGTTCTTATCATTGACACTCTTCATTGGCTTCGTTGGTGGAAGTACTATAGTTTGTGATTATTTGCAGTCGTTTGGCTGACCGCGTCGTGTAGTGTCTCTGGCTGGAGAGGTCCGATCGTCCTTTCGGTCTTTGCCGTCTCTATCTTCATCGCTGTGGATCTGTTCCCCGCTGTCAATCTCATCCTCGCTGTTGACCTCGTCAGTATAACTGTATTGTGTTTTCCAAGGTTTCATAAAATCTGCGCTGCTGGAAGTGTTATATGGGCCTTCATGTTCACCCAGCCTTACGACCTCGTAACGTTCGTTACCCTTCGCTCGAATCACCTTATAGGGACCTAGAAATTTTGAGAAGATTTTTAAATTAGGACCGAATTGCGTTCGCTTAATGGCGACTAGATCGCCTGGGATATAGGATAAGGCAGGTTTGCGATTTTTATTGTAATGTTTTCGGTTTTCGTCCTGCATCTGTTGGATCTTGGCAGCTGCTTGGATACGCATCTCGCTGCGGCCTGTATCAAAAGCTTCTTCAAGTTCCTCTTCTACAAGCTCCATCAATTGTATATCTTCTGACTTTTTCATAGGTATTCCGAACATCAGCTCAAAAGGACTTCTGGCTGTGCTTCTCTGCCATGAAGAATTAATAAACATTTGCGCTTTTGTGACGTTCTTGTTCCACAATGGAGGGTTGTCTATGGAAAGCTTAGTCAACATTGGTATAATAATTCTGTTAAGCCTTTCTATCTGGCCGTTACTTCTAGGAACGCCGGTTGTAATAAACACTTGTGTAATTTTCTCTTTATCGCAGTAATCTTTGAATGATTTCGAAGTGTAACTAGTAGCTCGATCACAAATTATCCTTTTAGGGTTTCCAAAAAGTGCTTTCTGGATTTCCAGTTTCTGGATTACCTCCTCTGTTCCTGTTGACTTGCATGGATAAAGCCAGGCGAATTTAGTAAAAGCGTCTATTACACAAAATACGTATCGGTACTGCTTTTTTGTAATCGTTAATGGTCCCAAGTGGTCAATGTGGTATGTGTCCAGTGGTTGATCTCCTTTAGGAATTGCATGTAGAAACCCTTCTTGTTTTCCCCCTTTCCGTTCTGCTAAAATACACTCTATACAGTTCAGTCGACATTGTTCGGCTTTTCTTCGGAGATGTGGAATGAAGTATTCCTTCTGAATAATTTCCATAATTTTCTTTGATGAAAAATGGCCTTGCTCGTGTACTCTTCTAATTATCTCGGGTTGCATAGATGCTGGAACACACATCTGCTTTTCTCCACATGGTCCTAATTTATATAAAACTCCTGCTTCCGTAAAATAGTCCTTATAAGCTTCCTTTTCCAACAACTTCATTATAATTTTCAGTTTTTCGTCTTTTAACTGAGCCGTTTGAACCGAGTGTATCAGGTTAGATGTGATTGTCATTACCACAGGATTCCGGCTCAAGGCATCCGAATGTTTCATGTTGCTTCCACTTCTATGTTCTATAGTATAATCATAGTCTTCTAATAATAAGGCCCATCCAGCAATCCTTGGTGCCAGCTCCTTTTTCTGCATTGTGGCTTTAAATGCCGCGCAGTCAGTTACAACTTTAAACTTGGTACCAAGGAGGTACACACGTAATTTTTTTAACGCCGCAATAATTGCTAGCACTTCAAGCTCGTAGCTGCTATATCGCTCTTGAACGGGTGTTGTTTTTTTGCTAAAATAGTATACGGGATGGAAGCGCATATCCTCTGTGTTTCGCTGTAACAGAACGGCACCAAATCCTAGTTTCGAGGCATCGGTATGTAACTCAGTCTCTGCTCCCGGTCGGAATATATTTAATACTGGAGAAGTGATAAGAACTGATTTTAACTTTTCAAATGCTTCATTCTCTCGTTGCTCCCAACGGTATTCCTTCGTCCCTCGTAACATGTCACTTAGAGGCTTCGCAGTGTTCGAGTAACCTTGTATAAACTTCCTGAAATATCCGGTAAGACCAAGAAAACTTTGCACACTCTTGATATTTCTGGGAATCGGGAATCTTTTTACTGCAGCCACTTTCGCGACGGATGGTTTTATCTGACCTCCACATATTTCGTAGCCTAGATATTCGATAGTCTCACACAAAAACTGACATTTCTTCCACTTGATCTCCAATCCAAACTCCGAAGCTAATTGTAGAACCTCGCGCAAGCGACTAAGGCATTCTTCTTCATCTTTTCCAGGGACAATCAGGTCGTCCATGTATACCAGCACATATTTCTTTAACGTTAGCTCTCGAAATATATTGTTGATAAACCGTTGGAAAACGGCAGGTGCATTGCATAGACCAAAAGGTACTCGCAGAAACTCATAGTGCCCAGAAGGAGTTACAAATGCGGTATATTTTACACTATTTTCAGCCACAGGAACATGAAAGAAGCCATTGGCCAGGTCCAGTGTTGTGAATATCTTGGCATTGTAAAGCTGATCGATTTGATCTTCTATTAAGGGTAGGGGGTATCTATCCTTAACTATTTCCCTATTCAATCGACGATAATCGACGCATATTCGCTTAGACCCATCCTTTTTATTCGCTAAAACAATTGGACTGGCGAAATCTGATTCACTTGGCCTGATGATTCCGTCTTCGAGCCACCTTGAAATTTGCTCATCTACAATTTCCTTTTCGCTTGATGATAGTCTTCGTGGATATTGACAAATAGGAGTTTCATTTTTAAGCACAATGTTCAGTTTAACATTAACGGTTTTCGTCTTGGAAGGATTATAATTCTCTATGATACTTAGTACTTCAGGTGTATGTTGAGCACTACCGATTATCGGACCTTCAATATCAGTCTCACCTAGAGTAAAGCAAGAGGCGAAATCGTTGTTTAGCTTCCGTACGCTAACAGTGTCTTGTATGATTGTAATTTGAGTTCCTCGCAGAATATCGTTACCCACGATCATTTTAATCTGTGTCATGCTTTCGGGAACTACATGGACTGTCGCTGAAAACGAATCACCATCCAGCATAATAATGGAATTGAAGTAACCTAAAGTTTTAAAAGCTTTGGAAGATATACCTTGCACATCAATAGAATTATGCACGATTTGCGGCGATCCTATCTTAATATACTCGTCATGTCGAATCAATGTGATGTCACTGCCAGTATCAATAAGGGCTGTTACCTTATGACCATCTAGTTCGATAACTTTATATAAGCCTCTTCCTTGACCAATGCTGGCTGTATTGCTACCCTGCTTAAGTTTTTTCGTCGGGCAATCTACTGCTTTATGCCCACGATTATTGCAATGGAAAGATTTCAGACCCAGGGACTTTGAAGGACAGTTATTCGCTTTATGGCCTGGGCGACCGCAATTGAAACATCTTTCATTCACTTTGCTGAAACTTGTTTTTGGATATAATTCTTTACTCTTAGGAGTATATTGAGCGTACAAATCTAGCTTCATTTTAAAATCCGAGTAGGTTGTCGCACCGTATAACAAAACTTTGTTTGGCGTGGGATCGTATATCCCATTAACGATGTATTGAATCACAGCATTTTCTTCGATGTTTCCTTTAGAACCTATCTCCCGCATCTTCAGGTAATAATCCTGATAAGATTCGTTGTTCGTTTTCTTTCGCCTCGATAATTGCTTATGAATATCTGCACTGCTTACATTCGTCGCAAATTCTTCAAATAGAAACTTTTTTAATTCGTCCCATGATTGAATATTGGTCCTGGAACGTAGTGCTAGCTGAGCCGTGCCTGATAGAAGCTTTCTACCATGAATCAGCTTCTCCAGCGGCTCCCAATTTAAGAGCCTAGCTACGTTTTCGAAATCTTCCAGCCACTTATTTATGGGGTAGCTATCACTGCCAGTAAACTCAGGTAATGATCCTGATGCTTCACCAAAGGAAATCGGTCTTGATTTGTGTGACAAATTTTGTTTTAAGAGCTGTATCTCTGTTTTCAACAGAGATATTTCTTGGTCTCTGAACGTTAATTCGTTTTCTCGGATCTTACTAAGTTCATCCTGATGTTTTTTTATAATTGCGTCACGGCGTCTTATTTCTAATTCTTTTTCGAGCAATGATTCACGCAAATCCTCTAGCTCCGCCTCACTTAATCTTGTGCTTTCTTTCATTTCACGCGCTACTCTTTTATTTTTGGGCATGTTTATTAATAGTAAAAAGGAAGAATATTTATCTCAATAATTGATTAGATGGAAAATAAAAGTTCTCAAAAGAAATATTTACCGAATAATTAACGTATAAAATATTAAAGAAAAACAAACTTCATAATAATTATTTCAATGATTTAGTTTAATTCTTACTCGTTCTCCTTGCTTTCCGGTACCCCACGTATACTCCAATGGAATTTTATTGCTTCATTTTTCTTTTAAAAGTCACAACCGATCTTAGTAAATCGTTTGATTGATTATAAATTCACTGCTTGTATCTTAATGTCTAAAATTGCAATTCCTGCTGATAGTTCTGATGACAGATAATAAAATGACAGTTCACAATGGCGTATTTCTCTTGTTACTTTGAGCGCGAAGTGAATTCAAGGTCAAATTCACAATAACAGTCTTATCACGTTCGCTTCTTTAATTCACAATGTATGGTTATAATTTTGCCGCTGCAATGTCAAAATCAGATCCTCTACAAAAAAAAATAATTTACTCCTATTATGTAACTGTTCATTCAGTTGGGTGCTCGCCGTATTTCAGCCACATTTTATTCGATTTTATTTCTTTGACGGTAATGAGGATTAAAATGGAACGAAATTACCTGAGTTGAAGACACAGATGAGGATCGAATATTTTTCACTTTATGAGCTGACACAATTCACTTTATCTCTAGTGCCGCTTTTCCCTTAGAAGCTTGCCGAGCTGTGATAGTCCTCTCGCTACCTCATTGGCAATTTGTTTCGCTTGTTTGCAGGATGATTGTGTTCAATTTCCTCGTGGAGTCCCCGCTGCCTCTGCTGCCGTCTTCACGTGCCACCGGCCGTCGTTTTACTTAGTTTATTCTTTTATTTTTACGATGATACCACTCAATATAATCCAATCCCGGTTGAGCCCCCAGTTTTGTGGGATTCGGGTTATTGGAATTAAAAATACCTGAAGTCAATCACTTTAACTTTTTACTTTATTGAAGAGCTTTTACAAAAGTCTGTCTCCGCCGGTGGTCAATTCAGAAGAAGGAAGAAGATGGACGTCGTCTTTTCGCTGTTCGGTCTTGTGTGTTGTACTGCCATATGGGTTTTATTGATATACGGGGATTTAAGCTGGTACGACTGGTTACATTCGGCTATGCGCGATGTCAGATACTACATATATATATATATATATATATATAAGTAGTTGACTCGACCTCCGCATTGCGGCACTTGTATGACGCTGGTAATGGTGCCAATGTGTTCACTCCAGATCGATGATAGTCGCACAGTGGATGCCTGAAATCTCCCAAAAAATCCAGGCATGTAGAGATCGTGATTATTAGTACTGCCATTATTTAAGCTACTCAAGAGGTTCAGTGGAAGAATAATTGAGCAACTGCGTTCGCTGATAACTACATATACAAAGTCTGAACAATAATTATATCTGCTTTCCTGAATATTACAAAAATATTTTATATCAAAACTTACCGTAATTCCTATTTTTATCTGCATTGTTCAAATAGAACTTTTTATTAATCAAAATGTTAAAAAAGCCTCTAGTTTATCTCCATTTCATACACTAGTCTAAATCATTAACCAAAAATAACTCACAAGCTTTGTACTTTACTTTATGCTTCATGAAACTAATGATCTCCAAAACGCAACTGAATAACTGATGAAAGTGCAGTATCTATCAAATAAAATATGACTTACAGTTTAATCAATACCTGTTCATCATTCGTTTATACATAAAAAATATGTAGGATAAAAATAAGATTTATTCTGTCGAAATATTTGAATGCGCTAAAAGGTATCACAGTCGCAGCTTGAGTTATCCGTAAGTTTCTGCAGAGCATTTATCTTCTTTTATCTCCTATCTAACAAATAGTCTATAAAACATGCTACCCTGCTTTTGCATACTGAAACGTCAGTATTGAAGCGGTTGTGTGTACATTATATGTAAAGAAGTATTTCGAACGTTTTTGTTCGAAAGTTTTTATATGTATTTTCTTAAATTTCTTTAATAGACCAAAATATTAAATTTAACTACCTTTCAACCCAATTCCTACTAAAAATGGTATACATACTAACAACTCAAGGCTTGGTCATTTAACTTTTGAGCAGAGTAAAGTTAGCTAAATCAAATAGCTCTCTGAAGTTTTTGTTAATATTGCATGATGGCACGAATACGTTTTAATAATTGCATGCGGATTGCAGGAGGACACACAAATTGTAATACATTTAAAGATTTCCACAGAGCAGAGAGAAGAGATCCCATTGTTATCCTATTTGCATCCCACATACTTTTATATATAAACGAAAATTCTGATGAGCTGATATTGTCTAAAACTATAGGGCATATTCTATTTGATACATTCATATATTAATCTCACAAGTGGAGTCCTTGCAGTATATCCGATACTCTGTTTTTTTCGCATGAAAACGGATAAATACTGAGGACAACCATGCGCGCTAATAATGGGATAATCCGTTAAATATTACAAACCTTGGGCTTTAGGGATGAACCAAGGCCACTTTTTTTTTTTTTGCAGGGACCACATTCGGATGGATAGGGTCAAGAAAAGATTTCTTACGGCAAGTTGTTATGTGTGGGCCGTAGCTCTAATTCTACCATCGCCTATCAAAAAGGCAGTGGAGACCCACTATTGTTTCACGCAAAGGCTTACCTGTATCTAGTAGGACTAGAAGAAGAGTGATGCCCTGCTCTCAATCATAATTGCTGAAACACTTTACTTTGTAGGTACCTCTCACCTATATATACGATACACTTAATACTACAGGTGAGACTCGGAGTGCTGCTGCTGATCTTGTTGCTGGTACTGGTGGTTCTGATGGATATTTCTTTGAGGCGTTTGCCTTATTTGAACAAAACAGCCGCCTCATCACAAAACCGCTAGGCCTTGGTGCTGAATCGTAGGCCGCTTTAAAAATTTCTTTCTGCGAAGATGTTGTACTAGGCTCGAAGGCGTCGCTGAGCATTTTCTTTGTGGAGCTGATGCTCTAGACCCCACTCGGGCAGTCACGGCTGCCCTCGCAGTTTTCTTCTCCAAGAAATACGGCTGTAGGTTTTAACTTTTGGAGGCTGAGCGGAGCCATTATCAGCCATTTAAGTGGGCCTCGTTTTCCTGGGGAAAGAAGTAACATTTATGCTCTTTTTCCTCCAACCATTAGAATCATCTGTCACCCCGCTACCCGCACCAAATTAAGTGCGACAGTAAATGTTTCTTATTTGTGAAATTGAAATTTGTTATTAGTATTGTAACGAGTTTTTATGTTGTCAAAATAATATTGCTCTGGCCGAGCGGTGACGAGGGAGTAATATTACTTTGGAGCGGAAAGAAGGTCAATATTTGAATTCTAGCTCGATCGGTGATGTACCCTGTGGTGAAGTTCTGTCGAGCATCTCGAGTCGAACTTTACTTCCCACTATCAGTGGACCTGAAATTGGGTCTTAGCTTCAGTGGAGAACTTTTTGCTGATTACGTCAAGCACTCCCAGTCAACATGGAGGTAAAGCTCCCAGCTAAAAGCTTGGCTTGGCAGAGGTGAAATTTCAAAGTGCTACTCTCCCCAGTACAATGTTATCGACACTCCACGCTGCCGTGGTGACCTATATAATCAGCTGGTCGTCGCAATCAAATCACTTTGACAGATGAGTTAGTTATTAATCCCTTGCCGCGGTAAACGCGATTTTCTATTAATCACAACAGGATTAAGACCGTGAAGTGTTCACATAAACGAATGAGAAATTTGATTAGCTAGTAAGAGAGCAGATGCTGGTGCATGTTCAGTGATAGTGGCAAGGTGATCCAAAAAAAAAATAATAAACAAACAAAATGCCAAAGCGAATGGTGTCGTGTAGACTCTTCAGGGAGCTGGGCTCGGGGGGTCTTCGCTTGGCAGCCTGTGTTATCACTTCGAGCGGTCTGCGGAGATCCTCCAGGAACACTTCTTCACTTCTCCAGTTGATAGTGAATTCGATGTGCTAAGTGTAAATTAGTTGGCATGCGTACATGCAAACACAAGTCGTCACGCGTGCCTTCACGTAATTAAGCCACTGTGTGATTGGATTTCTTCTAGTACCGACGACAGTTGGCAATAAATCAAGCAAATCCGAACTTATTTTTATCAATCAAAGCTTCTGTTTATATAACGAAAGAGATGAAGCTTGGACCAGAAATCACAACCTTGGTTCTTCCATTTTAATTCTATGAACTTTTAAACGTTTTCGCGAATTTGCTTTCTTTCTCGTTTTCGCTGTATTCTAACACACATACACAAAAAAAATCCACTAGAACTCGGGCCGCTCTCACTCCATAAGGTAAATCGTGAAGCGGTACTGGTTCGAATACAAGGTTCGCCTCTATTCCAGACTTCCTATTCCAAGGCAGCGTGATAATTGTTTCACTATTGGCTGCTAGTAGAACAGCTTCTACAAAGAAAACTGGTGACAGGCCTTAGCGTGGTTTCTTCAAACTCATGGTGGTACTCCCAATCCGGAGAACATTAAGCTTGAGGTCTAACTTGCAATGGTTGGCATCCAGAAAGTCAACTCCTAGAAGGCACACAGGTTCCATCTTCGCTATTAATACTTCGTGTTTTAATCTACAGTCTCTGAACTGGATATGGACAACGAGAGTTTCTAAAACCTCTATGCTTTCCCCCTTTACACTTCGGAGACGGACTGTGGTGGGACGTAATCTTGCTCTCAACGAGGAACGGTCTAAGTATTGGGGGTGGATTATCGAGCGAGTAACCCCAGTGTGATGTGGTTTGAGCCATGAAAGTCCGAGCTTCTCTCCCTGTACCCAGTCCAATAGATAGCTCCTGTGTGGCACTCAACGCTTAATAGATGGTCTTCGGACCCCGGACTATAACCAAAGTCCTGAGATCATCATCCTTAAGTCCCTCTATGAATCGTAATGCCACCATTCT
This sequence comes from Dioctria rufipes, assembly GCA_963924295.1. Lineage (NCBI taxonomy): Eukaryota > Metazoa > Arthropoda > Insecta > Diptera > Asilidae > Dioctria > Dioctria rufipes. The sequence continues at coordinate 998,891 of CAWUPM010001419.1, read as the reverse complement.
ATATACCACTTCCTTAGGACACGAGGGAAATGCAGCAGTAGCCATTCGTTGTAGCTCTAGTGCGAAATTAGCAAAACTCTCCTTGATGTGCTGGGTTCTTCCATACAACTGCACCTGACAGGAATACGAATCCAGCCCGAAACGCTGTTCTAACAGAGATATGAGCTCGTGATAAGTAATCCGATGGCCTTGGGGGAAAACGCTGAGCACGGACAAAGCATTTCCACGCAACTGTACCACTATTGCGTCGGCTCTTTCTTGTACTGGCCAGCCATTGCTTTGCGCGACAACCTCAAATTGGATTTGATAGTCTGACCAAGAGACGGTTCCGTCAAACGGCACCAGGTGGCAGGTAAGATTCCCACCATGGGGATGCACGTATGCAGTAGAATTGGCATTTAGAAAGGGGTGACTATCTCCACCGTACTGATGGGGAGTGCTAGAAGCACGGGGATTTTGAGCAGTACTTGGAACCGTGGAGCTGACACCAACTGAAGGTCCCAGTTTCTGCAATAAATCAATGGGTTCGGGATTAATGTTTACCAATTGATTTGATAAAGGTGGATTTCCAAATTGTGAACGGTGGCCCGATTTATGAGCAAAAAAGGGTTGCGCGGAGGTGGTGGTAGAGGCAGAGACATTCATTTCAATAGGAATTGAGGCCGCTGTGTTCACCACTGACACCTGAGTAGAGGTCGCGTCCGTTTTCGTAGCCAAGTTATTACATGGGAGAGTAGTTTCGAAGACTTTTTCCACGAATTGCGTTCCACTAAGCGTTTTTTCTAGCTCTGAAACTTTCCGAGATATTTCAACCATTGTCTCTGAGATTTCAGTGCGTATTGCCGCAGATGAAGCTTTCTGTTCCATTTTTAGCTCTTCTTTAAGCTCGCCGACAGCTGTCTTCACCGCAGTAGAAATCAAGGACTCCATCTGTTCTCTGAATAGCTTCAACTGGTCAGCGTCCATTCTGTCTGACCAAGCTTAACAAAAGTTCCTTTTAGAAATGAGAAGAGAATCTGTACTTGTAAACTCAAGTCAGAACACCTTCCACTCTAAGTGGTTCAGTACTGACTTTCCAATACAGAACAGAATAGATCTCAGGTAGGTAAATATTGGTCTAAATAAGCACATATAGATAAGTTTACTTGGATGTTTTTCTAAAGACGAAAAATTAATCTGACTCCGCGTTTAGTTAATCCTCAGGTTCCAATCAGAAAAACAAATATAATAAATAAAAACAAATCGATTTAAAACTTGAATCAATTTTCTATATTTTGCAAAAAAAAAAAAAAAATAAAAAATAGTAATTCCTTATAAGTACCATCAATTCACCAAGTTAATAGTAAACGTGAGAATCACAAAAGGGATCCCAAAACTCCAAAAAGGTCCACTTCGATAGAAAAGTAGAAATCCAACTTAAAAATTAAACAAAAATCATTGAATTAGAAAAATAGAGTTGAATTTTCTGGTATTCGAACTAATCCGTAACCGATATCTTAACTTTTATATTTCCAAACCTAAATTAAATGACTTGTTTTGTGGACTAAAAATCTTACCTACTAATATAAAAAATAATAATAAAAAAAAAACGGGTTCTACGCAAGCTCACAGCAATCAGTAAATTTTTCAACAATGAGACAATTAATTCCGATAAATAATTGTCTATGTGCAGCGTATTGCTAAAATTCCGTATCCTAATCCTACTCTGTTTCAGTAGACTAAATAGAAGTTTGACTTGAATCTAGAGAAAAAAAAATCATTATCCGAATCCAAAAATTATGCACACGAAATTAAATTAAAAAAAAATATGTGCAAACCTATCTATTTTGTATTGGAAATACTCGGGATTGCCCTTATTTGGCAACAATTATAAGTACGATTAGCCAAATAATAAAATTCCGAGTGGCAATTTATTTTTTTACAGACGTATTATAAAAATCACAAAACTTAACTTAGACATGAATTTAACTAGGAAGAGCTTCCGAAATGGAGAGATTTGTTCTAATTCATTAAGCAATCCTTACATCAACCAAAAATACCACCGTACATCGATCACGATTACTAGCAGAACGCTTATCCTGACTTACCATCGGACAAACGCAATAGACTAGAAATTTTGGGGTTTCGAATCCTATATAATTCACCCATATATTCTAGAGCGAAAATAATTTATTTTATTGAATATGAGCACAGATAAGTAATCTACTAACAGAAAAAAATAAATAAAAAAAATGTTATCTGTTACAAAAAAATATAAAAAGGCTTAACCTGAAAAATAAGATAAATTCAATTCAACTCGTCGAAATATATATCCAGTGTGATAATTAAATTGATATTGATATTTGTTGTGTGTACGTATGCCAAGTAAATTTGTGTTGTCTATTAAGCATACTGGGATATTAAGTTCAACCAAGTGCAAGCTACTAAAAAAATGAATCCAATTAATTGCTCACCATAAAGCTTACTCTAAAATTTAATTTTTTTTTTTAAATACAATATGTGGTACGAAAATGAGTAAGTATAAAAAAAAATTCATATACCTTTATATACTGAAAAAAAATAATAAGAAATGATTCCAAAAGCTTATTCTAAGAAGTTCAGATGTTTAGTGTTTTAATTACAGAAATACCGAAAAGAAAGCTGTATTTCATAGAATGCTTTGCTTCCACTCCAGAGTTAAAACCAAACTATCCAAAATATGACGTGAGAGAAATATCATTTGGGATATTTTTCGTATGACCCACACTTGACACCAATTGTAACGAGTTTTTATGTGGTCAAAATAATATTGCTCTGGCCGAGCGGTGACGAGGGAGTAATATTACTTTGGAGCGGAAAGAAGGTCAATATTTGAATTCTAGCTCGATCGGTGATGTAGCCTGTGGTGAAGTTCTGTCGAGTATCGCGAGTCGAACTTTACTTCCCACTATCAGTGGAACTGACATTGGGTCTTAGCTTCAGTGGAGAACTTTTTGCTGAATACGTCAAGCACTCCCAGTCAACATGGAGGTAAAACTCCCAGCTAAAAGCTTGGCTTGGCAGAGGTGAAATTTCAAAGTGCTACTCTCCCCAGTACAATGTTATCGACACTCCACGCTGCCGTGGTGACCTATATAATCAGCTGGTCGTCGCAATCAAATCACTTTGACAGATGAGTTAGTTATTAATCCCTTGCCGCGGTAAACGCGATTTTCTATTAATCAGAACAGGATTATGACCGTGAAATGTTCACATAAACGAATGAGAAATTTGATTAGCTAGTAAGAGAGCAGATGCTGGTGCATGTTCAGTGATAGTGGCAAGGTGATCAAAAAAAAAATAATAAACAAACAAAATGCCAAAGCGTATGGTGTCGTGTATACTCTTCAGGGAGCTGGGTTCGGGGGGTCTTCGCTTGGCAGCCTGTGTTATCACTTCGGGCGGTCTGCGGAGATCCTCCAGGAACACTTCTTGACTTCTCCAGTTGATAGTGAATTCGATGTGCTAAGTGTAAATTAGTCGGCATGCGTACATGTAAACACGAGTCGTCACGCGTGCCTTCACGTAGTTAAGCCACTGTGTAATTGGATTTCTTCTAGTACCGACGACAGTTGGCAATAAATCAAGCAAATCCGAACTTATTTTTATCAATCAAAGCTTCTGTTTATATAACGAAAGAGATGAAACTTGGACCAGAAATCACAACCTTGGTTCTTCCATTTTAATTCTATGAACTTTTAAACGTTTTCGCGAATTTGCTTTATTTCTCGTTTTCGCTGTGTTCTAACACACATACATAAAAAAATAGTAATAACACAAATTTGTCCTCACGAACCAGTTCTCTTACTTATTTATAATTATAGAAATAAAATTTGGGCCAGGAATTATGGTCTTTGTTTCCTTATTTGGGTTTCTTGAACTTTTATTTCTTTTTGTAAGTTCTGTTTTCTGTCTTCTCCGTACTCAATTAAAAAAAATGGGAATAAATCAAAAATGGTTCTAATTTATTGAACTAAATTTCCTCATTTTGAAACTATAGAATAGAAAAATAAATTTGGAAAAGAAGCTACTTATCTTTGTTCCTGAAAAGCGGGACTAAGAAGGCCCGTTTGGCAACTTGTCCGTTCGCTAACGGGCTTAACCCGAGTCCACAAACCTTGGTTAACCTCTCAATAATGATGAAAAATACAAGGCCGGTATCTCACTAATTCGTTATCTATATTTTCTGTATTCACAGGCACTATCTTCGTTAATTTTACAAAACAAGAACTTCAATAATAACAAATTTTTAAATTTATCTGATTCAAAAGAAAATTATCGTGATCATCATCTTATCTATCAGTTCAGACAAAAGACTTTTTCTGCTCAACGTTCTCGGTTTTCGGGCCTCTTCGGTTCGGGCAAATCTCCCCGGGCTGCCACATATGCTGGGGCCGGTTTCGCCGCATCAGGATGGAAGTGTCGCCATCTCTGAGATTTTTGGCCCTCGCTCAGACGCGCTGCAGACGCTTTCCTCATTAATTCGGGGATATGCAGCTTTCCTCCTCATTGCGAGGGAAATCTAAAGATTTTGCAACAGTATTTTATTTTAATGCACTTTCTCAGTTCAAAACATCGATTTTACTGTTCAAACTAAAGTTTCTCACGCGCTGCGACCAAAATTAAATTAAAAGCAATGCACAAACTGCATCATACATCCTAATTTTTACAAATCTAATTTCTTATTATTTTCTTTATAATTTGTTTTAAACGCACTTCACAGACACAAGTTGTGTATCAGATGTCTCTAATTATATCACTGCACTTTTTCCGACTTTTTTCTTCATTATTGTTGAGAGCTCTGAAAAGGCCCTCCGCTCTTTTCAGAATAATAATAGCTGCGTTTTTTATCTCTCTGATTTGACCCGGATCAATTTACTGTATGTAAAACAACAGCAATGAGTGGTCTATTGTTATTGTTTTACGTACATAAAATTGAACAGATCAGAGAGATAAAGAAATGTAGCAAATAATAATAATAAATTTACTCAAAAAAATCTGTTTTTTATCACTTTGAAATTTTCACTCGTTTCACTCACTTGAAAATTGAAGTTGCAACTGCATTTACTCAAATGAATCATCAGTGAAAATTTTAAATCGCAAAGGGAAAAAGAAATAGTCATGCACGGGCATGCTAATTAACCTGAACATTTTGATTTGCAGGAACTTTTATGCAAATGACATGCAATGATCATTGATATCCTAACTAGAAAAGAGCGAAACAAATCATGTACAAGAAGACACCCTGGTCCTAACATGATGTTGAACTTCAAAGGCGAGATTCGCATCTTCTCTGCAGGATACGCACACATATCTTTCGTTGGTACTTATTTCCCTGAAGAATTCCTGCATACCTAGGATCATATTCCCGCTAGGTAACTGAAACCAAACACAACTTTTATATTTTTCCTAACCTTCTACATTTGAATTTTCATTAATTTTATTTCATATTCTTAATGTAAAAATTGATTCCATAAAATTATTCAAAATTGCGATTACGCATAATTTGCACTTCAAATTCTGTTCATACACGAATATCTCAATCGTAAACGACCATTTTAAATTTTATTTTTCTCAAAAGCTTTTGCATGCATTTGAAACTTCTTGCATGTTCACCCTTAGCTTTAGTTAATAGATTTTGACCGCTCCACTGCGACTACTTGTTATGTGGTGAACTCTTCATGTAGGTGATGTGGTGGTTTGGAAATGAAGAAAAGATTTATATACAATTAATAGAATATATTTCCAAGGGATTACCTATATGTACGTGTTGGTCTCGTCTTATCTTGACTCCCCAGTTTTAAATTTGGTTGATATTGCAAAGATTCTCACATTACTTTCAAAATCGTGAGCATTATGGAGTAATTACTTACCCTCTCTAAAGATGGAGACACCTCTATGGATTGCGCGGCCGATTCTAACACACACTATATTTTCTTGGCCAGGGGTTACTAAGGATAATAACGTGTCGCTGTGAATCCAGTAAGCTATATATGAACCTGTAAGAGGAGCGAGTTTTCCGACTTCAAAAAAAGATACCAGATATATCCACCGATATGAAGAATTCTTTGAATCAGAGGATCTATGCACATATAAGATATATTGAGAAGTCCAAGTTATTCCTGAGAATTGAGTTTAATACATCGAATGAATTTAAAATGTTATTCACATTTGTAAAGATGATGTAAGGCAAGCAGGGATACCACGCGCAGCGCTTCTGAATACCATACCTTAGAAATGGAAGGGGAATGATATTTATCTTTATTTAAAAATCATTATTTTCGGAAATTCACAATAATTTATCTGGCCCAGAACTTCGTTGTCACACATCATAAAGCATTAGAGCACAAACGTTAAAATAACTTAAAATAACCTGGTCACCAACAGAAAACCGACTTGTTTTTCGCAACCTAAATTTTCCGAAGTTTTGTTGTATTATTGAGGTTGAAGAAAAAGCTCTAAGAACACATTTCAAAGCAACAAATTCTTCTAAGAATTGACACGAAACACCGCGTAGAAATTTTGCCATATATAGCAAACAAGTCCCAAAAATTGAGTTTTAAACCATTATTAACGACAGGTGAAGCCACTCGAACCGATTCGAAAAAGTACTAGAGGTATAGGATGGAAGTGCAAAATAGTGGGATTTTTTCATAAAAGCTTTGGTAGGTGAAGCGGGCAGCTCTCTTACAAAAGTCGAGTGTCAAGGTGCCAAGCGTATCGACGAGGTCAACGAAGGTAGAGGTTTTAAAAAAGAAGAATACAGGAATAGTCGAGACATTAAAAAACAAAATAAAAAAAAAGAAGAAAAATTAGGGAGGAAATAGATTTACCTTTTGGTACAAAGCAAAAAAAAATTGAAGAGGAAAGCCTTTAAAGCAAGGAGGATTGAAAGAAGCGTCGTTTGTAAGGAGGTCTTGGGTCAGCGTAGGATTACTTGAGTAAAAATAGAAAATCCACAAGGAGAAAAAGTAAGTGTTATTTTTCAACTTATTTTTCCAGTTCAAAATTGAGTTTGAAATTGTTTTTGAATTCGTGAATCATAAATGTATTTTTTATTGTTTTTCTTATATTCGCGTGCTACTTTCCTTGCTAGTTGAACTGTTTCGGGCTCGATTGGTCTGAATAACATTACGTGTGAAATTTCGATAACTACATAACTCATCAATAGTTTTAGAATTTCATTTATAACTTTTGGTCAATTAAAACAAATAAGTGATAAATACATACTTTCTTCCAACCTTCCAAAAAAAAAACACATAGGATAAACCTTACACGGAAAACACTCTCCGACGGCCATTAGCGTTCATTACCTCAGATTTCACACTAATCTGTTATCAGATATAGGAATATATTGAAATCTGAGCTAATAAACTCTGATCAGCATCTCATTCTATTTTGCATTTTACCATTTCTCTTGAGACAGCTTGCTAAGTCTAAGGGCTTTCCGGGATAGTCAGAGAACTGTTCGCAGAGGCAGCCGCATTCATCACATTGTCAGAAGGTGGCTGTTTGTATTGTTGCAGGCTGGTCAGTTCTACAGGTCTCCATCAAAGACGAAAATCCAAGGCCTGTACGCACGGTTTTAGCTTCCTTCGGCAACGAGAATACTAACATATTCTCGAAAACACCAATAAGACTTAAATGGATGTAAAAATTTGTTTGTGCATCAAAATTTTCCTTACCGACATAAATAAGAAATAAGAGATAAGTCTTGTTAACAATCTGCAATGTATAAAATAGTGTTCTCAAGAAAAAATCTTTAAGCATTAATAGGTAACGAAAAGAAATACAGTACAGTTACAGCATCATTAAGTGATCTATAGTTCAGAAATTAAAAGCGAGATTTCTTTTATCTGCCTCAGAACACCCAATATATTAGTAGATTGAATGAGGAACATCATATCATGTTATGAGTTTCATCAGAATGCCTAATTTACAATCCTAGGAAGCATTAAATTAGTCATGAGTAGGTATTAAAGAATAAATTACAACTTCTTATAAAATAAAGAAGGCTCTACAGTTTCGAAATTTATTTTTAGTGATGATTTTACAAATTCATAAGACATTTCAATATTTCTCCGCTTTAATTATGCGACACATTATTACATAACACTGCCTAAGATCTATAATACCTATATTGGACTATTTTAAATTTCTTCGCAAATCTTTTTAGCCTCTGCCGATGTACATATTGAAAATAAATAGCCCCGACATAGTACGTATGTTTTAGTTTTGTAGTAAACAAATTTAGGTAATATTTGTATACATTCAAAATTTGGCTTTAAAACCAAATTAAGACAAAAATAAATGCTGACAAGAAAAACGATTTTTGAAATATTTCTTTTCTATATAAGCCCTTGCCAAAATTCAGTGAGTATGGTTGAAACGTATACTCCTGGATATATTGAAGAAGGATACAAAACAAATGAAAGTATATTAAGTAGGTCATGACCTTAGATTTCATGGACAGCAACAGTTCCACAAAAGATTCCGCATTCAAAGCAAGATTCCATAAAGTTTTACACTTGTCCAGGGTTCACACGGAGAGACATATGTTGGCCTGAGCTAGACACGACTGTTGTTCGTGAACATAAATTATGGATCTTCTTTAAGCATGACATGTACTTTTTTCGAAAGCGGTCTTGCATACCTTCTCCTTCTACGTCTTGAAACTAAGTATCTCATATAAGGATATACGATATTTTGACAGTATTATTCGTACGCATCTTAGCCACAAATCATTTGTCGTATTTCCCTTGTCTTAGATAAATCCCCCTACATCCCAAAAATTCTTAATAATCCTCTCACACTTATGTGAATGTGTTAAAAGGAAAATTTATGCGCCTTTATTCTGTGCAGAGCTGGTCTCCTCTTCAAAACAATACAGTGGAAAAGTAAACGTCTTCTGGAACCATCCACCCCACAGCATTGGCTTGGTATCTAGACAGAGTCATCCATTGGTAACATCTGTTGTCTTAATAAATGTTTCCTATACTGTTCTTTGTATACCAAACTATGGAAGCCCTTTCTTACATTTGGAGGCTTGGGTAGCTGAATTTTTTTCCTTTACATTCCATTGCTTTCGTGAGCTTTGTCCATATCCCCCCTGCGCCCAGAAGAGTAGGGAATCGAAAGATTACTCAGCGAGTAGTAATTTGAGAAAACCCTCGCCTTTATAAAGAATGCACAACAGATTTTATGTACACTGCAAGACACATTGGTCCGCTGCATTTATGCAAACACTTGCTGTAATGGAAACGATATGAGCCCCGAGCTAAGAGTGATCCAGAGTAGATATGTGGGACACCATTTGTTAGCAACTGTCGGCAAGCACATAGCCGGAGAAATACTTTATAAATCCAAGAAATTGAACTTTTTCTTGTATACAAGCCAAGTTTATGTTGGATGAAGGTATCTAATAAATAAAATATTAAGGACGGTCCTAGGTACCAATCACCGAACCGTTGTCATTCTTCCAAGATTTCAAGGAATATCAAAAGCAAAATCAGTTTAACAGAAACTTATTTGAACGGAGTTAATGAAATGTGCCAGAATTAGATACATGTATCATACAAATGAATTAAAGTTAAATGTAGAATTTACAAAGGCGGGAAGAATAAAAGCTAATTTGGGGATTTAAGGACTTTCAACAACAACATTCAGTTGGGTAGTTTTATGTACAGTGTACACATTTTACAAATTCTTCAGTAAAATGGAATGAATATTGATATTTTGCAACTGCCATATTTCATATTAAAAAAAAAAAAAAAATATCCACTAGATAGAAATTACCATCATCACTGGGAAAGCATTATGAAGGAAAAAAGCATATTAATCAATTTCGAGCTCAATACCAAGTTATCTTAGAGCTCACGCACACAGAAAGCGTAACTAGGCTTAACCTGAGACAACTTAGAACTTAACTGAGCTGTGCTGAACTTCCGAATGCTTATCAGCAAGCAGAAATATTGCTTGATGCGCAAATGAGAAGCGGAGTTGAGCTGATCGAGGTCTGTAACTTGGTATTTTTAAAATATGCTTTCCGTAAAATCACGTCGTGCTAACTTGTAAATAGTTTACTCAAAAAAAAATTTAAAATATCGGTACGTATCATAAACCGTAAAAGAAAAGTGTTTGGGGAATTCAATAATTTATGCCAGGATTTGCGGATGTCACCAGATAAATTCTAAGAAGATACCAGAAGGGTGGTTGAGATGTTTGACTACATTCTAAAAGGAATTAAACATGACATAGAAAAACAGGATACAAATACACAAGAGTCAATTTTACAATCAGGCAGACCCGTGCACAGGATTTTTCGAAGGAGGGGGTTTTGAGATATAGAACTAAAAGCTTAAATACTTTAATTAATATTATGGTACCGCTTAATGATAAATTTGTACGAAAAATAACCTCAATACATACAAAATCCTTGCTTCTTTGTTTCAATAAATTGATACGCCAAGGTACAGAAAAATAATAAGGAATTGGTTCGACCCGTATATAGGTTTTGAGACTACGCCAAGTGGAAAATGAAAGCCCATTTGGAGTTGTGGCAACAGGTTACATAATTTTCAAAAGGACATTTAGGAATGCATCCTTGCTGCAGTTATCAAGAGGCTTTACCGAATTGTTAATTGTTTTATCTTCAATTCGGCGCCGCCAGATCTTGACATCATTGATCCATACTTCAGATGAATTGCCGTGTAAAGGTGTAAGTTTCGAAGAATTGTCCACGAGGTGCATCATTTAAAATTCTCAAACATGATAAGTTTGACAATACGTTGCGACCTTTCCAAGAACGGCCCTCTAGATGAGTACTGAACAGGTCCAAGTTATGGTTTGATGATCTGTGGTGGCTTATATCTCACTGTTATTATGCTGCTTAATTATTTTTTATACCCGTGCTCCACCGATTTTTCTAGGATCACTCTTATTTCGTTACAACTATGCTACGTATTCGGAACAGTTTTCAAGGTAGTTTTTTATATTTTTTTGAAAATATTTTTGATATGTTAGTCTAAATTATGTATTGGGTGCAAAAGGAGTAAAACGGGAATCTAACTGTTAATTTTAAAAGAGGTGTCTAATTGAAAAAGTATTACTATTATGTTAAAATATAAAACAATTCTATTAAAACAATTCTATTCAAATAAAAATTAAATTACAAAAAATTGTTCGCAATCGAGAATTGAGATAGAGTTTATAAAGTGGTTTCTTTGGAATACCATCTTGGTACCTTTTAGATCACCACACGATAATAATCTTCAATCGTGTTAATCATTGCATTCCACCGTTAGGTTTAATGAGATTCAAACCTTTTTTGAAAAACCGTCTTGAAATCCCTTGTCGCTTTCTTTCCTCTATACACAAGTTGGTCCTTTGTAGCATCCAGCGATAGCTTCTGTCGAGTCTTGATATTTTATTTGCAAACCTCAACACAACGATAAAGCACGATAATGCCAAATAGTGAACTGAATAAAGAGCCAGAATCGATGCTTGAATATTACGGTTTTGATCGCAGAAAGCAATTGAAAAGAAGCAGTTCACATTCCTAAACCCTTCCCTGTCGAAATAATATCCAGAGAATCAATTACTCTCCTTGTCGCACAAAACGCTTTTAACTTTATTCTTCTTGCTTCTTCTTCACAAAATTTCAAATTTTCGTTTACGATTGACGCGCTAAATAACGATCTAATATGAACGCGCCTTCAGCTAGAGATACCGGATGAATTTTCGTCATCTTTTACGAATGGATTTGAATTACTTCAAAATTAGATTTCAATAAAAAACCAAAGTCGAAATTTCCACAATTTTTTTGTCTGCTTAATTACAATTATAATATAATTGTAACTTACATCGTTTCTTTTCAACCGTGGTCTTTTACAAAAAATCGACGGATATCATCAACAAGAAATGTCCTAAGACTTTGATTTTAAATAGCGTTCGTACAATGCAACATGAAACGCACAACAACTGATCCAACGTTATTTACATTGACGGTGGAAAACTTTCTAGTTTAACTAAATTAAGGCGCGACTTAATTCGCCTAAATTCATTGCTGTTGAGCTTGTCTCACGCCGATGTCAACAAGAAGAGTTTTTTTCTTTCTATCCATGGGGGGGGGGGGGGGGTTCAACACCCACAACCCCTCGGTGAGCAAGAGCCGGCTTTCATGTAAATAACAAAAAGTGTATATTTTTTACTTTGATTTTATTTACACTTTAAATTATTTTCAAGTGATAAAATTACCAAATTGTATAAAATTTGAATTTTTACAAACATTCATATTCGAACATTTCGCTCATGTCAGTCCGAAAGTTGTAATCGTCGTTCCAAGAATGTTGAGATGGTGTCGGTGTACTTGAAGTTCTTGGCAACCTGTTAATGTATTTTAAAATATAACACTTTGAATTTTTCCTCTAGCTGTTAGTTTCTGAAATGGAGATAATTTCTTCATGAAAGGAATAGAACTTTTGACGAAATGCAGATCATAGCAAACATCTATTTTTTATTCAACTACATATATCTATTCCTAAAAGTTTAGCCTTTTTTTCAAGAGCTAAATATTCATCCGTGCTATCTTTTCTTGTTGTCCGGAATTTTTGTTTGAAAATTTCAGAATTTGATGTTTTAGTTAGATTTGGTTTTAAACGTGCATTATCGGAAATTGGCGATTCATTCTTACACCAAAATTTCTTCAATATCCAGCATATGTTGGATGTTAGTTAAAGCAGGAGCTTCGGTTGTAGCTTCGAAATTCCCTTCTACGCCTTGCCCAATAATATCTCTTTTCCTGAAGGACATCATTTCAAAATATTTAAAGAAAGTTTTAAAGCGTTTAGCTGTAGAGGTCGATATACTTTTTGGTTCTTTCCCCTGGGCCTTACGGTACTCATCTTTAAAATACTTAAACTTCTTCTGGCAACTATTTTCTGAAATATGACAAGATCAACGAAACATAGATTTCCCTAAATTAATAAAGACAATTTAATATTTTTAATATCTAGATATTTATCTACTTGAATGTAAATTCGAAATCTATCATTGGAAACTTACTTCTAAAGCAATATGGAAAAACCTAAGAAGTGTTCACATGCCTGCTCCTAGTAGTGAGAAATTCCTACATATTCCACACGGTTTCTACGAAAAATGTGAGTTCCCAATTACATAGGGCACTTGATAGGAAGCACTGTAGAATAAAATGCCCCGCGAAATCAGGCTCCGGTTATGATTTGTTTCCCGTTATGGTGCAACCGTCGCAAATTCAAATTGCAAATTTATTTTTATTGAAGGAAATAAATGACAGTGATGGCGGTATTTTTGTAAACTCAAAATTATTACAATTTATAAAGAACAACAAACTTGAAATTCCTGGTGATAAAAACTTTCCACAATTTACAGTAAAAGTGCCTTTCGTTTTAGTTGCAGTATGCCTTAATGCCATATTTAACGAGGTCGTATCCTACAAGACCACTTGACACTAAAACTAATTTGTTTAATGAACATCTTTCAAAGACAAAACCTTGCATTGAGTGCGCCTTGGGTATTTGGGAAGAGAAATTACGAATATTGAAAGCACTAATGCCTATTACATAATTATTATTATTGAAATTTAAAATATAGATGGTTGCTATTATGTATACGATACTGATGTAAATGTTCGAAAATCCATAAATGGAAAACATCGAAAAATTAATAACAGATCAAAACATGAAGCTGTGGCCTAACTGAAAAACTCAAAATTTTTTTTTTTAGAAAAGTACAATTATCAAATAGCCTAAAAATTATTTTGTTTACAAATTAACAAGTAAAAAACTTTACTACTCTTAATAGTTTAAAACTTTAGGTCTTTAAAATATTATTTGAGTAGTAATTCCGAGAGCTGCAAGTAAATAAAATAGTTGTACTATATATTTCATTTTCCTTGCAACCTTTTCCCACATTTCGTTGGTGATTATTCTGTTGAAGTGCTTATTTTTCCCCCACAGTGCAATGCGTACGCAAGTTTCATTAACTAACAACAACTCCATTTTAATAAAAATAAAAAAAAAATTATTAAATGTATATATATATGTATGAATATATCCCTCGCCTTGAGACAACACGTGTTGATGCTAATAAGCGCTGAAAAAACAAACAGAATGCAGCAACCAAAATCAGCTCCGGTCAGATAAACACAGATCATTTCATCTGCGCTTGCTTTGTGTTTAACTCTGTGGTGAAGTATGTTTGTTTGCATCAGCTCTGATAAGTTCAGCTCAGTTCAGCTCAGTTACGCTTTCATTCTTAAATAACTTTTCCCCAATGTTGGAAAAAAAATTAAATGATTAATGATTATGATTACAATCTATAATCTGTAATCATGAGTACACATTAATCAGAAAAGTAATCATTTTTGGCGATTGGTGTTTAATCAAATGTTACTAATCATGATTACATTTTTAGATTACAAATTTGCAAGAGGTTCAGAATTGTAGTTAAAAGAAAGAAGGCATTGTTGTATTTATATTTGGAAATATATTATTGAAATCGGTAGTGGCACATAAACTAATGTTTGTAACAATATAATCTGTGGTGGGATGGTAATTGAATAGCTGATGTCTGTAAATTTGTAAACGGTAATATTAGCAATTAAGAAAAGGAAAATTTCATTTACGTTTTCACTATCCGGATCCTAATCTTCTTTATCATATAAAAACAATATCTATTGTTTTGATAGGTAATAGTTAGTGAACCTGATCTTTCATTCTCACTATTACTGTCATGTCAGTAATATTACACTTGAAATAATTTTGCATTCCATGAAAAGTCTAGTCATTTCGCGGAGTGCAGACGGATAATGTAGCGACTTACTTAATGCACTAAGTGTCTCAAATCTTCAGTCATGCCATGAAAAGTCTAGTCATTTCGCGGAGTGCAGACGGATAATGTAGCGACTTACTTAATGCACTAAGTGTCTCAAATCTTCAGTCTTTTCATGAAATGGAACGACCTTCTAAGCTTATACTGTAATAGTAACCAATCGGTTCAATCTAAGTAGACAATTCGTGAGTATTTATTTTTAATCTTGTCCAGCGGTAGACTCAAACTTGAAATTTTTAGTATCGGTCAGATGGAATAGAAGAATTGGTAGAAAAACTTCTTATTTTTACGATTTTAGTCAAATTGTTAAATAAAAGAGTACAAACAACCACCTCGTCTGAGGTTTGAGGCCGGGACCTGCCACCTTCCTCCGGGCGACGGATGTCTTTACCTCTTGTATTAATTCGTCTTGCCTATTAAGCCACATTTGATTCCAGCTAAGTAACGATGGAAGTGAACAAATAATTTTTTATTTGTTTTTTTTATCTTGTCCAATGGTGGATTCGAACTCTAAATTATTAGAATCGGTCAGATGGGGTGGAGATTTGTTCGCTTCCCCCGTTACTGGTTAATGTCAATTGGAAACAAATGTGGCTTAATAGGCTAAACAAATTAACGAGCCGGTTGTTTTTTCTCTTGTATTTAGTAATTTGATATGAATGATAAAAATAAAAAGTTTCTCTAATATTATTTCTATTCCACCTGTGCGATTTTAAAGAATTACAAGTTCGAGTCCACCATTAGACAAGATCAAAAATAAATAAAAAAAAAACAATTACAAATTTATTTGTTCGCTTTCAACGTTACTGGTTAATGCCAGCTGGAAGCAAATGCGGCTTAGTAGGCTAGACAAAGTATTAAATACAAGATGGAAAGTTATCTGTCTCGTTAGCTCAGAGATAAAAGCAGTCGAACTGAAAGCGGCAGGTCCAGGCATCAACAACCGGATGAGGCGGTTTTCTTTTCTCTTGTATTTAATAATTTGACCTGAATCGTAAAAATAAAATGTTTTTCGAAAAATTCCTCTACTTTTAAGTCTTTATGATGATTGCGAAGTTTCAAGTGATGGTATTATAAGGTTAAATAGTAAAATATCTTCTGTTTAAATGAATTCAATTAGTGTATTAATATTATATATCAACATTATAAATTATATAGATTAAATAGATATTATTATGTAAATATTAACTGCACAATGTTACGAAAATCAAGCTTACTCAGGATTAAAATGGAGCTTTTTGTTTATTGACAAAAGGCGATAATATATTTTTGCATAAAAAATTCAATTTCTTGCAATCCGACCTTTTGGTGGTTATTAAAAGAAAAAGAAACCAAAACGATATTCAAAAGTCTACATGCATTAGTTAAACATAAGTTCCTTAAGTGCTTCCACCTGTAAAGCAATAATGGAAAGGAGAGTGGGTACGGATAAATAAGAGATAACTCTAATAAAACTTACAGCTAATTTATAGCCAAAGTAGTTTATACTCTTACGCTAAACTTAGATTTTAAAATAAAAACGTACCTGAAAGAATGAAAAACTTAATATAATTCGCAAAACTTACGCATGATATTACCTTTAATTATCTCGTTCCTTGATCTTTCAATGCATTTTGTTGTTGTTGCTCTTGTTGCCCTGGATGTCCTGAAGAAATTGCCGGGAACCTGGGGATAAAGTAAAAGGATTATTATCGACAGAAATGTTATATATTCAATGAAATGCTTTAATCGAACGGAATTGTATATAAGCCCCGGAAAATCATAGCAAAAGTCAGATCCTTTTCCACAAAAATTCATTAAAGTAACCCAAGTAACATTTTGCATTTATTTGCGTTTGCACAAAAACAGAATATAGGAAGCACATGTAGGATTTGACCTGAGCAAGTAACACCAACGAAAGCGAAGGATCTCCTGTTGGGCCGACGGGAAACTATATTCACCCTGCTCATGGAGCACGTGATCCAATTATGGGTTACGAACAGGAAAATTAGTGTTCAAACCAGTTCAATTCACGCTTCAGGCAATTCCTAAAAAAAATATCAAGGATGTTTGCAATTTAAAAATTGGTTCTGAGAATGGGAATTACAAGACTATCATGCTAATTGCAATTTTCTCAAAGCATGTGTTTGGCTTTTAATATGCAACTCTTATATATACATATATAATGTTTACATGCATATATAACCAGATCAAGTAGATAAACGTAAATTAAAGCATTCTCAACACAAACATCGAACGGGAATTTATTTTTCTTAATGGGCTGCTGCACCGAAATTTAATTTATCACAGCAGCATCCCTTGCTGTCTGTTTCTTGTTGCTATGCATTTGGTTCGTTGCTAGGTAAGCTTTATCAATCACTGGTACCGTAAGTGTACAGATGTACTGCCAATTCTTGTGAACATGCGCCTTTGTTATTCCATCATTGGTGTCGCGTGCAAGCAAGGGCTATAACCACAAGCTCAGTGATCTTGATCACTTTTTGCACTTGGTGGCGCTTGGGATAGGTTGGCAAGGTAGGGACTAATATTTCATATCTGGTATCGACTGATATAGAACTTTCATTTTACAAATCATTTTATTTCGGGCATTGACCGAAGTAATCACTTATTAACATACACTTTATTTCGGGTTTTGACTGAAATAAAGAATCTTACTTTGGGTCTTGACTGAAGTCAAGATTACACTTTAAGTCGGGCATTGACTGAGCCATTCAGGATAACAAACTAGACACCGTAACCTTACTTAATTAACTCAATTTTAATAACCGGTTTGTATTTCTATATATCGATTGCGTTCGTTGCTGCTATTTATCATGCTTGCTTAAATAATCCTTAATTAGTTATCCAATGGTGAGTACATGCGTTTCGTTTTCTCCCGGGTTTTACGATAATACTTAAATTATGTTAAATGTTCTGTGTAACAAAAGAGATGGTCTTAAGGTTTGTCATCTTAATGCTCAAAACTTGTTTCCCAAAATTGACGAATTTAGAAATATTTTCTCCAATTGCTCCTTAGATATTATTTTTACCTCGGAGACATGGTTGAAGCCGCATATATGTGACTTGCAACTTTTCGTAATAATCGTATTACAAGAATGGGAGGTGGAGTTACTGTTTTTATTAAGAATTCGCCACATGCTCGTTTAGTGACTCAATCTGATCCTACTTCCGAAATTGAGTATACATTTTTTGAAATTCTGGTTAACTCTTCTAAATTCTTGATTGGCTCTGTGTACAGGCCACCAAATGTTTCCAATACTGCCACTGTGGAAGCTGTCCTTGATGGATTTGGACATCTATACTAACATATAATTATTTCTGGCGACTTTAATGCAGATTTACTTGGGCGCAGTACTACAGCTACTGCGTTGACTAATATGATACAAGCATATGGATTAGATTTCATTAACACTACTACCCCAACACATTTTACATCTACTTCTTCTAACCTACTTGATTTATTTATCGTTGCTAACAAAGAAGCTGCTATTTTTTTTAATCAAATTTCTGTTCCTACTTTTCCTAGACATAATCTAGTTTTTCTTGCTTAGAGCGTGTTTCTCCTACAAATCAATTTTTTTGATACAGATATTTCAGATGTGTTGTTCATGATAGTCTTTTAAATGAAGCTGCCGAGCTTGATTGGGATATTATTTATTCACTCCCATCAGTTGATGATCAAGATAATTGTATTGAGAATTTCATTGAATATATTTTCGATAAATACGTTCCAATCAAACCTCGAAATATAATTAATCCCTGCTGTCCATGGTTTACTAGAAGAATTAAAAGTCTTATTTCTCAACGAAATTTTGCTTACCGTAGGTGGAAACGATTTCGCACCAGTGAATGCTGGAATGTTTTTCGATCTCTGCGTAATGCCGTAAACAAAGAAATCCTACATTCCAAGATCTCTTATTATAGGTCCAAGTTTGATGACAGAGTTTCCACTAAGGAACTTTGGATGAACCTTAAAGATATTGGCGTTGGGAAATCTAAGCGTATTGACATGAATGTTGATGTTAATGTACTGAATCAAAGCTTCATTTCAACATCTAGTTCGGGCAGTGAATATGTATTTAATAGTAAATATGCTGAATTCATTCGTAATATTCCTGCCGAGGGTTCAGAGTTAAACATAGTTGCACAACTGCTTTGATTAAAATATGCGATGACAGTCGTAATTCAATTGACTATAATATGGCGGCAGTACTTGTACTGCTGGACATCTCTAAGGCTTTTGACAATGCGAATCACATAGTATTGTTTAATAAACTCGTAGCTCATTTCAATTTTTCCTCATCCGGCTGTAAGAATATAATGTCTTACCTTAGTGGTCGCCAGCAGCGAGTTGTTAGTGGAAATAAAGCATCTCATTTTCCTCAAGGATAAATTTTAGGCCCATTACTGTTCACTATGTTCATTAATGACTCAACTTTGGTAATCAAAAATTGTAAATTTCATGTGTATGCTGTCGACTTTCAACTTTATACTCTCAGGCACTGGAATCTACTGATGATGCAGTACACTGTGCCAATAGAATAGAATGTGCCATAGAATAAGTAGGTAAGCAATGAGAGTTCGGGCCCAAAATTCCATGTTATTTCTTATGGAGGTCGTAATTCACTTTTGCAGCTATCTCGCTCGCACGCATCATCCGGCTCTGTCTCGCTCCCACACATGATGGGGAGTGTGACGTCACTGGAGCATTACACACCCACACACCCACACACACACACACACATGCATCTTACATGTGTGAAAATAGAAATTATAGTTTATTAGAAATTTAGCAATTACTGAAGACAATTGACAAGCTAAAGGCAACAACAGATTACCAGGCGAGCAGACACCATTATAGGCAATCGCAAACTCTACTCAACATATGTAATTTGCATGACGCAAAACCTATTTTACAGTTTAATTTTATTAAGCATTATTCACTGCTTCTTCGTTGCCGGCGTAAGTAGTTATCGGTTTTTATTAAACTACAAAATAAGAATAAAAAATGCATTGCGAAGGTTAATAGCACGCCACATCTTCATAATCACGTTGCTACTGCTTCACCCAATTAAATTAACATAATAATGTAAATTACTACGGTATTGCTAGCATGTGTAGGAATAGAAGATCAATGATCTTTAATTATATGTATAGAAAGATGGAAAAATGAAAACACAAACAAAAGCAGTTTGTAAGAAAAACAAAAACTTTGGTATGTAAACAGTTTGAAAACTTGAACTGCATGCTAGAAGCGAAAGGTGACCCAAATTAGTTTTATTGACTGAATCGATGCATGCTTTGGATGCCACATCTTTATGAGTACGTTTACATTATGTGCTCCTGTTACAACCACTTTGTTTACCTAATTAAATTCGCATAATAGTGCAAATTGCTACGGTATTGCTAGCATGTGCAGGAATGGGAGATCAACGATCTTTAATTATATGCGTAGAAAGATTGAAAGATGTAAATACACACAATGCAGTTTGAAAGAAAAAGAAAAAAATTGCAGGTATGTAAACAGTTTGAAAACTTGACCTGTGAGCTGAAAGCGAAAGGTTGGGCCATATTAATTTACTGAATGAACCAATGCTTTGAATATGATTATTTTATAAATTTTTATCAGGGGAAGATATGATTAAGAATCCGAAACAGAATTTTCTTAAAGCGAATGGAAAATGTTGTGATTAAACATGCAAATTCACATAGAGCAATTTTCACTCTTCATAACCTTTATTTGTTTGCTATAGTTTATTGAGCTTTATGTATGATAAAGTAGTTTGGTTTACAGCATCGAATGGGTTTTGCTAAAATGTTATCAATCTACATATTTGTAGACAAATCCTCAAATATAGTTACATAATGAGCTTCACTTTCCACTACATGTGTAGAAAGTCAAGACAGTGATTTTTACTACACAATTGTATACACTTCAGACTTCCACCAACTGATTATCAAATATAATTGTATGTTAAACAAATAAATGCACTAAATTTGATGAAATAAAACCAGGAAAAATTGTTTGACAAATGTTGTTTGATAATCAGTTGGTGGGTAGCTGCCATGTTGTACATATTGTTATATTAGCATACTTTGAATATTTGTTTCAATAAACTTTTCCAGTTTTTCAAAAATTTTTACGATTATTTCATTTTACATTCATTTATTGTAGGTTTATTTGCTGTTTAACTCTAGAGATAATACTTATCTATCTGAATTGCGAATAAGAAACAAGCGGCTGTTTTTGAAATTTTTACGATTTCCTTGCAGTTTGTGCAATTTATTTTTACACTTAATGATTTTTTAATTTATTTTCGGAATTTTATGAAGTTTGAAATATTTACGTTTTTTTTGTAATTTTTAATGTTTTTATGATTTTTGCAATTTGTTTTTATATATAATGATTTTTTGCAATTTATTTTCGCAATTTTACTAATTTTTTTATTTTTAAACTACACGATACGCCAGAGAGCAATTTAAACCCAGGTAGGAGGTAAATTTATCATTTGTAAGGGGTCTACAAACTTCCCCAGTTAAATACATATAAAATAATCACATTCAAAGCATGGGTTCATTCAATAAAATTAATATGGCCTAACCTTATTCTATTCTGATTCAACTCATCGCGTTAATTGATAAAAGCATCTTTAAATTCTTCATATAATAGTACTATGTAAACAGATAATATTTTGTTTTCATTTTAAATATGATAAATCATTAAACCTTAAGTATATTATGTTAGAGAATACGAAAAAGCAATGCATACTACATTTTTCATTCGCTTCAAGAAAATTCAGTTTGGGGTACTTAATCCCATATTTTTGTCGTGTCCCTTAGCAATAAAAACACTCCGTTTTCAACAAATGCACTATACTTTTATTTTATTTACAGATCTTACTAACTTAATCTTAACTTTTAACTTAATCTAACTTTTACCGCCGACCCAACGCTGTTTAATTGTAACCCGAACTGACCACACCAATTCAGTTGCGCGCCTCGAAAACTTGCATGACCCTCAATATAATGAAGTTCTTACACAATATAAATTTTTCCTTTGAAAACATTTTCATCAATATAATTTACTACATTTCAGTTCGTTTCTTTTTCAACACATTATTTTCTTAATTCATACATCCTGTTTAAATTCGGGTAAAATTGTTTTACCTTCCCGTTAACGACGTAGGCCTTTGGTTCTTGTACCAAGACCTCTGATGGGGGAGCACAAGCGCATTAACTTGTACACCAAAATGTATTTGTCCGGAAAATGGATTTGGTGAAACTTGTTGATAGGATACAAAAGATTACAACCGTTCGCCTTGCGTTTTTGAACAAAACTAAACTTTATTCAGAACTGAAATTAATTAACGTAAATTTCACCTCAAGTGAAGATGTGCACTTCACCGTGTGAACAACTTACTCAGCACATTGTCTTATCAGCATGAATATGCCGGCATGAAGCTCTCGCAAGTAAAGACAATTCAAGACGTAGACACGATACTCAAGTTACCACGGAATGTGATAAACAAAATGCAATGTACGAAATGCTGATGAGTATAATTGCGACAAATGCATGCTGATAAGCTAATGTGAGATCTTTAAAATATTATTACGCGGCTGGATCTTAACATTCTCCCCGGCGTTGAACTCCTGGTTCAACCTACGCTTCATTCGATGTTGACTACGAAGTCTTCATGGCGCTGCTGTTGTCTCGGTAAGGGCTTCGGTTTGCCCCGCAGGCATTTTTGCATGTCTTCTCGATGATTGTAGAGCAGTCCCAGTAGGATAGTTATGACCAAAAAACTCCTGTATATCCGATCGCCAGACCATGGGTGGTACGTGTATGAATGTCAGTGGGTAGGTCGAATTTCTGCTTCTTGATGATCTCTTGTAATTCTTCAAGCTCCTTCAATTGCGGATGGTAATGGCCCTTTTCTTGCAGGATTGCGGATAGTTGTTCAGATGTAGTGATGTTGATGAGCTCACTTAATTTGGTATATGATCTCCGTGATTCACTCGAGTAGATGTAATGGCCTTGAAGCGTTAGCAACTCGTGTTTTATAGAGCAATCGGGCTGTAGTTTCAAAAGCCCTGAGCCATTTATCGATGTCGTTATTGTGACATTACTACAGGCAACATTTATTGAGGTTGTTCCCTTTAATGCATAGATCCACTGGTTCTCATGAGTTAGTTGTAACCATATGGAATCTTCCTCTATTTTCAATACATTGCATGACTGTGTATATGCAATTCCATTCAAAAGATCGGATTCACAAGAACACACGTTGGCTCTTCTGCGATAAACGGGGTGAAGCTGCTTACATAGATATACCCTTTCTTCTACTGATTTGCACCCCGACAATTCTTGGTCACTCAACGGGTAATTTTGATCTCTGTGGGACGTAACGGCCAAGTTCGATGCACATGATCGTATTGAGATGAATGTCTCATTTACATAGACCGGAATTGGCCATGTCTTGAACAAATCAAACTTCTCCAAGTTGATTAGCGGTATCATGAGCTTGAATATGACATAATTCTCGACGGCTCGGCCTTCGACACTTATTAATTTGTACAGCGGTAAGATGCTCCCTTGACTTGTTGGCAAACTTAAGGATGTTGGTAAGTGGCTTTGGATGAGTAGTACTTCCTCTCTCAATTGAGCTTGTGATAGAAGTCGTGGACTTATTTGGCCGTGATGAGAATCCGTTAAGGCATCTATGATGGATAAATGGAATCGTTGAATATCACTCGCAATTAAGGTCATCTGGATGGACAATGATGAGAATAACTGCATCACCTTAAATTGCTGAGTGTCTTCACCTGTATCAGAAATGCGGTTGATAATCTGTGTCATTTGCTCTTCTAATGCCATGAATTTTTTATTAGTAGCCTCTTGGTCTCGTTTAACTATGTTAACAGTGGAATCAATAATGGATTTTTGATTCTTGATTAATTCTAGGAGATGTAATTCATTTCCTTTGACGGCCTCGATTGTTTTCGCCATGTCTTCAGCGTACTGGGAGTCTAACACCCCAAATAATGAGTTAGCCATGTTGCCTACAATGTCAATAGCCCCTCTTTTCTCTCTTATGCTTGAGTTTTGTGTGGGAAGTAGGTCGTTGTCGACGATAAGTTCCTCTTGAATGTGTTGAAATTGCGTGATGACTGGTATGCAGGAACTCTTGTGTTTTAGTTGATTGCAGAGGTGCTCTAGCGTCTTTATACCCCTTTTCAATGTGTTGAACTCCATTCGGTATGTCCTGAGATTGTAATATGTCACCAAATTCCATTCGGTAGAGATTAGTTTCGCTGTTGCCAAGTGTTCGAAATGTATGCCACGCCGTGAGTTGAATGTGGTTACTTCTACAGGATCTCCCTTTAGAGCTGGAAGAAATAGGCAGACTAACCAAGTTGATACAATTAGGGATCCAAGTGATGTTCGTGCATTTTTCCGGGGGGAGCGATTTGCAGTTTCACTTGTCGAGGGGCGTGGGTCCGCTCCCTTGGTAACTCGAGGGATTTTCTTATGTTGGTCATCTTGTGTCTTGAGAGCTGATTCACTCTTAGTGACCTGTTCTGCACTTGTGAAGGTATGTTGGGCATCATTCGCTTCTATGGGTAAGGGCGAAAGTTTGTGAATTGGCCTCCGGAAGACGCCCGTGACTGTTCGAACATCCGCTACTCTTGCGTAACCATCAGTACCCTTGTGCAGTTGAACTATGCGTCCCAGTGGCCACTTCGTGACAGGCGTATTTTCTTCTTTTAAGATGACTATGGTTCCTGGTTCTACGTTTTGGCAGCGTTGCTTCCATTTGTAGCGGTGTTGGAGCTCATTCAAATATTCACGCGACCAGCGCCGCCAGAAGTCATGCTTGATGTGGGACACTAATTTGCATCGGTTCAGGAGGCTAGCTTTACACGGTTCTGAAAATGCATCTATGGATGCAGTAAGCGGCTCTCCAATAAGCAAATGGCCAGGAGTTAGAGCTGTTAGGTCATAAGGATCAGTCGACATTGGAGTCAGCGGCCTGGAATTCAATATGGCTTCGATTTCCACCATTACCGTCTCCAGCTCTTCATATGTTAGCGATGCTGAAGTTACGCTTCTTAGAAGCAGGTGTTTTGCCGATTTCACTGCGGCCTCCCACAAGCCACCGAAATGAGGCGCTCGAGGGGGGATAAAGTGGAAATCAATTCCGCGTGCGTTGCAAGACGAAGCTATTTTCGCTTTAGCGTCATCAGAGTAAATGGTCTCACTTAGCTTGTGTAGTTGGTTCCGAGCCCCAACGAAATTCGTCGCATTATCACAATACAAATTTTTGCAGTGACCTCTTCGTCCCGTGAATCTTCTTAGAGCTGCTAAAAAGGCTTCTGTTGTCAAGTCACTCACGACCTCTAAGTGAACTGCCTTCGTGGAAAAGCAGCAGAACACTGCCACATAGGCCTTGTGAGGTTGTTTGCCTCTGACTCGGTAGTGTATGAAAATTGGCCCGCAAAAATCAACCCCGGAATTGATGAAAGGTCTGGCGGGCTGTACTCTGGTAGATGGAAGATTTCCCATTATTTGGGATAACAGCTTGGGCTTGGCCTTCGCACAACGCACGCTGTGTTGAACTATCGATCTGGCCAAAATTTTGCCCTTAATGGGCCAAAAGCGCTGTCGCGTGGTGGCTAATAGTGTCTGTGGTCCACAGTGCAAATTTTCATTGTGCAGATCTGTCATCAACAGTTTTGTCCATGGATGCGAATATGGAAGCAGCATGGGATGTTTGCTATCGTATGAAAGATTTGATTCTTCCAAACGTCCTCCTACGCGAATTATGTCATTTTCGTCTAAAAATGGTGCAAAGTCGCTTAGAGAACTCCTCTTGTTCACTTCTTTGTAGTGGCGAAGTTGATTAATTTCTTCGTGAAACTCCGACTGCTACATTAGCTTTATGAGCACATATAGTGCTGAGTCGAGTTCCTTTACCATTAGAGTTGCATCCTTTGATGAGGGTGATACCTTCGAGCCTTTCACCTTGTTGATAAATTTAATTAAATAAGCGGTAATTCGTTGCAGCCGTCTGAAGGAATTTCCATGCTGAATGTTGCATATAGGATTGGATGAACGATTATTGGCATTGAGTGCTGTGGCTACGGGCAGTGAAGCCCGTTTCCGTTCTAGTTCACAAGGAATCTGCAGATTTTTGTTGTATATCGAAGGCCACATTGCTTCTTCGCCATGTAAAAACGGGGGACCGTAAAACCAGAGATTATGTGCCTTCAGCTTTTCAGGTGTAGTTCCCCTTGATAGAACATCAGCTGGGTTCTCCTTCGAACTGACGTGGCGCCATTGCTGCGTATTTGTGAGTCCTTGAATTGTCGCTATGCGATTTGCATCAAAGACTTGAAATGATGATGAAGTGGAATTAATCCACGCCAGAACAATCTCGGAGTCTGTCCAAAAGTGTGTGGGGCTGTTTTCCAGTTTTAAGTCTCTCTTAACACGGCTTGCTAGTTCCGCAGCTAGTTTGGCAGCGCAGAGCTCGAGTCTGGGCAATGTGACTTGTTTGATGGGAGCTACTCTGGATTTGGAGCAAATAAGTCGGACAAGAATTCTCCCATCAGAAGTGGTTGAACGAATGTACATAGCGGCGCCGTACGTCCTTTCGAATGCATCCGCAAATGCATGAAACTGTACTGTTTTTGGAACGTCGCCTCCGAATACGTGTCTAGGAAACTGTATGTTTTCCATGAACAGCAATTCTTCGTGAAATTTAACCCACCTTGTGTGTAGCTCCATTGCAAGGGACGCGTCCCAGTCTAACTTAAGTTGCCACAGTCTCTGCAGAAATATTTTAGCAGTGACGACGATTGGTGATATTATCCCGAGTGGATCAAATAAACGAGCTATCAGCGATGCGACATTGCGTTTCGTGACTCGTGATTTGTCAATACAACAGGTTTTCACACAAAATTGGTCCGATTTTGGCAACCATATAAGCCCTAGGGTTTTTGAGCTTTCGTCCATTTCCTCACTGAAGTCTAGTTGTATTGCCTGATCTTCCGGTGGTATGTTTTTTAGTAATCGGGAGTTATTTGAGCACCATTTCCTGAGTTTAAATCCCGCTTCAGTTAGCAATGACATGAGTTGCGACTGTGTCTGTATCGCTTTATTGAGACTATCGCTGCCAGTTATTACATCATCTACGTAGCAATTTTCTAGTATGGATTTTGACGCCAAAGGAAGTCTTCCACTTCCGTCATGGGCTAATTCATGCAGGCACTTTGTTGCCAAATATGGGGCTGATGTTGTGCCATATGTGACTGTATTTAATTGGTAACACCTTAATGGTTCTTGCGGGTCACTCCTCCAGAGGATCAGCTGATATTTTCGATCATCTTGATGAATCAGCACCTGACGGTACATTTTTTCGATATCTGCCGTGAAAACAAATCGCGGCATTCGAAATCGCAATAAAATCGAAAATAGGTCATCTTGTATCGTGGGTCCCGCATGCAAAACATCATTTAAAGATAGATTAGTGGATGTTTTTGCCGATGCGTCGAAGACTACCCTAAGTTTAGTAGAAGTGCTTTCCGGTTTGTGTACACCATGGTGTGGCAGGAAGTAGTATGGAGTCGTTAATTTCTCCATGTCAATTTCCTCCATATGACCCAAACGTTCATATTCCTCCATGAATCGCACATAGTGTTGCCTAAGTACGTTGTTTGTAGCTAACTTTCTCTCCAGAGACAAAAATCGACGTAGTGCTATATTCTTCGATTCGCCTAATTGTGTGGGATCACTCGCAAATGGTAGTTTGACCAAGAAGCGTCCTTCATAGTCTCTTTGAGTTGTTTGGTTGAAGTAGACTTCACAACGGCTTTCCGCTGGTGTTAAGCGAGATTTTGGTTCTTCGACCTCTTCCATTTTCCAGAATTTTTCGATGACATTGTTGAGGTCTTCGTCGGTGCATATTGCACACGCCGCTGTAGTTAGAAGTGCTCTTTCCAACCTTCCCGCAATGATCCAGCCCAGCATGGTGTTCTGCAAAATTGGTAGGTCTTCTGATAACTTTATCTGCCCGATGGACAATAATTGATGGTAGAATTCAGCACCTAGCAGGATGTCAATTTGGTCTGGACGATTGAAAGCGGGGTCTGCTAATTTTATGTTGTTTGGTATGGTCCACGAAGAGATATCCAACTGTCGTGTTGGCTGAGGAGAAATGATACTCCGAAGTATGAAAGCCTCGACTCTGGTAGAGTATCCGTTCAACCTTGACTGGAGTAGCACATTTACTCTTTGATGCGATTGCCGCTTTCCTTGCCCAATGCCCTCCATGACTAAAGAGTCGGAAGTGGGCGCGAGACCAAGCTTTTTAACAATCCTTTGGCTGATGATATTTATTTGGGAGCCCGAATCTAAGATGGCTCGACATTCTAAGCTGCTTCCATTGCTGCTAGGTGGTATGACTCGTGCTGTACTTAACAATACAAAACCACGATTTTGTTTGCTACTCAGGGCTGTAACAGTGGACGACGAGTCAATTGGTTGGTCGACTGTTGAAAACGAAGACCGTGGTGGGGTTGGACGGCATGCCACTTGTCTTGGAGCTAAGGTAGTAGAAGCTTGTTGTGATTGCAATCCTTCACAGTCGTTCAGATGCACTAGCGTGTTATGCATCTTGTTGCATTTAGTGCATCCACGTGATTTGCACTTGACTGTAGTATGTCCTGATCTCATACAATTGACGCACAAGTTATTCCCCCTCAGCACCTTTAAGCGATTTGATGGCGTTAATTTCAAAAATGTAGTGCATTGGTAAAGCTGATGGTTGCCCTTGCATGATACGCAAGCTGGTGGTGTAATGGCAACGGAAGCCATTGATTTGGATGTGTTAATCTTTCGCTGCTCATCCACATTTTTGCTCTTGTGGCCTAAAGCCTCCAGCGATTGGAACCTACCCTCTAAGAATGACAAGAAACCTTTCATGGTTTGCAGTCCTCTTGGATTTGGCAACGATTGCTCATATAATGTGTGGCTAGCCTTGTCTAGCTTTTTAACCAGGATATGGAGAAGTAAGGGATCCCAATTTGTAGTTGAAACCTCTAAATTCTCCAATGCTAATAAGCATTCTTGTGTAGTATCATGTAACATTTTCACAGCGCTAGCTGACACGTTGTCGGATGCGTGGGAAGCTTGTCCTAAGAGTTTGTTGATCAGGCCCGCTACTAAGATTCGCATATTGTTGTAACGATCTTGCAGCAACTTCCAGGCCGTTGTGTAATTTTCCTCGCTCAGTGGAAGATGTCTGATGAATTTCCCTGCCTCACCCACCAAGTTTGTCTTTAAGTACCACATCTTCTGACAATTCGGTAGTGGTTGATTATGAACCATTTGCGAGAAGAGATCGTAAAATTGGCGCCATTTGAGATAATCTCCGTCAAACTTGGGCAAAGTCATCCTTGGAAGTTGCAATGTAGTACCTTGTTGCACCAAATTTGATGTGGGCGCCACATCGATTCTTGTAGAAAGCTGTACTAGTGTATTTTGTACTCTTTCTCCCAAGGCGATGTACTCATTGACATCATAGCCCATTCTGGCGGGATCATCGGTCATTTCTTATTCTCAATTTGACACCAGTGTTGACTGTTGGTTTCAGCCTTGCTTTTATAATATTGCCGTGGATGAGCGTCGTCGTATTGAACCCCTTCGAGTACTCTCCGCAGCGATTGGATAATGCCTCTTTGTCGACGTATTATTTTATTAATTTCGACCGACTCGAGATTGGTCTGTGCCATGTCAGCCTTTCCCTCAGGCTGAAATGGCTTTGGCATTGCTTGTTTTGGAGGTGACCTTAAAGGTACGTCTTGAGTTTCTGAGCCCTTGTCGGGCTGTTGAAGTGGGTCTTGTTCTTCTTTGTCGAAGGAGTCGATCTTTTCGTTGAAATGCTCCCGGTATTGCTCGTAGAGCGTCCGTATCGAGTTGTAGTAGTCCTTCGCGAAGTATGGGTGGTCAAGAGGTAGCTCGGGTAGTGATCTAAGTTCATTGTCGGATAGTTCAAACCTTGACCATGCCTCTTCCAATATCCTCGCTCTTTCTATATAGTACTCTCCTTTGGTTTTCCTGTCTTTCGGATCCTTTTTGTAGTTGTCTATAATGTTTTCTAGCGCCTTGCCTAGCTCAGCCTGTCGTTTTCCAAACTGCTCCATGATGTAGAATAATGTCACACTCCTGAGACAACAATGAGTTTCGCTTTTGACGTGAAATCACGTCGGGGTCACCAAATGTTTAAATTCGGGTAAAATTGTTTTACCTTCCCGTTAACGACGTAGGCCTTTGGTTCTTGTACCAAGACCTCTGATTGGGGAGCACAAGCGCATTAACTTGTACACCAAAATGTATTTGTCCGGAAAATGGATTTGCTTAAGCTTCTTGATAGGATACAAAAGATTACAACCGTTCGCCTTGCGTTTTTGAAACGAACTAAACTTTATTCAGAACTAAAATTAATTAACATAAATTTCACCTCAAGTGAAGACGTGAACTTCACCGTGTGAACAACTTACTCAGCACATTGTCTTATCAGCATGAATATGCCGGCATGAAGCTCTCGCAAGTAAAGACAATTCAAGCCGTAGACACGATACTCAAGTTACCACGGAATGTGATAAACAAAATGCAATGTACGAAATGCTGATGAGTATAATTGCGACAAATGCATGCTGATAAGCTAATGTGAGATCTTTAAAATATTATTACGCGGCTGGATCTTAACACATCCTATTGTTAGTGCATTCGTATATTCCTATAACAGAATATTGATCAAAGATTTTATTTTCATACATAATTTTTTTTACATACAGATTTGACTTTCCATACTTAATTAACAAACAATTATAGTCACTAAGCAGTTATATCTATTTATTTACACAGTTTTAGTTTACAATTTTACCTATCCATTTACATAACTACCATTAATTAAAGAAAGGCTAAGTAGTACCAAATTGAGAGGGACAAAAAACAAAACTAAAAAGTAAGCTCTACTTATTTATTATTATGATTCTTGAGTAAAATGAGCACATAATGATAAATAATGATATTAATTTTATATACATAGTATAAATACTAGCCCTACGGTGGGGATCTTAACTACTTCAGCTGCATCAGTTCTTTCCCTCCGATCTTAGGTAAGTTTACAGTGGGTTGTTGTTGGTACTATCACTTGTATGTATTCTGTTGCTCCTTTTTCGTGATCTGGATTGTTTAAGCTGATTTCAGTGTCAGAGGTGCTATAGATAGTTTATTGGGTCGTGCTGCTACTTTACTTAATTCTTCCATTTTTTATTCACTTTTAATATAGTTCAAAGTTTTTACGCTTTTTAACATGAAGTTCAAGTTAAGTCAGAGCCAACAAGCGCTCTTTTGCCTTAAGAGATGTTTCCAAATTTCTACTGCAAGTGAATTTGTGCTGCACTTTCAACTTCCTTCTTTTGTAATATTTCCAGCTAGTACATATTTATATCTTGTAATGCCAAATTCTGCGATTCGCATGTCAACAACTTTTTCATCGTAGTTATCAATACTATATTAGCATTTTGATTCTCATTAAATCGACCATTCCGATCTTAGTTCCACCATAACATTTCCGGCGACATTTATATACTTGAACATTCAATAAGAACACGTGTAATCGCTTTCTCTAATTTTATTACACAAAAAAAAACGAGGTTTTAAGAAGATATTTCTTGTCCAGAAGATAACATTGTAGCATTATTCTCGATTATTTCGTTGCCATAAGGTGGATTGATAATAAATATTATTTATCTTTTATTGATTTTCCTTCTGGCACGATGGAGTTCTCTCAATTATATTGAGAGTCCACCCGTACTTCAAGAAATATTTTTTTTTTAAATTTCATAATTGTAATACTGTATATAAGTATGTTCAGTACATGTATTATATTACAAAGCTCTCAACATTAAAATGTAGTCTAGTATCTCCGTAATGTTTACCAATTGTTTCTTGTTTAGAAGGCTTCACTTCCAAATTTCACATCCATATCTATACTAGTTAAATAGTCCAGGGCTCCATAAAATATTGCTTTCTTCTCTTTCTACTGGTTTCGTCTGAGTACCGTTTTTTCTCTGTTACCGTAATTACTTCCATCGTTGTGCTACTAAGGCTTAAACCGGTACTAATACTACACTAGGTTTATTTTTTTTTTACCTACATATTTTCAATTTTTCTTAGCTGCTAAGCCTTAAGGTATCTTATTATGTAATCATTATTGTTCTTTATTTATACATTGCGTTTTGTAAACATTATGTTTTTCTCATATTTTCATTACTCTTTTTTTGTTATCTTTCTTTCCTACTCTCTAGTTTTCGATCTTTACCTTTAAGTATTTGTTAATTACATATTTTCATATATTTCTTACTGCGCTAACTTTTCTTTTCTATTTCTTGCCGTTTTTTGTTTTTATTACATTATATACTTTTATTCATTTACTTCCAAAGAATATATCGTCTAACCTATCCAGTCCAATCTTGTGTAAAGCCATGACCACGGTCAATAATTATAAACAGAAATTGAAATGAAAAATAATTAAAAACAGACAAAGTTACTCGACCTCAAGAAGAATTTGCAACGCAAGCAAATTCTGCTATGCAAGCATAATTCTTAATTGAGAAAAATATTTATACCAGGGGTCATCGATTTACTAATTCCACAGTTATATGCGAATCATTCAATAATTCAATGTGAATGTTGTGATCAGAAAAGCTGACACAACAAAAATGATTCTTTCAATGTATTATTGCAATTCTGCAATAAAGCCCCCCTTTTGTATTATCGTAGCATGTAAAATAATTGTATAAATAACCTGCGATTGATTGAATAAAGACAGAGTTAAGTTAACTTTACCCAAGGTTCTATTAATTCTCGTCACAGCGGCATATTCTGCCATAAGGAGTAAATTGGCATACTCTGCCTTCCGAATAAACAGCGGCATACTCCGTCATAAGGAGCAAATTGGCATACTCTGCCTTCCGAATAAACAGCGGCATACTCTGCCATAAAGAATAACTTGGCACACTCTGCCTTCTACATAAATATAGGCAAAGCTCTTCCTTATTAAACTAAAAGACACAGCGGCGCTTTAGCCATCCCATGTAAGTGCGGCAGCTCTCTGCCTATATAATTAATTAAACAAAAAGGTGAAATTTTTAATCAATTATCATGAACAGCTCCAGTAGCTCGAATAGGATCAAACTAACCACATATTCTTTTTAATGATTTGAAAGGAAATTTTACTATAAGTAGGTATCATTTTTCATTTTGTTTTTGCCATCTGGCTCCTTATGTATTTTTATTTTCACGAATTTCTTACCCTTTTGTTTTTTTTTTAATTTTACCTTACCTTATTGGTTTGGTCCGCTCGCCAATAAGACACTGATTAGAATATACTTAGACCACATTGCATCTCCTTTCTTGACCTGTAAGTTTGTAAAACTCTGTAATTGAAATTTAAAGATTAAATAATCCGCCCCTGAAAACTCTTCCAAAATTTGAAGGCCCCTGCGTACCTCGACCTAGCGACACATTTCTCGGACACCTACGAACACTTAATTCAGAAGGTGTTATTGAACTAGCGGTAGAAGTAGAATTTGCAACATAAATGGAGTTTCGATCATATACTTTCTTTCTGCCTTGATGTAACTCTGTCATATCCGCCTTCCTACTACATCCCTGAAATTTTGATAAAAATTATTCCTACCCTCATAGTGTCATGCAGATCGCTCAGAACACTTACGAAATCCGTGTTGTTCACACGAAGAAATCGCAGCTTTTACAGGATGAGCTCTAAGATTAGTGATTCTTACCAATGTATGTCCATCATCCAGCCTATTTCCACTGTGGCCATTATATTTATATAGCCTCCTCCTTTCATTAAATTCTTTGTTTCTAATATCAAACCTCACATTTTCGTGAGCTGTACTCAAGGTTTTCTCCCATGTTGGCATCGTAATTGGGTCATCTAATGTAGGTACACTTTTCACTCCGTGTCGTGAAATTTTGTCAACATTATGTGCTTGTTTTTCCCATTTGGAGTATTGATCACTAGCGCCTGATGTGATGATTTCTGGCGTGTTGATTTTAATATCTGCTATTCTGGTCTGATACGGTCTTTTTTGACTGATATTTTGCCAAGCTGTAGATCCCACTTGTGCACAAGCTGCTACATTTCCACAAGTGGTACTTTCTTCCTTACTATTGCCGGTGCCTTGTATCCACAGTTTCATGTTTACGCAGTCAACAATAGCTCTGTTGTTGAGAAAATCCATTCCCAGTGTACCGTCGGCTGGAATTGAGTCCGTATCATTAATGGCATTAAATTTGCATTAAATTTGCCTTGTATCCACAGTTTCATGTTTACGCAGTCAACAATAGCTCTGTTGTTGAGAAATCCATTCCCAGTATACCGTCGGCTGGAATTGAGTCCGTATCATTAATGGCATTAAATTTGCAAGTATACTGACTGTTGTCTATCTGCAAATTCGCCTCACAGGTGCCTATGGAGCTCCTAGTGGATCTCAACAGTCCTCCAATTTTAATTTTTTTATATGTTTGTATGGTCGAAGTCCTTTTCATCTTATTAACTTTAATTATGCTACATGAAGATCCAGTATCTATTAAAAGCCTTAACTTACCTTGTAATGCTATATCCGATAGAACCGTGATGATAAACTTATTCTGGGAATGTATTTTTTCACTGGCCTTTTCTGCTAAGTATTTCTTCAAGCAGTTCGCTGTATAGTGATCCCGTGTTCGGCAAAATTGGCAGTAAAGCTCCTCCCCTCCTGGATGGATTTTTCCAACAACGCCTTTTTTAATGTCTGCAACTCTGATGACATGATATATTCGGCAATTGGACGTTTCATGCCAATATTGCTGGCATTCTGCACAGAAGGGTAGCTTGTGACACTCTCTCGCGAAATGTTCTTGCTGGCCGCACTTGAAGCAATGGCTGAGTCTGCGTCCATTCGCGTTTCTAGGATATCCTCTGTACGATTCTGTGTGGATTGGCTTGAACGAAGAGAAAGGATTTTGGTGAGGTGCAGGTACATCTCCATCAAAGTAGTTGCTGTTCCCTCCTTCCTGTGAAAAACCTTTATTGCTTGGTACCCTGAGCTGAAGTCTTATCGCATCCTGTCACTTTGTGACATTAATACTCTTAATTAATACTTCAATCACTAACGTTGCAGACGACTTGACTTTTTGGAAGCTTTTCTACAGAGATTCTTCTTACTATTTGATCTTGGGAATCATCCAGTTTACACGCCTCTTAGTACCCGGATATCCGTAGTTACGATCAACGCCTCCACGAAAACGTGACGTTGAAAACTTATTTGTCGACGGAGAGAAAAAACCCGTCTTAAAATTTAAAATTATTACTTTTTTATACCATAACATCACACCTGAATTTCACGATCATAGGACTTTGACTAACTCACGCACTTTTCTCTTTATCTTAACATACTGATAATAATACTTTTATTTTCATGCAATGTATATATATGTATATAAAAAGCTATTACTACCTGAAAATAAGAGAGAATTTGTTTTAAGGACGATCACAAAAAAAAAAGGATTTTCACTAAATTCCTTTGTCTCCAACCAAAAAAAAATTACGACTACGCAACCAATTACGGAATAAAATACCAAGTGCACTTTCCGGGATCGAACTTGAATTCCACTGATTATGACAATCTTAGGCACTGAGCCACAGAAGCTCCTAAGCACTTTACCTTTAAAACTGGTTTGCTTTTACCTTTTGTTGGATGGGTCTATGAAATAAAACAAGCTAATTAGAGGATCACTTATATATTAACAAAACTGTCACTGTTCAGATTCTTAATTTTCACAAACTGAGTTCACGAGTAAGAAAATAACTAATTCTTAATTGACAATGCTTTCTAGAGATCGCACCACTGCACAACTTAATTTTGTGATCTTTTATCGTGTTGGAGGAGTATTTGATTTCTTGTTAATTAAATTCTTTTCTTTTTTTTTATATCAATTGTTTTCTACTAGATTAAAGGTTCCGATACCGTCGCGTAGCAGGACTTACTTCGACTCTTACATTTTTCTTCGATCTTTGTTGGAATTTTTGAATTCCAACGGTTTCTCTAAAATTTAACGTTTCCCGGTTTTTTTTCTCTAATTACAATTTTCTAGAAGGTTTTCCCCTTCCTTTCCCCTATCTCTTTCTTGAACTAAATCCTCTCCTTTTAACTATAAAATTATGGGATCAACAAAAATGTCTAAACTTAACGAAGAACGAGGAGAAAAAGAGGAAAACACTGACAAATGTCAATCTGGTTGTGGAGTGGTGCAATAGCAAGACATCTTCTAAGTGCATATAATGGTGAGTATAAGTTCCTATGTAAATTGTAATTCATTGTTTTTACTTGTTTTATGTTCTGTGCTAGTTTGGTGAATGACTTCTGTTTCCTAACATAATGTAAGTATCTAAATCTAATTTATCTAATTATGTGAATCCTAACCTCTAATTTACATGTAAACAAACCTACTACCCTACGCATTATGTGTGAACCCTAACCTTACTTCTATGTAAATATTCAATCTACCTTAATTAATGATTTCATTTCTATTTTTTTAGCTGCTTCCAAGAGGTATGATGATGATACATTGCAGGATTCGATGTGGAGACGTCCGTATTGTCAGATAAGTTTCTTTGCCTTTGCTCTAATATTTTCGTGGTACTTTGTGTTTTTATCTTTTCTTTTAGGCGAGAATGCTGTCTTGAGGTAAGAGGCCCTTTGGATACCAAACATATTCCCCGCCTTGGGACCGTTGAGGTCACAACAGCTGCTTTTACTATCTGTAATTTTAATCAAATGATGGAAAGGTGTCTTGGCTGTGAATTAGATAGGAACTTTTTTAGGTGGGAGTGGATGCCATCGGAGGTATGAAACAGGTTTTGTATATTAATATTTTGTGCAGATTAATATTTTGGTGCATAATTAGATTTTTAAGAGATCAAAGAAGCCTGCATGTATATTACGAACGACTATTCGACACAAGTTATGGTTGCGATTTTACGTTTTAGAGCGAGTGTTTTCTACATTTTCGATTGGCAACAAGCATATTTTCGCGACTGGTCGTTTCATGATAGAGTCTTTGGTCTTTACGGTAACTACGCGCTCGAGTTCATCTGCTCCTGGATGTGTATCAATTATTCTACCCAAAATCCATCGTGATGGGGGAAGTCGCTCTTCCTTTAAGATGACTAGATCGCCGATTTCTACATTTTTATGTTTCTGCATCCACTTCGGTCGTTGTTGAAGACGACTTAAATACTCGGTGTTCCATCTTTGCCAAAAAGATTGGTACAAACGTTGTACATGTTGCCACCTGTCTAGTCGATGGATGGTGATGTCAAGCAATGATGGCTCTGGTGGTGTTAGCAAAATATCTCCTATTAGAAAGTGTGCCGGTGTCAATGCTGTCATGTCGTTTGGATCATTACTGGTGGGGTATAGAGGACGCGAATTTAAACACGCTTCGATTTGGGCTAAGGTGGTGGACAGCTCTTCATAGGTGAGAGTAGCGTTTCCAAGAATTCGCTTCATATGGAATTTCGTAGATTTCACACCTGACTCCCACAATCCACCAAAATGTGGAGATCCTGGTGGAATGAAGTGAAATTTCACCCCTTCTCTTTCAAGATGAGTTCCGATGTCAATGTTGAGTTGGTCAATCATTTGTTGCTTGGTTTTTCGTAAGATTGCATCTCCTCCTATGAAATTTGTTCCGCAATCGCAATACACGTCGCTGCATAGTCCTCTTCGTGCTATGAATCTCCTGAATGCTGCGATGAACCCTTGTGCACTTAGATCTGTGACACATTCAAGATGGATAGCCTTGATCGCCATACAAATAAATACTGCTACATAGCATTTGTATGTTTTTGAACCTCTGCCTCGATATCGCAATACATCGAAGGGCCCACAGTAATCAACTCCTGCATGACTAAATGGTCGTGACATTGTCACTCTTGGACGCGGAAGATCTCCCATGAGTTGAATTTGAGTCTCAGCTCGTTGTTTATGGCAAGAGATGCATTTGTGTATATGCAAACGGATAGTGTTTCGAACATTTAGGATCCAGTATCTCTTTGCGAGGACTCTCATAATCAATTGGGGCCCACCATGCAGCGTGTCTTTATGAGTCTGGTCGATAATGAGTTTTGACAAATGGCATTTGTCTGGCAAAATGATTGGATGTTTTTCATCGAAATTGAGCTCAGCAAATCTAAGTCTTCCGCCCACTCGCAGTAATCTGTCAGAATGTATAAACGGAGTCAACCTCAGTAGGCGAGTATTAGGTTTTAAAGGTTGTTTCTTTTGTAGGGAAGCGATTTCTTCTGAGAAGTGTTCGAGTTGAGCTTCTTTTATCCAGATGATGATTGCCGTTTCTAATTCTGATGATTTCAAGTCCCCCTTTTCCTTTGATTTGAAGCGATAGCAATATGCAGTTACTCTTAGCAGCCTTTTGAGTGATGAAAAGTTTTCTTCGATTCTATCAGCAATCACCTGCATGCATCTTACTGGAGTTTTTCTTATTTCTAAATTTGTGTCAGCTATATCCTTTTGTTTGGGCCACGATGGTTTAGGTAATTCTAACCATGATGGTCCGTTCCACCATATACTATGTCTTATAAGACTTGATGGCAGAAGTCCTCTGGTTGCACAGTCCGCAGGATTTTCCTTTGAAGGCACATGACGCCACACCGTGTGTTCGATTAGATCATGAATATGTGAAACCCTGTTGGCTATAAAGGTTTTCCACTTCGATGGGTGCCCTCTTAACCACGCCAAAACAATTTCGGAGTCTGTCCAAGCATATTTTGTACAATGCGGAAGTTTGAGTGAATCTGAGACGTAGCTCAATAGTTTAGCTGATAGCATTGCACCACACAATTCTAGTCGGGGTAGGGAGACTGTTTTAACAGGAGCAACCTTTGTTTTTGCAGATATTAGAGCCCTTTTCCTGGTTCCATCTGGATGTGTTATACATAGATATACCACTGCAGCATAGGCCATGTTGGAGGCATCACAGAACGCATGGAGTTCAATGCTTGAGTTAGATTCGGAAAAATGTATCCATCTTGGCAGCTTAACTGAGTTCAGTTCTGTTAATTCTTCTCTGAAGTTTATCCACTCAGCTTCTAGGGTTGATGGTATTTGCTCGTCCCAATCTACTTTTGCTAGCCATAACTTTTGCATCAAAATTTTTGCAATGATAATGGTTGGTGCTGCCCAACCTAAGGGGTCGAATAGCTTTGCAACATCTGACAAGATAGTACGTTTTGTCCATTTGCGTGACTGACTGTCTAAGATTAAAGAGTAGCACAAGCTGTCATTTGAGGGTTTCCAAAACATTCCAAGCGCCTTGACTTGTTCACCTTCGTCTACATTCAATGGTACTTTGATTTCTCTAAGCTCTTCGCTTACATTTTCTAAAAGAGCAGAACAATTTGAAGCCCATTTCCGCAACTTGAAGCCTCCCGATTGCAATATTTGAATCAACTGATTCTGCTTTTCAGTTGCGAGTTCGATGGTATCGGCTCCAGATAACAGATCATCTACGTAGAATTCATTCAACACTGCTTGAGCTCCAATAGGGTGTTTATCCTTCTCGTCCAAAGCCACTTGTTGTAGAACACGGGTGGCAAGATATGGAGCACTTTTCGTTCCAAAAGTTACTGTCAGTAACATGTAATCCTTGACTGGTGCATTAGAAGAGTGCCGCCAAACGATACGTTGATAATTCGCATGCTCTGGCTTCATACGAATTTGAAGGTACATCTTTTCGATGTCCGCCGTGAACGCAATTCGATATTTTCTCCAACGCAGCAGCAAACATGTTAAGTCGTCTTGAATGGTAGGGCCTTTGAGTAGTACGTCGTTGAGTGAGATTCCGTTCGATGTCTTCCTGGACGCATCAAAAACAACTCTAAGCTTTGTAGTAGTGCTGTCTTCCTTTAGCACGGCATGATGCGGTAAATATGCATGTGAATGTAACGTCGCTTCAGGTTGACTCTCTATTGACATTGTATCGTTCTGTGTAAGCTCTTTCATGTATCCTAGAGTGATGAATTCATTTAAATAGCTTTCATATTTCGATTGTAGGTTTGAGTCCCTTTTGAATCTGGATTCCATTTGATATAGTCTAGATAACGCAATTGATCGAGACCTTCCAAGACACACATCTCCATTCGAATCGGTTTGGAATTTCGAGTTATTGAAGGGAAGTGCGACTTCATATCGACCATCCTCTGAACGCCGGTAAGTATTTACAAATATTTCTTCACAAATTTGCTCTTCAGTTGTTAACACCCTTGGCACTTTCAGGTCCTCTAGCTCCCAGAACTTCTTCAATTGATTGTCGAGATCTGCCATGATGTGAAAATTATTGACGGTTCCTGTAGTGCATGCCGAGTTCATCACATCTCCAGATAGAATCCAGCCTAATGATGTCTTCTGTGCAACGGGAGAGCCTTCTTTTCCTTTGACGAGTCCAGGTTGTAGTATTTTAGCGTATATATCAGCACCCAGTAATAAATCTATCTTTCCAGGCTCGAAAAATGACGGATCTGCTAACTCTAACCCCAGAAGATGCTCCCAATCTTTAGTTTGGATTCTTTGTGATGGAAGTAGATGTGTCAGCCTCGGGAGCACTAATCCAGTTACTTTTACGGCGACTGCATCATTAGTTAAGGGCTTTATGACCATATGCACTCTAGCATTCACCTGACCTGCAACAGTCTGACCAACTCCAGATACCTCAGCTCGAATGCTTTCTCTTGGCAAACGCAACGCTTGACTACTCGCCTCGGTAACAAAAGAGGCCTGAGACCCCTGGTCTATTAAAGCTCGCAAAATTTGTTGCCTTCCTGATGGAGTAACAACTCTGACCAACGCAGTAGCTAGTAGAATTTCTTTTCTTTGAATTGCTTTATTTATTAGGAAAGAATTTAATGTATCTGTTACAGTATTAGTAGGAGTTGGTGTGAATGGAGAAGCTGATACTGACAACGCCGACTGAATCTGAGCCTGATTAGATAAGGTAGTCGATGCATTGGTACGGTTCTGTTCACGTGACCTTTGATCCGAGTGAGAGGCTCCTTGAGTCCCTGAATTGCTTCTATGCAGTAAAGAATGATGCCGCTGTTTGCAATGCGAACATCGTTGATGACTGGGGCAATTTGCTAGCATGTGTCCAAAACCCAAGCAGTTCAGACACAGGCCTTTGCCTTTAACTACTTCTAACCTTCTACTGGGATTCAAGGAAGAAAATTCTGGACATTGTCGTATGCTATGTGGACCAGCACAGAGACAACAAATAGTTCGCCCAGTAACATGAAAAGTTTGCTGAGGTTTTCGAGATTTTAGAGCGTCATTACGATATTCCTTATAGCTAACAGATTTATTTCGAAGTGGAAGGGCCTCTAACGTGCGAAATCTACATTTTAGGAAGTCTTGTAGATCACTCCAAGAGGGCAAATCCTTTTGTTTGGCAAGACTTTGTTCCCACAGTTGATGAGTTTCAGAAGGTAGTTTCTGCACCGTCAAATGTACTATAAGGACATCCCAATTTTTGATGTCGATTTCGAGGTTTTCGAGAGCTTGTAGACACTCAGTGGTTGTGTCCAATAGATTCTTGATGCCTTGGGCGCTTTCATTCGTTACCATGGTTTGAGACAGTAGTGTTTTCAAATGGGTATTAACAAGAACCCTTTTATTATCGTAGCGATCATTTAAAAGCTCCCAAGCTGCATCATAATTGCTTTCCGTGACTTGAAAGTGTTTTAGCAAATTTTCTGCTTCACCACCTAAATGCAACTTAAGGTATTGTAGTTTTTGTATGGCAGCAAGGGATTTATTGTCGTGTACTAAAGTTTTGAATAGATCATGAAACGTAGGCCACTTACCGTAATCACCGTAAAATTTTTCCATGGAAATCTTAGGTAACCTAATAGACTCTTCACAAGTTTGTATTGTTTGTAGTGTGGGTGACGCATTGAGACGATTAGTCGAAGGATGCACAGTAGGAAACTAATTTTTAAATCTTTCTTCAATCGCTGCATAATTATTTATGAAGTCAGTCTCCATTTGTGCATATACATCATCGTCGAAGTAAGGAAGACCTTTCACTGATGAAGGTTTTGCTAAATTTTTCATTAACAACTGGCGGTGGTTGTCTGTAGCTTCCTTCCATAATTCTTGATATGAGCTTAACCGCTTTTTATAGTAACTTTCCGATCTTCTATCTGCCCCATCTTTTTTATAGTTCTCAAAAAACTTGTTCATAATTTCCTTCTGAGCTAACTGCGCAAGAATTAATTCCTCCATATTTGTTACGCAATTAGTAGCAAATAAAAAATATACGAAAGAGAAAGATAGAAAGAACGACTTACCAATTTTAGCTTGTTGCAGCGTTGATATTAAGGGAGAGTTTATTTTCACTCACAATGTTCTTAACATCACGAATGACCGATATAATTCACGTTTATTGTCCGATATAAGTTTAATTGTTCAAATGAGTTTACTTGTATTATTATTGTAGTTCACAGGACTTATAGGATCCGGCTCGAAGGACCAAATGTTTTAAGGACGATCACAAAAAAAAAAGGATTTTCACTAAATTCCTTTGTCTCCAACCAAAAAAAAAATTACGACTACGCAACCAATTACGGAATAAAATACCAAGTGCACTTTCCGGGATCGAACTTGAATTCCACTGATTATGACAATCTTAGGCACTGAGCCACAGAAGCTCCTAAGCACTTTACCTTTAAAACTGGTTTGCTTTTACCTTTTGTTGGATGGGTCTATGAAATAAAACAAGCTAATTAGAGGATCACTTATATATTAACAAAACTGTCACTGTTCAGATTCTTAATTTTCACAAACTGAGTTCACGAGTAAGAAAATAACTAATTCTTAATTGACAATGCTTTCTAGAGATCGCACCACTGCACAACTTAATTTTGTGATCTTTTATCGTGTTGGAGGAGTATTTGATTTCTTGTTAATTTAATTCTTTTCTTTTTTTTTATATCAATTGTTTTCTACTAGATTAAAGGTTCCGATACCGTCGCGTAGCAGGACTTACTTCGACTCTTACATTTTTCTTCGATCTTTGTTGGAATTTTTGAATTCCAACGGTTTCTCTAAAATTTAACGTTTCCCGGTTTTTTTTCTCTAATTACAATTTTCTAGAAGGTTTTCCCCTTCCTTTCCCCTATCTCTTTCTTGAACTAAATCCTCTCCTTTTAACTATAAAATTATGGGATCAACAAAAATGTCTAAACTTAACGAAGAACGAGGAGAAAAAGAGGAAAACACTGACAAATGTCAATCTGGTTGTGGAGTGGTGCAATAGCAAGACATCTTCTAAGTGCATATAATGGTGAGTATAAGTTCCTATGTAAATTGTAATTCATTGTTTTTACTTGTTTTATGTTCTGTGCTAGTTTGGTGAATGACTTCTGTTTCCTAACATAATGTAAGTATCTAAATCTAATTTATCTAATTATGTGAATCCTAACCTCTAATTTACATGTAAACAAACCTACTACCCTACGCATTATGTGTGAACCCTAACCTTACTTCTATGTAAATATTCAATCTACCTTAATTAATGATTTCATTTCTATTTTTTTAGCTGCTTCCAAGAGGTATGATGATGATACATTGCAGGATTCGATGTGGAGACGTCCGTATTGTCAGATAAGTTTCTTTGCCTTTGCTCTAATATTTTCGTGGTACTTTGTGTTTTTATCTTTTCTTTTAGGCGAGAATGCTGTCTTGAGGTAAGAGGCCCTTTGGATACCAAACAGAATTAGACCACTTAAAACTTAACAAAAACAATAATCTCACCCAACAAAACAATCACAACTATATCCTTATTTCTAAGATACACAATTTCAAATTTCTTCTGTAAAGAAAACCAAAATACAATGAGCTCAAATGACCCAAAATTTTGAAGTATTAATTTTAATTCTAAGCATTCACTCATGAACCCAATAGGAATAATATAATTTAAAAAAATAATAATACCAACGTCAACTCAAAAAACAATTTCGTATATACAAAATAATATATATTTTTTTTTTACACAGAAAACCTGAAAAAAAAATGTAATAAAAACAAATAATCTCAAAGTTTCCTTATTGACTTTAATAACCGTGGGTAGAAACTTTCCTACCTTCGCCCATTTATAAAAAAAAATGGAAAATAGATTTATTTCTGTTAAACGCTAGATATTTTTCGATTACATACAAATATTATCAAAAACTCTATTTTCACGCCACACACCTTACACTGAAAATTTCTTTAAAATTTTTTTTTATTTTACACACCAAATCATTGGGTTTTCAATTACATACAAATATTATTAAAAACTCTATTTTCACGCAACACACTTTACACTGAAAATTTCTTTAAAATATATTTTTTTTATTTTACACACCAAACCCAATGAATAACACTAATTAGCAAAGATACTAAATAATTTACAAATTTGATCGCCTCATTATAACAAAAATCACCCACTTTATATTTCAAAAACTAAACAATAATTTCACTTCACTGTACGAAATATATAAAAAAAACTCACTTCAACTTTTACCGGCTGCGCCAAAATGTCGTGTCCCTTAGCAATAAAAACACTCCATTTTCAACAAATGCACTACTTTTATTTTATTTACAGATCTTACTAACTTAATCTTAACTTTTAACTTAATCTAACTTTTACCGCCGACCCAACGCTGTTTAATTGTAACCCGAACTGACCACACCAATTCAGTTGCGCACCTCGAAAACTTGCATACGGAAATCGGAAGTAGAATATGACCCTCAATATAATGTAATTATGATGCGCTAAT
Source organism: Dioctria rufipes (assembly GCA_963924295.1). Classification (NCBI taxonomy): domain Eukaryota; kingdom Metazoa; phylum Arthropoda; class Insecta; order Diptera; family Asilidae; genus Dioctria; species Dioctria rufipes. Next base: position 954,033 of record CAWUPM010001419.1, on the reverse strand, counting down.
ATTCTACAACCGATGGTGAGAACTACTGGCCAATGTCACCGATAGCAAGCAGCTGTGCTGTTGTAAACAAAACGGGCAATGATCGTGCTCTATGCGAAGTAGCATGTTTAGTCACTGCCGCTGTAATGTAAACAATCATCACATTATTTAGCAATAAGCGGACACCTTACTGTGCGAAGTGATGTGTTCCGCTATTGCTTGCTACTTTACTACCGGTATACCTGCCATGCTCTTGCTTCCGTGGTCCAGCAGACTGGGCCACAACATTTTCGTAAAGATTATAAACATGATTTTTCTAAGTGTACTATACTTGCTCTTGGACATTTTGCGAAATTGTTTATTTTTGCGAATTGTTCAAACAGAAACTATGATCAACGTTCATCGATTACAATAAAAATATTTGATTTAATTTATCTTTTGCAACAAACTCTTCTGAAGTGTATACAATTGTGTAGTAAAAATCACTGTCTTGACTTTCTACACATGTAGTGGAAAGTGAAGCTCATTATGTAACTATATTTGCGGATTTGTCTACAAATATGTAGATTGATAACATTTTAGCAAAACCCATTCGATGCTGTAAACCAAACTACTTTATCATACATAAAGCTCAATAAACTATAGCAAACAAATAAAGGTTATGAAGAGTGAAAATTGCTCTATGTGAATTTGCATGTTTAATCACAACATTTTCCATTCGCTTTAAGAAAATTCTGTTTCGGATTCTTAATCATATCTTCCCCTGATAAAAATTTATAAAATAATCATATTCAAAGCATTGGTTCATTCAGTAAATTAATATGGCCCAACCTTTCGCTTTCAGCTCACAGGTCAAGTTTTCAAACTGTTTACATACCTGCAATTTTTTTCTTTTTCTTTCAAACTGCTTTGTTTGTATTTACATCTTTCAATCTTTCTACGCATATAATTAAAGATCGTTGATCTCCCATTCCTGCACATGCTAGCAATACCGCAGCAATTTGCGCTATTATGCGAATTTAATTAGGTAAACAAAGTGGTTGTAACAGGAGCACATAATGTAAACGTACTCATAAAGATGTGGCATCCAAAGCATGCATCGATTCAGTCAATAAAACTAATTTGGGTCACCTTTCGCTTCTAGCATGCAGTTCTAGTTTTCAAACTGTTTACATACCAAAGTTTTTGTTTTTCTTACAAACTGCTTTTGTTTGTGTTTTCATTTTTCCATCTTTCTATACATATAATTAAAGATCATTGATCTTCTATTCCTACACATGCTAGCAATACCGTAGTAATTTACATTATTATGTTAATTTAATTGGGTGAAGCAGTAGCAACGTGATTATGAAGATGTGGCGTGCTATTAACCTTCACAATGCATTTTTTATTCTTATTTTGTAGTTTAATAAAAACCGATAACTACTTACGCCAGCAACGAAGAAGCAGTGAATAATGCTTAATAAAATTAAACTGTAAAATAGGTTTTGCGTCATGCAAATTACATATGTTGAGTAGAGTTTGCGATTGCCTATAATGGTGTCTGCTCGCCTGGTAATCTGTTGTTGCCTTTAGCTTGTCAATTGTCTTCCGTAATTGCTAAATTTCTAATAAACTATAATTTCTATTTTCACACATGTAAGATGCATGTGTGTGTGTGTGTGTGGGTGTGTGGGTGTGTAATGCTCCAGTGACGTCACACTCCCCATCATGTGTGGGAGCGAGACAGAGTCGGATGATGCGTGCGAGCGAGATTGCTGCAAAAGTGAAATAGGACCTCCATAAGAAACAACATGGGATTTTGGGCCCGAACTCTCAATGCTTACCTACTAGAATAGAATGTCTGCCGGATGATCAGTCACTCTTTGTAGTCGCTCCGTGAAAATCTGCATTATTCATAGTAAGATCCTATAAATTTATATTTAATCTGCGTTTTAATTGTGTGAATATCTATTCCGGTTATCGTGCAGCATCAGTTGTGTGAATATTTGGCTTGTGGTGATTCATATTGCAAGTTTTCTGTGTACCAATCAGTTATTTATCATAAATTTGCTGTTTCTACTGTATCCATAAATATTCTCTTAATAAGTTCCAAAGAGAAATTTATTATGTCGATGAACCGTAGTGTATCTAAGAGCTCCAACAAAGGGGAGAAAACCGCTCCAGACAGTGCCAGTATTAATATTGAACAGCTTGCTGCTGAAATTGAGCTGAGAATTTCTAATCGGATTGATGGATTACTGAAGGGCCTGGAGGAAAGAATTTTAACTAAAATTCTTGGCACAATGAATACACTGCAGTCTCGTGTTGAAAGCATCGAAACTCAACTATCGGCAATGCAGGAACAGTGCACAGTACTCGCTGTGCAGTCTGATAACCTAATTCGTCAAGCGCGCCTGTCTGATGCTATAGTTACTGGGATTCCTAGTGTTGTGCGTGAAGATAGAAATAATACCATCAAACATATCGCTGCAGCGGCAGGTCACAGCTTGACGCCATACGTTAATACCTTCAGTTTGAGTAGTAAATCGCAAACCCAAGTGACAAGGCGTAGCGCGGGGCCCCCAATTTTGGTGAGATTTTCCTGTCCGTCAGAGCGTCGCGCATTTATCTCTTCCTTCAAGAGACTTGGAAGTCTTAAGCTCTGTGCCATTGAGGGGTTATCCTCTCAGAGTCCAATTTTTGTTAACGAGAGTTTATCTCCTACAAACAACAGTATATTGCGAGAAACCTTACGTATGCGGAGAGTAAATAACCTTGCTTCTGTTTTTACTATGAATGGTTAAGTTTTTGTGAAGAGAAGAACAGAAGATCGACCTTCGAAAATTATCTCCACTAGCCAGCTGCTCGAGTTCTTTACTCATACCGGGAATATCGGAGCTGCTGCAGTACAATGAACAAGACATGATCAAAATTAATTACACTTTTGTTGCTGTTTTTGGTAGTATTTCTCATTTGTTTCTATCATATAATGTAGTTTTTATTCTTGTAGTTTTTTGCATGGTCACTTTTAATTTAATTACATTTAACATATATATTTTTCAGTTATTTCTGTTACGTAATTTTGCTAATTTTAATAACAGCTGTTTCTTTGTTAATTTCAAATTCAATTTCTTGTCGTTTCTCTTTGATTTCATATTTGGTTTCTGTAGATTTAACTATTTTGGCTTTGATCAATCTGATACCACTATTTATCCTAATTTAGCCATACTAGATATCTTGCCTGAATTTGTTGGTGGAGCTTTGTATACAAGTGTCCTCTGATAATAGCTCGGGCGATCTGAACAAGATAGAATTATTACTCAACATCTTTTGTAAACGTGCCAATGGATTAAATGTCTGCTTAATAAATGCCAGAATCCTACGCAACAAAATTGACGAGCTTCGTCAAATTTATGTTGGGTCTAATATTCATGTTATCCTCATAGCGGAAAGCTGGCTACATGCGGGTATACCTTCGAGCTTGGTGTCTATTCCGGGCTATAGCCTTTATAGGAATGACTGTCTAAACCGTGTCGGTGGAGAAATTGCTATTTACTTGAAGCAACGCCTTGAAGGCTAAAGGGTAGATTTTTCGAAGTCATACAGCATTGAATTTTTGTGTTTGGAGGTTGACACAGGGGCGGACAAATGTCTGCTGGCTGTTGCGTACTGCCCCCCAGGTGGTTTTGCCACTAGAAGTTCTGACGAATTTGCCACCTGTATCTCTCATCATTACTCATCGTTATGAAAATGTTATAGTTGCTGGTGACTTCAATGTAAATATTTTAAATCAATCCAATAATGCGGAAAACTTTTTATTTTTAATGCAATCGTTACACTTAAATATTGTCAATTCCTTCCCCACCTACTTTAATTGCAATAACCCATCACTTTTAGATCATCTTCTAACTACTAACACTAATAGAATTCTTTTTCATAACCAGATTAGTCCTCCCAGCACACTTGACCATGACCTTATCTTTTTCTGTTACGATATTCCCCTTGAAATTCCGTCTAGCACCAGCTTCTCCTTCCATGACTTCAAAAACATTAACTTTGATAACTTATTCCGTGAATGCTTATCTTTACCCTGGATGGATATCTATAATAATACATCAGTTGATTGCAAGGTGGATAAATTTTATTTTCTAATAAATTATCTATTTGATAAATATGTGCCTCTTCGTACTAATCTGGTAACCCCCACCTCATGTCCTTGGTTTACCCCTCAAATCAATCTTCTTATAGCCGAACGGGAATATTTATACCAGAATTATAAACGTTTACGCAGCGACTCCGCTCGTAACTTATTTAAAACTGCGCGCAATCGCGTCACTACTGCTATTCGAAATGCCAAACATCTATATTTCAAATCCAGATTTGATCCGAATTTACCCCCTAAAATACTTTGGCGCAACTTCCGAAATGCTGGCATTTATCAGGATAATGAGCACCATTGCAATCTCAACCCCGATGAACTAAATATTCACGTTACCTCTCCCCATCCAGGCAATGGCGTGCTCAATAGCTCTGCTGGTGATTTTAACTCACGCCTTCTTCATTTCAACTCTCCCTCTCTCCACAAGAAACCTGTTTTGCATTTCGAGGTATTGATCACATTGATCTCATTGCGGCAGTATAATCCATTTCGTCCAATGCTGTTGATGCTGACGGTTTAAATCCCCTTTTCTTCAAAATGCTATTACCGTATATTTCACCATACATACTTCATATTTTAAACTCCCGTCTGACTTATTCTTCATTGCCTAAAGCTTGGAAAATAGCCATCATCATTCCAGTAGCCGAGAAACCTTCCCCGGAATCACTTGTTGATTTCCGGCCAATTAGCATTCTCTGCTACTTTGCTAAAATATTTGAAAAAAGTTTGTCGTCTCAGCTTTCTGAATTTGTCCAAGGCAACAACTTCTTAACACAATTTCAATCTGGCTTCTGACCAGGACACAGTTGTGAAACTGCTATTTTAAAAGTCTCCAATGATCTTTGCCTGATTCTCGACTCCAAGAGCTTTGGCATACTTGTCTTACTGGATTTCTAAAAAGTTTTTGATAGCGTCAGCCACTCTAAGCTATTAGATACGCTTCACAGTAATTTTAAGTTCTCTTCCTCTGCGATCTCCTTAATCGATAGTTTCCTCACTGATAGTTTTCAAAAGGTACAAATTGGCGACTCTTCATCCTTCCTACTCCCCCTTTTCTGTGGTGTACCGCAATGATCTGTGTTGAGCCCGCTGTTGTTTTCTTTGTTTATTAATGACTTGCCAAAGGTGGTTCAAGATGTTCAGCTTCATCTCTATGCTGATGATGTACAAATATACCTGAGTAGGCCTATTGGTCTTATAGAAGATTATGCTGCTCGAATTAATGATGATCTTTCCCGTATCTACACTTGGTCGAACAACAACGGACTTTCACTAAACCCTAGAAAATCGCTTTGTCTTCCTATATACAACTCTTTGTATGACATGCGTGATATCCCACACAGTTTTCTTGACAACTTCCCGCTGTGTTGTGTGAATTCGGTCACCAATCTTGGGGTCACGCTAAATGGACAGTTAAGTTGCTGTGATCACGTTAAACTGATGCTCTCTAAAATCTATGGGGGATGACGCAGACTGTGGCTATCTGCAGGATTACTGTCAACAAATATCCGCTTGCAACTCGTGAAAGCCCTTCTATTACCCCATTTTACCTATGGAAGTCTGATATATCCCTAAACGTTGGCAGCATATAACTCCGTACAGACTCTCATTGGCTGACTGCTCGATCAACTCTTACCTAAAGCGCAAAGCCTTAATATTCCTCTATATCCTAATTCACTCTGGTAAACCTGGATATCTGTACGACCAGATACATTTCCTGCAATCTTCACGACATTCCAATCTACTAGTTCCTCGTTTCCATTCCTCGACTGGTGAGGCCTCTTATTTTGTCCAGGTCGCTCGAATGTGGAACTCCCTTCCAGTTCGTGTCCAGAGGGCCAGCTCTACCTCTATCTTCAGACGTCTAATTTGTAACTTAAATCTTTGATAGTTTATTAATGTACTCTTCCTCTTCTCCTTGGTGGCGTCAGGTTGTGCTAATACATAAATGAAATCAAATGAATTTAATCAAGTAATTGATGTGATGATGTGAATGAAGTCAGGAAATTCAAGAAAGTTTAATTTAATAATTAATTATTTTTGTTCCCTTTCTCTAATTTTTGCTTTTCTGTTATTCTTCATCTCTTATTTTTCTTTTTTCTTGTTTTCACATTGTTAACTTACTCTTTCTAATATCTTTTGCTTAAATAAGTTAGTTTTAGTTCATGTAGTTTTTCTCCCTCTCTTATAATGTACTAGGTTAAGATCTCAGATCTTTTGTACTTTACCGTAATAAATAAATTGAATTGAATTGAATACCGATGTTATGGACATACTTTCTTGGGCACTGCAGAATAAGCTAAATCTTAACGCTTCAAAGTCCGCCTCAATAGTTATATTTAAACTTGAGGTTGATACATGTTTTTTTCCTGCTTTGAAGATTCAGTTAATAACTTGGGTACAGTATTCAACCAAACTTTAAGCTGGAGTGCTTATATTAACCGTGTTATTTGCAGAGTATTTGCTACCCTACGCAAGCTCTCAGCATCTGCAGTATATTCTCATAACAATACCCGCATGTTTTTAGTTAAATCACTTGAAGTGCCTCTCATAACATATGGATGTGAGATCTTTTATGCATTCGATTCTACCACCTGGAGAAAGTTAAATGTTGCTTTTAATTCTGCCATTCGTTACATATTTGGTTTGAAGCGCTATGACCATGTCTCTCCATATATAAAGTCAATCTTTGGATGTACACTTAAGTCGTATTTGGGACTAAGAATACTACTGTTTCTGCGGAATATAATTTTTAGCCAGAAACCCATTTACTTATTTAATCAAATTAATTTTGTACAATCATCAAGAACACTTAATTTAATTCAGCCGAGTTTCAAATATCGGACTACTGAACTTCAATTTTTGGTACAATCTGTGAGACTGTGGAACGCTCTTCCAAATAACATAAAGAGAAGCAGCAATAGACGTAATTTCCGATCCTTATTATATAACAGTAAGACATGCAATAATATCAATAATGTAATTTCTTTTTTTACTACTTAGCATACATAATATGTATTATTCCAAAAATAGTTTAATTAAATATGTATGAATATTAGTGTGTTATTAAGTATTAAGTTTGATTTTTTGAATGTAGTTCCTACACATGATTAGAAGTTGATAGATTTAATTGTGTAGTTGTTCTCTAAATAAAATAAACTAAACTAAACTAAACTTTTGGCATTACGCTAGCCCCATATCTCGCAATCAAAACGCTCAATAAGCTAGCCTCCGATGAAGCCGGCAAATTTCCTGAAGCTGCGACGATAGTGTTGCGAGACTTCTATGTTGATGACCTTCTTACAGGATCAGACATAATGGAAGAAGCTTTCAAAATACAAGACCAGCTACTCAATCAGTTATCTTTAGGAGGGTTTAATTTGAGAAAATGGGTCAGCAATTCCTCCGATCTGTTATCAAGGATTCCCGAAACTTATAGAGAAGTTCAACTCCCTTTGCGTCTAGCTAGCGATGAGTCTGTAAAAAGTTTAGGCATTCATTGGTATCCAGGATCTGATTTCATCACACTTCAATACAGAAAGAGACTAGATTGCCTCTCCACAAAGCGTTCTGTTCTCTCAGAAATCGCAACGCTTTTCGATCCACTTGGATGGATATCTCCCATTGTAATTAGTACTAAAACCTTGATGCAAGCTTTATGGCTTTCAGGATGTTCATGGGATGAGCCAATATCGGCATCCATTGACCAGCAATGGCGCAAATTTAAAATAGAATTACATTATATTAGTAACATTATGATACCGCGTTGGTTACATACCACAAGTAACTTATCCACCTGTCAAGTACATGGTTTCTCCGATACTTCTAATCAAGTGTATTCTGCTGCTGTCTATATTAGAGTTGTTGATGGGGAAGAAATTGTTGAAGTCAATTTACTTATGGCAAAGTCAAAGGTGGCGCTTGTCAAATCCATTTCCCTTCCACGTCTTCAATTGTGAGGTGCGGTGTTACTAGCACGACGCGTCAAAATACAAGTGTAAAACATACGTGGCTAATGGAATCTCCGAAATTTAAGGCTTAATCGACATTAAACCTTGCCAACATGTAAGGTCTATTGACAATCCAGCCGACTATAATTCCAGAGGAGTTATGTCTTCATCATTGATTGATCATCAATTATGGTGGCATGGACCTCATTGGCTGCAAGGTAGCGAAGAAAGTTGGCCTAAATCGAAACCAATTTTAGCTAACCAGACTGAGACTGAACAAAGACGATTAACTCATTTTACGTCAAGCCAATCAAACACCAATGATTTGTTTGAGAGATTCTCAAGTTTTACCAAACTTCAACGCATAGTTGCGTATTTCATCAGCTTTATTCATTAATGCATGCAAGCTTGTGTTGAATCAAATAAAGAGAAACAAAGATGTTTAGCCCAATAGAAAAGTCTCAATCAAAAATTCAACTCATTAAATTAGCACGGAATGCCATTTTCTGCACTAAAATCCAATGCCTACAAGCAATGTACTTCCCGCTAAAAGCAAAATGTTATCTCTGAATCTTGTTTTAGATAACAACCATTAATTCGAGTAGGAGGTCGATTAGAAAAAGCTAATAGTCACTACAATCAAAAATATCCAATCTTTCTTTCAAGGGAAAGCAAATTAACCATCTTGATAATTGAATATTTCCATATACAAGCATTGCATGGAGGCTGGCAACTCGTTTTATCCAATTTACGTAGTGAATTTGGATTCCACAAGGTCGAAAAACTGTTAATTTGTTTTAAGCCATCCGCTGGTCACCAAAGCCATATATATAGAAGCTATATCCGATGTATCCGCGGCTGCCTTTATAGCAGCGTTCCGGCGATTTTCCAGCGGAAGAGGATTTAGCACAGACATCTTTTCAGACTGTGGCTCTAATTTCATTGGAGCTGATAAAGTGCTACAAAAGGAATTGAGAGCAGCTATACTGCAAGCTAATAAGCAGATGGCAGAAACGCTATCGCAAGACTGCGTTTGCTCGCATTTGAACACGCCTTCCGCACCTAATTTTGGAGGATTGTGGGAGGCCGGAGTAAAATCAATAAAATTCCATTTAAAGCGAATTTTAGGTAATTCCTCACTGACATATCAAGAATTCCCTACTCTATTTACACAAATTGAAGCCTGCCTTAATTCTAGGCCTCTGCGTCCTATCAGAGAAGATCCAAACGGTCTCTGATGGAAAACAATGTTTCATCTCCCACGAGGTGGAAACATCTTCAACTGTTGCAACAGCAGTTTTGGCACAAGTGGTCCAACGATTATTTAAATTCTCTGCAAAATCGACACAAATGGCAGACTCTAATCTCAAATCCCAAAATAGGAGATTTAGTCATAACCAAGGAGCCCAATTTGGTAGCACGCCGCTGGCTATTAGGTAGAATAATTGATGTTCATTCAGGTAAATTTCATCAATATAGAAAATAAAAAAAACATTTTTTTCTCATATTCAAAAAAAAAAAAAACAAGAAGATATATACATCCATTCATCACATAACATATGCTCTAGCAGAAAAACGCCCATCCATTTAAATTTGCATGTAATTATGTCCCGTTACGTTCAAATTAAAATACTCATTCCCAAGCAAACAATTTTCAACCGAAACCGTTACATTTAAAAAGTAAAATTGTGTTTCTCTAACAAACTCTTCTAATAACAAAGGGACTCAAATTGACCTTTTCAAACAAATGCAAGTATACCGTTAAATTTTGAATACACTAGTCACTTCGGAGCAAGAAATTTATTTAGATCATAATTTTTTTATTTTTTTACCGTTATATTTTTTACTAAGTCTTGTACTGCAACCAATCACTGCAGGCAAGAACTAAACAAAACGACCTGTTATGTTTGAATAAATTAAAGTACGAAATTAGTTCAAGCATCAGTTAAATTCAAACATTTATCATGAACGAATTGCCCATCACCCCAGGACGAACCTGGGAAAAGGAGCTTGAGAAAGCATGGAATCTGGAGGGAGAACTAATAAAGAAGCTCCATTTTTTGGAAGAAGACTCCACAGACGAGAATTGGGATCTGGATGAAGAAATTGTCAGGGTACCGCCATCTCCTCACAGGGTTATAGAAAAGGACTACGAGGAAATTCGCAAATTACAGGAGGAACTGGACAAATTGACACAGCAACGCTCTAATATGTATGTTGAAGGTTAACCAAAGCCTCAATAAAATGACATTTACCAGCAGACCAGCTCCAATAATAATAATTGGGGACTCACCTCCTTCCACCCCAAAGGCTGAGAAAGCATAAACTGAATTAACAATCGAGAATGCAACTTCCACCACTTTCAAGCCAAAGTCGGACCCTGCTGAAGACAGTGGTTTAGATACTCAGCAGGCTGAGACAGAGCTACCTAAAATAGAGAGCATCCAACAATCACCAACCAGCATCCAACAGGATATCAGTTTAAATGATCAACCGGCTAAAATCAATATTTGAAGGGACCAATAGATACTGCCAACAACCCTTACTGATGATGATCTATTCATCACTATTGTGGACAATCAAACAGGATTTAAGGAGGATTATACAGTAGCGATGACTGCTTTAAAATGCACCAAAAAGAGAAACTGGCTTGTTTCTACCAACGACGGTACGAAGATCAAGGTGAGACTGTTGGCCAATGAAACTATTAAAATAATAAAGTAACTATAACAACAAGTGTGTCTTTCTGGTTTTTTTGTATCATTGGTTTTACATTCATTTTTTTTTTCTTGAAGGCCATATCGGGCCGTTTTTTCTCTCTTTCATTCAAAGCATTCTGTTACTTTCCTTATTTAATACGTGCAAGGGTGTCTTTCTTATTCCAGACGTCAGTAAGCTAATATCTTGAAAGACAGTTCTGGCCTTTCAACGGGGGCAGTATATGTTTGTCATTTAATATGCAACTCATTGCACATATATAATCAGATCAGGCAGATAAACGTAAATTAAAGCATTCTCAACACAAACATCGAACGGGAATTTATTTTTCTTCATGGGCTGCTGCACCGAAATTTCATTTATCACAGCAGCATCTGTTGCCGTCTGTGTCTTGTTGCTATGCATTTGTTCGTTGCTAGGTAAATTTTATCTCTAGTACCGTAAGTACACAGTTGTACTGCCAATTCTGCGAACATGCGCCTTTGTTACTCCATCATTGGTGACGTGTGCAAGCAAAGGCTATAAAAACGACAAGCTGACTGATCTCAATCTCCTTTTGCACTTGGCGGTGCTTCGGATAGGTTGGCTAGGTAGGGACTAATATTTTATATCGGGTATCGACTGATATAGAGCTTTTGTTAACAAATAATTTTATTTCGGGCATTGACCGAAGTAATCACTTATTAACATACACTTTATTTCGGGTTTTGACTGAAATAAAGAATCTTACTTCGGGTCTTGACTGAAGTCAAGATAACACTTTAAGTCGGGCATTGACTGATTTAAAGAGTATTATTTCGGGGTTGACTGAAGTAATTCACTTACTAATACACACTTTATTTCGGGTCTTGATTGAAATATAGCTTCTTACTTCGGGTTTTGTCTGAAGTAAAGAAAATACTTTTAGTCGGGCATTGACTGATTTAAAGAGCATTATTTCGGGGTTGACTGAAGTAATCATTTATTACCATACACTTTATTTCGGGTTTTAACTGAAATAAGGAATCTTACTTCGGGTTTTGACTGAAGTAAAGATAACAATTTAAGTCGGGTATTGACTGATTTTAAAAGCATTATTTCGGGGATTGACTGAAGTAATCACTTACTTATATACACTTTATTTCGGATCTTGACTGAAATAAAGAATCTAACTTCGGGTCTTGACTGAAGGTCACGATAACACTTTAAGTCGGGCATTGGCTGATTTAAAGAGCCTTATTTCTGGGTTTGACTGAAGTAATCACTTACTAATATACACTTTATTTCGGGTCTTGACTGAAATATAGATTGTTACTGCGGGTTTGGCTGAAGTAAAGAAAATACTTTTAGTCGAGCAGTGACTGATTTAAAGAGCATTATTTCGGGAATTGACTGAAGTATTCACTTATTAATATACACTTTATTTCGGGTGTGTCCTGAAATAAAGAATTTTTCTTCAGGCTTTCAGTGAAGTAAAAATAAAACTATAAGCCGGGCATTGACTGACTTAGAGAATATTATTTCAAGCATTGACTGAGGTAATTCTTTTACTAACATACACTTTATTTCGGGTCTTGTTTGAAATAAGGATTCTTACTTCGGGTTTTGACAGAAGTTAAGGTAAGACTTTAGTTCGGGTATTGACTGATTTAAAGCATATTGTATCTCTGGTTCTTGACTGAGATCCACATTATTAATATCAATACATTATTCCTGGTCTGGACGGGAAAAAGTTTGTTCTAATAAAATATTAGAACAAAAGGTCTTAACATTACCTTAAATGTCAATTCCTCAAGTGTCAAGTTTAGATCGGTGAGTACCAGCCACTTGTAACATTTTATTATTTATTTATATATGTATTTTATAATAAATTTACTTATATATATATATATATATATATATATATCTACATACTATATACTTCGTGTGCATGTTTATCAAATATAACAATAACAATTCAACTCACACTATATTTATATCGCTTTCTTAGCGATCTTATATTGCAACCTTGTGCCAATAAGTCTTTTCTCTGGCCCAAAACTTATGTATTGAGTTTTATCCCAATACGAATCTGTGTCAATAACTGGTTTTTCTAGTGTGTGTGGACCTCTGACCAAATTCCTTATATACTGCTCTGAATATAATTATTGAGAAATTTTAAAGAATAAGTTTGAAAGTTTGTTGAAAGTCAAAGGGAAGCGGACAGTGTTTTTTGTTATAAGAAAGTAGATCATTGATCACAATTATCAGTGCATTCATTTCAGTCTTCACCAAATTCAAGTTTGCGGGTACGTTTAAACAATGGGCAGTAAAAGTAGCTCACCAGTTTTCGAGTACCCGTCGCTGGTGTAAGAATTATGTGTATAGCCGTCGCACTTCACTGGATTTTCCTGGAGCAGATTACACCTGCAAGTAAGTTAATTGATGATTTTAGTGCATATGTATATTGGTATTATATACATTTAATAGATTCTTGTACTTCCCTATACATATCAGTTATTCTTGTTAACAATCAATTGTTATATATAAGTATATAAACGGTTTTCCAATAAGAGGTGTTATTTTGATATTAAAAAACAAATCCCATTTTTTGAGATAAATGATCGGATCTTTCTTTCATTATAAAGAGAAAGGTATGCGGTTAATAATGAAAAATAACATCAGCCAAACGACCACCACGACCACGCCTACAGGACCTTATCTTTTCATGAAATTTTCCATAATCAAATCGCAAAGTGGCTGCCCTATGTCCTCGATAGCCTCACGAATTCCATATTTCAGGTCTTGAATCTACGCTGGGCTGTTGGCGTAGACCTTCTCTTTCACGTGGCCTCAAAGGAAGAAGTCGCAAGGTGTTAAGTCACGAGATCTCGGTGGCCAATTGTGATCACCTCTTCGAGAGATAACACGGTCCGGAAACTTTTCCCGTAAAAGATCAATGGTTTCTTTGCTTGTATGGCACGTAGCGCCGTCTTTTTGAAAGTAAACGTTCTCCAGATAAATACCATCCAATTCTGGCCATAAAAAATCATTAATTATCTGTCGATAGCGCAATCCATTCACCGTAAGTGTTGCTCCAGCCTCATTTTTGGAAAAAGTAAGGTCCAATGACCCCGCGGGACCATAAACCGCACCAAACAGTCACACGTTCACGATAAAGAGGCTTTTCAACAATAACTCTTGGGTTTTCCGTGCCCCAGATGCGGCAATTTTGCTTGTTGACGAAGCCATCGAGGTGGAAATGGTCCTCATCACTCAAGATGAGTTTTCGATGGAATTCCGGATCATGTTCATGCATTTCAAGGACCCAATCAGCAAAGACTCCACGTTGTTGATGATCGGCCGGCTTGAGTTCTTGTGTTAACTGAACTTTATAAGCCTTAAGACCCAAATCCTTATGCAAAATACGGTGTAATGACGTATGTGGAATGCCTAATTCCAAAGAACGACGAGGAATGGACAAACCTGGGTTTTCTTCAATACTTTCAGCTACAGCAGCAATATTCTCGGCTGTTCTTGAGCGACGTGCACGGGTTTTATTCTTCGCATCACTAACTTTTCCCGACAGCTCGAATTTTTCTGCCAATTTCTGTATTGCGGTCCGACAAAGTGCTTCACGACGACCCAAAAATGTTCGAGTTTTACGAACCGTCTCTGCCACATTTTCACCATTTTTATACCCTAGATGAAATCATAGGGGTATACTAAGTTTGTCATTCCGTTTGTAACACCTCGAAATAATGATGGTAGAGCAAAATGGATTGGACACCCATTCATAATATTAAAAGTTATTTCGATTTTTGCATGTCCGTCCGTCCGGCTGTCCGTCCGTCCGTCCGTCTGTCTGTCCGTCTGTGCGCACGATAACTCGAGAACACGTATACTTAAAGAGCTGAAATTTTGTACACGGACTTTGAAAAAAAAAATTAAAATTAATTCGAAAATGAGACAAATCAGGCAACTCCTTCGTGGGGTTGCCATATAAAAATTTCGTTTTCCGCAATATATTTGGACACTGCCTGAGAACGCATCGACGTAGAGAAATTTCGTACGTGATGTTTTTACTACATTAGCAAATAAAATGTCAAAAATGGACTAAATCGGGCAACTACTTCTTGGTGTTGCCATATAAAAATTTCGGTTTTTTACGTATACTTTGAAAACGATCAGTACTAAAAACTTCTGCAGAATACGAAATCCTATAAAATTGGTTATTACCATTTTTGCTGTGCGACAAACTGTTCTAGAAATATATGCGAAAAACAACTTCAAAATCAATACTTGAATAGATCGGTGACCATACGAAATTTAATACGGGCATTCATCTAGGGTATCATAAGAATTGGTCTTAGACCAATTCTAGCTTTTTTACTTGTTATAGTGAATTTTAATAAATTCAATGCGTTGTTGAATCGTGTATCGTTCCACTTTTATTAATGGCGTAGTTTCTACTTGTCAAATGTCAAAAAATGACAGCTCCAAATGTGACGTCTACCGAAATAGCGGGCTAAGTAAAATAACACCTCTTATTGGAAAACCCTTTATATACACACTTTTATTATTGCAAGAACATGACGTGTCCAGTGTAGGTGACATCTAAACTTTATGCTTTGTCGAGCATAAGTGTCTAGTATTGAGGGCGTTAACTTAGTCGACTGTCATGGTGACACGTATAAGAACAATTTGTCATTATTTCCAAATTTTTGTAAATATTTGCACGTGTTGCAAAACGTACGTCTGGTGATGCGTATAGGTACATATTGTCATTATTAATATATTATTAGCACTATCTAAATTTTGTGAATATTTTTTATTACAGTGAGATTTAATTGAATATCCGCACAAATTGTTGGTACAATGGCTATAAAATATAAAGTAAAATACAATAGGTTCTTGCTGTGATGGCGATACAATGACAAGTGACGTACAATAGGTTCAAGAATTCTACATAGAGTATTTCCAATGTTGTGACTGGGGTGCCTAACTCACAACCATAAAGGTCTGTAGCGGCTGACCAGTATGGTGAAGATGAATGGCTCGTGGCCACCGCCACGGCGGGGAGGAGAGAAGGAAGCAATAATAACACGGCACGTTTACAAAGCTTTGCGTTTTAATTCAGTAATTCAAAAAATACTTTCTACAAAACTCACTAAATGCTATCTACTATTAACTAGGTTATAATTCAATATGGAAACTTGTACCCGGACGAGTTAAGCTCCCAGCACACAAAAACACCACCAAGCTACGTTGACGATTGGAGACGGAATGGGATGATTATATCTCTCTTACATGGTTCGAGCTATAGAACACTCTTTTGACGTTACGTGTGCGTGTTAGTACAGAGGCGTAGCAAACTTTTGTCCGAGGTTATTACTTACAAAAAGGTACTTATTTACATGGTAAAGATTGCGAAAAGGAAAAGCTTATATATTTATTTATTTGATAAGGCTTGCACGCTACATCACCCCCTTCCAGCCGTAGGCGATACACTTTCTATTTGAAATGTACAAACTTTTTGTCTCGTTTGGGATCTGGTTTTGTGCTGTAAGCGTCGATGATGAAAGCTGGCTTCAGGCGGTCCACAGAGACGGAAGTGTTCTTGCCATTTATTTTGATGACGAAATATTTTCTGAACTTTCTGATGACTTCGAACGGACCGTGATATGGAGCTTTTAAGCTTGGTCTTATTGCATCTATTCTGACGAAGACTTTATTACATTTGTTTAGGTCTGTTGGTATATATACTGGGGTTTCGTTGGAACGGGTTGCAGTTGGCTTAAGTTTGTGCATGGTGTCTTTTAGTTTAGTTACGAATTCTGGTTGATTTTCGAAATTTGTGCCTTCCACTGGAGCGACGAATTCTGCTGGCAACTTTAATGATTGACCGTACACGAGCTCTGCTGGTGAGCATCTGAGTTCCTCTTTATAGGATGCTCTGATGCCTAGAAGAATGAATGGGAGTTGTGTGCTCCATTGACTGCTATCTTCATAACATTTTAAAGATGTTTTTAACTGCCTGTGTAATCGCTCTACCATGCCATTGGCCTGCGGATGGTAGGCTGTTGTATGGATACGATGAGATCTTAAAAGGTTTGTTACTGCGTTGAACAATTTGCTTTCGAACAGTGTACCTTGGTCTGTGGTGAGTATAGATGGAACGCCAAATCTAGGAATGTATTCGTGAACGAATGTTGCCGCGACCGTTGCTGCAGTTATATCTCGGATGGGATATGCCTCGGGCCATCTAGTGTATCTGTCAATTACAGTCAAAACATATGTGAATCCGTTTGAGCTTTCTTGCGGTCCTACCAGGTCCATGTGTATGTGCTCGAAGCGCGCGCTTGGAAGGTTAAAACTCTCGATTGGTGCTCTGGTGTGACGATGGATTTTAGCACGTTGACAGGGAACACATGACTGCGTCCAACGTTTGACGTCTGCGTTCATGCCGGGCCAAAAGTACCTGTTTGAGATAAGTTTTCTGGAACCGCGAATACCTGGGTGGGAAATTGCATGTAAGCAGTTGAAAACTGTTTTCCGTAACATCTGTGGTACGTATGGTCGAATCCCTTTGGAGGTTTCGCAATAAACAGCATTACTGATCTCTGGAAATGTTATCAATTTTAGTTTTACTTTCGATTTTTGTGTTGTGGTACTGGACAGCAGGTGTTGGAGTTCTTCGTCCGCTTCCTGCTCGGTGACCAATTTTTGTAATGAGAAATTGTTTGATGGTATAAATGGCACAGTAACTCTGCAAGATTTTTAACGAACCGGTGGTAATAATTCACCATGCCTATAAATCGTTGGACTTGACGAATGCTGATAGGCGTGGGAAAATTTACAATAGCCTTTACTCTATCCTTCGAAGGTTGAATACCGTTTTTGTCAATCTTATGGCTCAGGAAATTAAGTTGTTGTGTACCGAAAACACATTTGTATGTTTTAATAGTTATTCCGAAATCTACTAAACGTTTAAAAAGTTCGTGGAGATGTTGTACGTGTTCCTCGTAACTCTTGCTGGCTACCAGTATATCGTCGAGGTATACGAAAACGAAGTCCAGGCCCCTCGTAACTTGATCCATAAAACGCTGAAACGTTTGAGCCGCGTTGCGGAGACCAAATGGCATGCGTTTAAACTCAAACATGCCGAATGGTGTTGTTAGGGCCGTTTTGTAAACGTCATCCGAGGCGACCGGGATCTGATGGTAAGCGCGGATCAGGTCGATCTTGGAAAAGAAAATGCATCCCCTGAGTCTAGCGGAAAAATTTTGAATGTGCGGTATGGGATAGCGATCCGGCACGGTTACCGCGTTGAGCTTCCGGTAGTCGCCGCATGGACGCCAATCGTTTGAGTCACTTCCCATATTTTGTCTGCGAGTTCAAGTCTCTTGCTGAAGTCATGTTCAAACCCTACGGCTAGTGGGATGGTCAACGAAGGTGGTAACTTCCGTTCCCATAAGGATTGGATGAGGTTTTCACCAATGCTTGAAATGGAACCAGCCATATTTTGCATATGACGGTATAAGTCCGACGGCTTTCTATCACCCAAATCTTCCGTCGACAATATATGCTCTAATCGCTTCTGCTCTGATATGGAGTATCTTTTCATCAAAGTTTCCTTTAAGTGAACGTATTTATTCTCTTCAGGCGGATTGTTTAAAACGTCTATTACAGAATTGATCGCCTCGACTAGAAGAGATGCAATTACGTGCGCAAATTTGCCATTATCCGTTTTAATTTTTCTGACTTTAAATTGTGCTTCCGCAGCAATGAACCATGCTGCTGGAGCCTTTTCCCAGAATATTGGGAGTTTGATACTATATACATCGTTGATTGTGTCTTGGCCTGAAGGGCCCTGACCTTCGGACAGATTTTTGTTCTCCTCTTCGTTTTTATCAGTCATTGTCCCCGTAATATTTGATTTTGAAGAAAAGAAAATGAAAATGAGAAGGGGATATCAACTGTGCGCACAAAAAAAAAAAAAAAAAAAAATCTATATAAAGCGTTCTAAACCACACCATGCAAGGGTATAAAATAAATGAATATATATATATAGTTAGGCTTTATGTGTGTGATGGCGTGTGGAATTTATGCTCGTCGGTCAGGTCTTACACAATTTTGTTAATCTATCCAATATAATATGCTAGTGTTTTCTATATGAATAACTTTTGCTTGAAAATTAAAAACACGAATTCCGATAATGGTAATAACAAACTGATGTACACACATGAGAGCAATGAATCTTCGAATATTCACATACAACCTCTAATTTTGTTTAATGTGATTAATTATGTAAATTCCTAAGTGCTGAAATCGAATTTTCATTCACGTTACTGTGATTAAACTTCTACGATTCTAATTAAATTCTTAAATGTTAGTAATTTGATAATATTTGTAATATAATATACTTGTAAGTGTATGTTGATATTGCGAGTTTTAATTTTAGTTGATATTATTCTAATCAAATAATGAAAATAAAAATCTAATATTAATATAATTATAGAGTAGAATACTAAATTATCAAATTTTACTTGAAATTTATTTAACTTTCCTGTGTTGAGAACTTGTTCTTTATAAATGTTGAGAAACCGTGGTCGTCACTTTACTATGTTTTTGTGATGGCGGGGAAATCGTACAAATCGAGACAATGCCGCTCTATTCTATTTCCCTCGTCTATGTATATTTTGTCTGAATGTGGCTGGATTTTCTGACGTTTTCACCTCGCATGTACGTGGACGGCGCCTTCGAGCGTGTATGTGCTGAAGAGTATATATTATGGAACGGCTAATGTAATTTTGTGTCGGCCGGTGTGCTACTGCCTTCTATTGTGTTATTTTTTATTTACTTTAAGCGAGAATTTTTGGTGAGCTTGGTGTGTGTGTGTAACTGGGGAACATTTCAATAATCGCTTACGTAAGTGCGCTGTGAGTTGCTTCTCTTTTTTCTCTTTACCCGCGTTCTGTCAATGCGGTTCCGTTAACGAGTACTGTTAGCCATGGAATGAAATTCGCAATGATGATATTTTACGATGTTACCATTTATGCGTCCTTATGCACTTTTAGATTTTATACTTTAGCTGAACTGATATTCTTTTGTTGAACTTTTCTTTTTACGTGTATTTCGGGGTCACCAATGTAGCGGCTGACCAGTATGGTGAAGATGAATGGCTCGTGGCCACCGCCACGGCGGGGAGGAGAGAAGGAAGCAATAATAACACGGCACGTTTACAAAGCTTTGCGTTTTAATTCAGTAATTCAAAAAATACTTTCTACAAAACTCACTAAATGCTATCTACTATTAACTAGGTTATAATTCAATATGGAAACTTGTACCCGGACGAGTTAAGCTCCCAGCACACAAAAACACCACCAAGCTACGTTGACGATTGGAGACGGAATGGGATGATTATTTCTCTCTTACATGGTTCGAGGTATAGAACACTCTTTTGACGTTACGTGTGCGTGTTAGTACAGAGGCGTAGCCAACTTTTGTCCGAGGTTATTACTTACAAAAAGGTACTTATTTACATGGTAAAAATTGCGCAAAGGAAAAGCTTATATATTTATTTATTTGATAAGGCTTGCACGCTACAGGTCCATGCACCAATATATTGCCCTACTATGCAATATATCAATGCATTGCAAAGTTGACCCTGAAAATTAATTTAAACTCATTCATTTAAAATTCCATTGAAATTGCATTTAAAAATAATTTCCATACTTAACAAAACGTAATTTAGCATTAATTGCATTTTGTTATCAAACACACATTCCACTCACACGATATGCATACTTACCTACGTACAATTATAACAATTATTCGCGCCTTGTAAAAATTTATATTTCAAGATGGGGGCACAAGTGCATATCGGATTACAGTTTTGCATTGATGCATATAGCTCGCATCAAAACTTTATGCATTTTCTTACGTACGATTTTTCAACGTCGTGAGAAGATAATAAAACTTAAAAAAGCTGTTATGGGTACCTGCGTGCCGCAAGCCCAAACCTCGGGAATACGTTTTTGCAACCTTGCCATGCGTAGTAACGGGAAATTATAAAGTAAAATTTATAAACAAAAACAATAAGTTCTAGAAAAGAAAAAGAGTGCTTTAAAATTTTAAAAGTAATAAATTATTTCCTACAAAGGGGAAGTGTACTTCTAAATTTATAAAGAAAAATAACCAGTTCTAGAAAAGGAAAAGAGTACCTTAAAATTTGTATGGAAAGAAATATTATCCGATATAAAGAAATGTGTATGTTTGGAATAAAGAGCGAGTTAAAAAAAATGTACTTTAATATTTTAATAAACCAAATTTGTAAAGGAAGATCTCCGTCTTCTTTTTCAATAAAAAGGGCTGTGTGCTCATTTCGCCGAGCACGGCACACAGTACATAACAATATTGGTGGCAACGTACCTACCAGTATATCATAATAAGTGTCTTAAATATTAGATTAAACTAAATAAAATCAAAAAAAGAAGCAATAATAAACCAATAAAATAAAACAATAAATAACCGTCAGTGAAGTGTAAGCAGACATAAAAGTAAAAACAAAAAAGAGTGCTAAATAAAAAAAAAACAGCCCGGATACTCTAAAAACGGTACTCAGAGGAAAATATTCGAACAATAAAAGTTCAAGCGTCATAGCGCTCAGCATAGGACCCTTGCGACGCTTCCTCTCTGCCTCAAACAAGACATACCAAAGAATGAAGACAGCAAGAAATCGTCACCCGGGAAGCCTTTACCACAACACTATTTACATCATCCAGCAGGAAAAAAATCTAATCACCACACACATATACAAGGAATAAAAATAAGGTAGAGAAAAGTTTCCCATTTTTTTTTTATTTAAACAATCAACAAATATTTTTCCTGATATATATGCATACATATATATCTTTTTTTGCTTCCTATACATATATGCATTTATTCTTTTTTTTTTAATTTTTCCTATTATAAAATTAATTGTGTGTGTGTGTGTGTGTGTGTGTGTGTGTGTGTGTGTGCGGGAAAATACACTGCTACACGAAGCGATCTCTGTGGCAAAGCTTCGTGAACTGGTTGGCCAGAGGACTTCGATAAATCAGTAATCCATCCCCTATAATAAAGCCCAATAAGCCTATTGACCAGGGGCCGGATTCACTAACTCGGAGAGTTGGGGAGTTTGGGAGATGAGAATTTTCGTTTTCTTCGATTCAAACTCCCTAACTCTCCATTCGCAATTCTCTAACATACTTGGAGAGTTGTGGAAAACGGATGAGAAATGGAAAAAAAAGAGATGTTAAATCCTACCCGTTGGAGCGCTGTATTAAGTAAATTATACTGGTGACCACTGTCAGTTTGGAATTTAATTATTTTGTGTTTGTCAAATTGAATTTATTCTGTGTATTTTAAGTTAAATTATTTTTACTTTTATTTATTTATTTATCATTAATTGTAATTAACATATATCTTAAAACTTTATGTATTGAGGACGGCTGTGCACGTCGCTAAGATGGACTGTTAGGCGCTAAGGTGTTATTCTAGGGTGGCAAGCGTTTCCTTATATTGATTTCTTTTACATGTAAAATTGTTTCAAATTCTAATTAATATCTTGTAGGATGGGGGGACTTTCAGTACGTATAAACTGTTACAAGTGCAGACTATGATGGAAAAACAGAGAAAAACAACAACCGTAAAAGGAGACGACATAACCTAGAGTGCTATTTTTAAGTTTTACATGTTTCTACTTCATATTTGTCTTACTTAAGTAGTGTTATCTTTTTATGTGAAAAACTTTATTTATTTATAGTATAAAATTAAGAACCTGTTCATGTTAGAATTAATTATTGTATATAAGTGCTTAAATTTACACTATTTTTCTTATATTGCTATGTATATTAGTTATTATGTTCTAAAAGAGGTGTGTAGTCCATTTGCTGTTTTTGTTATTTTTTTATATATATTATTTACAGGAAAATTTTTTTTTTTTTATATTTATATAATTTTGTTTTTTTTGATTTTTTTTATGTATTTCAGTAGGTGGTGCCTTTGTCCGTATGTCTTCAGTTAGAGTCTAGTGTCGTTGTTTCCATCCCGTAGGTAGGTTCTCAGTGCGTTCATATGTTCGTGTCTTCCTTACCATATGTGAGGAGTTCTGTTGAAGTCCTTGTGGTCCCGAGTTGGTTAAGGCGGCGTCGTAGCTCTTTGCACTGTTTCAGAGCATGGGTTGCAGTCAAATTTTCGTTTTTACAGTACAGACAGGCGAGGATTGGTTGCCTTAAGGAAATATGCAATTTGGCGGGCAAGAAGTGTCCCAGTCTTAATCCTGCAAACGCTATCATGTTTTCCTAAGAAGATCTGGCGTGACAGGCTTGTATACTACTTTGTGATGAAACAGTGCGGCAGGTGCCATATATTACTGTTGTAAGCCATATATGTTGCATTAGATCAAATGAAGGGTCTCTGCAGAAAATCTTTTGGAAGTTTCTGTCATTCTCGTTGATCAATATTTTCTAGCACATTTTTTCGATATTGACAACAACAGCAATCTTGAAGCATCTAAATGACCAAAAAATTAGTGGTAAATTTCCTTGAATTTGAGTACCTACGAGTATTTTTGAATTGAGTGCTATTTCATTTGATGTTAGCAATGAAGCATAAGCCTACTCTGACTTTTGTGATCGCACGTTCATCTAGGGTAGGTATCGTAAGAATTGTCCTTTTTAATGGTGTCAATATTAAATTTCATGCAGAAAATTAAGTATATTCAAGGTAAAAAGGTGTAATTTCGGCTGCTATGCTCACATTCAAGTCGTATGACATGGCTGGTTTTTGTGTGTTTCTTGATGGATTATGCTATTTATTGTTGTTTCCACTTTCTTGATGACGTTCGTACTATGTTTGCCTTTTTGGTATGCCCGTTGATTTTCTTACGGATTAGTGTGTCGGAATAATTGTTATTCTTCAGTTCATTTATAATGGTACTTATGTTATTGTCTATATATTTTATATTTGTTATTTTCATCATTTGTAGTTCATCCTTTCCACTATAGTGTTTATTTTATATACATTAGGTTAATTATCTGCTCTATCTCCACTGTAGACTTCACGTTTAAGTTGTTTTTGTTTGTCTTTTCGTCAAAAAAGCTGCTCGCCAAAAAGTCAAATTTGCAACACAATTGTTTTCCCATTGTGTTCCCATGGCAATTAAAAAAAGCTTTCCTTCGGCCAAATACATTCCTCTAATGCCCTCGACTGCAGAAAGTTTATAAAATTAACAAATGATTGGTTTGACGTCTTCAATTCTAGGTGCCCATCAAAAGATTCACGGATGAGGACAAAGGTCTATAGATTGGCATTACCGGCACAGCACAAAATAATCTCTAAAATGACAGAATAAATGCTTCCAACAAGAGTTGGTAAAAGTAACACTTTACTTCTCTTTCACAGCCACTTAATACTCCTGTGGGTGCCAGGACATTCGGGAATTGGTGGGAACGATAAGGCACACTTACTGGGCAAAAAAGCTCCCATGATAGGACCGGAACCATTTCTCGGTGGACTCAATGATAGGCTCTTAACAAGTCAAACGATTCATCGAAGGAGGTTCACCAAAGAAGAACAAACATATGCATGGAATAGGTACATATATTACTCACAGAGGAATATTTTGAAGACATGTTATAACGAAAAAAGTATTTTAACGTCTGCCAGAAATAGAAAATGAAGACTTCAATGAAAGTATTTTTCCAGATTTACCAGAAAAGTGTCTATCTAAAATACCTAGCAGGCTTTTTAATAAAAAAACTGAAGATCCAAAACGCAACAATGGAAGGCGACATGCATGGGTTGACGAACTTTCTGAAGGAGGATTAAAAAAACGAAAGGAAGAATTTTTAAACAAAATAAGAAAACTGGAAATAGTATTTTTAAGTTAAATTCCACGGACTTATTTTTAGAAAAAATAATTTTCATACGCATTTCAAGTTAACTGGGGATGTAGGCTGATATAGTAAAAAAATTGTTCTTTAAATGTAGATTATTGTTTAAAATAAAATATTTGAACAACGAAGATTTGGTTGTAAATGTTAAGACAAATAATAAAAACCCGTAAAATAAATATACTATATAATAAGCTCGTATTTCAATTAATCTTTCTTATTCAAATATTCAATTATTGTCGTCAGAATTTAGAAACATAACATAAAAAATTCAGCGTCTGCATTAACATCTATTGGATTCATAGCACAGCTTTGAATTGAATTTTTAATTTTAATATCACAAAGAAAAACACTTCACATACCGTACACACCCACCGAATCTAAACAAAACTGACAGTGGAGTACTGTTCTTCTCACTTCTCCACAACTAAAACAGCCGAGAGTTTTGTCGAGTGGAATAGGGAGTTTTTAAATTCTCAATACAAATTCCCAGAGTTACAGAATTCCGAGTGGAGAGTTAAGTGTCAAAAGAACTCTCATCTCCCAAACTCCCCATTTCTCCGAGTTAGTGAATCCGGCCCCAGGAGAGAGATACTGGTTGGAGATAGAGATTTGTGCTGCACCCAGTTATTACACTAAGTCGCATAAAAGAAAAAATACATAGTGAGGAATATATATATATATATTTCCTATTGCAAAATATAAAAAAAAAACAATAAATCAAAAATTTCCCCATTCCTGCGTTTTCTTATTTCTTTCTACAAAATTTATTTTACCAATTCCGCTTGTACATTTTATCTAAGTATAAATAATAAGTTTTTTTTTATGTATACATATAAGATTTTTATTAAATGTTATAAATTGACTATTAAAATTAAAAAAAAAAAAAAAACAAAAAGTGGCTCTGTAAAAAGGACAAACAGCTCTAACTGACTAACAATATATAAGTCAATAAGTACAACAAGATAAACTAAAATTTAAAGGCACAAAAACGCACAAACTAACACAATGTTCTCAAAAGAGACAATATATAAGGTTACAAGAATTTTGGAAAATGCCTAAAAGATGAAAGACAAAAAATTTTCACTTGTCCCTATTTTGACAATAGCGTAAGTGGCAGTTCCAAGCAGATCCAAATTTCCCAAAAATTATTTCCTAAACCATCGAAATTTCAACTTATAAACTTTACAATTTTGTACCGAGACGGAAACCGAATAAGAATCTAATAACCGAACGAACGAAAAAATTTACGCGATACCATAATAGAGTAAATGCTGAGGGTTGATATCACCAGCGAGACACAAGTGCGCCGTCCTGCATCGGCGACTGTGGTTGCCATGTGCAGTTGAATGTGTCTGCATTCGTTGCCAGAAATGCAAGATGTAAATGTCTCTTCAATCTGTCAACGAAGTGGCGCTTAGACGCTTGTGTGTGGAGTTGTAGGTCAGTGTTCTAGTTCCCATCTTCGACTCTCATGTAGCACAAGTGAATTGTAGATTTGGCCAGTGTCAACACAATTCTAGTAAAAAAATAACCCGACTACAAACATTTGGTCCCCATAGAAACGATGCCTTAGTTATGCCGAAATTCGGGTGGCTCAACTGACACATATCGCGCAGCAGTTGCATTAGACTCTGAAAAGCTGGACTAGTAAATAACCTCTGAAACAAGGTGCCTTCACTAGAATAAACTATGCAGATCCTCTAAAACCGCCGGTCGATATATGACAACTGATTAGGATGCATAAGACTGAGATACAGCAATTTGAATGCTACATCAGCATCATTGTAAGTAGAAGCATAACTGTAGACTACCCTGCAAGTTGCCCCTCCCATCACGCCCATATTCAACCCCGAGGTGTGTTCGCCATCTGTTGTATCCTGTATGATCTGGAGGTCTTATTGACATAAGCACATCACGATTGGAATCAATCATGCACAGTAAATCATTCCACTTAAGGTGAAAAGCTGACCTGCTTCTGCCCCTGGTCTGAATCATTGAGATTAGATCCTGTGGCCAGTCACGAGGATATGGTGGTCGAACAAAGATCAGGTAGTAAAACTCCCTCCCAGTAAATTCAACCACAGTTTTGAAATCAAGGTGTCTCTCTGGCAAAACACTCTTTGGGATCCACGTACTTGGAGACACCTAGATTTCACAACCAAGTTAGTGAGACCTAATCCATCTATCTTAACTGGCAAACAGAGCGTGCTTTCAGCAACCCATCGTCATCCGCACCAAAAGGCGTCTATCGCTTTTGCTTGAAGAAGACCTACGAAGCCTTCATCAAACGTCTCAGTCTTTAGCAGATGAACGATAGACGGGGTAATCCAGTAGTTTATCACGACTGACCTTCCCATTCAGGATTATTTAAACAGTCGAAAATGCCATGAATTTACAGCTCTAGATAGTTTCTCTAGTGCAATGCGGCTATTATTTGATTTACTCCCTCGTCCGATATACACACGTAAATATTTCAGGCAAGTGTTAGTCCATGGGATGTTCAGTGGAGTATCTATACGATCTCTCCACCTTCCACACCACAAGCCTTGACTCTTGCTAAGGTTCATTTTAGCGCCCGCTATACGTTCGTACTGTTCGAAAACAGCACGAGCGACCGGAAAATCTTCATCTCTTGTCACGAAAATTGAAAGGTCATCCGCATATGCCAACATAAGAGGCCTCACATTGGTATATGGTCGATGAACTGAATATTGTCCGAGCATTCGACGAAGTTTCACCAGCGGCTCCAACGAAAAATCATAAAGCATACCTGACAATAGACAGCCCTGTCTGATACCCCGATGAAACGAGATAGGAGCCAGAACCTGTCGTTGATGTTTAATGAAAATCGCTGAATCTCTATAGAGTTTCCCGATGATATCGATCCACCTGGGCGGAAACCCAAATGCCCCGAGTGCAGTCAGGAGATACTCGTGCGAGACTCTATCAAAACCTTTTTGCTGGTAAAGTGAAATCATGGCCATTTGCGTACCTGTCCGTTCATGGTAGGCAAACAATTGTTTGCCTACCACGATTTTATCGTATATACTACGACCAGGAACATAATAGGACTGTTCGGGGTGTATTACCGAAGCAATCACTGAGCGGAGTACCGCCCATAATGCTTTCCAGACGATCTTGTAGTCCACGTTGCATAGGGCTACTGCCCGTCAGTTCCCCATCCTCTGCAAATCCCCTTTCTGTGGTAACAATTGCATAAGAGACCTCCTCCAACTAGAAGGAAAGTCCGAATCTGTCTCAACCTCCGAATTGAATACTAATAAATGCCTGAAAAGTATGAACAATTCTGGAGTGAGGAGGTGAAGTGTGTCGCCTTAGATCCTTTGTCACAGCGATCATATCCTCCAATGTTATTACTGTACCCAGGTGCTCCTTGCTGTCTCCAGAGAAAGTGGGAATATTCTCAAGAAATTGATGAGTGGTCGAGGCTGTTGTCGGCGTCGATTCAGAGTAGAGATTACTCTAGTAGTGTTAAAAATATTCTGAGAGCTGTTGCCTGTTGAGGACTTGTCCAGATCCATCAATTATCGAATCGACTTCACAAGAATCAGTACGTCGTCTAGTTGCCTGGAAGAAATACTCGGTTGGAGAATCGGCTTCACGCAGCCAGCAGATTGGCTGCGCAGCACAAACTCCAAGTTGTGAGACCGGTAAAAAGGCTACATAGGCACTCTATAAACAAAAGATTAGAATGAAAAGTGTAAAATGTATATGAAAAATTTGTCACAATAATTTTCCAAAGTGAAACTTAAGCTAAAGAACAGTAAGGCTCGGCGGGGCGCAGGTGTGGCAAATATTGCATAGCCAATGTGCAAATAAGCATATCGCTCAAGTTGTGTGTATAGTGTGTAGTGTAGTGGGTGAAATTCGTCTCCTGCAGAAGTGTAATGTCTATATCGAACATTTTGGCATGTTCGATAGTACTATGTAGTCTTGTATGAGCACTTAAACCTCCAGTGTTAAGGGACGCTATCTTACACATCCAAAGAGATAAGAAGCTCAAACGATGATGGTATGTCATCTACTGACGAGGAGAATCGGCCAAACGATGCTCCTGAATCAAATCCTCCACCTTCCTATGAAGTCGATCTAACCGAGGTGCATCGTTGTACTTCCTCTACTTCTTGCACTCCTGTGGTAGGAGTTGAAGCTGAGGAAGTAACAACTCTGGCCTCTCCAGCTCCTTTACAAGAATACTCCAGCTTTTATCTGAATTCCTGCTGGGAAAGCATTTCGGAGATCTTCTCCCTAGGAATGGTTTACATACCCTTCGAGATTTCAAATTGGCTACCAGTCGAAATGGTGCTACAACACAACTCGTAGCCACTGAAGCTCGAGAGACAAGTCTCATCCAAACCGGTCATTTCGCAGACCGAAAGCTGTTCGAGAGATGCTTCCGCCTCTCTCACAACAACCTTCGAACCTCGAGCTCCACTATCATCCTCCTCCGCTTTGATGCGACTGGCTTTGCTGGCTCTGGAGGAGGCAGCATCGCCCGGTCCACCTTATTCCTCCTCCTCGTCCTCCTTTTTTACCTACCAGGCTACTCGAATCCTTGTCGGAAGTAGCCGTGTTTTCATGTGCCGACGTGACCCCGTACAGCCAAAGTAGTTTTTGCCTCTGGGACAACTTCAGGCACCTTAACCAATGGCGATATTTTCAATATGTTGGATACAATGATTGCCACCCCTGTGCCTCGGCGAGGGTCAGGTGTGGCAAACATTGCAAAGCCAGTGTGTAAATAAGCATAACGCTCAAGTTGTGTATAAGTGTCTTGGGTGAAATTCATCTCCTGCAGAAATGTAATGTCTATGTCGAACATTTTAACATGTTTGATAGTACTGTGTAGTCTTGTATGAGAACCTAAACCCCTATTGTTAAGAGACGCTAGCTTACACATTCAAAGAGATAAGAAGTTCAAACGATGATGGTTCGACATCTACTTACGGGGAGAATCGGCCAAGCGAAGCTTCTGAATCAACTCCTCCACAGTCCTTCTAATCGAGCTACTTCCTCCTCTTCGTGGACTCCTGTTGTAGGAGTTGAAACTGAGAAAGTAACAGCTCTGGTCTCTCCAGCATCGCCCAGTCCACCTTATTCCTCCTCCTCGTCCTGATTTTCTTACTTACTTTGCTACTCCGCTCCTCGTCGGAAGTAGCCATGCTTTCACGTGCTGGCGTGCCATCATTTATATCTCTTGCCTTTCGGACAACTTCAGGCACTTAGGCACCGGCTGCTCTCAAATATCTGTATAGTGGTTTCCATCGAGGGAACCCGCGGTTCAGCCTTCTTCCCGCTTCTCTTGTGGCAGTCAGCAATAAAATGCCCTTCCAAATTGCAAGCAGGTCATTTCGCTTCGGTGCTGATATCAATCCACTGCCTTGAGCCGGTTATGCTCATGTTAAAGCCACTTGGATGCGTGCTCCCCTTATTTAGAGTGATGGACGCTTCCCGGCTGGTACCTAAAATACCCCGCCCGAGACCCTCGTCCTCAATTTTAATTAGAATTGCGCGAACACTGCAATGAATTTGCCCAAATATCCCTAAGAAATTTAGGAGGTCATCACGACTGGCTCGCATAGGGACCCGTCAAAACACGACATTCGTTCGCTTTTCCCTGAGTGGGAACGGCCCAAGGTGTCTACCATCCACCTTGATGCCCGCAATCATAGGCTTGGTAGTACAATCGCGGGTCGTAGTGTACACCTCAACCATTCCCCCAGCCATTACTCCCATATAGCAGATTGCTCCTCACGAGAGATGACCTAGAAGATTGCTTTCATGTATGCGCTCTGAGGACATCTATTGATGTGAATTGAAAAAAGCCTGTAGACCCACACCGGTCTTAGGCCGAGGCTTGCCTGCGTTGCTGCTAGTGCTGATAGTTCCTGCTTAGAGTGTACCTTCATTGACGAAAGCGGTGGCCAACTCCAACTGTTTTGACATTATGCAAAATTTAAAAAAAAATTATGTTGCCGTGGAAACGAGCAAATTAAATTAAATTACTGTCAGAAATATCACTAGAATTTTTATTTTGAACACTTTTTCACAAATTGTTTCAATATATTTTTATAGAAAATTCACTTCGGACGATTGTTATTGCTGCACACTACCGCCAATGACACTCTTTTACTTGTTTCGCACTTTATTATTACAGTTTTCGCGTTAATTTATCGGAGCTCAATTTGATAAATACTAATAATATGTTTTTTTTATGTATATAAGTCTCTGTAATAAAACGTTATAAAAATGACTTACAATTAACAACAAAGAAAAGTGGCTCTGAAAACAGAAAAAAAATCTAACTGAACCAAGCAACAGAGCAAAAGGCTCAAACAATTGAATAGGACTAAAACAAACAAAAAACAATAAAAAGGCTACATAGGCACAATAAAAACAAAAGATTAGAATGAAAAGAGTAAAAGGTATATGTTAAAATTTTCACAATTATTTTGAAAGAAAAAATT
This sequence comes from Dioctria rufipes, assembly GCA_963924295.1. Classification (NCBI taxonomy): domain Eukaryota; kingdom Metazoa; phylum Arthropoda; class Insecta; order Diptera; family Asilidae; genus Dioctria; species Dioctria rufipes. Next base: position 922,856 of record CAWUPM010001419.1, on the reverse strand, counting down.
TAAAGCCATAGTGAAACTTAAGCTAAACTTAAGTATTGTGCCTACATTGCAGGATAGTGGCAGTTCCAAGAAGAGTTTTCCATGTATATTGACCAAAATAGGTAACATGAATTTTCTTATAAAGACCGAATAAGAAATGTAGAATTTTTGCATAGACAATTTTGTCAAATCCCACTGATACCAGTATAGAGTCCCGCGAGACCAGCCTGTATTATCATAGACCTCTACAAACTGCCCTCATCATCCCTCCAGCTTAGCATATCTAGCAGAGTATTTCTCTTTCCCACAGCACGTGCAATGTTTCCTAAGCGGGGAGAAGCCCCATGGACTAGTGTTGCAAATACTGTGGCCTGCTTTCACCAGCGAAAGACAAGGGCTCCATCCTGCACCGACGATAGTTATTGCCATGTGCAGTTGAATGTGTCTGCGTTCCTTGCCAGATATTCAAAACGTAAACGTCTCTTCAATCTCTCAATGAAGTGGCGTTTAAGTGCTTGTGCGTGATGTTGTGGGTCAGTGTTCTGATTCCCATCTCCGGCTCCCATGTAGTAAAAGTGAATTGTAGATTTGGCCAATATCAACACAAAGCTAGTCAAACTGTACACCAGACTACGAACCTTTGGTCCCCATAGAAACGATGTCTTAGTAATGCCGCAATTCGGGTGTTTTAATCGACACATATCGCGCACCAGTTCCATTAGACTCTGCAAAGCTGGACAAGTGAAGAACCTGTGAAACAAGGTGCATTCACCAGAAAAAACTGTGAAGATCCTTTCAACCCGCCCGGTCAGTATCTGACAACTGATTAGGATACATAAGACTGTGATGAAATAATTTGAATGCTACATCAGCATTTTTGTAACTGGAAGGATAACTGTAGACTAATCTGCAAGTTGTCCCTGCCATCACACCCATATTCACCCCGAGGTGTGTTCGCCATCTGTTGTATCCTGTATACTCTGGAAGTCTTATTAACATAAGCACGTCACGGAGCACACGTGTTGTAAGCGTGCTGAAAGGTGTGTGAGGTGGTCTGTTCAGAAAAAAGGCAACTTCCAACTTGGTGCCAGGGTCACTGGTCCCAAGTTGGCGAAATCTCTCCCGCGCAAACGCAGCCAGGTTGTGTAATTGTTGAGTGTAAGTGTTTATTCGACAGTTTCCAGAGATATCAATGATGTCTCCGAGAACGGTCAGTGTATGCATGTCAGTTTCGAAACCTCGAGCAATAATGAACACTGAATCTATTAATTTAGGATTAAACCTGATTGGAATCGACGCGAATTGCGTGTACCGTAGAGCAATACACTTAAGAAGAAATGCTGGCCTGATTCTGCCCCAGGTCTAAATCGTTGAGATTTGATCCTGTGGCCTGTCACGAGAATAGGGTGGTCGGACAGAGAGCATGTAGTAATATTCCCCTATGTCGATCCCACCCAGTGCATTCACCCACAGTTGAGAAATTAAGGTGTCTCTCTGGCAAAACACTGACTTCAAATTGGCTACCAGCCGAAATGGTGCTACCACACGACCCGTAGCCACTGAAGCTCGAGAGGCAAGTCTCATCTAAACCGCTCATTTAGCAGTCCGAAAACTGTTCGAGAGATGCTTCCGGCTCTCTCACTACAACCTTCAAACCCCGAGCTCCACTATCGTCCTCCTCCGAGTGGGGCCGCTTTGATGCGACTGGCTTTGCTGGCTCTGGAAGAGGCAGCATCGCCCCGTCCATTTTATTCCTCCTCCTCGTTCTCCTTTTCTTACCTGCTAGGCTACTCGGCTCCTCGTCGCAAGTAGCCGTGTTTTGACGTGCTGACGTGGCACCGTTTATAGTGTTAATATTTCTTGCCTCTGGAGCAACTTCAGCCACGTTAGCCACTGGCTGCTCCAAGATAGCTGGTTGAGTGCTGGGAGAAAGTTCCTTCTCTAGAGCCACTGCTATGGCAGTGGTTTCCCTCGAGGGAGCTTTCTGTTCAGCCTTCTTCCCGCTTCTCTTGGGGCAGTCAGCAATAAAATGCCCTACTAAATGGCAAGCATGGCATTTCGCTTCGGTGCTTACATCAATCCAGTGCCTTGAGCAGGATATACTCAAGTAGAAGTTGCTTGGTAGCGTGCACCCCTTATTTATAGTGATGGACGGTCCCAGGCTGGTGCCGAAAATACCCCCGTCCAAGACCCTCGTCCTCAATTTTAATTGGAATGACGCGAACACTGCCATGAACCTTCCCAAATCTCCCTAGGAATTTCAGGAGGTCTTCATGACTGGCTCGCATTGGGACCCGTAAAAACACAACCTTTGTGGTCTTCTTCCAGAGTGGGAACGGCACAAGGTATCTACCATACACCTCGATGCCCGCAAGCATAAGCTTGGTAGCACTTTCGAGGGTCGTGTTATACACTTCGACCACACCCCAGATATTACTCCCATGGAGAATAGCTCCACATGAGAGATGACCTGAAAGATCGCTTTGACGTATGCGCTCTGAGAACATCTATTGATGTGGTCGAGCTTAATACCGTAGCTCTCATGCCGCCACCTCCCGTCGAAAAAAGCCTGTAGACTCGCACCGGTCTTAGGCCGAGGCTTACATGCGTCCGATGGGGCTGGACGAGTATTGATGCCCTTTCCTATAATTTCTATTGCTGATTGGCTGTTGGAATTGCCACTTACCTGTGCATAAGATATCTCTGGAACTAACACCGGGGATCGTGGTTTTGCTGCAGGTCCTGCTGGTGCTGCTGGCTTCTTGCTCGGCCCAGTTAGATTCGCTGAAGACAGTGGTGGCCTCATTATGACTCCACTGGGATTGGCGCAGAGGCCGAAACTTTTGCGACTACTTCCGATAACTTCGGATGTTGTCCTGTTGTTACAGGTGCTACTAGGATAGCAGCCATTGTAGCAGCTGACGTTCCAGTTACTTCTGGGGCATTATGATCTGCCTTGGCTGCAGTCCTCTCCACGGAAGTTGATCCAACCTCTTGTTTTGTGGCCTCTTGATTAGGGCCGTGTATGGCCTTTTCTTTGTGCCCTTGGTTAATTTTTTCGGAAGAAGAAGTCTTATAACTTTTCTTCCTGCTTCCATTTAATTTGGGGGTATCATCAGTCCCCCAGATTCACTGCTGTTTTCACTCATTGTGAGTGAGGCAGCGTAAATTTACCTTTTGTGTTTTTATTCAAACGACTTAATTTTTGATTTAATTTAATTTAATATTTTTCACTTCACAAAATTTTAAAAGTTTCTGTTCGAATCAATCGAAAATATATTACGGTAGCCCCGTTGTCATGGCAACGGCCAAATTAAATGAAATTATATTTTGAAATGTCACTACAATTTTATTTGAAACACTTTTTTTTTACAATTTTGCTGGATTTATTTTATAGATAATCTTCTTCAGATAACTCTGGTTATTGTACACTATTACTGATGGCACTTCTTAATTTTTTCATTACTACTTTTTTGTTTGATTTCTGTGGAGCTACAATTGACGCGTCCGCTCTCTTTGAATTTTTTTTTTTATTTAAATAAGCTCTTTATTTGTTGGCTCTCTGGCTCTTTTAAAAATTTCTTAAAAATATGTGACAAAAGGCTCTACAAAGTGTAAAAAAAGCCGCTAGCTAAACTAAATGGTACAAAATGTCAATAGGGATAAATAATAACATCTAAAACAATTATAACGAATGAACAAGAAAAAATACACAAACAAAAGGAAAACAAACAAGACAAAATTCTCAAAAGAGATTAAAAAACAGATACAAGAATTTTGAAGACGATCTAAAAGATAGACAAAAGATTTAAAAGTCCCAATTTTGACAATTGGGTAAGTGGCAGTTCCAAGAAGTGCCAATTTCCAAAATAATCTAATAAAAATAATGACTTAAACGAACGAATTTCCACAAAAAATTTTGCAATTTAGCACCGAGACCGAAACCGAATTAAAAACTTAATAGCATAACGAACGAAAAATTTGCGCGATACCGTTATAGAGTCCCGCGAGGGCAGCATCTAGTATCATAGGCCTCCACAAACTTCCCTCATCATCCCTCCAGCTTAGCATCTCTAACATAGTACTTGTCCTTCCCACAGCACGTGCAACGATTCCTAAGCGGGCAGAAGGCCCGTGGACTAGTGTTGCAAATGCTGCGGCCTGCTATCAAAAGCGAAAGACAAGAGCTCCGTCCTGCACCGATGATAGTGGTTGACATGTGCAGTTGAATATGTCTGCGTTCGTTTCCAGATATTCAAGACGTAAACATCTCTTCAATCTGTCAACGAAGTGGCGCTTAAGTGCTTCTGCGTGGTGTTGTGGGTCAGTGTTCTGATTCCCATCTCCGGCTCCCATGCAGTACAAGTGAATTGTAGATTTGGCCAGTGTCAACACAAAGCTAATCAAACAGTTCACCCGACTACAAACCTCTGGTCCCATAGAAACGATGTCCTAGTAATGCTGAAATTCGGGTGGATCAACTGACACACATCGTGCACCAGTTCCATCAGTCTCTGTAAAGCTGGACAAGTGAAGAACCTGTGAAACAAGGTGCCTTCCCCAGAACAAACTGTGCAGATCCTCTGAACCTATATGTCTATATGTGACAACTGATTAGGATGCATAATACTGTGATGCAGCAATTTGAATGCTACATCAGCATCTTTGTAACTAGAACGATAACTGTAGACTACTCTGCAAGTTGTCTCTGCCATCACACCCATATTCACCCCGAGGTGTGTTCGCCATCTGTTGTATCCTGTATACTCCGGAGGTCTTACTGACATAAGCACGTCACGGAGCACACGTGGTGTAAGTGTGCTGAAAGGTGTGTGAGGTGGTCTTTCAGAAAAAAGGCAACTTCCAACTTGGTGCCAGGGTCACTGGTCCCAAGTTGGCAAAATCTCTCCCGCGCAAACGCAGCCAGGTTGTGTAATTGTTGAGTGTAAGTGTTTATTCGACAGTTTCCAGAGATATCAATGATGTCTCCAGAGAACGGTCAGTGTGTGCATGTCAGTTTCGAAACCTCGAGCAATAATGAACACTGAATCTATTAATTTAGGATTAAACCTGATTGGAATCGACGCGAATTGCGTGTACCGTAGAGCAATACACTTAAGAAGAAATGCTGGCCTGATTCTGCCCCAGGTCTGAATCGTTGAGATTAGATCCTGTGGCCTGTCACGAGAATAGGGTGGAAAGCATCTTCCAACTTAGTGCCAGGGTCACTGGTCCCAAGTTGGTGAAATCTCTCCCGCGCAGAAGCCGCCAGGTCGTGTAGTTGTGGAGTGTTAGTGTTTATTCCACAGTTTGCAGAGATATCAATAATATGTGCGAGAACTGTCAGTGTATGCGTATCAGCTCCAAAACCTCGGCCAGTACTGATCACTGAATCTATTAATTCAGGATTAAACCTGATTGGAATCGACGCGAATTGCGTGTATTGTAGAGCATTCCAATTGAGGTGACATGCTGGCCTGATTCTGCCCCCGGTCTGAATCGTTGAGATTAGATCCTGTGTCCAGTCTCGAGGATAAGGTGGTCGGACAAAAAGTAGGTAGTAATACTTCCCTATGACGTTCCCTCCCAGTACATTCAGCCACAGTTGTGAAATCAAGGTGTCTCTCTGGCAAAACACTCGTTGGAATGCACGCACTTGGAGACATCTTGATTTCACAACCAAGTGAGTGAACCTAATCCACCTATCTTGACTGGCAGACAGAGCGTGCTTTCAGCAACCCATCGTCTTCCGCACCAAAAGGCGTCTATCGCTTTTGCTTGAAGAAGGCCTACGAAGCCTTCATCAGACGTCTCAGACTTTAGCAGATGAACGATGGACGAGGTAATCAAATAGTTTTTCACGACTGACCTTCCCATTAGGGATAGGGGAAACAGTCGGCTACGCCATGAGTTTACAGCTGTGGAGAGTTTCACATGAGTGATGCGGATATTATTTGATTTAATTTCACGTCCGATATACACACCTAAATATTTCAGGCCAGTATTATTCCATTGGATGTTCAGTGGAGTATCTGTACGATCTCTCCACCTTCCACACCACAAGCCTTGACTCTTGCTAAGGTTAATTTTAGCGCCCGCTATACGTTCGTACTGTTCGAAAACAGCACGTGCGACCGGAAAATCTTCATCTCTTGTCAAGAAAATTGAAAAGTAATCCGCATATGCCAACATAAGAGGCCTCACATTGGTTTATGGTAGATGTACTGAATATTGCCCGAGCATTCGACGAAGATTCACCACTAGCGGCTCCAACGAAATATCATAAAGCATACCTGACAATGGACAGCCCTGTCTGATACCCCGATGAAACGAGATAGGAACCAGAACCTGTCCTTGATGTTTAATCAAAATCGCTGAATCCTTATACAGTTTCCCGATGATATCGATCCACCTGGGCGGAAACCCAAGTGCCTCGAGTGCAGTCAGGAGATACTCGTGCGAGATGCTATCAAAACCCGTTTGGTGGTCAAGTGAAATCATGATCATTTGCGTACCTGGCCGTTCATGGTAGTCAAACAAATGTTTGGCTACCGCGATTTTATCGTAGATACTACGACCACGAACACAATAGGACTGTTCCGGGTGTATTGCCGAAGCAATCACTGAGCGGAGTATCGCCCATAATGCTTTCCAGACGATCTTGTAGTCCACATTGCATAGGGTTACTGGCCTCCAGTTCCCCATCCTCTGCAAATCACTCTTCTTTGGAATCCATCGCATAACAGACCTCCTCCAACTAGAAGGAAAGTCTGAATGTTTCTCAACCGCCGAATTGAAGACTTCCAAATGGTCAGGAATTAATAAATCTCTGAAACGTATGAAGAATTCTGGAGTCAAGCCGTCATAACCAGGTGAATTGTGTCGCCTTAGATCCTTTGTCGCAGCGATCATATCCTCCATTTTGATTACTGTATCCAGGAGCTTCTTGCCGTCTTCAGAGAAAGTGGGAATATTCTCAAGAAATTCATGAGTGGTCGAGGATGTTTTTGACGTCGATTCAGAGTAGTATAGACTACTGTAGTAGTCTCGAATAAATTTTGATAGCAATTGTCCGTTGAGGACTTGCCAGATTCATCGACTATCGATTCGACTTCACAAGAAGCAGTACGTCATCTAGTTGCCTGAAAGAAGTACTCGTTTGGAGAATCGCCTTCCCTCAGCCAGCGTGATTGGCTGCGCAGCACAAACTCCAAGCTGTGCTTGTGAGTTTGTGTTGCTAATCGTTCCTTTATTCTCTTAAAAGAAAAAATCAACTCCGGCTGAGTTGGGAGAAGAGCTGCCACCCGAGATACTTCAGCCAACAAGCTAGAAGCTTGATACCCACTTCGATTGAAATTCGCTTCGATATAAGATCGAATTTGGAGCTTTCCAACATCCCACCATTGTCTGAAGGTTTGGTAAGTACAGTCTGGTTAATCAAGAGATCGACACGATGTATCGATGAGTTTATCTGTATCATACCTACTGAAAGAAGTACGGGGATGCTTTTTATCGATATGCGCTAGTATTTTTGTCTTAGTGCCATGATAACATTCCTTATAAAATTTCTGTTATCTGCGGTGCGTTCAATTTCATCCAGACACTCGATTTTGGTTTGCACTAGTTGATTAATTTTTAAACTACCATTCCAGCAGGCCAAGACGCGTTTACAGCTCAGATGGACACAAAGTATCGCACTTGCTATAAATATTCTGTTTTAATTTTGGCTGCTGACCAGAGATTACACCTCTTTGCGCACGTAAATATTTTAATTCTTCTTGTGGCTGAGTCACCCTTATCACCTGATGAACTCATTTTTATTACTTGTAGAAAGAGGATAATAAATTAATTGATGTCGGCAAATTATGAATAATGAATTAAGCAAACATTAAAAAATGACTTGCTTTATTTGTGATGTTCCGCTTCGATTATTATTATTAAACGTAATCTGTACATTTGATGCAGTTGGTGTTCAAGGCGACAATAGAATATTATTGATGATAACTATGCAATGCATGGCTCCTATTTACTTAACTATGAGCACACAGACACGTGGAATATGCAATCCAATTATATTAGACAAAGCAGCACAATCTTTGTCTCGAAAATATTCGATAATTTTTTGTCACGATTTTATTCAGTAATCTATATCATTTTAAGGCCACATTAAAAAAAAAAAGAACAAATATTGCGGGAATTTCCAGGGAGAATTATTGCCCACTAAGAAAGTCAGGCCACGAAACCAAAGGTCTCACTTTATACGTTTGTCCGGAAAAGTAGTTTGCTTACGAAATCAGCGGGATTATGCTCGGTCTAAATATGATTCCAATTATAGTCCCTAGATAGTTGGATTCTTGACACTATGTTCGCTGCTAATACAATTTGTTTTATTTAAGATTGTAGAGAATCAATATATGGTTACGACCGTGGCCTTAGTTCGTGTATAATGTAGCGTATACCCCCTTACGCTACTTTTGTTTGGCTTCTCTACGTCGGTAGAGAAAACCCCATGATTTCCCAGGGTATATAATTTAATAAAATTTAGCTATTTCCGAGAAGTAGCCCTATGCTACTTCTCCATATGAGAAAATTCCTGAAAATTTAAAATTTATTTATTTTCAAGAAGTAGCCCTATGCTACTTCTTCATATTAGAAAAGTCCTGAAAAATTAAAAAATTGTATATTATCGAGAAGTAGACCTATGCTACTTCTCCATATGAGAAAATTCCTGCAAATTCAAAATTTATTTACTTTCAAGAAGTAGCCCTATGCTACTTCTTCATATTAGAAAAGTCCTGAAAAGTTAAAATTTATTTATTTTCAAGAAGTAGCCCAATGCTACTTCTTCATATTAGAAAATTCCTGAAAAAATTAAAAAATTATATATTTTCACGAAGTAGCCCTATGCTACTTCATCATGTAAAAAAAAAAAATAAATTTCCTGAAAATATAAAGATATATGTATACATACCCGCATTCAAGTCCAGATCTAAAAGAAACAACAACAACAGCAGAATATTTTTCATTCGAAAAATTATAAAATGTGCAAAATGAGCACAAAATACAATTTTTCGGACAAAACTTACCGCTAGTCCACCACATCAAAGCGACGAAAACGGCAATTCGCCTAGCGGTAATACATCGCATGATACCATCATGCAATGTATTGCAGTGGGTCCACAAATGCAAAAAAATTCCGAGAAAATTTTGCTCGAAATCAAAATATTCTTTCTACCTAGAAAGAATACACACACACCCGTACCCAGGCAATAGCACTAGCGCTAACTTGCCTTTAAAACTCACAAAAAGTGAAAAATGTTCGCTTAGCGGTGGGCACAAAACACACGAACCGAGCCGGTGTTGAACGAAGCCGCTCGTCGGTCGGTCGGTCGGGAGACAGAACGGGTATGGTAAGCGAGTGGCAAGGAAGATGAGTGGAGTAGGCAGTGAAGATCTTTTCGGGCAGTTTTTGCTTGACTTTGAACCAGAGCGGTCGCAGAAGAAGAATTTGAGTCTGGATTTTTTTTGTTTAAAATCAGCATATAGAAGTTTTTTTTTTGAAAACATTACCTGCGTGGCAGTAAATTTAAAAAACATTTGTGCTTCAGTTTTTCGGCAAATATTTTACCTGCGTGCCAGTAAATTTCCTCCAAATGAATTGTTGTGAGTTTCTGCAATAAGAAAGAAAAGTGCGTAAATTTCAAAGCATTTGTGCTTTAGTTTTTTTTGAAAATATTACCTGCGTGGCAGTGACTTTCTCCGAATGTAGTAATACGATTTCCTGCAATTAGGCAAATAAAAGGTGTGAAGATTTTAAACTTTCTTTGTGCAAATATTTTACCTGCGTGCCAGTAAATTTCCTCCAAATGAATTGTTGTGAGTTTCTGCAATAAGAAAGAAAAGTGCGTAAATTTCAAAGCATTTGTGCTTTAGTTTTTTTTGAAAATATTACCTGCGTGGCAGTGACTTTCTCCGAATGTAGTAATACGATTTCCTGCAATTAGACAATTAAAAGGTGTGAAGATTTTAAATTTTCTTTGTGCAAATATTTTACCTGCGTGCCAGTAAATTTCCTCCAAATGAATTGCTGTGAGTTTCTGCAATAAGAAAGAAAAGTGCGTAAATTTCAAAGCATTTGTGCTTTAGTTTTTTTTTAAAACATTACCTGCGTGGCAGTAAATTTAAAAAAAACATTTGTGCTTCAGTTTTTCGGCAAATATTTTACCTGCGTGCCAGTAAATTTCCTCCAAATGAATTGTTGTGAGTTTCTGCAATAAGAAGGAAAAGTGCGTAAATTTCAAAGCATTTGTGCTTTAGTTTTTGAAAACATTACCTGTGTGGCAGTGACTTTCCCCAAATGTATTAGTACGATTTACTGCGAATAAAAGAAAAGGGAAAGTGCGGAGATTTAAAATCATCTATGCTTCAGTTTTTTTTTCTGAAATATCTTACCTGCGTGGCAGTGACTTTCCTTCAGGCAAAGTGAGACGAGTTTCTGCAATGAAGAGAAAAGTGTGAGAATTTTAGATTTCCTTTTTTTTTTTTATTATCTTATCTGTGCGGTAGTGACTTTTCCTGTAAGTGTACTGACACGACTTAGTCTTTGTTGCGAGCAGTTGCTTTAATATTTACCTGTGTGGGTTGGAAGTTTAACTCGTCGAAACAGACGTTCAAATCTTGATTCGCCTGTATACGACCGGTTTTAAAAAAAAAAAAAAAAAACAATGAATTAAATCTAGTGTAAAGTACATGATTAATTTGTAAGTGGTGTTGTCCACAAGTGACTGTAATAATTCTGTAATAAGTAGTGCTAATACGTAACCTTAATAACGCTGAAAGAAACCTTTATTGTAAAAAAGGAAGAAAATAAAACGATAATATATAACGACTAATAAATATCCGAAAGCACCCTAAAGAGGTGAAAAGGAAAAAAAAAGAGCCCAATGAGCCCACACAATTGCATAAACAGCAGCAGTTTCATCATAGGGTGCACCCTTTCAGCAGTGCGGATCGTGTCAGCGAGGGAAGTATCTAGTTATTTACTACAACCCGCCCCGAAGTACCCAGGAGGGTTCCAGGTTCATTTTGAAATATTTTTTTGCGTTATAATTAAATTGCTTCTTTCTTTGTTCCTACATATATAGGACAGTAGTACTAAATTAGTTAAACTTATATATATTTTTTTTTTATGAATTATTTCACATTCAGTAACCTTCCACGGTTCTGTAGTTATAAGCCTAGCTAGTAGGGACTAGGGTTGGGCTAGTGTTCGTAAGCGAAATAAGACTGTCAAAGAATTGTATGAGAAGCCTCACGTGGCCGCCTTCAAGGCATTAAACACTAGGGTCAATAATCAAGATTTGAAAAGCATTTTTCTTTTACATATACATATCCATAAATCCCCTTCTTTTTCTCTGGGATCTCCAGCATTTATAGGAACAGTCCGCCTCGTGGATTCTAAACGATACGTATATACTCGTCATTGCACTTTTCTCTCATCGCCGTCGGTTACGTCGCCACATTAGTTGGTCATCATACATTGGTCTAAAAAAAAAAAAAAAACAGCATGACCGAATAAATTTTCACCTTGCGGAGGGGTGACGGGATGACGGGGCGGTAAGCGACCATCTAGCACAAGCACAAACATGGGGCTAAGCAATTTCTTTGTTATGTATACGGCTTTGGAGGCTTAGCCAGGGTGGATGGGGGCGATTGGGCCCAGTATAACCCAAAGCCGGGGTCTCACCAACATCGGAGATCCCCCTCTCAGCTCTCACTCTCTCTCTCATCATTCATCTTCCAGCGTTGAAAATTCTCCGGGTGAATTGGCACTTGTTCGGCGTTGCTGAGGTCTTCTATTCCCTTTTACTGTGCTGCATTGGATAAAGTAAATTTTGTTTCTCCTTTACAGGCTTTTAGGTTCTACCAGGAATCTGGATATTTATAGATCTTTTTCCATTTTCTTTGTTTTTACTGTCCGTCTGTCCGTCTGCAGTCACGACTACAATCTCTTTCTCTTTTTATCCGTCCGTCTGTCTGGTCAGTTATTCGGTTCATTATGCACAGCTTAACAAGCATTGAAGGGATGTGGGTGGCAAGAACCACCCCAAGCCGGCTGATCGCTAGCGGCATACTCGCTGTGCAGCCACCCACGCATATCCCGGACATGATTTTGTAACAAAGAGTTGTCGGATGCAGTATCTATCTACACCCAGGTAAAGTGGATGCAGGTAGATCTGTCGACTGACAAGCTTGCGTTACAAATGGCGCCCAAGTTTTGGTTTTTTTTTGGCCTTTAGTCAAGCTTCTCTTGACTAAAGCGCAATTACTATTTCAATGATTTTTTCTGGCCGCCCATTTGTGTTACAAATGGCGCCCAAATTCGGTTTTTTTTTCGGCCTTTAGTCAAGCTTCTCTTGACTAAAGCGCAATTACTATTTCAATGATTTTTTCTGGCCGCCCATTTGTGTTACAAATGGCGCCCAAATTTGGTTTTTTTTCGGCCTTTAGTCAAGCTTCTCTTGACTAAAGCGCAATTACTATTTCAATGATTTTTTCTGGCCGCCCATTTGTGTTACAAATGGCGCCCAAAACAGGTTTTTTTTTCTTGCACTTATTTAAGCTTCACTTGACTAAGGTGCAACTGCAAATTTCAGTATTATTTCTGGTCGCCCATTTGTGTTACAAATGGCGCCCAAGTTTGGTTTTTTTCGGCCTTTAGTCAAGCTTCTCTTGACTAAAGCGCAATTACTATTTCAATGATTTTTTCTGGCCGCCCATTTGTGTTACAAATGGCGCCCAAATTTGGTTTTTTTTTTCGGCCTTTAGTCAAGCTTCTCTTGACTAAAGCGCAATTACTATTTCAATGATTTTTTCTGGCCGCCCATTTGTGTTACAAATGGCGCCCAAAGGTTGTTATTTTTGGCTTTAGTCAAGCTTCTCTTGACTAAAGCGCAATTACTATTTCAATGATTTTTTCTGGCCGCCCATTTGTGTTACAAATGGCGCCCAAAGGTTGTTATTTTTGGCTTTAGTCAAGCTTCTCTTGACTAAAGCGCGATTTTATTATTTCAAGATTAATTTCTGATATTTCTGGTCGCCCATTTGCGTTACAAATGGCGCCCAAACATGGGTTTTTTTTGGCCTTTAGTCAGGCTTCTCTTGACTGAAGTGCAATCAATATTAAGTATTCCGATTCAAACTCTGGATTCAGGTTTCGCTGTAAAATTTCAATTCTTGATTTTTCTGGCCGCCCATTTGTGTTACAAATGGCGCCCAAGCTAGGTTTTTTTTTCTTGCACTTATTTAAGCTTCACTTGACTAAGGTGCAACTGCAAATTTCAGTATTATTTCTGGTCGCCCATTTGTGTTACAAATGGCGCCCAAATTTGGTTTTTTTTTCGGCCTTTAGTCACGCTTCTCTTGACTAAAGCGCAATTACTATTTCAATGATTTTTTCTGGCCGCCCATTTGTGTTACAAATGGCGCCCAAACAGGGTTTTTTCTTGCACTTATTTAAGCTTCACTTGACTAAGGTGCAACTGCAAATTTCAGTATTATTTCTGGTCGCCCATTTGTGTTACAAATGGCGCCCAAACTTCTCTTGACTAAATGGTAATTATTATTGTCGTAATCAATTCTGGTCGAACTTTGACTTATATTTTATTTTTTTCTTTGTATTATTTCTGGTCGCCCATTTGTGTTACAAATGGCGCCCAAGTTAGGTTTTTTTTTCTCCGGTCTTTAGTCAGGCATCACTTGGCTAAAGTACAATTACCATTTCACATTTAACTTTTGATATTTCTGGTCGCCCATTTGTGTTACAAATGGCGCCCAAGTTGGTATTTTTTTTTCTTCTTCTCTTTCTCTTCGCATTTAGTCAAGCTTCTCTTGACTAGAATGCAACTGCGTTTTCAATGTTATTTCCTCATTTTTTCTTTGTGTTAGTATCACTATTAGAACTTTTCTTGTTTTGGTAAGACCTCAGTATGTTTTAAGCTGACGCAAGTGATTGGCCTGGCGTATACAAGGTGCTGGGTCTACGTAGACCTCTTCTTGCTTCTGTGGGGTGCGTTACTCCCATGATAGCTCCCTTTTGGCTCTCGTTAGGCTTGGTCTTTGTATGGCGGCTGGGTCGCTCGGCTATGGTCCCCGCTGCATGTTTGGTAGCTAGTTACCTTCGGTCAAGTCAAAATGGTTTTCGAGCTCAAGTTTTTTTTTGTTGAAGTGCTTGTCTCTTCGGTGGCCGACGAGCTTTGTGCGCAACGCGTACCATCCTGGAAGCCAAGCTTTGGTTCGCGGCTACTGAAGAGCTGACCACACGATGCAGGCCTGCCTGAGGAACCGCACGGCTGTTCCGGTTAAACAAGTTGATGAACGACGTTCATCCATTGTGACCTTGTCCTTGTTGATTTGATGCAGCTTGGCAGTTCTGATGACTCGAATTCTGCTTTCACCATCTGTGGCTTCGCGCTTGCGTGGCGCTCCGCTCCCATGACTCTGTTTGGAGCTGCTTCGATCATTCTGACGGGAGGATGGCTGTTGAGCATCCTCTAGATTGGTATCCGACTTGGAGTGATCGATGCATTTCCGAGGCGGTGTTCTTGGAGCGGAGTCCCACGCGAGGTGAAGTCAGTTGATTTCCTGCTTTGTTTTGTTATTAGTCCCCATGAACCTTCCCTATTTAAAGTGATGAGAGGCTAAGTCGATTAGTGGTTGATGAACGTTGTATGCGACGCATACTGATCGAATTAAATTTCCGTTCACTTCTGTTGGTTCCAGGAAGAAGTCCGTATTATCGTTTATTTTGGAGTTACTCATTACTATTTGGAGATTTTTTTTTTGCATTATCTTTATCATTATAATACCTAGTTACCGTATCGCATCTTGGATCTTATTCTTAATTTATCGTTATAGTATTTCGGTTATCGTAGCTTATTTTAGGTATTAGATTTCCAGTATCATTGTCTATCTCATGACAGTTATCTTGAGGTTAACTACTAACCTCCATGTTAGCTTAGGTATAGCTGCATCGTGTCTTAAGTTTTAAGACTTTATGATTATCTTAGCGTATGTTAGGGCTGTTACTTTATAGGTACTTTTGAGTTGAGTTAGGATATAGGAATTTAGTTATCATTGAAATAGGTTAGTCATCGATTCCTCATAGTCAGGGACGCCTGCTATTTGGGTTATCCTCATATCAATGGGTTTTTTTTTACCCCAATTATCGCATCGCACCTTAGCGGATATCGTGGATATCCATATCGTGTGTTAGTTTTTTGCTTAATATAGTAGTATACCGCACAACTGACCTAGTGCTTGCTCCGTTAGCTTGTTAGTGTCTTGGATACTATGGTATAGCTGACATCAGTTTATTTTAGTTATTCATATCTCGTCCCAGATATATTGTATCTTAATCGAGCTGGTATTCCGATTATCGGTAGGTTGTGTCAGAGTCTTCTTGCAGTTTAGCTAGGTTACTTCTATCGTACCTCAGTTGTCTTTAGTATAGTTATCGGTTTCTTCTATATATATATACACATTTTTTTTTTTTTTTTTTGCGTATCTAAATATGATATTGTATCGCGCATATCGCTTAGTCTTGCAGTCATCTTAGTATAAGTTATCTTTTGCTAAATGTAGTTAGTATATTGCATAGATATCTTTAGGATATCGTGGGTACTTTCAAAAAACTCCTTGCCTTAGCGATTATCGTGAGTAGTATTGTCTTGGATGATAGTTACTACATCCGAGCTTTTGTAACTAGTATAGTCATTAGTAGTTATTCCAGTCTAGCTCAGGTAGCTATGTGGGCATTTGAATAGCGTCGTGGTAGGACTACCATCATGTTATCTTAGTTTTTAGATTTTTACCGCCGCTATTATGTTATGGTTAGGCTATTGTAAGGTTTATTTGGGTTTTGCGTTAGTTAGATAAGATTATTAGAAAGTATGGATTTGTTAGTTTAATCTTACCATAGTTTGTTTAGATTAGTTTTCGATTTTGGTTTTTTTTTCGGGTTAGTTGTTTATCGAAGTAGGATGAATATATCTTATACATTGAGGTTGTTTCTTTTTAATTTATACCATATTACATCACCGCTACGGCTTCTTACCTGAGTACCAGCAGTCACTTGATCACCGACCTCCCACCTTTCCTTGATTAGTTGACTTCAGTCTCTTGCCAAGTTGATGAACGATGTTCATCCTTCTCGATTTTTATCCTTGACTAAGAGAGTGCTTGTCACCATCATACAAATGTGAGACGGAAACCTTCAAGTTCCGATCTTTGACATTGCAGTCCCTTCCCAACTGAATAAATTTCCCCTGTTCGAGATTACAATTAGTATAGATTGACCGAAGGTTTAACCGATTAGGCCGATTCTAAGAGTTAACACCTTAATGAGTGGACGACGGAGAGTGCAGAGGGAGAGGGAGAGAGAGGTAAAGAGAGAAACATTTTTTTTTTTTTTTTTTCATATTTGTTTTCAGCAGTGGCTGAAATTTATTTCTTTTGTTGTGTGGATCGTCTTGTCGTCGCGTCGTCCCGTCATGTCGACATCGTTGCTTTTTTTTTATTTTATTCGAGTATCGTTGACTTATAGTTGGATAGTTTGTTATATTTATTTATTTTGTTCTTGTTGTCAAGATAACAGCGGCCAATTGCAGGTAGCGTCATATTTCCGTGTCTTGGATCGGTTTTTCACTGTCAATTTCACTGTCGCGTTTTTTTTTCCTCGATGTTTTAATGTTATTGGTATTAGACTATATTCCTAGTCGGGTTGTCCAGCTGACAACCTCGTTTTATCTTGTGAATGGTCATTATAGGTTAAGTTTTAATTTCCTTCTCGTAGGTAAGCACGCAGTAGTACTATTCCTTCCAGGATGCCTTCAGTGAGTTATCTCTTTTGGTAAATGTTTTTTTTTTCTCAGTACAGTCGTAAGTGTTAGATTAGATCTCGGTAGCCCTAAGAAGGCATCCGGCAAGCTTCACTTGTGAACTGCAGGTTATCGCAAACCCTCTTACTACTTCTCCAGTGGTGGGTGATAAATCTTTTTCATTTTGGTTACTAACCCCTTCTGGGTTAGCCTTCATCTGAAGGATTTTACTTTCCTGTCCTTTCTTCAATTTTCTTCAAATTAAGGAGTGTCATAGCGGTAGCGAGTGCGGAGGGAGTCTTAGCGAGTTTTTGTATATAATGTATTATCTCTAAACTATCACGTTTAGATGGTCTTAGTCTTTCGTACTAGCCCCTTCTGGGTAAGCCTTCACCTGAAGGATTTTACTTTCCTGTCCTTTCTTCCATTTTTCTTCAAATTAAGGAGTGTCATAGCGTTAGCGAGTGCGGAGGGAGTCTTAGCGAGTTTTTGTATATAATGTATTATCTCTAAACTATCACGTTTAGATGGTCTTAGTCTTTCGTACTAGCCCCTTCTGGGTTAGCCTTCACCTGAAGGATTTTACTTTCCTGTCCTTTCTTCAATTTTCTTAGAGCTTGAACCCGCTTGCTGCATCCCGCGGGACTTCCGTCATCCTGAGTGAGTTGATAGATGAATTCTATCTGTTACGAAACGATTTCCTCGCTTGGGACTGGGGTGGATTTCCGGGATGTCGCGACCGGATTCAGCCGAACACAGAACGCTGAGTAGCGGCATTTCACCGACGAAGTCGTAGTCTCGAGCCAAACATTCCCGCACCCAATAAACCGGTCGCTACACCTCTTCCTGGTCAGCTCATTGGACAAGTCGAGTTGATAGACGACGTCTATCTATAGATCAGTCCTCACTCGTCCAAGACGAACTGGAATCAGGGTCGCAGATGGGACCTGATTTCTCAATAATTTAGGGTATTGTGTATGCCCGGCTTGAGACTCTTGTGGGTCGTCCCCACGTTGGGCGCGTGGTGAGTGAATCTATTCCCTTTTAGGGCGTATCCTGACATACGTCTCGTGTCAAAGCCCGGCATGAGACTCTATTCTCGGTGGGTCGTCCCCACGCTGTAGCGTATACCCCCTTACGCTACTTTTGTTTGGCTTCTCTACGTCGGTAGAGAAAACCCCATGATTTCCCAGGGTATATAATTTAATAAAATTTAGCTATTTCCGAGAAGTAGCCCTATGCTACTTCTCCATATGAGAAAATTCCTGAAAATTTAAAATTTATTTATTTTCAAGAAGTAGCCCTATGCTACTTCTTCATATTAGAAAAGTCCTGAAAAATTAAAAAATTGTATATTATCGAGAAGTAGACCTATGCTACTTCTCCATATGAGAAAATTCCTGCAAATTCAAAATTTATTTACTTTCAAGAAGTAGCCCTATGCTACTTCTTCATATTAGAAAAGTCCTGAAAAGTTAAAATTTATTTATTTTCAAGAAGTAGCCCAATGCTACTTCTTCATATTAGAAAATTCCTGAAAAAATTAAAAAATTATATATTTTCACGAAGTAGCCCTATGCTACTTCATCATGTAAAAAAAAAAATAAATTTCCTGAAAATATAAAGATATATGTATACATACCCGCATTCAAGTCCAGATCTAAAAGAAACAACAACAACAGCAGAATATTTTTCATTCGAAAAATTATAAAATGTGAAAAATGAGCACAAAATACAATTTTTCTGACAAAACTTACCGCTAGTCCACCACATCAAAGCGACGAAAACGGCAATTCGCCTAGCGGTAATACATCGCATGATACCATCATGCAATGTATTGCAGTGGGTCCACAAATGCAAAAAAATTCCGTGAAAATTTTGCTCGAAATCAAAATATTCTTTCTACCTAGAAAGAATACACACACACCCGTACCCAGGCAATAGCACTAGCGCTAACTTGCCTTTAAAACTCACAAAAAGTGAAAAATGTTCGCTTAGCGGTGGGCACAAAACACACGAACCGAGCCGGTGTTGAACGAAGCCGCTCGTCGGTCGGTCGGTCGGGAGACAGAACGGGTATGGTAAGCGAGTGGCAAGGAAGATGAGTGGAGTAGGCAGTGAAGATCTTTTCGGGCAGTTTTTGCTTGACTTTGAACCAGAGCGGTCGCAGAAGAAGAATTTGAGTCTGGATTTTTTTTGTTTAAAATCAGCATATAGAAGTTTTTTTTTTGAAAACATTACCTGCGTGGCAGTAAATTTAAAAAACATTTGTGCTTCAGTTTTTCGGCAAATATTTTACCTGCGTGCCAGTAAATTTCCTCCAAATGAATTGTTGTGAGTTTCTGCAATAAGAAAGAAAAGTGCGTAAATTTCAAAGCATTTGTGCTTTAGTTTTTTTTGAAAATATTACCTGCGTGGCAGTGACTTTCTCCGAATGTAGTAATACGATTTCCTGCAATTAGGCAAATAAAAGGTGTGAAGATTTTAAACTTTCTTTGTGCAAATATTTTACCTGCGTGCCAGTAAATTTCCTCCAAATGAATTGTTGTGAGTTTCTGCAATAAGAAAGAAAAGTGCGTAAATTTCAAAGCATTTGTGCTTTAGTTTTTTTTGAAAATATTACCTGCGTGGCAGTGACTTTCTCCGAATGTAGTAATACGATTTCCTGCAATTAGACAATTAAAAGGTGTGAAGATTTTAAATTTTCTTTGTGCAAATATTTTACCTGCGTGCCAGTAAATTTCCTCCAAATGAATTGCTGTGAGTTTCTGCAATAAGAAAGAAAAGTGCGTAAATTTCAAAGCATTTGTGCTTTAGTTTTTTTTGAAAACATTACCTGCGTGGCAGTAAATTTAAAAAAACATTTGTGCTTCAGTTTTTCGGCAAATATTTTACCTGCGTGCCAGTAAATTTCCTCCAAATGAATTGTTGTGAGTTTCTGCAATAAGAAGGAAAAGTGCGTAAATTTCAAAGCATTTGTGCTTTAGTTTTTGAAAACATTACCTGTGTGGCAGTGACTTTCCCCAAATGTATTAGTACGATTTCCTGCGAATAAAAGAAAAGGGAAAGTGCGGAGATTTAAAATCATCTATGCTTCAGTTTTTTTTTCTGAAATATCTTACCTGCGTGGCAGTGACTTTCCTTCAGGCAAAGTGAGACGAGTTTCTGCAATGAAGAGAAAAGTGTGAGAATTTTAGATTTCCTTTTTTTTTTTATTATCTTATCTGTGCGGTAGTGACTTTTCCTGTAAGTGTACTGACACGACTTAGTCTTTGTTGCGAGCAGTTGCTTTAATATTTACCTGTGTGGGTTGGAAGTTTAACTCGTCGAAACAGACGTTCAAATCTTGATTCGCCTGTATACGACCGGTTTTAAAAAAAAAAAAAAAACAATGAATTAAATCTAGTGTAAAGTACATGATTAATTTGTAAGTGGTGTTGTCCACAAGTGACTGTAATAATTCTGTAATAAGTAGTGCTAATACGTAACCTTAATAACGCTGAAAGAAACCTTTATTGTAAAAAAGGAAGAAAATAAAACGATAATATATAACGACTAATAAATATCCGAAAGCACCCTAAAGAGGTGACAAGGAAAAAAAAAAAAGAGGCCAATGAGCCCACACAATTGCATAAACAGCAGCAGTTTCATCATAGGGTGCACCCTTTCAGCAGTGCGGAACGTGTCAGCGAGGGAAGTATCTAGTTATTTACTACAACCCGCCCCGAAGTACCCAGGAGGGTTCCAGGTTCATTTTGAAATATTTTTTTGCGTTATAATTAAATTGCTTCTTTCTTTGTTCCTACATATATAGGACAGTAGTACTAAATTAGTTAAACTTATATATATTTTTTTTTTATGAATTATTTCACATTCAGTAACCTTCCACGGTTCTGTAGTTATAAGCCTAGCTAGTAGGGACTAGGGTTGGGCTAGTGTTCGTAAGCGAAATAAGACTGTCAAAGAATTGTATGAGAAGCCTCACGTGGCCGCCTTCAAGGCATTAAACATTAGGGTAAATAATCAAGATTTGAAAAGCATTTTTCTTTTACATATACATATCCATAAATCCCCTTCTTTTTCTCTGGGATCTCCAGCATTTATAGGAACAGTCCGCCTCGTGGATTCTAAACGATACGTATATACTCGTCATTGCACTTTTCTCTCATCGCCGTCGGTTACGTCGCCACATTAGTTGGTCATCATACATTGGTCTAAAAAAAAAAAAAAAAACAGCATGACCGAATAAATTTTCACCTTGCGGAGGGGTGACGGGATGACGGGGCGGTAAGCGACCATCTAGCACAAGCACAAACATGGGGCTAAGCAATTTCTTTGTTATATATACGGCTTTGGAGGCTTAGCCAGGGTGGATGGGGGCGATTGGGCCCAGTATAACCCAAAGCCGGGGTCTCACCAACATCGGAGATCCCCCTCTCAGCTCTCACTCTCTCTCTCATCATTCATCTTCCAGCGTTGAAAATTCTCCGGGTGAATTGGCACTTGTTCGGCGTTGCTGAGGTCTTCTATTCCCTTTTACTGTGCAGCATTGGATAAAGTAAATTTTTTTTCTCCTTTACAGGCTTTTAGGTTCTACCAGGAGTCTGGATACGTTTATAGATCTTTTTCCATTTTCTTTTTTTTTACTGTCCGTCTGTCCGTCTGCAGTCACGACTACAATCTCTTTCTCTTTTTATCCGTCCGTCTGTCTGGTCAGTTATTCGGTTCATTATGCACAGCTTAACAAGCAGGTAAAGTGGATGTTGGTTGATCTGTCGACTGACAAGCTTGCGTTACAATAAAAGGCAATATTTCAGAATTCATTCAATATTCATTTCTCTATTTAACTTTACTATTTACTCTAATAAATTCACAAATAATTATCAAACCAACTCTTTCTCATTATCGCTAGTACTGTACGTATAATTATTAAAATCCATATAGCTTACTTCGTTCACTTCACTGTCTGACATAAAACTTGCCTCCTGGATGTGAGTAGCGCCGTATTTATACTCTACAAATTATCCAAGAAGCTACCTGAATTCCATTCTCCGAACCCAAAGTTTACTAGGATGTCACTAAACTAAAGTTGCTTTAATTCTCAACAGATGTCGCTTGTATCACTTTGTGGCGCGTAACACTGCCCCATTCTTAAAACTGTTTGTCCCGAACACGGTCGCTACAGTATTGACGCAAACGATCCAGTTGAACAATTTTCCTTTTGCCTCTTACTAGTTACACTATGGCGTTTCTGGACCACTTTTTCCATACAAAAATTTTGCGGTTAATTCCAACTATTTTGGTGGAGTGGTTTACGTCACAAGGCCTGCCTGGGGAATTCATTTCCTACCGTCTGGCTGACCAGGAGATGTCATTTGGTCTTGACAGCGCCCTAGTGGCATTGGCCGGTACTACCCCATCATGCTCCGTTACTACGGTTTTCTTGGATTGATATGTGGTACGTCTAAATATAGGCTTTTTTATTATGATTTTTCTTGACGGCCTAAAAGTAGGCTTTTGGTTTTGAAATAATATTAGTAATAATTAAACTTAACGCTAGGAAATTTTTGTTCATGCCAACGGATTCTAGATGGTTGGGGTGGGTGTATTAGGGGGATAGAATTTTAATCAGAAATCCTCCACGGGCTCTGGTTTTCGAGATATTAGCTACTTTACCTTTTCAGATATAGTTAATATTATTAATAATTCAAGATACTTAGGACAGTTTTGTTCATGTCAATAGATTCTGGAAGGTGTTAATGGTTAAGGGGGTTAGAGGGGAATAAATTTTTTTAGAAATCCTCTACGAGTTATGGTTTTCGAGATACTGGATATATACCTGGGTATATACCTTTTTAGATATAGTTAATATTAGTAATAACTCAAGCTTTTTTGGCTCATGGGGTTGCTGCGCTTAAATATAGCCATTTTCAGGTCGGTTTTGAAGTTATATTAGTAATAATTAAAAGTTAATAGTAGGAAATTTTTGTTCATGCCAATAGATTCTAGATGGATGGGGTGTGGGTATTAGGGGGATAAAATTTTCATCAGGAATCCTCTACGGGCTCTGGTTTTCGAGATAATAGGGATTTTACCTTTTCAGATATAGCTAATATAATTAATAATTCAAGCAACTTAGATAGTTTTGCTCATGCCAATAGATTCTAGAAAGTGTTACGGCGGGGGGTGTAAATTTTTTGTTAGAAATCCACTACGGGCTATGGTTTTCGAGATATCAGCAATTTTAACTTTTTAGATATAGTTAATATTAGTAATAATTCAAGTGGTTTTGCTCATGGGGTTGCTGCGCCTAAATATAGCCTTTTTTCAGGTTGGTTTTGAATTTATAGTAGTAATAATTAAAGTTAATAGTAGGAAATTTTTGTTCATGTCAATGGATTCTAGATCGTTGGGGTTGGAGTATTATGGGGATAAAATTTTCATCAGAAATCCTCTACGCCCTCTGGTTTTCGAGATATTACCGATTTTACCTTTTCAGATATAGTTAATATTATTAATAACTAAAGTTAGCCTGGGGAATTGTAGATATCAGCATGATGTCGCCTTGGATTTGCTGTTTTCTTACTTGAATATTTCTTAGCGAGGAATTTGTAGATATCAGAAGTTCTGGATCACTTTCTATGGGGGTTCTGGGTATCAAATATTAAATGTATACCAAACATTAGGCATGCCTCCCCTGTTTATGGCGTAATTTGATATCACCGCTGTAAAGAAATTTGCATTTAAGCTGTGTAAACTTCCTGTTTACAAATTCATATTTTAGCTGAATGCATGCACACCTGTGTAAACAAATTTAAGCAATATCAGCACATTCATTCTTTTCATGAAATTTGATACCATACTTCCTGTAGGCAGCCAATAATTTTATTATTCCAAGAATTTTACTGATCGAAACGTTTCATTGGAATTCGCATAAAGTAAACAAATTTTCACATTTTTTTTTATCTTGAAATGCATTCATGTAAACAATCACACTCATATTTGCAAATTCGAGCTGCAGAATAAAGTAATCAAATTAATTTGAATCATTTATGTTTTTCTTTGTTTATCGTGTAATTCGATATCATCTCAGCCTGTAAGCAAATTCGTTGGAATTTATCCTCTGCAATGATTATTGTAGCAGCAGGATCATTCATGTTTAAAAACCGTTCCTATAAAAGCCCAAGCAAACTCTTGGGAAGCATCGGTTTGTTTTAGTGAGTCTCAGTGATAGTTTAAAAACATACAAAAAAAAGTTCTGAAATAATTAAAAACTTGCGGAAGGATGTGTCAAAGTTTTTAACAAATTCAGTGAATAAAGACTATATTGTTAAAAAGTGCAATAGAAACATGCATAAATTTCAAGTTGCATTTCGGAAGTGCAATAAGAGTGCTAGGAAACGACATTTCGAGAGCTGTCTTGAGCAAATTAAAGCATTGAGAGCGCTATGGAGAGCTCCTCGTCGAGGTGGAGGGATCACACAGCGCGTAAGAAGAAGTGATTTTGTAAAGTGGGAAGAAATAAATACAGCGTTCGCAGGTATTATTCGGCAAGGTGTTATTGCCAATTTAAATATATCGATCCGATCTTATTTATGCTGTTTTTGATAAGTAATGGACGGTTAGCACGGTCATTGATTCACTCGCAACTTAATTCTGTTTTTCTTTTTTTCGATTTTAAACTGTGCTAATAAGTTCTGAAAGGAAATTTTTCCTTTAGTTAATCGTGAGTGTATACAATCACATTATTGGTCTGCCTTATTTTGTGTTTTCTGGCATCGAAGTATTAAAATTAAATTTTCGCCTTTCTTGAAAATACTACACTAGGATTTTATTTGTTCATCATGGCTAACACCAATACACCAACTACGATCATAACTGCTTTAGATATTGAGAGCGTCAAAGCATAAAATTCCTCACTGCCATCATAGGAATCACGTGAGAATCTCATGAAATCTCGAAATGGAATTGTATACATTCGAATGTTACCAGGGGATATTGCACAGCCTATTTTATGTTGTTCTGTACTAAAACAGTTTGCATCGGCAGCCGATGCGTAGAAGAAATCATACATCTATTTCACCGTGATATGCATGCAATTGATTGTATTTTAAGTAATTTTTTGATAATTGTTGTTTTTATGCTTATTTTTTTGATTTTTTTACTGGTTTTAGTATATTTCTTGTGATTAATTCTAATCTGATATTTCTTAATTTCTTAGTTTTATCTCTATTCTGTAGTTATTGTAATCAAATCTTAGCCTTTCCTAGTAACTTTTTTATCAGTATTTTATTATCTAGATTTTATTGTTGCGATCTTTGCGATTGTTTTTCCTCATCTTTTCGTTCAACTTTGCTTTTCTGTTTTAATCAACAAGAATGATGATTGGTGATGTGGGGGCTTCGTATTCTGATGGATTGAGCAATTCACGTATTGTTATGAAAATTTTATCTGAACAGGCAAAGGGACTGAAGGTATTTCATTTCAATGCGCACAGTATCTATCCTAAAATTGATGAGTTCCAAGATATGTTTAACTTTTCCTCCCTGGATATTATTGGAATCTCGGAGGCATGGCTGAAGTCTCATATTTGCAATGAGCTTGTGGCATTACATGGTTACAATATTTTCCGTAATGATAGCCTGGAGCGAGCAGGAGGAGGAGTTGAATTTTATATCAAAAAGTCACTTTGTGGTCGCATCGTAGCCCAGTCTGACTGCCTACCGCTCAAATATTTATTTATAGAAATCTTCGTTAATGCTGAACAGTGTCTTGTAGGTATTGTATATAAGCCACCAAATGTCTCAGATTTCAGTTCCTTAGATGCAATACTATCTGAGTTAAGTCATAACTACCCCCATACTATTATCACGGGTGATTTCAATACTGATTTTCTTACTCTGCATGCTTCTGCTAACTCATTGCACAACCTAATAAATACATATAACTTATGCGTTTTTAATTCTGAACCTACGCACTTTGCTGCAACTTCTGCTACTTTGTTAGATCTATTTATCGTTGGAAATATTAATCAGGTACTCTTATTTAACCAGATCTCCATACCTGCTTTTTCCAAGCATGATCTGATTCTTGGGACTTATAAATTTTCCTATTCATCTCAACGTGTGAACACATTTACTTACCATGACTTCAATAATATTAATTTTGGCGAGTTACTGGCTGAAGCCCAGATCGTCGAATGGGCACATGTGAATTCGATGACGTCAGTTGACGAACAACCGCAGAATATCATGAAACTTATTATGTATCAGTATTTACGCTATGCTGGTTCTGGCTCACCATTTCCACACAAAAAGTCTGGCTGACCATGGGATAACGTCAACTGGTTGGCTGATCCCAGTCAGTTGACCAAGTCTTAGCTGTTTTTTAATAAAATAATGCTGGCTTTTGCTGGAGTCGACCCGAGAACGCTTGGTTTTGTAAAATCCGAGGCACCCTACCATCAGGCCATGGAGGCGTTATGTGAATGGCACTTTTGCGAGGCTGGACACACACACACATTCACATACACACACACGCGCACACACACACACACACACACACACACTACGTAGAACCCTTATTGACCCGCTTACAAAGATCGGCACTTTTGGATCGATGATCAGGACAAACGTGGTTTGTCCACGAATTTTTATTCTTAACGACGAATATGGAAATCTTATTGCAGAATTTCCAGCTCTCGCAGATACGCCCAATTATGCTCTGCCCGCCAAGCATAAATTGGTCCATCACATCATAACCTCTGGTCATTTACCGGTTAGCCGCCCTTGGCGCTTGGACATAGCAAAGATCAAGTCTGCTAGAGCCGAATTTGAACATATGCAGCAATTGGGCATTTGTCGTCCAACTTCATCATCGAGCTGCTCGCCACAGCATATGGTCCCAAAAAAGGAGCCTAACGATTGGCGTCCTTGTGATTACCGCCAATGGAATGTAGTAACAATACCCGACAGGTATCCTATACCACACATCCACAGCTAAAGCCAACTGCTTCAGGGATGCACAATATTTTCAAAGATAGATCTGGTAAAAGCCTACTATCACATTCCGGTGGCAGAAGAGGACATTAGTAAAACGGCAATCACTACACCCTTTGGAACGTATGAGTTCACCCGCATTCCTTTCGGTCTCCGAAATGCAGCTCAAACATTCCAAAGGATCATGAACGAGGTCACAACGGGTTTATATTTTATTTTTGTCTACATAGACGATAATTTTGTAGAAAGCAAAGACCACTCGGAACATAAACAGCATCTCGGAATTCTCTTCGAGCGCTGATAGAGTTTGGACTAAAGATAAAGCCCGCAAAATGCGCTTTCGGAACCAACAGCCTTTCCATTCTTGGCCACATGATCACAAAAGAGGGCATTTTGCCTTCCAATGAATGAGTTGAAGCTATTCAAAACTTCACAACTCCTTCGTCAATTCGTCAGGTACAACGTTTCGTCCGAATGGAAACTGGCAAACCTATTGGCTCCTATACATGCTCACCTAAAAATTTTTGGCAGTAACAAAAGTAAGAGCAAAATACTTACTTGTCCAGAAGAGATCATAACGGCATTTTCAAGCATTAAGCACGCTCTATAAGCGGCTACTATACTGGTACATCCATCTGGAGATGTTCCAACTCGCCTTACAGTGGACGCATCTAATATCTCAATAGGGTCAGTACTGGAGCAATACGTCGAGAAAGATTGGAAGCCCATAACATTCTGCTCTAAGAAACTCAGCCCCGCAGAGATAAAGTACTCTGCATTTGATCGCGAACTTCTCGCAATATACCAGTCAATTAGGCATTTTAAGTATTTCCTCGAAGGTCAAAATTTCTGTGTTTATACCGACCATAAGCCACTTACTACCGCTTTAATGACTAAAGCGAATGGGAGTCCAAGACAAACGAGACACCTCGATTATATTTCTCAGTACACTAGCGATATAAGTCATATTAAGGGGCATGACAATTTTGTCGCAGATTGCTTATCTCGACCAGAAGAGAATGTAATAACAAAAAATAACTTCCTAGAATTTACACCAGAAAATCTCGTAGCCCTTCAAGCGACAGATGAAGTGTTAATTAGATTACTTTCATCAGAGCGTCCAACCATTTCATCTTTCAAATTAGAAAAGCGAAGCCTCCCAATGGTCCCTGAAACACTTTGGTGTGAAACGAACACTATACGCGAGCGGCCATACATACCAAAAGTGCTAAGGTTTTCAGTATTTTCATCTCTCCACTCGATTTCACATCCAGGAATTCGAGCTTCGAGAAAATATTAACGGACCATTACCTTTGATCTCGGATGAACGTCGACATCAAGGGCTAGGTCCAAGGATGTGTCGCCTATAAACGTGCCAAGGTTAATCGCCATACGAGAGAAACTTTAGGAAGTTTTGAAGCACCCAGGAACCTCTTCGAACATATCCACATGGATATTGTAGGTCCACTGGATCTAACGGATACACATACATCTTAACGATAGTCGACAGGTTTACGCGGTGGCCCGAGGCATATCCTTTAAGAAATATTACTGCTGAAACAGTTGCGAATACCCTAATTAAGGAATATATTTGTAGGTTTGGTATTCCTTTAAGAATAACAACTGATCAAGGCTCACAGTTTGAGTCAAAACGCTTTTCGGAACTGACAAAGTTACTCGGCTGCCACAGAATTCGAACAAATGCATACCATCCCCAGGCCAATGGCCTAGTTGAGATGTTCCACCGTGTGTTGAGAACAGCACTTAAGTGCAGAGAAAATACTGTAAATTGGAGTCATGAATTACCAATTATCGTTTTAGGAATTAGGTCCGCTGTTAAGACAGTTATCGGATGTTCGCCGGCAGAATTGGTATCTGGACAGCCTTTAAGATTGCCATCAGACTTCTTCTCTTCAGACCCAGTTTCAAATAGTTCGGACAGTAGTGATATACCAAAATTCGTGGCAGAAAAAGATGAAACGCTTGAAACCTACAGACACAAGAAAAGATAGCACTCCTCTTTATGTCCCTAAATCCCTCCAGGATTGTGAACAAGTTTTCATACGTTCAGAAATATGGAAATCAGGGCTAAAACCTCCTTACCAAGGACCATTTAAGGTACAAAAAAACTCAGAAAGTATTTCATAATTAATATGAAATGAAAAAACACGTCTATTTCGGTCCATCGCTTAAATCCCGCTTTTAATATAGAATCAGCTAAGACTACTGCACAAAAGCGCATATATTTTGAATCGTGTGTTTAAATGGACGCTTTTCCGAGCCCTTATTATAGTATTCTCATCCACCGCCTTCGTCTGGAAAGGGGGTTATGTAGGGGTAACCTTCTCTTGAATATTATTTAGATTAAACAATTCTGGAAAATAATGCAGATTGACCGTTTCTGGAAATGTCAAATAAAAAAGCTACAAGTCACGAGTTGCTTTGACAGAGAGAGTAACCAAATCTTCTTGTCGTGCGCGGTCTGGTCTAGGGCCCTAATTATTATTAAAGTAAAAGTGTAGAGAAAGATTAATAAGTACAATAGAGTCGTTTCTAATTATATACAAATGCGAGTAATGTTAAAGATGATAATCTATTTTGGTGAAATAAAATGATTAGCATCAATGGATTGAATACGCCTGCATTTTATTTATTCGAGAACTTCAACAGAGGTCACCCAATTGCCCATATAAATACTTTTTAACAAAAGCAAGTGTGAATTATATGTTAGAAAGATTTTTCAATGTGTTATATATCTGAAACAGACCTAGAAAACCTGTGAAAAGGGGTAATAGGTTTAATTGATGTATTCCTAGAAAATTAAATTAAAGTTATATAATCCATTTTTACATAAGCTAATCATACCGAAACCATGATTAGCTTATCTACCAAAATCAGTGAAGCAAATTGCATCATCAATTTGCTGATGCAATTTTTTTCACATTCTATGTCTTCAAGCAAAATTATTCCAATGGCAAATTTTGCATTCAGCAAAATTTGCCAGTAGAAATATTTAATAAAAAAAAAAAAAAAAAAAAACCAAAGGCAAACCGTACCTTCAGTACGATTTGTCGTAAAAATTACAATATATATGTACGAGCGTACATAGATTTCACAAAAAAAAAGCTTTCACGATAAGAAATGTGCGCCGTGAAAATACATTATGTGTATACGCGTGCCGCAATTTC
The DNA here is from genome assembly GCA_963924295.1 of Dioctria rufipes. Classification (NCBI taxonomy): domain Eukaryota; kingdom Metazoa; phylum Arthropoda; class Insecta; order Diptera; family Asilidae; genus Dioctria; species Dioctria rufipes. The sequence goes on along the minus strand of CAWUPM010001419.1, from coordinate 892,814 downwards.
AATCGACGGTACGGTGGCTGATGTTTATAAAAACATCAAATTTCATTTTTTCAAGCCACCCTCCAACGAAAAATATTCTGGACTTGTTTAAACAAGTTCACAATAAATGAAAATTTTTCTCAGGGTAGAAATGCAACTATGCATTTTCTACCCTGACCGACGGCTATTGATCGCGATAAAAATGATCAAGGGCGCAGTCGAATTTTATAACGAAATCGAGTTGGATTTTAAATTTTATACGCGCAGTCGAATTTTAAAACAAAAAGCTAGTAGTTTAAAAAGGTCAATACGCGGCGGTTCTGGAGTAAAATTAAAAAAGAGATTTGGATTTTGACTTTGGTTCGGGCGGTTCGGCGGTGCTTTCAGTATTTTTTTTTTTGAAACAAAAAGATGGTAGCCGAAAAGGTGCATAATCGTGACCAAAGAATAGGATTGTGAAAAGAAAGAAAAGTTAAATTGAAAGCGTTTGTAAAGAAGAAAAGTAAAACAAAGAAAAGTTAAACTGTTCAGAGTGTGTTATATATGTACGTGTCACTCCTATAACAAACAGCAACAACACGCCACCCCATGGCTAGTGGATAACTTCGGCTTGTCGGATCGCAGACCGTAAGTACCCCATATAAAGTTCCCAAAAACCAACTCTAACAAAATTGGCGCAGCCGGTATGATAGTGGCAGCCAGTTTTTCAAAGTCAAGGAAAAACATAAGAGCTTGAAAATCCGCTATCCTGCGAAAACCAAGGGTTCATTAGATTAGAACGGTTTGGTATAATCGCACCCAATGCTCGGGATAGTTCAGCTATAGCTGCCTCAGCCTACTAGGAAGCAGACTCACCCTCATCAAAGCACAAAGTGCCAACGTGGGACATTAACGGGCTTCATCCCAGCTCGGGAAAAATACAGAAGGCCACAGAAAAAGTCAAGCCCCGTTCACTATTCCAAGGAATAAAGCTCAGCTACACTTCAATCAGCTATCCGGAGCTGAAAGGGACTTCGAAATAGGCAACGCCCCCCCCCCCCCCCCCCTTCAGCTTTAATCCAGGGGAAGTTAAGAAGGCCACAGTCCCCCCGGCGGCACTGAAAATCTCCAACAGTAACCGATTCTACAGCAAAGTGCTCTATTCCTGCAGCCTTCATGACAATTTCAGCAAAATGTGATACAAAATAAAACACCCCATTCAATAAGTGCAACAACACCAACTAACGCACAAATAATCCATCTTAATTCACAGCTAACCACAGCGTATTTACTCCCGGCTTAATGCCATTCGCTCAAATTCCTCAAACCCTGCCAAACACAAATAGTCACATTCAGCAGCCGTAGCTTACACAGGCAAACACATCATCACACATCAAACAAGAGCCAAGATCTCCTAATAAGAATTATAATGTAAACAATAAAAATAACTATTTGAATGCAATGACTTATAGTTTTTGTAACCTAAGAGGCCACACATATGCTGATTGCCTCAGAAGGAAAAATACGCCCTATTGTGTGAACTGCAAAATGTGTAACCATGACGTGCGTGACTGCAGGAGAAGCAACCGTAGCTTCCAGGGACCACATACCAATATCGTATCACCAAATTAACGACCAAGAGACCCAAAAGGTCCCAACAATTCTCGAGTATACAACGTACGCAAGAAATGCGAGTTTTGTGGTCGTTGTGGACGTGCAGTAAATATCTGCCAACAAAAACGCAAATGGGAAGCTCGGAGTCAGGAAAACGACGTGCAGTCGATCCAAAGCTCCCCAGTTCGACTATAAATCTCTCATCTAATATAATAGGGTCTCCTCAGCTGCCCGATTCCCGTGTCGCTACAGCAAAACTTCCTTTAGACATAGGCCTGCACGGCCAAACTAAACTAATAGTTAACACAGGCGATGAGCTTAGTATAATAAAGCAAAGGTCAATAAAAGACCCGAAAACAATCTACCACAATGAGGCATGCATCCTTCCTTTGGTCCAGGAAAAACGCTGGGAAATTGCCTGGGAAACTTCGTTTTTAAAAACAAAATTCCCTGCAAGTTTCAAGTCATTAAAAAACTTGCCTGGCCTTTCCGATGATGGACTCCTAGGAAATGATTTCCTAGCAAAAAACTGTAACATTGAGGGTCCTAATAAGGCTCTAAGGTTTCCATTCACGGAGACTAATCCCGATGAATTAGCTTTGCCAATGATGTTCGAAACGGACAAACTACATTCTGAAAAAGTAGTCGAAGTAAGAGCCTTGCAGAAGAGGTAGAGTCTAAACAGGCTGAACTATCCACCTGCAGTGCTTTCAAGCCTTCTCAAATGAGAAAAGCTGGCTGCCAAACTCCAAAAGAGACCAAGGAATGTGAAATGAGCTGTCTGGGTGAACAAGAGACCGACGAAATTAGGTAGTAATTGTTTATCTTTAAGGAACCAATTAGCATACCTGCGCGCTTTCAAATTGATGCCCCAGTCCCGTTACAAACGTAGGAAGAAATGCTCTGTTTATCTCAGGAGATAAGCGATGGAGTCTTGTTGGCAAACAGTTTACTGTCATCTGGAGAAGAATTAGTGCTGGCTAGTATTCTCAACGCCAACAGTCATCAAGTAGTCATACATAGCTCAAAGTTACAGCTATTTCCAATAAACGGCAACACAATAGTCCCATTAACTTGAACAAAATACCACCAAAATACGCACATTTCTATACCAAATATGAAGGAATTATTGAATACAAAAGAAATATCCCTAGGTAAGTAGAGACGGTGGCGAGTGTCTAAAGCCTGCCAAAAAGGTGCATATAGCTCTTCCGTCCAAAATCCATTATTAAGCAAACAACAGGCATCTAAGAATGGTTGCGAGTCGCTCAAGCCTATATTAAAGGTAAATTGTACGAAAAGACAATTGGAGACACATTCCCGCAACCCCCAATCGAGGATATTCTCGACCAACTAGGTCACGCAAGGTATTTCACCACACTTGATTTGGCCAAAGGCTATCGTCAAGTTCTTGTCGACAAAAGAGATCGACATAAAACTGCTTTCAGCACAAGCTATGGGCACTACACGTTCAAGCGTATGCCATTCGGGCTCAAAGGAGACCCCCCCCCCCCATTCCAACGCCTAATGAATTTCGTCCTGACAGGCCTACAAGTTCTCGCATGTTTTGTCTACCTAGATGATATTATCATCAATGGAAAAATTTAAATGACCACAACGAAAATTTGAGAAAAGTCTTCGACAAGTTGAGAGAGAAAAACTGGAGACTGCAGCCAGAGAAGTGCCAGTTTCTACGAAGAGAAGTTGTTTACTTAGGACATAAATGTTCTAGCGAAGGAGCCCTACCAGACCCAAGTAAGACGGCCTGCGTCCAAACATTTCCTGTCCCGAGAACAGTAAGGCACGTTAAGTCGTTTTCAGGACTCGCCAATTACTACAGGAAATTCATTCCAGACTTCTCCAAAATTGTAAGTCCAATCATGAATTTACTCCGAAAGGATGTAAAATTGACTTGGACAGAGAAATGCCAGGAAGCATTTTAAAGCATAAAAATTCTTAAATTTCTCCACCACTTTTGATTTACGCCGATTTTTCAAAATCATTTAACCTCACTACAGACGTAAGTAACGAGGCCCTATGAGATATTCTTTCTCAAGGAGAAGTCGCAAAGGACCAACCCATTGCCTATGCAAGCCGCACATTACAAAGCCGAAAAAAACTACTCTAGTATAGAGAAAGAATTATTGGCTGTCGTCTGGGCTACCAAGAATTTCAGGTGCTATCATCAAGGCCGGAAGTTCACGGTCTATATTGACAATAAACTTCTCAAAGCAGTCTTCAATGTGAAAGACCCTACTTCCCGTTTGGTGAGATTTCACCACAAATTATCTGAATTCGATTATAACATTGAATACAAACCCGGGAAGTACAACACTAAGGCCGATGCGCCAAGTCGCATCCCTCAAGCATAAAAGGAAGACAGTTTAGGCAATACCTTAACGGTAAAAGCCGTAGTCCACCACACGATGGACTCAGATGTGGAGGAAGACAATTCTACAAATATTAAGAAGAAAAAGAAATCCGCTCATTCTTTCGTCGTGACTCGCGCTCAGAAGCAAAAGGGTCAAGAGACAATAAATAGCTCCACTGTGGAGACAGAAGAGCACACGAAAGCGGATCAAAACGAATTTCAACTTACGGAGGCAAATATAGACCCCCAGCTTCGCTTGATCAAAAAGTAAGTGCTGGTAAGACACCCGAAGTAATCACGAGCCCTTCGAAAAACCGAACAATCATAAAATATTATCACGATTCTCCATTTGGTGGCCATCAAGGTGTCATAAAAATGTACAAACGCATAAGACGCAAGTATAGGTGGAGACACATGCTTAGCAACATCAAAAAATATACTAAAAAATGCCCAAAGTGCCAGACGATGGAAGCATCTCCACACTGTAAAATGCCGATTGTAATCACGGACATCGCAGAACAACCGTTCGACAAAGTTTACCTCGATATTGTAGGTCCATCAGAAGAGACCACATCAGGTAATAAGAACATCTTGACCTTCCAAGATAATTTAACAAAATGTCGACTGGTATGCCGTACCTAACGCAGAAACAGTCACAGTAGCGCAGGTTTTCTTTGATGAAATCGTCACGCGCTATCGCATACCCAAAAGAATACTCACCGATCAGGGTACAAATTTTCTGAGTGAGCTATTCAAAAGGATATATAAACTTCTAAATGTAAAGAAGTTACAGACTTCAGCATACTACCCACAGTCTAATGGAGAACTAGAACGTGCACATAGGCCGCTGATAGAATATCTGCGAATAATCGTAGACGAATATCCCAAAACATGGGACCAGTACCTACGAACCGCTGCATTCGTGTACTACAATGGTGTAGTGAGGGGACTAAACTTACCCCAATGGACTGCCTATACGGCTTCACAGCGGATGTCCCATAAAATTTAAAACGGGATCCCGAACCTGTTTATAATCATGAGAGCTATTATCATATACTGAAATATAAGCTCCAAAATTCATATGCCACGGAACGAACGAACTTATTACCAAGTAAACAGCGCTCAAATGGGTAATACGATAAGAGAGTACGGCCCCTAAATTTCCATGTAGGAGACAAGGTCCTCATCAAGAATGAAAGCAGAAAACATAAGCTTTCTCAAATCTTGGTAGGACCTTATCTGGTAATGTGAACACCACCATCAAAATTGGTAAACGTAGAGCAACGATACATAATAACCGTTTAAAACCATATTTCGTGTAAGAGCATGTTGAAAAAAATGAACCAGGTGAACTTAAAAGTCCTACCTTCTCAGTTACCAATAAACAACATCTCAATACTTCCCTCAGGAACATTTGCGATGGAGTCACCCCACTGCCCAGTTTAAAACGGCACAATAAAAGTACACACATAATTAAAGGACTATTTTCTTCCCCCGTTTTGCCCACAGAAATGGCGCTACAATTAATTATAATGGCCATATTCCTCCAGTACACGACAGGAGAAGTCACCAGGAATCCCTATGCTATAACGTATCCAAATAGCTCGGGTATATTTTTCGAGGATCTAGGAACCCTCAATGTGTATCGTAACACCTGGAACATTCTAACGGAAATAGATATGATTGAGCTAGACACACAATGCAGTCTAGCAGAACAAGCAGATCAAAACAGAGCAAAAATACAGGAATTCCTCCTATTACGAGGCGAGCACATGAAAACTTTAAAGAAAATAACAAGGAATTTGAAAGAAAACACGTATGTATGCCGGCTAACCACGCCTATAATCAAAGCGGTAACATCCAATAAATGTGCCATTAATTTATTATACAATCCTTTAAATGAAGTGCCCAAATGCAGCATCAGAGTACAAGTTCCACAAAAGGACATGTTCATAAAATTGAACAAGGCCAATGCATGGCTATTATCGTTCATCACCTCCACGGTGTTACATATTACGTGTCCAGATCACTTTGTGTTCTCAAAATTAGAGGGACAGGGCTTACTTGAAATAACGCAGCCATGTGATGTGCAAATAAGTGACAAAGTGCTCAAATATGAAGGTCAAAGTAAACACCAGCTGAAAATGATTCAACCCGACCAATTTCCAAAATTTAATCATTCCTTATTGAATTTGAGTCTGGCCAACATTTTACCAGAACCTCAAAACCAAAACCATGTTCTAATGGAAATTTTAACGGGAGACGATCTCTACAAATCAATTTATACTGACACTCATTCGTTGGAAGATATCCAACACAAGCTAGACCAATACAGTAATAAAGTATCGTGCAGAAACTCTCATATCCTGTAAACAACTACGATATCATTTACGAGCCTACTAGTTTTGGCCATAATGATAGTTGTAATAGTGAAATATCTTTACCCTGTTGTCATAAAGATGAGGCAACAGAGGAATCAACCACAAGGTAACCCCGAAATTTTATCAGAGGGAATTCTTTTACAAGAGCGAACTCACGCTACCCCTCCCACTTTAAAGCGAGCTCGATCGCTCCCCAGGGCCAAATCGGTCCAAATAGTGTAAAGGTGCGAACACGGACCCTGTCAACATGGATCACCAAAACAATGTAAAATTGAAACAAAAGAAGTAGCCCTGGTACATTATATACAAAAGTATATAGAAATAAAAATAATTAGATCAATAATACTAGAGAGAAATTTCGTTAGAACTAATGTTACATAAATATCAAATAAAGGAAACAGGAGAAGAAAAAAATTAAAATGCATAAAATTTCGTTAGCATTAATGTTACATAAATATCAAATAAATTAAATAGGAGAAGTAAAATATTAAAATGCATAAAATTTCGTTAGCATTAATGCTACACAGATATCAAATTAAGAAAATAGGAGAAGTAAAAAATTAAAATGCATAAAATTGAGTTAGCATTAATGTTACATAAATATCAAATAAAGGAAATAGGAGAAGAAAAAAATTAAAATGCATAAAATAATAAATTGAACTTAAAAGGAAAGAATAAAATAACAAAATCAGTAATAGTAAAAGGTAAGTTAGAATAAATAAATACATATAAAGACTCTTTACTAAAGCGAAATAGTATAGGAATGAAATCAAATGAAAATAAAACCGTGCCTATTTCTGCGAAATAACAGCAGGTGTAAGTTTGACCAATTACAAATCTGGGTACTAAAGAACAGATCAGTAAGCACAACGTTAGCAGGCTACTGCACACAATTTCGAAATTTTTACGAATATTAATATTAAAGCTATAGTAAAAAAAAAACAAACAAAAAAATATGTAAAATATACAAGTACCCCTTTATTATATATATGTTAGAAGAAAAAATGTTGTACACCGTCAGAAACGACCTGAAACCGCCAGCCCGAACAAGAAAAAAAAGGGTAGACAAAACAAGAACCAAATGAAAAAGGGAAAGACAATTAAATTGGCGATTACTACGTTTTTTTTATTTTTTTTACTTTTTTTTTTATAATTTATTTTTAATTTTTTTATATATAACACGAAAAAGAAGGAGGATAGGAAATAAAAAAAAAAGGATTATTAGCGGCGAGCCAAGTCTTCATCGCTGTCTTCCGCGGGTCCGAAGGGTTCACAAGGGGGAGGTGTGGCCATGATCTGGCGAACAATCGCAGTTAGCGGGTCACTAAAAACGAGGTGGCAGCACGCACACATCCAAAATCGCCCAGTGATGTTGAATGTGGCACCTGTAAACAAAAAAGGTATGGTTAAATAAGTCGACATCTGCGAAAATCTAAAATAGAACTTACCAGCGGCAACCCAAGACTGTCCCTGGTGCGGCTATAGAGGCAAATCCGCCCAGTACGCCTTGGCAACAACCGCAACCGCCTCCCACATATTAAAGGGCCAATGTCCAGTCCGTTGCAGGACCAAGCGAACGGGTCCACGCCAGGGTGGTAACACATGCACCACATAATTTAAGCAGGCCACGGAAGTAAGCCCAGGCGGGCACTTGAAGGGCGTTTTATCCACCTTCAGCGTAAACAACATCTCGCGTAAAGTCAGTGTGGACCAGAAAAATAAAGTTGGTGTCGACACACCCAAATATAAGGCGCAAATGCAAACTAACTAACAGAGAAACAACGCCGGCCCGGGTAGTATTTAACTGCAAAAAATTATCCATCCTCTGCCGTTTCAATTAAAACTCAAACTAAACAGTAGCCTAATACCCTAGATAAAAATTCCCGAGATACCACAATCTGTTATTACGGATTCTTCCCCCGAAAGCTATTCATCTCCAATGAATAACTCTGTTCTTCGCGGGGGGAAGGATTGTTACATATCTGAAATAGACCTAGAAAACCTGTGAAAAGGGGTAAAAGGTTTAATTGTTGTATTCCTAGAATATTAAATTAAAGTTATATCATCCATTTTTACATAAGCTAATCATACGGAAACCATTATTAGCTTATCTACAAAATCAGTGAAGAAAATTGCATCAGCAATTTTCTTCACATTCCATGTCTTAAAACAAAATTATTCCCATGGCAAATTGTGCCTTCAGCAAAATTTGCCAGTAGAAATATTTAATAAAACAAGAATAAAACCAAAGGCAAACTGTTTAAAGGCTCTTTTGCCTTTATCGATGCAATTGTTATTTGTTGGTTGAGTCAATGGTACTTGGACCTTGACTTTGATGCGAGAGTCGTTGGTGCTTGTACCAAGACTCTTCAGTGATTAAAGAATATTGGAGCTTGTTCTGATTGCCTTACCTTGGTTAGGGGGCAATTCAGAGCTTCGTGGTAGCTTGGATGTCGATGTACAATTAAAAACAAAATCTCTCTATCAACTGGCACTTTATTTCTTATTCGAATTAAATTTATATATAAAAATTGCTGACTTAAATAATATTTTGTACATTGCAATTCTATTCTACGTACCTACTCTTTTACTCACACCCACGAATTCTGCTGTCGTTCACAGTACCGAGAAAATTTCATATTGATAAGCTTGACCATGCACAAGCTACATATCCAATTACTTACTCTGTACCTTCGACTTTTACCGCGACAATTCTATGTACAATGCACACGCTGCTTATCAGGCAAATTCTATGCACAAGCTGCATAGTATGTACATTCTATGCACAAGCTGCATAGCATGTACACTCCATGCACAAGCTGCATATCATGTTTCAATTTATACCAGCAGAATTCGTGGGTGTCTGCATTTATTTAATTTTTATGAGAATTATTTCTTGCAAACTCGAACATCCTCCCCCGCGTTGGACGGTAGTCCAACTATGGCTGGTTCGCGATGGTTATTTCAAAATCCCCGGCCGAACTTCGCCTTGGATGAGGGATTGGTTGTGGAAGGTCTGCAATGATCCGTCTGGGATGAGGTTTTGGTTTTGGGCATTCATCCGGGTTTCGGTACCACTTCCAGCTATTAGCTTTACACTTCCATGTCAGACATACAGCGATAGTGCCTGCTAACAACATCGCTATATATCCTACGGCATACTGATGAACATCATGTGCCTGGAGTCTATTGGGTAGCTCGCTGTTGGTGATTTGTTGATCGAGGCGTTGTTTGACTTCCTCCAGTTCTCGAAACTGAGCCTTGTATGGTGATGCCTTGTGTATTACAGCCTCCAACTACTCTGGTTTCACGATGTCCGTGATATTACTTATTGGAGTGTAGGACATCCTATTGACAGTTGGGTAGATATTGTGACCCTGAACCGTAACTTCGTTCTGTTTTATCATGCAATGCTCTTGTAGCTTCATAATACCCGATCCTTCCATTGTTGTTGTCGTGACGTTGGTACCACAATCGACCTTCACCAATGCTCTTTCCTTGATCGCAAATATCCATTGGTTTGGATTGTTTAGTTGGATCCACTGGGGCTCATCTCCGATGTCAACGTTGCGGCATGATGACGCTGGTGATAATCCATTTATCAAATTTACCTCACAGGAGCTTTTACTTGACCCTCGATTGTAAATTGGATGAGTTTGTTTACATAAATGATGACCTTCATTGATGGAGATGCACGATTGTTCTTCTGATTCAGTGAGAGGGAAGTATTGATCCCGATGTAGGTTGATGATCAAAAACTTAGATGATGGCGTAATTCTGATGAAGGTACCATTGATGAGTACTGGTATCGGTATTATCCGAAACAGTTCAAAATCCTCAGGTGAAAGCAATGGCAGACTGAGCTTAAAGATAATGTGTCTTGCTGTGACTCGTGCTGCTGCCTTCAGTAAGTTGTATAAGCTGCGAACATCATCTGGTCTCACTGCGCGTCTTAATGACGGTGATAAGTAGTTTCTGATGGTGAACAATTCTTGTGTTAGTTGTTTGGGTGAGATCAATTGGGGACTAACTCGTCCGTTATGAGTGTCAGTAAGCGTATCTATGATAGCGAACTGAACTCTCTGTATATTTGACGCCACTAGAATTGTCTGTATGGACAGCGATGTAAACAGGAGGGTTAGTCTTTCTTGCTGAAGTTCCTCTGCAGTAAATTGACTGAAGTTGGCAAGTTGGGCCAACTCTGATTCTATTTCTTTATACTGGCTGGTATACTGTTCGTGATTTTTCCTAATGATGTTCACAGTCGAATCAATAATTGTTGTTTGGTTTTTGCTCAGATTAAGAAGGTGATTTTCATTTGACTTCACATCCTCAATCGTCTGAGACATCTTCTCAGCGTAATCAGCATCTAATACTCCAAACAATGCATTGGCGATGTTTCCGACAAAATTCACGGCTCCTCTCCTAGTTCGGCTTGTTTCGACATCCATTTGTGGCCTTAATAATATTGCTGGACAGCTCTGCCTTTAGATGCTCCAGTTGTGTCACTATAGTTCTACATGATTTCTCTCTAGTGATTGAATTGCAGAGGTCATGTAACACACGACTTCCATGTAACACACGACCTTCGAACTCTCTCCAATAGGGTGCCATATTATAATAGACAATGAGGTTCCATTCATTAGAAATCACGCTCGCGGTGCCAAGGTTTTCAAAGTGGAGCCCTGGCTGAGACTTGAATGGCGTTATATGAACAGGTGATCCTCTACTTAATGGTAGGCACAAACAAACCACTAGTAGCATGCTGATTGCGGACCCTGCTGACAATCGTGCCTTCTTTCTTGGAATTTTATTTGATTCCGTTAAACTAGACTGGTCTTGCCGTGTTGATGCCGAGTTTGGAATGGTTGAGTCTATTGTAGTACTGGTACTAGTTTTCCTTAGTGTTGATTCATCCGCCAAAGGTGTTTCCTCATTTAATATGGGAAGCGGTGCCAACCTATGTATAGGTCGTCGCAGGACATTGTTTGCTACTCGGACATCAACCACCCGAGCGAAGCCGTCGTCACCTTTGATGACGCTAATTATTCTTCCTAGTGGCCATTTAAGTGGAGGCAGGTTGTCCTCCTTAATGACGACCAACGTTCCTGTTTCGATATTTTGACTTGACGTCTTCCATTTAGTGCGTTGTTGTAATTCATTCAGGTACTCTCTGGACCACCGCTTCCAAAATTCATTTTTCAGGTGGGCGACCAATTTCCATCTAGTAGGAAGATTGGCTTTTACTAGTTCTGATTGTGGATCAATTGTGCTGGTAAGCGGTTCCCCTATTAAGAAGTGTCCAGGAGTTAGTGCTGATAGATCATTGGGATCTGATGAGAGAGGCGTTATTGACCTCGAGTTAAAAATTGCCTCGATTTGGACAACAACGGTTTCTAACTCCTCGTAAGTCAAGGATGCATTTCCAACTGTCCTTTTGAGTAGATGCTTAGCCGATTTAACGGCAGCCTCCCAGAGACCCCCAAAATGAGGGGCACGTGGAGGAATGAAATGAAAGTCGGTGCCCTTGGGTTCACATACTGCAGCAATTTTTGTCTTCGCCTTGTCGGAATATATGGTTTCCTTCAGCTGTTCTAGTTCATTTTTGGCGCCAATGAAATTCGTTGCGTTGTCGCAATAAATGTTTCGACAGTGGCCTCTCCTTGCCACGAATCGTTTAAGCGCTCCGAGAAATGCTTGTGGTCAAATCACTCAGCACTTCCAGGTGAACTGCCTTGGTGGCAAAGCAACAGAACACTGTAATGTAGGTTTTTTGTGGGCGTTTTCCTCTAACCTTATAATGTGTCCACACTAGCCCACAAAAGTCCACCCCAGCATTTCTGAATGGCCGTGCAGGTTGAACCCGGTCAGGAGGCAAATTGCCCATTACCTGTGACATCATTGTTGGTTTCGCTCTTTCACAGCGCACACAATTTTGAACGATGGATCTTGCTATCGTTTTGCCCTTTACTGGCCAAAACTGTTGTCTCGTGATTGCCAGGAGAGTCTGTGGACCAACGTGAAGATTTTCAACGTGAATTTTGGTCATCAAAAGCTTAGTGAACTGATGTGAATACGGCAGTAGTATTGGGTGCTTCGCCTCATAGGATACGTCGGCAGCTTGTAGTCGTCCTCCAACACGTATGATGTCTCTTTCATCTAAGAAAGGTGCCACACTAATCAATGAGCTGCTTTTGTCTAGATGTTTAAATCGCCTTAGTTGATTAATCTCCCTGTCAAAACATTCTGCCTGCATTACCTTAACAATCACTACAAGGGCTTCATTGAGTTCTTCGGCCATGAGTGATTGTGTGTTAGTTGTGCTTATCTTTTTGCTTCTCTGTTTCTATCGGCTTATGAAACGTGTTACATATGCTGTGATGCGGGTTAGTTTTTTGAACGAATTATGGTGATTTATCTTGTGAATGAATTTAAGAAAATGGTTGTTTTTCGGGGTTCTCCGGTATAAAAAGGCTTGTTTTTTTAAAGTAGCTTTATTTGGGCGGCAACGTTTCGGGTCAGGCTTGACCCATCATCAGGCCCTGTATTAAGTTAACAAAGATAGAAAAAATATTTTAATTTTATTGTACATTATAGAGCTAACAGAAAAATGTGAAATGAATTAATTAAAATAAGGAGTAAAAAAGAAGAGAAAAAAAGAGAAAAAAATGAAATGAATGAGAAACCTTATGGATATCGGATGGAGAATAAATATACAAATGTAGAAAATATGAATTGTAAAAATGTGAGAAAATCCTCTGAGGAATTAAAAAGATATCTACACAATACACTAAAAACTTACGTAGAGCTAATCTGGTGATGATGATAGAAATATTTTTTACATCTTGTTTAAAAAATGTCACTCACACTTAAATATATAATTAACAAGAAAAATTATGTAAAACACATGTTGAAAAATAAATAAATAAATAAATGATTAAAATAATTTAGGTCGACAGATGTATAGCGTAAACAAAATAAAAAATAAAAAACACAAGACTAGATCACAGTAATAAAATAAAACGTCTATATCTAATAGCTAAGCGCAAAGTGTGTAAGTAAAATTCTTTCGTACTGATGCATTGTTTAGTGGAATCTCTCACAAGTGCAAGGTCATGATATTACGGGTTCAATGATCAGTGTAGATGATCTGCAGGTCCGTCACATTTGTGTAATAGACTATGGTATGTGGGATGTAGGCATTCCATGTCTCGTCTCATATTGACTACTCTGTCGCTGTGACTTCCATATGTAGTATATGTGCCTGGTCAAAATTAAATTTGTGTTGGGTCTCGATTGTATGTGCTGCAAGTGCAGACGATGGTGTAGCCTTATTAATGTAATATCGATGCTGATCAAGTCGTGTTTTTAGGCATTTGGAAGTTTGACCTATATAGCAATGTGTACAGTCATTGCAGTTGACTTTGTACACAATATTTGACCTTCGTTGTGTAGGTATGTCATCCTTTAGGCTTGTATAGACTAGCTTCTTAATTTGTTGAGTAGGTTTCATCGCAAGACGTATATTACTGGCGTGACGATTAATAATTCTTTGTATGTGTAGTGACAATGGATGTATGTAACTAAGTCCTCTGTGAAAAGGAGTTGTTACTGGTGACTGTGGGATTACTTCAGGTGATTGTGGAGGAACATTATTTTGGTGTTGGCTATTGGAGTTGAGGTTCAGGTTGCTGAAACATATTTTTCGTAATGCGTTAAGCAGCAATTTGTTTACTATGTGAACTGGATAGTTGTTCTTGTATAATGTATCCCTAATTAATGAAACATTTTTGTCGATGAGGGACGAATCACTAAGTTGGAGGACTCTGTTTATGAAGCCAGATGCCACGTTAATCTTCATGGAGTGTGGGTGGTAGGATAAATAATTAAGTATTCTATTGGATGAGCATGGCTTGCTATACCAGTCTGTGATGATACTAAGGTCATTATTGCGTATTATCATCATATCTAGGAAAGGTATTTTGTTGTTTTCTTCCAATTCAACGGTGAACCTGATCTTATCATGGATACTGTTAAGAGTATTCAAAGTGTCGTTGATCTTGTGTTCAGGCACTGCGGCTACTATGTCATCAACATATTTATATATGAAGGCAGGTTGGTTAGTGAGACGGTTAATGGCAGTTGACAGTATCATGTCCATCGTTAAATCAGCCAAAACACTTGAGAGTGGGTTTCCCATTGCCAAACCGAATTTTTGTGCGTAAAAACTTCCATTATAGGAGAAAAAATTGCAATCTGATGCGCAGAAACGAACGATGTCCTTGAAGAGAGGTTGATCAATGGGAGTTAACTGTTCAATGTCAGACCATTTTTCGTCAATTGCTTGAAGAGCCAGTTTTATGTCCACGTTGGTGTATAGAGATTCCACATCGAAAGAAACTAGTTTATGGAGTGGAGGCGGTGTGGTTCCGGATATTAGGCATTTGAGATGTAGTGAGTTCCTCAAATTCAGATCAGGGTTGATTGTTGATCTGAGTGTGTTGCTGATAAATTTTGATAGTTTGTAGCCCGGTGTGTTTATGTTGGCTACTACAGGTCTTAGGGGGCAACCTTCTTTATGCACTTTAGGTAGTCCGTAGATCTTAGGGCATGTTTCTGTCTCACAGAGTAATTGTCGTCTCTGTAGTTTATTAATGAGATGTTTATCAAGCAGTTTATTAACTAATCTATTATTTTTATTTATGAGTTTTCTCGTTGGATCTTCTGATAAGGGTATGTATGTGTTCGTATCCTGTAGCATGTTGGACATTCTATGCTCATAGTCGGCATAGTCACCAATAAAGATCTATACATAATCAACTCTGACAAAGGAAACAAGACCGTCATTATTAAAAAATCCGACTATGAGCATAGAATGTCCAACATGCTACAGGATACGAACACATACATACCCTTATCAGAAGATCCAACGAGAAAACTCATAAATAAAAATAATAGATTAGTTAATAAACTGCTTGATAAACATCTCATTAATAAACTACAGAGACGACAATTACTCTGTGAGACAGAAACATGCCCTAAGATCTACGGACTACCTAAAGTGCATAAAGAAGGTTGCCCCCTAAGACCTGTAGTAGCCAACATAAACACACCGGGCTACAAACTATCAAAATTTATCAGCAACACACTCAGATCAACAATCAACCCTGATCTGAATTTGAGGAACTCACTACATCTCAAATGCCTAATATCCGGAACCACACCGCCTCCACTCCATAAACTAGTTTCTTTCGATGTGGAATCTCTATACACCAACGTGGACATAAAACTGGCTCTTCAAGCAATTGACGAAAAATGGTCTGACATTGAACAGTTAACTCCCATTGATCAACCTCTCTTCAAGGACATCGTTCGTTTCTGCGCATCAGATTGCAATTTTTTCTCCTATAATGGAAGTTTTTACGCACAAAAATTCGGTTTGGCAATGGGAAACCCACTCTCAAGTGTTTTGGCTGATTTAACGATGGACATGATACTGTCAACTGCCATTAACCGTCTCACTAACCAACCTGCCTTCATATATAAATATGTTGATGACATAGTAGCCGCAGTGCCTGAACACAAGATCAACGACACTTTGAATACTCTTAACAGTATCCATGATAAGATCAGGTTCACCGTTGAATTGGAAGAAAACAACAAAATACCTTTCCTAGATATGATGATAATACGCAATAATGACCTTAGTATCATCACAGACTGGTATAGCAAGCCATGCTCATCCAATAGAATACTTAATTATTTATCCTACCACCCACACTCCATGAAGATTAACGTGGCATCTGGCTTCATAAACAGAGTCCTCCAACTTAGTGATTCGTCCCTCATCGACAAAAATGTTTCATTAATTAGGGATACATTATACAAGAACAACTATCCAGTTCACATAGTAAACAAATTGCTGCTTAACGCATTACGAAAAATATGTTTCAGCAACCTGAACCTCAACTCCAATAGCCAACACCAAAATAATGTTCCTCCACAATCACCTGAAGTAATCCCACAGTCACCAGTAACAACTCCTTTTCACAGAGGACTTAGTTACATACATCCATTGTCACTACACATACAAAGAATTATTAATCGTCACGCCAGTAATATACGTCTTGCGATGAAACCTACTCAACAAATTAAGAAGCTAGTCTATACAAGCCTAAAGGATGACATACCTACACAACGAAGGTCAAATATTGTGTACAAAGTCAACTGCAATGACTGTACACATTGCTATATAGGTCAAACTTCCAAATGCCTAAAAACACGACTTGATCAGCATCGATATTACATTAATAAGGCTACACCATCGTCTGCACTTGCAGCACATACAATCGAGACCCAACACAAATTTAATTTTGACCAGGCACATATACTACATATGGAAAATAATAAACGCAAGCGTGAGATTAAAGAGGCTTGCTACATAGTGAGTCACAGCGACAGAGTAGTCAATATGAGACGAGACATGGAATGCCTACATCCCACATACCATAGTCTATTACACAAATGTGACGGACCTGCAGATCATCTACACTGATCATTGAACCCGTAATATCATGACCTTGCACTTGTGAGAGATTCCACTAAACAATGCATCAGTACGAAAGAATTTTACTTACACACTTTGCGCTTAGCTATTAGATATAGACGTTTTATTTTATTACTGTGATCTAGTCTTGTGTTTTTTATTTTTTATTTTGTTTACGCTATACATCTGTCGACCTAAATTATTTTAATCATTTATTTATTTATTTATTTTTCAACATGTGTTTTACATAATTTTTCTTGTTAATTATATATTTAAGTGTGAGTGACATTTTTTAAACAAGATGTAAAAAATATTTCTATCATCATCACCAGATTAGCTCTACGTAAGTTTTTAGTGTATTGTGTAGATATCTTTTTAATTCCTCAGAGGATTTTCTCACATTTTTACAATTCATATTTTCTACATTTGTATATTTATTCTCCATCCGATATCCATAAGGTTTCTCATTCATTTCATTTTTTTCTCTTTTTTTCTCTTCTTTTTTACTCCTTATTTTAATTAATTCATTTCACATTTTTCTGTTAGCTCTATAATGTACAATAAAATTAAAATATTTTTTCTATCTTTGTTAACTTAATACAGGGCCTGATGATGGGTCAAGCCTGACCCGAAACGTTGCCGCCCAAATAAAGCTACTTTAAAAAAACAAGCCTTTTTATACCGGAGAACCCCGAAAAACAACCATTTTCTTAAATTCTTATAAATATTGAACACCCGGTAAAAACAATTACTACCCTTGTGAATGAAGTGTGTGGAATCCTGCTGTGTGGTTATGGGCAGTGCAGTTTGTTTCTTTTCTAAATCACACTCAATATGGTTGCGGCCATGATGATTCACTGCCGTATAAAAATAGAGGGCCATAAAACTACAAGTTACAAGATTTCAGCTTGTCCGGGTTTAATCCTCGGGTCAAAATATCAGCAGGATTTTCCTTGGATCCGACATGACGCCAGTGTTCAGGATTGGATAGTTCCTGAATACTCGCCACTCGATTGACCACAAATGTATGGAATGATGAAGATGATGAATTCAACCATGCCAAGACAATTTCCGAGTCCGTCCAGTAATACATCGGCTCGTTTTTTAGATGTAAATCTCTTTTGACACGAGTGGTGAGCTCAGCTGCTAGTTTAGCTGCACATAGTTCAAGTCGAGGTAAAGTAACTTGCTTAATTGGTGCCACCTTCGACTTGGCACAAAGCAGTCGTACTACGATCTGATTATTTTTGGTTAGAGATCTGACGTACACTGCAGCTCCGTAGGCCTTTTGGGAGGCATCAGCAAACGTGTGTATCTGCGTGGATTTTGATAATTCTTCAGGCAGTACATGTCTTGGAAATTTAATGTCGTTTAATGATTGTAGGTCATTACGAAACTTGACCCATTGTGTATGCATCTCCATCGGTATAGATGCGTCCCAATCTAATTTTAACGCCCATAGCCGTTGCAGGAATATCTTGGCAGTAACCACTACTGGAGACATGATTCCAAGTGGGTCAAATAGCCGTGCTATGTCTGAACATGCTGTTCGTTTTGTGATTGCGTTCCTTTCAACCTTGGTGGTCTTGACACAAAATGAGTCTGAGGTTGGTAACCAAGTGAGACCCAAAATTTTTATTTGCTCCTCAGCTTCACTGCCAAATGTGAGCTGTGGTTCTATATCCTTTGGTTGAATACTTTTCAGTAGTCGTGGGTGGTTTGCACACCACTTTCGGAGCGTGAATCCTGCCTTAGCCAGTGACGCTATCAGTTGTGTTTGCATTTCACAAGCAGTAGACAGACTATCTGATCCTGTGATCACATCATCCACGTAGAAATCTCTAGCCAGTACCTCTGCTCCCAGTGGATATGAAGCGGCATGTTCTTGAGATAATCTTTGCAGACATTTTGCCGCCAAATACGGAGCGGAGGTTATTCCGTACGTAACCGTATTCAGTTGAAAGCATTTTAGAGGATGATTTGGGCTGGTTCTCCAAAAAATTAGTTGGAATTTTCGGTCGTCGTCATTGACCATTATTTGCCGATACATCTTCTCAATGTCGGCCGTGAAGACGAAGCGTGGTACTCGAAATCGGAGCAATATTGAGAATAGTCTTGTATTGTTGGTCCTGCCGCAAGTATGTCATTCAATGCGACATTTGAGGATGTTTTGCAAGAGGCATCGAACACAACTCTCAATTTGGTTGTCGTGCTCTCTGGCTTGAGTACACAATGGTGTGGAATGAAATAATGTGGTGTTGTAATTGATTCACCATCGACCTCTTGCATGTGGCCTAGGTTTTGATATTCATTCATAAACCCAACATATTCGGAGCGGAGCTCACTATTCTTCATAAGTTTTCGCTCTATTGACAAGAACCTCCGCAATGCGATGTCTCTAGACTCACCTAGTTGTTGTGGATTTTCCGTGAATGGTAATTTGACAATAAAACGACCTGTATCACTTCTTTTGACACCTTGGTTAAAATGCTCTTCACATCGCTTTTCTGATGGTGTGAATGTTTTCCTTTCATCAGAAGCTTCCTCCAAGGTCCAAAACTTTTCTAGTTGTTGGTCCATTTCTTGGTCTCTGTTAAATACACAACAGAGGCTTTGATTTTGTGGTATCTGGTCTATTTTACCAGCCAACACCTAGCCGAGCACAGTGTTCTGTAATGTTGGCAGTCCTTCTCCTAATCTTATCTGCCCAACCGATAAAAGCTGGTAGTAGAATTCCGCTCCGATCAGTAAGTCTACGTAGTCTGGCGTATTGAAATTTGGATCGGCCAGCTTGATATTGGATGGAATTTTCCCCTTTGAAATATCAATTTCTCGGTTCGGCTGTGGTGCTAAGATTTGCTTGAGGATGAATGCTTCTAGCCTGGCAGAAAACCCACTTGTGCGTGATTGGATTAACACGCTTACTCGTTTATTTGCTTGTTGCTTCGATTGACCGATGCCTTGCACATGCATTAGGGCTGGAGTTCCCTTCAAACCTAGTTCCTTGATGATTCTTTCACTTATGAGATTCACCTGGGATCCGGAATCGAGAATCGCCCTACACATTATACCTTTTCCATCATGTGTAGTAAGCTTTATTGCAACTGTGCTGAGCAATACATAGCCTTCCTGGTGGTTAACCTTTTGCATTGCTAGTGTCATGGATTAGCTTGTAGATTCAGCTAATTTAGGTTGCTGAGGTTGAGATGTCATTGCTTGTGATGAACTCGATTTTTCTTGTGGTGTGCCTTGTAGATGCACTAATGTATTATGCCTTTTGGAGCAATGAGTACATCCCCTTAATGTGCAGTTGGTTGAATAATATCCGGACCTCAGGCAGTTAATACACAAGTTGTTCTTCCGTAGCAATCTTAAGCGTTCAACAGGTGTATACTGCAGGAATTTACGACAGCTAAAAAGCTGATGGTTCTCCTTACAAACTATGCATGTCGGTTGAGGTGAGTTGGTGGATACAAATGAATTGACCCTACTGGGAACTTGGTTTAGTTTTCGCCGTGAGTCATCCGTTGGCTTGTCCTTCTGCCCCAGAGCTTCCAGGGACTGAAAGCGAGTTTCCAGAAAATTGAGGAATTTCTCTACTGATTGCAAGGCTCGAGGTTGTTCCAGCGACTGTTCATATAGATTATGTGTGGCTTTATCTAATTTTCTCACTAAAATGTGTAATAATAATGGGTCCCAATTAACTGTGGGAACACCCAGATTTTCTAGGCCCATAAGGGATTCCCTCGTTGAGTCGTGTAATGCTTTAATAGTTGACGCACCTTCTGAGGTAAGTTTGGGCTGCGATAGCAGTTTATCGATGAGAGGTGTCACCAACAATCTTTTATTATCATAACGAGACTTCAATGTATCCCAGGCAGACGTATAATTATCATCTGATAATGTAAAGTGTCGAATGAGCTTCTCGGCTTCTCCCTTCAAGTTGGTCTTTAAGTACTACATTTTCTGGCACTTGCTCATGTGTTGATTATGTATCATCTGTGTAAATAAATCGTAAAATTGGCTCCATTTCAAGTAGTCGCCGTCGAATGTGGGAATTGTAAGCTTTGGTAGCTTCAACGCCACATCACTACTTGACGCCTCATTGCTTCTTGTTGCGGTACACTGGGCCAATTTCTCAGAGAGCCGGATAATGGTAGATTGTATTCTGTCTTCGAATTGGAAATATTCATCAGCGTTGTAGCCAACTTCTGACGGGTCATCTGCCATCTGCGATATTTCCATGTTAGAACTCTCTACCTGAGACCAGTATCGTTCAATGCTGTTGATTTTACATTGATAATATTGCCTGGTTTGGAGCTGTTGATCTTTTGACTCTATACCTTGCAGAAGGTGGTGTAACGATTGGATGCCAACCTTCTATTTCCGTATACATCTGGTCAAGCAATCTTCGTTATTGGCTGAAGTGCTCATAGTTGTACTCATCTTGTCTTGTCTGGTTGTGTTTCCTGAGCCAATCATGAAATCTTGTTCTGTGGAATTGGCAGTAGTTTTATCTTGGTTTTGCGATGGGGTACTTGGTTCTCCTGCGAGTGGTGCTGAAGGGATGGATTTGATTAATCCTAGTGTGTGATCGCGGCCTATTTGATAGACTGCCTTGACCCCAGCGAAGTATGCTTGGGTGAAGTATGCGTGAGCTGTCTGGTCAGCATGTTTGGTTTTAATGAGGGCATCTGTAGATGAAAACTGGCCCCATAGCTTATCTAGTTGGTTTAGTTTCTCCTGCAGATATGAAAGCGTCTTCATCCTTGAGGCCTTTTACAAATTTTTGAATGGCCGCTCCGGTGGTCTTTTGGCGCTGCGTCAATTCTTCCATGATGGTTGCGGTTCCTTGTGGTAGGAGATCGTAATCAAGTGAAGCACTTGATCACATCGGGGTCACCAAAAATGTTTAAAGGCTCTTTTGCCTTTATCGATGCAATTGTTATTTGTTGGTTGAGTCAATGGTACTTGGACCTTGACTTTGATGCGAGAGTCGTTGCTGCTTGTACCAAGACTCTTCAGTGATTTAAGACTATTGGAGCTTGTTCTGATTGCCTTACCTTGGGTAGGGGGCAATTCAGAGCTTCGTGGTAGCTTGGATGTCGATGTACAATTAAAAACAAAATCTCTCTATCAACTGGCACTTTATTTCTTATTCGAATTAAATTTATATATAAAAATTGCTGACTTAAATAATATTTTGTACATTGCAATTCTATTCTACGTACCTACTCTTTTACTCACACCCACGAATTCTGCTGTCGTTCACAGTACCGAGAAAATTTCATATTGATAAGCTTGACCATACACCAGCTACATATCCAATTACTTACTCTGTACCTTCGAATTTTACCGCGACAATTCTATGTACAATGCACACGCTGCTTATCAGGCAAATTCTATGCACAAGCTGCATAGTATGTACATTCTATGCACAAGCTGCATAGCATGTACACTCCATGCACAAGCTGCATATCATGTTTCAATTTATACCAGCAGAATTCGTGGGTGTCTGCATTTATTTAATTTTTATGAGAATTATTTCTTGCAAACTCGAGCAACAATATGTATGTACGAACGTACATTCATATCGCAAAAAAAAGCTTTCGCGATAAGAAATGCGCGCCGCGAAAATACATTATATGTATAGCCGTGCCGCAATTTCAATCGACGGGACGGTGGCTGATGTTTATAAAAACATCAAATTTCATTTTTTCAAGCCACCGTCCAACAAAAATATTCTGGACTTATTTAAACAAGTTCAGAATAAATGAAAATTTTTCTCAGGGTAGAAATGCAACTATGAATTTTCTACCCTGACCGACGGCTCTTGATCGCGATAAAAATGATCAAGAGCGCAGTCGAATTTTATAACGAAATCGATTCTAGAGTAAATTTAAAAAAGAGGTTTGGATTTTGACTTTGGATCAGGCGGTTCGGCGGTACTTTCATTTTTTTTTTTTTAACAAAAAGATAGTAGCAGAAAAAGTGCATAATCGTGACCACAGAAGAGGATTGTGGAAAGAAGAAAAGAAAAATAAAGAAAAGTTAAAGTGAAAGAGTTTGTAAAGAAAAAAAATAAAATAAAGCAAAGTTAAAGTGTTCACAGTGTGTTATATATGTACATGTCGCTCCTATAACAAAGAGCAGCAACACGCCACCCCGTGGCTAGTGGATAACTTCGGCTTGTCGGATCTCAGACCGTAACTACCCCATAGAAAGTTAACAAGAAGCAACTGTAACAAATGTAATTTTCGCATTAGGTGATTATTCCACTTCTTGAATGGTGGCACTCGAATAACCTAAGTAAAACTTTAACTTAGAAATTTTTCGCCTTTATTAGGCTGAAATTCATTCGAAAATTTGATTTTTCCCAATGAATTTTAAAATGCATTGACATGCAGAAAAAGTATCGAACTTTTCGACCCAGCGATCAGAGAGGTTCTATCATTGTGGTCATCTATTATCGCCTAACACAGAAATTCTATGATAGAGGTCACCCAATTGCCCATATAAATACTTCTTAACAAAAGCAAGTGTCAATTATATCGTAGCAAGATATCTGATTCCAATTTTCAAATTAGGTGATTATTCCTTGATCAGACAATCATAACAGGCAATGACCCCACAACATACCAATCATCAATTCTGCATACCATTGCTGCATTCCACAAAAAATAATCCGCATGAAAATGCAACTCGCGCAAATACTGCAGCTAGCGCAATTCAACTGTACAGCAATAAATACAAATAAAGCAAAGTCGTTCACCTTTGCTTAAAATAAAATGGAAAAACATAATATTTAGGCGTAAGCAATTAATATGTATAAATTAATCGATGTTTTATAATAAAGAAGAGTTTTTAATTATACGCCAAAATAGTAGTTACTTTTTTTTAGAACTTTGCTACGCCCCCACCAGTGGTAAGCGTACTTCTAGCATTACACCGACGCCCCCACAAGTGGTAAGCGTTAATTAACCTTTCGGTTCCCCTACCGAACATTGGTCCTTCGAGCCTTTTTACAGCATATCCTATTAGAAGGAAGGAAGTCTAGTAGCTGATCTTGGCTTCAACAAAAGTTCACTGCGATTTCTATCAGAAGGAAGGAAGTCTACTAGCTGGTCTTATCTTTAGCCACCATTCACTGCGCTGGACAATTTCCATTAGAAGGAAGACACTAACAAGCCAGAAGGAAACTTAAAAGAAGATCCAACTTCAGCATGGATGAAGCGGCACTATTGCAAACGGAATGCCTAGAAGACATTCTTAAAATTAAAACTAATTTTAAAAAAGACGGTGAGGAGCGCAAAACAAAAATATACCTACAAGCAAGACTTGACCGACTTGAAGGTTTGTGGGCTGAATTTTTAAAAAGAGATACGGAAATAAGGGAATTAAAGAGTACAAATCCCAAGCATCAGTATTTCGAGAAGCAATTCTTCAAAGAATCAGAAAAACATTACGACGCGATTTCTGAATTATTGCTGAATAAACTGGAAGAAGTATTGGAAGAGAAAAAATCCATGGTTGAACATGATACCAGCAAAGTGGATCACATGAAACTTTTCCGTGTTCAGCAAGAAACAATCCAATTGTTTAAAAGATTAGTGGAATCTATAAAAAGAGAAGCAGAGAACGTGCACTCCAATTTTTATTACCAACATAAGCTAAACACCATTAAAGCTTACTGGGATAATATAGCGCTAAATCATACTAATATGATAGCTAGTCCAACTGAGATATACAAAGAGTACAGTGAAAACAAGGTGTTTCAGGCCACTGAAGACATCTACCAAGACATTGTCATGTTTTTGCAAGAAAAAATAGGTACCTTCCAAAGAAGCGATGATGACATAAAGCTACCTAGATTAGTAATACCTATGTTCGATGGAGACTATCAAAACTGGACATCATTTCATGATATATTCATCAGGCTGATCCACAACAACAGCAGGCTGGGAGAGGCTGAGAAGATGCAGTACTTAAAAACTCATATGAACGGAGAAGCCGCCAGTCTATTACAACACCTTACAATTTCAGATGCCAATTACAAGACCGTATGGCAGTTGCTCAATGATAGATACAATAATAAAAGGAAGCTCTTCTCAGTTCAAGTACAGGTACTACTAGCCCAACCCAAGCTAGACCACGAGACGGCTGTTGGTATTCGCAAGCTTCACGATACAACAAAAGAATGCTTACACGCAATATCCAATCTTGGTATAGATACTACCGACTGGGCTCCACTAATAGCTCATCTAGTAATTCAGAAATTAGACCTCGAAAGCCACAAGTTGTATGAGCAAGGTCTAGAAAAGCCTCGAGAGCTTCCAACGTATGACGTGCTATTTCGCTTCTTGGAAATAGATTTCAATCGTTCGAATCACTAAAGGATTCTAAAAAGAAAGAGCTCATGCCACAGAAAATTATGCGGCCCCCTAAAAACCAAGAATGGTCCCGCTTCAAGGCATATCACTCTACTACAAATGCGGCTAAATGCCAGTACTGCCATCAACCGCAAAAAATATACATGTGTCAAGCATTTAAAGCTTTATAAATTTATGAGAGAAAACGATATATTGAGAACAACAAATTGTGTGGTAACTGTTTAACCCACAAAAACGATGAGAGATGTCACAGCAAGTTCAAATGCAGTATGTGCAAACAACCACACCACACGCTCCTACATCAAGAACATAAAATGCAAACATTGAATCATATATCAACGAATGAAGCCAAACAAGTACAAGCACTTCTAACGAAATATCATCCATCCACATTGCTAGCAACAGCTGGTATCAAAGCAAGAACCGTAGATGGAAGACTGGAAAATTTAAGAGCGTTGATCGATCCACGATCACAAGCATCCTTTGCATCCGAATCAGTAGCACAAATACTTGGCCTACCAAGATATAAAGCACACGCGGAGATTTCTGGACTTGGAATGGCTGAATCGGGAATAGCTCGAAACAAAATAACAATTGAGTTATGCCCACACTTCGCTTCAAACTTTTCAATAAATTTTGAAGCACTCATCCTGCCACGCCTCACAAAATTACTTCCAAGAAGACAAGTAATAAATTGTAATAACACGGACATCTGGCGAAATACATTATTAGCTGATCCTACGTACGAAAAACCAGGACCCGTCGACCTTATAATTGGAGCTGACTTTTACCGCTATATCATGATAGACGGCATCAAAAAACACAATGGTCTGATAGCACAGAACACAGAGTTTGGATGGATCTTATCTGGCCAAACAGATGACGTTCCAAGTACTTCAATCACTTGCATGGTCTCTTATGCGGAGCTTGACAATACACTCAAAAGGTTTTGGCAGATAGAGAGTGTAGATAACCCTATAGAGGAGTTTTCCCAAGAAAATAGACTCTGCGAAGAACATTTTCAGAAAACACACCAACGCAATACAGATGGTACATATACAGTGAGAATCCCCTTCAAAAACAATATAGAAAAGCTAGGAGAATCAAAACGGAGAGCTACCGCGAGACTACTACAAAATGAGAAGAAATTTTCCAAGAATAAAGAGCTGGAGAAAGATTACAAAATGTTTATGCACGACTACATAACTCTTAATCACATAATGCCCTGTATCAATAAATTTACAAATGGTTACTATCTACCTCATCAAGCAATCATCAAGGAAGACAGCACAACCACGAAACTGAGGGTAGTATTTGATGCCTCGACGAAAACCACTAGTGGTATCAGTCTTAATGATACCATGCATGTTGGACCAAAATTACAAAGAGACCTCTCCGAAATACTACTAAGATGGCGTAAACATCGATATGTTTTTACTGCCGATATTGAAAAAATGTATCGGCAGATAAAGATACACAACGATGACATAGAATACCAAAAAATTCTTTGGAGAATCTCCGATAGTCAGCTTATCAAAGAATACTGCTTGACAACAGTCACATATGGAACAGCAGCAGCACCATATTTGGCTCTACGTACGCTTCAACAATTGGCACTAGATGAAAAAGAGGCATATAGTCGAGCTTCACAGATTTTATTAACTGATTTTTATGTAGACGACCTCATGACGGGAGCTAACACTCGCCACGATGCTAAAATGATTCAAAAAGAGCTCACCAGTCTCCTTTCAGCCGGAGGATTCAAACTGCGCAAGTGGACTACCAACCACCAAGATTTATACCAGAGGATTACAGAGAAAAGGGTACACAGGAAATAAGCGATGAAGACACCATCAAAACTCTTGGCATACGCTGGTGCCCATCAAGTGACTGTTTTCAATTTAAAGTCAGGCTATCTCCAGCAGACCAGATAGCAACAAAACGATCACCTCTATCAGACATCGCCAAGATCTTTGATCCACTAGGAGGGCTATCACCTGTCATCATACAAGCCAAGATACTTATGCAGGAGCTCTGGGTAACAAAACTGTCCTGGAACGCAGACAAGATTTAAAAATGAATTGACATCCGTCCAGACAATAAAAATATACCGTTGGACAAAAAACACCCATTCGAGTAATGGAATGGAGATACATGGATTTTGCGACGCGTCCGAAAAAGCATACGCTGCAGTGATATATAGCAGAGTTGAGAATTCACTCGGAGAAATTTCAGTTACAATGCTCACTGCCAAAACTAAGGTCGCACCAATTCGAAAAGAATGCACCCTTCCTAGACTAGAGCTATGCGCAGCAGTTCTATTAACACAACTTCATAAAAAGGTGGCCAAGGCATTAGACATTTCGGAAACTGCTCTGTATGCATGGACCGATTCCTCAGTCACCTTAGCATGGATAAAAGGTGATCCTAGCAGATGGAATAGGTTTGTAGCTAATCGAGTGATTGAAATAAAAAGATTTATGAGACCAGAACAGTGGCAGCATATAAAAACTGACGAAAATCCAGCTGACTGTGCATCAAAAGGAATATATCCAACACTGCTAAAAGCACATCCTCTATGGTGGAGCGGGCCTAAATGGCTATCACTATCAAAAAATATATGGCCTACATTGTTAAACAATAATTACAGAACTAGTACAGAAATCCGGGAACACCATCTAGTATTACATGTCGATACAAAGACAACTGACATATTGGACAGATTTTCAAATCTATCCCGAATGATACGCGTTCTGACATACTGCAAACGATTTGCCACCTGCTGTAAGAAAAAGGAGCCGCTTACAAACGAATTCACTACCGAAGAACTGCATACCACACTTACCAACATAATTAAAACGATTCAACAGGAATATTTTCATCACGAAATACACCAAGTGGAAACTCAGAAAAGTTTGAACAAATCCAGCAAATTACTCACACTCTCGCCGTTCCTGGATGAAAAGGGATTATTGAGAGTAGGGGGAAGACTGGAAAACTCTCTACTCCCCTATGATGAGCAACATCCCTTCATAATTCCCGATAATCATCACGTTACTACACTTGTGGTCCGAGACGCGCATGAAAAGACACTACACGGAGGAAACCAGAACACAACTGTACGACCTGCTGCCGTTATAGAGCAACAACAGCCAGACAACTTATGGGTACCTTACCAGGCCCAAGAGTCATACCATCACAGGCCTTTAGTCATATTGGAATGGACTATGCAGGTCCATTTAACATTCGATTATCGAGAGGACGAGGCACTAAAGTGTACAAAGGATATATCGTAATCTTCGTATGCCTCTCTACAAAAGCATTGCACTTAGAGGCAGGTAGTAATATGACTACAGAAGGGTTTCTTGCCGCCTTCAAACGTTTCACATCCAGAAGAGGCCTTTGTACAAATCTATACAGTGACAACGGTACCACCTTCGTTGGAGCCAAAAACGAGTTAGATAAGCAGTTCAACCTCGCCGTGAAAGAAATTCACAATCAATCATCCAAGAAGCTTATTACTAACGGAACTCAATGGCACTTCATACCACCAGCAGCACCACACTTCGGCGGACTGTGGGAAGCCGGTGTAAAATCAGTGAAATATCATCTCAAACGAATTGCAGGAGAGATAAATTTCACTTTTGAAGAATTCTCAACGCTACTATGCCAAATTTAAGCGTGTTTAAATTCGCGTCCATTGTGCCCACTCAGTAACGAGCCTAGTGATTTGACAGCTATCACACCGGGACACTTCCTAATTGGAAGCTCCATAATTGTACCTCCTGAACCAACTCCCCCGCAAAAACAAATACACTGCCTGAAAAAATTGGAGCTCATGACCAAGCTAAAAAACGACTTTTGGAAAGTGTGGTCCACAGAATACCTGTCGAGATTACAGCAAAGACCTAAATGGACTAAACAACAGAATAACATTCAGGAAGGACACTTAGTCCTTATAACTGATGAATCCGTACCCGCAGCACGATGGCCGTTGGGAAGAGTAATTCAGGTACATCCAGGGAAAGACGGACTAGTACGCGTAGTTCATGTTCGCACAGCAAAAACCACGTTAGAACGACCAATAGCAAAACTGTGCAAATTGCCGTACGACAAAGAAGAACTGCCAAACACTGACAATAATCAGTCATCAAAAATTCAACTAAACAACAAGTGTATGGCTTCCAAACAGCAGTCCAGAAAACGACCACGCATTCATCCGACCAATATTCGCATCAGACCATCAATAGAAGAACTTAAAAGGACATGCCTCCATTCAAAACAAGGCAAAAGATTTGCATCCAGCACCATCACGTCATTACTACTACTAAACTGCGTACTACCAATCTTCACGACAACAATATTACCAACGATGGAAAACCTCAGAAAGATCACAGAGAAAAAACTTCTAGACATTCAAGAGTTCGAACACAATCCAGGAATTTATTTTGAAGACCTAGGAAATCTCCATATGGTCAACAATGAATGGAACACGATAGTCTATTAAAATCTGAGTACATACTATCAGCAGTTAGAGGGATTCGAGCTGTGTTTAAAGAAACTGGAAGAGTTGTGCAACCAGATGATAACATACCGTTATTTCTGCAACGCCATCTTTATAGAGGTGTCGCATAAGGTACAAGAAATGAAACACAATAATCTCATCCTTCATACCAGAAATGGAAATGAAAAAGGCATAAAAAGACAACGTAGAGCTCCACTAGAAATCATAGGGGCACTCCAAAATAGTTTGTTTGGAGTACTGGACCAAAACTATGCTACTTATATTGAAGACGAAATACATAAACTCAAAGACAATGAGGATTACCTTTTAGATCTCGCCAAGAATCAAACATCAGTAATAGAGGTCACTACAAACGTGCTAAAAAGACTACCGAATAAATACAACGTCAATTCGAAGCTTTCAACGAACACATTACAGCAAACTTTGAAACCCTCCGGCGAGGAGTAGAAGACAACAAAGGGATACAGACCTTCACCGCTATGACCTCTTACCTCAATTTACTTATAACCACATATGAGAGGACGCAAAATGATTTTATAAACTTAGTGGACTCTCATAGCGGGAAATCTACATACAACCATCATCAGACTACATGGCTACAACACTTCATAGAGACCTTTTCTACCCCATGACTACAAATGAAATCAAGGATTGCATTACAACCGAAAAACTGGGATTATTATGCCAACAGCACCATCCGATCTACTCAGTACACTCATCTCTTAACCAGTGTGAAATGCGTCTCCTCAATCATCAAGCAGTAAAACCAGATATATGTAAAATCAAAAAGACAACTCCCTCTCAATATTGGGTCCAGCTAGAGCACAGAAACCACTGGATATACGTTGTCAACAACGAGACTACAATTAATGTAGTATGTGGAAAAAGGGTTGCTATAAAAACATCAAGTAGAAGCGGAATCATCAGGTTAGGGGAAGACTGTACCACAAAACATCAGACAATGAGCATTAGCGCACAATCCATTATTACGGAATATACAAAATCATCATTCCCTCCATCAACTAATCTCGCTGACATACTTCCGGAATTAAACATAAATCACCAGATATCACTGCAGACAGTCCCACTAACTCACCTAGATACAAATGCGTCAAATACCTTGAATATCAACAAGAAATATTTGGACCTAAAACCGCTAGACACCCATCATGTACATCATGTAAGCACATACATAATTGTACTCATCATAGTAGCAGCTTTCCTTTGGGTCACATATTGTCGTGTCCCAATGCAATTGTGTCATTCAAACTCTCAGTTAGCTGAAAAACGGAAGACTTGCGAATAAATAAAAACACTCGAAATAATTGAAAACTCTTTACACTTTATTACTTTCCCTGACCTATCTTAACTATAATATAACTAACCCGAACCGAAACATGCTACTGCGATGACTGATAATAATACGGCACTCGCCAGACCAGTCATTGGTCTTTTATGTCCGATACTCGGAAGTAAACTTTACTAACAACGCGGATGTAAACAAACGACAACAACCTTGTCGTTTGTTCTACCGGTTGGAGCACCTGAGTCGCTTAGTTGTAAACAATCGCTTTACATAATAATTACCATGCGAGGTAAATTATTATCGTAATCGTCGATTGCTCCACTAAGCGCTCATCGCAGCCAGCTGTTGGGCTAATCAGCAAAACAACCGACAGTTGCAGAACAATACCATGCGAGGTTATTGTTTAGCAATTGCTGATTATTTCGCTGTAATGCCCTTGGCTGTTGGAAGAATCTTCCGTATATTGGGCCATCACATCCCTCCCCCCTTGGAAAAACTAGTTTCCGCAGGGAACTAGATCTGAAAGTGCAACAGTCTTAAAAATTGAAAATATTTTTGGTCTCCGTTCGGTTCAGATTGTTTTACATTTTTCTTACATATAAATATAAATCTTCTGATTTATCTCTTCTTACATTTTTATCTTTTTATATGGTTTTTCTTTCTTCCAACCTGTATGCTATCTTCTCTTTACTTTTCGATTACACATATTGTTTTCACTTATAATTTTTTAATTTATTTGTATAACTCTTTTTAATATATATTTCTTTATTTTTTTTTACTTTAGAAATCTTTACTTTTGTTCTTTTCTTTTTCTTTTCATTCTTGCCTTCTTTACAACTTTCTTTCTTTAACTCCTATTTTTTAAAAAAAAAACTTTGACCATATATTCTCTTTAAATCTTATATTTCTTCTAAATTTTCAATCTTTTCTTAACTCTTATTTTTAACAACCTCTTCGTTTGGTTTTCAACACTGTTAACATATTATTTTCCTTTATATTCATTAATCTTTTCGTTTTTATCTTTCTTGAGTCTACTTTTTAGTTTCCCATCTCTAAGTTATTTCTATTACATTAAAATTTTATGATTAACCTATTGTACTCCTTAATTACCTTACACGTATTACATTGTTAGAAATTTTATTTTATGATTAACCTATTGTACTCCTTAATTACCTTACACGTATTACATTGTTAGAAATCATTACTTACTGTATAATACTATATAATAACAAAAATTCAAAAACACAAAAATAAATTCCTTTTACTATTACTTATATCAACAAATCTCTCCAATGATTACAATTTTTACAATCCTTTCTTTCCAATTCTTCCTATGGGTGCCCAACACATTTATATTATTACAATAAAACTACTTTACTATTCTAGCTGCACCGGCTGCTACTCGAAGGCGGTTGGTAAATTTGCTGTTTGTAAGTTTGCTGTTGTTGGGATGACCTTTTTTATACTGGAGTCCACTTGTTTGGATAGCCTCACTTTGGGTTGGCCCGTCAATGGTTTGCTGATAATGGTACAAGTTTGTTCACTTTTCTGATGCTTCAAGTGGTACACTAATCCTGCTAATGCTGTTAGCATTTGATCACAATTAATCCCATTAATTATATGGATAGATAGATAGAATGTTTTTATCTACTCTGTATTGCTGGACAATTTCTTGTTATAAGCGCTGCTTTAATTTTACTACGATTATATTTATAAAAAAAGACTTTCTTTTGGTCCCGATGGAGTTCTCTCAATTATATTGAGAGTCCACGTGTACTCAAAGATTCTCTTTTTTTTTTGTAATATGATATAGTACTGTATATATGTATGTTAGTAGATATACCATATAACAGATCTCTCAACATTAATTTATGCGCTAATAACTCCGCCAGGTTTTCTAATTGTAGCTTTCCAATAAGAGTTCGGCAGAAGCTCAAAATTCGTCATCAAGATCATATGTGTGGTCTTCATATACTTTTACAGGCATAGTGCATACTCTGCGCTTGTCTAACGATTATTTCACTCATCTCCCGAGCGTAAGTTATCCGTGGATGTAAGCTTCCGATGCTCAAAGAGGCCAACCTACTTATCCTTATCTCCGGTATCTTATTAATTTCTCGTACTTTGCTCATACTTTGAGCTCCAGCATCGTCGATTCCCTATATTTCCACGTTCCGTATTTACTAGAGTTGATATTTTGTTTCATAGATCTCCTCGTTCTGCTGCCGCCTGTGCTCTGGAAGCATTGAATATGTAGAATGGCTATCTTACCTATACTTGCTTAACCTATGGCAACCCGTTAATTTTTCTCTATTTTAATTCTATTTTTCCTTTTAGAAATCCTTATGTTTGTTCTATATACATACTTTAAAAGTTTTCTTTTAATTCTTCTTTCTTTTAGAACTTTTTTTTTTAACTTTTATTATTCTATATTTTTTTTAAATTCTCTTTTTAAATCACTTATTTCTTTGAATCTTTTTTCCACCTTCTT
This sequence comes from Dioctria rufipes, assembly GCA_963924295.1. Lineage (NCBI taxonomy): Eukaryota > Metazoa > Arthropoda > Insecta > Diptera > Asilidae > Dioctria > Dioctria rufipes. Next base: position 859,232 of record CAWUPM010001419.1, on the reverse strand, counting down.
TTAAATCTCTTATTTCTTTTACCTTTCCAATCGTTCTTTAACATCCTCTTTAATTTTTTTTTTTTCTTTACAAGACCTCTTTGTTTATAAATCTTCTTTCTTACACTTTATTTTTCTTTATTTCCATTACTCTATTGTTTTTTATTCCCTCGTTCCTACTTTAGGTTTGATTTCAATCTTGATACATTTAATATTCTTTTAACTTTTTATTTCTGTTTTTTTTTCTTCTATTCAATCTGCTCATTCTCTGTTTTTTTTTCAACCTCTCATTTTTATTTCCAAAAGACATTTGCTTACCTTTACATCTCTAAATTTACCTCACATCGGATCCACTGGGTTGCCTTATAAATCCTTTGAATACCTTCCTGTCCTTATCAAGCTCCGCGCATTGAATTTCTCCTGAATTTGTTGGACATATCTTTGGTTACGTCCCCCGAGTCCCTTGTCATAACCGTTACTTATCTTGTAAGGGGTTATTGAACTTGCAGTAGAAGTCGCATTTTCAACATGAATGAAGTTCCGTTCCCCTACTTTCCTTCTGCCTTGATGTACTTCTGTCCGCTCCGGCATACTATTATATCGTTGAAATTTAGACTTACCTTCTTGCAGACTCCACTGGAATTTCCGTAGCTGAGAATAGAAATTGCTAGTACCCTTATAGCGCCATGCAGCTCGTTCAGAATACTTTCGAGGTCCGTGTTGTTCATACGAGGAGTTCACGGCTTTTACAGGATAGGCCCTTGCATTGGCAACTCTTACTAATGCACATCCAACTTCCAGCTCATTTCCGCTGTGGCCATAATATTCATCTCGCCTCCTCCTCTCCTTCCTAAGTTCTTCGACTCTTACCTCGTGAAGTCTCGCACTGTCGTGAGCTGTCTCTACCCTGCCCGTGTTAGATTTCCATTCGTCGTCTTTGTTATTAACACCTTGCGTGATGATTTTTGCCATGTTCATTTCAACTTCCTCTATTCTGGCATGTAAAGGGTTTCTTTGACTGGACAAATGCAGAGTATTTTGCACAACTTGTCCACTAGCTGCAACATTCTCAAAAACGACTTTTTCTTTCTTTACCTCACCGGCGTTTTGTAACCACAGTTTCTTATTTATGCAGTCGATAACAGCTCTGTCCCTCAGGAAATCCATTCCAAGTATACCGTCGGCTGGAATTGAATCAGTTTCACCAATGGCATTAAATTGACAAGACTGCCGACTGTTATCTATCTGCAAGTTCGCCTGACATGTACCTATGGACTTCCTAGCGAACCCAAAGAGTCCTCCAATTCTTATTTTCTCATGCGTCTGTATTGACGTATTTCTTTTTATTCTATTGATCTTAATTAATCTACAGGTGGACCCAGTGTCAATTAACAGTCTAAACTTACCTTCTAACGCTATGTCCGATGGCACTGTGATGACAAACTTACTCTTGGAATTCACTTCTTCACTCTCCCTCTCGGCTAAATACTTTTTCAGACAGTTTGCCGTGTAGTGACCCTGCGTTCGACAGAATTGGCAATAAAGTCCCTTCCGTCCTGAATGGAATTCATCTTGGATGCCAGTTGCATAGTTTGCCACTCTGACGTGATGAATTCGGCAATTGGATTCCTTGTGTCCATATGCCAGACATTCAGTACAGAAGAGAACTTGTTGGCACTCTCTCGCAGAGTGTCCACGCTGTCCGTATTGAAAACATTCAGTAGATCTGGGAGATGATCTCCTTGTCGAAGATGCTTGGTATCTTCATGATGACACTGGCCCTGTTTTGTGTAAGAACGGTCTCGAATTCTGTCTGGGCTCGTCTCTTTTAAAATCCGCCGTTGCCCATCTGTTTGGTGCACTTACTATGTTCGACTTTCGGTCTTCTTGCCATACTCCCGATTCTCTCACTTGAAGTCTTTTGGCATCCTTTTCAAAATAACTGGCTTCCTCTCTCACTTCTTCCAGTGACAGAAACTTACGCCCTGTAAGGTACACTTGCGTGGGTCTACTCATCACACCCGCTTTAAAAGTAGCTACAACATCGGTCTCCAACTCGGCTAGTAGTCCCTTCTCCCCTCCCGGGTATTTGGCCGTAACGGCCTCCTTAATCTGATCGCGCAGTTCTTTCATTCGATCCGCAAACTCCCTGAGGTCCTCTCCAGGTCTCTGTCTACATGCCAGCATTTCAGTGCGCAATTCACTAAAAGATTTTTTTGGCATGTAAGCTGATTTGATTACTTGCTGCAAAGAATCCAAATCTTTTGGCTCTTGCGAGTTTACCAAGTAGTACGCATCGTCCGATAAGCGATACTTTATACACCTGATGAAGATCTTCTGCTCTTCTTGTGTCAGTCGATCGTGTAGCCCTCTACTACAACTTATGAAGCGATATACCTCCTTCGAAAGCCTGGATGATCTTTCTCCGGAGAGCATGGGCACATACTTGGATACTAGATCCATTACTTTTTCGTGCACGTCTGTCATATTACATACATACATCGATACGCTCCCGGTGATTATTCGCTACAACTCCTATCCTTATTGAAATTTAATCTGTAAACCGAACTAGACTCAACCTCTTGACCAAAATTATTTCCGAAAACTCCGATCTTTATATAAAAAAACTATAATTACAATCATTATACTCGAGACTATTAAACAGAACAAAGATTAGTCTTCTTAATTTACTATTTACTTTTCTTAGCCTCCTACTGCCTAACAACAAAATTATCAAAGGTCAACCCGATTATTATTTTCGATACTTCTTAATCTGACACGCTAAAGAACAAAAACAAAAAAACAAATCCAATATTTTTATATTTTTTTAATTTTATTTTAAACTACACAAAACAAATTTTAAATTAGTTTTCACTGTACCCCAAAAAAAATTGCACAAAAATAATGTAAATGCCCTGTAATACGAAAAGTTGTTTAGCATGTTTGTTGTATGTACCTACGTGTATGACCGGTTGGAGTACCTAAATTATAATGTTAAATAAATGGCGAAGCCAAATGAGGCTTTGCACCAATTTAATTAACGTACAAGTTGTTGTTAAATAAATGGCGAAGCCAAATAAGGCTTTGCACCTATTTAATTAACGTACAACTTGTTTAAGAAAAATTATTTCCTGATTTTCATGATTAATCAACTACTTATACCTTACTTTTTGCACCTAGAGCACACTGAAAAGTTTTGAACGCCTATAATGATCAACGTTAATTAATCTTTCGGTTCCCCTACCCAACAATCGCAGTTAGCAGGTCACTAAAAACGAGGTGGCAGCACGCACACATCCCAAATCTCCCAGAGATGTTGAATGTGGCACCTGTAAACAAAAAAGGTATGGTTAACTAAGTCGACATCTGCGAAAATCTAAAATAGAAATTACCAGCGCCAACCCAAGACTGTCCCTGGTGCGGCTATAAAGGCAAATCCGCCCAGTGCGCCTTGGCAACAACTGCAACCGCCTCCCACATATTAAAGGGCCAATGTCCAGTCCATTGCTGGACCAAGCGAACGGGTCCACGCCAGGGTGGTAGCAAATGCACCACATAATTTAAGCAGGCCACGGAGGTAAGCCCAGGCGGCCACTTGAAGGGCGTTTTATCCACCTTCACCGTAAACAACATCTCGCGTACAGTCAGAGTGGACCAGAAAAATAAAGTTGGTGTCGACACACCCAAATATAAGGCGCGAATGCAAACTAACTAACAGAGAAACAACGCCGGCCCGGGTAGTATTTAACTGCAAAGAATTATCCATCCTCTGCCGTTTCAATTAAAACTCAAACTAAACAGTAGCCTAATACCCTAGATAAAAATTCCCGAGATACCACAATCTGTTATTACGGATTCTTCCCCCGAAAGCTATTCATCTCCAATGAATAACTCTGTTCTTCGCGGGGGGAAGGATTGTTACATATCTGAAATAGACCTAGAAAACCTGTGAAAAGGGGTAAAAGGTTTAATTGTTGTATTCCTAGAATATTAAATTAATGTTATATCATCCATTTTTACATAAGTTAATCATACCGAAACCATGATTAGCTTATCTACAAAATCAGTGAAGAAAATTGCATCAGCAATTTTCTTCACATTCCATGTTTTAAAACAAAATTATTCCCATGGCAAACCGTACCTTCAGTACGATTTGTCGTAAAAATTACAAAATGTATGTACGAACGTACATTCATATCGCAAAAAAAGGCTTTCGCGATAAGAAATGCGCGCCGCGAAAGTACATTATATGTATAGGCGTGCCGCAATTTCAATCGACGGGACGGTGGCTGATGTTTATAAAAACATCAAATTTCATTTTTTCAAGCCACCGTCCAACAAAAATATTCTGGACTTGTTTAAACAAGTTCAGAATAAATGAAAATTTTACTCAGGGTAGAAATGCAACTATGAATTTTCTACCCTGACCGACGGATCTTGATCGCGATAAAAATGATCAAGAGCGCAGTCGAATTTTATAACGAAATCGATTCTAGAGTAAATTTAAAAATAATCGTGACCACAGAAGAGGATTGTGGAAAGAAGAAAAGAAAAAATAAAGAAAAGTTAAAGTGAAAGAGTTTGTAAAGAAAAAAAATAAAATAAAGCAAAGTTAAAGTGTTCACAGTGTGTTATATATGTACATGTCGCTCCTATAACAAAGAGCAGCAACACGCCACCCCGTGGCTAGTGGATAACTTCGGCTTGTCGGATCTCAGACCGTAAGTACCCCATAGAAAGTTAACAAGAAGCAACTGTAACAAATGTAATTTTCGCATTAGGTGATTATTCCACTTATTGAATGGTGGCACTCGAATAACCTAAGTAAAACTTTAACTTGGAAATTTTTCGTCTTTATTAGGCTGAAATTCATTCGAAAATTTTTTTTTCCCAATGAATTTAAAAAATGCATTGACATGCAGAAAAAGGATCGAACTTTTCGACCCAGCGATCAGAGAGGTTCTATCAGTGTGGTCATCTATTATCGCCTAACACACAAATTCTATGATAGAGGTCAATTGCCCATATAAATACTTCTTAACAAAAGCAAGTGTGAATTATATCGTAGCAAGATATCTGATTCCAATTTTCAAATTAGGTGATTATTCCTCTTGATGCCGTATGGCACTCGGATAACCCAAGTGAAATTTTAACTTCGAAATTTTTCGTCTTTATTAGAATGAAATCCATTGGAAAAATGTTTTTTTTTCCCAATGAGTTTACAAAATGCAATGAGATGCAGAAAAAATTCCAAAACTTTCGACCCAGCGATCAGAGGGGTGTCATCGGTGCTGCTATCTCTGATCGCCAACCACAGAAGTTCGAGATTGCCCATATAAATACTTTTTAACAAACGCAAGTTTGAATTATATCGTAGCAAGATTTCTGATCGTAATTTTTATATTTGGCGATTATTCCTCTTGTTGCCATGTGGCACTCGGATAACGCATGTAAAACTTTAACCAGGAGATTTTTAGTCTTTATTAGAATGATAATCATTCGAAAAACTGTGTCTCTCCCAATGAATTTATAAAATGCATTGAGATGCAGAAATAGTATCGAGCTTTTCGACTCAGCTATCAGAGAGGTCTCATTAGTGTGGTCATCTCTGAACGCCTACCACAAAAATCCTAGGATAGAGGTCAACCAATTCCGTGCTTATACCTGAGAATATGGTAGTAGCTCTCGTGATTATACAAAGGTTCGGGGTTTCGCCTTAAGTTGGACGGAACGTCCGCTGTAAAGTCGTAGAGGCAGTCCATGGGAGTTAATTTTGTCCCTTCGTGTACACTGGTATTTTATACGAAAGCAGCGGTTCGTAGATAGTTATACCATGAGCTGGGATTTTCGTCCACTATAGTTCGTAGATATTCAATGAATGGTCTATGTGCACGTTCGATTGCTCCATTTGGTTGAGGATGATAAGCAGAGGTTTGCAGCTTATTTATCCTGAGGAGTTTGCATACCTCTTTGAATATGTCACTCAGGAAATTGCTTCCCTGATCGGTGACTATTCTTTTGGGAATGCGGTAGCGCATGACGATTTCGTCGAAGAAAATTTGCGCTACCTTTATGGCTTCCCCATTTGGTATGGCATACCACTCTATGAACTTCGTGAGGTTATCCTGAAACGTTAGTATGTATTTGTTTCCAGATTCAGTCTCCTCTAGTGGACCGACTATATCTAGATAGATTTTATCGAATGGTTGTTCCGCTATGTCTGTAATCACCATTGGCATTTTATATTGTGGTGAGGCCTTCATAGTTTGACATTGTGCCTCTACCAGTACTTTTTTCGAATCCGTTTATAGGTTTTTATCACTCCCTGTGGCCGCCAAAGACAGAATCATGATAATCTTTTAAGATTGGGCTTGTGATTACCTCAGGGAGACGAGTTTCGTCTATAATTTGTGGATTGGTACTATGTGGACTGTCAAGGTCCTCTGCCGCTTCTGGATGATGAGTTTGCTCTTCTTGTTCTATTGGTTTTGCCTGGCTGTCTGGATTTATTCCACTTTCCTGAATTTTTCGCGTCTAGGCTCTTGTTACTGCATTGCATTGCAGACACTCCTTTCGGTCTAATGAGTGTTTTTCCTCCTCTATATCAGAGTCCATTTGGTAGTGGACTATAGCTTCTACCGTGAAGGTTGCAGTTTTTTGTCTTTGTCATTATCCCGTGGAATGGCGCTTAAAGCGTCGGAATTCGTGTTGTACTTTCCGGGCTTATACTCAATTTTATAATTCAACTCGGAAAGTTTTTGGTGAAATCTCACCAGACGGGATGTGGGGTCTATAACATTGAAGACACCCTTGAGTGGTTTGTGATCTGTATAGACCGTGAACTCTCGGCCTTGCAAATAACACCTGAAATTTTTAGTCGCCCAAACTATAGCCCGTAAATCTTTTTCAATAGTGGAATAGTTACGTTCGGCTTTGTTCAGGGTACGGCTGGCGTAGGCAATTGGCTGGTCACTTCCTACCTCTCCTTGAGATAGGACTGCTCCAAGAACCTCTCTATTGGCGTCTGTGGTAAGGTTAAAGGGTTTTGCAAAATCGGGATATATTAAGAGTGGAGGGGAAATTAAAGCGTCTTTTATGCTTTGAAATGCCTCCTGGCATTTCTCAGTCCGCTTAAACTTTACATCCTTTCGGAGTAAGTTTGCTAGTGGACGTACAGTTTTCGAAAATCGGGTATTAATTTTACTGTAGTAATTGGCAAGGCCCAAAAAAGATTGGACTTTCCTTACTGTCTTAGGAATGGGGAAAGCTTGGACGCATGCCGTTTTGCTAGGGTCAGGTAGTGCTCCTTGATTAGATCATTTGTGTCCTAAATACACACATTTCTCTGGTTGAAGTTTCAGGTTATTTTCTCTCAACCTGTCAAAGAATTTGCAAAGCTTTTCGTTATGGTCTGCCACACTTTTTCCATAGATGACGATGTCATCTAAGTAGACGAAACATTCTAGGCCTTGTAGGCCAGTTAATATGGAATTCATTAAACGCTGAAATGTGGCCGGGGCTCCTTTAAGTCCGAACGGCATGCGTTTGAATTTATAATTCCCGTATTTGGTACTGAAAGCCGTTCTTGCTCGATCTTTCGGATCGACGAGTACCTGATGATAGCCGTTGGCTAGATCTAGGGTGGTAAAATATCGTGAGTGGCCCAGTTGATCGAGGATATCCTCAATCCGTGGTAGCGGGAAGGCGTCGCCGATCGTTTTTTCGTTCAACTTACGGAAATCAACGACGACGCGCCACCTTTTTTCACCATCTGGTCCCGCTTTTTTGGGGACGACTAGCAGTGGCGAGTTCCATGGGCTTTTGCTGGGTTGGACAATATCGTTGTACAGCATTTCTCGGAGTTGCTCGTTTATGACATTTCGCTGTGTCTCTGGTAACCGGTACATCTTTTGGTTAATAGGTGCTTGGTCTTGCACCAAAGGGATGTCGTGGGTGATGGCATTGGTATGCGTAAGCATGTCAACTTTTAAAAAGAATACGTCATTGTTTTCCCACAGCTGATGTCAATTCCACTAATTGACAAATACGAATAAACTGCGTTCGCAAAGTACAGTTTAATGAAATCTGTCAATTCCTATAATTGACTTTCGAAAGAAAACTGCAATTACAAACGAGAATCCACGTATGCTGAAAGAAAATATTCTGGTGGAGTGTAGCGGTTAAATAAAAAAGGATAATTTGTCACTCTATTATTCAATCAATTATTTTTGCCACAAATAATACTAATGACTAAACAAATATTAATTTTATGAGGAAATTAATTATTTGCACAAATTCTATCACTATGAAAAATTCACTTCCCTCAACTTAGACGTACAAGCTTGGAAACTTCACTTGTAATTCACTGATTCACTGTATTGTTCTATGTATTTAATAATTAATGGAAATTCAAATGTACAAAAGAATTATATTTTACTCGAATTTTCCTCTTTCTTTTCAATAATAATAATATATAATATATATATATATAATTATGCTACTTCACAATTTCATATATAAATAAATTTTTCTTTCTGATTCTTAACTAATATATTTACTAGTGGCTGAAAGTATATAATAATTAGAACTCAAGGTAGATCTAATTTCTTAATTATTATGTTGTGCAAAACTGACCTAATGGCATATGTTTCACACGATAAATAATTGTTAGAAATGTCGATTTACTTGAGTGAATTATTTAAAATGGCTGAAAGGAAAAGATTAAGAATAAAAACTTCAATCGTTCTTGTTAAATTCATACATGTGTGTATAACCAACACCTGGCATGCAAACACAATGAAATTTAACCCAAATTGAAAATAATAACTAATATGCAAATTTACCTTTAATTTAATTTAAATTTGTTGCAATTAAATTTAACCAATAAATTCACTTGAAATTTTTGCTGTTGCTACTTTTCCTTGAACAAAAACTTTAACGATTCTATTGTTGAAAAAATACACTAAGGTTGCTGAAATTTCTGTTTCCTTTACTGATGACTATTTGCAAATTGTGGGAGGAATACCACTGCATGTGCTCGCACTTTGACAACTTTGAAAATAAGAAGCCAGAATGAAGAATAGAGAATTTCGTTCCGATTTCATATCCATAAAAATGAATTATGCAAATTTTAGGCTTAATTTGACTACAATATGTAAATTTGTTGTAGTCATTTGATGTCAAATTACAAATTGCATTTTTTGACATCTTTCCCATAGAAATCCCTTTTAATTTCACGTAATTATGATAAGTTTTCCGAATATGTGCTATAACTTATCGATACGCCATCTTTTAGTTCAATTTACGAAATTCCTCTCAAAATTCATTTTCGTTCATCTTTATTCGTGTCCCTTTCACACATTTGTGTCTCTTTCGCACTTAATGGTGCAAAGGGAAATTTATAAAATCGCGAATTATACGTAATTGTATTCGCCATCAAATTTCCCCCTGACGTGACAGTTTAAACGTCGCGGGAACTCAAAGTTCGATATGTAATTTTGTTCGTGAAATGTCACCGCGCGCGAGTTTGTTTTTTTTTTGTTAATTTTTATGTAACAAATAGTGTTTTGTGTGGTGAACCAGCATTCAGCGAGGGAATAATCCATTTACCACAGGTTAGTATGTAATTTTATTTTATTTATATGTAGATTTCGTTTAAAATATCAACATTTTCAAATACCGTGATTACCTGTCAAGGTGAGTTTTTGTTTGCAAAAGTCTCATCTCAGGTATTCACGAATGCCTTGAAAATGGGTTTATTATGTGCCCGTACGTGGGTACTTGAATTACCTTTATGTTCTATGTTGCTGAACATAAAGTTTAGTGCATTTTTTTGTTCTTGTTGTTTGCATGCATGGTGAGGTACTATGTATGTAAACACACTTTTTTTTGTGTAAAAAATTCATTTATTACCTTAATGTTTATCTTTTGAGTTCATCTTTTAATTCTTTTTTTTTTATTTCAGGTCATCGTGGGACCCTTAGCATCTGTGTCTTCCCAGATGCTGGTAAGATTATTTTTCTTTTAATTTTAGGTTGGTCGAACATCATCATATTCATAACAGAGATTTGTTATTGAGGCTTTTTCCTCAGTGTTTAGAGTTTCATCCAGACTGATTTCTTGCTCTAGTGTGGTGAGGCGGGGCTGATTACTGGTGTCTTTTTGTTCGACATCGTTTGAGAAGAAGTTTTTTATGTTTTCTAGGGTGGCCGTCTGTTCAGCGCTTATTGCCCTATTTTTATTATTCTTAAATCTAGTCTTCTTTAATGATTTTGTATTATTTATTTTACTTCTTAACCTACTTGTTTTATAGTTGAGAGGCGCGGGGTCAGATGGATCTGCGGGAGTTGCTACCGGCAGACCGTCTGTGTGCTGGCCAGCGCCTGACGTTGGGGTTTTTATGAGGGACCCGCAAGCGTCTTGAAGTAGTTTCTTATGACTGCTTAGTTGACTGGGGCTCTTATGCCCTATTTTCTTAATCTTAGATCTAATTATATTTTGATGCTCACCTTCGCCGTCATTTCGACTCATGGGATTCAAAGGATGGGCTCTTGCAATATCTTTATCTGGCTATCGTTTGATGGGGACGACAGTGTAGTCTTTAATGGGAACTCGATTTAGGTACACGGTGTTTAGGACTACTTGTGAACTGCGTGTGTTGAGGAACCTATAGGGACTGCCTTTAACCCAGCTGAGAGTAAGCTGTTTGCAAAGAAGACTCCGTCGTCTATTTTTTACAACAGACTGAGCATTTCTTCCTGCAAGTGCAACGGAACGTTGACTACGATCTGAGACCGTGGTGGTACGCACACAGGTTAATTTAAATTCACCTGATGCTGTCCAGTCTTACAGGCCGGATTTTCGGTAATCAAGTCATCCTTATCGCACTCTTGTAAGTCACAGCCGACTTCTTCTGACTGAGAAGCTTTGAGAACCCTTCGGGTAGAAGGTGTATACCCGTCGGGTTTAATATCTTCTACCAGTGTCTCTTTGTTCACTGTATTATGTGAACACGGGCTATCCGATGCGGTTTCTAATGGAAAAGCAAACTCTTGTGGATTAGTTTCCGTGCGAGGAAATCGCAGAAAATTGTTGGGTCCCTCAACATTACAGTTTTTGGCTAGGAAATCATTTCCTAGCAAGCCATCGTCGGAAATACCTGGGATGTTCTTTACCACCTGAAAGTTTCAAAGTAAGTTGCTTTTTAGCATGAAGTTTCCTTGGCAACTTCCTAAGGTTTATCCCGTGCCAAAGGGGCTTTGAAGCGTTAGTCTCTTGTTGGGATTTATTAGCTCGCGAGATTTGAGAGCTTTTTTCTTGATGATAGTGATCTCAGCACCGGTGTCCACTATTAGCTGGGACTGAGCATTTAGGCCTACGTCTAGAGGAAGTCTGGCGGTAGGCACACTGAAGTCGGGCTTCTGAGAAGACCCTTTTTTGTTGCTGGTAGGGTTTATCGTCGTTCCGGGGAGTTTTGGGTTGAGCATATACATAAGGGGGATTACTAAACTGTCGGGGCTCTTGTGCTCGTGGTGATGCATACATGGGCGGATGTGGTGCTTGATTGTAAAGAGTTCGGCTAAGAACTCGAACTCGAAGACTAGGGTCTATTGGTGTCATTGGATATGGCTGTTGCGTTATTGGCGTTTGGACGAAAACTGTGCCTGCTTGCAGCTTTTCTATATCTAAAGCCTTTTGTATCAGCTTATCTAGGTCATTTACTACCAGAGTGAGGAGGTACTGGCATAGGTGGGGATTGTTCAGTCCACTTTTGAGGGCATTCTTGGTGAAGTCCGCCAACTGTGTCTTCACAGCTGGGGCTGCCGTTGCTCCGTACCGCTGCCTCGTTGCAAAGCATCAGCAACTGCTTCACTCTTGTTGTGAAAGCAGTGAGAGTTTCCAACGGGTTTTGCCTCGTTGTGATCAATTTGTTGACCAACTCTTGGTACGATTCTCATGGTAGGTAGGTTCTGTTCAGACGTTCCTCCACCTCACTAAAAGTAGTTGGAACGTCCCAAGGAAACAGGCGATAGGCTTCACCACAAAATCTTGTGGGCAAGATATGTAGGAATACTGATTTTTCTTCCTCACTTAAACAGTGTAGGGCCTGTTTGCAACAGCCAATATATGTTTTCAGCTCACGACCTATCTGCGGGGCATCTTCACCCGAAAACAGAGGAACAAGTTGTGCCGTGAGCTTGGCCACATTTGCTAAATCTACTATTGTGATTATCTTTTTATTAGTAGGCTTGTAGGGTAGTCTGCTTGTGCCTTGTCGAGTTTCAGGGCTGGTTTCTGGACTTGATTCCGTGAAGGATACTTCTAGCCAGCCAATAAGGAGATTTTCGGCCGTCGTCTCGTCACAGGGACCACTTCCTATGTCAATATCACTGTCATCACTTACAACTACACTGGCTGAGCTCTTATCTAAACCTTGTGAACGTGAAAGCCCGGCGAGTTCGATAAGCTCCTGTTTGAATCGCTCTGTATCATTTTAAATTTTTCGATTTTTGTCAGCCTCTGCTCTCTACCTTGACTTAATCTATGGTCACGAGCGTCGCAGTGCGTGACAGTGAGCTTATCGGATTCGCGTGCCTTCTCTAATAACTTATCTAAAAACTTATCTAGGCTTAATTTATTTGCTACGGTGGGACCAGTTAAAATGGTACCACTTCGAAGACGAACTCCTGCTGTTTCTTGCTGTTGGAGTAAAGCTGAGTTGTGCTGACTACTTGTTTGTGTCGGGTCGTCTTCTGGGGCGTTTTCTGTACTTTCCAGGAGGTGATGAAGATTTTCACCTGGGGATTTCTCCGCGTGGGTTGAAGGTATGGAGTGTAAACTCGTGCCTGTCTCAGGTGCCGGTTTCGAGTTTCCTTCTGACATATGAGTCCCGCGTTGTCCAAAAGGGGGGCCTCCAGCCTTCTTATGGTGTTCCCTTCTGGAATGTTTCTTGCTACTAGGGGGGCTCCTGCCGTCTTAATTCCCTTGGCTTATATTGAAAGGGAGGCTTTTTGCCGACTTCGAGATCCGTTTCAATCCTGGAACGAAGTTTCTATTTCCGATGCTTCTGTTTTCTGCCGGGGGGCCCTAGGCCTACTTCTTTCCCCTGGATATGGTTGAAAGGGGGGCTTAAATCCTTCTTCGAAATCCCCTTCAACCCAGGAACGATAGTATCTTTTCCTTCTGGAGCTGGTTTTCCGTGGTCGGATGGACCTTGTGTAGCTGTGTAGATGCCGGTTGTTTTCCTTCTTCACTTTGTTGACCAAGAGTTTAGATTAGTGAGTCCAGGTCCCTTGTTGATGTCGTTTCTTTTTTTTCACTCACTGGGGTGAACGCTTGCTCGCCTGGAGCAGAGGTGCCTATTGATGATATCTACCCCCAGCGTTGGGGTAACGTGGCTTTATAGCTTGGCTAGTATCACAGGTTCCCCGTAGATTCTTGCAGGATCACGGCTTTTCAAGCGTTTACGATTTTTACTTTCACCAAGCTTCCTTGATCCTACCGGCTGCGCCAATTTGTTTTATTTCTAAAACTCACCTTGGAACTAGGATGTAATTTGTGGTACTGTTAACCCTTCTGTCAATACCAACATACCTGGGTATGTTTGCAATTTTGAGAATGAAAAAACTTTATCTTATCTTCAAAATTTTTTTATCCATCACTTTAGTTATCTTCAAGGGCTCTATTTGTAGCTAATGTATGCTATAAAATTTTGAAAAGTATTCTATGGTTCGTCAGAAGATAGACCTGAATTATACATATAGGTTACCAGCTCAAAGCATACCCAGATATAATTCCTCTTTACAAATACTGCAGTTACTTTTCAGTGTGTCAGTTTGATCCCGTGCTGCTGGCCCACTTGACGTGGATGTAGATCTGATTGGTATTTGGTGTCCCATCATGCATTCGATAGCATATCTGATCCAAGGGTTCCTTATAATGTGTGAATTCGCTGCTATGATTTTTACATGCTGGCATTGTGAGGGCTTCACCAAGATCTTGCAGAAACGTACGCCTCTTATTTGTCTTTTGGTTAGAATTGCGGGTATCGTATATAATGAAGGCTGCCAGAGCAGCCACATCCAAAATATTATAAAAAAATGCTAGGATCCATCGCAACGTACGTCTCTTGGTGGTGTAATATCCTACCATCTTATCCATATTTTCTCGCCCCCCCCCCCTGCATTTGTTGTAAAACAATGTGATTTCAGGCTTTTGGAGGACACCACTAACACTTTTATCGCAATGCACTGTTGAAAGAAAAATTACAGATTTCCTATTTTTGAAACATAAGAGCAAATCGTGGTTTTGTCACAAATCCCTTAGAAAGCAGTATACACGAGGGTATAGCTAGAAATTCTGGAGAAAGTTCCAGTATGAGGCATGCTTTGGGGTCGATACCTCAAAATGCAATTTATGATCTAATCACCCTTGGCAGCCAGTAGAAAAGGAATGAAATTTACACTTCTTATGAACAAATTCTCCTTGAGATACTCAAAAAAATGCATTTCTATCATCAACAATTATCCTACCTCCAAGTTTTGTAAGCCATATGCAGCATATCCACCTTTCGGAACATGTCTAATCATAAAAATAAATTCTTGGAAACTGTTTGACTAAATATTTTCCTTATATATTAAGCAAAAAAATGAAACAGTTCCACAGAAATATACGTAAATATGGTTACATACCCGGGTATGTTATGGGTTCGTTTATGTCATTTATTTTATCCATTGACACAAGGGTTAATCCAATTGGCTGTCTTATTAATCACTTTTATTTTCAACTATTTTTTTATGCCGATTTAATGGACTTGTTTCACAAAAAAACACCTTTCACGGCGATTCTATATTCTTAACTTTTTCCCAAGTGTCTTACACGTCGAATCTATCATTTTATTTTTAAACCGTATATCTCTTACTCGGCGATTCTTTAAACTTATCTTACACAAGTGATTTACACGACTATTCTATAAACTTAATCTTTAACCGTATATATTTTTAACACGACGATTCTATCAACTTATCTTACAAGTATTTTTTGTTTCGGATCTCAAAATTTCGTGCCTTGTTCTCCTTAGAACTCAAAAAACCAACTCTCGAAGTTAAAGAAGTCAACTCCTCAAAGCCAAAAAAACAACTTAACTCTTGATCACATTCATCGTGATCAAGAGCCGTCGTTCAGGATAGAAAATGCCAAATTGCATTTTCTTTTCCTGAGAAAATTTTAATTTTTTCAATTCTGGACTTGTTCAAACATGTCCAGAATTATTCGCGTTGAACGATGGCTTCAAAAATGTAATCTTACACTTTTTAAAACATTAGCCACCGTCCCGTCGTTTGAAATCTAGGCGCGCAGATACATACAATGCATTTATGCGGCGCGCGTTGCTTATCGTGAAAGTTTTTACACGATATATATGTACAAACATATTGAATTTTTCGCGGCAAATTGTACTGAAGGTACGATTTGCTTTTTGATTTATTTTTTAATTAAATTGTTGAAATGACAAATTTTGCTGAAGGCAAAATTTGTCGTGGAAATTTTTAAGTAAAATTACTTGGGTTGTAAACTGACACTTTTGTTTTTCCCAAGTCGTTTTATGGGAATAAAATGTATGGTATGCGAGGAAAAAAATCCTAGGGTCCATCGCAACGTACGTCTCTTGGTGGTGTAATGTCCTACCATCTTATCCACATTTTCTCGCCCCCCCCCCTGCATTTGTTGTAAAACAATATGATTTCAGGCTTTTGGATGACACCACTAACACTTTTATCGCAATGCACTGTTGAAAGCAAAATTACAGATTTCCTATTTTTTGATACATAAGAGCAAATCGTGGTTTTGTCACAAATCCCGTAGAAAGCAGTATATACGAGGGTATAGCTTGAAATTCTGGAGAAAGTTCCAGTATGAGGTATGCTTAGGGGTCGATACCTCAAAATGCAATTTATGATCTAATCACCCTTGGCAGCCAGTAGAAAAGGAATGAAATTTACACTTATTATGAACAAATTCTCCTTGAGATACTCGAAAAAATGCATTTCTATCATCAACAATTATCCTACCTCCAAGTTTTGTAAGCCATATGCAGCATATCCACCTTTCGGAACAGGTCTAATTATAAAACTAAATTCTTAGAAACTGTTTGACTAAATATTTTCCTTATATATAAAGCAAAAAAATGAAACAGTTCCACAGAAATATACGTAAATATGGTCACATAGCCGGGTATGTTATGGGTTCGTTTATGTCATTTATTTTATCCATTGACACAAGGGTTAATCCAATTGGTCAAAATTAAACACGTCTCGGCTTTCTTATTAATCACTTTTATTTCCAACTATTTTTTTATGCCGATTTAATGGACTTTTTTCACAAAAAAAACACCTTTCACGGCGATTCTATATTTTTAACTTTTTAACAAGTGTCTTACACGTCGAATCTATCAACTTATTTTTAAACCGTATATCTCTTACTCGGCGATTATTTAAACTTATCTTACACAACTGATTTACACGAATATTCTATAAACTTAATCTTTAACCGTATATATTTTTAACACGACGATTCTATCAACTTATCTTACAAGTATTTTTTGTTTCGGATCTCAAAATTTCGTGCCTTGTTCTCCTTAGAACTCAAAAAACCAACTCTCGAAGTTAAAGAAGTCAACTCCTCAAAGCCAAAAAAACAACTTAACTCTTCATCACATTCATCGTGATCAAGAGCCGTCGTTCAGGATAGAAAATGCTAAATTGAATTTTCTTTTCCTGAGAAAATTTTAATTTTTTCAATTCTGGACTTGTTCAAACATGTCCAGAATTATTCGCGTTGAACGATGGCTTCAAAAATGTAATCTTACACTTTTTAAGACATAAGCCAACGTCCCGTCGTTTAAAATCTAGGCGCGCATATACATACAATGCATTTATGCGGCGCGCGTTGCTTATCGTGAAAGCTTTTTACACGATATATATGTACGTATGTACAAACATATTGAATTCTTAGCGGCAAATTGTACTGAAGGTACGATTTGCTTTGTGATTTATTTTTTAATTAATTTGTTGAAATGACAAATTTTGCTAAAGGCAAACTTTGTCGTGGAAATTTTTAAGTAAAATGACTTGGGTTGTAAACTGACACTTTTGTTTTTCCCAAGTCGTTTTATGGGAATAAAATGTATAGTATGTGAGGAAAAAAACGCTAGGGTCCATCGCAACGTACGTCTCTTGGTGGTGTAATGTCCTACCATCTTATCCATTTTCTGGCCCCCCACCCCTGCATTTGTTGTAAAATAATATGATTTCAGGCTTTTGGAGGATACCACTAACACTTTTATCGCAATGCACTGTTGAAAGCAAAATTACAGATTACATAAGAGCAAATCGTGATTTTGTCACAAATCCCGCAGAAAGCAGTATACACGAGGGTATAGCTTGAAATTCTGGAGAAAGTTCCAGTATGAGGTATGCTTTGGGGTCGATACCTCAAAATTCAATTTATGATCTAATCACCCTTCTCAGCCAGTAGAAAAAGAATGAAATTTACACTTAAATATATATAAAATGCATTTATGCAGCACGCGTTTCTTATCGTGAAAGGTTTTTATACGATATATATGTACGTACGTACATGCATATTGAATTTTTCGCGGCAAATTGTACTGAAGGTACGATTTACTTTTTGATTTATTTTTTAATTAAATTGTTGAAATGACAAATTTTGCTGAAGGCAAAATTTGTTGTGGAAATTTTTAAGTAAAACGACTTGGGTTGTAAACTGACACTTTTGTTTTTCCCAAGTCGTTTTATGGGAATAAAATGTATGGTTTGTGAGGAAAATTGCTGAATGCAATTTTCCTCACCCATTTAAGAGATAAGCTAACCATGTTTTAAGCATGATTAGCTTATGTGAAAAATTAATGAATATAATTTTTATTTTCTGCGCTTTTTTCAGGTTTATGTGTAAAATAAATAAAACATTCATTATTTTAGGTATATAACAATCTGAATGTAATTGTTATTTTCTGCCTTTTTTTCAGGTTTATGTGTTTATGTTCATTCATTTTTGGTATATAACATCTCTGATCACCAACCAAAGAAGTTCGATGATAGAGGTCACCCAATTGCCCATATAAATACTTCTTAACAAAAGCAAGTATAAATTATATCGTAGCAAGATGTCTGATTGCCATTTTCAAATTAGGTGATTATTCACCTTGTTCAGTCCACCAACTGAACATTCTTCCCTCGACGCATCCAGGTACCTATTTCCTGCAAATAAACAAAAAAATCCACAAAGAATCATTCATCAAGAACAAAAAACTCAAATACTTATCTGATGATTAAAAGGCTGATGTCCTCTAATTCGTTCTTCAAATTGCACAAAAAAATCCCTCGATGACGATTCACAAGCTAAAATGACAAAATATTATTAAAGAATTAATTAAATTCAACAAAACAATATAAAACTTATCTGAAAGTACATAATCTCCATGTGCAAACACAAATTGACATATCAGTCAATTGACATTACGTCAACCAGATGTTCTCGTAGCAGCAACTGGTATAAACGTCGCTATGGCAACGCCATGAGGATTACATCACATGACCATCTTCAGCAGCTATAAAAAGGCGACGAACCATAGCAAAAGCACCCATTTCCAAATCAGAGTTGATCTGATTAAATCCTAAGCCTTGGAGTCTGTTCTGAGCAAAATCCCTATCCTAACCAGAAGTTAATTCTGAAATTCCTTATATATGTTAATTCTACGCCAACAAATTGAGGTTGACTCAAATCCTAATACAGAAGTTAATTTTGGCCGTCACAAATATTTGAGGTTGACTCAATCCCAAAAACAGAAGTTGATTTTAGTTAAAACAAATATTTGAGGTTAACTCAATCCTACACACAGAAGATAATTCTGGCCGTCCTACATACTTGAGGTTGACTCAATCCATAAAACAGAAGTTAATTCTGGCTGTCACAAATATTTGAGGTTAACTCAATTTTAAAACAGAAGTTAATTCTGGCCAAACAAATAGTTGAGGTTAACTCAAATTATCATATAGGAGTTGATCCTAAAACAAATACATTATTTGAGGTTAACTCAAGTACGTTGGCTAGGAGTTGATCCTAAAGATTGCAAAAGTGAGGTTAGCTCAAGCAATCTCACACAGGAGTTAATCCGAAGGCCTAGACAATTTTATACAAAGGTTAGTCTAGGGCTATTTACAGAGGTTAACTCTGCCCAAAGTACATTCAGAAGTTAATTCTAATCAAAGTGGAAGGAATTTCCTTCCCACGTGTAGCAGTACTCAGATTGGTGCACACATAAAAAGCGCAAAAGACTCAACGTCGTAAGTGCCAAACTATTACATTTCAAGTTGCCACTGCTAAAAGGTACGCACTCGATAAACGTCATCAGTGCTGCATTCATACTTTCAAAAACTGCCCAAAAACTGTACTGTATAAGGAGACCAATTGGGTACGTTATCAACATTACCGATAGCAACCATACAAGTTGCTATACTCGTGAATTAAAATATTCCACGCTACATCTCGATTGCCCTCACGTGGCAGTTCGAAAGAACTTTTAAAATTCATTATCAGACACAGTTGATTTTCTCACAGATCATTCACTCATCAGATTCTTCTTCTTCTTTACAGGAGTAAGAAAAGAGCAACAGAGCACAGCTACACCGACATTTGTGGTTTCTTTACACAGCAACGCGGCAACTACAAATACGCCGACATCATTTTTAATTTTTAATAAATTGTTTTATTTTGTTGAAGTTTATATTAAGTTTTAATGAATTATTGAATTTTAAATTAGTATTAAGTCAATATTGAATTGAATTGTGATATAGATTGTAAGACCTGAAGCAAGCACAAAATAAAACTAAAATTTTATACTTTGAACTTAAAAAACTGAGTTATCCACAAAACCAGCCTCCATACACATACAGTCCACTTAGAGAGAATTTTCATGGTCCTTCAAGGCCGGATAAGTCAGTTGTTCAAAAATATAAAATTGAAAAAAAAAAATAGTTCTCGAAAATCACAATAATATCACAGTCTCAAATTCAGACACGATACACAAGCAAAATGCCTAACAGCACCAAAGCAAGCATATCAGAGACTGGGGAAGATACGATTACAGAACTAATCGAATCCCAAAATGAGGTCAAAGAGTTACTAAAAGACCTATACAAGAGACATTCAAGAGATGGAAAGAAAAAAACCATTAAGTCTACACAAAAACGTTTACAAACGTTCACAGAATATTGGAGGGAATTCCAAGCTCAACATAGACAAATACAGAAGCGAGTTACAAAGGAAGATCTCAAATTGGAATATTTTACGAAGGAAAAATTTAGCGAGATGCAAGAGTACTACATAGAAAAGGCAGCAGGCATGGAAGAGGATATAGAGCAACTAACACCAACTTATATAAACAATCCTTCCCAGCCAACATCTGCTAGATCAAACTCATGCCACAACGAAAGGCTACCTCGCATAAAATTACCTACCTTCAATGGAGAATATTCCACATGGATCTCTTTCCATGATCTATTCAACTCTGTCATACACAGCAATAATAGTTTGAAAGACGTAGACAAACTATATTTCCTAAAAACCAGCTTGACAGGAGAAGCTGAAAAATTGCTCAGACACTACGAAATATCTGACGCAAATTATCAACCAGCATGGCAACATTTAAAAGAGTGCTATTCGAATAAGCGAATCTTAGTAAATGTCCAGCTGAAGAAATTATTTTCACTCACAGCCATAACACATGATTCGGCTGACAATATTAAAAGGTTGCTAGATAATATTACCGAAGCAATACTAGCTCTACAGAATCTAGGAATAGAAACCAGTAATTGGGATCCAATAATCATCCATATCTCAGTACAAAATCTGCATTCCACTACACAGCAATTGTGGGAACAAAGCCTCCACAGTAGAACAGACTTACCAGATCTACAAACACTTACAAAATTCATAGAATCACGCATCAGAATATTGGAAATGGTCACAAGCAAAAATACGTCGTCTAATACGACACTGAAAAAGCAATTCTCACGCAAGCCTACATATGGGCTATACAACGAAAGACGAAATCCAAATTCAACATGTATTCATTGTGGAAATTACCACTCTCTATTTAGATGTCCAAAGTTCAAAGAACTAACAATTGGACAACGACACGACGTCGTCAAAGGCAAAAATTTATGCAAAAACGGTCTGTCGCAAAACCATAGCACAACAAATTGCACAAATAGCAAACGATGCTACCACTGCAACAAAAATCACAACACATTACTCCATTCCAATCAAAACATCCGGGTAACAAAAAATCCATTACAAATATCTCAGACTAAATGTCACCCAAGGCATCTCAAGTCTACATCCACACAAGGCAAAGAGGAGCAAGTTCAAAATTTCCTCACCTCGAATGTAAAAAAGAGCTCTATTATCAACAGCTCTACTAAACATATCTTCTCCAGCAGGAAGAGTACAAACATTTAGAGCACTAATAGGCACTGGATCCCAGGTCTCCATCATGACTGAAAGGGCATATAAACATCTTCAACTAAAAGGAACATCAACCAATCGCGAACTCATTGGTTTAGGCAAAACGCGGACCAACCAAGTCCACATTCAAACAAATTTAACATTGAGCTCATTACATACCAAATTCAAAAAGGAAGTAAAAATGTTAGTAATAAAAAAAATCACGGACTTATTACCAACACAATCCATTTACTCAAACAAATGAACCACATAGAAAACCTCACGTTAGCAGATCCTACATTTTCTATACCTGGAAACATAGACATTCTTCTTGGAGCCGACATGTACGCCAAAATTCTCATAGATGGGTTAATAAAAGGAGTTGGGGATACTCCATCAGCACAGAACACACAACTAGGCTGGATTTTGATTGGACCAGTTCCAAAAACAACAACATCCCCAATCATATCTACACACACCATCATCAAAATAAATTTAGAAGATCAAATCAAAAGGTTCTGGGAAATTGAGGATTGTCAATCAACCAAAATCCTCTCAGCAGAAGATAAACTATGTGAAGAATTATATGAAAAAACAACAATACGACTCCCCAACGGAAAATACGAAGTACACCTTCCTTTCAAAGATAAAGATTCCCTAAAACTCGGTCACTCAAGAAATATGGCCATACAACAGTTCCTGCAATTAGAGAAGAGGTTTTCAAAGGATCCAGAACTCTACAGCTTATATAAAAATTGCATTAATGAATACACTCAACTCGGGCATATGAAACTAATACATCCCAACCAAATACATACAGAAAAGGGTAGTATACAAAATCCATCTTTCTTCTATCTCCCACATCACGCCGTTCTCAAAGAAAGCAGCACCACCAAGCTACGCGTCGCATTCAACGCCTCAGCGAAATCATCTAATGGAAAATCATTGAACGAGCAATTAATGGTTGGACCGACCATACAACCTACGTTATAGACAACACTCCTTAGATGGCGCATATACCAGTATGCTCTAACAGCAGATATAGAGAAAATGTACCGAATGATCCAAGTAACATCTCAACACCAAAACTATCAACGAATCATATGGAGGGACGATCCAAACAAAATGCTCCAAGATTTTGTGCTAACAACTGTCACATTCGGTACAACTCCTGCTCCATATCTAGCAATAAGAACATTGGAACAATTGGCAAGAGATGAAGCTGACAAATACCTATTAGCATCAAAAAGCATAATAAAAAATTTTTATGTGGATGATCTAGTGACAGGAGCCCACACGCTTGCGGAGGCTCAAAACCTACAGAAGCAGCTGATAGAGGCCCTAAGCAAAGGATCATTTAACTTACGTAAATGGACAGCCAACCACTCAGCGTTATTAGATCATATACACCCAGATCATCGAGAACTAAAAACAAACCTAGACTTCTCAGAAACTGAATCCATTAAAACATTAGGCCTTAGGTGGTATCCATCAGCAGACTATTTCACATTTAAAGTAAAATTACCCGAATCAAAATTCAAATACACCAAACGCCTCATGTTATCAGAAATATCAACACTATTTGACCCATTAGGGTGGTTAGCGCCATGTATTATTACGGCCAAACTAATGATTCAAAAATTATGGCTCACAAAACGCGACTGTGACGAAGCTGTGCCCTACGAAATTTCAAGAGAATGGACCTTATTTAAAGATCAACTGCATTTATTAGAGGAAATACACATTCCTCGATGGCTCGGCTATTCACCACAAATAGTAGACACAATGGAAATCCATGGATTTTGCGATGCTTCCAACAATGCGTACTCTGCAGTACTCTATTTAAGAATCCTCAAAAATCGGGAAACAAAGGTCCAGCTTATAACAGCCAAAACCAAGGTAGCACCCACCAAATCAATATCACTGCCAAGATTAGAATTATGCGGCGGAGTCCTCCTTTCCAAACTCAACAAACATGTCACTACAGACTCAGATCTCCCAAAGATCAAAGTAATTGCCTGGACAGATTCAAGTATCGCCCTCGCATGGATACGAAAACATCCGTCCTGTTGGAAAACGTTCGTGGCAAATCAGGTTGCTGAAATACACACAAATATCCCACAAGCAATATGGAACCATATACCTTCAAAACTAAATCCAGCCGACTCAGCCTCTCGAGGGATCTTTCCGAAGGACTTACTTACACTATCGACATGGTGGAATGGACCAGAATGGCTACACAAAGGTGAAAAGTTCTGGTCATCTCAGTCTACGGTAATCCAAACCAACCTAGAACACAAAAAAATTAAAGTTCTCACAACTACAATTGAAGAGGAGACAATCCTGCTATACAAATACTCTTCATTTCAAAAAACTATCCGAATAACAGCGTATTGCATCAGGTTTATCAACTGTTTACGAAAGCAATATCCAACAAAAGCTTAACTAATAGCAACCGAACTCAAAAACGCAGAAAAAAATCTAATAAAAATACTGCAGAATTCAGTATTTTCCACAGAAATAGCACGTCTACAGAAACAACAGCAAATCGATAAAGAAAGTAGACTCCTCCCTCTCAACCTAATACTCGACACAGAGCACATATTGAGAATCGGGGGGCGTCTCACAGAAACTAATCTGAGCTACGACCAAAAACACCCTATCATACTTCCAAATAATCACCACCTGACGTAAACACTAATAGACTATATTCACTACTACACGTTGCATGGAGGTACCCAGGTAATATTAACTACATTACGAAACAAATATTGGTTATTAAACGGTTGAAATACGATCAGACATCGTATTCACAAATGCACCACTTGCATTCGTTTTAACGCACGGACTGCTTCTCAATTGATGAGCTCACTACCATCAGCCACAGTAAACATCTCACTACCATTTCAACACACTGGTGTCGACTATGCAGGTCCAATTAACATAAAAACTTCATCACTTAGAATATCCAAATTCATAAAAGCATACATTTGTCTATTCATATGCCTTGCTACCAAAGCCATTCACTTCGAGCTTGTCTCTGGATTGTCCACTTCAGATTTTTTGGCCGCATTATAACGCTTTGTAGGAAGAAGAGGTCTATGCACAAACATGTACTCCGATAGAGGCACAATTTCATCGGAGCTAATCGAGTATTACAAGCAAACCTAGAAAAAACTATTAAAAGCATTGAAACTGAAGAAATCGCCAATCAAGGCATAACATGGCATTTTAACCCGCCTGCAGCTCCACATTTTGGAGGATTGTGGGAATCGGGGGTAAAATCTACCAAGCGTCATCTATATAAAACAATAAAAAATACAAGACTCACATATGAAGAGCTAAATACTGTGTTGATTCAGATTGAAGCGTGTCTCAACGCCAGACCACTGTCACCTCTCTCAAATGACGCAACAGATTACAATATTTTAACTCCAGGACACTACCTCACAGGGCATCACACACTCATTATAACAGAGCCACCTCCATTGAACCCTCTCCTACATCCACTCAAAAGATTGCAATATATCCAATCACTGGTTCACTTCTTTTGGAAAAAAATGGTCAAATGACTACCTCCACACCTTACAGCAAAGAAATAAGTGGCAGTCAAAAAAGCACAGTTTGAAAATTGGTACACTAGTTCTCATCACGGAAGACCAGATCCCAGTAAGTCATTGGCCAATAGGACGAATAATCGAAGTACATATAGGACACAACAATTTGGTGCGCGCAGTCACAATAAAGACTCAAAAATCAACATTTACACGTCCCATCACAAAAATCTGTCCTCTTCCGATCGATCAATAAAAAACAAAAAAAAGGTGCGGAGGATGCTCAGTCCACCAACTGAACATTCTTCCCTCGACGCATCCAGGTACCTATTTCCTGCAAATAAACAAAAAAATCCACAAAGAATCATTCATCAAGAACAAAAAACTCAAATACTTATCTGATGATTAAAAGGCTGATGTCCTCTAATTCATTCTTCAAATTGCACAAAAAAATCCCTCGATGACGATTCACAAGCTAAAATGACAAAATATTATTAAAGAATTAATTAAATTCAACAAAACAATATAAAACTTACCTGAAAGTACATAATCTCCATGTACAAACACAAATTGACATATCAGTCAATTGACATTACGTCAACCAGATGTTCTCGTAGCAGCAACTGGTATAAACGTCGCTATGGCAACGCCATGAGGATTACATCACATGACCATCTTCAGCAGCTATAAAAAGGCGGCGAACGATAGCAAAAGCACCCATTTCCAAATCAGAGTTGATCTGATTAAATCCTAAGCTTTGGAGTCTGTTCTGAGCAAAATCCCTATCCTAACCAGAAGTTAATTCTGAAATTCCTTATAGAAGTTAACTCTACGCCAACAAATTGGGATTGACTCAAATCCTAATACAGAAGTTAATTCTGGCCGTCACAAATATTTGAGGTTGACTCAATCCCAAAAACAGAAGTTGATTCTGGTTAAAACAAATATTTGAGGTTAACTCAATCCTACACACAGAAGTTAATTCTGGCCGTCCTACATACTTGAGGTTGCCTCAATCCAGAAAACAGGAGTTAATTCTGGCTGTCACAAATATTTGAGGTTAACGAAATTTTAAAACAGAAGTTAATTCTGGCCAAACAAATAGTTGAGGTTAACTCAAATTATCATATAGGAGTTGATCCTAAAACAAATACATTATTTGAGGTTAACTCAAGTACGTCGGCTAGTAGTTGATCCTAAGGATTGCAAAAGTGAGGTTAACTCAAGCAATCTCACACAGGAGTTAATTCGAAGGCCTAGGCAATTTTATACAAAGGTTAGTCTAGGGCTATTTACAGAGGTTAACTCTGCCCAAAATACATTCAGAAGTTAATTCTAATCAAAGTGGAAGGAATTTCCTTCCCACGTGTAGCAGTACTCAGATTGCTGCACACATAAAAAGCGCACAAGACTCAACGTCGTAAGTGCCAAACTATTACATTTCAAGTTGCCACTGCTAAAAGGTACGCACTCGATAAACGTCATCAGTGCTGCATTCATACTTTCAAAAACTGCCCAAAAACTGTACTGTATAAGGAGACCAATTGGGTACGTTATCAATATTACCGATAGCAACCATACAAGTTGCTATACTCGTGAATTAAAATATTCCACGCTACATCTCGTTTGCCCTCACGTGGCAGTTCGAAAGAACTTTTCAAATTCATTATCAGACAAAGTTGATTTTCTCACAGATCAACTGTCTCGGACCCATTCACTCATCAGATTCTCCTTCTTCTTTACAGGAGTAAGAAAAGAGCAACAGAGCACAGCTACACCGACATTTGCGGTTTCTTCACACAGCAACGCGGCAACTACAAATACGCCGACATCATTTTTAATTTTTAATAAATTGTTTTATTTTTTTGAAGTTTATATTAAGTTTTATTGAATTATTGAATTTTAAATTAGTATTAAGTCAAAATTAAATTGAATTGTGATATAGATTGTAAGACCTGAAAAATAAAACTAAAATTGTATACTTTGAACTTAAAAACTGAGATATCCACTAAACCAGCCCTCATACACATACAGTCCGCTTAGAGAGAATTTTCATGCCGTGTGGCACTTGTATAACCCTAGCAAAACTTTAGCTGGGAAAGTTTTCGTCTTTATTATACTGAAATTCATCGGAAAAAACAAAAACAAAATGCATTGGGATGCAGAAAATATATCGAAACTTTCGACCCAGCGACCAGAGGGGTTTCATCGGTGTGGGTATCTCTGATCGCCAACCAGAAAATTTCGATGATAGAGGTCACCCAATTGCCTAAACACTAGATAGATGTCACCCAATTGCCCATATAAACACCTCTTAACAAAAGCAAGTGTGAATTATATCGTAGCAAGATTTTGGATTGCAATTTTCAAATTAGGTGATTATTCCCCTTGTTGCCATGTAGCATTCGGATAATCAAAGTAAAACTTTAACCTTGAAATTTGTCGTCTTTATTAGGCTGAAATTCATTGCAAGAAACAAATGTTTTTTCCCAGTGAATTGACAAAATGCATTCAGATGCAGAAAAAATATCGAATGTTTCTACTCAGCGATCAGAAGTGTTTCATCGGTGTGGTTATCTCTGATCGTCAACCAAAGAAGTTCGTAAATATTGGTCACCAAATTGCCAATATAAATACCTCTTAACAAAAGAAATTGTAAGTTATGTCGTAGCAAGATTTCTTGTTGCAATATTCAAATTAGGTGATTATTCCTGTTGTTGCCGTGTGGCATACGGATAACCAAAGCAAAACTTTAACATTGCAATATTTCGTTTTTATTAGGCTGAAATTCATTGCAAAAACAAATGTTTTTTCCCAATGAATTTACAAAATGCATTC
Source organism: Dioctria rufipes (assembly GCA_963924295.1). Taxonomy (NCBI): domain Eukaryota; kingdom Metazoa; phylum Arthropoda; class Insecta; order Diptera; family Asilidae; genus Dioctria; species Dioctria rufipes. The sequence goes on along the minus strand of CAWUPM010001419.1, from coordinate 831,339 downwards.
AGATATAGTAAAAATATCGAAGCTTTCTACCCAGCGATCAGAGGGTTTTCATCGGTGTGGTTATCTCTGATCGTCAGCCAAAGAAGTTCGATAATAGAGGTCACCCAATTGCCCATAGAAATACTTCTTAACAAAAGCAAGAGCGAGTTGGGTATATCGTAGCAAAATTTCTGATTTCAATTTTAAAATTAGGTGATTATTACACTTCTTGCCGTGTGGCACTTGGATAACACAAGTAAAAGTGTAACTTGGAAATTTTTCGTCTTTATTAGAGTGAAATTCATTGGAAAAAAAATGTTTTTCCCAATTAGTTTACAAAATGGATTGAGGTGCAGAAAAATTTCCGAAACTTTCGACCCAGTGATCAGAGGGGTGTCATCGGTGTGGTCATCTCTAATCGCATACCACAGAATTTCGATGATAGGGGTCACCCAATTGCCCATATAAACACTTTTCAACAAAAGCAAGCGTGAATCATATGCTAGCAAGATTTCTCATTGCAATTCTCAAATTAGGTGATTATTCCCCTTGTTGCCGTGTGACACTCGGATAACCCAAGTAAAACCTTAACTAGGAAATTTTCGGTCTTTATTAGACTGAAATTCAGTGGTAAAACCAAATGTTTTTTCCCAATGAATTTAAAAAATACATTGAGATGCACGAAAAATATCGAAACTTTCGACCCAGCGATCAGAGGGAATTGGTGTGGTCATCTCTGATCGCCTACCACAGAAATTCTATCATAGAGGTCACTCAGTTGCCCATATAAATACTTTTTAACAAAATCAAGTGTGCATTATATGGTAGCAAGACTTCTCATTGTAATTTTCAAATTAGGTGCCGTATGGCACTCGTATAACCCAAGTAAAACTTTAAGCTGTAAATTTATCGTCTTTAAAAGACTGAAGTTTATTGAAAAAAAAAAATAAATGTGTTTTTTTCCCAATGAGTTTACAAAATGCAGCGAGATGCAGAAAAAATACCGGAACTTTCGACCCAGCGATCAGAGGGGCGTCATCGGCGTGGTCATCTCTAATCGCCTACCACAGAAGTTCGATGATAGAGGTCACCAATTGCCCATATATATACTTTTTAACAAAATCAAGTGTAAATTATATCGCAGCAAGATTCCTGTTTGCAATTTTCAAATTAGGTGATTATTCCCCTTGATGCCGTGTGGCATTCGGATAACCAAACTAAAACTTTAACCTTGAAATTTTTCGTCTTTATTAGGCTGAATTTCATTGTTCAAATTTATAAAATGCATTCAGATGCAGAAAAAATATCGAAGCTTTCTACCCAGCGATCAGAGGGGTTTCATCGGTGTGGTTATCTCTGATCGTCAACCAAAGAAGTTCGATAGTAGAGGTGACCCAATTGCCCATTTAAAAACCCCTTAACAAAATCAAGTGTGAATTATATCGTAGCAAGATTTCTGATTGCAATTTTCAAATTAGGTGATTATTCCCCTTGTTGCCGTGTGGCATTCGGATAACCAAAGTAAAACTTTAACCTTGAAATTTGTCGTCTTTATTTGGCTGAAATTCATTGCAAAAAACACATGTTATTTCCCAATGAATTTACAAAATGCATTCAGATGCAGAAAAAATATCGAAGCTTTCTTCCCAGCGATCAGAGGGATTTCATCGGTGTGGATATCTCTGACCTTCAACAAAAGAAGTTCGATAATAGAGATCACCCAATTGCCCATATAAACACCTCTTAACAAAAGCAAGTGTGAATTATATCGTAGCAAGATTTCTGATTGCAATTTTCAAATTAGGTGATTATTCTCATTGTTGCCGGGTGGCATACGGATAACCAAAGTAAAACTTTAACATTGAAATTTTTCGTCTTTATTAGGCTGAAATTCATTGCAAAAACAAATGTTTTTCCCAATGAATTTACAAAATGCATTCAGATATAGAAAAAATATCGAAGCTTTCTACCCAGCGATGAGTTTGTTTTCATCGGTGTGGTTATCTCTGATCGTCAAGCAAAGAAGTTCGATAATAGAGGTCTCACAATTGCCCATACACTGAAAAAATAAGTTTGTTTCTCATACTAATCCGATATGTTCACGCTACAAACTAATCTGTAATTTTAGGTCCAACAAACTTGTTGGTTACTGTAATGCCTACTTCATTATAGTTATAGATGCAGTTTGTAGCATTCAGTTCGTTACTGCAACAATCTGCCAAAAATTGTTAGTTTTTACCACAAAGTTCAATTAGTTATAAAAACGAACTATCTGTTTTTGCCACAATTAGTTTGCTCCATTACTAAACTGAGTTGCTTGATAATACGAACTATGCTCATTAATACTACAACCAGTTTGTTATATGTACTGCGAAGGATTTTGTAAATTATACAAATAGTTCCTTATAACGACAAACTCAACAGTTGGTTTTATCATTAAGCCTCCCACTTTTCACGTTGTTACAAGACACATTATGAATTAATATATATAATGTGATACTAATTAATTATTCACACTTGCAGATGTTTTATCTGAAGACATAATATAAATAAAATAGCGAGATAGTATTTGCATAATGTTTAATTCAGACATATTATGCTTTATTGACAGAAATATATGATTTTTATTAATTTAATAGTAATTTAATAATTACGATTAGTTTTTAAGAAATACTTTTGAATTACAGTAACAACACTCTATAAGAAAACAAACTATAATTGTATGTAATTTTAGATACTTTTAAGTATATTTGTTCTTTTTTATATTTTAAAGCAGTATTTAGATAAATTGTTTATAATACATTATATCAATAGCAAATTTACTTAGTAAACGCCACATGATAGCGTAATGGCTTTAAATGATTTGAGATTACTTTCATCGCGGATTAAGGAACGAATTTAAATACATGTATAATATTTAAAAAAAAACATTTTTCGTTCATAAATTAAAATAAACGAGATATCAATATGGCGAATATCTCCATTAGATGAAACACCATCTTTTTGTGAGAAACTAAAAGAATTATAGTTTATATATTTCAATATCCCATTTTAGAAGTTAAGCTTATAGTATCTTATAATTAAATATTTGAAAAATTTTAGTAATTCAGGTACAAAATAGTAAGCCAGTTACAAAATAGATCGACTACATAATATGCAGATTTAATCGTAGAAATCCGAAAAGAGTTTATATCAGAATATAGTTATTTATTAATTGCAAATATTTCTCTCTTATAGTTAATACAAAAAAATTCGAATTCAAAATAATTTTTATGCAAATTTCATTCGAATGGCAGTCACGATTTAAATCTGTATTAATCCAAGTTAGTTTTTAAATCGTACAAGTAATTTAGTTTTTAGCTTATGAATAAAAGTAGAATTATGTGTGACTTCATCTAATCTTTTAAAGCAATATATCCCTGTTAAAGCAATTTCGAAACAAAAATTTATTACACCCAATACTTTTAATTCCTGTATTCCTAACAAAATATTATCACCATCTACGATTATAAAAATTATTTTATAAAGTTGTTCAAAGTTATTCTTAACAGCCATTCCAATCTTGAATGTAGTACTCCCAATTTTAAGAAATTTAGTTGAAAATATTTCACGATCCCGTAAAAAACCTGGTAAAAGTGCACTAAAATGTGTATACTTAGGGAGCATAGTGCACATAATAGAATCCCCATCACCCACTTCTGTTTTTATATTTAACCCAGTTTTGCACATTAAACGATATGCAAATTTCAGCTGGGACTTAATTGCTAAAGTTTTACATAAATTTTTCCTACAAGTTGTTACAGAAGCAGCCAGTTTAAACTGTTTATGCTTGCCTTCAAGTCTCATGGACCATATTTTTCTTAGAGGCCCCAATTCCTCTATAATAGATGGATAATGCACCATAAAATGATGCTTTGGTTTCAATTCCCCTTTAAAAAGTCTAATATAAAGTTCATGATGCTCTTCTATAGTGATTTGCAATGCTAAAATATCCTGTTGACTAATTTCAAATAACATAACAATATCAATAATTTTAAGTAAAGCTAAAATGAATTGCCAAATTTCATCTTCTACAATAAGACCGTCAACAATGATGGGGAAATAATGCACAAAGCTATACATTTCTGAAGCTGACATTTTAAAATGACAATTTTTTATGTGTTCTAATTTCACTGGCGAAAAATTAATATCTGTTCCTGCAAAAAATTTCTCAATTCTCTTGTTTAATTCATCTAAGCTAATTATTCTGTTAGTTACGTAATATTCTAAAATGCGGGATATGTCATAATGACACACACCTTCAAAAATGTCGTGCATAATATCTACAGCCTTATTATCAAGAACATGGAAAGAGGGTATTCTATTAAAATAACAGAAATCTTTGTATCCGTATTGCTGTTTATCTAAATGATTTAAGTAACTAGATTTTTTTTTTAATAATAACTTATCTTCAGAACAGGAGGTTTTCAGCACGCTTTCAGTTCCTGTGCAAAAACGACAGTAATAATTACTGTTAAAGGAAGTCGTGAATCCAAGTATGGAATTAAGGCCTAAATTATCACCTAAAATAAGTCCCAATTTGAATTTAACGGACACTTCTTCAGAGGAAATTGTTATAATTATTCCTGTCTCTTCTAACTCAATTAGCTCATCTATTAAATGTTTTAAAATTGGTTGATATCCTAATACTTTATTGCGACTCTTAACAAACATAACCGGTAAAATATTTTCTAATTGTGAGGAGAATTCTGGCGGAATAATGGGAATTTGCAAATAGCATCCTAAAATCGACTGAGCACCACTATGTGATCCAAGGGCATTTCCCGTTTCAAAATCGTCAAAGTATAGATGTATGGGAAAAATGATTTCATGTGGTAATGAGCTTTTAAGTTTTTCCTGCCATACACTCCCTTGAATAAAATTAACAAAATTTTCCTTTTCGGTTTTAATGTCTTGAACATATTTTATCAAACGATCAAAAACTGAAGGTAATTCTAAAAACTTTTTAAGTGAGAGACTAGGAGATACGATTGTAGCATTATTAAATTCGCGGCCGTTGTATAATAGAGGATATACTTTGGGCTCTATGTATACAGTGCTTCTTTCAAGCTTACTTAATATTTTGTGTTCACTATCATAATCTTTAAATGGTTTTCGACAAATTTCAATCAGCTGATTCATTTCTGCAGGCTCATTGATAAAGTCTTCCATAAAGTCAGCTATCCTGTTAAGTATAGAATCAGATATATGATCCAAAATTTGTCTTGCCTGCCTGCGGTTCATACTATTTTCATTATATAATTTCATTGTAAACAAGAACAAGGAATCTTTCAGACCAGATAGGGATTCCTCTGAAGTTTTTACCGGAATCGTGCTATTTTCTTCTGATTGTATTACAGGGCTTTTACACAAATTATTACTTATTGAATTTTTTAAAGAGCTCTCACTCAAATTTGATTTAGGCTGTAATGCATCTAATGGATGAGCTGTTTTGAGATGTTTTTGAAAGGATCGCATTGACTGAAATACTCTAGGACAATTAGGCTGGCCACATGGAAATAAGCTTGAAGAGTTTACATTGTGAATGTCTCTTAAATGTTTCGAAAGAGTTTTAGTACTTTGGTATAACTTTTTACATGAATAGCAAGTTAATGACATTATGACAAATCGGCTATTAATGAGGCTACGCTAGAAGACTTAATATCTAATTTAGTTTCTATATTATAAAAATACCTTTGTATGAAGGTCCAAACAAGTTTCGATTCTCTTGGATATTCTGCTTCGAGTGCATGAAACAATTTAAAGCATACATCTAATGCCTTCTGAAAACTGGTGAAGGTGTAAGATATTCCGTTGAAATAAACGTTGAATTCAGTATTCGAGATGCTATCTACTCCAATTGCAATGATTAGCGGTTGAAAAGTTAAGTTATTATTTAAACATCTTTGAGAAATTTCCTCTAATTTATCCCGCACTTGACATTTCTCCTATAATATAAAATCTGTATTACTAAATATTCTTCATATTTGGCGTCAAGTAGGGTTACCTCAACAGTTAGAATAAAACTTTGAATTGTTTCGATAATAGAAGGCTTCCAGACGCCGATTTTACCCCTTAATAATAAAATTGAACACAGCAGCGCGGCAAGTATACAATCTTTATAATCTGTTAAAATAATGTGTATTAAATAATTTGTTGGAATAAAAAATTATGAAACTACCGTCGGTAATATCCTTTGATAAAAGTTTCACTAGTAAATTTTTTGAGTAGGAGTCCTTTATTTGTTTTTCACATACTGGCAAGATTTTAGTTGAAAATTCAGCCCACTTTGTAAAAATAGCAAGATCTTTATTCGGATATATTCTATTGAAATCTAGTTCAATCTGTGAAACATATAAGTACTAATCTTTTCATAAAATTATCTATTTCTTCTGGTAAATACCAATGTGTATCCAAGAGCATGTTTCAATAAAGGCCAATCCAAAACTGTTTCCTGAATTTTTTTCGTAGAGTAGCTACTTCTTCTAATTGAGAAACATTCTTCCCACTTACTGATCACTTCGGGCCAAGGGTGATCATTAAATTTTAACCAAATTCGCGATTGCTCAAGATCTGCAATATCTATTGATAAAAGGATTAAATAAAAATTTGTTTAGATTTCTAGGTAAAACACTATAAAGCTAATGTGTAGTATTTTGTCTTAAATACGAATAATATAAATCAAATGATAGGGTCTAAGACATATACTACTCAGGAAATATCAAACGTTGACTTCAATTTAACCTTTTTGTTCGGTGCCTGCCTGTGATGGATGTGCTGATACCGGATCAGTGTATTCCTCCTCATTCAACAACTTTCTTTTACTTATGAGTCGAGGAAACATATCCAAGTTCCTATATTTTCGTATGTCATTATAGTATCGATTACACAGCTTTCCCTTCAGGCTATTATTTTTGGCCTTTGCTATGAAATAAGTCTCATAGAAAAATTTTAAATTATATAATTCTAAAAATTTAAATTTAGACAGCATACAGTAGATTCTTTAGGAAACATATTAACTATTTCGAGCGAGCAATGTTCAAATATAAGTTTTGTCATTGGTTTTTCAGCATTTATAAAATATTCACTAATGCATTCAACTAACTTCTGTCTGGATTCTGCATTTAACCGACCATTAACTTTAAAATATTCCTGTACAAATTTTCCTTTTGCGCAATCTAATATTTCTTCTAGGCTCTGAAATTACGGAATATCCAATATAATGTGGTTTGTATACACATACATTTTTCTTTTATAATACCGGTAGATTGGCTCCTGAATTGTCCACTTTGGCAGGTTTTTTGGAAGAAGTTGGTGTGCCAGTTATAGAGTCACTATTCAGAGCGCTTATGAACCAAGGCTCCGGTTCTTGTCTGACAGTATTTAAATTCTACTTTCAAAATATATATATGTATTAAATAGGTTTTAAATATTAGAAATTATATGTGTTCCATACATTTCGCTTCTTCCACTCATTTAAACGAAGCCTAAATTTTATTCGCCGGCCTAGTTTTTCATTTGGGAAAAGTATTTTTAAATCTTCTTCTTCCAAATTCAGAAAGCATTCGTAATCAATTTCACGCTCTATGTAAAAAATAATATAAATAATATATGTGTTTGCTTGAACCGAACTAGAAATCAAAGTACTTTTAAAATCTTCTATATACTCTTGAAAACCCCAGTTTATCATTAATTCCGTCATCATTGCTTCAGAGTCAATAATTTCAATGTTTTCTATATTTGTCATCTGAAAACAACAAATGGAGATAAATTCATGGAAAGACCAGATTTGATATTATAAAAAAGTTAATAACTCACAATCAGTAATGGTAACTTAACTAATATTTTATAATAACACGCTGGTTAATGCATAAAACTTCTTTCTAACACATGTTTAATGAGAATTGTACTTGACCCAGCACTGCAGATATAGGGTTTTTAAATGGAAATTTTGGAATTTTAACATTCTTGTTTTAAATTGAATCCTAAAATTTTCTGTTAGTATACGAACACTTTTTATTCAAATTAAAATTATATATATATATATATAATTATATATATATATAATTATAATTAATAATTTGTTGCAATCACTTAGGTGTACGGTTAAAAAAATATTATAAAAAATTAAATTAACACTAGTGTTATATATTTATATATAATCCAAAGGGGTACTCACTGTCAAGCTCCCACCTGGATCTAATCCTTTTCTGATTTTGGGTTTCTCTCTGCACACAAACACTCTCCTTTTTGTGTTATTTAATGACACTTTTATTGTTACACTTTTCCTTTTTAACCTAAACACTCTTCTTTACAAATTCCGTTCAAAAACTTAAAACTCTATCTTTTTATAATTTTTTCGTTCCAAAACTTAAAACTCGATTTTTTATATTCTTCCGTTCAAAAAAAACTTAAACTCCTGCGTTCAACAAACTTAAAACTCTTTCTTTTTTTATTTACCGCTCAACAAACTTAAAACTCTTTCTTTTTTTTATTTACCGCTCAACAAACGCTCGCCAACATACCAAAAAAAACAAAAACCCACTCTCGATCCGCCGTAAGCAGAAATTAAAAATCAACTCAACTCTTGATCACATTCATCGTGATCAAGAGCCGTCGTTCAGGATAGAAAAATGCTAAATTGCATTTTCTTATCCTGAGAAAATTTTAATTTTTTCAATTCTGGACTTGTTCAAACATGTCCAGAATTATTCGCGTTGAACGATGGCTTCAAAAAAATTTAATCTTACACTTTTTAAAACATCAGCCACCGTCCCGTCGTTTGAAATCGCGGCGCGCATATACATACAATGCATTTATGCGGCGCGCGTTTCTTATCGTGAAAGCTTTTTACACAATATGTATGTACGTATGTACATACATATTGAATTTTTTCACGGCAAATTGTACTGAAGGTACGATTTGCTTTTTGATTTATTTTTTTATTAAATTGTTCAAATGACAAATTTTGCTGAAGGCAAAATTTGTCGTGAAAATTTTTTAAGTAAAACGACCTGGGTTGTAAACTGAAACTTCTGTTTTTCCCAAGTCGTTTTATGAGAAAAATTTATGGTATGTGAGGAAAATTGCTGATGCAATTTTCTTCACCCATTTAAGAGATAAGCTAACCATGTTTTAAGCATGGTTAGCTTATGTTAAAATTTATTGAATAATTTTTATGTTTTGCCCTTTTTCAGGTTTATTCAAAAATATTATTTATTTTAGGTTTATGCTAAAATATTAATTATTTTAGGTATATAACACTAGAAAGATTGAAATTTAGTATATACCTACATTTCCCAAAAGCAGTGAAAATGACAGCATTGTGAAAGAATAACTAAAGCAGAAAAAATAATTTGTAATGTCATTTGGTATTAATTTAAAAACCATCAATTTTTTTCTTAGAAATTTGCTGGAAATTTATTCTTTAGAATTTGTATACATTTTTGAGGCCGTCAACTGCACACATGAAAGTATTGTATCTCAAAATAACTCCAGTCGGCCACCAAAGTGAATAGTTCCACCGAAACATTTTCTGTAAATTTCTAAGTAGAAATTAATGCTTATTGCTCAACTCATTGCTCATGAAATTGCAATACAGGGGCGAACAAGTCATACAAAAAATTTAAGAAATTCAATAATAAAATTCATTTAATTAATTTAAATTTCCCAAGGACTCAAAATGACTACTTTTGGGCAATATAGGTATAAAACATACATAAATACAACTATTAATAAATGCATTTATGTCATGTATAAAAAGTCTTAGAATTCTATGTTATAACATATAATTTTTTTTTCTAAACGCAATTAAAAAGCAGTCAAAATGAATTCTTTGGGCAATCCTGTGTTAATATTTTATAAAACAATTAGAAAACACTTACCTTAGCTTATTTACCACTTCTTTAATAATTTATCACAATTAATTAATGCACACCTCACTCGGTAAGTATACTTAAAGCCAAATATAAATTCTTATTGTTAACTGTATTACTGTTTATTTACCGCTTGTTCAACAAATCACGCACTCAATGAACACCTCACTCGGCAAGTACTTAAAGCCAACTGGTAACTTGCTGAATTCCGTCTAATTATCTATAGGTTTCATATAAATTTGTATCATTTACAAACAGTTCGTAGTTGAAACACACAGTTCGTAGTTGAAACAAACAGTTCGTAGTTGAAACAAACACTTATAATATGCCATTGTATATATGACGGAGAGTTTTGAATTGTTACAAACAGTTTTTAAATGCTACAAAATAAGTATTACAAACTACATATGTATATAGTATCGAAAGTCCGTTAGGGGGTTTGTTTTCTTCATGATCAGTTGGTTATATTAACAAAAAGTTGTTTAATGAAATGAACCAAAATTAACAGACTACTTTTTGTATTTATCACAAACTTATTTTTTCAGTGTATAAATACTTCTTAGCAAAAGCAAGAGCGAGTTGGTTATATCGTAGCAAAATTTCTGATTTCAATTTTAAAATTAGGTGATTATTACCCTTCTTGCCGTGTGGCACTTGGATAACACAAGTAAAACTGTAACTTGGAAATTTTTCGTCTTTATTAGAGTGACATTCATTGGAAAAAAAATGTTTTTCCCAATGAGTTTACACAATTCATTGAGATGCAGCAAAAATGACGAAACTTTGGACCCAGCTATCAGAGAGGTCTCATTAGTGTGGTCATCTCTGATCGCCCACCACAGAATTTCGATGATTGGGGTCACCCAGTTGCCCATATAAACACTTTTTAAAAAAACCAAGCGTGAATTATATGCTAGCAAGATTTCTCATTGCAATTTTCAAATTAGGTGATTATTTCCCCAAGTAAAATCTTAACTTGAAAATTTTTCGTCTTTATTAGACTGAAATTCTTTGGGAAAAAAACGTTTTTTCCCAATGAATTTACAAATGCATTGATATGCAGAAAGAATATCGAAACTTTCGACCCAGCTATCAGAGGGGTTTCATCGGTGTGGTTATCTCTGATCGCCATCCATAGAATTTAGATATTGCCCATAGAAAAACTTTTCGTCTTTATTAGAATGAAATTCATTGGAAAAAAAGTGGTTTTCCCAATGAGTTTACAAAATGCAATGAGATGCAGCAAAAATGCCGAAATTTTGAACCCAGCTATCAGAGAGGTCTCATTAGTGTGGTCATCTCTGATCGACCACCACAGAAATTCTATGATAGAGGTCACCCAATTGCCCATATAAATACTTTTTAACAAAAGCAAGTGTGAGTTATATCGTAGCAAGATTTCTCGTCGCGATTTTCAATTAGGTGATTATTCCCCTTGTTGCCGTGTGACACTCGGATAACCCAAGTAAAACGTTAACTTGAAAATTTTTCGTCTTTATTAGACTGAAATTCATTGGGAAAAAAACGTTTTTTCCCAATGAATTTACAAATGCATTGATATGCAGAAAAAATATCGAAACTTTCGACCCAGCTATCAGAGGGGTTTCATCGGTGTGGTTATCTCTGATCGCCATCCATAGAATTTAGAGATTGCCCATAGAAAAACTTCGTAACAAAAGCAAATGTGAATTATATCGTAATAAGATTTCTAATTGCAATTTTTAAATTAGGTGATTATTCCTCTGGTTGCCAAGTGACACTCGGATAACGCAAGTAAAACTTTAACTTGGAAATTTTTCGTCTTTATTAGAATGAAATTCATTGGAAAAAAATGTCTTTCTCAAAGAGTTTACAAAATGCATTGAGATGGAGAAAAAGTATCGAAATTTTCCACCCAGCTATCTGAGAGGTCTCATAAGTGTGGTCATTTCTGATCGCCTACCACAGAAATTCTCTGATAGAGGTCACCCAATTTCCCATATACATACTTTTTAACAAAAGCAGGTGTGAATCATATGGTAGCAATATTTCTCATTGCAATTTACAAATTAGGTGATTATTCCCCTTGTTGCCATGTGACACACGGATAACCCAAGTAAAACCTTAACTTGAAAATTTTTCGTCTTTATTAGACTGAAATTCATTGGGAAAAAATGATCGGTCACCAAAGCAGTTCGATAATAGAGGTCACCCAATTGTCCATATAAATACCTCTTAACAAAAGCAAATGTGAGTTATATCGTAGCAAGATTTCTGATTGCAATTTTCAAATTAGGTGATTATTCCCCTTGATGCCGTGTGGCATTCGAATAACCAAACTAAAACTTTAACCATGAAATTTTTCGTCTTTATTAGGCTGAAATGCATTGTAAAAAACAAATGTTTTTTCCCAATGAATTTACAAAATGCATTGAGATGCACAAAAAATAAAGAAACTTTCGACCCAGCGATCAGAGGGATTTCATCGGTGTGGTCATCTCTGATCGCCTACCACAGAAATTCTATCAAAGAGGTCACTCAATTGCCCATATAAATACTTTTTAACAAAATCAAGTGTGCATTATATCTTAGCAAGATTTCTCATTGTAATTTTCAAAATAGGTGCCGTATGGCACTCGGTTACCCCAAGTTAAACTTTAAGCTGTAAATTTATAATCTTTAAAAGACTGAAATTCATTGAAAAAAAAATATATTTTTTTTCCAATGAGGTTAAAAAATGCAATGAGATGCAAAAAATACCGAAATTTTGGACCCAGCGATCAGAGGGGTGTCATCGGCGTGGTTATCTCAGATCCCCTGTCACCAATTGCCCATATAAATACTTTTCAACAAAAGTATGTGTGAACTATATGGTAGCAAGATTTCTCATTGCAATTTTCATGTTAGGTGATTATTCCCCTTGTTGCCGTGTGACACTTTGATAACCCATGTAAAATTTTAACCTGGGAATTTTTCGTATTTTTAGACTGAACCCCTTTGGAAAAAAAAAATGTTTTTTCCCAATGAATTTACAAAATGCATTGAGATGCAGAAAAAATATCGAAACTTTCGACCCATCGGTGTGGATATCTCTGATCTCCAACCACAGAAGTTCGACGATAAAGGTCACCCAATTGCCCAAATGAATACTTCTTAACAAAAGCAAGTGTGAATTATATCGTAGCAACATTTCTGATTGCAATTTCAAATTAGGTGATTATTCCCCTTGTTGCCGTTTGGCACTAGGATAACCCAAGTAAAACTTTAATTTGGAAATTTTTCGTTTTAATTAGACTGAAATTCATTGGAAAAAACAAATGTTTCTTCCCAATGAATTTAAAAAATCCATTGAGATGCAGAAAAATTATCGATACGTTCGGCCCAGCGATCAGAGGCTTTTCATTGGTGTGGTTATCTCTGATCGCCAACCACAGAAGTTCGATGATAGAGGTCACCCAATGGCGCTTATAAATACTTCTTAACAAAAGCAAGTGTGAATTATATCGTAGCAGGATTTCTCATTGCAATTTTCAAATTAGGTGATTATTCCCCTTGTTACCGTGTGACACTCGGATAACCCAAGTAAAACTTTAACTTGGAAATTTTTCGTCTTTTTAGACTGAAATTCTTTGGAAAAAAGAATGTTTTTTCCCAATGAATTTACAAAACGCATTGAGATGCAGTAAAAAATATCGAAACTTTCGACCCAGCGATCGGTGGGTTTTCATCGGTGTGGATATCTCTGATCGCCAACCACAGAAGTTCGATGATAGAGGTCATCCAATTGCCCATATAAATACTGTTTAACAAAACCAAGTGGGAACTTATCGTAGCAAGATTTCTCATTGCAATTTTCAAATTAGGTGATTATTCCCCTTGTTGCCGTGTGACACTCGGCTAACCCAAGCAAAACTTTAACCTGGAAATTTTTCGTCTATACTAGACTAAAATTCATTGAGAAAAAATGTTTTTCCAAATGAATTTACAAAATGCATTGAGATGCAGAAAAAATGTCAAAACTTTGGACCAATCAGAGGGGTTTCATCGGTGTGGTTATCTCTGATCGCCAATCACAGAAGTTCGACGAAAGAGGTCACCCAATTGCCCATGTAAATAGTTCTTAACAAAAGCAAGTGTGGTTTATATCGTAGCAATATTTCTCGTTGCAATTTTCAAATTAGGAGATTATTCCTGTTGTTGCCGTGTGGCTCTCGGATAACTCAAGTAAAACTTTATCTTGGAAATTTTTCGTCTTTATTAGACTGAAATTCGTTGGCAAAAAAAAACGTTTTTTCGCAATGAATTTACAAAATGCATTGAGATGCAGAAAAAGTATCGAAACTTTCGACCCAGCGATCAGAGGGGTGTTAGGAAACAAGAAATTGTTATTCATCGAAATGATCACACAAAAGTTATTTATTTGAAAGAGCTCAATTAGGGCACCAACGTAATAAACTTACTTTCGCTTTATTGTGTAATTTATGTCAAGTTTTCCAATAAGACAATAAAGCGCTTAATAAACATTTGTCGATCATTTCAATGAATAACAAGAAGCAATAATGCAAGAATGACCCCATTACGAAATAATTTTACTTTAGAAATAAATGTAATTTCATGTAACAAGAAAGAAGTGAATAGAGTATGATTCAAATTGTCGTGAAGTTAAGTCGTTTTAATTATAACTCCCAACATAAATTGGCGCAGCCGGTAGCTTTTACCAAAAAAGAAAAGAAAAAAAAAGTGAGTTCATTGTAAGACTATTAGAATTGACGTGCGAAAAATAAAGAAGTGAATCAGTGTGAAAAATTATTTGGGAAAACGAAAAAAAAAAAAATAAAATAAGTAAACAGAAAGAAATGTGGTGCAGTTATGTACATACATGTGTATGAAAGTTGGTTTTAGTTTTCATATGAATAAGTAAATAAAAAGAAATGTGGTGCAGTTATGTACATACATGTGTATGAAAGACGATACTAGTTTTCATCTAGTTTTCATGTCTGGGACGACTAGCACGCCGAAATTACCTTTGGACAACAGGTTGGAAAGATTTATAAGGAGAATAGATTCCTTCAGTTTCGAGGAGAGTAGCCCAACCTTTTCTACGTCAACATCCGGAAGTAAGATCTCAGAAATTGCAAGTTCTGAGCTCCAAAACAACGATCCAACTGAGGTTCCAATCACAACAACAAAGGAACAAATAATAGTTGAATTTCATACAGCGGAAAAAAATTTAAACATAGAAGAAACAAGCGACTCAGCTGTGGGAGAAATAGCCGAACAGCAACCAGAAGCGGAGAAAATAAGTGAAACGAGAGACGTGACTATTATACAGCTACGTCACGGAAGGAAATACTTGAGACCAAGGTTCAACTCAGCGCCAGCCAGTATAGAAATACAAAGGTGTGTAGATTTAGAACCTAGTATTAGAAATTTTATAAGTAACAATAAGAAGAATTCAAGTTCGATAAATTTACGTGAAATTAGAAAAATGGAGACAGTAAATAGTTCTGTTTTAAATCTTATTCCCCTTTTTTCTGGAGAAGATAATTCCAATTTGTCGAGTGAGATATGTATGTTTATGACTTGTTGTCGGCTGGCATACCAATCTTTAGAAACCCCCGAAGAAAAACTTATTTTATTGAAATTAATTCCCACTCGTTTGCGTGGTCGGGCATTAGAATTGTTTCACGATAAGACTTTCCAAACCATTGAAGAGTTTTTCACTTCCTTTAAAGATAATTTTTCGGATGAAAAATCCTATATGTTACTTAATAATGAGCTTCGTTTAATGCAACAAGTCCCTGGTGAAAGTCTGTTAACGTTTCTAAATCGTGTAAAAAGACAATTAGAAAAGTGTAAATTGAAAGCTAAGGAACAATACCCCGCGGGTGCACATATTCTTAATACAGAGTTAGAGGAACTTGCGGTTAATAGTTTTAAAATGGGAATATTTAACCCAACTCAAAAGTTCTATCTTTGGCAAGATCCAGAAAGAACACTAGAGGCATTGACCTCAAAAGTTAAACGACTCGAACAAGCAGAGCAATTCATGCTCTATCCAAATTTTGGTACACTAAATTGTACAACAGCTTATTCAAATCTTTTAACAAACCCCAATCCCATAAATGCCAATAATAATTTTAATTTGAATAAAAATTTTACCATGAACCAACCTACAGAAAACAGTTCAAGGTTAACACCTGAACACAAAAAGCAAAATCAGGTCAAGTGTGGTTTTTGTAATCGCCTAGGCCATACATATTACGAATGTCGAACTCGTAAGTCGACACAGTATTGTACTTTTTGTAAGGCATATGGTCATGCTTATCAAAATTGCCAACGAAAGCAAACCAATTTCAGAAATCATAACAATAAATTCATTAAGAATGAGCATGGGAATTCATATAAAAAAGTGAATATGAGTCATGTCGACCGTTCTGGTTATAGTGAACAACCTTCTGTTCTATGCAACTTTTGTTTACAACCTGGACATGACGAAAATTACTGCATAGCTAAAGAAAGATGGGAGAAGCGACAGCTACAAGAAAAACTAAGCAGATTGGAAACGGGAAACGATTTGGAGACGTCCGCCGACACCCCGGCACGTCTCTAATTAAAAACACCGTGAAAGGGTGCTCCGCTGAGAGTGATGTTCCAGTGGTAAATATATCACTGAACATTACAAAAAATGAAAATGCTAACTTGATAGTTGACACCGGTTCAGAAGTGAGTTTAATAAAAGAAAACAAATTAAAAGAGAATATAGAAATCAACAAACATGAAAAAGTTAAGCTTAAAACGATAAATGGTCAAAGTTCAACTGTGGGAACTTGTGACGGTAATTTTTTGGTCGGTTCAAATTACATTTGTAAATTTCACGTTATCTCTGATAATGATAACATTTTAAGTGATGGAATCTTAGGCAACAATTTTTTGTGCTCACACTGCGTTGTTGATGGACCATCTCAACGCCTCCAGTTTCCTCGCACGGAAACGAACGCTGAAGATATTTTTGTACCCTTTGTCAAAAATACTTCGAATGTTGACACTCCAATAATGGCAAAAATCAATCTTAGATCACGCTCTAAGGGAGTTGATTTGATGCCTAATCATGGATACATGTCTCAAAAGACAATCGATACAGGATTGCTCTCAAGTGTATGCATTGAAACACAACAAGCAACGAATTCTAACTCGCAAGCTAAGAAAGTTGGTGTGCTAAAAAGTGATACAAAAGGGAGCATAGATCCCAAGCAATTGATAACATTCGAAGGAAAAATTAATTTTGAATTACCTTCTAGATCGGAGGTATTGGTGCCAATTAAATTAAACAGTAAGGCAGAACTGCTCTGTTTGGCTGCTGAGATTGAGAAGGGTGTGTACATTGGTAATTGTTTAATAAAGCCTTTGGGTGATACAGCCGCTTTAAGTGTTATTAATGTAAACGACTACAGTGTGAAAATAAAAGATTACTCACCTCAGTTGAAATCGCTTGATAATTATGAAATAATTAATTTAAATATAAATTCCTCTAAACGAAATATTGAAAATAGCAATGAAGTGGAATGTGATATAAAAAACATTTTTTGCACTCAAAGCTCTAATTTAAAAAGTTCTAAAAAGGAACGTGTTAATAAAATAATGCATATGATTCAGTTAGGAGAAAATATTAATGTAGTGGAAGAAAATTCTATTTACAACCTTCTTTATGAGTATGAAGACCTTTTTTATTTACCGGGAGATGCACTTACTTATACTAAAAGTATCCAACATGATATCCCGACTCAATCAAATCAAGCCCCTATAAATCAAAGAATGCATCGTCTTCGTCAAACACAACGCGAAGTAATAAATAGCCAAGTGAATAAAATGTTAAACGAGGGAATAGTTGAACTGAGTAAAAGTCCCTGGAATTCGCCACTTCTAGTAGTCCCGAAAAAGCCGGGACCTGATGGGGAGAAGCGCTGGCTTATTGTAGTCGATTATCGCAAGCTCAATGAAGTTACTGTGGGGGACGCCTATCCACTGCCCAGAATAGAAGATATTCTAGACCAGTTGGGTCACGCCCGATATTTTTCCACATTAGATCTTGCTAGCGGCTACCATCAGATTGAAGTAAGTGAAAATGACAGAGAGAAGACTGCATTTAGCACCCCTCATGGGCATTTCCAATTTAAACGTATGCCTTTTGGGCTTAAGGGGGCGCCGGCAACCTTTCAGAGACTAATGAATCATGTGCTTTCGGGTAGATGTGAGTTCAAGTCATGGGCGTACCTTGATGATGTTCTTATATTTGCTAGTAACCTAATAAATCATGAGGATAAATTGAGAGAAGTTTTCAAAAGGCTTCGAGCTCATAACTTGAAGCTTCAACCCGAGAAATGTAGTTTTTTGCAAAAGGAAATTATATATTTGGGTCACAAGTGTACTACTGAAGGTGTTCTCCCCGATCCAAGCAGAAGTAAAAGTGTCCAAAATTTCCCAGTGCCAAAGACAATCCGACAAGTACAATCATTTTTAGGTTTAGCAAATTATTATAGGAAGTTCATCAGCAATTTCTCAAAAATTGCCGCACCAATAAATAAACTGCTCAGGAAAAATGTAAAATTCAACTGGGGTCCTGATTGTCAAAATGCTTTTGAGACTCTAAAACAAGCACTTGTGAGTCCACCTGTGTTAATATATCCTGATTTCGCCAAACCTTTCAGCTTAACCACTGACGCCAGTAATGATGCTTTAGGGGCTGTGTTATCCCAAGGTCCAATGGGGCATGATAGACCCATAGCCTATGCAAGCAGATCGCTCAACGATGCCGAAAAACGATATTCAACGATTGAAAAAGAGTTACTTGCGATTGTGTGGGCTGTAAAAAATTTTAGATGTTACCTGTATGGACGTCGCTTTACAGTATACACAGATCATAAACCTTTACGCGGTGAAGTAAATATAAAAGATCCCACAAGTAGAATACTCCGTCTCAGACATAAACTGGCTGAATACGACTATAGTATTGAATATAAAGCTGGAAGATATAACACAAATGCGGATGCGTTAAGTAGAATTGCCGAAGTTAATGAACCCTTTTCCGAAAAATCAGCTGAAAGTTCGTGCCTGGCAATCACTAGATCGAAAACAAAACAAATTGCTGATAGAGACAAAGTAAGCGAGGAAAAACAAGCAATAAGCACAAACATGAATAAAAACACAACTAATGAAACAGGAGAATCAAATTTAAATATCAAATATACACAGGATAATGAATCTAATCCAGCAGCAGTAATTCTTTCAGACCCCAAAGACATTAAAACTGTTTTACGTGACTACCATGATCTTCCTCTTGGCGGTCACCAGGGTACTTTTAAAACATACAAAAAAATTAGAAACCGATTTAAATGGAAGAACATGTTAAAAGACATTAAAAGTTACATAAAAGCATGCGAAGTTTGTCAAAAGAATAAAATAGGGAAACACCATAAAATTCCAATGGAGATAACGGATACTCCATTTAAACCTTTTGATAAGACATACATGGATATTGTAGGTCCGTTGCCTGAAACCACTAACGGAAATAAATACATCCTCACTTTCGAAGACGATCTTACAAAATTCATGGACGTTGTTGCTATTTCCAATATGGAAACAACAACAGTAGCTAAGGCATTTTTCAACGAAATAATTAGCAGATATCGTATTCCTAAAATTTTGGTTACAGATCAGGGTTCAAATTTTACCTCTGAGATGTTCCGAACTTTGTGCAAATTTCTAAAAATCAAAAAACTAGAAACAATTGCTTACCATCCTCAGTCAAATGGTTCGTTGGAAAGATCGCATCGACCATTAATAGAATATCTAAGAGGTTTTGTTGATGAAAATTTGAATACATGGGATGAACACCTGAGACCTGCCATGTTCGTACGGAACAATAGTGTTCACGCAGGTACCAAACTAACGCCGAATGATTGCCTGTTCGGTTTTACGGCCAGAATTCCTGATAACCTGAAAATAGAACCATTGCCTATATATAACCATGAGAACTACTTTTTATACCTTAGAAATAAAATTCAAGTAGCGCATAAGCTCGCAAGAGAAAATTTACTCCAAAGCAAGAATATATCATAACAGTACTACGATAAAAAGATTCATCCAGTAAAATTTCATGTAGGAGATGAGGTTCTATTGCGAAATTCAGCGAGACAGAATAAACTGTCCCCGTACTGGACAGGACCTTTTCCAGTTCTCTACATAAATAGTCCCGTAAATAGCACTATACTTATTAGAAAACGAAAGCGCCGTGTACACAACAATAGACTGAAGTTATTTATATAAACATTCTTTTCCAGAATGTCTCGCATACTTCTCATTTTGGCATGGTTACCAGTCATGATCGGAACAGAACCCGTGGAACTACATACCGTAAGGCAAACGGGGATTATATTCGAAGAAGTTGGACGGGCTCTCACATATCGACAACATTGGACATTCTTAACGCAAATAAAATTCCCTCTGTGGAACGACACTCTGGGTTTTGTACGATCCTGCGAAAAAACTTTGGAATATCTATGTAGTGGTATAAATTATGGCCCAGGTGAGAGTAATTGTAAACATTGGAGGAAAGAAATAAATTTAAGAATTTTGAAAATTGAGGAAAAAGTTAATGAAATCAATATTTATACGCAGTGTAACACATCAAGAAAGAAGAGAGGTTTAGTTAATTTAGGTGGTTCAGTAGCAAAGTTCCTTTTCGGAACAATGGATCACGAGGACTCAGATCAAATCTATTCTAGATTGGAAGAATTAGAGAGTAGTAACAAAAAGAGTATAAGCCTAGCCAAACAACAATTAACATTAATAAAACAAATACAGAAGTTATGGGAAGTTCACTCTTAAACCTCACATCGCAACATAATTTATTAGTCGAAAAAACTAATCGTTTCAATAAGTTTGTGGAAGATACGTTAAAGAATACCACAACTGAAGTACGGCTGATTCACGTAATGGCAGAAATGAACGAAGTTGCTTTATTCATGTTAAATGAATTACAAAAAATTTCGGAACAACTTACAACAACATTTTTTGTTTTGGAATCAATTCAACGCCAAGAACTAAGTCCATTAATGCTTCCCGCTAAAGAATTTAAATCATTATATGATGAAATAACATCAACTCAACATGATATAGAATCTGATTTTTCCATAACAAAGCTTATCACTAAAACATATTCTCAATGTTTAGGTGATAGAATCCTCATTAAAATCCTTATACCTATTCTTGAAAGTCCATATTTCAGTGTAAATAAGATCTACCTAATTCCCACTCCAATAAAAGATGGAATTTATTCCATTTTTGACGATATACCGGACTACTTATTTCATAGTTCATTTTTACATAAAAATTTTGAATTGAGTCAAGAAAAATTCAAATCACGTTGCATCCCATTAAACACTACATTCTTCACTTGTGAATCAGTAGAGCCCATGCGTATCATCCCAAAGGAAGGAGATTGCATCAAAAATTTGTTCAAAAATCCTTTCTCAGAATCACCTACCTGTGCTCATCGAATACTCAAACATTTTGACAATCTTTTAGTTCCCATGCAGCATGAAAATGCTTGGTTATATTGGATGCATAATCGTAGTCCACTATATTGTCAGTGTCCAGATGGCTTATCCACTGTGCATTTACAAGGTGTAGGTATATTTAGACTTCTACAACCTTGTACATTCAGACTTGCAGAGTTTATTATTCCTTTTAAAACAAATGCGTTGTATAATTTATCGTTCACCCAACCAGAAAGTCCAGAAATACCAATACTGGATAAATACCAACCAATTTTAAGAATGCAGAAGGTTAATGGGGGCGACTTAAAAGTTTAAAGGTACTAGAACCATCATCGTTACGTTCCATTCTTAAGGAAAGTAGCAAGACTATTGAGCATTTAGAGTACGACATGGCCCAAAGCGAAGCAAATAAATCAACTGCTTACTTACACAACAAGTTTAATATTTTAAGTTCTTCTCTTGGTACTATTCTGATAATGGTTTGCTTTACTCTTCTTATCATAATCATAATAAAAAAACGATGTAAAAAATCCAGTCATCCGCCAGAGGTAAAACGGAGGAGTGAATTTATTTCTCAACCTATAGTAATTCCCAGAAGAGAACAAATCATTGTTCCCTTACATAACTCGCCTCAAAACAATGATGTTTGCGTTGAAACATGCCAGCCTGCAACTACTGATACTAACAATTAAAAAGAAAAAGGGAATAAGATTAATTAGTTAACAGTTATATAATATATATCCAATAAGTAAAGTATTAAAATAAAATTTGCTATCGAAGACCAAAAAAAAATAAATAATGAAATAAATAGAATTCATGGTAACATTATAAAAATAAGTATATATATAATGATATTGTAATCTGGCAACAAGAATAAATTAATTAATTAGCAGTTAAAGAAGAGTTACAAATAGTCTAAAATAATTAATAATTTAGGGAGTTAGAACAAAAATTAATATGAGGTATATACAAAATCCGACATTTGCAAACGTTTTTTAAATTTCTTTTTATGTTATTATATTACCAAAACAAAAAGGCACAAAAATGAATAAATAAGTAAAGTAAAAAAAAAAAACGACATTAAAATAAAATTATTATGATACATAGAATCTGTAAAGGGGGAGGCATGTTAGGAAACAAGAAATTGTTATTCATCGAAATGATCACACAAAAGTTATTTATTTGAAAGAGCTCAATTAGGGCACCAACGTAATAAACTTACTTTCGCTTTATTGTGTAATTTATGTCAAGTTTTCCAATAAGACAATAAAGCGCTTAATAAACATTTGTCGATCATTTCAATGAATAACAAGAAGCAATAATGCAAGAATGACCCCATTACGAAATAATTTTACTTAAGAAATAAATGTAATTTCATGTAACAAGAAAGAAGTGAATAGAGTATGATTCAAATTGTCGTGAAGTTAAGTCGTTTTAATTATAACTCCCAACAGGGGTTTCATCGTTGTGGTTATCTCTGATCGCCAACTACAAAAGTTCGCTGATAGAGTTGACCCAATTGCCCATTTAAAAACTTCTTAACAAAAGCAATTGTGAATTATATCGTAGCAAGATTTTTGATTGCAATTTTCAAATTAGGTGATTATTCCCCTTGTTGCCGTGTGTCAGCGGGATAACCCAAGTAAAACTTTAACTTGTAAATTTTTCGTCTTTATTAGAATGAAATTCATTGTAAATAAAATGTTTTTCCCAATGAATTTACAAAATGCATTGAGATACAGAAAAAGTATCGAAACTTTCGACACAACGATCAGAGGGGTTTCATCGGTGTGGTTATCTCTGATCGCCAACCACAGAAGTTCGATGATGGAGGTCACCCAATTGCCCATATTAATACTTCTTAACAAAAGCAAGTGTGAATTATATCTTAAGTAGATAAGCTATGCGGGTCCTGGCGCAAAATCCCATGTTATTTCTTATGGAGGTCCCGAAACATTTTTGCAACTGTCTCGCTCTAACACATCATCCATTCCTCTCCAATATCACAGCAAAGTTATTAATTCGAAACGTATGCCAACCGCATAACGTGTTCGCACAATTACATTACCCAACATTTATATGCCGCTTCTTTATCACCAGCCACTTTCGCTTTCAATACAACCTGACCAGATTGTATAAGCGAAAACTTTGCTCCCACGGTCCCCAAAATGAAGACAGACCATAAACAAAACTTCGTCATGTGTGACTCCTACCTGATCTGAACCTGAACGTAAAGAACAAGTTCGAATCATCTCGTTTTTCAAATGAATAATAACACGCGCCATAAGAACAGAACGTATAAAGTTTCATGATAAGACTGCCTACCATTCATATTATAAAAAATATGACGTCGGCCGCTGATAAAGAATGATTTTTCTATACACGTATGTTAGCATCCGCGCACCAACAAAAAGACTTGAGGGAGTTTCTTGACATACCTCATCTGGTTTCGCACTCAATTGTAAGTTGAAGTTACTTGGCCAAACCAATTACTAAACAAGCGGATTAGAAAGAATAAGAGATATGCCGCTGAGCTCGCAAGCGCATTAACCGAGTTTATTGTGCACTTTGATTTTATCATGTATATCTCCACGCATAAAATGAACGCCTGGTAGACAGCTGTTGGGTTGTCTGATTTTTCAAGTCGTATAAATTTTTCAGTTTTTCTATTTTATACTCCCAAAGGTGATGCATTCGTTGCTACGTACATGCATATATGTACATAAGCGCTATAGCGCATTGTAATTCTAGTAGTAGTGTAGTGCAGTTATTAGAATTTCCCCTAAGCTGAAAAAATTCTAAAGCAATTTAAATTCTTTCTCTAACAAAAATTAAGAAAATACATAAATGTAATTTGCAACTGATGAAAGAAAACTCTCATTCATAAAATTCCTAATGAATTGCCATCCAATTATAAACCCAAGCAATAAAATTCAAGCCTATTTGGTTTCGTCGTTATAAAACTACAACATTTTTGTTGCCGATTTTTTCCTCATCGAGATTTTTAAACTATATTCAGTAATTCTCAACACCGATAAAGTTCTTTTTAAACTCTTATTCGTGCGTTATCCCATTCACAGCAAGAAAATAGCGGTTGTGCATAAAAGTTTAATCTCCAAAATTCCATACGTTAGATTAAAAATTATATTTTCTTACAATTAATATTTATCATATTCATGCGTGTGGGTGTGAGTAATTAATATAAAAATTATAGCCATGCTAATATAACAATATGTATAACATAACAGCTACCTACCAATTGATTACCAAATAAAAACTGGATGTTAAACATATAAATGCATATTTGATGAAATAAAACCTAGAAAAAATATTAAATATAAATGCTTCAAAAATTATATTTGGTTTTTTATTGTGAATCAGTTAGTAGAAACTCTTATGTTTTCAGTATTTCCAAAAAACAATTTGAATATTTCCCAAAAGCAGTTTAAAATATTGAAATTTCTATTTATTTCAGATGTGTGATGATATATAAATAAATAAATATATGTGTAGAGCGTAAAGCCCGCAATAAAAATTTAATTTGTGTTCTATTACAATGTATGCAGATTAGAATTAGAAAGCTTGACATTACATATTTAAATCTAAAAACATTAATGAAAAATCTTGTGGTTAAAAGTTAACCGGCAAGTTTTAATTTGCGTTCTATTACAATGTATGCAGATTAGAATTAGAAATCTCGACATTAAATATTTAAATCTAAAAACATTAAGGAAAAGTCTTGTGGTTAAAAGTTAACCGGCAAGTTTTAATATGCTTTCTCAGCATCTTGTGTGTTAAAAGTAACAAAATTTAATGTTCAATGCAATTTGTTTTGCATAAATACTGCAACACCGAGCGTAGAACTGTTTAGTTGTTATAAACGTGTTTAAGCACACAACACCCCGCTAAGTTTGCCACAATAGCTGTTTTAATAAATCGAATTTGGGATTAATAACCATGAGTTTAAATTGGCTATTGTGATGATGAGTCCGTTGACGATGGAGCATTGGCTTCGCAAAAACTGTTTTTAGTTCCGCCGTTACAACTCTTTTTAATTTATTCGACTAAGCATTTAATCGGAACGAGCAAAGAATAACAACTTCGGTGCATTACATAAAGGGTCTGTCTAGTTTTAAACAATTTTTAAAAAAAATACGGGATGTTTTAGCGGGCTATGCATTAGATCAGACGCGTTATACATTCGTAGATTTTTTTTGTTGATAAAAATGAAGAGGGATATTTCATTACATCATTATCCGGACACGGCGAGTATAAAGATTTTTTGATATATACATATGGAAGATTGGTCTTTATCACACGGCCAATACCGCAAAATTATCACGCATCGAACGCCGCAACCCTACAATCCAACTACGGTGCTAAACCAACATATTCAGCTAGAGGTAAGTAAAGCCATATCTATTATTGCAAGTTTTTATTTTTATGTAAACACAAGTATACTACCAGTTGCATCACCATCCAACAACTTAGAAAAAAACATCACAAACCTGATTACCCCAGCTTACGATGTTAACCCAATTACGCCCGTTTGCTACATGATATAAATCCGATTACGCAGTTGAAGGAGAAGTTATGGACAATGATTTGGAAACCTCTGCAAAAATGTTAGAAGCGTTGGCAACCACAACCACACACGTAAAAATTTTTAACACCTCCACCACTAATACACCAACAACAACCACGTCGACGCGGTCGCAGATTGAAAGCGTTCCAGACACAACGGTTATGAAATCAATTTCCATTAATGCAACAGATTCTAAATATTCAGATTTTACTTTTGTAGCGACCAATAACACGTTTTTTTATAAGTTTTATTTGAGAATTGTATATGGATCAAATATTAAAACGGTGCCAGTCCCTTCCGGCGTGAGCACGATAGCTATTTTCAATGTAGCTGATCTGGACAGCAGCGTGCGGGTGGATTCTCCTAAATTTTTTTTTATGAATAATACCTTTTGCGTTAAACTAATTATTTTTTTTACAAACATCTATGTTTAGGTTAGACAAAACATTTATATACTGATTTGACAAGACGTTAAGCAAGAAGTTCTTTGTTTTTGCTTCTTCAAGTTCATTGTTTGCGTGTTATTCTTGAACCCAATAATTGCTATATTTTTATTATCTGCAATTTGATATTATAAGCTGGAATTACTTGATTAATTTCAACCTGTTATTTATTAAAAGCGTGAATATAAAGCATATAGGTCACGTCCCCACAAGATTCACCCTTTTTTTCACATAATCAAAGCACGCAGACTCAGCTAAATTATTCCTCCACCGGAAAATACTTTTGTGAAAAACAAAAGTATAGAATAACATTTTAAATTATTCCTCCACCGGAAAATACTTTTGTGAAAAACAAAAGTATCAAGTAACATTTCAAATCATTTTCTCACACGCGCATTTTGTAATTTTGTAGAAGCAAGCATTTTTTTCTTACTAATGAAGAACCTAATGAAAAGTTCAAGTTGAAAAGTCAGTCTGTTTTAATCTTACGTACAAGTCGGTCTCGGTCGTAGTCGTAAAAGCTTAATTTTTTCCTAATAAACATTTAAATTCAAAGTTGTGTTTTTTTTTCTTTCCAATATTTTTTTTTTTATTTTTATCTTGCTGAAAAGGTAAGAATTCTAAAAGTGGCGCAGTCGGTAGGATGTTCACGAAAGGACATCCAGTGCAAAAAAATAATAGAAATAAAATTGTTATTCAGTGCAAATGCTGTTAAAATAATTCTGTGCGAAACAAAAATTTTTTTACAACATTTTTCATTTCCGAAGTAAGGAAACATCTGAAAAATAACAAAATTTGTTAGTACTTGCCATCCTTTCGGAGTACGTGTAAAGTGGAAGTGAAAATTCCAATAATAAAACACGGTTAATTTTAATTATTTAACTCCACGAACCTGAAAGAAAAGAAAGAAAAACGCTCTATAATACAACAAAATAAATTAATCAATTAAACAAATAAATAAAATAAATTAATTGATTGCGAAAATCTGAAATCAAAAGTAAATTGTCCAAAATTTACAAAAGTGAAGAATAAAATTAGGAAAAATAAAGCAAAAGACTAGCGACATCGACTAATGAACAACAACAGGCCCTTGCCGTCAGTGGAAGAGAATTCACAGGACCAAGTAAGACCAGAAGAAGTACAAGCAGACGACAGCTGTAATATCATCATCAATAATCAACAAGAACGAAAAATTAATTCCCAAATCAGCAGCAATATACTAAAACCAGGTCAATTAACTCTCAACGTACGTGAAGGAGGAACCAACACCATAAACACGATGACACAAGTAAGCTTAGATCCAATAAAATATTTGAGTCAATTGCCTACTTTCAATGGTGATAGAGACGACCTTTATAATTTTACAAGTTTAGTAGATAGGGTTTTTCCTTTATTAGCTAAGTATGATGAGCTGAGCCAAAAAATATTTTTTGATATAATTAAAAGTAGATTAATCGGAAAAGCTCGCGAAATAATTGAAATAAATAATGGTATTACAAAGTAGCAAGAGGTGAAAACTCTTTTTGTTCAACATTTCGGTGATAGGTTAAACGTCGATCAACTTTTCGATGAACTTAGATTCATAACATTTAAAACGAATTGTGTAGATTTTTATAATGAAATAAATGCTATGCTACGCAGGTTAAATAATAAAACAAAATTTGAAAATAGTGCCGAAACTGAAACAAAAAAAATTTTTCAAAACAAGTTACCAGAGCCAATGAGAGGTCTGTTATATTGCAGGCAACCAGATAGTTTAGAAGCCGCTTTGCAAATTTTATACGAAACTGGCTATGCTTTCACTAGAGTTAATGTAGGTCGAAATAATAACTTCAATCAAAATACAAATATTAAAAATAATCGAACTAACTATAGTAACAATCGAAATGATAATTCCAATTACGACAGAAATAAAAAGAATTCGAATTCAATAAATTACAATAGTTACTGGAGGTATCAGAATCAATCAAATCAAAGATTTGAACTTCCTAGATCCGACAGATACAGACAAAATTATCAAACTCAAACCAACAACAATACGACTGTTAACAGAAACGACACCGTAGAACCGATGGACGTTGACACATCGACAATCAACAGACGTAATTATAACTTCGAAGAACATCAACACGATAGAAACGAAAATTTTCAATTAATAGCCTCCAATATCCGGTCCTACCCTATATAATAATTGACACAGTTGTTCGAAAACTACCGGCGCTACATCTAGCATCGTGAACCCAGGCGTATGTAATCCTAAATGGCAAATCCCCATGCAAAAACCCATTGAGCTAAAAACGATAAATCAAAATGTGAAAATATTTAATAAAGTTAAAATACCATTATTCAAAGAGTTCAATAGAACTAACGAAATGGCAGAATTTTTAGAATTTAATTTTCACTCTGAATACGACGGTCTAATAGGAAACAATATTTTAAAACTCTTAAATATTAATTTAAGTTATAAAAATAGAACCTTAGAAACGGAAGATGCTAAAATAAAAATATATTTTGATAAATCTGAAGAGGATTATGAAACCTTGATAAACTCTTTAGATACAGAAATAATTTATAATTTTGATCTTCAGAAAAATATTTGCCCACTTGATCAAATTAGAATTGAGCATTTGAATAGCGAAGAGAAACAAGCTATTACAAAATTAGTAAAAGAATTTACATCCATATTTTTCCAAGAAGGAACTTATTTGTCTTTCACGCATGTGATAAAACATTCCATTAAGACGCGAAACGAAGGTCCAATCTATAACAAAAGTTACAGGTACCCTGAGGTACATAAAACAGAAGTACGGGAACAAATAAGAGAAATGCAAAAACAAAACATTATACGCCCTAGTAATTCACCATATTCGGCTCCAATATGGGTGGTACCCAAAAAACTGGATGCATCGGGCATGCAAAAATGGCGTATAGTGATTGATTATAGAAAACTAAATGAAGTCACGATAGATGACAAATTCCCGATACCGAACATAGATGATATTTTCGACAAATTAGGGAGGGCACAATATTTTACGACCCTCGATCTAGCAAAGGGATTCCACCAAGTCGAGATAGAAGAAGAAGATATCAAGAAGACTGCTTTTTCTACTAATGAAGGGCATTTTGAAATCACGGGTATGCCTTTCGGCCTTAAAAATGCGCCAGCCACCTTCCAACGGCTGATGAATTCAGTACTTTCAGAATATTTAGGAAAAATATGTCTAGTGTACTTAGACGACATTATCATATTTTCTACTAGCCTAGAAGAACATGTTGATTCTATAAGGAAAATATTTTCAAAATTAAAAGAAATCAATTTAAAAGTACAACTAGATAAAAGTGAATTTTTAAGAAAAGAAACGGAATTCTTAGGTCATGTAATATCCACTGAAGGTATAAAGCCAAATCCCAAAAAGATAGAAACAATAATAAAATACAATATCCCAAAAACCACCAAGCAAATAAAATCATTTTTAGGAATTACGGGCTATTACCGGAAATTTATAAAAGACTATTCCAAGATAGCAAAACCCATGACGATTTATTTAAAAAATGGTAAGAAAATTAATATCAACGATCCAGAATATGTTAGAGGTTTCGAAACTTTAAAAACTCTAATTACATCTGAACCAATACTCAGGTTCCCGGATTTCAATAAAAAATTCACCTTAACAACAGATGCGTCAAACTACGCGTTAGGGGCAGTACTGTCACAAGAAGGGCATCCCATTAGCTACGCAAGTAGGACGCTTAATGACCACGAAATCAACTATTCGACAATTGAAAAAGAATTACTTGCCATTATATGGGCAGTAAAATATTTCAGACCGTACCTTTACGGCAGGAAGTTTTCTATTCAAACTGACCACAGACCTTTGGTATGGTTAAGTTCGCTCAAAGAACCAAATAATAAGTTACAAAGGTGGAAAATAAAATTTGGTGAATATAATTACGATATTGAATATGTTAAAGGTAAATATAACAATGTAGCAGACGGTCTTTCTAGAATAGAAATCCATAATAATGAAATAAACGAGGACGAGAATGAAGGCAACGAAATAGAAAGTAATAGTAATTCTTCGACGGGAGCAACAATTCACAGTGCGAGAGAGGATAGTTCAAATCATATCCCAATCGTTTATAGTCCCGTGAATATCTTCAAAACCCAAACTATATTAAACAAAACCGACAGAATTAGCTGTCACAAATTGCGTAAACCATTCGGTAAAAGAAGACTTCTCATAGAATTAAAAATATTCAATGAAGAAAGTGTAACTGATCTCTTGAAAAAATATTTGCCATCCAAGGGTATCGTCGTAGTATACTCAAACGATGACCATTTATTTGCACAATTTCAAGATACTTATTTGAAATATTTTGGCAATAATAAACTACTAAAATTCGTCAAGAGTAGCAAACTCTTAGAAGATATTGAAGATGAAGAAAGGGCATTAGAAATAATATCCAATACGCATGAAGAATTTAATCACAGGGGAATAAATGAAACATATGAAGAAATCAAGGACACTTACTATATTCCCAAATTAAAAGAAAAGATAGGTAGAGTTTTAAATAATTGCGAAATTTGTAACATTTCAAAATTTGAAAGAAATCCCTATAAACCCTTGTATAAAGTAACTGAGACACCAACTAAACCTAACGAAATTTTACATATTGACGTCTGGATTGCAAATCGACAAACAATGTACTTAACAGTAATTGACAAATTTACAAAACACGTAACAATGCATAAATTAAGAAGTAGGTCCTGGGTAGATTTATTAGAAGCAATGAAATCGAGAACCGCAATGATGGGAGTACCGAGAAAAATCGTAATAGATGGAGAACCTGGTTTCACAGTAAAAATATTAAAACAATATTTCGCGGAAAATAAAATAGAAGTTCACACCACAACCGCACAAAGGCACACAGGTAATTCAGACATTGAACGATATCATTCTACTTTAAACGAGCATATTAGAATATTAAAAACTAGTACCAAAAATACAGACAATAAAAATTTAGATAACTTAGTTTTAAAAGCATTAGAAACTTATAATAAAACCATTCATTCTACTACGAAAAAGAAACCTTTAGATTTTATTAACGGAAAAATTACAGCAGAAGAGTATGAGGAAATAGCTAATAAGGTCCAGAAAAATAAAGAAAGGTATATTGATAAAATAAATAAGAATAGGGAAAATGTAATTTTAACTGATAGTAATCATCAGTATGTAAAATCAAGAAACGTAATATCAAAGACATTTAAATTACAGCCAAAATACAAAAAGTTAAAAGATAAAACAACAAGTGATGACTATTACAGGGACAAGAACGGAATTAAATACTATAAAGACCAAGTTAAACGTAAATACAAATACGAAACTATTACTATTCCAGGTGACAGTGTTGGCAATAATAATAATAACGGCGACAAGAGTACAGACGCAAAAAATCGATGTACTTAACTTAAACGAAGGGCAAGGATACGTGATGATTCAAGATCAAGAAGTACAGGTTATAACAGGTTATAAGAAAATATTACATAGCATTAACTTAAACTCATGGTCAAAAACGTTATATTATTGAGAATAATATAGAAAAATTAAGAAACGGAAGCGGATATTTAGCGATGAAGCATAATTTTATGTCTCTAGCTGAGGAAATAGAAAATTTAGTACCACATAATAAGAATAAAAGAGGTCTAATGAATATAGTAGGGAAAGGATTAAAATACATAGCAGGAGTAATGGACTCAGACGACGAAAAAGAGATAAAAGAAAAATTAAACGCAATAGACAAGGACAACGACGAACTCATACAAAACTTAAATAATCAATTCCACATCAACGAAAATTTTAATGAAGCCATAACAAACATAACGAAACATATTAACATACAGCAAACGCAAATTAATTACCAATTATCATACTTAGCTAATAAAATAAATAAAGAAACAACAGAAATAGAAAATATGCAACACGCATTTCAAATTCAATATGATATTCAATTGCTAAGAGAACAAGTCAGGAAAGTCAAAGAAAATCTAATGTTAAGCTGGCTAGGAGTTATAGGCAGAGATATTTTGACTACAAAGGAAGTTGAAAAATACAACATTACAATTAAAGATATGATGTACGTAAAAACTTCAGTAATCTTGTATAACGACCATATTGTATTCATATTAATGCTACCAATTTATTCTGATAGTAAGTTTCATAGAGTTTTCATTGAACCAATACCAAATAAAAATAATCTTGAAGTAGACTTCGAAAACAAAGTATTTTTAATGAATGAAAAGGAATTGTATGAAAATGTAGAAAATGTTATATTAAAGAAAAATCTAAAAATTGCAGAAAACTCATGTCAGGTGCTCTTGGATAATGCCAAATGTAATTTCAAAATGAATAGCAAAACCGAAATAAAACAGATAAGTAATAATATTATAGTTACAAAAAATATGCTAAATACAAGGATAATTCATAACTGCAATACATTTGAAATTAACGTATCAAAAAACAATTTAATTAAATTCGAAAACTGCGAACTTCAAATCAACAATGTATCATACGAAAATTACGTATTTAACGAAAATTTTATAATACCAAATTTCAATAATTTAACTATCAAAAATATTGTAATGAACTTTTCATTAGAAGATTTGCACATTAAACATTTGAATAATAGAAAAGTTATCGAAATCTTAAAACACAGAGGCGTCTTTCATGAACGAATTACGTTCAGCACGATTCCCGTAATAATAATAATCTCAATCATAATGATTGTAATTTTCCTAATTAAACAATATCGCAAAAAGGGATCAAATGTTAAAATCGAATTAAAATCATTCAATTCTTCGGAGAAGAATCTTAAGGAAGGGCGGGTCACGTCCCCACAAGATTCACCCTTTTTTTTCACATAATCAAAGCACGCAGACTCAGCTAAATTATTCCTCCACCGGAAAATCCTTTGGGGAAAACAAAAGTATAGAATAACATTTTAAATTATTCCTCCACCGGAAAATACTTTTGTGAAAAACAAAAGT
The DNA here is from genome assembly GCA_963924295.1 of Dioctria rufipes. Lineage (NCBI taxonomy): Eukaryota > Metazoa > Arthropoda > Insecta > Diptera > Asilidae > Dioctria > Dioctria rufipes. The sequence continues at coordinate 797,836 of CAWUPM010001419.1, read as the reverse complement.
ATCAAGTAACATTTCAAATCATTTTCTCACACGCGCATTTTGTAATTTTGTAGAAGCAAGCATTTTTTTCTTACTAATGAAGAACCTAATGAAAAGTTCAAGTTGAAAAGTCAGTCTGTTTTAATCTTACGTACAAGTCGGTCTCGGTCGTAGTCGTAAAAGCTTAATTTTTTCCTAATAAACATTTAAATTCAAAGTTGTGTTTTTTTTTTCTTTCCAATTTTTTTTTTTATTTTTATCTTGCTGAAAAGGTAAGAATTCTAAAAGTTATATATATAAAGCAAAATGAGGCACGTTAGAAAGAAAATGAATTCTGGGAAAAAATAAACTGATTTTTGCATGTATCATCTTAATATAATTTACAATATTTTTACATGTTAGCATAAATCTGTTGCAATTACTCTATAATGGCCCCACGGCAACGTTTCGTGGCTATCTCTAATTAGATGTCTTTTATCGTCGTGTGGACTTAGAACAATTTTTGTTTGAGATATTGAGCAAACTTCACGTTTTTGAGATTGTATTAAATTTTGGGTTATTATTTTTACATGGTTAGCATTCAAACATAATCATTAAAAGTAATTCATTAAATCATTAAAAGTAATTCAATTCTTAAAAATCTGTCGTTTCACACCCCTGGATTTTTTAGCTCCATCCTTGCCCGCTCCCCTGAGCGTATACATTTTCGATCTCAAACCCACAAATTCTGTCATAATGCAACCGTTGTTCTCATCTTTCATGAGGCGCAGCACTTTTTTATTGATTAGTGGTATATCCCAGATGTTGTTGGATGGATAGTCGCTAGTGTCAAAATGCAAATGGCAGTCGCGTTTAATAATATCATATAAGTCAAGGCAACTAATTTCATAAATTAAGCTATCTATCTGTATCCGTATAACAAACAGCACAATTTGAGCCAAACTGGGGAATCATATAATCATAATGGAATTTATAAATGGTTATTTTTGCTAAATCTAAAATGCACATGCCTACATATGTATATTGGTTTATTGAAATATATTTCTGTTTTGTTTAGTTCAATGGCCACCAAGTTCTCATTAATAATTACTGAGGATTTAAACTCCGGCTTAGAGATTAGAGCTTCAGCTCCATATCGACCCAACCATTTCGCCACCAATTGGACGATACTATGCTTCCGAACGTTTTCCATAGTCTTGTCGAGCACGGCGTTATTCATCAGCTTGAAAAGATTTTTCTCGAAATCGTTCGTGGGCGACGCTCGCAATTGCGTATTTAAATCTATGTAGGATTTTAATCACTGGGCTTGGTTAAACTGGAGTATTCTATGAATTTTAGTCATCTTTAAGCCGTGTTTGAGGGCTTGTTTTAAATTTTGGTAATGGATTACATATCTCGTTTTATTGCAAAGCGTGGCCATTAGGTTTTTCTGTTTTGATTTTGGGACGCAGCAATGCTCTGGACAGAAAGGTAGATCTTTATGAAGATCATAAAGCCCTTGGAGATATTCCAAATCTACTTATAAAATGTAGCCTGTGGGCAAATCATTCGACACACCTTCTACCTTAACGTTGTTTGCGTTATCTACCCACTTGAAGCCACCACAAGGTAGGGCTTGTGACATTGCCCAACCATTGGTTATTAACATCATAGTATTGTAAGAATTTTGCTGATGTAGTCGGATCATAATCACACATATAATATTTGTTATTTGCTTTGGAGTAACGTATAGAGCACTGACTGAGACCACCCCGGATACCACGCTCAACAAACATTAACATATCTATGTCTGTGAGTAATTCCAAAGTTATGTTAATATGCTTCAGCCTGGCGTCCCAAGTATAACCCGGAAGTGTGAAATAGTGAGCTAGATCTAACCCATATATTTGGTGTTCATAAACATCTGCCAACAGAAGTATATCAGTCTTTAAATACAAATTGGAGTACTCACCCAAATTTTGCATCGAAAATTCATTCCGGACTTTGTGAGCATGCGCATATTCTTCTTCGCTAACATTAGCGTCATTAAGTTTATTAACAAATTGTTCAATGGTTGGTAAAGCACTTTCAGAGAACTTTGATGAATCATTAAAATAGTCATATGGGTAAATACCTTTGCGTGTTAAGAGTTGAAACTGATCATCAGATAAATATTGAAATTCTGACTTTAAAATAGGTAGAATGGTTAAATATGAGGAGAGGGTATATAAGCTACTTGCAAGAAACCTAAATGAATCAATGAATCGAAATTTAATTGGATGGTTATCTAAATGTTTAGTGAACGATATGTATCGCTCTTTATTTATGGGAAGAATATCAACCCTCCCTTCTAAATCTGAAGCTAAATCTTTTATAATGAAATGTGAGTCATAACCGCTAAGATTATGAGAAATTATGGGGATAGTGTGCCTATCTTTAAAATTTATAGTACACCCACCATGTGCGGGACTTCTGTAATTGCCAGTAAGGTGGCAGTGATCGCCTACCTTTATATCATTCTCTGCGAACGGCTTTTCTCAAATATGACAGAGCGCGGCGGTCTCAAACAATGCTATTTCCTCAGCAGTCATCTGATTCATTGGAGGGCAAAGGAAGACGGTTTCCACATCCTCAGCTCAGCAAAATGCTTTAATTCGCACACAAACCACTCAATACAATCCACGCCCCGATGAGACTTAAAAAATGATAGTGTGGGATCGTAAGAACATTTAACATAGTATGCAATACTACAAGGTATATGCTGTTGATACATATTTTCATTCTTACATTCTACTAACAAACATTCCAAGTCTGCGTATATTACAAACGGAGCTTCTATCTTATTCAAAAAATTCTTAAATTTAAGTCGCTTCTGGTCTTCGAATGGTAGTCGAATCTTGCAGTCATTCAACAGCTTGCAGTCTTCCATATGACGTTCTAATGTGGCGGATGAGTAAAACAAGTGAAGACATCGGTCGCAGAAATGGTTCTTTCCCTTATGACTACTGAGTTGCGACGACGAAAGCCTGGATAAATTCTTAATCCAAACGTAGTGGTATTGCACCGTTTTAGCAGCATCGTCGTGTTCTTTCTCGTCGCCATCCTCATTGTAGTATTCATCTTGGATCATTAAAAGGTCGACGTGTTTCCCCTTTTTATTCTTTGCCAGGTATGTAGGCAGTGTGATAAATTGTCCTTTTTGCTTCTTGGCCATCTTCTTCAAAATATATACGTTGATGGAGATGTCATTCTGCTTCTCGAATCGTGGAATCTGCTTAACAGTCATCGGAAACTGAATCCCTGTCAAGGTCAAAATGGTGCTGTAGTGGGGGTATTTTGTTGCACGTTGTGGATCTCTCTTTGTTGGATGTAGAGCTGATATTACCGCCCGAGCGAAACATGCATCATCATCATTTCGAACGTTTATTCAAGCCTTTTTCCGTTTCATTTCTGCAGGCAGCTCAATGTATGAGGACCCCAGTTGTGGTGTAAATTTATTAATATTAAGAAGCAGATTTATAACAGCAGATAAAGACCACCCGCGATCCTTCTCTTGGAACTCCTCAAGATCTTTTGCGATTGCCTTTTAAATTTTTTCCTTGAACCAAGAATTCAAGTTGGTGTTCTTGTAAATGGGGGCGCTTTTCGTATTTATGTATTTAAGTTGAAATACTTATTCATCACCCTTCGCCATTTTAAATTCACCGCAAAATACGGCATTAATCTTAAGCGCCATTTCCGTTTTCATTACGTTGTTAATACGACGGCGGAATAAAATGCCGCAATCTTCCAAAAACGCCAATGGTTCCTTATGTGTTAAATTGGCTATTGCGCCGGTCCGCAAACGATTCTGGAACGCCGACTGGGCATCTTCCCACTTAACTCGGCTGCTTATATAGTTTCCGCTATTTGGGGTGGGAGTTTTATATCCACCGCCAACCAATCTCAGCTGCTTCATTTGTGATCGAAATGCTTTTAAAGCACATATGCCGTTGGTAAGGCAATTTTTCCCGCCAACAGTTGTGGCCGTTTTCAGTGCAACAACCAATTTTCGTATGTTCAGCCCAGACTGCTTTATCGCACTTTCCGACAAATCCGGGTTCTATTTAGCTTTGTGAAGCGCCGATTCTGCTTCCTAAATTAATGGATTCACGTTAGGTGCCATTTCTCCAACCTTATTGCTTGCTTTAATTGAATTTGATACTTTGCACACTTATCTCCTCTTTAACGTTTAATACGTAGCGCTTAATTCTTTGATATTTCATATTTTTATGGAATGTCCCATGTATAAATCATTATGAAACATTTATTTAGGGAATTACACTAAAGATTTAAATACTCTAAATTTTTATGAATTGTTTATCTTTAATTCAATTAATCAGCTAAACAATGTTTATCAATTCACAATTAACTTTGTACGCCACCGGCAATTCCTAATGAATGAGCCGTAATAAATCTTTTCCCCCTTCTTATCTGATATGGAAGTCATATAGAACCTATGTAGGAAATTAAATTTGAATATAGTGTTAAATGTGTGTTGAAATGACACCTCGTTATATAATGAAATTAAATTTGAATATGCAGTGCTTAAATTGCAGCTAGTTATAGAGATACTTTTTTTATAGCCATAGAAATTAAGATATCTTATACCAAATTTCTCATTTTCTGATTGATGTCTTAAATATCGTTTTAAATATCGTTAATCTAAGAAATTTTGATTTACAGAAAACTGTAAATTGATCGAACCTCTTTGTATGGAAACTGTGTGTTCCAAAGACAAATAAATTATTATTATTATTATTCTAGAGTGCGGAAGCGTCAATTTTGAGTCCGTTAAGGTTTGGGAAAACACGCGCAATAATAAAGATAAAAAGGTGGAATAATTGAGGAACAGTGTGTATGGTTGTGTGTGTTGCTCAAGGAGTTTTTTCTTGCGTCCTTCTTAAAAAAAAAAAAACATAAAGTATAAGCTAAAAATTTTGAAAAATAAAAATTTTTGACGTTCAGAAAAAATAATTTAATTTAATTTCGGTCCTTGCCATGACAACATGGCAACCATAAAATTTCAAGTTTTAATTTAGAAATTTAAAGTAAAAAATAAAAATTGACAACTAATATTATTTAAAATAAAATAATTATAAAAACGACACAAAAGAACAAATTATATAAATTAAAACGAGGATTTAAGCTGCTCTGCCGCACTCAGTATGAGTACGAGCAGCAGCGATTCTGGAGGGACAGGTGATCCCCTGAAATTAATTGAAGGGAGGAAGAAGACTACCAAAGCTTCTTCTTCTTCCAAAAAACAAGTTAAAGGGCCCACTGAAAAGGCCATTAAGGGCCCTAATGAAGAGGCCAAAAGTAAAAACCTACAGCCATCTCTATCAGAGAATATGACAACAGGGACAGCGATGGTTGTTAGTGAAGTTTCTGGAACAAAAGCTCCAAAATCCAAAGCTATTGCTGCAGCATCTGTAGAGGCAGCTATAGAAAATATTAAGCTGACATCTTCAAGCCAAGGACAAAACCCAACGTTGAAGGAGGTTGTCGAAAAGGCTTCGGCTTCAGCACCAAAACCCAGCGGTGTCATAATGAGGCCGCCATTGACTTCGGTTAAACCAACTGGCCAGATTAAGATGGTATTAGTAGCAGCAGGACCAGAAGCAGCACCACGATCCCCGGCGTTAATGTCAGGGATATCATATGCGTAGGTAAGTGGTGGTTCCAAGAACGTTACCACCATCGAAATTCAGAGTAGAGGCATCAATCCTCGTCCAGCCCCATTGGATGCAGGTAAGCATCGGCCCAAGACCAGTGCGGGTCTCCAGGGCTTCTTTGACGGGAGATGGCAGGACGAGAGCTACGGGATGCAGATTGCTAACATCAGAGGATGTCCTCAGTCTGCATACCTGAAGGCGATCTTCCGCGTCATCTCTTCTGAGCAGCTATTTTCTATGGGGATTATAGCTGGAGGAATGGTTGAGGTGTACACCACGACCCTCGAAAGCGCTACCAAGCTCATGCTTGAGGGCATCGAGGAGGAGGGTAGACACCTCGTTCCATTCCCGCTAAAAGAGAAGCCCACGAAGGTCGTGTTTTCACGGGTCCCTATGAGAGCCCAACATGAAGACCTCTCGAATTTCCTTGGGAGATTCGGGAAGGTTCATGGAAAGGTTCGCGCAATTCCCATTAAAATCGGGGACGAGGGTCTCGGGCGAGGTATCTTCGGTACCAGCCGGGAAGCGTCCATCACTTTAAATAAGGGGTGCACGCTTCCATCAGGCTTTTACTTGAGCATATCCGGCTCGAGATACTGGATAGACGTGGGCACCGAAGCGAAATGCCATTTGGTAGGGCATTTTATTGCTGACTGCCCCAAGAGAAGCGGAAAGAGGGCTGAACAGAAGGCTCCTTCGAAGGAAACCACTGCTACAGTAGTGGTTCTTGAGAAGGAACTTTCTGCCAGCACACAACCTGCTATCTTGGAGCAGCCAGTGACTAAGGTGCCTGAAATTGTCCCAGAGGCAAAAAACTTTAAGGCTATAAACGGTGCCACGTCAGCACGTGAAAGCATGGCTACTTCTGACGAGGAGTCGACTAGCCATGTAGTCAAAAAAAAAGAGGACGAGGAGGAAGAAAGTCGACCGGGTGATGCTGCCTCCTCCAGAGCCAGCAAAGCCAGTCGCACCCAAGCGGCCCCACTCGGAGGAGGACGATAGTGGTGCCCGCGGTTCGAAGGTTGTTGTGAGAGAGGCGGAAGCATCTCTCGAACAGCTTTCGGACTGCGAAATGACCGGCTTGGATGAGACTGGTCTCTCGACCTTCAGTGGTTACGAGTCGTGTGGTAGCACCTTTTCGACTGGAAGCCACTTTGAAGTCTCGAAGGGTATGGAAACCCTTCCTAGGGAGAAGATCTCCAAGATTCTTGCCCGGCTCCTGTACAAGAAGAATTCAAGTAAAATCTGGAGTATTCTTGTGGAGGAGCTGGGGAGGCCGGCGTTGTTACTTCCTCAACTTCTACTCCTACAAGAGGAGTGCAAGAAGAAGGGGAATTACAGCGGTGTATCTCGGTTAGATCGACTCCATAGGAGGGTGCAGGAGTTGATACAGGAGCATCGCTTGATTGATTCTCCTAGTCAATAGACGTCGTACCATCATCGTTTCAGCTTTTCATCTCTTTGAATGTGCAAGATAGCTTCTATCAACACCGGGGGTTTAAGTGCACATACAAGGTTACACAGCACTATCGAACATGTCAGAATGTTCGATATAGACATCGCGCTTCTACAGGAGACGAATTTTACACAAGACACATATACACAACTTGAGCGTTATGCTTATTGACACACTGGCTATGCAATATTTGCCACACCTGCGCCTCGTCGAGGCTCAGGGGTGGCAATCATTGTATCCAACAAATTTACACTATCGTCTCCTGTATACACAGATATCTTTCCAGGCTTCGCTTCTTCCTTGGACTTTGTCGTTCAAGACAAACATATCAAGGTAGTAAACGTGTACCTTCCTCATGACCAGGACATTACAAGACAAGTTCTTGATAGTGTTCAATCCTGTCTGGTGAATTTTAGTGGCGAAACTATCCTCGGAGGTGATTTCAACTGCACGCTAAATCCCTCAATGGATCGGCATTCCGGAGTTGAGTTCAACTCTGTCAATTCTACTCGGTTGAGGAATTTTGTCCGTGTTTTCAGACTCGTGGATATCTATCGTTGGATGCATCCTACAACTAGATCATACACGAGGGTCTCGCGAAATATCCATGGAAGTCTCGCAGGCTCCAGAATCGATAGACTTTACGTCTCACCTGGAATACTAGAACATTTCGTTGGTGTCACTCATGAAGTGTGTTCCGTTACGGATCACCTTCTTGTAGTGGCAACCAGCACTCTAGTTGAAAGAAGAACTGCATACTGGATATTCAACAACTATTTGTTGAATTCCGAGCAGTTCATCAATGAATTCACTGAATTCTGGCACGATTGGCAAGAGAGGAAAGGTGACTTTCCTCTTCTTAGTCAATGGTGGAATGTTGGAAAGCTCCAAATTCTATCTTTTATCGAAGCGAATTTCAATCGAAGTGGGTATCAAGCTTCTAGCTTGTCGGCCGAAGTATCTCGGGTGTCAGCTCTTCTCCCAACTCAGCCGGAGTTGATTCTTTATTTTAACAGAATAAAGGAACGCTTGGCAACACAAACTTACAAGCACAGCTTGGAGTTTGTGCTGCGCAGCCAATCACGCTGGCTGAGGGAAGGCGATTCTCCAACCGAGTACTTCTTTCCGGCAACTAGACGACGTACTGCTTCTTGTGAAGTCGAATCGATAGTTGATGAATCTGGACAAGTCCTCAACGGACAACAGCTATCAGAATTTATTCGAGACTATTACAGTAGTCTCTACTCTGAATCGACGTCGACAACATCCACGACCACTCTTGAATTTCTTGAGAATATTCCCACTTTCTCTGAAGACAGCAAGGAGATCCTGGATACAGTAATCTCATTGGAGGATATGATCGCTGCGAAAAAGGATCTAAGGCGACACACTTCACCTGGTTATGACGGCTTGACTCCAGAATTCTTCATACGTTTCAGGGATTTATTAATTCCTGACCTTTTGGAAGTCTTCAATTCGGCGGTTGAGACACATTCAGACTTTCCTTCTAGTTGGAGGAGGTCTGTTATGCGATTGATTCCAAAGAAAGGAGATTTGCAGAGGATGGGGAACTGGAGGCCAGTAACCTATGCAATGTTGACTACAAAATCCTCTGCAAAGCATTAGGGGCGATACTCCGCTCAGTGATTGCTTCGGTAATACACCCGGAACAGTCCTATTGTGTTCCTGGTCGTAGTATCTACGACAACATCGCGGTAGCCAAACATTTGTTTGCCTACCATGAACAGACAGGTACACAAATGGCCATGATTTCTCTTGACCAGCAAAAGGCTTTTGATAGCGTCTCGCACGTGGCTCGATATCATCGGGAAACTGTATAGAGATTCAGCGATTTTTATTAAGCATCAAGGACAGGTTCTGGCTCCTATCTTGTTTCATCGAGGTATCAGACAGGGCTGCCCATTGTCAGGTATGCTTTATGATCTTTCGTTGGAGCCGCTACTGGTGAATCTTCGTCGAATGCTCGGACAATATTCAGTGCATCTACCATATACCAATGTGAGGCCTCTTATGTTGGCATATGCGGATGACCTTTCTATTTTCGTGACAAGAGATGAAGCTTTTCCGGTCGCTCGTGCTGTTTTCGAACAGTACGAACGTATAGCGGGCGCTAAAATCTACCTTAGCAAGAGTCAAGGCTTGTGGTGTGGAAGTTGGAGAGATCGTACAGATACTCCACTGAACATCCGATGGACTAATACTTTCCTGAAGTATTTAGGTGTGTATATCGGACGCGAGAGTAAATCAAATAATAGCCGCATCGCTCTTGAGAAACTCTCTAGAGCTGTTAACTCATGGCGTAGTCGACTGTTTCCACTATCCCTAATGGGAAGGTCAGTCGTGATAAACTATTTGATTACCTCGTCCATCGTTCATCTGCTAAAGTCTGAGATGTTTGATGAAGGCTTCGTAGGTCTTCTTCAAGCAAAAGCGATAGACGCCTTTTGGTGCGGAAGACGATGGGTTGCTGAAAGCACGCTCTGTCTGCCAGTCAAGATAGGTGGATTAGGTCTCACTAACTTGGTTGTGAAATCAAGGTGTCTCCAAGTGCGTGCATTCCAACGAGTGTTTTGCCAGAGAGACACCTTAATTTCTCAACTGTGGGTGAATGTGCTGGGAGGGATCGGCATAGGGGAGTATTACTACCTGCTCTCTGTTCGACCACCCTATCCTCGTGACTGGCCACAGGATCTAATCTCAACGATTCAGAACTGGGGCAGAATCAGGCCAGCATTTCACCTTAAGTGGAATGCTCTGCGGTACACGCAATTCGCGTCGATTCCAATCAGGTTTAATCCTGAATTAATAGATTCAGTGTTCAGTAATTCTCAAGGTTTTGAAGCTGACACGCATACACTGACAGTTCTCGGAGATATTATTGATATCTCTGGAAACTGTCGAATAAACACGAACACTCCACAACTACACGACCGGGCGGCTTCTGCAGGGCAGAGATTTCGCCAACTTGGGACCAGTGACCCTGGCACTAAGTTGGAAGATGCTTTCGTTCTGGACAGACCGCCCTACACACCTTTCAGCACACTTACAACACGTGTCCTCCGTGACGTGCTTATGTCAATAAGACCTCCGGAGTATACAGGATACAACAGATGGCGAACACACCTCGGGGTGAATATGGGCGTGATGGGAGGGATAACTTGCAGAGTAGTCTACAGTTATCCTTCTAGTTACAAAGATGCTGATGTAGCATTCAAATTGCTGCAGCACAGTCTTATGCATCCTAATCAGTTGTCACATATCGACCGGCGGGTTCAGAGGATCTGCACAGTTTGTTCTGGTGAAGGCACCTTGTTTCACAGGTTCTTCACTTGTCCAGCTTTGCAGAGTCTGATGGAACTGGTGCGCGATATGTGTCAGTTGATCCACCCGAATTTCAGCATTACTAGGACATCGTTTCTATGGGGACCAAAGGTTTGTAGTCGGGTGAATTGTTTGATTAGCTTTGTGTTGACACTGGCCAAATCTACAATTCACTTGTACTACATGAGAGCCGGAGATGGGAATCAGAACACTGACCCACAACACCACGCACAAGCACTTAAGCGCCACTTCGTTGACAGATTGAAGAGACGTTTACGTCTTGAATATCTGGCAACGCACGCAGAAACATTCAACTGCACATGGCAGCCACTATCGTCAGTGCAGGACGGCGCTCTTGTCTTTCGCTGGTGATATCAGGCCACAGCATTTGCAACACTAGTCCACGGGGCTTCTCCTCGCTTTGGAACCGTTGCAAGTGCTGTGGGAAGGATAAGCGCTCCGTTAGAGATGCTCAGCTGGAGGGATGATGAGGGCAGCTTGTAGAGGTCAATGATACTACAGGCCGCCCTCGCGGGACTCTATAACGGTATCGGGTAAATTTTTCGTTCGTTCGGCTATTAAGTTTTTAATTCGGTTTCGGTTTCGGAGCTAAATTTCAAAATTTTATTTTGAAAATTCGTTCGTTTAGGTCATTATTTTTATTAGATTATTTTGGAAATTGGAGCTTCTTGGAACTGCCATTGTCAAAATTGGGGCTTTTAAATCTTTTGTCTATATTTTAGATCGTCTTCAAAATTCTTGTATCCGTTTTTTAGTCTCTTTTGAGAATTTTGTCTTGTTTGAGTCATTTTTGTTGTATTAATTGTTCTATTTGTTTTTAATTGTCCCTTTTGACTACTTATATGTTAGTTTAGCTAGTGTCTTTTTTACAATTTTGTGCCTTTTGCCAACTAGTTTTAAGAAATATTTAAAAGAGCCACAAAAAGAGCCAAAAATAAAGAGCATATATAAATAAAAACAAAATTATATTTCTTTGATAGCTTTTCGCTAGAATGACGTTTTCAACTTAGTGTTTGCCGATGATTGGGTGTAGATATTAAACCCAATTGTCTATATAGTAGTCTTGTTGCATGGCTAGAAATTGAAAGGCTGATGAAGCTGACCTTCCGCAATCAAAATATTTCAGCCGAATTAGGCCATTCACATAAAGTATTGCAAGTAATGTAGCTGCTTTACAATGAAAATTTTAAAGGCGCAATAAATTATCCTCACGGTAAATCACAGCAAGATATGCGCAGAGCGCATTTAAGCAAAAATCAATGTTGCACAACAGCTTTTAATGTAAACAAAGTACACCTCACCGTATGATCGGAAAATTAAAAGGTTGATGAAACCTAACTTTGCAAATGCTGTTCTTATGACATCAGTAGAGGGACTAGTTTCAGTCATATTTACAAATCATCCATAATGTTAGACAACCTACTCGCAAATATTTCCATCATTCTTACAACATTCTATATGTTGGAGTTGAATATTTACATCATTCTTACAATATTCTATAAGTTGGAGCTGATTATTAAAATTTTAGTTGATTCTAATTTATGCCACTCTATAATGCTTCTTTTTTTTCCGCTTGAAGGTATTAACTCCATATGTCTCTTGAGAAGGGTACTTTCCAACATAATCCTAATTCAGTAATGTATTAAAAGTGTGGATAAAACCCTTTTTAAATCTAAAATATCAAAACCTTAGGAATTTTGCCAACGAAAATGGTAGGAAATTTAAAGAACCAATAAAAAATAGTCTTCTCACAAGTAACTTTTATTATTTTGGGGGCATTCATTATGGTTTGAATTAAAATTGAAATTATAAAATGTTCGTTATATCAATATATGAAAAATTATGAGATGATGGGGCATTATATAAACCGAATTTAACCGTTCGCATAAAGTGTTGCTAAAATATCACTGCTTTGCATTGAAAATGAATAAATTATCTCTCAAATAAATCACTGTGAAGTGCATTTAAAACCAAATCATATCCGCTTGCAATTTTAATCTGAAATTTGGGCAGCGAGCATTTAAAACCGTATACTTTGTTGTGCGATAACCTTTTATAAAATTCATGCAAACTACATTATTTTTTTGCTACTAGCGTCAAGATAATATATATTTTAAACACGTTCCCTTGATCACGAAGCATAAAATGGAGCTGTTGATTAACACCAAGCATCAGTCTGCAAATCGCGCAACAGATCAATTGCAATACATCGACGCCATGTGCTACCAAAAAATAGTTCCATACGTTGGTGATGGTGAGGCATTCGCAGAAGACGATTGGGATGATCTTGAAAATCTGGAATATTTGATGGCAGTTGATTTGCTCACACCGGCTGGTCAACTATATATAGAACTGGTATCAACGCTTTTACGGCAATACTACACCCCTCCGGAGGAACTATATCAAACCGTCCACAACTACTTCCATCTGCATGACACGGAATCTCCATGGGATTTAGACCTTTTTGGCGTGCTACGCAGAGTACTAACCTTTTGTATGAAGTTTATTCCATAATACGCAACGACGTTTCATTCGCAGGAATAATTTTGAATTTCAGATATAGCGGCAAAATACAATCCTTCGTTGCAGCGATCTGAAAAAGAGCAGATCAAACTTTTCATGTTGCCGTTGGTTTAACATCTCAACTCTAAATGGGATATGTTAGCGGCGTTTATTCCCATTATAAGTTTAGAAACGGCTAATATAAATATAAAAATATTACAAATAAAAGAATGATTATAAAGCGTTTAAATCTATGTTTTATTTTAAAACTCTAATATAATATGATAACCCAATTAACAAATCAGCAAATTTTTTGCAATTGCCTCTGCCAGTAGTTTGCGCACACTTTGTGTTATTTCATCTCGAAAACTTTCTAGCTTCATATTTATCTGGTTTTATAAAACCTCTTTTCCCATTCCCCAAGCATTATCACCAGGCCCTGAATTAGCATTTAAACTAATTATATAACTATTTTTGTTTTTAGCGTCTGCTTCCTCAGGCTGCTGCGATGTAGAATCACGTGTTTTTACTGCGCTAGCCTGTGAATTACTGCGTGGATCGGCGTTGTTAGGTTGTGTGTTGGGATTCTGCTGTTGGAAGCCGTTCAACAATCTGTCAGCTAGCGACTTGCGGTTTGATGTTAGATTTTTGCCAAACACCGCATTAATGTTAACGTTATATGCCTCCAATTTATCAATAATGGTGTTGTCGCGGCTTTGCCCAAAGTGGTAAAAAGTCTGCGGTGCAATATTCTTAGCACCCTGTTGCACTAAAAATACGTTTTCCGGTGCTTTAAGGGCCAACCTTTCGCTCGGCTCTATATCTTGTGCTACATCTAAACACAAGAAATATATTAGTATGAGTAATGTAATCAATGAATGCTGTTGCACTACATACCTACCCTGCGTTGTAATATAAAAAAAAAACGATGCAGTTATGTGCATAACACACGTGCGTGTATATAATGAGCCACTTTAATCTCATGGTTATTAATCCCAAATTCGATTTATGAAAACAGCTATTGTGGAAAACTTAGCAGGGTGTTGTTTCCTTAAACACGATTATAACAACTAAAGAGTTCTACGCTCGGTGCTGCAGTATTTATGCAAAACAATTTGCTTTGAACATTAAATTTTGTTACTTTTAACACACAAGATGCTGAGAAAGCATATTAAAACTTGCCGGTTAACTTTTAACCACAAGATTTTTCCTTAATGTTTTTAGATTTAAATATTTAATGTCGAGATTTCTAATTCTAATCTGCATACATTGTAATAGAACACAAATTAAAACTTGCCAGTTGACTTTGTAACTCCAAGACTGTTTTAATGCGTTTTTATATTTAAATATTTAATGCTGAGCTTTCTAATTTTAATCTGTAATATAACACAAATTAAAACTTGCTGGTTGACTTGTAACCCCAAGACTGTTTTTAATGTGTTTATATTTAAATATTTAATGCTGAGCATTCTAATTTTAATCCGCATACGTTGTAATAGAACACAGATTAAAACTGGCTGGTTGACTTTTAACCTCAAGATTATCTTTAAATATGTTTATATTTAAATATTCAATGGCTAGCTTTCTAATTCTAATCTGCATACATTGTAATTGAACACAAATTAAATTTTTTTTTCCGGGTTTCACCGTGAAAACTATAGAAGTGAACATATGATGTGAATAGAAATAAGGAAATAAAAAGTGAGAAAAAGAAAAAATAGAAAAAAGGGAAAAATATAAAGTGATGAAATAAGGAAAATATAAAGTGATAGAGAAATACATAAAGAGAGGAGAATATAGAGTGTAGAAAAGTAAAAATAAAAATATAAAGTGTCCAAGTAAAATATAATTAAAGTTAAGTGCTTCTTTATTAATTGTTTTAAAAATTTTTTTAAGTTCACACATATTCTTGGTAAAAGGCACAAAGAATTTCGCACAGGTTTACCGATCGGTTATCAGATCATCTATACTCAGACGTACATACATATGAATGCTTATTTCAGCGAGTGTCCATGTGTGTGTATGACGATATATATAGAGCATACATACTGTGCGAAATTCAACTGTGCTTACGATTACCACTTACGAAGTGAAAACTATAAAGGGAAACATGTGATGTGGGTAGAAATAAGGGTATAAAAAGAGAGAAAAAAGAAGAAAAAAGAAAAAAGAGTAGAAAGTGAGATAGAAAATAGTAAAAAGAAGAAATATAAAGTGGTGAAAGGAGGAAAATATAAAGTGCTAAAGAAAAAATTTAGAGTGAGGAAATATAAAGTGTAGAAAAAGGAAAATAAAAATATAAAGTTAAAGTAGAATATAGATAAATTAAGTGCTACATGAAAAGAGTGAAGTGAGGGGACAATAACCAGGAAACACACGCGTGATAATAGAAAACGAGAAGTAAACAAGTGTGAAAGCACGGAAAACAACAAGCAGAAAGTATAGGAAATTTGGGGTAAGTGCTAAACGTAAGGTAAAAATTATAAAGAAATTATAAGGTTAGAAGCATAGGGTAAGGTAAGAAAGAACACACAACGGAGGAAACGCACACAAAAAACAAATATATAATAATAATAATATAATAAATAAAAAGATTACTCTTTTTGGACTTTTTACCGGGTTAAACTTAATTTTGATCAAGAAAGAATTTTTTGGGATTCTCCGGTATATAGCAAAAGCTAAAAAATGTTCTAATTTGTTATTTCATCACACAACCCATTAATTTTTGGTGACAAGCTTCAAGTCTTGGTTTGACTCATCAACAGGTCACAAATAGCGAAATTTGTGTGATTTGAAAAACAAATGAAAAAATGAAAAAAGAAGAAAGAAATGAAAAGTTTGAGAAAATAGAAAAAAACAATTTTCTTATTTATTAAAAAAATTTAAAAAAATTTAAAGAAACAGATTCATTCGAAGCGAATCGAACCTGTATACGCCACACAGTGGGCTGAAAAATAAAAAAGGAAAGGAAGAAGAAGAAGCGTTTCGTGTCAGCAGAAAACCTAACACTCATCGGTGCAGCTTGGTTTTCTGCCTGCTGCAGACGCTTGAAAATAGATCAAACTGATCTCTTCTCATATAAACTCAGAAATAAATTCTGGGTGTGAATTATATGGGGAAAAAACACTCCTATACAAGCCCAGGAGGAAAAATAAATAAAAAGATTACTCTTTTGGACTTTTTACCGGGTTAAACTTAATTTTGTTCAAGAAAGAATTTTTTGGGATTCTAAGTTTAACCCGGTAAAAAGTCCAAAAAGAGTAATCTTTTTATTTATTTTTCCTCCTGGGCTTGTATAGGAGTGTTTTTTCCTCATATAATTCACACCCAGAATTTATTTCTGAGTTTATATGAGAAGAGATCAGTTTGATCTATTTTCAAGCGTCTGCAGCAGGCAGAAAACCAAGCTGCACCGATGAGTGTTAGGTTTTCTGCTGACACGAAACGCTTCTTCTTCTTCCTTTCCTTTTTTATTTTTCAGCCCACTGTGTGGCGTATACAGGTTCGATTCGCTTCGAATGAATCTGTTTCTTTAAATTTTTTTAAATTTTTTTAATAAATAAAAAAATTGTTTTTTTCTATTTTCTCAAATTTTCATTTCTTTCTTCTTTTTTCACTTTTTCATTTGTTTTTCAAATCACACAAATTTCGCTATTTGTGACCTGTTGATGAGTCAAACCAAGACTTGAAGCTTGTCACCAAAAATTAATGGGTTGTGTGATGAAATAACAAATTAGAACATTTTTTAGCTTTTGCTATATACCGGAGAATCCCAAAAAATTCTTTCTTGAACAAAATTAAGTTTAACCCCGTAAAAAGTCCAAAAGAGTAATCTTTTTATTTATTTTTCCTCCTGGGCTTGTACAGGAGTGTTTTTTCCTCATATAATTCACACCCAGAATTTATTTCTGAGTTTATATGAGAAGAGATCAGTTTGATCTATTTTCAAGCGTCTGCAGCAGGCAGAAAACCAAGCTGCACCGATGAGCGTTAGGTTTTCTGCTGACACGAAACGCTTCTTCTTCTTCCTTTCCTTTTTTATTTTTCAGCCCACTGTGTGGCGTATACAGGTTCGATTCGCTTCGAATGAATCTGTTTCTCTAAATTTTTTTAAATTTTTTTAATAAATAAAAAAATTGTTTTTTTCTATTTTCTCAAACTTTTCATTTCTTTCTTCTTTTTTCATTTTTTCATTTGTTTTTCAAATCACACAAATTTCGCTATTTGTGACCTGTTGATGAGTCAAACCAAGACTTGAAGCTTGTCACCAAAAATTAATGGGTTGTGTGATGAAATAACAAATTAGAACATTTTTTAGCTTTTGCTATATACCGGAGAATCCCAAAAAATTCTTTCTTGAACAATAATATAATATGAAAAAATCAAAGAAATTGAGGTGGGGGGTTCACCAAGAACAGACGGAAACGCAAGAGCGAAATAAGAAGAAGATAAGGGAAGCACCCACACCTTGCGACGTACGGACATATACACACATATATATAACATGTATACACATGTACCACCAAAAGCCAAAATAAGTTTTTATCACTAAATTAAGTTTATAACGATAATATAATATAAATAGCACCCCAAAACTCCAAACACACATTCACACGCACCTCGGGAAGTAAAAGAGTGTTCTTATCACGAAAACTATACACCTCAAAGGGGGGGGGGGGGGAAATACAAAAACTACAAAACACGCAAATAGAAAGTTATTATAGAAAATAGTAATAATACAAAAGTGGAATAAAGAAACTAAATATTAAATTAAGAGATGAAGTGAACCACGGCACCTTTGACACGTCAGAAAAAATAACCACTGGTAGAAACAGAAAACCCAAAGCTAACTAAAATAGAAAGTAGAATTCGAGCCAAGAGGTTGCCTGTGGGCATATTCTAAACGAATACCCACAGGATAAAACCCACAATATAGGGTCACATCTCAATAAATTTATAAGATATCATAAGATTGTTTAACACTTAAGCGTACTCACCAGGATATAACGCACTACTTCCCCTCATAAAACACCTGAAAACCTATATGTATACACATTCACGCTGCCTAGCATCCTGACCATAATCCGTAGGTCGGCACTATTATCGATTATAGGAAATTTCTTGCACCAAAACTAACCACTGCAACCCAATAAAATAGTTATAAATAGGGAAATTTGCAAAACGCAAACTTCGTGTTCTAGAACACACAACGGGCACGCAAACCCACTCCACATATAATATTAGGAACACAGCTGAAGATTTCCGTGGCTGGAATGAAACGACGTACGGTATAGCCAATAGTTAGCCTACACGGCCTCCCCAATCATCCCCCTTATCTATACTAACACAAACAAACATCGGGCCTTCCTAGTACCGTCTAAGAACGCCCCACTACCCAAAAGTGTTACATTTTCCGGGACGTAACAAATCGCATTTATCACCTTAAGCGCAGATCACGTATGCACCAGGAATATGCGGGCTGTTATAAAGCGATCATATCACAAACTCTCATATGCACTACAGAAAGAACCCCCTGAGCCCATCAGGAACAATAAAGACGGTTCCAAAACTCTGTAATACGGCGCACCAGAATGCACATTATATTATACACACCTACCAAACACTATTTTTAAGGATGGCACCTAACACCAGTCACTGCACCAGACTGGCATAAGGCTCAAATTGTAAGAGCAACACACACGCACATCCATACCAAAAAACACAAAACAAACGAAACACCACACCTAACACACAGAGATGTACGACAAAAACGAAGGAACACAATACGAACACACACACAACATATCATCCACACACATATGAGGAAACCCTTCAAGTACCTCACGTAGGTACCACGGTGGCTAAACTAAGCACCCACGGCGGTGGACAACTGGTGCCCCACCTGCCGTACAACGCTTCGTCATGCTGCTTTAAGGAAGTGACTTCCATAAACACAGATGACACAAAACCAGCACCGGCAGTTTTTTGCTAATTAATATATATATTTTTTTTTTTTTTTTTTGCTAATTAATATGAAACTTTCTCGCTCTACACATATATTTATTTATTTATATATCATCACACATCTGAAATAAACAGGAATTTCAGTATTTTAAACTGCTTTTGGGAAATATTCAAATTGTTTTTTGGAATTACTGAAAACATAAGAGCTTCTACTAACTGATTCACAATAAAAAACCAAATATAACTTTTGAAGCATTTATATTTAAAAATTTTTCTAGGTTTTATTTCATCAAATATGCATTTATTTGTTTAACACCCAGTTTTTATTTGGTAATCAATTGGTAGGTAGCTGTTATGTTATACATATTGTTATATTAGCATGGTTATAATTTTTATATTAGTTACTCACACCCACACGCATGAATATGTTAAATATTAATTGTAAGAAAATATAATTTTTAATCTAACGCATGGAATTGTGGAGATTAAACTTTTATGAACAACCGCTATTTTCTTGCTGTGAATGGGATAACGCACGAATAAGAGTTTAAAAAGAACTTTATCGGTGTTGAGAATTACTGAATATAGTTTAAAAATCTCGATGAGGAAAAAATCGGCAACAAAAATGTTGTAGTTTTATAACGACCAAACCAAATGGGCTTGAATTTTATTGCTTGGGTTTATAATTGGATGGCAATTCATTAGGAATTTTATGAATGAGAGTTTTCTTTCTACAGTTGCAAATTACATTTATGTATTTTCTTAATTTTTGTTAGAGAAAGAATTTAAATTGCTTTAGAAATTTTTCAACTTAGGAGAAATTCTAATAACTGCACTACAGTACTACTACAATTACAATGCGCTATAGCGCTTATGTACATATATGCATGTACGTACCAACGATTGCATCACCTTTGGGAATGTAAAATAGCAAAACTGAAAAATTTATACGACTTGAAAAATCAGACAACTCAACAGCTGTCTACCAGGCGCTCATTTTATGCGTGGAGATATACATGACAAAATCAAAGTGCACAAGAAATTCGGTTAATGCGCTTGTGAGCTCACGAACATATCCCTTTTTCTTTTTAATTCCCTTGTTTAGTAATTGTTTTGGTCATGTAATTTCAACTTACAACTGAGTGCGAAAGCAGATGAGGTACGTCAAGAGACTCCCTCAAGTCTTTTTGTTGGTTGCGCGGATCGCTAACATACGTGTAAGAAAAAGTCATTCTTTATCAGCGGCCGACGTCATATTTTTCATACTGTGAATGGTAGGCAGTCTTATTTATTTATTTATTTATTTATGCACTTGAAAATATCTTTGTACATTAAGACAGGGTCTTTTAGGAGTACAAGCTTAAAATACTAATAGTTCACTGTATACTTATTACAAACAAAAGGTACAATTTATGATTCATCTAAGGAAACTAAGATTACATTATAATATTAAAACAGAATAATAAACATTTAAATATTATTAATTATAACAAAAAATAAAAAGGAATAAAAAGATGGATTAAGTACCAAAAAGAGAGAAAAGAAATAATTAAAGAGCAAAAAACAAAAAGACTATAAGTGAAGATATCTGGCTATGCATTCCGTTTAGCAACGTCTTGTTTCAGGGACTTAAATGATTAAATAATTTAGTAGCAAATTGTTTGACAGACCTAATGCGACGAAGACCACTAGGCAAGGAATTCCATAACAGAATAGCATGAATGTGGAAGAAGTGCTGACTAAAAGCAAGTGTGTGAGCAGGCGGAACCAAAGCAGTCGTTCGTAAGGATATGCAGAAACGCAACCTTTCAAACAAATATTCAGGCTTTTGTGTATAAATCAGTTTGTGCAGAAAAATTTAGATATTATAATTAATATATGTAGGCAAGGAGCAGCCAACCAACGTATGTGCATAGGCCGATTTGTGATCATATCTTCTTAATCTAAAAATATATCTTATCATGGAGTTGAAGGCTACATTTAGTTTGTTAAGCGTAGTAGAATCAAGACGACAATACACTGTAGCTCCGTACAAGATAAGTGGAATTAAAAGAGCCTTTATAAGCCCGAATCGAGCATCAGTGGGAGTGTATGCACTTGATTGCCAAAGATTACGCAGTCCGCTATATATCCTTGATATAACTATATCAATGTGAGAGCCCCAGGTGAGAGTTTTATTAAAAATTATGCCTAGATTACATACAGTTTTCACATAAGGAATCATAGCTGCGTTTATGGTTACTGGAGAAAAATAAGATGTATCAAGCTCGAACCTATATATAACGATACTCTGCGATTTAGCTGGATTTAAACTAAGACCATTAGATGCTGCCCATAGACTGATTTGAAGCAGATCATCATTAATACGTTCAACTGCATCTTCAATTAAACCAAGGCGTTCCGAAAGATACACCTGAACACATCTGCATAAAGATGAATCTGGTAATTTGAAACTGCTGAGAAACTTTATACGTTTTGTGTTTATGGCGCGTGATATTATTCATTTGAAAAACGATATGATTCGAACTTGTTCTTCACGTTCTGGTTCAGATCAAGTAGGGGTCACACATGACGAAGTTTTGTTTATGCTCTGTCTTCGTTTTGGGGAATCGTGGGGGCAAAGTTTTCGCTTATACACTCTGCTCTAGTTGTATGGAAAGCGAAAGCGGTTGGTGATAAAGAAGCGGCATATAAATTTTGGGTAAAGTAAGTGTGCGAACACGTTATGCGGTTGGCATGCGTCTCGAATTAATACCTTTGCTGTGATGTGAAAAAGGGGCGCAGCTCCATATATCCGCCAAGAGATTGTTTCTAAAACGCAGCGACAAAAATTAATACGATGTGGTAAACGTACATGGCCTGGCCTGGGAGGGCAACAGCCCGCAGTCTTATGGCTTCTAGTAGCAAGTGTGAACTATATCGTAGCAATATTTCAGATTGCAATTTTCAAATTAACTGAATATTTCTCTTGTTGCCGTGTGGCACTCGGATAACCCAAGTAAAATTTTAACTTGGAAATTTTTCGTCTTTACCAGAATTAAATTCATAGAAAAAAAAAATGTTTTTCCCAAGGAATTTACAAAATGAATGAGATGCAGAAAATGTATGGAACTTTTCCGCCCAGCTATCAGAGAGGTCTCATTAGTGTCGTCATCTCTGATCGCCTACCACAGTAATTCTATGATTTATGTCACCCAGTTGCCCATATAAATAATTTTTAACAAAATCAAGTGTGAATTATACGTTTGCAAGATTTCTCAATGCAATTTTCAAATTAGGTGATTATTTCTCTTGTTAAGGTGTGGCAATCGGTTAACCCAAGTAAAACTTTAACTTGGAAATTTTTCGTCTTTATTAGACTGAAATTCATTGAAAACAAAAAATAAATATGTTTTTTTCCCAATGAGTTTTCAAAATGCAATGAGATACAGAAAAAGTATCGAAACTTTCGACCCAGTTATCAGAGAGGTCTCATCGGTGTGGTTATCTCTGATCGCGTACCACAGAAATTCGATGATAGAGGTCACCCAATTGCCCAGCCCATATAAATACTTCTTAACAAAAGCAAGTGTGAATTATATGGTAGCAAGTTTTCTCAATGGAATTTTCAAATTAGTTAAAACTTTAAGCTGGAAATTTTTCGTCTTTATAAGACTGAAATTGGTTGGAAAACAAATGTTTTTTTTTCAATGTATTCACAAAATGCATTGAGATGCAGATTGTTGTATAGTACAAAACCCCTAAGTACACCTCTGTAGTCAACATACATGAATACGCATTGAATTATATTTTTTGTGAATACCAACTAATACATTAGCGAATGACAGTTAGTTCTAACCTAAATGTAAGCTATTAGATATTAGCCGTGCTGTTAGCTATGGATTGACATCCAATAAAGTTGTGTATAAGTTATCGCCTGTTTTTAATTGCTAGTACTCTAACAATTGGCGACGAGGATAAAAAAGTACAAAAGTGCAGTAAATGCTGCATATAAAAGTAATTTTTTCGTTCCATGGAAAAAGTAATTTATTAATCGAAATAAAATCATCGGCATAAAGTAGTGTGTGCACGTGTCATTACTAGATGTTCGCAGTAAATAAAGAGATCAAAAATGGAGAAATTCCAAAAGAATTGCTTAAAGTACCAAAAAGAAGTATTGGATTAATCGGAAATTTGGAAATTTTTGTGCCAGGGGAAGACTTTAGTGTGTATGAGTAACGTTTTCTACAATTGGTGAAAATTAATGATATTGCCTCTATTGTTAACGTTGGGAGGAGGTGACCTTTATAAGACCTTGAAAAATTTGTGCTATCCAGGATAACCAGAAGATAAGAAGTTAAATGATTTGTTAAAGCTTTTAAGAGACCATTATGCTCCAAAAACGCATAAAAGGACCAAACGTATAAAATTTTACACAGAAAATCAGTGCATGGGAGAACCAATTAACGAATATATTATCCGTTTAAAAGAACTTTCCTTAAACTGCAAGTTTGATTGTTTTCTTGATGAGGCATTATGCGATAAATTAATTACGGGAGTATCTGATGATTCTCTTAAGCAAAGATTGTTATCAGAGCCGGAAACAAAGACATTTGAAGAATACTGCAATTTGGCGGTAAACTACGAAATGGCGGAAAAAAATAGCAAATCACATGATCAAGGAGTACATAAGCTATCATACAATAATTCTATGTTCACAAAGAGAAATTTTACGGCAAACGAAGAACGAAGAAAAATTAACAATGCACCATATCATCAATATAAGAGAGTTCCAGTAAGACCACAGTACAGTAAAAGCAAAAGTTTTGACAACAACATTCACTCGGGTTTCCAGCATAAAAAAAGTGTTCGAGATGTAATAAAATGCATAATGGTTCGTGCCCAGCAGTTCATTGGCAGTGTTATAGATGTAAAAATTATGTGCACGTAGCAGCAGCTTGTATAAGATAAATCAAGATAATTAATCAGGGGCAGATTTCACCAGTAGCATCTTGCAAATTAATCGTGGATGAACATCAAATTCCATTTGAAATTGATATAGGAGCATGTTCAACTTTAATAAACCAGCAATTATAAGTTAATAAGTTTAGACATGAAGAATTGTGTAATCCAGTTCCTAAAATATTTTCTTTTTCAGGGAATAGAATTGTGGTTCTGGGAAGTTTCTGTGCGGAGGTGCAACATGATGATGTGAAACATGAAGTGAATATTTTGGTCGTTAAAACATTCCCACCATGTAAGCCAATTTTGGGAAGAGATGTACTAGATATAATAAAACCTACTTGGAGATCCTGTCTGATTGAAACTTCAGGAAATATTGTGAGTAAAGCGCATCTAGAGTCAAATATTCAAGATTTTTTGAAGGTAATTAAAGAGAAATTTCCTAAAATATGTGATAAAAGTCTTAATATGCCAATTGTGGGTTTTAAAGCGAATATTAATCTCTCTAAAGTAAATGAGCATACGCGTCGTATATTTTGCAAAGCTTATCAAGTGCCATTTATGATAAGAGGTAAAGTTAATAATGAAATTGACTGGTTAGTGTCTCAACATATTCTTGTGCCGGTTAAATCAGCTAAATGGGCGTCACCGATGTTTGCGGTATCAAAACCAAACGGCGAAGTGCGCTTATGTGTAGATCTCAAGAAAACATTAAATAAGTTCATTGATATTGAACAGTATCCCTTACCGATTCCAGAAGATCTCTTCGCAAGCCTCTCAAATTATAAATATTTCTGTGTTTTAGATTGCGTGGGGGCATATCTTCAAGTGCAAGTTGATGACGAGTCACAAGATCTTCCCACTGTTAATACTACGAAAGGTTATTTAAATATACGAGACTAGTATTTGGATTAAGTAGTAGCCCGGCAATTTGGCAATAGATCAGATTCTGTTAGGGACAAATGCGGTTGCGTATTTAGATGATATTTTGATTGGTGGAAAAACATATTTGGAACATCAATAACGGTTAACAGAAGTCCTAGAACGGTTATATAAACACAATGTTCGGATTAATGTAGAAAAGTGTAAGTTTTCAGTACAGGAAGTTAAATATTTAGGCCATGTGATAAAAGAGGGAAAGATAAGTCCCACAGATGAGAAACTCAAAGCAATAGATAGAGCACCGGAGCCTAAAGATAAAACATCGTTACAGGCGTATCTGGGTCTCTTCAATTATTATTCACAGTTTATACCCAACTGTTCGGCACAACTAAGGGCCATGTATGATTTATTGAAAAAAAATGTTAAATTTAGGTGGTCTGAAAAGGAAAAGTCTTGTTTCAAACAAAGTAAGTAGCTTTTGAAAAGCAACACTGTATTAGAGTTATACGATCCCAGAAAGCCTATCGTGATATCAACGGACGCCAGCCCATTTGGGATTGGGGCGGCTCCTCAGTCATTTGGTAGATGGGGTTGAAAAGCCGGTGAGACTTGTATCAAGGTCTCTCACAAAGGCGCAATCTAATTGGAGCCAATTACACAGGGAAGCCTTTGCCATAGTATTTGCCGTTGAGCACTTTCACAAATATATCTACGGGCATGAGTTCACGCTTCACACCGATAATCAGGCGCTAACTGAAATTTTTGGTCCTTCGAAAAGCACCCCCGTTGTAGCGGCAGCAAAATTACAAAGGCATGCAGTAAAATTAAACATGTACTCGTATAAAATTGTACATCGTAAAGCAAAATCCATGATGCATATCGATGCGATATCGCGTCTACCTTTACCTCAAACCGAGGAACATTTCGATGAAGATATTGTGATTAAGTTCTTAAATTTTTCAGAAGAGTTACCCATAAATATCGAAGAAATCAAAGCGTAGCATCAACGCGTAGTTATAAACTGTTACGTGAAATTTCACATTACTAATTAGTAAGTTTTTAAAGCATGGCTGGCCAAAAATGGTCCCGGTTTATTTTTGATCGTTTTTCCGTGTTAAAAATGAGTTAAGAGTACCTACCCGTTTCAAAGGGTTCATTTAGATTTTTTTTCATTTTGGGTGTCATTTTTTTTTAATTATTGTAGATAACTTTAGTAGATATGTAAACGTGGATTTAACGAACAAGACTACGATTCAGTGTGTCATGAAAAAATTAGAAGACATGTTTTCGATGTTTGGTTTTTTTGGAGAAATAGTTTCGGACAATGGACCTCCATTTAATTCTTTTGAGTTTAAAAAATTTGCAATCAAATACAATATTAAATTAATTAAGCCTCCACCTTACCACCCACAATCCAATGGCATTGCTGAGAGAAATGTTCAAACAGTAAGAAAAGGTTTTAGGAAATTCTTACTGGATAACCGAACTAAAAATCTTGATATTAAAAAGTTAGCTAAAAAATTTTTATTCACTTATCGAAACACAACGTCATCATCAACGTATTGCACCCCTGCAGAACAAATATTTAAGTACAAATTAAAACTACCTTTAGATTCTTTAAAACTAAGATATGAAATTAAAAGAAACGAAGATTATAAATATAACAAAAAAACAGATAGAGAATTAGATTGCAAGAAAGGGTTTAAGAACCAAAAAGTAAATCATACGAATTATTCTTGCAAATGAAGAAATTTTATACAAAAATGTTTTTGATAATAATTGTAAATGGATTCCAGGTAGAATAAAAAGAAAAATTAGTACATTTGTCTACGAAATATTAATAAATAATAAATTAAGAAACGCACATCAAAATCAAATAAAACAAAATTAAAAAAATTGTAATTCCATGTACTAGAAATGAAATCAATCAAAAAGAGAGAATGAAATCGTAAACCGAAAATATTGTACTAGAGAGTAGACCTAAGCGAATTATTAAGCAGCCAGATAGATTAAGGTATTAAATAATTGTATAGTTTCATATGAAATAATAGTTCGGAATTGAAATTTTTTTGTTAAGAGGGGGAGAATTGTTGTATATTACAAAACCCCTACGTACACCTTTGTAGTCAACATACATGCATACGCATTGAATTGTATTTGTTGTGAACATTAACTACTACATAAGTGTACAACATTTAGTTATAACCTAGATGTACATAAGCTCTTAGATATTAGCCGTGCTGTTAGCTATTGACCGCTATTCAATAAAGTTGTGTATAAGTTACCGCCTGTCTTTAATTGCTAGTACTCTAGCATAGAAAAATAGTGAACTTTTCGACCCAGCGGATAGTTCTCATCAGTGTAGTTATCTCTGATCGCCTACCACAGAAATTCGATGATAGAGGTCACCCAATTGGCCATATAAATATTTCTTAACAAAAGCAAGTGCGAATTATGTGTTAGCACGCTTTCTCAATGCAATTTTCAAATTACGTGATTATTACTCTTGTTGCCATTTGGCACTCGAATAACTCAAGTAAAACTTTAACTTGGAAATTTTTGTCTTTATTGAACTGAAATTCATTGGAAAAAAGTTTTTCCCAATGAATTTACAAAATATATTGGGATGCAGAAAAAGTATCGAACTTTTCGGCCCAGCGATCAGAGAGGTCTAATCACTGTGGTCATCTCTTATCGCCTACCACAGAAATTCACCCAATTGCAAGATTTCTCATTATAATTTCCAAATTATGTGCCATATGGTACGCGGATAACCCAAGTAAAACTATAAGCTGTAAATGTTTCGTCTTTGAAAGTTACAATTGTTAGAAAAATCGCAGCGCAACAGTAAGACTTCGACTCATTGGTGTATAAAATCTTCGAAACCCTAGCAAAGTTGTGATATAATCGTAAGTTATTGACCCCTTAGTGTAATAAACTCATAATAGTAGTTGTTTAGAGTAAAAGCACTTTTCAAACATTAGAACTTTGTAACAAAGAAAACCTGTAAAAGAATCTAAAAAACTGAGGAAAGTATTGCTCGGGGTTAATTATCTTCTTGATAATGAATCTATGGACCTGAAAAAAAAATTAACCAAAACTCTTATACTAAGAAGTTACTTATATGATTATCACTGTAGCGGGAAACAGTGGAGACCCGTTGGTCAATCCCGTTTTCCGTGTACGGTCAGCACAGATTATTCCATAGCGAACTTTTGTTTTGTCTATTCATTCGGTTCTTGTTATAGGGCTCTCAGCATATTATAACTCTTCTTCTCTTTGAAAATTCATGCTTTAATTCGTACAACAAAATTCCACTGAACAACATTTTGTTTTAAATTCAATTAATAAAAATAGCACTTCAAATGCTACTCGTCCGTCTGATCGTTCTGACATTTCGATTTAAACTATTTTGTATCTGACCGTGCTGAAAAATTCCAGCGGTCTTGCCGTCACACTTGGGCTGGGGAAAAAAACTGGCCTGCCATGATCGATTGATCGTGAGTCCGAAAAAAATATGTCGCCATCTCTGGAAGATTTTGGTGCTCTTCGATCAGACATGCTGCCATAATAATCTTCTTGTTTATTTTCAGAAAGCTTGGCAGCTAGTTTCCTCATCGCGGGTAGCACATTAGAAATCTACGAGATTTCGCCACACTGCCCCCTGCTGTATAATCTAAGCTCCTGCCGAGTACCCATAAAAGAAGAGGAAATTTTAAAAGGAACTTGGTCTTCTTGGGATTGTTTTTGAAAATAAAGAAAACTTAATCCATTTGGGATCCTGCCCATAGGTCTTCGCTGTAGGGCCTTTTGTCCTCCGGGGTCGAGTCGATACTCTGCTTATACTGGTTACCTGGCACAGGAAGAAGATTCGTGTGGCACTCCATAATTGTTATCTCCAAGGTTGCCCTAGATGTTTTAATTTTAATATTTTATTTATGCTACCAGGAAAGTGGTGGGTGACCGCAACTTTTACCGGGATTTCCAAAGTCTGACGACAGCTCTGTGTCACCGGTGGGTATATCGACATGCGCGGGGTTCTGATTGTACCATCAAGTCTCGGAGGACAGAACGAAGAAAGCGCTTCAGTAGATATGCTCTCATTTTGTAGATATCCTAAAAGACTTCCTTTCAAAGTTCCTGATATCTTAACTGACTTCCTATCTAACCGGATGACAATTCGTATCGGTCTATTTGTAATCAAACCTCTCGGCTTCGTAAGGCTTGACGTCTATCAATATCTTTTACTTTATCATCATAACAGTTTCACTAGATACTGGGTGTTTTTTTTTTTTATTATTATTTTAAGAGGGCCGACTGATCTAAAGCAGATCTAGAATTCTACAGTGCTTCAACAAAACTACATATTGCCGGTATGTGATCAAGGTCGGGCGGCCTTGAATGGCTGTAATAGGCTGTAATAACAAAACTCTTCTCTACATGCTGCCTCACTCCTAAGTCATGGTAGAATCAACCCAGCGTACTGCTCAAAGCATGAAGCTAGGCTACCGTACTTGGGCGAATGATTTTATTTTGCTTTATTTTGTTTTTGTTTTTGTTTTTTTAGGATTCGCTGGAATCTATGATCATCGTCATTAGCTTTAATGAATCTGGCGCTACACCTTCATCCGGCTTACCACCCATTTGTGCCGCAAAGTTGTTCTGAGGTTCTATCGATCTAACCTACAAGGTGATGTCCTGTTTAGCTAGACGATTACACCAGCGTCCAGTTTTAGTATGTCAGACGTTCTACGTACCTTCAGGAGGGTAGGCTTCCGTTAGCTACGTGAACAAACATTTGTTTGGGTACAGATGTTAGTAGTATCTGCGGCTTCGTCGTTCCAAATTACGAGTCAATGCCTTGTCTAGCTTGT
This sequence comes from Dioctria rufipes, assembly GCA_963924295.1. Classification (NCBI taxonomy): domain Eukaryota; kingdom Metazoa; phylum Arthropoda; class Insecta; order Diptera; family Asilidae; genus Dioctria; species Dioctria rufipes. Next base: position 768,179 of record CAWUPM010001419.1, on the reverse strand, counting down.
CAGCGTCTAGCTTCATTTTATTAGATATGCTACGTACCCTAACAAGGGAAGGCTTCCGGTAGCTACGTGAACAAATCTTTCGTATTTTTGGGTTAGATTAGTTAGTTTGGGAACTAGTCGATCTAGATTTGGATTAGGAGAAGCTCTTCCAGTGGTATGATTTTGCTGCTTCAGTTACTAAAGATTCCATGGGGACAGCACGCGTTCATGGCTCCGTCTTTTCTTTGGTAGCTCTTCTTTAGTCCAACTCTTAGTACACACCAAAAGGTGCCTGAGGCTATTTAACTACTTTAATTTTTTATTTTTTTTTTTTTTTAATTGTTCTAAGTCCGCCCCGAATCAGAAGTCGAACCATCACAAGACCTTTACAAAAGAGAATATAGTGCTGTTATTGTTTCATTTAGCTGTTTTTAGAACCAAAGCCGGCTCGAGAGGTTTAATATTTGCTGATAATTGGATTGACTATACCTTTACAATTCTTCCCTAAACCTTGCCCTGGCTAAAACCCGTGTTTGGTTAGCATCTTCGACACGATGATTTTAGAATACCTAGTCCATGGGGGAAGAGAACTACGCGCTAAATATTCATTAAAAGTTGATGAACCATTTATGTTAAAAGTATTTGAATTATCTATGTGAAGCACCCTCCTCGCTCTGCCCCCAGGGAACTCAACTTTATACAGTACGTCGTTTAACCAAGACCTTCCCAGTCTCTTTTGAAGGTTGGGGCTTTTGCCCTTACGGCGTTTTGGGTTATATATCCAGACTTGTTATCTTTCCTTGAATTTAAGAGGGTGTGCTCTGAGATCGTACTGGGTCTTCATGTGGTAAGAAGCCAGACTCAGGTCCTTTCTTGTTAAGCAGTGGACTTTTTCGAGAGCTTGGACTAGTTTTTCGACATAATCAGCTGGAGTCGTTACATGCTGATCGCGTACATGGTCATAGGGCTGTCAAGCGGGAGTCTCAGTTCTCGACCGAGATTGAGCAGCGCAGGCGTAAACTTGGTGCTTTCGTGAATAGCGAAACGGAAAGCTAACAAGGCTAGAGGTAGGTATTGGTCCCAATTAGTTTGGCTATTGCTGACAAATTTCGACAGGTATTCTAGAGGAGTACAATTGAACCTCCCAACCATCCCATCCCGTTTTAACATGGTTTGAAGTACTTCCGCTTCGACATTCCGCCCCTGGTCAGAGTGGAGTTGAGACGGCATGCCGAACCTAGAAAACACGTTTTCAATTAATCTATCTGCAACCGTTTCAGCTCTCTGGTCTACTGTTGACAAAACTTCGGGCCATTTTCTGAAATAGTCCATCACAACTATGGCATACTTATTTCCACTATCGGTTTTTGGCAATGGGCCTAACACGTCGACCGAGACTCCTTAAAATGGGGCCCCACGTTGAAAGTTTTTAACACTCCGCATATCTTCCTAGTAGGACCTCGTTTGGCGTAGCAAAGTTGGCATTTGGCGCATCATATCTTTACGTTCGTTTGTAACGAGGGCCAAAACCAAAGATCTTTTACTTTTTCCGACGTTTTTCCACCTTTTGTCCACCTTCTGGCTTATTGTGTAGATCGTGTAGGATTTTGTTTATGTGACTGGCGGGTGCCACTTTTTCGAGAGTATTTTTATCTCCATATCGAGTTAGATGCAGAACCTTATATACACTTCGTAGGGACTCCTACTTTGCCCAATAAGTCTTCAAGTTGGGGCGCTCTGAGAAGATCTGCTCTCGAGTTGGCCGTTGACTTGTTTCCACCCAGGACTTTACAACGTGGAGAGTAGGGTCCTGATCCTGATCAACTGCCAAGTCACTTGATGTTTCCACCTTAACTAGGTCTACTCTACGCTCCTGTTCTCGCAGTTCTTTTTGATTGCAGTGGGCACATTCTTAACAAGGAAGTCGTGAAAGTGCATCCGCGTTAATGTCCTTCTGTCCTGGTTGATGTTCAATGACTCGGTCATATTGTTGTAGTCTTTTCAGCCATATCGCCAGTTGACCATCAGGTTCCTTGAAATTCAGCAGCCAACGAAGAGTAGCATGGTCGGTTCGGATTCTGAACGGCCGCCTGAATAAATAGTGATGGAAATCGGATGTCGGTCTTACTACAGCTAGGAACTACTGAGTGTCTTAGAGCAGTATTCAAAAACTCTCCCTCTGTCACCTCGAACTGGACTTAATACAGCACCTATTCCGATTTGACCAGCGTCCGTATCTAAAATAAACTCGCCTTCTGTCTGGGGGAATGACAAGGTAGGAAGAGAGGTTAATCGCGATTTCAATTCTTCAAAGGCGCTCTGTTGCCTTTCTTCCCATTGAAATTTCCGTTTGTCTTCCGTCAGCTCGGACAGAGGCTTGGCGATATTCGAGAAATTGCAGACAAATTTTCTATATATGAGGCTAGGCCGAGGAAGCTACGTACATCTCTTTTATTTTATTAGGATCTGTTCGGAATCCTTCCGCCCATACAACATGTCCTAGATATCACACCTCCCGGCGAAGAATATGGCTTTTTTTTTTGTTTGGCTCAGCTTCAAGTTTGCAGCACGTAGTCGATTGAAGACTAACTTGCGGCTAGTGAAATGTTCGTCAAGGGTACGATTAAGGACAATGATGTCATCTAGGTAAACGAGGGCAATTTCTGAGCCTAGATTACGAAATACGCCGTCCACTAAACGTTCGAATGTGGCGGGAGCATTGCATTGCGAAACGCATAACGATAAATTCCCACAGACCAGTACCGGTTGTGAAAGCTGTCTTTTCCTAATTGTTTTCGCTCATTTCTACCTGCCAATATCCGCTTTGTAAATCTAAAGTCGAAAACCATTTGAACCCAGCGAATGATACTAGCGTGTCGTCTATACCAGGTAGTGGATAAGAGTATTTTTTAGTGATATCATTGAGGCGCCAATAGTCGACACAAAACTTAGTGGTGCCGTCTTTCTTTTTTACCAGAACTACTGGTGATGCCCATGGGCTGGTAGAAGCACGTATGATATTATTGTCCTCCATCTCTCTTACTAATTGCCCGACCTCTGCTCTTTTTGCAGGTGGAACTTTTCGGGGAGGTATTTTAAACGGCGCTGCTTCTCCTGAACCAATTTTTTTTTAGTGACTCTCGTCCGGCCCGTATTACCTGGGCTAGTGGAAAATACGTCGCGAAATTCTTCCAGTATGGCAATCAATTTTTGTTTTTCCTTATGGGACAACCCCTCCTCCACTCCATCCAGAATGACACTAAGAGCATCTTGTCTGGCGTCGCACTCAGAGCTAACTGGAATAGAGACAGCTTCAATGGATCCAACCATCGTGCCTCGAGGTATGAAAACTTCTTTTTCACTGAGGTTGATTAACCTTATGGAAATGCAGTTCGAACGTGATTCTATTAATACGCGAGCGCAGAGCATACCATATTGTAGTTCAGACTTCGCTTCCGAATCTAGTAGTAAACTCGAGTCCCTTAGTAAGCTTCTCTTTTTACTTATTTGGACTATAGTTTCGCTACGCGAATGTAACAAAATGCTTTCAGACAAGAAAATTCTACGATCCCGATATTCAGGCTGTACCCAAGAAACAGCTATCTGCCCTAACTGGAGGATATTATTCTTGAAATCAAAATTACACTGATGCTGGTCCAGGAAATCTACGCCGAGTATGAACACAGGCTCTATATGGGCTACCAACACTGAGTGTGGGAAACTGTGGCTCTCCATGGCGGTTCGTTTAGCCATCCTCCTACAGTCAGGTTGTTCATTGAAGGACCTATAGCTGAAATAGTAATTTCCACTTTGGCTGTATCTGCCTGATTGGGGTTGTCTGGGATTTTACATAATAAGCTTCCTTGAACACGTTGCTGTAGTGTGACATTGGTTGCAGTTATAGCGGGGTCTTCAACTATATTTCAATTAACTGGGGCGAGCACAATGTTCATCGACTCTTGCCCCATTGAGTAGATGTTGACGGGTTTCCCGGGTCAGGAATCTCCGAGTGTGAAGTGGGCTTAACTATATCGTACAACATGGGCGGATTGGGTACAACGTTGACCCTTAAAGGGTCTGGAGGTCTCTGAGGCATGTCGAAATTGGAGGATGCAGAATTTCTTACTGCTTCGTGCAACTTCATAACACCTTTTATTTTGACTAAGGTTCTTACCTTATCGTCTCGTAATCCCCGCAGGAAGCGCTGAGTCACCATTCTGTCCACAATGTCCGTGGGACAAGAGGGAAAGGCGGCCGTAGCCAACCTTTGTAATTCTAACGCAAAGCTAGCGAAACTCTGCCTAATGCCCTGTGATCTGCCAGCAAATTTCACTTGACTGGAATAAGAATCCGCCCCAAAACGTTTTTCCAGTAAGGCTACTAGTTCCGCGTATTGTATCCGATATCCCGGAGGAAAGACACTGAGTACAGAGAGAGCATTTCCTCTTAACTGTGGGGCCCTTGCATCCGCCTTCTGTTGCTCCGTCCAATGGCTATTGTGAGCTACAATCTTGAATTGAATGAGGTAGTCGGACCATGATATTGTTCCATCAAAAGGGAAAGATTTCATATAAATCCTGATGGCCCAGGAGCTGTACTTGAAGAGGTTAGAAAAGAACGTTTTTTAGAGGCGTTAACAGCAGGTGTTGGCCCAGTATTATAATTAGGTTGTCGCACTAAGTTGCAATCAGACGGCTTTTCTACATCAGAATTCGGGTAATGGATGGGAGGTGCATAGTTGAAGAGGACACGATTGAAAACCGGGAAGACTTGCCCAATGGAAGGATGTGCTGAAGTCTGCTGCAATCCAGAAGCATGGGCATAAAAGTTTCCGTAGGGTGTGAAACCCCAGCTGGGCCGATTACTAAAATTGGGAGCAGTATGCTGAAGGTTACTGAAACCTTGGCTTATTGGAGCTGAGAACAAGGCAGACCCTTGGATAGATGTATTCGTAGGCACTGCCGAGGTGGAAATGCCAGTAGGCATTGTCCCAAAACTTACATTGTTTGTTAGGATTGGAGAAGACGCAGAAATGGTGGCCACCGAAGTTGTTGTCGAGGTGGTTGTACCTGATGGGGATGAAGTCTGAGCAGAGAGAGAGAAATCATCGAAAACGCGATTGACGAATTGTGTTCCGCTTAAAGTCTTATCTCGATCTTCTACCTTTTTCGTTAGTTTGGAGACACACTCATTTAACCCAGTCTCTATTGCAGCTATTGAAGCAGCTCGTTCCAGTTTTAATCCTACCTTGATTTCACTTATGGCAGTCTTATCCAAGGACGCCGTAATGGCTGTCATATCCTCTTTCAGTTCTTGTAATTGATCGGGATCCATTTCGCTCGTAGCTTTTGAAGGTGAATCAAAATCACTAAATTACTAGCACCAGTATACCCCGCGCTACTCAATAACGTTTCTCCACTACTGTACAGTATTTGTAAAAAAACGAAGGCAATCTAATGACTAGTATAAAGTTCCCAAACTATGAGATAGACGGAGATTTTTTTGTATTCCGACGAATAAATGTGAGAATGAAAGAGATTTTTTTTTTTTTTAATTATAAAAAGAAGATCGTAAGATTTCGGAGAATTTCTATAATAGTCTCAATTTCCTGTAAAATGGGGAAAGCCAAAAAAAATTGTATGTGAAGAAAATCCAAATAAAGTAATAAAAATCTAAATGCGCTTAATCTAAAAATTCAACAAAAATTGTATGTGATGAAAATCCAAATAAAGTACTAAAAATCTAAATGCACTTATTCTAAAAATTCAACTAAAATTGTATGCGATGAAGATCCAAATAAAGTACTAAAACTCTAAATGCACTTATTCTAAAAATTTAAAAAAAAATTTTCAATATAGAAAATAATAAAATGAAATAAGTAATAATAATATCTGGCAAGCATTAATTAAAAATACCAAATAATTTAGCAAAACAAAAGGAATCATTTCATCATAAGCAAATGTAGGTCGACCTAATGAAATAAACGAGAGAACGAGACATGTGGGAACAATATTGATAGGAATATTTGCTAGAATCCCACGCCTGACATCAATTGTAACACAATTATTGGTTTGATGCAAAAATTGCTCTGGCCGAGCGGTAGATTGGTGCAATTCTATTTCAAAACGTGAGATCATTCTCTAATTCTAATCGGTAGTCTGCAATTATTCGCCTCGAGAAATTTTCGTGCATCCAGTACTTCCTTTCTCTAATTTCTCAACCCATAAGAAAAGATTCGGGCACTCGGTAACGTTTAAGAGTTTGCACCGAAACAAGCCAAGACCAAAGTGTTCTAATAGAGCAGGGGGAATTTCGGTATTCGCCATGAAACAACTAAGGCTCTGTTAATCATTAACCTCAACGGCGACGGCAACTTTCTGTGATTTGTTCTTCTGACAAAAGAAATGCGTCTATCGGCTCCTAGAGTGTGTGGCCAACGGCTAAGCGGTGTCGACGTTAGCTGATAACTGTCACTGAATGTTGAGAATTGCGAGCTAGGCACTCGAATTTTGTTTACGTTTCCTGTCGGCTGAGGATTACTCTGTGTAAGGTGCGAGGACTTCTGGTCGGTGCGCGGGGATATTTGCGGAGCGGCAGCGGGCTAGCGTGTGTGCAAGTGTGCTCGGAGATCCACCTAACAACGATCCTGGCTCATAGAAACTGGTGGAAGGACGGAAGATTGATGCTTTTGCCTTCCGATTATTGATTCGTATTGTTGGAAGTTTTCAAGATTATTGGATAATTGGTTGTACAACCTCTGAAACGTTAGTAGATTTGTTTGTCTGTGTTATGAAACCTGCGAAATACTAAAAGGAGTGTACCACATCGGTAGATTATTGGTTTTAGATGTACAAATCTTAGAGACGCTGCATATAATCGCGGAAATTCCAGTAAAACGCAGCCCGGCGCTACTTATTGACTCAGCGGAGCAAAAAGTCTCTCATATAAAAAGTCTCTCATATAACATTATCGACAATTTAGGGTAATAAATCTTTATAATACAAAAAATATCTTAATATATCAGCAAGTTATCAGTCCCAGTGTCTTCAAGATATGAAAAATCGTAGTTTAGCGATAAGTTTTAATTGTTTAGTACAGTAAATATTAAAATTGTTAGCAAAATCGTAGCGCAAAAGTGAGACTTCAACTCAGCGGTGTATAAAATCTTCAAAACACTAGTAAAGTGGTGATACAATCGTATGTTATTGACCCCTTAGTGTAATCAATTCAAATATCTTAATATATCAGCAAGTTATCAGTCCCCTGGTGTATAAAGTCTTTCAGATATTGGAAAAATCATAGTTTAGCGATAAGTTTTAATTCTTTAGTGCAGTAAATCTTAAAATTATTAGCAAAATCGTAGAACAACAGTAAAATTCGCCTCAGCGGTGAATAAAATTTTCGAAACAATAGCAAAGTGGCGATATAGTTGTAGGTTATTGACCCCTTAGTGTAATAAACTCATTATGGTAGTTGATTAGAGTAAAAGCACTTTTAAAACATTAGAACCTTGTAACAAAGAAAACCTGTAAAAGAATCTAAGAAACTTATGCTAATAGGTCGCACATCTTATGATCGCCGTACCGGGACAGAGTGGAAACCCGTTAGTCGATTCCGTTTCTCATATACGGTCAACACCAAATGTTTTGAGTCTATTAGTTTTACTGTTTAAAATATTACGGATACTGTGCCGGAATATAGAAAAATTGGATCCGTGGGGTCCAAGACTATGGAAGTCTGAGGTAATGATCTCGTTGATATGAATTCCCTGGGAAAACGATAAATTTAAAATATGAGGAAAGTATTGCTCGGGGTTAAATATATTCTTGGTAATGACCCTATGGACCTGAAAAAAATAAACCAAAACTCTTATACCAAGAAGTCACTTATATGATTATCACTGTAGTGGGGAACAGTGGAGACCCGATGGTCAATCCCAAGATTATTCCATAGCGAACTTTTGCTTTGTCTATTCATTCGGTTCTTGTTATAGGGTTCTCGAGAAATTGTAGCTCTTCTTTTCTTTGAGAATTCACGCTATAATTCGTACAAGAAAATTTCACTGAACAACTTTTTATTTTAAATTCAATTAATACAAATAGTACTTCAACTGCAACTCTTCTGTCTGATCGTTCTGACTCTTCGACTCGAACTTTTTAGAATCAGACCGTGCTGAAAAATTCCAGCGGTCTTGCCGTCACACTCGGGCTGGGGAAAAAAACTGGCCTGCCAGGGATGTGTCGCCATCTCTGGTGGTTTTTGGTGTTCCTCGCTCAGGCGTGCTGCAATAATAACCTTTTTGTTTATTTTCAGAAAGCCTTGCAGCTGGTTTCCTCATCGCGGGGAGCACAATAGAAATCTAAGAGATTTCGCCACAATACATTTTAAAAAAAGCAAGTTTGAAAGATATGGTAGCAACATTTCTCATTGCAATTTTCAAATTAGGTGATTATTCCCCTTGTTGCCATGTGACACTAGGATAACCCAAGTAAAACTTTAACTAGGAAATTTTGTGTGTTTATTAGACTGAAATCCATTGGAAAATAATGTTTTTTTCCAATGAATTTTAAAAAATGCATTGAGATGCAGAAAAAATATCGTACGTTTCTTCCCAGCGATCAGAGAGGTTTCATCGTGTGGTTATCTCTGATCGCCTAGCGCAGAAGTTTGATGGCAGAGGTCACCCAATTACCCATATAAATGCTTTTTAACAAAAGCAAGTGTGAATTATATGGTAGCAAGTTTTCTCAATGCAATTTTCAAATTAGGTGATTATTCTTCTGTTGCCGTGTGGTACTCGGATAACCCAAGTAAACCTTTAACCTGGAACTTTTTCGTCTTTATTAAACTGAAATTCATTGGAAAGCAAAATTTTTTTTCCCAATGAATTCATAAAATGCATTGAGATGCAGAAAAAATATCGAAAATTTCGAAACAACGATCAGAGAAGTCACATCGGTGTGGTCATCTCTGATCGCCTACTACAGAAATTCGGTGATAGAAGTCACCCAATTGTCCACATTAATGCTTTTTAACAAAAGCAAGTGTGAATTATATGGTTGCAAGATTTCTCATTACAATTTTCAAATTAGGTGATTATACCTCTTGTTGCCGTGTGGCACCCGGATATCCCAAATAAAATTTTAACTTGCAAATTTTTCGTCTTTACTAGTCCGAATTTTTTCCCAATGAATTTACAAAATGCAATAAGATGCAGAAAAATTATCGAACTTTTCGACCCAGCGATCAGCGTGGTCTCATCAGTGTGGTCATCTGTGATCGCCTACCACAGAAATTCTATGATAAGAGGTCACCCAATTGCCCATATAAATTCTTTTTAACAAAAGCAGGGTGCGAATTATATGGCAGCAAGATTTTTGATTGTAATTTTCAAATTACGTGACGTATGGCACTAGGATAACCGAATAAAAGTTTAAGCTGTAAATTTTTGGTCTTTAGAAAACTAAAATTCTTTTCTTTCTTTCCCAATGAGTTTATACATTGCAATGAGATGCAGAAAAATATCGAAAGTTTCGACCCAGTGATCAGAGACGTCTCATCGGTGCGGTCATCTCTCATCGCCTATTATAGAAATTCGGTGATGAAGGTTTTCTTCCCAATAAATTTTCAAAATGCATTGAGATGCAAAAAAACTATAAAACCTTTCGACCTAGCGATCAGAGAGCTCTCATTGGTTTGGTTATCTCTGATCGCCTACCACAGAAGTTCGATGATAGAGGTCACCCAATTGCCCATATAAACACTTTTTAACAAAAGCAAGTATGACTTATATGGTAGCAAGATTTTCCAATGCAATTTTCAAATTAGGTGATTATTCCCCACGTTGCCGCACGGCACTTGGATAACCCAGGTAAAACTCTAAGCTGGAAATTTTTCGTCTTTATTATACTAACATTGATTGGAAAAAAAGCAGTTTCTTTACTAATAAATTTTCAATATGCATTGAAATGCAGATAAAGTATCGAACTTTTCGACCCAGCGATCAGATAGGTCTCATCGGCGTGGTTATCTATGATCGCCTACCACAGAAGTTCGATGATAGAGGTCACCCTATTGCCCATATAAACACTTTTTAACAAAAGCAAGTGTGAATTATATGGTAGCAAGATTTCTCAATGCAATTTCCAAATTACTTGATTATTCCCCATGTTGCCATATGGCACTCGGATAACCCAGGTAAAACTTTAAGCTGGAAATTTTTCTTCTATGTTAGACTGAAATTGATTGGGAAAAAAATGTTCTTTTTTCCCAAAAATTCAGGAAATGCATTGAGATGCAGAAAATATATTGTTACAAGTCTTTTGTCTACAACAGCAATGTAGAACTAGTTTTCATCAGCCTCGTGGTCCTGTACTTGAACCTTGCACCGCTAATTTCGTTGCCTGGCCGAGGGGCACCTTGGCAGCAATTTTCGGTTGTGGATATAAGCTCTAGTGGCCTGAGCCCAAAAAGCACAAAACGAATTACCTGGTGTTCCTTGCCTCTGGGTGGTTGAGGTGGACTCTTCACCGGGCTCCCAGTAGAAATAATTATTCTTCTTCCGATCTGGTGCAGATTATTTGGAGAGACTCAGAACAACAATACAAGGACTTCTTCTCCAACTCCTTTATACTTCGTAGAAGGCGACGTGCCTTTTCCTTTTGTTGTTCTGGTGCCCAAAGAAAATTGCGCAAGACTCTGACTTTTGTTCCAGAGCTCTGAAATTTACTCGACTAATAATGTCTGGTCGGGGAAGATAAAATGGGTCCTCAAATAAATAAAGAAAAACTGGCAACTTTCCTCTGCTCAATACAATTTTTCTTTTAATAAAAACTCGTTTCTTACAACGTTGACAAAAACTGCTTTTCTCTTCTAGCACTTAGACGGAACAGGAACAATCTAGAGCTAAAATGTACAACAATTCATCAATTTTTCTGGCGCCTACGTGCCCTACTTTACTACATTTTACACTCTTATCTTATGTGGCGACATCTATTTTTAAGTTTATATCCACTACATTATTGTCTATTGATTTTTATAGCTAATGTGTCTTTCCTACCTACCTTCAGTTCAGTCATCTGTTACAATTGATTTTATTTATTTTTTGCATCTTCAATAAAAATTTCGAAACCACTTTTTATACACATTTTCAACATTACTCTTCATTACATTTCTGTCTAATACAACTTTCATTGTTTATTTCATGTACCTTTATTTCTGAGGTTAGAAATGCCCGTTCGTTTTCTCTTTTTACGCTTATCTCATTTTGACTTATTCATCTTCCGTTTTTTTTTTTTTTTGGTTGGAAATGTCGGTTTATTTTAGAATTCAGAATTCGGCTTATTGATGTCAGTTTGCCGAGAAATGACATTGCTGCGGGAACTGAAACATTCAGATGTTATCAACCTCATTTGAGTTTTCTTATCCCACACTGATGGAAAATTATTCCTTCTTTTCGACTATGCAGAGCATGATCCGTGGCAAATTATCACAATCCATAGAGCAGCAAAAGCTTCTAAGCAAACAGTTGTACCAAAAGAAATGGTAGAAAATCTCCTGTATCAAATTTTAGATGGAATTCGTTATTTGTACACAAATTGGGTTCTGCATCGTGATTTGAAAACTGCAAATATTCTTGTAACAGCGATGGGATTTGCAAGACTTTTTAATGTAAATTGTTCTTTATTACAGCAGTTACTTTTAATAGCTCCAAATAAACGAATTACATCTGTACACGCAATGTAAGATCCATATTTGACAAGAGAACTATTTACGCCTTCCGAAATCAATAGGCAATACAGGAACTACTTTCACTGAGATGATTTCGGCCAAACAGGTAAGTCGTTTTGTAACATTAGTCCCCGCTCGCAAGCTTGAAGTTCCATCCAAGCTGTACTAGGTCACTGAAATTGCGAACGAGTTAAAGTTTGTATACTAGTAGCTCATCTATTTGCCTACATCGAGGAATACCACATGACTTGTACAGACCACTTCAACTAATTCGAGACGTATGATTCCAAATAAACGAATTCCATCTGAACACGCAATCCAAGATCCATATTTCACAGAAGAACAATTTATGCCTTCGGAAGCCAAGAGGTAATACAGGAACTACTTTCACTGAGATGATTTCGACGAAACAGGTAAACCGTTTTGTAACATTACTCCCCACTCGCAAGCTTGAAGTTCCATTCAAGCTGTACTAGGTCTCTGAAATAGCGAACGAGTTGAAGTTTGTATACTAGTAGCTCCTCTATTTGCCTACACCGAGGAATATCATGTGACTTATCCAGACTACTTGGACTAATTCGAGACGTATAATTTCGCGTTAAAATTTAACTTGTGGAATTAAGGATTTGTTTAGAATTGACTTAATTGCTGGAAATATTTGAAAATCTAATCTAATTATAAAGTCAAGAAAAGTTGTCTGGGCCTGTCTATCTTTTATAAAAATTACTACTAATACTAATTTCTTTTAGAGTTTTAATAAGCGAGCCTTGCAAACTAAAAACATAATAAAAGTTATTCTATGGTTTTTCATCACTATTTTGATACGTTTAGTCTTGAAAAAACAAAATGCCCCAGAATGTGTTCAGATTTTCAGAATAGATACGCGAATAGATGGTCTTAAGCTATGTTAGGTGTGGTGTAAAATTCAAAAATTACAAATATTCAGTCCGGTTATTTCCAATAACAAAAAATAATTAACTCCGTTTTCTAATGTATGTCGTGGTGGTATTACTTAGCGAACACTTCAGTTAAATTATTTCTCTGTTCATACAAAATTTACCATCTTATGAGAAATTCGTTGTGCCAAAAGCACTGATCAAGTTTGTTGTATTCTCTCCAATTCCATATTTCTAGAATTCCATCTCTTTGGTCAACACTATGAATGAGTGCCGGCTTAAATCGGCAAAGGTTTATTAACACCACTGTTGCTCTGTTATTGCGCTTTGCCCGATATTCATGATGGTGATCCATTCATTTTTCAGGCCCAGTCATTGGATTTCCTCGAGCTATAGAGGGACTAATTCTTATGGAGAGATCATAAGCAAATTTCTTCTTGCTTGCGTCCTTAAATGGTATGTAGATAAGTTCGCTGGCAATTTTGTTTGTTCGTAAGAGGTTTACCAACCTATTCAGCTTTCTTCTTTTATTCCACGGTATTTGCGTTACCTTGTCAGCTTCAGGTGAAAGTGTATAAACAACACAGAATCTTCCAGATTTCAGATAAGCTAGGGCAAAAGCAATTTACCTGCTTTTGCGTTGCTACTGGTCGTTTGTAATAGTTTCATTGTAGATTTATGGTTATGAATATACGAAGACCTGCACCTGGAAAAAATTTGAAAGACAGTTCAGAATTCTTTTCTAAAATATCATTGAGAGGCTTGTGTGATTTAATTTTGTGTATCAAGACTTTTTCACTATAGTGTAATGGCTTTAACTTTGAAGAATATCTTACTGGTTCTGGTGTAATCTATTTACCTTTCTCAGCAAGAAACAAGAAGAAGAAACGGATGAATTTTAGCTTCCCTTAGGAGTTCGATGTTCCCTATTGCTGTTAGGAATGCTTTTCCGAATGCAACGTTTGCAAACATTTCGCTATCAATCCCAAAGCCGCAACTATGAATAATTTGTTCATAATTCAATCGCGGACGAATTAACTCCCGAATTTCTGGGTTTGAAATTAATGTTTGCGGAATATGTTGGAATTCTAGTTCCTTCAATAAGGCTTTCAGCATCTTCGACATTTTCACAAACTTTTAATTTGGAGGTTAATTTCATCCTTTTCATATGTGCACTGTCCTCCTGTGCTGGTTCTGCCTCTGTCTGTTCATTTTCAGCTAGATGAATAAATTTATTACAACGATTGACAAAAAACCAACGCCTGAATCTTAAGATTTAATTTGGCTAAATTGGTGTGACAAAGGACGATTAAATCTTTATGCCTGAATCCATGGAAACCACGATTGCAGCCCATCTATTTGCCTACATCGAGTTAAATTATTTCTCTGTTCATACAAAATTTACCATCTTATGAGAAATTCGTTGTGCCAAAAGCACTGATCAAGTTTGTTGTATTCTCTCCAATTCCATATTTCTAGAATTCCATCTCTTTGGTCAACACTATGAATGAGTGCCGGCTTAAATCGGCAAAGGTTTATTAACACCACTGTTGCTCTGTTATTGCGCTTTGCCCGATATTCATGATGGTGATCCATTCATTTTTCAGGCCCAGTCATTGGATTTCCTCGAGCTATAGAGGGACTAATTGTTATGGAGAGATCATAAGCAAATTTCTTCTTGCTTGCCTCCTTAAATGGTATGTAGATAAGTTCGCTGGCAATTTTGTTTGTTCGTAAGAGGTTTACCAACCTATTCAGCTTTCTTCTTTTATTCCACGGTATTTGCGTTACCTTGTCAGCTTCAGGTGAAAGTGTATAAACAACACAGAATCTTCCAGATTTCAGATAAGCTAGGGCAAAAGCAATTTACCTGCTTTTGCGTTGCTACTGGTCGTTTGTAATAGTTTCATTGTAGATTTATGGTTATGAATATACGAAGACCTGCACCTGGAAAAAATTTGAAAGACAGTTCAGAATTCTTTTCTAAAATATCATTGAGAGGCTTGTGTGATTTAATTTTGTGTATCAAGACTTTTTCACTATAGTGTAATGGCTTTAACTTTGAAGAATATCTTACTGGTTCTGGTGTAATCTATTTACCTTTCTCAGCAAGAAACAAGAAGAAGAAACGGATGAATTTTAGCTTCCCTTAGGAGTTCGATGTTCCCTATTGCTGTTAGGAATGCTTTTCCGAATGCAACGTTTGCAAACATTTCGCTATCAATCCCAAAGCCGCAACTATGAATAATTTGTTCATAATTCAATCGCGGACGAATTAACTCCCGAATTTCTGGGTTTGAAATTAATGTTTGCGGAATATGTTGGAATTCTAGTTCCTTCAATAAGGCTTTCAGCATCTTCGACATTTTCACAAACTTTTAATTTGGAGGTTAATTTCATCCTTTTCATATGTGCACTGTCCTCCTGTGCTGGTTCTGCCTCTGTCTGTTCATTTTCAGCTAGATGAATAAATTTATTACAACGATTGACAAAAAACCAACGCCTGAATCTTAAGATTTAATTTGGCTAAATTGGTGTGACAAAGGACGATTAAATCTTTATGCCTGAATCCATGGAAACCACGATTGCAGCCCAAATATTCTATAAGTTGCTCTGATTTATACAAGAGTATTATTGGTTTTCTAATTAGACAAACTTTCCTTTTCTTGTTAGTTTCCTATGGTCACTGAATATTTCACAAATAATAACAGATCTTCTGGTGTAGACGCAACTTCTGGAAATATGTGATAGATTGTCAAAATGGAGAACTCTTCCCGATGCAGCAAGTGCTTGCAGCGGATCTGCAATTACAATTTCAAGATTTTAAGAAAAAGGATTTTTTAAGCATTAAATTCTGTCAATTTAATACTGAAGATTACATGAGGTTATGTCCACTTTTTGTTATATATTTATTATTTCCGGTGGTTTAATCTTACGTTGGCCCCTTGTTGGAAATTATGGATTATCTCTTAGAATTTCTTTTGCATTTTTGTTGTTGCGGTATCTGTCTGGCTTGAATTCAGGGTGTGGAGTGCATTTTACACTGATGCGTGCGACAACATTAAACTTTGAAGTGTACCTAACTGCGCTCGTGGTAGGGCGCTGAGCGATCTACATGAACTATTCTTACTTTCCCGCCGCGACATTTATTTATCTTATATATCACTTCCGTAACTTGTTCAATTATTCTGTACGGACCGTCCCAGTCCTTCTGGAGTTTCGGGCACCGACCGGTGACGCGACGCGGGAAATACAACCATACGATCATTCCTATTTCGTAAACGCGATCCCGAGACCGCAGATCGTAATACGTTTTCATCCTTCTACTTGCGTTATTGAGGATCGTACGATTATGCTGGTGAATTGCATTCAGCCTTTCGACAAGCGTTTCCACATACAAGTAGGTGAGTTCAGCAGGTGATGGAGGACTGCCCATAACCATTTCGAGAGGTAGCCTTAATTCTCGTCCAAATAGGAGACGAACTGGTGTGAATGCTGGTTCTGTATGCAAGCAGCAGGAATGGAATGTACTGATCCCACTTTTGTTGGTTTTTGTCTACAAATTTAGCGAGATAATCCAGTATTGTGCGGTTAAACCGCTCGACTAGCACATCAGACTGTGGGTAAAGTGCCGTAGTTCGTGTTTTTTCTATACGAAATCGGCTGAGTGTCGCTGAAAATACAGCACTCTCAAAGTTCCTCCCTTGATCGGAATGCAGCTGAAGTGGAGCTCCATATCTGCTAAAAACTGTTGTTACTAAAGCGTCGGCTACCACTTCTGCAGTTTGGTCGGGTATTGGTATAGCTTCTGGCCATTTTGTAAAATAACCTATACATACTAACAAGTAGCAATGGCCGTTTGTTGTTCTTGCAAATGGACCCAAGATATCCAGGCCGACTCGCTCGAAGGGGGCTCCTGAAATACAAATTTGTAACCTTGCGCGCTTCCCTGGCAAAGGTCCTTTTCGCGCTTGGCATTGAGTACATGTCATGCACCAATTTTTTACATCAGTGCTACATCCGGTCCAGTAGTATCTGAGGCGTAATTTTCCTAATGTCTTATCGAAACCGAAGTGTCCTCCAGCGGGTGAATCATGTACTTACTTGCTGCAGCACTAGCTTCCTCAATGACTTCGGTACAATAATCTGCTTTACATTGTCCCGTTCATTACCTAAAAGTCGTTAGGCTATGTAGTTTTCAAAAAGTAGATTTACCCACATCGACCAATAGGATTCGACTTCTGGGCTGAGATGTTTGATGTCATCTTTCTCGGGCTGTTTTCCAGCTTGAAGCCAGTCTCGTACACATTTCAAGCCCGGATCACTTAGCTGGTATTCGGCTATGTTGTCTTGTACCGTAATTATGCGAGCTGTTACTGACTCGATGTCCTCCAGGCATTGGCAGTAGTGACAGTTAAATTCCGCACATCGTCGTGATAAAGCATCGGCATTCGTGTGTTTGACTCCCGCGCGATGTACGATTTGTAGAGATGGCTACACTGGTCAAAAGTCAAAATAGCTTTTCTCTTCGAATTCGAAGTTGGGAACAGTGTTAATTCCGCCGTCCGTCGAGTTAGCAGCACTTCATTGTTACTTCAAGTTAGTTCATGTTAGTTCTTCAAATTAAAAATCAAAATTAGAATAATTTGAGATATTTATATTTGAATAATAAACAACTAGTTAAAAGAACTGCTTTCATTTTATCCTTGCTCATTCGTGCAAGTAGTGGTGGGTATTTCACTAAGCCCATTAATTGGTGACCCCGACGTGATAACGTGGAGTGCTACAAAGCGAGCTAACTTATCGCAAAACTAATAAATTCGCGTCCAAAAGTGCATAAACTGCATAAGTACCTATAAAGGGAAAACAATTTCATCACTCTGCGGTGATTCTATAAAAAGTGTAAAAAAAAAGAAAAAAGAAAAAGCTTTTTGTGTATCCACCCGTTTTCTTTTCATCAAGAATTGCATCATTATTTGAGTGCTTAAGAAAAGCACGGCCCACATTGCCACAAAAAGCAGACAACGCACGGTATACATTGCAGATTGCAGAATTGCAGCCATCTTACGGCAAAGACACACAAAAAAAGAAGCTTTGGCATTTATGAATCAGCATAAATTTTATAGCCGAAACACATTGAAATAAAAACATCGCGTGTGAAATAATAATTTCATCATCAGTCTCCTTCTGACAGCACGTTCCAGTTTCTTATGACGTTTCTCAACCTATTCTTCCGAAAATTGTTTGTTTCGTATCTTTTGAATATTTGCTATTTTATTTAAAAAGAAAAATTGTACTTTCTTAAATTATTTTAGATTGCGGAAGTGGAATCAACATAAAAATAATAAAAAATATTTTTTTGGAATTCTCGATATCATTCAAAATGACTAACGGAAACGTCAAAACAGATACCACCAAAACTCTGATGAATATATCTGGTGAATCTACCTCCGCTAACTCCAAAAGTGTGGAACAAGAGGTAAACGCAATGAACAATAGATTACAGCCA
Source organism: Dioctria rufipes (assembly GCA_963924295.1). Taxonomy (NCBI): domain Eukaryota; kingdom Metazoa; phylum Arthropoda; class Insecta; order Diptera; family Asilidae; genus Dioctria; species Dioctria rufipes. The sequence goes on along the minus strand of CAWUPM010001419.1, from coordinate 750,065 downwards.
TTTTGGGCTAAATCTCCCGTCACTTGCTTCGTGCAAGCAGAAGCACAATTCGCGGTAGGTAGAATTACTAAAGATTTTTCGAAATATAATTATATATTAGCTGCATTACCTCAAGACGTCATAGAGTCTGTCAAGGCCCGCAGCAAAAAAGAAAATTGCAATTCAAGACATACAGAAGTTCATTCTCAAGCGCACATTATCTCTAATATAAAATTCATGTATAGATAAATTTTCATTCCCACGAAAAATATTTTCTTCTTATCACATATTTTTAGAAAACCAAATATGTATCATGAATCCTTCACATGCATGGGCAAATTTTGCGAAGCTTAAAATTTTGAAGATTAAGCATAATTTTGTGAGAAAATATTTTTGTGGGAAAATATTTTGTGGGAAAACTATGAAATTTAAATTAAATTCTAGACAGGAAAAATGTGTATATAAATCATAGCAATTAATAAAATGTTAGTTAGAAAAGAAATAAACACCTTCATACGAAGTTCAACGTTTTTATTTTGCTACTACGAAGCTATTACTATCCCCCCACAAGTGGTAAGTTTGTAATAGCAGGCAGACTAAAGTGGTTTGGAAAAAGCTCCAATCCACTCTAGATTTCATTCAAGATCCACGTACAGATGATTTATATAAGTGTTTTAAAAAAATGTTAATTGAAAGACATTCCCTTAGCGAGGAACGTAGAATAGAAAAGCTCCTCTCAAGTGAGCAGATAGATGATAGAAAGCCGTTTCATAACAGAAAAATTAATTCGGAAACTTTGGTTACGTAGAGTTCCTCAAGTCATAAATATCGCGCTATTATCTCAGGATGACAAAGACAAAAGCCACTTAACCTCCATTGCTGACAAAATTTGGGAAGCTTCCACTTCCTCTCAATTCATCTCAGAAATCAACTCTTCACCAGGCCATTCGTTTTGAAATGAAATAGAAGAGCTGAGAAAAATGGTGAAAAGTTTTAGTGCCGACTTAATCGAAATTAAGCGGAATCGAAACCATCGTCGAGACTCCAGTAGGAATTGCTCGAATAGCAAAGAAAGAGGTACGCTCAATGCATGTTGGTATCATAGAAAATTTGGCAATAAGGCGCAAAAATGTTTGCCCCCTTGTCCTTTTAATAAAGAAAAAGAACCGTTACAATCAGGCTATAAAAACTCAAGAAAACTAATTGCTCCAGCCATTAATGCGGCAAACGGCTGGCCGAAAATCTTTCCAAGCCGCCTTTTCATAAAAGATTGGAAAACAATCTTATTTTTCTAGTCGGCACAGGAGCTGATCTTTCCGTTATTCCTAACAAAATGTATCCAAACAAACAATTGAACCGCGGATTTTCGCTGTGTGCAGCAAATGGAACTACCATAGCTACATATGGCACAAAACCTCTCAAACAATTTGTTCATGAATTCGTTCTTGCAGTTGTTGACAGACCAATTATAGGAGCTGATTTTTTAAATACATTTGAACTTTTAGTTGATCTCCGAAATCATTGTTTAATTGACATACAACAAGCCTCAAGATCAGTGCACTGGACGCAGCAGTTGACACTCCGACTCCTATTCAACCAGACTTTGCTACACACAATGATTTTGGCACTCTTTTAAAGGAGTTTACTTCCTTAGCAGCACCACCTAAATTCAAGAGCCAAGTTAAACATAGTGTACAGCACCACATTTTGACAAAAGGTCAGCTACCATTTGCGAAACCACGCCGTTTAGGACACAAACAGCACAAAGTTGCGGTCACTGAATTTCAACACATGATTGAATCAGGGATTTGTAAACCCTTCTCTTCGCATGTGTCTTCTCCACTACGTATTGTTGAAAAAAAAGACAGTCAAGACTGGAGGCCCTGCGGGGATTATCGGCGTCTTAACGCAGTCACGATCGCCGACAGATACCCGATACCCCACATCCATAATTTTTCGATGCAGCATCACAGTTGCACAGTATTTTCAAGAATCGATCTAGTCAGGGCGTATCATCAGATCCCTGTAGCGCCGGAGGATGTGCACAAAACTTCAATCATTACACCGTTTGGTCTGTATGATTAAGGTTTATCAATTCGGTCATAAGTGGTATTGATTTCGTGTTCGCTTACATCAATGACTTACTCATCGCTAGCAAAGATGCAAATGAACATAAAATGCATTTGCGAATCCTTTTTCAAAGACTGTCCGATCATGGCTTGAGTATCAAGCCATCAAAATGTGCTTTCGGTGATACCACAATAGATTTTCTTGGACATTCAATTTCTAAAGATGGAATTACACCATCTCAAGAAAGAATTAAAGCCATCCTGAACTTGGAGCCTCCATCCTCCATTCGACAGATTCAGAAATTCGTAGGAATGGTTAATTTTTATAACCGCTTTATTCATAAGTTAGCCGAATTGCTTACACCGATTCATACGCATCTTGCTAACCTTGTCAAAATTAAAAACAGCAAGAACCACTTTAGCTTGCCTGAATCTTGCAACGAGGCTTCCATTAAAACAAAAAAGGCTCTTTCCAATATAACTCTGTTGGCACACCCAATCGAAAACACGTTTTTCAATATCACAACTGAGGCTTCAAATTTGGCTGTCGGAGCTGTGCTTCAGCAACGCAACAATAATCACTGGGCACCTCTCGCCTTCTTCTCAAAGAAATTAGCACCAACAGACCAAAAATATTCCACTTTTGATCGCAAGCTTCTTGGAATTTATTTGGCAATTATGCATTTTCGTTACTTTGTAGAAGGTAGAGATTTTTCGATCTATACAGATCATAATCCTTTAACCACAGCTTTGACATCCAAAGCGGAACGCAGCCCGCGTCAAGCGAGACATCTTGATTTCATAGCTCAATTTACCTGTGATGTTCAGCACATAAAAGGTAAAGACAATGTTGTAGCAGACTTGCTTTCTTGTAACAGTGCCCTTGCCAACACTGAAAACACTGAAATAAATACCATCAATATTGACCTTGAAATAATAAGTAAATCTCAGGAAGCTGATGCAGAGTTGCAATTCTTAATGAGCGATAGTGCAAGCCAAAGTTCTAAAAGAACCTTACAACTAATTAAAGTTCCTGTCACTGAAGAACAAATTTGGTGTGAGACTAGTACTGGCACTAACCGACCATTTGTTCCTCAGAAGCTCCGCAGGAACATCTTTGACTCCTTACGCAATCTCTCGCATTATGGAATTCGAGCCACGCGAAAAAATATGACATCTAAATATTTTTGGCCGTCAATTAACCGAGACTGTAATGAGTGGTCAAGATCTTGTCTTTCCTGTCAACGTTCTAAAATACACAGACACACGAAAACTAAATTTGAACAGTTCAATATACCTTCAGGACGTTTTGAACACATACACATGGAATTGGTAGGTCCACTACCACCGTCGAATGGTCTTTCTTATATTTTAACCATTGTGGATCAATTTACAAGATGGCCAGAAGCATGCCTGATCGCGGATATCTCAGCAGAAGCAGTTGCAAAAATATTTCTACAACAGTATGTCTGTCGCTTTGGAGTTCCAAATGAAATAACAACCGATCAAGGTACTCAGTTTGAGTCCAAACTATTTTCAGAAGTAACCAAACTGCTCGGTTCGAATAGAATCCGTACATCAGCTTACCATCCTCAAGCCAATGGCATGGTGGAGAGATTCCATCGCACCCTCAAATCATCCATTATTGCTCGCCAAAACACAAGACACTGGAGCGACGAGCTTCCACTCGTTCTATTGGGGATTCGAACAGCTATAAAGGAGGATTTAGGCTGCTCATCTGCGGAAATAGTTTACGGGCAGACCCTAAAGGTACCAGGAGAGTTTTTCGTGCACAATGACACCAACAGTACTAACTCACATACCACCTCAGATGTAGTAGATAAACTCAAAACGTCCATGCAAGCTGCAGTACTTATAGATACGAGACAAAACTCACAAACTAATATCAACGTACCCAATACACTAGAAAACTCCAATTTCGTTTTTGTTAGGGTTGAGAGATCTCGAACTGGACTTACACCACCCTATGAAGGACCTTATAAGGTCATAAAAAAACTGCGAAAACAATTCGTCGTCAATGTAAGAGGTAAAAACAAATCAATTTCAATCGATAGGCTAAAACCTGCCTGTGTTATCGCATCAGAATCAAGTGACGGAAGATTAATCATACGCGTTAAATTTAACATGCATAATTGAAGTAATTTGGATTTTTTTTTAACACAAAATAATTTTTTTTCACTTGTACGCTACGCTGTTGCGGAGTATGTAGAGATGGCTGCACTGGTCAAAATAGCTTTTCTCTTCGAATTCGAAGTTGGGAACAGTGTTGATTCCGCCGTCCGTCGAGTTAGCAGCACTTCATTGTTACTTCAAGTTAGTTCCTGTTAGTTCTTCAAATTAAAAATCAAAATTAGAATAATAAGTGATTTGAGATATTTATAATTGAATAATAAACAACTAGTTAAAAGAACTGTTTTCATTTTATCCTTGCTCATTCGTGCAAGTAGTGGTGGGTATTTCACTAAGCCCATCAGATTTCGAAATTTAACGCTTGCATCCTTTCTATCCAGCGGGCTACTTGCCCTTCTGGCGATCGAAAACTCATCATCCAGCGAAGTGACGCATGATCAGTTCTAATAGTGAAAGGCTTTCCAAATGAATATGGTTGAAATTGCGCTCAGGCTTTTACGATTGCTACTAATTCCTTTCTCGTCACGCAATAGTTTCTCTCAGGATTACGGAAAGCTTTGCTATAGAACTCTATTACGTGTTCATTTCCGTCTTTAAGCTGCGATAAAACAGCACCCCAGGCATGCTGACTTGCGTCAGTGTCTAATATAAATCGTAGATTTTCATCCAGCTGGGCTAATATTGGTGCTGACGTAAGTCGATCTGTTAGAGTTTGAAATGCATCTTCACACGAATTTGTACAGCAAAACGTACGTGCATTCTATGTTAGCTCAGTAAGTGGTTTTGCAACAACTGAAAAATTTTTGACAAATCTTCGATAGTACGCAAACAATCCTAGGAAGGATTGGACATCCTTCTTGTTCCTTGGTACAGGCCAATTCCGAACAGCAGAGCTCTTCTCAGGGTCAGTTTATATTCCGTCAGCGGTTATGACATGCCCGAGAAACTTAACCTCTCCTTGAAAAAGCTGACACTTTCTGGGAGACACTTTCAGGTTAGCCAAACTGAGACGTTCAAGGACTAGGTTTAAATTTTGTATCATGCTCCCGAATGATGGCCCATGGACCGTGACATCAATCAGGTATACTATGCATGATTGCGGTGATAAACCTTGAAATACCGCTTCCGTTTACCTCTGAAATGTAGCTGGAGCATTTGTTAAGCCGAAAGGCATGAAGTTGAACTCCCACAGCCCCCGACCCGTTGTAAATGCGTTGTTTTCTTTGTTTAGCTGCTCTACTTCAACTTGTCAGTACCCGGATTGGAGATCTAGGGTGGAAAACCACTTGGATCCTGCTAAAACGTCAAGTGTCAAGTCTATACGGGGAAGGGGATACGCATTCTTCTTTGTTACCTCATTTAGTCGACGATAGTGTGGGGCCGTCTTTTTTCTTGACTAAAACCACGGGAGAAGTCCACGGGCTGCTGGACGGCTGAATAATTCCCTGGCTTTGCATTTCTTGAACTAACTGTTCGGCTCCTTCTCTCCTCGCTAGAGGTAGTCGGCTTATTATTATTAGGCTTATTATCGCCTATGTCAATACAGTGGCGTAAAATTGACGTGCGACCCAGGTCATTCTTCGTCTGTGCGAAGTTGTCCCGATGTTCGAATAGAGTATGCCTTAATATCCGTTTCTGATAAAACTGGAGCTTAGATGCCGCTCGTTCGAATAGCTCATGCAATTCCGTTGGCAGTGTGTCATTATCGTTATTAAACTTGCAGGCCGGTTCCAAGATTTGGGTACATATGTCTGCGTAAATCAACAAAGTATCAGCATTTCTCTCGTATCGTTCCTGCCCTAGATTAGTTACCGGTACAGTAACTCTACCATTATTGGACTGACAAAGGCTCGGTAGCAGTCAAAGGTCTGATGGCGTGTTTTTTGGCGAAAGGAACACTGTTTTGTTGTTTCCCAGAAATGTGTTGCCAAAGGGGATGAAACATGTTGAACCGGCGGGAATGGTGTAGTCGTATACGACTCCCACAGTGATGCGTGATTCCTGGTCTCGCAGCGCTATATGCTCATTTCCTATCTTCAGACTGAGATCTTCTAAGTCGATTGTGAATCAATGCCTTGATATAAAATCCATCCCCAGGATACAGTCATCGAAAATCTCGGTCACATAGAATGTGTGAGTGGTAGTGAAGCCCCTGATGGCTACAGTTAGACTTATCATCACCTTTACTTAACTTGTTTTCCCGGTAATATTTCTGAGATAAGTGAAGCATGGTTGAAGACATGGTCGACTGGGCATGTACTTCCAGATCCGCTCATATACTACTGAATGTGTCGCGCCGGTGCCAATGATCATACTACATGAAATCCCCCCAATTCTCCCAGATATTTTAATTGTATCGGTGGCGGTACTTTGGCTTATTGTGATGTACGATGGAGTTGGCAAGCTTGAGGTTTGTTGTTTGGATACGTTAATGGTGCCTTCCGATGAAATTAATGTTATTGTAGCTTTAACTGCGGGTGTAGTATCAATAATGGCTTTAGTTTAGGATGGTGGAGTTTGGGTTAATTGTTGGAGCCTTGTTGTTAATAAGTGGAATTTTGGGAGTCGGTTTGGTGTTGGTGGTTGGAGACGCGTTAGTGCTTGATGTGGTGTTAATATTCTGTTTTATGTTGGTTGTTACTATGAGCTTAGGATTGATTGTGGTACCGGCATTTGAAGTGACAATAATATTCGGCGTAGGTTTTGATGGTAGTTTATGACTGACTTGCAGTCATGGTATTCTTTATAGTTGACGCGTTTTGATCGGATAGTGTACTGTTGGTGTTCTCTGCGTAGGTGTTGGTGTAAGCTGTGTGTGGAGCATTTGATGACCACAGTGGTCTTCGCTTCCTAGAATCAGCGCGTCCGTGTTTAAACGTCCATGTTTAGGTTGGAAAGTGTACGCGTTTTGAGGCACTAATGGTGCCGCATTTTGCGTGGGAGGGGTTGCGCATTGGTAGTTCGCTAGTTTATTCCGCTCCAGTTTCTTGATTTAAGACGCCTCTATGGAATATTCCTCGCGTTTCATTTTGTTATTCCCAAGGATAACGTTTATTGCCTTAGGCGTTGGGTTCACTTCCAATAAATCAAACTCGATCCTATCGCCGGTACGCAAGCTTCTCTGGGAGCCTGAGAGTGTATACTTGACACGAGACATGTAGAAAGGTATCTCCATAACTGCCATCGCAAGTGATAATACCGATTCCACGTTGCGCATCAAACCATCTAAAAGTTCCATGCGTGCTATGCCGAATAATGCTCCGTGGTACTATATGACGGGTATAATATTCTTCAGAATTTGCTGGAATTCTATTTTCTGAATGAGCTAGCTGCGGCCCCCTCAGGCTAGCTCGTTGGCATTTCCCGAAATTAGATTACTAGATGTGATTGCATTTCGTTGAACTGCTCCAGTCGGCCTTCCTCCTCTACTCCTCGGCTGATTTCTGTCAAACGTAGAAGCGGTAGCTACTCATATAATCCTCTTGGTTGCCCTTGTTGCTCTGTGGTTAGCTTCTATTCCTATGGCTGTCTGCAGAGCTTGTTGTAGTGTGGTTGGGTCCGAATCCCGAAGTTTCTCCTGCACATCTATGTCCGCAATGCCGTCTAGGAATTGTTCAAGCGTAATGCGATCTTTGGCAACTTCTGGACAATCACAAAATATCAGCTGTGTTAGCCTCTGCAAGTCGTTGGCAAACTCACCTAAATTCTCGCCATTCTTCTGGTTCCTAATTCGTACCTGAATATGATTTCCAGACTGATGATGGTTGACACTAAACCGAGCTCTAAAGGCTTTACTTACTTCCAAGAATGATTCGCGCGTCTGTGGGCTTAACGTCTCATAATAAGTAAGTGCATTACCTCGTAAATATGCCGCAAGACAAATAGCTTTCAATTCACTGGTCCATCCATTGGCCTGTGACACAGCATTGAAGTGCACCTCATATCGGTTCCAAATAACTTCACCATCATACTCCGTAGGTGGTATGGCCAGCCTCTGTGAAGTACAAACAGCGACCACTGTAGGTTTCGTGAGTGGCAGCGGCACAGATTGTCGCCGATTCGAGCTGTCACTGTCTATTGGAGTAGTTAAGCGAACCCTCTTTGAATCTTTTGCGTGGTTCCCAAGCTTATCCATTGCTCCGGGCCCAGACTCGGATGTAAGTAAAATTGAATTCGCGTCAGGTGATTCCATAGCTGGCTCATTAGCTCTATCTCGATCGTTGGTAGTATCAAAAACCTTATCCACAAAGGTAGAAGCACCCATGATGGTCATATCACTAACCTGCTTTCGGAGTGCTGAAAAATCTTTTCGAAAGCTGACATTTTCTTCACGAATTTCCCTTAAACCAGTTTTTTGCTCTAATACGTCTTGAGCTTGTTTCCGAATTTCTACCGTCAACTCCTTTAGCGAGGCAGCATGAGCCTCTATGCTATCAAGAATTTGCTCTAACTTCTCATCTGCCATCGCCTCGCCGTACTTTAATTTTAGATCAACGACACCCAATTAGGGGTATTACAAGTTTATTGTTTATTCGTTCCTCTCTAATAAAATCTGCTCGTAATGTATGACAACAGTTGTCCAGGGTTATGGATAAATTCAACTGGAAAAGGTCAAGCACTGATTTTATGTCGAAGAGTTATTATCAATATCGGAAAGCTTATGGTACGTGGTTTCTTTAACAATCGAGGATAATCCAAATGTTCAGTTGCATTCATCCACCTGTTTGGATCCTAACCCTGATGGGTCATTCATCTATAAGGAATTCGTGTTGACCACAAAGAGTTATATTCGAACTGTAACGAATGTTGGGCCCAAATGTTTACTGAAAACTGCACCACAATATTATGAGTCGAACGATCCCCTCAATTTGAAGCTAGACGGCAATTGAAAATCCTTCGAACCCGATTAGGATCAAGGCACTATCAACAGGGTTTAAAAAAAAAAACAAAAAACAATAAAAAAAGAAATTTGTTATTTCTTTTCTAAATTTGCACGTACGTACGTTAATTAGCTTTATTAAATATCTCGGAGACAGATAAAACGACTTCATAGGATTGCTGTTATTTTACTCTGAGTTGTGATCACCTATCAAGAATTATGTTTTTTATTTCCTAATTTTTAAAACCAATCTGACAAATTAAGGAAATCTTTCCCAGCTTTACGCTTGTCGATGCATAATTGTAAGAATAATCTAAGAATTATACCAAATATGAGAAAATCGAAGACTCACTTCACGCTGTAAAATTGTCTACTATCTAGCATAAAACTCTTTAAAGAATATTTTCTCTTTTTAGCAATTGCTGACACCAACCATAGAAGAATTTCCCGCTAAATGGCACTTTATTACTAAAATTTAGGAAACACGGAAACACGCAATAATTATCAACAAATTGGGATTTTCCACGCTTGTCAAAGTGATCAACCATTCTCCTTTTTTTTTAATCCGGCCGTCAGAACTTTATCTGGTTTAAATTTTTCTAATAGACATTCGTGCGATTTTTCCAGCTGTATGTGAGTTTTAGAATCTGCAACACGTACCTACACGTAATTAAAGGAGGTTGCCTTACTTGTGTAGTGACTCAACGAGTGCACTATTTTCAAAAATTTGACAATTGATTTTAGGACATAAGCCGAGAAATGTTTTTTCAATGTCACGCAGAAATCTAAGTAACTGTTGCACTAAGTATTGAGACGAACCAGCGCGATTAAAACACTTCCAACCTCCCGAATGAGTAAATTATCGTTTTCAAGATGGATCTATTACATTATAATAACTTGAAAAGAAACAAATATTTGCAACCTCAGAGGCAACTTAATTTCCACATGTATGTACCTTGATTATTTCAGGTATTTGCAATATGTGTACGTGGTTTCGAACTTTATATAGGTAGCTAAAACAAATTTTATATATAGGTATTTGAGAAAAAAAAAATTTTTATATATAAGTAGCTAAATGTTTTGTATGTAGGTTATTTAATAAGCAAAATTATTTCTTTATAGATAAATAGCTAGAGCAAAGTTTATATATATGTTATTTGAGCGAAACGGAAATTTTTATATATAAGTAGCTAAACGTTTTATATATATGTATATCTTATTAAAAAAATTATTTCTTTATATATAAGTAGCTCACGTTTTATTTATAGGTTATTTGAGCAAAAAGAAATTTTTATATATAAGTAGCTAAATATTTTTATGTAGGTTATTTAATAAAAAAAATTATTTCTTTATATATAAGTAGCTAAATATTTTTATGTATGTTATGTAATACGATATCGCTGTGTAGTTCGCCTGTTGACGCGGCTTCTCTGCTGTTGACGGAGGCTGCGAGGGGGTCCCTTTTAAGAGATCGAAACACCCCACACTTGGCGCCAATGTAACAAGACTTTTGTCTACAACAGCAATGTTGAACTATTTTTCATCTGCCTCGTGGTCCGTTACTTGAACCTTGGACAGTTAAATGCGTTGCCTGGCCGAGCGGGTACCTTGCCAGCAATTTTCGATCCAAGTCGCGGATATAAGCCCTAGTGGCCTGAGCCCAAAAAGCACAAAACGAATTACCTGGTGTTCCTTGCCTCTGGGCCGCTAAGATGGGACCCTGCACCGGGCCCCCAGTAGAAATAATTACTATTCCTCCGATATGGTAGATATTATCTGGAGAGACTCAGCACAACAATACAAGAACGTCTTCTCCAACTCCTTTATACTTCGTAGAAGGAGGCGCGCCTTTTCCCTTTGTTGTTCTGGCGCCCAAAGAAAATCGCGCAAGACTCCGACTTTTCTTCCAGAGCTCTGAAATTTACTCGACTAATAATGTCTGGTCGGGGAAGATAAAATGGGTCCTCAAATAAATAAAGAAAAACTGGCAACTTTCCTCTGCTCAATACAATTTTTCTTTTAATAAAAACTCGTTTCTTACAACGTTGACAAAAACTGCTTTTCTCTTCTAGCACTTAGACGGAACAGGAACAATCTAGAGCTAAAATGTACAACAATTCATCAATTTTTCTGGCGCCTACGTGCCCTACTTTACTTCATTTTACACTCTTATCTTATGTGGCGACATCTATTTTTAAGTTTATATCCACTACATTATTGTCTATTGATTTTTATAGCTAATGTGACTTTCCTACCTACCTTCAGTTCAGTCATCTGTTACAATTGATTTTATTTATTTTTTGCATCTTCAATAAAAATTTCGAAACCACTTTTTATACACATTTTCAACATTACTCTTCATTACATTTCTGTCTAATACAACTTTCATTGTTTATTTCATGTACCTTTATTTCTGAGGTTAGAAATACCCGATCGTTTTCTATTTTACGCTTATCTCATTTTCACTTATTCATCTTCCGTTTTTTTTTTTTTTTGGGGTTGGAAATGTTGGTTTATTTTCGCCGGGTAAGTGTCCATTTATTTATTGGGTTTTTATTTTCAATGTTTGTTAGATTTTTTTTGTTTTTATTTTGTTTTGAAAGTCAGCTTATTTCTTGGTTTTCTTTTTATTTTTCCTTGAATTTCCTATATTTGGCAGATTGGTTTATTGAAGGTATATGGGAGACCAGGCATTCCCTTTGAAATGTTGACACATTGCAAATAATTGCCTGTGACGTAGCTCTGTGCCTGGGTTTTGTTTATCTATAATTGGGATAAAACAAAAATATGGATTACGATACATACGGACACGCAAACAAAGCCATAAGGAAAGAATGGAATGATGTGAAACAATTTGCTCTCCAACAAATCGAAGGTAACGGCTTATTGATGTCGGTTTGCCGGGAAATAACATTGCTGCGACAACTGAAACATTGAAATGCTATTAACCTCATTCGAGTTTTCTTATTCCACATGGATGGAAAATTATTCCTTCTTTTCGGCTATGCAGAACAAGATCGGTGGCACGTTATCACATTCCTTAGAGTAGCAAAAGCTGCTAAGCAAACAGTTGTACCAAAAGGAACGGTAGAAAGTCTCTTGTATCAAATTTTAGATGGAATTCGTTATTTGTACACAAATTGGGTTGTGCAACGTGATTTGAAAACGGCAAATATTCTTGTTATAGCGATGGTATTTGCACTTTTTAATGGAAATTGTCCTTTAGCGAAATCTATGGAAAGGCATAACATTAACCCAGACAGTAAGGCATTCCATTTAATACAGCAGTTACTTTTAATGGCTCCAAATAAACGAATTACATCTGAACACGCAATGTACGATCCATATTTCACAGAAAAACTATTTATGCCTTCCGAAATCAAGAGGCAATAGAGGAACTACTTTCACAGAGATGATTTCGACGAAACAGGTAACTTGTTTTGTAACCATATCGAACTTTTCCACACAGCGATCAGAGAGGTCTCATCGGTGTGGTTATCTTTGATCGCCTACCACAGGAATTCGATGACAGATGTCACCCAATTGCACATATAACTACTTTTTAACAAAAGCAAGTGTGAATTATATGTTAGCAAGATTTGTCACTGCAATTTTCAAATTACGTGATTATTCCTCTTGTTTCCATGTAGCATTCGGATAATCCGAGTAAAACTTTAACCAGGAAATTGTTCCTCTTTATTAGACTGAAATTCATTTGAAAAAAAAAAATGTTTTTCCAATGAATTTACAAAATGCATTGAGATGCATAAAAATATCGAACTTTTCGACCCAGCGAACAGAGATGTTTTATCACTGCTGTTATCTCTGATCCCCTACCACAGAAATTCTATGATAGAGGTCACCCAGTTGCCCAAATAAATACTTTATAACAAAAGCAAGTGTGAGTTATATGTTAGCAAAATTTCTCAATGAAATTTTCACATTAGTTGATTATTCCCCTTGTTGCTTTGTGGCACTAGGATAACCCAAGTAAAATTTTAACTTGGAAATTTTCGTCTTTATTAGACTGAAATTCATTGGAAAAAAAATGGTTTTCCCAACGAATTTACAAACTGTATTGAGATGCAGGTCGAAATTTTCGACCCAGCGGTCAGAGAGGTCTCATCAGTGTGGCCATCTCTGAACATTGCCTACCACAGAAATTCTATGATAGAGAACACCCAATTGCCCATATAAACACTTTTTAACAAAAGCAAGTGTGAATTATATGGTAGCAAGATTTCTCATTGTAATTTTCAAAGTAGGTGCCGTATGGCACTCGGATAACCCAAGTAAATCTTTAAGCTGTAAATTATTCGTCCTTAAAAGACTCAAATTCATTGAAAAAACATATATTTTTCACAATGAGCTAACAAAATGCAATGACATGCAGAAAAAGTGTCGAAACTTTCGACCCAGCGATCAGAGAGGTCTCATCGGTGTGGTTATCTCTGATCGTGAAGCAAAGAAGTTCGATGACAAAGGTCACCCAAATGCCCATATAAACACTTTTTAACAAAAGCAAGTATGAATTATATGGTAGCAAGATTTCTCAATTCAATTTTCAAATTATGTGATTATTCCCCATGTTACCGTACGGCACTCAGATCACCCAGGTATAACTTTAATCTGGAAATTTTTCGTCTTTATTAGGCTAAAATTGATTGGAAAAAAATAACGTTTTTCCCAATAAACTTTCAATATGCATTGAGATGCAGAAAACGTATCGAAATTTTCGGCCCAGCCATCAGATAGTTCTCTTCGGTGTGGTTATATCTGATCACCGACCACAGAAATTCTATGATGGAGGTCACCCAATTGCCCATATAAATACTTTTTAACAAAAGCAAGTGTGAATTATATGTTAGCAAGATTTCTCAATGCAATTTTCAAATTAGGTGACTATTCCCCATGTTGCCGCATGGAACTCGGATAACCAAGGTAAAACTTTAAGCTGGAAAGTCTTCGCCTTTATAATGCTGAAACTAATTGAAAAAAAATGTTCTTCCCAATGAATTTACAAAATGCATTGAGATGCAGAAAAAATAGCGAAATTTTGGAACCAGCGATCAGATATTTCTTATCGGTGAGTTTATCTCTGGTCCCATACTGCAGCAATTCGATGATAGGGGTCACCAAAATTGGCCATATAAAAAGTTTTTTATAAAAGCAAGTGTGAATTATATGTTAGCAAACTTTCTCAATGCAATTTTTAAATTAGGTGAATATTTCTCTCGTTGCCATGTCGCACTCGGATAACACAAGTAAAACTTTAATTTGGAAATTTTCGTCTTTATTAGACTGAAACTCATTGAAAAAAAAACGTTTTTCCCAATGAATTAACAAAATGCATTTATATGCAGAAAAGTTATCAAAGTTTTCTACCCAGCGATCAGAGAGGTCTTATCATTGTGGTCATCTGTGAACGCCTACCACAGAAATTCTATGATAGAAGTCATCCAATTTCCCATTTAATTACTTTTTAAGAAAAGCAAGTATGTATTCAATGGTAGCAATATTTCTCATTGTCATTTCCAAATTAGGTGCCGTATGGCACTCGGATAACCCAAGTAAAATCTTAAGCTGTAAATCTTTCGTCTGAAATTCATTGAAAAAACAATGTGTGTTTCCCAATGAGTTTACAAAATGCAATGATATGCGGAAATGATATCAAAACTTTCGACCCAGCGATCTGTGGGGTGTCATCGGTGTGGTTATCTCTGATCGCCTACCACAGAAGTTCGAATGTAGGGGTCACCCAATTGCCCATATAAATACTTTATAACAAAAGGAAGTGTGAATTATATGGTAGCAAGTTTTCTCAATGCAATTTTCAAATTAGGTAATTATTCCTCTTGTTGCCGGGTGGCACTCGGATAACCCAAGTAAAACTTTAACTTGGAATTCTTTCGTCTTTATTAGCGTGAAATTCATTGGAAAAAAATAATGTTCTTGACAATGAATTTAAGAACTGCATTGAGATGCAGAAAAAGAATCGAAATTTTCGACCCAGCGATCAGAGAGGTCTCATCAGTGTGGTCTTCTATGATCGCCTACAACAAAAATTAGATAGTAGAGGTCACCCAATTGCTCATATAAACACTTTTTAACAAAAGCAAGTGTGAATTATATGGTAGCAAGTTTTCTCAATGCAATTTTCAGATTAGGTAATTATTCCCCATGTTGCCGTATGGCACTCGGATAACCTAGATCAGAGCGGTGTTATCAGTGTGGTCATCTGTGAACGCCTACCACAGAAATTCCATGATAGAGGTCACCGAATTGTGCATATAAATACTTCTTAACAAAAGCAAGTGTGGAATATACGGTAGCAAGATTTCTCATTGTCATTTCCAAATTAGGTGCCATATGGCACTCGGATAACCCAAGTAAAAGTTTAAGCTGGAAATTTTTCGTCTTTATAAGACTGAAATTGATTAAAAAAGAAAGGATTTTTTCCCCAATGTATTCACAAAATGTACAGAGATGCAGAAAAAATATCGAAAGTTTCGACGCAGCGAACAGATATTTCTTATCGGTGTGGTTATCCCTGATCGCATACCACAGAAATTCGATGATAAAGGTCACCAATTGGCCATATAAATATTTTTAACAAAAGCAAGTGTGAATTATATGTTAGCAAACTTTTTCGAAGCAATTTTCAAATTATGTGATTATTCCTCTTGTTGCCATATGGCACAAGGAGAACCCAAGTAAAACTTGAACTTGGAAATTTCTCGTCTTTATTAGACCAAAATTCATTGGGAAAAAAACGTTTTTCGCATTGAATTAACAAAATGCATTGAGATGCAGAAAAGTTATCAAAGTTTTCTACGCAGCGATCAGAGAGGTCTTACCCGTGTGGTCATCTGTGATCGCCTACCACAGAAATTCTATGATAGAGGTATCCCAATTGCCCATATAAATACTTTATAACAAAACGAAGTGTGCATTATATGGTAGCAAGTTTTCTCAATGCAATTTTCAAATTAGGTAATTATTCCTCTTGTTGCCGGGTGGCACTCGGATAACCCAAGTAAAACTTTAACTTGGAAATTTCTCGTCTTTATTAGCGTGAAATTCATTGGAAAAAAATAATTTTCTTGACAATGAATTTGCAAACTGCATTGAGATGCAGAAAAAGAATCGAAATTTTCGACCCAGCGATCAGAGAGGTTCATCAGTGTGGTCTTCTATGATCGCCTGTCACAGAAATTCTATGATAGAGGTCACCCAATTGCTCATATAAATACTTTTTAACAAAAGCAAGTGTGAATTATATGGTAGCAAGTTTTCTCAATACAATTTTCAAATTAGGTGATTATTCCCCATATTGGCGTATGGCACTCGGATAACCTAGGTAAAACATTAAGCTGGAAATTTTTCGTCTTTATAAGACTAAAACTGATTAAAAAAAAAGGGATTTTTTTCCCCAATGTTTTTACAAAATGAATTGAGATGCAGAAAAAATATCGATCTTTTCGACCCTGCGATCAAATATTTCTTATCGATGTGGTTATCTCTGATCGCATACCACAGAAATTCGATGATAGAGGTCACCAAATTGGCCATATAAAAAGTTTTTAACAAAAGCAAGTGTGAATTATACGTTAGCAAGCTTTCTCAATGCAATTTTCAAATTACGTGATTATTCTTCTCGTTGCCATGTGGCACTCGGATAACCCAATTAAAACTTTAACTTGGAAATTTTTCGTCTTTATTAGACTTAAATACATTGGAAAAAAAATGTTTTTCCCAATGATTTAACAAAATGTATTGAGATGCAGGGAAGGTATAAAAGTTTTCTACCCTGCGATCAGAGCGGTGTTATCAGTGTGGTCATCTGTGAACGCCTACCACAGAAATTCCATGATAGAGGTCACCGAATTGTGCATATAAATACTTCTTAACAAAAGCAAGTGTGGAATATATGGTAGCAAGATTTCTCATTGTCATTTCCAAATTAGGTGCCGTAATGGCACTCGGATAACCCAAGTAAAACTTTAAGCTGTAAATTTTTCTTCTTTAAAAGACTGAAATTCATTGAAAAACTATGCGTTTTTCCCAATGAGTTTACAAAATGCAATGAGATGCAGAAAAAATATCAAAACTTTTGACCTAGCGATCTGTGGGGTTTCATCGGTGTGGTTATCTCTGATCGCCTACCACAGAAGTTCGAAAGTAGAGGTCACCCAATTGCCCATATAAATACTTTATAACAAAAGGAATTATATGGTAGCAAGTTTTCTCAATGCAATTTTCAAATTAGGTGATTATTCCCCATGATGCCGTATGGCAATCGGATAGCCTAGGTGAAACTTTAAGCTGGAAATTTTCCGTCTTTATAAGACTGAAATGGATTGAAAAAAAAACTTTTTTTTTTCCCAATGTATTCACAAAATGCAATGAGATGCAGAAAAAGTATCGAAACTGTCGAACCAGCGATCAGAGAGGTCTCTGATCGCATACCACAGAAATTCGATACTAGAAGTCACCAAATTGGCCAAATAAAAGGTTTGTCACAAAAGCAAGTGTGAATTATATGTTAGCAAGCTTTCTCAATGCAATTTTCAGTGTGGTCATCTGTGATTGCCTACCACAGCAATTCTATTATAGAGGTCACCTAATTGCCCATATAAGTACTTTTTAACAAAAGCAAGTGTGAATTTTATGGTAGCAAGATTTCCCATTGTCATTTCCAAATTAGGTGCCGTATGGCACTCGGATAACCCAAGTAAAACTTTAAGCTGTAAATTTTTCGTCTTTAAAAGACTGAAAATCATGGAAAAAACATTGTGTTTTTTCCAAATGAGTTTACAAAATGCAATGAGATGCAGAAAAAATATCAAAACTTTCGACACAGTGATCTGTTGGCTGTCATCGGTGTGGTTATCTCTGATCGCCTACCACAGAAATCCCATGCTAGAGGTCACCCAATTTCCCATATAAATACTTTTTAACAAAATCAAGTGTGAATTATATGTTAGCAAGCTTTTTCAATACAATTTTCAAATTATGTGATTATTCCTCTTGTTGCCATATGGCACTCGGATAACCAAAGTAAAATTTTAACTGGGAAAATTTTCGTTTTTATTAGACTAAAATTCATTGGAAAAAAATTTTTTTTTCAATGAATTAACAAAATGCATTGAGATGCAGAAAAGTTATCAAAGTTTTCTACCCAGCGATCAGAGAGGTCTTACCCGTGTGGTCCTGTGATCGCCTACCACAGAAATTCTATGATATTGGTATCCCAATTGCCCATATAAATACTTTATAACAAAAGGAAATGTGAATTATATGGTAGCAAGTTTTCTCAATGTAATTTTCAAATTATGTAATTATTCCTCTTGTTGCCGGGTGGCACTCGGATAACCCAAGTAAAACCTTAACTTGGAAATCTTTCGTCTCTATTAGCGTGAAATTCATTGGAAAAAAATAATGTTCTTGACAATGAATTTACAAACTGCATTGAGATGCAGAAAAAGAATCGAAATTTTCGACCCAGCTATCAGAGAGGTCTCATCAGTGTGGTCTTTTATGATCGCTTACCACAGAAATTCTATGATAGAGGTCACCCAATTGCCCATATAAATACTTTTTAACAAAAGCAAGTGTGAATTATATGGTAGCAAGTTTTCTCAATGCAATTTTCAAATTAGGTGATTAATCCCCATGTTGCCGTATAGCACTCGGATAACCTAGGTAAAGCTTTAAGCTGGAAATTGTTCGTCTTTATAAGACTGAAATTGATTAAAAAAAAGGATTTTTTTCCCCAATGTATTCACAAAATTCACTGAGATGCAGAAAAATATCGAAATTTTCGACACAGCGATCAGATATTTCTTATTGGTGTGGTTATCCCTGATCGCATACCACAGAAATTCGATGATAAAGGTCACCAATTGGCCATATAAAAAGTTTTTATCAAAAGCAAGTGTGAATTATATGGTAGCTCTCATTGTTATTTCCAAATTAGGTGCCGTATGGCACTCGGATAACCCAAGTAAAGCTTTAAGCTGTAAATTTTTCGTCTTTAAAAGACTGAAAATCATGGAAAAAACATTGTGTTTTCTCCAAATGAGTTTACAAAATGCAATGAGATGCAAAAAAAATATCAATACTTTCGACACAGCGATCTGTTGGGTGTCATCGGTGTGGTTATCTCTGATCGCCTACCACAGAAATTCGATGCTAGAGGTCACCCAATTGCCCATATAAATAATTTTTAAAAAAATCAAGTGTGAATTATATGTTAGCAAGCTTTCTCAATGAAATTTTCAAATTAGGTGATTATTCCCCATGTTGCCGCGTGGCACTCGGATATCCCAAGTAAAACCATAACTTGGAAATTATTCGTCCTTATTCGACTGAAATTCATTGGAAAAAAATAACGTTTTTCCCAATGAATTTACAAACTGCATAGAGATGCAGAAAAAGAATCGAAATTTTCGACCCACCGATCAGAGAGGTCTCATCAGTGTGGTCTTTTATGATCGCTTACCACAGAAATTCTATGATAGAGGTCACCCAATTGCCCATATAAATACTTTTTAACAAAAGCAAGTGTGAATTATATGGTAGCAAGTTTTCTCAATGCAATTTTCAAATTAGGTGATTAATCCCCATGTTGCCGTATGGCACTCGGATAACCTAGGTAAAGCTTTAAGCTGGAAATTTTTCGTCTTTATAAGACTGAAATTGATTAAAACAAAAGGATTTTTTTCCCCAATGTATTCACAAATTTCACTGAGATGCAGAAATATATCGAAATTTTCGACACAGCGATCAGATATTTCTTATTGGTGTGGTTATCCCAGATCGCATACCACAGAAATTCGATGATAAAGGTCACCAATTTGCCGTATAAAAAGTTTTTATCAAAACCAAGTGTGAATTATATGGTAGCTCTCATTGTCATTTCCAAATTAGGTGCCGTATGGCACTCGGATAACCCAAGTAAAACTTTAAGCTGTAAGTTTTTCGTCTTTAAAAGACTGAAAATCATGGAAAAAAATGTTTTTTCCAAATGAGTTTACAAAATGCAATGAAATGCAGAAAAAATATCAAAACTTTCGACACAGCGATCATTTGGGTGTCATCGGTGTGGTTATCTCTGATCGCCTACCACAGAAGTTCGATGGTAAAGGTCACCCAATTGCCAATATAAAAACTTTTTAACAAAAGCATGTGTGAATTATATGGTAGCAAGATCTCTCAATGCAATTTTCAAATTAGGTGATTATTCCCCATGTTGCCGTATGGCAATCGGAAAACCTAGGTAAAACTTTAAGCTGGACATTTTTCGTATTTATAAGACTGAAATTGATTAAAAAAAAAGGTTTTTTACCCCAATGTATTCACAAAATGCAATGAGATTCAGAAAAAGTATCGAAACTTTCGAACCAGCGATCAGAGAGGTCTCATCGGTGTGGTTATCTCTGATCGTATACCACAGAAATTCGATGATAGAGCTCACCAAATTGCCCATCTAAATACTTTTTAACAAAAGCAAGTGTGAATTATATGTTAGCAATATTTTTCAATGCAATTTTCAAATTTCGTGATTATTCCCCATGTTGCCGCGTGGCACTCGGATAACCCAAGTAAAACTTTAACTTGGAAATTTTTCGTCTTTATTCGACTGAAATTCATTGGAAAAAAATAACGTTTTTCCCAATGAACTTACAAACAGCATTGAGATGCAGAAAAAGAATCGAAATTTTCGACCCATCGATCAAAAGCAAACAAAAGCAAGTGTGAATTATATGGTAGCAAATTTTCTCAATGCAATTTTGAAATTAGGTGATTATTCCCCATGTTGCCGTATGGCACTCGGATAATCTAGGTAAAACTTTAAGCTGGACATTTTTCGTCTTTGTAGGACTGAAATTGATTAAAAAAAAAGGATTTTTTTCCCAATGTATTCACATAATGCATTGAGATGCAGAAAACGTATCGAAATTTTCGACCCAGCGATCAGACATTTCTTATCGGTGTGGTTATCCCTGATCGTATACCACAGAAATTCGATGATAAAGGTCACCAATTGGCCATATAAAAAGTTTTTAACAAAAGCAAGTGTGAATTGTATGTTAGCAAGCTTTTTCGATGCAATTTTCAAATTAGGTGATTATTCTTCTTGTTGCCATATGGCACACGGATAGCCCAAGTAAAACTTTAATTTGGATATTTCTCGTCTTTGTTAGACTGAAATTCATTGGAAAAATAAGTTTTATAGCAACTTTGTGCTGCAGTTAATTAATTGTACCCGGGCGAGAGCAAATCGTAGGCCCGTTAAGACGACGACTTGAATTTCCGATGCCCTCTAGTATTTGCGCAAAAAAAAATCTCAAAAATGAACTATTGCTTCTATTTCCTTTGTGTTGACCGTGGAATTCTTGTGCCTTTCTCTCTTGAACAACACTTTAGTTTATGCATGCACTTTTTTTTATGTTTTATTCAATGATATACGTATAAAGGAGAGTTGCTTAACTATACGCTCGTCTGCACTACTTACGTGGGCGTCTTTATACTGCACTAACCAAATTCAATTATATTATTTGTTTCTGCACACTTATAACTAAAAAACATGCATATATATACATAAATAGAATTTAAATGAATAAATAGATATTAGGCTAAGACTTATCTCTATATTCTTAAGCAGGTCCTGGGATCCGATTGGATATTTCTGGATTGGTTTCCACGTGGATTTTTTTTTCTTAGGTTATCAATTCTTGTTTCTTTTTAATTTTTCCGTTTACTGCTTTCCTTTTTCTTTTCCTGCCTTCTTTTATACTCGTGCTTAAAAAGGCTAAATTGTATATATACATTGTTATAAATTAATGAGTAATTTGAACAGGTGCGGAAGTTACGGCTAGGCACAATCGCATGATTCCCATTGTACAAATATCCATATTATATATGTAGATTCTTCTTATTCTTTTTACATCACTTTTTACACATAAGCTAACGTAATTAATTTTTATTTAATCTTTACTAATGTAGCTCAATTTATGCGTAGCTTTTGTTTTTGTTTAATTTTACACAGTATTCGTCTTTCTTTTCTAAAGCACTTTTCAAGAAGAACTACAAGAATTCCTGCGAACTCACAGCCACTCATACTCCGAATTTTAGGTCTAGGCGCTAATGTAATACAGTCATGAGAATTCGAATTTTCCTTGTTATCATATGTGCACTAACTAAGGATCGGGTGTGAAATTGGGAATGCGGATTCGGCTAATCGCCGGGCATATAATTTTTCACGCTAAAATACCCTCTCCCCCGGATAAGAAAAACTGTGCTTTTACAAGCAAAGGACAATTTTTCTTAGACTACAAAGGGATTCGCGATCACTACGATTACCGCCCCTACAAATACAAATACATACTTAGTTATTACCTATATATTACTTATCGTTTAAGATCCTTTATGTGCCAACGCCCAATATCATTACCCTTTTCATCTTTCAGTCTATAGCACAAATTCGATATCCTTTCGGTAACTACACATTTATTGTACTTTGGAGCCAGTTTTGCCGAGAAACCTTTCGACTTGTCGGACACCGGATACGTTTTTTAAAATACTGTATCACCTATTTGAAATACTACCCCTTCATCTCGTCTTTTGTCGTAGTGTATCTTGTTAAACCTGTGTTTATTTATAATCCTATCCAGGTTCTTATCTCGATCTAGTCTAAACTTTTGGAGAAAGCTGTCTCGTGATTTTAAGGGGTCGCAGTTTGGTTCATGAGCTTATATTCATCTCCACTATATATGAATTCCCTACCAAAATTTTGATAAAATGGGGTATGGCCTGTGGTATCGTTGACTGCTGTATTCAGTGCGACGTTAATTTTGTTTAGTTCTTTATCCCAGTTTTTATGATTTGTACCTACATATGACCTCAGCATGTTCCCAATCGTTCGATTATAACGTTCAATGAAATTATTCTGCGGGTGGTAGTTACAATTATACCATATATTTGGGACGTTATATTTTTCGAGAAGGTTCTTAAATTCTTTTGATCGGAATTGTGGACCGTTGTCGGTAACAACCGTTTGTGGTATTCCAAATTGTAGGAAAACTTTATCTTCTACATTTTTTATTATATTAGGTGCTGTCGTGGATCGTAATGGGAATATGCAGGAAAATTTGGTGAAGAAGTCAACCACTATTAATAATGCAATATGTCCCTTGGATGACCGCGGAAGGGGTCCTAACAAATCCATGGAAATCATTTGCCAGGGTTGGTCGAATTTTTTGGATTCGCCCATTTTACCACTTTTCTTTTCATTACTTGCTTTGCTTTTCTTGCATGTCTCGCATGCGTTCACGTATTTTTTAACATCTAATGGTACCCCTGGCCAATAATATCGGCTAAGAACTTTGGATTTGGTCTTTGCTATGCCAAAATGTCCTGACATAGGATTGTCGTGACAATCTTGTAGCACAGATTTTCTAGCAGATTCCGGTATCACCAGCTTCCATAGCTGTTGACCGTATCTAACGTCGCTGTCTTTAAATTTGAGGTATAACTTTTCTCCGTCAACCTTCCAGTTATGAAATCGATTGGGACTTAATGAAACTTTTGCTATCATTTTCAGATACCATGTGTCTTCGGCTTGCACATCGAACTTTATGAGATTTATATCAGGAATTCTAGAAATACAGTCCGCAACGACATTATGCTTCCCTTTCTTATGAATAACTGAAAAGTCAAATTGTTGTAGTCTCATGATCCATCTAGCGGTCCTGCCTGAAGGGTTCTGTTGTTTGAACAACAAAACTAAAGAGTGGTGATCCGTATACACCTTAAAATGACTACCCTCTATATAAGGCCTAAATTTTTCTACTGCAAATAACACAGCGAGACATTCTTTTTCGGTGGTGGAATAGTTGGCTTCCGCTCCTCGTAGTTTTCTACTCGCGATGGCTACCGGGTGTTCATCTTCACCATCTCCCTGTTGCGGTAAAAGAAATAGGCGATAGCTTCACGGAAAAATCTGAAAAGAAAAAAAACACAACCACAAAGAATCATCAACAACAACTTAATTAGTTTAGTAAATACTTATCTGATTTAGAATTTGTTCTTTTTTTGCAATTTTTGCATTGTAGTCCAGCCATTTGTTTTTTCTCTGCAATTACCTAGAATTAATATTTTGTTTAATTAAGCAAGTAGCATAGAGTTTCTGTTCTTTTGTTTGTAATGTAAACACGTAGACAAAGATCACTTAGAACTTAGCACAATACCGGACGCACATGATTTGATTCTCACGAAACACTTAACATCAAACAACATATATCACAAATCCAACTACCAACAAAAAATGAAAACAAATATACTCACCTATGTCTTGAGATTCAGCAAAGATTTTTCACCGTCGCTTGATCACTTGTTAATAGTGCTATCTCGTCTGATTGACATTGACAGGCAATACTTTTGTTATTTCGAATGTCGATAAGGTTCGAAAATGCAACTTATGCAACCCTGGAAATGATAGAGTTTCGTTAAATTAGAAATGAAAGGGACAGGAAAACTTGAAATGGCATATATATTGAATTCTAGAATTCTAGAATAATCATGTTTTTTTTCCGTTAAAAATAACGAAACTGCAATTATGAAAAAAAAGGGAAAGATTCCTAACAGTAGTATACTAGAAATCGAAGTCGCGACGGTCAGAAATCTTCGCTGAAAGTCTATATAAAAAAAAAGAAACAAAAAAAAGGAAGTCTCAATTTGAGTACGTCGGAATCTTAATTATTCATTATTCTTTGAACATATGTACCTATATTCGAAAGGTGTGAAACGGGCGATAAAATCGTGTGCGTCTCGATTGGATTTTTTTGAACATTATAATTAATTTGAAATCTCGAAGTTTTATTGTATAGTGCGCATGAAATAAAAATCGAATAAAAACAGAGTAGATTGTAAAATCAAAGTTCTTGGTTTTCTTTATTATTGGAAAATAAATTAAGTGGTGATTTGAAGTAGCATGAACCAAGTGTTTTTATTTTAATTTTGAAACGATCGCTTTGTGGATCAGTTTGGTGTAGTGGAAGGCACTTTGTCTGGAGACGCATGGAAGTGCGGTTCGATTCGTGGCAACGACGATTGTACCTCCATTTTTTGTTTTGAAACCACACCACCTCCTTTTTTACACATGTGTAATTTAATGAATTTATTGAATTGAGGAATTATCCTTTGAATACATTGATAAACCTTTGAAACCCTTAAACATATGGTCCTTCGAGCCGGATATCATAGTAGTATTAGTGCTAGAAAACGGTGCAATCGTGCTTGGCTGGAAAATTCCAGAAACTATATTAGAAACTTCTCAGTGCAATTTGAAGTGAACTTTGGAACTTGGACATTAGGTGACTGTTAAAGTGAACTTTATTGACTACAAATAGAAATCGGCCGAATTAACAAAGCTGTAATGTAAATTGCCTACAGCAAAATCGTGAAACTTCTTATACGAAGAATTTCTGGAAATATCTGGTGAGTCCGTTTCATTTTATTTACTGCATGCTACATATATTTATATATACATACACATAAGCTTTAGAAATGGAGAAATTATTAAAATTGCTAAATAATACGAAAACAAAAATCGAGAATTTCATCAGAAATTATAAAAGTGATGCGAAAGAAAACAAAACTCGCGCGTACTACGAAACTAGAATTAACAGATTTGAGAAGTACTGGGAGGAATTTAAAGAGCGCAATGAAAAAATCGTTGTATCAGCCACTGATGAAGTACAAACTATAGAAAAATATTTCGTCGATGATATATATTCAAGCGTGGAAGATTTTCATATTGAATCTTTAGCTCTGTTACTCTCCGATTTCCACCAAGATTTTCCGCCAGTAACTCCGGGAGCAATTAATAATGAATACACCTTAAATACGACAATAAAACAAGATGACGTAAAGCTTCCAAAGATATCGTTGCCTACATTTTCCGGAGATTATCTGGAATGGAGTACTTTCTATGACTTATTCAAAGCACTCGTTCATGAGAATGAGCGTCTTTCACCAGTGCAAAAATTTCAATATTTGAAGGCACATCTCGCTGGAGAAGCTAGAAGTCTTATCAGCAACACTACAATTACGAGCGCAAATTATAGACCAGCATGGAAAACTTTGATTGGGAGGTATGACAATAAGCGAATTTTAGTGAAAGCTCAATTGGACGTTTTATTTAACCAACCAAGTGTAAATCAAGAATCCGCAAAGGGCGTAAAGGGTCTTCTTGATAAAACCTCTGAATGCATTGCTGCACTTCAAAATCTGAACATTAATGTAGAGAATTGGGATCCTGCTTTGATTTATTTTATCACACAAAGATTACCGTATGAGACTCTTGAATTATGGGAACAGTCATTGAGCTCCGAAAAAGATCTCCCAAAATGGGATGAATTGAAACAATTCTTGGAATCACGGTTTCGTACCCTGGAAGTGATGAACGTAAAGAGAAAACCTGCGGCCAGAGAAATTAAGCCTACGCCTCAAAATGAGAAACCATGGAGAAGGGCTCAGACCTTCCACATAGCTACTAGTTCACCTTGTTTTCTATGTCGGGAGCTTCACGCAATTCGTCAATGCCCGAAATATTTGAGTTTTAATCATCAATCTAGACTGCAAGCAGTAAAATCCAAAGGTCTTTGTTTAAATTGCCTCGGTACAGGACACCTTGTTGCAAACTGTCCAAGTAAACTTAAATGCCTGATATGTAAGAAATTACACCACACGACGTTACACAAAGATCAAGCCATGTCAGAAAATTTAAGAACTGAACATGTTGTCCAACCCGAAACAGCTAGACAAACATTTGTTGTCACCAATAATGACGACACTCCAGTAGAAACCCAATCCTTTGTCGTAAGTCAATCTTCGAGACCTCAACAGATTCTTTTAGCTACCGCTTTGGTTAGAATTGTTGCCCCAAACGGATTGGAACAAATTTGCAGAGCTCTAATCGACCCTGGTTCTCAGGCATCCTTTGTTACAGAACATGTTGCTCAAGCTCTTCGATTGCCTAAGGAATTTATAGATGCACATGTAACCGGATTAGGAAACGCTTCTACTGAAAAGATCAAGGCGAGTACAAAATTGATAGTTCAAGCCAAAAATTATAGAAATCAACCTACCATTACTGTTAAAGCCTTTGTAATCAAAAGGATCACAAACGTGTTACCAGGACATCAGATTAAAAGGTCTTCGTGGCATCATCTTGATGGCCTTGAACTGGCTGACCCTACTTTCCACCAACCAGGAGTCATTGATATACTCTTAGGAGCCGATGTGTATCCTTCTCTCATATGCGATGGAATACGAAAGGGAGAAGTTGGTACCCCAGTTGGACAGCGCACGATATTCGGCTGGATACTATCCGGTGAATCATGTCCCCAATCTTTTCAACCTAGGGAAATAAAAATGTTTCATATTAATGTTAATCCATATGAAGACCTGAGAATGTTTTGGGAGTTAGAAGAAATACCTACTAAGCCAATTTTAACTCCCGAAGAAAGTCAATGTGAACAGCATTATAGCAACAGTTACATCAGATGTTCCAGTGGAAGATACCAGGTCAGTCTACCATTTGTCGACGATGAAACAGTGCTGCGAGCATCCAGGAATATTGCAATTGCTCGACTGCGCCAGATGGAAAAGCGTTTCATCCAAGATCCTCACCTGAAGATGGAATATATTAAATGTATGGAAGAATATTTAGAACTGGGACATATGGAGCCCACGAATACTACAGAAATTGATTTTATAAGACATAAGGAGAGTAAAAGCTCGTCATACGCTTGCACGTATCTGCCACATCATGCCATCTTAAAGCCGAGTAGCACAACTACCAAAGTTCGCATAGTTTTTGATGCCTCCCGACGAACAACCAATGGAAAGTCCTTGAATGACATACTTTTAAAAGGACCGACTATTCAGGAAACGCTATTCGCAATTCTTCTACGGTGGCGACGATATAAAATAGCTTTCACGGCAGACGTACAAAAAATGTATAGACAGATTAATATCCACCCTAAAGACGCTGAGTACCAAAGAATAGTGTGGAGGGACTCACAGGACACACCTATAAGAGACTACAAGTTGACAACTGTGACATTTGGAGTTAAAAGTGCACCATATCTTGCGATTCGAACAAGGCAACAGTTAGCCCGAGATGAAACCCATAATTACCCGATCGGAGCGGCAGCAGTTCTGAACGACTTCTACGTAGACGATCTGATTTCTGGCGGGAACAGTGTTGAAGAAGCCACTCTGAAACAATTTCAAATTAGTTGTCTTCTAAGTACGGGAGGATTTGAGCTAAGAAAATGGGCATCCAACAATGAAACTATTCTTCAAACAATTCCGGAAGAGAACAGAGAGCTCGATCTCCCTCTATCAGTAGAATCCAGTGATGTCAAAGCTCTTGGAATGTTATGGAATCCCCGAAATGACACCCTTTCATATAAAGTAGAAATTGATTTCGAGAACAAAGTATGGACAAAGCGCAGTATCCTCTCCGAGATTGCAAAACTCTTCGACCCTATAGGTTGGCTCGCACTCATTACAATTACAGCTAAGATTTTGATCCAAACACTTTGGCTAGCAGGATTACAATGGGATGACGAGGTACCGGCGGAAGTTAAACATGAATGGAACCAATATCGAGAAAACCTCATACAAATCCAAAGGATACAGATTCCTCGATGGATTCGAACAGGAGAATTGTTGAAAGTCGATCTTCATGGATTTTGCGATGCACCGATCAAAGCATACGCTGCAGCGGTTTATGTGCGCACTGAGCATGCTGATGGACAAGTTGATGTATATTTGATATCGGCAAAAACTAAAGTCGCTCCTATTAAAACAGTATCCCTTCCGAGACTGGAGCTATGTGGTGCGAATCTTTTAGCTAAATTAATCATCGAAATCCAGCAAGTTCTTCAATTGGACATAAATGGCATCTACGCGTGGACAGACTCAACAATCGTACTTGCATGGTTAAAAAGACATCCATCGATTTGGGAGACCTTTATTGCAAATCGAGTATCAAATATTCACCAGCTATTGACAGAAAACTGTTGGGCTCATGTGCCAACTGAGTTTAATCCGGCAGATTGTGCAAGTAGGGGTATGGAGCCTGAGAAATTAAGGAATCACAGTCTATGGTGGTATGGTCCATCATGGCTCAAGAAATCTAAAGAAAACTAGCCAAAAGGTAAGGAAAGTATCGAGACGACGCAGGGATTGCGAAAAAATATTTTGAGTCTACACGTACACACCCCACAAGAATCCTGGAATTTACTAAAACGTTACTCTTCGCTCACCAGACTTTTAAGAATCACAGCGTACTGTCAACGTTGGATCAACAATACCCGTAGTCATCTTCATGAACGAAAGCTCAAATATTTAACAAGCGAAGAATTACAGAGTGCCTTAATATTTTGGATAAAGTTTGAGCAGACTAAATACTTCATCAACGAAAAAAAAGCATTGCAAGAAGATAGACAAATCCCAAGACAGAGTAAGCTTATTAAACTGAATCCCTTTGTGCATAACGATGGTCTAATTAGAGTGGGTGGTCGCCTGCAAAATTCATCACTCAATTTTTTCGAGAGACATCCCATTATACTACCTGAAAAAAGTCTCCTGACAAATCTAATAGTAGACAGTATGCATAAGAAAACTATTCATGGAGGTGTTCAACTCATGTTGTCCCTGATTCGGCGGAAATATTGGATATTGAATGGCAGAAATATCGTCCGTGCATACAATCATAAATGTATCCAATGCTTTCGACAGACAGCTCAAACTAGAATGCAGCTAATGGCAAATCTACCAAGTTTCCGAGTACAAAGAGCACGCCATTTTGCACACACTGGAATAGATTACTGTGGCCCATTTGACGTAAAAAGCTCTAAAGGCAGAGGAACTCGAGTTATAAGGGATACATAGCAGTCTTTATCTGTATGGTTACAAAAGCTATGCACTTGGAAATCGTGAGTGATTTATCCACCGCTGGGTTTCTGGCAGCATTCCGAAGATTTGTATCACGTCGTGGACTATGTACCGATCTATATAGCGACTGCGGGTCAAATTTTATTGGGGCAAATGGTGTTCTCACTCGCTACAAGTTAGAAATGTCACAACAAATAGAAAATGAAATCGCTCAAGCCATTGAAAACCAGGGAAGCAAATGGCATTTTATACCACCTTCATCACCACATTTCGGAGGATTATGGGAAAGCGGAGTTAAGTCTGTGAAAACTCACTTGAAAAGGATAATTGGAAATGCGATTCTCACATATGAGGAATTCAATACCTTGCTGACACAGATTGAAGCCAGCTTAAACTCTAGACCACTAACAGAGATGTCACAAGATCCAGAAGATATGTCAGCTCTAACACCAGGACACTTTTTAATTGGAGGAGCGTTACTCACACCACCAGAGCCCACACTTTTGGAGACTAACATCAATCGTCTTGACCGTTACCAATACGTCCAAAGACTATTTCAAACATTTTGGACACGGTGGAGTACTGAATACTTGCATCGTCTACAGCAACGGCCAAAGTGGTTGTCCAAGGAAATCAACCTCAGGAAGAATGAGCTGGTGTTAATTAAAGATGAGAGACTTCCCCCGTCACGTTGGCTAATGGGAAGGATCATTGAAACACATCCTGGGAAAGACAATTTAACACGAGTCGTAACAATCAAAACCCAAAATAACGTCCTTAAACGACCCATTACAAAAATTATTATTACTGCACCCAAACCAATATCAGAAGCATCACAGTGTATGCTAAAAGGTTTTTCGAATTCAGGAGTAGAAAGGACAGGTGCTGATATCAGAGCATTCTTTAATTCAAAAAAACTGTCATGTGTTGCTTCTGTCCAGCTTATAGGCCTGTTCTTATTACCTTTTGTAAGATCGTGTACAGGCGCTGCCACGATTGCGTAATTTTTAACGAAGCGCCTGTACCACGAACATAGTCCGAGGAAGCGTTTAAGCTCCTTATAAGTTTTTGGACTAGGAAAATTTAGAATTGCTTCCACTTTATCCGGGTCCGTACGCAACCCATTTTTATCAAGTAAAACCCCTAAGTATTGTAGTGATGGGCGACAGAATTTGCTTTTATCAACGTTGATGCTTAAATTGGCAGAACTGAGTTTGTTGTAAACATAATTTAGGGCATTGAGATGATCCTCAAATGTCTCTGAAGTTGTGATAATGTCATCTAGGTATATAAATATCCCTTTGTCGGCTGCGTGGAGGAAAATACCATCCATGAGCTTTTGCATCGTCTGGGCAGCATTATTTAACCCAAATGGTAGTATCTTAAACTGGAAAAAGCCATATCCGGGCACTACAAATGCTGTCTTCTCTTTAGAGTCTTCAGACAGAGGTATTTGCCAGAATGCGCTCTCTAGATCGATTGATGAAATATACCGAGTCTTTCCGAATCTATCTAGAATAGAAGACACAGAAGGCAGTGGATACGCACATTTCTTCGTGACGCTGTTATGCTTTCTGCTATCCAGGCAAAGGCGATCTTTTCGATTTTTCTTTTTCACAAGCACAATCGGTGAACACCATGGACTTGTCGAAGGTTCGACTACATTTAAGGATATCATTCGATCAAGCTCAGCCTACATCCTGTTCTGTATGACTGGAGAGACCGGATAATACCTTTGTTTAATCGGCTCAGCAATACCTGTGTCTATTTTATGTACCAACAAAGGCGTGCGCCCTAAGCCCCTTCTTGATAATTCTGAGAACTTTTCAACTATATGATTTAGATTGTTATTTTGTTCTTCACTAAGGCAAGACTTGTCAAACAATAAAGGTTTTGTACTTGAATCAGTATCTAATATATTACAAGGCCATATCTCAGCATTCAGATCTAGTTTGCCACCAAAATATCGCCAAAAATCTACACGTAAAATAATTTCATGTGGGATGGTAGGTATTGCATGGAATCTTATTATTTTTATTACATTATTAACTTGAACAGGAACGTCGAAAGTTCCTAATGAAAAATGTAATGCTCTATCTGCAGTAGAGAACTTATTAGTCCTTCTCTTGTCGAGTCTTAAGCCAAGATCTTTTAAGAGTTTGATGCCCTTGTGGCCTGCTATGGAATATACTGATCCCGTATCTATGAGACATGATATATTGACTCCAAGTATCTTTATGTTTATAAAAGGTCTACTATCCCTAGGTTCACTGTAAATTGTTAATTGCTGGTTTGAAATGTTGGATCTTGAAAATCTTCTGGACCGTTTATTTGTTCTATCGGAACCCGGTCTGGTTCAAAGACTTCGGTCCCTGCAGAGTTTTCCGGTTGCCTATCACGCGGTTCATTTGGGTTTCTTATAAATCTATCATTGCTATTTGTATAGTTAGAGTTACGCCAATCACCCCTTCTGGGATCTCGGCCACTTTCATATCTTCTATTCCTTTGCCAAGAACTATTTGAAGGGTTTTGTTGTGGTGGACGTCTTTGTGCATCCCAGTTTCTGTTGTTTGAATTATAATTTCCACGGGGGTACCTATTATTTTGGAACCATGTACTTCCTGAAACTTGCCCAGCAGGTACGCTTCGATTTTCCAAGTTTCTTTGTTCGTCGATTACATTTACATACCTAGCCCCTGCACAATCTTGACGTTGTCTTCCTTTTGCAGTTTCTTTAAATGTATGCTCAAGGGTTTTACATGCTTCTTTAAGCTCGCTAACTGTTTTAAATTCATGGAGGGCGAGATTTCTAGAATACTCGGGGAGAATATTTCTCCTTCGTATTTTTATCATTTCTGATGTTTCAAGGTCTGTATTTAATTTAAGAAAAAAATTCTCCATTGTGACGAAAAACGTGACAATGTTTTCTGCAGAAGATTGCTTGCGAGCCTTTATAGTGTCTAGCAAATCTTCTGTGTATGAAGGACTTTCAAAGTCAGCAACTAATTTGTCGCACAGTGACTTCCAGCAGTTAATGTTTTTGCAACTTGCTGTTGACTGGAACCACTTCAATGCTACACCATCAAATAATTCTATAGCAGAGTTGAAGAGCTCTTCATTCGAAATATTTCTCGACTTCGCTAGATGAGAAACTTTTCTAACAAAATCGGATGCAGAATGTAATCGCCTGTGAATTTCATATTCCATTTCCACACAGGGACTCTAGTTTTTGATTCGCTTACCAAGTGAGGTGGTGTTTTGAGATCATTACGCTCATTTTCTGGTTCTCTCTCAACTGTACTTGAAAGGACACCGCGGTGATCAGCACCAGGAGCGTTAAAATTCAGTGTTGGATCAGGGGATTCGTCAGATGAAACAGATATATTGGTCATTTTTAATTGAAGTTCTTCGAATTTAGTCTTCAAGCTACTTAGAGAAACCTTTTCAACATCATCGGCCGTTGAAACACTATCAATTCTAATTTTAAGAAAATCCATCTTGCATGATAACGCCTCTATGATACTGATTGTGTGTTTCTGTAACTCATATTCTTCTTCATAGAAATTCAAAATTTTTGTGCATTGGGCAATATCATCATTCGGCGATAGAGCAGATTTAATTTCTGGAGGTTCTTGAAGCTTGCATTCTTCTTCCAAAATTTTAAGTAGCTTCAATTTCCTAGTCCTCATTGTAGTATATCTTATTTCCTGTCCTCTACACTCAAGCTCGTATCGCACCAGGCTGTCCGATCCAACAGTGCACTCATTTTAAAAGTTATTGAAATTTTATTTTGAAATTGACTCTACTGCAGTTGACTGGAATCGGTATTGAGACTGAATACTTTCGAGGAAGCTAAATATTTACACATACAAAATTTAAGGCTATAAAGTATAAAAGATGTGACGTACTTAAAACCAGC
This sequence comes from Dioctria rufipes, assembly GCA_963924295.1. Lineage (NCBI taxonomy): Eukaryota > Metazoa > Arthropoda > Insecta > Diptera > Asilidae > Dioctria > Dioctria rufipes. Next base: position 716,092 of record CAWUPM010001419.1, on the reverse strand, counting down.
TGAGCGAACCTATTAGTGTAATAAAGCTCACTTTGTTTTACCAAGAGATATTACTCGGAATGGGTTGACATAAAAGTACATATATATATTCCACTGAACATATGCAACTAATTGTGAACACTTTGCTTTAATCATACGTAGGAACGAAGCCGCCTTGGGGTTAATTCACCTTTGTTTTATTTTTTTTGTTTTGCTTATGATAAAAACTTTTTGTATGGCTGCCGGGGGTACTAGTAGGCATTCCTCTGTCGATACCTTCAGACTGCGTTTTCTGGTAGAGTAATATGAAACAGATGACGGTTACTTCAATAGTAGATCGTAAAAAAATCAACAGCAAAACACAGCTGTAATCATCCGAAATTCCCTAGCTCTTATCTCTACCCGCTATTTGACGCGATCAACAATTGCGGCCACCGAGGTTGTTCTCTCCTGAACGATCGGGTCACTGATATAGACACTCAATTTATATATAATAGCTAGCAGTTATAGCAAAAATAATTGCAAGATTGACTAAGCACTTTATATTTTATTGGAAATATTAAATTCCTACAAATATGCATGCACTTTAATTTAGTTAAGTAAAATCTCACCCCTTCCTTTTTCCACAGCTCGCATTACAATAAGGGTCGAATGTTTGCCTTATATGCCACTACATAATTGAGCTTCCTTGGCAGCTCTATACATATCTATCTCCCAGGTTGACACAAATATTTCAGATTAGAGCTTAGATATCACGAACCTCACTTTTTCTTATATACATTTTTTTTGTAACACATTTATTTACGTAATTAAATGAAGTTATGCACACTGTAATTTTGGACGAATTATAGGATTAATTATAGTAACACGTAACCTTTGATTTCACAAGACTGTATGCTTGCATGGAATGGCAATCGGCTAATGACTAATTTTTCTGATATCGAATTTGTGGTGATAAGCGGTAATTGCTTCGGCGAGAATAAATTGACTGGACTTTTGGATAAAGTCACGGTATGATATTGGGCTCGGAAATTTTAATATACGCTCTTCGCATTACTTTGATGTTAACACCTCTCTTTATTTTTATTTGTATATGTATATATATCTTTTTTTTTTATGCATGCATTAAGAATTAGTAGACAAATCAAGAGATAGGTCCGGTATTACGCAGAGAAAATGATCCCGAATGAGCCCCCAAATTTTATATAGCAACTTTGTGCTGCAGTTAATTAATTGTACCCGGGCGAGAGCAAATCGTAGGCCCGTTAAGACGACGACTTGAATTTCCGATGCCCTCTAGTATTTGCGCAAAAAAAAATCTCGAAAATGAACTATTGCTCTTATTTCCTTTTTGTTGACCGTGGAATTCTTGTGCCTTTCTCTCTTGAACAACACTTTAGTTTATGCATGCACTTTTTTTTATGTTTTATTCAAAGATATACGTATAAAAGAGAGTTGCTTAACTATACGCTCCTCTGCACTACTTACGTGGGCGTCTTTATACTGCACTAACCAAATTCAATTATATTATTTGTTTCTGCACACTTATAACTAAAAAACATGCATATATATACATAAATAGGATTTAAATGAATAAATAGATATTAGGCTAAGACTTATCTCTATATTCTTAAGCAGGTCCTGGGATCCGATTGGATATTTCTGGATTGGTTTCCACGTGGATTTTTTTTTCTTAGGTTATCAATTCTTGTTTCTTTTTAATTTTTCCGTTTACTGCTTTCGTTTTTCTTTTCCTGCCTTCTTTTATACTCGTGCTTAAAAAGGCTAAATTGTATATATACATTATTATAAATTAATGAGTAATTTGAACAGGTGCGGAACTTACGGCTAGGCACAATCGCATGATTCCCATTGTACAAATATCCATATTATATATGTAGATTCTTCTTATTCTTTTTAGATCACTTTTTACACATAAGCTAACGTAATTAATTTTTATTTAATCTTTACTAATGTAGCTCAATTTATGCGTAGCTTTTGTTTTTGTTTAATTTTACACAGTATTCGTCTTTCTTTTCTAAAGCACTTTTCAAGAAGAACTACAAGAATTCCTGCGAACTCACAGCCACTCATTCTCCGAATTTTAGGTCTAGGCGCTAATGTAGTACAGTGATGAGAATTCGAATTTTCCTTGTTATCGGATGTGCACTAACTAAGGATCGGGTGTGAAATTAGGAATGCGGATTCGGCTAATCGCCGGGCGTATAATTTGGCACGCTACAGTTTTTCCCAATGCATTAACAAAATGCATTCAGACGCAGAAAAGGTATCAAAGTTTTCTACCCAGCGTTCAGAGAGGTCTAATCAGTGTGGTCATCTGTTAACGCATACCACAGAAATTCTATGATAGAGGTCACCCAATTGCCCATATAAGTACTTTTTAACAAAAGCAAGTGTGAATTATATGGTAGCTCTAATTGTCATTTCCAAATTAGGTGCCCTATGGCATTCGGATAACACAAGTAAAACTTTAAGCTGTAAATTTTTGTTGTGTTTTTTCCCAATGAGTTTTCAAAATGCAATGAGATTCAGAAAAATTATCAAAACTTTCGACCCAGCGATCTGTGGGGTATCATCGGTGTGGTTATCTCTGATCGCCTATCACACAATCTCGATAGTAGAGGTCACCCAATTGCCCATATAAATACTTTATAACAAAAGCAAATGTGAATTATATGGCAGCAAGTTTTCTCAATGCAATTCTCAAATTAGGTGATTATTCCCCATGTTGCCGTATGGCAATCGGATAACCTAGGTGAAGCTTTAAGCTGGAAATTTTTCGTGTTATAAGTCTGAAATTGATTGAAAAAACAAACGTTTTTTTCCCCAATGTATTCACAAAATGCAATGAGATGCAGAAAAAGTATCGAAACTTTCGAACCAGCGATCACAGAGGTCTCATCGGTGCGGTTAGCTCTGATCGCATACCACAGAATTTCGGTGATATTGTTCACCAAATTGGCCATATAAAAGGTTTTTAACAAAAGCAAGTGTGAATTATATGCTAGCAAGCTTTCTCAATGCAATTTTCACATTAGGTTATTATTCCTCTCGTTGCCATGTGGCACTCGGATAACCCAAGTAAAACTTTAAGTTGGAAAGTTTTCGTCTTTATTAGACTGAAATTCATTGGAATAAAAAATTTTTTTTCCCAATGAATTAACAAAATGCATTGAGATGCAGAAAACGTATCAAAGCTTTCTACCCAGCGATCAGAGAGGTCTTACCACTGTGGTCATCTGTGAACGCCTACCACAGAAATTCTATGATAGAGGTTACCTAATTGCCCTTATAAGTACTTTTTATCAAAAGCAAGTGTGAATTATAAGGTAGCAAGTTTTCTCATTGTCATTTCCAAATTATGTGCCGTATGGCACTCGGATAACCCAAGTAAAACTATAATCTGTAAATTTTTCGTCTTTAAAAGACTGAAATTCATTGAAAAAAACAATGTGTTTTTCCCAATGAGTTTACATAATGCAATGAGATGCAGAAAAAATATCAAAACTTTCGACCCAGCGATCTGTGGGGTGTCATCGGTGTGGTTATCTCTGATCGCCTCCCACAGAAGTTCGAAGGTAGAGGTCACCCAATTGCCCATATAAATACTTTATAACAAAAGGAAGTGTGAATTATATGTTAGCAAGTTTTCTCAATGCAATTTTCAAATTAGGTAATTATTCCTCTTGTTGCCGGGTGGCACTCGGATAACCCAAGTAAAACTTTAACTTGGAAATTTTTCGTCTTTATTACCGTGAAATTCATTGGGAAAAAATAATGTTCTTGACAATGAATTTATAAACTGCATTGAGATGCAGAAAAAGAATCGAAATTTTCGACCCAGCGATCAGAGAGGTCTCATCAGTATGGAAGTCTATGATCGCCTACCACATAAATTCTATGATAGAGGTCACCCAATTGCCCATATAAATACTTTTTAACAAAAGCAAGTGTGAATTATATGGCAGCAAGTTTTCTCAATGCAATTTGCAGATTAGGTGATTATTCCCCATGTTGCCGTATGGCACTCGGATATCCTAGGTAAAAGTTTAAGCTGGAAATTTTTGGTCTTTATAAGACTGAAATTGAATAAACAAAAAGGATTGTTTGCCCCAATATATTCACAAAATGCATTGAGATGCAGAAAAAATATCGAAATTTTTGAACCAGCGATCAGATATTTCTTATCGGTGTGGTCATCTCTGATCGCATTCCAGAGAAATTCGATGATAGAGGTCACCAATTGCCCATATGAAAAGTTTTTAACAAAAGCAAGTGTGAATTATATGTTAGCAAGTTTTTTCAATGCAATTTTCAAATTATGTGATTATTCCTATTGTTGCCATATGGCACTCGGATAACCAAAGTAAAAGTTTAACTGGGAAATTTTTCATCTTTATTGGACTAAAATTCCTTGGAAAAAAATGTTTTCCCAATGAATTAACAAAATGCATTGAGATGCAGAAAAGTTGTCAAAGTTTTCTACCCAGCGATCAGAGAGGTCTTACCCGTGTGGTCATCTGTGATCGCCTACCACAGAAATTCTATGATAGAGTTATCCCAATTGCCCATATAAGTACTTTTAAAGGAAAGCAAGTTTGAATTATATGGTAGCAATATTTCTCATTGCCATTTAGAAATTAGGTGCCGTATGGCACTCTGATATTCCAAGTAAAACTTTAATCTGTAAATTTTTCGTCTTTAAAAGACTCAAATTCATTGAAAAAAACAATGTGTTTTTCCCAGTGAGTTTACAAAATGCAATGAGATGCAGAAAAAATATCAAAACTTTCGACCCAGCGTTCTGTGGGGTGTCATCGATGTGGTTATCTCTGATCGCCTCCCACAGAAGTTCGAAGGTAGAGGTCACCCAATTGCCCATATAAATACTTTATAACAAAAGGAAGTGTCAATTATATTGTAGCAAGTTTTCTCAATGCAATTTTCAAATTAGGTAATTATTCCTCTTGTTGCCGGGTGGCACTGGGATAACCCAAGTAAAACTTTAACTTGGAAATTTTTCGTCTTTATTAGCGTGAAATTCATTGGAAAAAAATAATGTTCTTGACAATGAATTTACAAACTGCATTGAGATGCAGAAAAAGAATCGAAATTTTCGACCCACCGATCAGAGAGGTCTCATCAGTATGGACTTCTATGATCGCCTACCACATAAATTCTAGGATAGAGGTCACCCAATTGCCCATATAAATACTTTTTAACAAAAGCAAGTGTGAATTATGTTGTAGCAAGTTTTCTCAATGCAATTTGCAGATTAGGTGATTATTCCCCATGTTGCCGTATGGCACTCGGATAACCAAGGTAAAAGTTTAAGCTAGAAAGTTTTCGTCTTTATACGACTGTGTTCCGTCCAGGAACACAAAATACTTAAAAATTAAAAACTCACTAAATATCCACGGTGCAAGTTCACTCTAAGAGCTATTCCAGCTCAGTTCATCGCCACAATACAATTAAGCTTTAACAATAAAAACCTAGAAACCAACAATTATATTAAAAGAAATTCATCAAATGGTAAAAGTCTCAGATTATTTAAAAAATAATCTGAGACTTTTAAACAAAACAATACTTACGCTCGTGGAATCCATCCACCACAAGCCACAGGAATTCTCCTAGCATTTCTTTCATTTCTGAAAATACAAAAACATTTATTATTGGTAAATAAATAATAAAAGCAAAACACTTACCACCCGTAGACAGCAGCTGCCACCAAGTCGTTTGACATTTCCAAAATGGCAGCTCTCAGTACATTGAAATAATTCTCATTAAACGATGATGGCGTCACTGGGTGACCAAATATATAGGAATGACGCGGGCGTCATTGGCAACGCCACCGGCAGACACAATTCCTATTGTGTTTCTGGCTATAAATAGCGAGCTGCTGGGACCAGAAAATCACTTGCGATTTGACCAAGCCACAAGACAGATCGGTAGCTCTGACACCAGTTTAAGTCTTGATTAACCAAAACGGGCGATATTAACCCTAACTAATACTAACTTTTTATTCCTTTTTGCAGCTTTTTTCAGGCAGTATTGAAGCCTGACAATAGAGCAGATAAGTGAAGCTCATTTTTATTTTTTTCACTTATTCAGTACTAATTTTATCCTTATATATTCCAGGCTAAATACCAAAAAGAGGCACATCAATAGACGAAATTCTGCGTAACGCATTGACTGTCGCCATTCAATTTTTTGTTTGTTCTTTGAATTTAATTTGAATTTTATTTTGATTATTATTTGGATTCCTAATTAAGTAGCATAAGCGAGTAGTTCATAAGGCATAATTTGTGAAGTAATAAAAATTGACATTTAACCACATAAGTTTTGTTAAGTACCTGTTTGTGGGGGCAAGCGCGTGCCGTATCCAGTTCTCCCTTGATGAAGGCTTTAATAACACTCTCTTCCTTGTTAATTCTTTTCTTTTTATTTTAACATTATTTTTACACCAGACAAATTTTAAACTTCTTTCTCACAACAAGATCAATTTACTTATTTTCTTTACAACTACAACCTTTTCTTTGCAATTCTATTCTTCTTATTCTTTTTACACTTTGCTTTGTGATTATATCACTCTTATTCCTCTTTATATTTTTTTTTTTTTTTTTTTACAGTTGTAAATCCTTATATTCTTTTTCCTTTTTACGCTTAGAACCAAAACCGCCGCGACCTATTTTTCAAAAAAAAAAACCAATCAACTCTTTTTTTTTTATAATGCTCTTTTCGTCGAACCGCCGCGGATAAGATTTTTTTGATTTTCCACTTGATTTTGTTTTTTCAAGAATTCGCCTGTTAACCGCCGTTTTAAAAGTGCAAAATCCAACTCGCTACTTTCCACCGCCGAACCGTCGATTAACAGATTTAAAAACCAACTCGGCTCTTGATCACTTTTGTCGCGATCAAGAGCCTTCGTTCAGGGTAGAAAATGCATAGTTGCATTTTCACCCTGAGAAAATTTTCATTTTATTCTGGACTTGATTAAACAAGTCCAGAATATTTTTCGTTGGACGGAGGCTTGAAATTTGACGCTTTTATAAACATTAGCCACCGTCACGACGATTAGAATTGCCGCGCGCGTATACATACAATGTATTTTCGCGGCGCGCTCTTCTTATCGCGAAAGCTTTTTGGTGATATGTATGTACGTTCGTACATACATATTGCAATTTCCACGACAAATCGTACTGAAGGTACGATTTGTCTTTTATTTTATTTTTCAAATTAAATATTTCTACTGGCAAATTTTGCTGAAGGCAAAGTTTGCCATGGGAATAATTTTGTTTTAACTCTGTGAAATGTGAAGAAAATTGCTGACGCAATTTTCTTCACTGATCGAGTAGATAAGCTAATCATGTTTTTGAGCATGATTAGCTTATTGAAAATTTATATGGATTTGGAATATTTTAATATTTTTTTTAAATTTTAGGGTTCTTTTTTTTTTGGAATTTTAAGAACTGATTCGCTTTCTTCAAATGTTTTTGATCATGTTCCAACATGTATGTATGTATGTAAAATTATTCCCTTTTTATACTTTCCTAGGGTATAATTTACGCACATAACAATCCTTCCCCCTGAGAAAAAAGAGAATTATTCTTTGAAGAGGAATAATTCTCAGAGGAAGTTGTTGTGGGTGTTATTTTGGCGTTCTTATCTGAGGTATTTGATTATTTTTGCTGGTCTGTGACTTTTTTGTTTTTATGATTGTGAGGGCTTGCTTGCGAGATTTTTGTTCATGGATCACTTGTATTTCAGTTCTCGCGAGTGACTGTGGTCATTTACCTACTTCCTATTGTTTATTGGTCACCCATCAAGAACTCCGTTTTGTTTTATATCCCGAACAGTGTTAAAATGTTGCTTTCAGTTAAAGTGAGCAACGTACCCTGGCGATGTCCGGTGGGCCTTAGTACTGTGGCCAGCACTATTTTTGTGGTCCACGTGATCCCCGGGTGGCGGGGACCAATCCGCTGGTGCTGTGGGGGGAGGATGCTGTTGCTGGCCGCACCTATTGGGTGGATTTGCCCTTGTATCCCCACCAAGGACAGGCCTGGGTTGTGCGAGGTGAGTACTTTTATTTCCTTTTTTTTTTTGCGCCTAGGTCACTTATGTTCACCTTTTGTTTTCTTCTTTCCAGGTGGAACTCTTAACATAACAGGCAGGCATGGACTTTGCGCCTGTTGCCACCCTGTTTTTGAGACAGCCGTCACGCACATCCTCCGCACACTGATGGCCACTCCCCCCCCCCCCCCCACCGGGGTTGAAGAGGAGTCCGACGAGGACTGGGAGAATTAAGAGCATCCCGTTTTCTTTTTATTGTGCTTATTCCTTTTCTGTCTTTCTTCTCTTTTCCTTTTGCCCATTGTAAAAAAAAATAAAAAAAAAAAATAATTATTCAAAAAAAAAAAAAAATCACAACAACAAAAAATTAACTTTCACTTCTCCTGCTTTTTACATATTTTCCTTTCCCTTTTAGGTTTTTTGGCGGCTCTAGTTTTGGCTGGTTTTTGGTTTTTCTCCTTTTGTCTCTCTTTTATTTGGTTTTTATGGGTCTCTTTCTGATTTAGTTCACACAATTCTTTTGATTGGGCAAGCGCTTTCATAACTTCATCTTCATTCTCATCAGGAAAAACCTGGGGCGGACAGTGATGAGGAAAATATTGCACTAGCTATCTACGGTGACGAGTTAGCTGATTCAATAAATAAATGATGATAATGAATATTCATAATCTACCGTGTCATTTTGACCGTATTGCCCTTCGTGTGAATTCGAGTTTGCCCCGGATCTGTTTCGATAAATTCTTGACTTTGGAACTACTACCCTGAGAAAATTTTGAGTTGCTTGAATATGAAATTATTTATACGATAATAAATTTAATTTTTCTGGCCTAGTTAATTAACCATTTTTTTTTTTGTGTTATGCTTGGCTAGGTTGACTTGGTCGGGCGGTTTCGGTCGAGTTTACAAAAATTTTTTCTTTTAATTTTACCCTAGTTTAGGACTATTGTATTCTTTATCCTAGTGTTAGTGTCGTTTTTGTTTTATTTTATTGGCTAGGTTAGATTTGGTCTCTAATTTTAGTTACTATTATTTATTATTTTATTGTCTAAATTTAAGTTTTCAAAAAAAAACAAAATTTTTTGTGTTACCGTAAGTAGCCCGGTAATCCTTTTGTTGTTGTTTCTTCTACTGTTCAAGTAGTTACAATGCTTTATGTTTGATTTATTTCTACTGTTATATATATGGGTTGCGCCAATTTTTGTATTTATTTTGTACGACTTATAATTTTATTTCTATTCTATTTCTCTTTGCCCCCTTTTTTTTTTTTTTATGTTAACTAATCCTCTTATGTATTTTTAATGCACGTTTCTGTTTTTCCGCTTTGACCCTTCAGGTCTTTATTTACTCTTAGTTCTGCTACAATTTAATTTGTTATTTATTTATTATTAGTTTTAATATAATTTTGTTTTATTTTTTTTTTATTTATTTATTTGTTGTATTTAACTAATTTCTTTTAAAGCTATTAGCTTACCGACTATTTAATAATTAAATTTAATGCCTTTTTTATGTACCTGATTTTTAATTATTTTTCTTTTCCGATTACCTGTTACTGTTCGAGTAGGTACGGTATGCTACTTTATTTTTCCTATTTTATGTTTATGTAGCATTAATTCTAACAACGTTTTTCTTTAGTATTATTAATCTAATTATTTTTAATTCTATAGTCTTTTTGTATATAGTGTACCAGGGCTACTCATTTTGTTTAAATTTGACATTGATTTTGTAATCCATGTTGACAGTATCAGTGTTCTTTTTTTCAAAACGATTTGGACTGATTTGGTTTTGGGGAGGCTTCTAGCTCGCCTTAAACTGGGTTGGGGAGCAGGAGTTCGCTCTTCTAAAGGAATTCCCTCTGATAAAACTTCGGGGTTACCTTGTGGTTGATTTCTCTGTTGTTTTATTTTGATGACAACAGGTTTAAGATATTTTACTGCCACAGCGATCATTATGGCCAGAACTAGTAGGCTCGTAAATGATAGAGAAGTTGTGGACAGGATATGGGATTGTCTGCTTGATACCTTGTTACTATACTGGTCTAATATGTGCTGGATATCTTCCAGCGAATGTGTGCCAGTATAGATTGATTTATTGATATCGTCCCCTGTTATGATTTCGGTTTGCACTCTTTGGTTTTGAGACTTGTGTAAAATTTCGGCTAGATTCAGGTTGAGTAATGAATGATTCAGCTCAGGAAATTGTTCAGGCTGAGTAATTTTGAGAGGGTGTTTATTTTCACCTTCGTACCTTAGCACCTTTTCCCCTATTTGCATCTGACATGGTTGCGTTATCTCTAGTATCCCCTGCCCCTCTAATTTTGAGATGGCAAAGTGATCTCGACAAGTTATATGTAGTACCGTGGAGGTAATGAACGAAAATAGCCACGCATTGGGCTTGTTTAACTTTATCAACATGTCTTTTTGAGGAGTCTGTACTCTAGACTTACACTTGGGCACTTCATTTAAAGGATTGTACAACACTTTCACTATACATTCATCTGAGGTTGTTGCCTTAATTATGGGGGTATTTAGTCGACCTATATATGTATTTTCCTCCATGCTATGAGTGACTTTCTTGAAGCTTTTCATATCTTCGTCTTTTAATAAGAGGAATTCCTGTGTGCCAGCGCTATTTGCCACACAAGAGTATCCAGGGTCAGGGATTATGGAATAATTTGCTGGTTGTGGTACTGGAAAGCATCGGACTTGCCGTAGCCTCATTTTGGGGGAATCAAAAATTGGGAGAGTTATTCTCACCACCAATTTGTTCTGCATAAGGCGTGACAGGGCTCCTGCTGATTGGTACAGAATCGATAGACAATTTTGGTCGTTTAGACATTTCGAAGTTGATTTCCGATATACATCCAGCAGATTTTTGGGAGACACGAGGAGTGGGTGAATATGGTTGCCTTTAGTGGCTATTATAATGTCAAGGAGGGCTTGTTGACGGTATTCGACTTCGATGATTTGAAGCAATAAGCTCGATATGATCTCTTGCCTCAGCTGCCTTCTGGTTAGGTCCTCGGTCACGGTATGCAGATCGTTAATCTGGTGTGCTATGTTTTGCTGACGATCTATTAACATAGCCAATGGTTTTTGAATCTGTTCCAAGGTAGTTTTAACCACACTTATTTGTTGTTTCTCTAGCTCAGCTAGGGCTTGTGTGTTCGATTCAATTTCATCTAAGCGGCTGTATATCTCCTTCTCGTTGTTACTATCCATGGTACCAAATAAATAGTGCATAGCATTGCCTATTCCGTCGAATAGTGATCTGGCCTTACGCCTTCCTGGAACTAATTCCTTAATGGTTCTCGTGCGCTTTTGTACGCTATCTATTATAGCGTGTATGTGTAGTTGCTGCACGTTGCACAGGTCTTCTTTATCCGTGATATTTATGCAGAGTTTATGCACTAAATATTCTGCCTGTTTCGTTAGTTTTATCTGTGAGTCTAACTCATCCAAGTCTATCTCCGTGAGAACATTCCAAGTGTTATGATACACCATGAGGCTTCCTAGATCCTCGAAAAATATGCCCGAGCTATTTAGCTTGGTTATAGCATAGGGTTTGTCGGCGATTTCTCCTATCGTGTACTGGATGAGGAGGGCAATTGCAATAGTTTGTAGCGCCATTTCTGTGGACAATTCGTAGGAAAAAAAAATAATCCTTTAAGTATGACTTTACTTATTTCGTGCCGTTATTAGACCAGGCAGTGGAGTGGCTCCACCGCAAGTGTTCCTGAGAGCCGTTAAAATGGGATTAATTTGAAACAAACGGAGTAGGAATTTGAGTCAACCTGGTTCTGTGACAACATGTTTATTTCATTCGAAGAATGGTTTTAGACGGTTGTTATGTACCGTTACAGTACGCTTACCAATTTTTATTGTGGTGTTTACTCCACTTGGTATAGCAGTTACCTGGTAAGGTCCTACCCAGATTTGGGAAAGCTTATGTTTCCTGCTTTCATTTTTAATGAGGACCTTATCTCCTATGTGGAAAGTTAGGGGTCGTACTGTCTTATCATAGTACCCCTTCGAGCGTTGTTTACTGGCTAATAAATTCTTTCTTGCCGTGGCGTACGATTTTTGGAGCTTATACTTTAGTATATGATAATAGCTCTCGTGATTGTAAACGGGTTCGGGATCCCGTTTTAAATTTGATGGGACATCCGCTGTGAAGCCGTATAGGCAGTCCATTGGGGTAAGTTTAGTACCCTCGTGTACACTATTATTATACACGAATGCAGCGGTTCGTAGGAATTGGTCCCATGTTTTGGGATTTTCGTCTACGATTGTTCGCAGGTATTCAATCAGCGGTCTGTGGGCACGCTCTAGTGCTCCGTTAGACTGCGGGTGGTATGCCGAAGTCTGTAACTTCTTTACCTTTAGAAGCTTACATACTCTTTTGAATAATTCACTCAGGAAATTTGTTCCCTGATCGGTGAGTATTCTTTTGGGTATGCGATAGCGCGTAACGATTTCATCAAAGAAAACCTGCGCTACTGTGACTGCTTCTGCATTAGGTATGGCATACCAGTCGACAAATTTTGTTAAATTATCTTGGAAGGTCAAGATATATTTGTTTCCTGATGTGGTCTCTTCTAATGGACCTACAATATCGAGGTAAACTTTGTCGAACGGTTGTTCTGCGATGTCCGTGATAACCATTGGCATTTTATATTGTGGAGAAGCTTTCATCGTCTGGCACTTTGGGCATTTTTTTATGTATTTCTTGATGTCGCTAAGCATGTGTCTCCACCAATACTTGCGTCTTATACGTTTGTAAGTTTTTATGACACCTTGATGGCCACCAAATGGAGAATCGTGATAATCTTTTAAGATTGTTCGGATTTCCGTAGGGCTCGTGATAACTTCGGGTGTCTTGCCAGTACTTACTTTCTGCTCAAGCGATGCTGGGTTTAGTTTTTCCGCCTCCGTATGTTGAATTTCGTTTTGGTCCGCATTCGTGTGCTCTTCTGTCTCCACACTGGAGCTATCTAATGTCTCTTGAGCCTTTTGCTTCTGAGCTCGAGTCACGACGAAACAATGAGCGGATTTCTTTTTCTTTTTATTATTTGTGGAATCGTCTTCCTCCACATCTGAGTCCATCGTGTGGTGGACTAGGGCTTTTACCGTTAAGGTATTGCCTAAACTGTCTTCCTTTAATGCTTGAGGGATGCGACTTAGTGCATCTGCATTAGTGTTGTACTTCCCTGGTTTATATTCGATGTTGTAATCGAATTCAGATAATTTGTGGTGAAATCTCACCAAACGAGAAGTAGGGTCTTTCACATTGAAGACACCTTTGAGAGGTTTATGGTCAGTGTAGACCGTGAATTTCCGGCCTTGAAGATAGCACCTGAAATTCTTGGTAGCCCAGACAATAGCCAATAACTCTTTCTCTATAGTAGAGTAATTTCTTTCGGCTTTGTTTAATGTGCGGCTTGCATAGGCAATGGGCTGGTCCTTTCCGACTTCTCCTTGAGAAAGAACAGCTCCTAGAGCCTCGTTACTTGCGTCAGTAGTAAGATTAAATGATTTTGAAAAATCAGGGTAAATTAAAAGTGGTGGAGAAATTAAAGCACTTTTTATGCTCTGAAATGCTTCTTGGCATTTCTCTGTCCAAGTGAATTTTACATCCTTTCGGAGTAAATTCGTAATTGGACGTACAATTTTGGAGAAGTCTGGAATGAATTTCCTGTAGTAATTGGCAAGTCCTAAAAATGACTGAACTTGCCTTACTGTTCTTGGAACAGGAAATGTTTGGACGCAGGCCGTCTTACTTGGGTCTGGTAGGGCTCCTTCGCTAGAACATTTATGTCCTAGGTAAACAACTTCTCTTCGTAGAAACTGGCACTTCTCTGGCTGCAGTTTCAAGTTGTTCTCTCTCAACTTATTGAAGACTTTCCTCAACTTTTTGTTGTGGTCATTTAAATTTTTTCCATAGATGACAATGTCATCTAGGTAGGCAAAACATTCGAGGCCTTGTAGGCCTGTTAAGACGAAATTCATTAGGCGTTGAAATGTGGCGGGGGCTAATTTGAGCCCGAATGGCATACGCTTGAACTCGTAGTGCCCATAGCTTGTGCTGAAAGCAGTTTTATGTCGATCTTTTTTGTCGACAAGAACTTGGTGATAGCCGTTGGCCAAATCGAGTGTGGTGAAATACCTTGCGTGACCTAGTTGGTCGAGAATATCCTCGATTCGGGGTAGCGGGAATGCGTCTCCAATTGTCTTTTCGTTTAATTTACGAAAATCGACAACGACGCGCCACCTTTTTTCACCGTCAGGTCCCGCTTTCTTGGGGACAACTAGTAGAGGTGAATTCCAAGGGCTTTTACTAGACTGGACTATCCCGCTGTCTAGCATTTCTTTTAGCTGCTCGTTAATAACTTTCCGCTGTGTTTCAGGTAAGCGGTACATTTTTTGATTGATTGGTGCTTGATCTTGCACCAATGGAATATTATGCGTTATCGCATTTGTATAGGTGAGTTTGTCACCTTTGAGGAAGAAGATATCGTTATACTCTTCGCAGAGTTCTGATATCGACATTTTTTCTTCCGCGGTTAAATTAGGGTCTAGCCTGAGTTCTTGCTCTAGCCTAGAAATACGCGGGTATTGTTTTGGATCGTCCGGAGTCTCATTATCCGGGTATAGATATCGTATATGTTGTAATATCGCCGTCTTGTCGGCTGAACCTTGGTTTGACTTCCTATTCCTTGTAAATTTGTGTCCTGAAATTGGATTGGATTTAATGAATTCCTTATGAGGCTTTATTTTGTTGTATTTAGCATGTAGCAGGGTACTTGCTTCCTGCTTCGCCGACGGCTGAGTTTGATACACCTGTGCGGTCTTTGCCTTAGGTTGTGTGGAATACTCATGCGCGCCGATGCTAGTATTTTTTGGCCATGTAGGATTTTTTATGCTAGAAGACGGTGGAGTAATATGCACCTTTAATATAGGCTTTAGCGACTCGCTCCCGTTCTTATATGGCCGTTGTTTGTTTAATAGTGATTTATGCCTCGGGATTTTGGACGGAAGAGTTATATGCACCTTTTTGGCAGGCTTTAGACACTCAGTTCCGTCTCTTGTGTTGTTTGGTATTGCCTCTTTATTTGGTATTGGAATGTGCGTATGGTTGTGGTTTTTTGTGTGTATTAATGGGACTATGGTGTAGTCGTTTATGGGATATAGCTGTAACTTTAAGCTATGTATGACTACTTGATGACTGTTAGCGTTGAGAATACTAACCAGCACTAATTCTTCTCCAGATTACAGCAAACCGTTTGCCAAGAAGACTCCATCGCTTATCTCTTGGGATAAACAGAGCATTTCTTCTTGAGTTTGTAACGGCACTGTCCATCGTCGGAAAGGCCAGGCAAGTTCTTTACGACTTGAAACTTGCAGGGAATTTTGTTTTTGAAAACGAAGTTTCCCTGGCAATTTCCCAGCGTCTTTCCGGTACCAAATGGGGTCTGAAGTGTACATGCCTCATTGTGGTTAATTTCTTTGAGATCTTTTAATGACCTTTTCTTTATTATACTAACCTCAGCGCCTGTGTCTACTACTAGTTTAGTTTGGCCGTTCAGGCCAATGTCTAAAGGAAGTTTTACTGTAGCGACACTGGAATCGGGCTGCTGAGGAGACCCTAATTTATTAGATGGGAGATTTATAGTCGAGCCGGGGAGTGTTGGGTCGACTGTACGTCGTTTCCCTGACTCCGGGCTTCCCATTTACGTTTTTGTTGGCAGTTATTTACTGCATGTCCAGAACGACCACAAAATTCGCACTTTTTACGCACGTTATAGACTCTGGAATTGTTATTGGGATTCTGCGGCTCTCTAGGGCGTTGATTCGATGGTCCACCATTGTTGCTTGATCTTTGAATATTGTTGTTGTTCCTCCTGCAGTCACGTATATCGTGGTTGTATATTTTGCAGTTCACACAGTACGGAGTATTTTTACGTTTGAGGCAATCTGCGTATGTGTGGCCTCTTCAATTACAAAAACTACAAGTAATTTTATTTAAATAATTATTTTTATTTTTTACATTATAATTTTTATCTGGCGATCTTGGTTCCTGTTTAATATATGCTGTGCCGGCCTGTGTGAACTGTGACGTTGGTATGTGACTGCTTGGGCTAATGGGCATATTGTTTTGGAGGGGGGCCTGTGAGTATGAGATGATGCCAGGATTGTATACGCTTTGATTTACTAGGGTACTGCTTGGAGTTAAATGTGTGTTACTGGGTACACTAGTACAGGCAGAATTTGGCAATGTATTCTGCATCATATTTGTTTGGAACTGTCCTGGAGGTTGCAGGAATAGAGCACTTTGCTGGAGACGTTCCATGTCAAGTGCTCTTTGTACGAGGTCATCCACCGTGCCGTCTGTCATGGTCAGAAGGTATTGGCACATATATGGGTTATTTACGCCTGTTTTCAGTGCGTTTTTCGCGAAATCTTCCAACTGCGTTTTGACAGCTGGTGCTGCTGTGGCTCCGTATTTGGATTCTGCTGCTTCATTGCAGAGTGCCAGCATTTGTTTTACTCGTGCCGTGAAGGCTGTGAGATTCTCTAAAGGATACTGCCTTGTAGTGATTAATTTATTTACCAGTTCCTGGTAAGTTTCTCTAGGCAGGTATGTGCGATTTAGCCGTTCTTCTACTTCTTTGAAAGTAGTGGGCATATTTGAGGCAAAAAGCTGATAAGCTTCGCCTCGAAGCCTGGTGGGGAAGATTTGCAGAAATGCTGTTAGTTCATCCACCGAAATGCACTGGATTACCTGCCTGCAGCATCCTAGGAACGTTTGGAGCTCAAGGCTCAATTTTGGGTGCTGCTCTCCCGAGAATAAGGGTACGAGCTGGGCAGTTAACTTGGCGATTTTCGCGTAATCTGCCATGTTTATATTGGGGATTCTGAAGCTAAAGTTTGACACTTTTGGGGAGCTAGTTTCTTCGACGCTGGTTTCCAAAAGGGAGTCGCCCAGCCAATTCAATATGATTTCACTCACGGTGGAATCACTGACACTGTCTTCAAATGCACCTTCTCTTAATTCTACACTATTATTTGTAATTTCTGTTTCGAGAGAGTGCGAGAGTTCTCCAAACTGCTTTAAGCTTTCTTTAAATTTTTCCGTACTTTCTTTGAATTGCGCGATTTGCTCAAGCCGCCGTTCACGGGACTTTTTGAGCTGTTTATCGATAGAATCGCACTGTATAATAGAAAGTTCGGAGGAGTCTCGCACTTTCCCCTCTAGATATTTTAAATAATTTTCTAAATTTAAAGTAGAAGGTCTTACTTGTTGGGGACCTGTAAGGATTGTCCCACTCCTGAGTGTTACCCCTTTTTTTGTTGAATTTGTTGGGGGTGTTTGAGTAGCACCCTCTGTTGCGGATGTTGCTCCCGCGCTGCCTCCTTCGTACCGGGACGGATCTTCCTGTGCGTCGCCCGGCGAGGAAGATTGTTGAGGAGTTGATGGAAGTTGGATTTCCGGCGGTATTTCTTGGTGGGAGCTTTCCTCGCTCATGGACCACCGTGTGTGAAATTTGCAGCTAGGGGGGCTTCTGCCGTCTTAATTCCCTTGGTTCAAATTGAGAGGGGGGCTTATTGCCTTCTTCGAGGTCCCTCTCAATTCAGGATCGTTGGTTCGGTTTCTTGAAGTTCTTTTGCTGCCGGGGGGGCCCGTGGCCTACTTAAATTCCCCTGGATAAAAGCTGAAAGGGGGGCCCGTTGCCTACTTCGAAGTCCCTTTCAGCTCCGGATCGCAGATAGCGGATGGTTTCCAAACTTCCTTCCTTCAAGTGTAAATTTCGAAATTTTGGGTTGTGGACTTTTTTATCCTGGGCTGGGATGAAGCCCGCTATTGTCCCACGTTGGCACTTTGTGCTTTGATGAGGGGGTGGCTGCGTGTTTTGCAAACAGAGGCAGTTAAAGCTGTCCGACCCCGAGCGTTGGGAGCCGACAAGATCGAAATACTCCTGAAGCCAGACTCAACTTCAGGCGGAGGGTAGGGTGTCTTGCCCAGTATTCGATCTCGTCCTAAACTCCTTTTAGATTCGTAGGATAGAGGGTAAATTAAAAGTGGTGGAGAAATTAAAGCACTTTTTATGCTCTGAAATGCTTCTTGGCATTTCTCTGTCCAAGTGAATTTTACATCCTTTCGGAGTAAATTCGTAATTGGACGTACAATTTTGGAGAAGTCTGGAATGAATTTCCTGTAGTAATTGGCAAGTCCTAAAAATGACTGAACTTGCCTTACTGTTCTTGGAACAGGAAATGTTTGGACGCAGGCCGTCTTACTTGGGTCTGGTAGGGCTCCTTCGCTAGAACATTTATGTCCTAGGTAAACAACTTCTCTTCGTAGAAACTGGCACTTCTCTGGCTGCAGTTTCAAGTTGTTCTCTCTCAACTTATTGAAGACTTTCCTCAACTTTTTGTTGTGGTCATTTAAATTTTTTCCATAGATGACAATGTCATCTAGGTAGGCAAAACATTCGAGGCCTTGTAGGCCTGTTAAGACGAAATTCATTAGGCGTTGAAATGTGGCGGGGGCTAATTTGAGCCCGAATGGCATACGCTTGAACTCGTAGTGCCCATAGCTTGTGCTGAAAGCAGTTTTATGTCGATCTTTTTTGTCGACAAGAACTTGGTGATAGCCGTTGGCCAAATCGAGTGTGGTGAAATACCTTGCGTGACCTAGTTGGTCGAGAATATCCTCGATTCGGGGTAGCGGGAATGCGTCTCCAATTGTCTTTTCGTTTAATTTACGAAAATCGACAACGACGCGCCACCTTTTTTCACCGTCAGGTCCCGCTTTCTTGGGGACAACTAGTAGAGGTGAATTCCAAGGGCTTTTACTAGACTGGACTATCCCGCTGTCTAGCATTTCTTTTAGCTGCTCGTTAATAACTTTCCGCTGTGTTTCAGGTAAGCGGTACATTTTTTGATTGATTGGTGCTTGATCTTGCACCAATGGAATATTATGCGTTATCGCATTTGTATAGGTGAGTTTGTCACCTTTGAGGAAGAAGATATCGTTATACTCTTCGCAGAGTTCTGATATCGACATTTTTTCTTCCGCGGTTAAATTAGGGTCTAGCCTGAGTTCTTGCTCTAGCCTAGAAATACGCGGGTATTGTTTTGGATCGTCCGGAGTCTCATTATCCGGGTATAGATATCGTATATGTTGTAATATCGCCGTCTTGTCGGCTGAACCTTGGTTTGACTTCCTATTCCTTGTAAATTTGTGTCCTGAAATTGGATTGGATTTAATGAATTCCTTATGAGGCTTTATTTTGTTGTATTTAGCATGTAGCAGGGTACTTGCTTCCTGCTTCGCCGACGGCTGAGTTTGATACACCTGTGCGGTCTTTGCCTTAGGTTGTGTGGAATACTCATGCGCGCCGATGCTAGTATTTTTTGGCCATGTAGGATTTTTTATGCTAGAAGACGGTGGAGTAATATGCACCTTTAATATAGGCTTTAGCGACTCGCTCCCGTTCTTATATGGCCGTTGTTTGTTTAATAGTGATTTATGCCTCGGGATTTTGGACGGAAGAGTTATATGCACCTTTTTGGCAGGCTTTAGACACTCAGTTCCGTCTCTTGTGTTGTTTGGTATTGCCTCTTTATTTGGTATTGGAATGTGCGTATGGTTGTGGTTTTTTGTGTGTATTAATGGGACTATGGTGTAGTCGTTTATGGGATATAGCTGTAACTTTAAGCTATGTATGACTACTTGATGACTGTTAGCGTTGAGAATACTAACCAGCACTAATTCTTCTCCAGATTACAGCAAACCGTTTGCCAAGAAGACTCCATCGCTTATCTCTTGGGATAAACAGAGCATTTCTTCTTGAGTTTGTAACGGCACTGTCCATCGTCGGAAAGGCCAGGCAAGTTCTTTACGACTTGAAACTTGCAGGGAATTTTGTTTTTGAAAACGAAGTTTCCCTGGCAATTTCCCAGCGTCTTTCCGGTACCAAATGGGGTCTGAAGTGTACATGCCTCATTGTGGTTAATTTCTTTGAGATCTTTTAATGACCTTTTCTTTATTATACTAACCTCAGCGCCTGTGTCTACTACTAGTTTAGTTTGGCCGTTCAGGCCAATGTCTAAAGGAAGTTTTACTGTAGCGACACTGGAATCGGGCTGCTGAGGAGACCCTAATTTATTAGATGGGAGATTTATAGTCGAGCCGGGGAGTTTTGGGTCGACTGTACATCGTTTCCCTGACTCCGGGCTTCCCATTTACGTTTTTGTTGGCAGTTATTTACTGCATGTCCAGAACGACCACAAAATTCGCACTTTTTACGCACGTTATAGACTCTGGAATTGTTATTGGGATTCTGCGGCTCTCTAGGGCGTTGATTCGATGGTCCACCATTGTTGCTTGATCTTTGAATATTGTTGTTGTTCCTCCTGCAGTCACGTATATCGTGGTTGTATATTTTGCAGTTCACACAGTACGGAGTATTTTTACGTTTGAGGCAATCTGCGTATGTGTGGCCTCTTCAATTACAAAAACTACAAGTAATTTTATTTAAATAATTATTTTTATTTTTTACATTATAATTTTTATCTGGCGATCTTGGTTCCTGTTTAATATATGCTGTGCCGGCCTGTGTGAACTGTGACGTTGGTATGTGACTGCTTGGGCTAATGGGCATATTGTTTTGGAGGGGGGCCTGTGAGTATGAGATGATGCCAGGATTGTATACGCTTTGATTTACTAGGGTACTGCTTGGAGTTAAATGTGTGTTACTGGGTACACTAGTACAGGCAGAATTTGGCAATGTATTCTGCATCATATTTGTTTGGAACTGTCCTGGAGGTTGCAGGAATAGAGCACTTTGCTGGAGACGTTCCATGTCAAGTGCTCTTTGTACGAGGTCATCCACCGTGCCGTCTGTCATGGTCAGAAGGTATTGGCACATATATGGGTTATTTACGCCTGTTTTCAGTGCGTTTTTCGCGAAATCTTCCAACTGCGTTTTGACAGCTGGTGCTGCTGTGGCTCCGTATTTGGATTCTGCTGCTTCATTGCAGAGTGCCAGCATTTGTTTTACTCGTGCCGTGAAGGCTGTGAGATTCTCTAAAGGATACTGCCTTGTAGTGATTAATTTATTTACCAGTTCCTGGTAAGTTTCTCTAGGCAGGTATGTGCGATTTAGCCGTTCTTCTACTTCTTTGAAAGTAGTGGGCATATTTGAGGCAAAAAGCTGATAAGCTTCGCCTCGAAGCCTGGTGGGGAAGATTTGCAGAAATGCTGTTAGTTCATCCACCGAAATGCACTGGATTACCTGCCTGCAGCATCCTAGGAACGTTTGGAGCTCAAGGCTCAATTTTGGGTGCTGCTCTCCCGAGAATAAGGGTACGAGCTGGGCAGTTAACTTGGCGATTTTCGCGTAATCTGCCATGTTTATATTGGGGATTCTGAAGCTAAAGTTTGACACTTTTGGGGAGCTAGTTTCTTCGACGCTGGTTTCCAAAAGGGAGTCGCCCAGCCAATTCAATATGATTTCACTCACGGTGGAATCACTGACACTGTCTTCAAATGCACCTTCTCTTAATTCTACACTATTATTTGTAATTTCTGTTTCGAGAGAGTGCGAGAGTTCTCCAAACTGCTTTAAGCTTTCTTTAAATTTTTCCGTACTTTCTTTGAATTGCGCGATTTGCTCAAGCCGCCGTTCACGGGGACTTTTTGAGCTGTTTATCGATAGAATCGCACTGTATAATAGAAAGTTCGGAGGAGTCTCGCACTTTCCCCTCTAGATATTTTAAATAATTTTCTAAATTTAAAGTAGAAGGTCTTACTTGTTGGGGACCTGTAAGGATTGTCCCACTCCTGAGTGTTACCCCTTTTTTTGTTGAATTTGTTGGGGGTGTTTGAGTAGCACCCTCTGTTGCGGATGTTGCTCCCGCGCTGCCTCCTTCGTACCGGGACGGATCTTCCTGTGCGTCGCCCGGCGAGGAAGATTGTTGAGGAGTTGATGGAAGTTGGATTTCCGGCGGTATTTCTTGGTGGGAGCTTTCCTCGCTCATGGACCACCGTGTGTGAAATTTGCAGCTAGGGGGGCTTCTGCCGTCTTAATTCCCTTGGTTCAAATTGAGAGGGGGGCTTATTGCCTTCTTCGAGGTCCCTCTCAATTCAGGATCGTTGGTTCGGTTTCTTGAAGTTCTTTTGCTGCCGGGGGGGCCCGTGGCCTACTTAAATTCCCCTGGATAAAAGCTGAAAGGGGGGCCCGTTGCCTACTTCGAAGTCCCTTTCAGCTCCGGATCGCAGATAGCGGATGGTTTCCAAACTTCCTTCCTTCAAGTGTAAATTTCGAAATTTTGGGTTGTGGACTTTTTTATCCTGGGCTGGGATGAAGCCCGCTATTGTCCCACGTTGGCACTTTGTGCTTTGATGAGGGGGTGGCTGCGTGTTTTGCAAACAGAGGCAGTTAAAGCTGTCCGACCCCGAGCGTTGGGAGCCGACAAGATCGAAATACTCCTGAAGCCAGACTCAACTTCAGGCGGAGGGTAGGGTGTCTTGCCCAGTATTCGATCTCGTCCTAAACTCCTTTTAGATTCGTAGGATAGAGGGTTTTCGAGCGCTTATACTTTTTTTGTTTTTCAAAGTAGGCTTCCTCTATCCTACCGGCTGCGCCAATTGTTAAGTACCTGTTTGTGGGGGCAAGCGCGTGCCGTATCCAGTTCTCCCTTGATGAAGGCTTTAATAACACTCTCTTCCTTGTTAATTCTTTTCTTTTTATTTTAACATTATTTTTACACCAGACAAATTTTAAACTTCTTTCTCACAACAAGATCAATTTACTTATTTTCTTTACAACTACAACCTTTTCTTTGCAATTCTATTCTTCTTATTCTTTTTACACTTTCCTTTGTGATTATATCACTCTTATTCCTCTTTATATTTTTCTTTTTTTTTTTTACACTTGTAAATCCTTATATTCTTTTTCCTTTTTACGCTTAGAACCAAAACCGCCGCGACCTATTTTTCAAAAAAAAAAAACCAATCAACTCTTTTTTTTTTTATAATGCTCTTTTCGTCGAACCGCCGCGGATAAGATTTTTTTGATTTTCCACTTGATTTTGTTTTTTCAAGAATTCGCCTGTTAACCGCCGTTTTAAAAGTGCAAAATCCAACTCGCTACTTTCCACCGCCGAACCGTCGATTAACAGATTTAAAAACCAACTCGGCTCTTGATCACTTTTGTCGCGATCAAGAGCCTTCGTTCAGGGTAGAAAATGCATAGTTGCATTTTCACGATGAGAAAATTTTCGTTTTATTCTGGACTTGATTAAACAAGTCCAGAATATTTTTCGTTGGACGGAGGCTTGAAATTTGACGCTTTTATAAACATCAGCCACCGTCACGACGATTAGAATTGCCGCGCGCGTATACATACAATGTATTTTCGCGGCGCGCTCTTCTTATCGCGAAAGCTTTTTGGTGATATGTATGTACGTTCGTACATACATATTGCAATTTCCACGACAAATCGTACTGAAGGTACGATTTGTCTTTTATTTTATTTTTCAAATTAAATATTTCTACTGGCAAATTTTGCTGAAGGCAAAGTTTGCCATGGGAATAATTTTGTTTTAACTCTATGAAATGTGAAGAAAATTGCTGACGCAATTTTCTTCACTGATCGAGTAGATAAGCTAATCATGTTTTTGAGCATGATTAGCTTATTGAAAATTTATATGGATTTGGAATATTTTAATATTTTTTTTAAATTTTAGGGTTCTTTTTTTTTTGGAATTTTAAGAACTGATTCGCTTTCTTCAAATGTTTTTGATCATGTTCCAACATGTATGTATGTATGTAAAATTATTCCCTTTTTATACTTTCCTAGGGTATAATTTACGCACATAACAAGTCTTATCCTTTTCAACCGGCACCTCCCCTTGTATGTAAAGCCCATATTGGGACTTCACATTGGTCCTTCGAGCCGGATAAGACTGAAAAAACAAAATGGCGGATGTCGATATATTGATTCTCACACAAAAAGCTCTAAACGATCAAATAGATAAAGCCAGAATTAACCATGGCAAGGCAAATTCAGAAACCAAACAAGGAAAGAAGTATTATGCTACTCGCATTCAATCTCTTGAAAAGCTATGGCAAGCATTTACAGAGACGCATATAGCAATCTGGTCAACCGAAAACGGCGCGGACAGCGAATATGCCGAAGGCAACTTATACGAAGAGACCGAAGAATTATACATCAATCTCAAATCAAGATGATCACAGGAGCTAGAAGAGTCGTTCCCAACTTTACCTCATACTGAAGAGCAGCCTAGCACACAGGCAACACATCCACCAAGGCGAGAAACACGGCTTCCGCCAATACAAATTCCAACATTTGATGGAAATTATAAATCATGGCATACATTCCATGATTTATTCAATTCATTAATACATAAAGATCCAAATTTATCTAAAGTTCAAAAATTACATTACCTTAAACTCAGCGTTACTGGGGAGGCAGAACGCTTACTACGCCAATTTGAGGTAATCGACACAAATTATACGAAAGCATGGGAATTATTACAAAAGAGATTCGATAACAAGAGAGTTTTAGTGAACACTCACTTGAAATCACTGCTCAGTCAACCAGCAATCAAAACTGAATCTGCTTACGCCATTCGCTCTCTTTTAGATTTAACAGAAGAGAGCCTACATGAGCTAAAATATTTGGGCTTACCAGTTGAACACTGGGATGCCATCCTAATATACAATCTTGTACAACGTCTCCCATCAGAAACACATCAACTATGGGAACATGAACAAGGAAACAAGAACGAACTCCCGACATATGCCGATCTGTCAGTATTTCTAGAGACAAGATTTCGTACTCTAGAAGCCCTTCAAGAGTGTCAAAATAATAAGGCACAAAATAGGAGTCCAAGTTATATCGAGGCACGCGTTCGTACTCGAGAGCCCCGCAGCGGCTACAAACCAGATTCACACATCAGTGCAACCCAAAAAAACCACGCACACAAAAATGCGTATTCATTCCTAAATAAACCCCACACATGTGCAATGTGCAAACAGAATCATACTCTGTTTCATTGCACTTCATTTAGGAAATTACATCCAAAGGAGAGAATAAATTTCATTCAACGAAACAAGTTATGTAAAAACTGCCTAGCAGCAGGGCATAACCTCAACGGCTGCCCAAGCCAAAAAACATGTCTCCAATGTCAAAAGCGGCATAATTCTCTCCTACATTTAAATCAGCCATCCGAGACTAACACAACGCAGAATCAGAGGCAAGCTGAAGTGAAGCATACCGAGCCTAATGGCAGCAATGAACCAGCCATAAATACATTCTTTTCGACAAACGTCAGTCAGGCATTACTGTCAACTGCATTAGTCAACATCGAAAGTCCAAACGGACAAATCTACACATTGAGAGCTCTGATAGATTCAGGATCTCAAGTATCTTTTATCACCGAAGCTGCTAGCAAACGTTTGAAATTACAAACAAAGCCAACACACGTTGAAGTCACGGGGTTAGGAAAAATACAAACGGCCCACGTCAATAAACACACAACGTTTAAATTGAAATCATTGCACACAAAATTCGAGATCAGTGTAAACGCACTAATACTAAAAAAGATTACGGATTTCGTTCCTGCTGACACAATAAGTATGAGAAATTTGCACTACATACAACATCTGCAACTCGCCGATCCAAGGTACCACACACCGGGCCAGATTGACATATTATTAGGAGCAGACATTTACGCCGAAATTATTGAGAATGGAATCATAAAGGGCGCACCTGGAGAGCCCATCGCTCAACATACACACTTAGGATGGATCCTAATGGGAAGAACTAAGACCCAAAGTAAAAACAGTAGTGTGGAAACACTCACCGTGCAAATTAGCCCAGACTGTCAACTGGAAAAACAGCTCAAACGATTTTGGGAAACAGAAGAAATCCCAAGAAATACAGCACATCCCGACGACGAATTATGTGAACTGATATTTACTAAATCACACAAACGCTTAAGTCAGGGTCATTATCAAGTAATGCTACCTTTCAGGAAGCAAGATGGACCAGAGCTTGGTCAATCACGTCAGATGGCCCTAAAACAATTCCTTCAATTAGAAAAAAGGTTCGAAAAACAGCCGGAGCTACATGCACAATACAAAAAATGCATGCAGGAATACTTACAGCTAGGACACATGAAAGAAGTAAAACCAACCTCAGTAGAACATACGAAAATGGAACAAATCAGGCAGTACTACATGCCACATCACGCAGTAACCAAGGAAAGTTCCACAACCAAGTTGAGAGTGGTGTTCAACGCTTCTGCTAAATCCTCCAATGGAAAATCATTAAATGAACAGATGTTAGCAGGGCCAACAATTCAACCCACTTTATGGGCAACCATTCTAAAATGGCGTCTGTATAAAATCGCCTTTACAGCCGACATTGAAAAGATGGTCCAGATGCACCCAGACCATGCAAATTATCAGAGAATCTTATGGAGGGATTCTCGAAGTGAGCCCATCAAGGATTATAAACTAACAACTGTCACCTTTGGCACCACCTCAGCTCCCTACCTAGCGATCCGCACTCTACATCAACTGTCAAAGGATGAAGAGGAAAACTATCCACTCGCAGCTCAAAGCTTAAAATCCGACTTTTACGTCGATGATCTTTTGACGGGAGCTCACAATGTCAAAGCTGGCTTGACACTGCAAAATGAGTTAATTACTGTTCTCTCTAAAGGAGGATTCAATCTCCGCAAATGGACTGCCAACCATCCGGAATTAATCAAAAACATTCCACCCCCCGACAGAGAAATAAATTCAATTCTGGATCTGTCAGAAAAGGATACCATCAAAACTCTGGGCCTTCAGTGGCATCCAGCATTAGATGAATTTAGTTTCAAGGTAACACCTCCAACACAAAAGACGGACTTCACCAAGCGAACCATCCTGTCTGAAACTGCAGCACTGTTCGATCCAATAGGGTGGTTGGCACCAATCATAATTATCGCCAAAATATTTATCCAAACATTATGGTTGACGAAATATTCATGGGACGAAAAACTACCCAACACCACCACCACTAAATGGGAAGAATTCAGGATGAGCCTACTTGATATCAAGACACTTAGAATACCACGATGGATAAACTATTCACTTGCCACAAAGGGCCTAGAAATCCATGGATTTTGTGATGCATCAGAAAAGGCTTTTGCAAGTGTGGTATACGTGAGAATTGTCAATGAAAATGGTTCAATAATTACGCATTTGCTTACATCAAAAACCAGAGTCGCCCCCACAAAAACCATTTCACTACCACGACTCGAGTTATGCGGAGCTGTCCTTCTTTCACGTTTGATCAACCAAATTAAAATCGACCTAAAATTAATAGACATTTCCACTTTCGCATGGTCAGATTCAGAAATCACCTTGTCCTGGATTCAAAAACAACCGTCCTGCTGGAAAACATTCATTGCCAATAGAGTTGCTGAAATCCAGGAAGCTGTCCATCCACGATTCTGGCGATATGTACCAACAAAATCCAATCCAGCAGATTGTGCCACTAGAGGGCTCTACCCAAAGGAACTTATTCACTCCAAGCTTTGGTGGTATGGACCATCTTGGTTACAAGAATCAACAGACAAATGGCCACAGCAACCCAGCTTAAACAAGTGCTATGAACTTAAGAATCAACCAGTCAGGGCATTGACTTGTACGAACGAAGAAGTTAGCTGGATTACAAAATACTCTTCGTTTCCAAAATTAGTGAGAATCATCGCATACTGCAAAAGATTCTCCACAAATTGCAAATCTAAAAACAGAAAAACCACATACCTCACTTATGTCGAGTTGCAAGAAGCCGAAAATACAATAATATCAATTGTACAGCAACTGTCATTTCCAAGCGAGTTTCAATGCCTTAGAAACCACAAACCGATTCCTAAAACTAGTCACATTCTTTCATTTAATCCCTTTATGGACAAAAATCAACTCATCCGAGTTGGCGGTAGACTCGAAAAATCTCAGCTTAATTACAATCTGAAACATCCAATAATCCTACCGAATAATCATCATGTGTCTCATATCCTCATCGACCACACTCATCGATGTACTCTACATGGAGGAACTCAACTCACCCTCAACACATTACGTAATAAATACTGGCTGCTGAATGCAAGAAATACCATCCGTCAACAAATAAGAAAATGCATTCCATGCTACAAAGCGAAGCCAGTGCCATCTACCCAAATCATGGGAAATCTTCCGGCAGCTCGAATTACACCAACATTACCATTCGAACACACTGGAGTTGATTATGCCGGCCCTATTGACATCAAAACATCTAAATTGCGAAACGCCAAAATCACAAAGGGTTATCTGAGCATTTTTGTATACATGGCCACCAAGGCCATCCACATTGAAGTCGTGTCAGACTTGACGACAGCGGCATTTATCGCAGCTTTGAAGCGATTTATCAGTCGACGAGGCTTGTGCTCTCATATATATTCCGATTGCGGCACCAACTTTGTCGGCGCCAGCAAGGAGTTATCTAGACATTTTAAAGACGTATTAAAAGAGTTTACACATGACAGTTCCATTGTAACAGAACTTACAAGCATCACATGGCACTTCAATCCACCATCAGCGCCACACTTTGGCGGATTATGGGAGGCTGGAGTCAAGGCAATAAAGACACACATGAAGCGCACCTTGCAAAATGCCATATTGACATTTGAAGAACTGTCAACAGTAACTTGCCAAATTGAAGCTTGTGTAAATTCCCGACCGCTGTCACCACTATCTAATGACCCAACTGATTTTAATGTTTTGACTCCAGGGCACTTTTTGGTCAATCGAAACTTGAAGGCTATACCAGAGCCATCTATGCCCGAGAACACGACCTCTCTAAGGCGCTGGCAATACATCCAAAGTTTGACACAACAATTCTGGAAGCAATGGGCGAAGGAGTATCTACAGAATTTGCAATCACGCAAGAAATGGCAGACTCCGGAAAACAACATACAAATAAACGATCTAGTTCAAATTCAAGACCATCACTGTCCAACCACAAAATGGCCGATGGGTCGAATAATTCAAACACACCCAGGAAATGACAATATGGTCAGAGTAGCAACTGTCAAAACTCCAAATAATCAAGTAATTCGACCAATTACTAAGTTATATAAGCTTCCCATATAAACAAATAAATTAAAGTATACCAAACCACACGCTTTTTTGTGCCCATACATTCCAGCACAACATAGGAGTATTTTACTTCCATGTGCCCAGACATATCATCACAACAATTTCACCATAAGGTTAATTATTATATATAATAATTAATATAATAATATATTATCAGCAGACTACAGATAATAACATAGCGAATAATATTAAAAGAAAAAAAAATCCTGTTTTTTACTTCTCATCAGTAAAGTGTAAAGCATGTAAGCAACTAAAGTAAAGCCATATAAACTTAACGAAACACTACTGCATGAAGAATTATGCACAACTTCACCTTTATCCTAAAAACATCATTTAATCAGAAGCATATGGCATAGAAAGTACCGCCATTAGAAGTACAGGATTTAATTATTATTTTTTTTTGGGTTTCTTTTCATTTTTTGTTATTTTTCTTTTGAGTTTTTTGTTTTAAATTTCTTATTCTATATACACATAATGGATTCACTACCATCGCTCGAGGATTGTCTACTTATAGATGATGTTCCCGAATTGGAAACCATTCCAATCAAGGATAAATTGCGGAAAACTGAAATGCCAAGGCGACCAGCAAAATTTCAGCCTCCGTTCGAAGCAGCACCCGCATCTAGCCACGTCCAGACTCTAGTAAAGGGCCCAGGCATCAGGGTACACACAAACCCACAACGACCTCCCACTGGCACTAAGTCTCATACCGACATGAAGCTTCCCACGGGTAGCAAGCCTCATACATTCATCAAGCCTCTCATTAACATTGAGGATCCCACAGGCATCAAGCCTTCCACAGGCATCAAGCCTCCCACAGGCATCAAGCCTCCCACAGGCATCAAGCCACCCACAGGCATCAGGCCTCTCACGGGCTCCAAAAGAAATAGGCCAGTCGAGGAATTCAGCCAGGCTCCTAGTAACATAAAACAAGCAAGACTCAAAGAGTCTGAAACAAGCCAACCATCAATCAGAAAACAGCTTCCAGATAAGCCACCAGCAAATCTCATTATAGATCCACAATTATGGGAACAAATCCGCCTAAAAACCATTCCTTGGTTCAAAATACTGGCAGCAAAAAAATGTTTTCGAATGGACACTGATGAAGGGAACACGCTACGCTTCTTAAAAGTGTCAAACGGAAAAATTCGTATTCGCCTGCAATTAAAAAGCGTAAGTCAATATAAGGTTTTTGTTTGTTATTGATTGGTGACAGATTTTTCAACTGAGTCAGCATGCAACTCAAGGCCAAATTTTAACATATTAAAAAAAAAAAACAACCCAACTTTGTTAAAAAACCTCTTTATTATAACACCACCTTTTATTTGAGGCGGGAGAATGTTCCGTCCAGGAACACAAAATACTTAAAAATTAAAAACTCACTAAATATCCACGGTGCAAGTTCACTCTAAGAGCTATTCCAGCTCAGTTCATCGCCACAATACAATTAAGCGTTAACAATAAAAACCTAGAAACCAACAATTATATTAAAAGAAATTCATCAAATATTAAAAGTCTCAGATTATTTAAAAAATAATCTGAGACTTTTAAACAAAACAATACTTACGCTCGTGGAATCCATCCACCGCAAGCCACAGGAATTCTCCTAGCATTTCTTTCATTTCTGAAAATACAAAAACATTTATTATTGGTAAATAAATAATAAAAGCAAAACACTTACCACCCGTAGACAGCAGCTGCCACCAAGTCGTTTGACATTTCCAAAATGGCAGCTCTCAGTACATTGAAATAATTCTCATTAAACGATGATGGCGTCACTGGGTGGCCAAATATATAGGAATGACGCGGGCGTCATTGGCAACGCCACCGGCAGACACAACTCCTATTGTGTTTCTGGCTATAAATAGCGAGCTGCTGGGACCAGAAAATCACTTGCGATTTGACCAAGCCACAAGACAGATCGGTAGCTCTGACACCAGTTTAAGTCTTGATTAACCAAAACGGGCGATATTAACCCTAACTAATACTAACTTTTTATTCCTTTTTGCAGCTTTTTTCAGGCAGTATTGAAGCCTGACAATAGAGCAGATAAGTGAAGCTCATTTTTATTTTTTTCACTTATTCAGTACTAATTTTATCCTTATATATTCCAAGCTAAATACCAAAAAGAGGCACATCAATAGACGAAATTCTGCGTAACGCATTGACTGTCGCCATTCAATTTTTTGTTTGTTCTTTGAATTTAATTTGAATTTTATTTTGATTATTATTTGGATTCCTAATTAAGTAGCATAAGCGAGTAGTTCATAAGGCATAATTTGTGAAGTAATAAAAATTGACATTTAACCACATAAGTTTTGTTCAGTCTTATCCTTTTCAACCGGCACCTCCCCTTGTATGTAAAGCCCATATTGGGACTTCACATTGGTCCTTCGAGCCGGATAAGACTGAAAAAACAAAATGGCGGATGTCGATATATTGATTCTCACACAAAAAGCTCTAAACGATCAAATAGATAAAGCCAGAATTAACCATGGCAAGGCAAATTCAGAAACCAAACAAGGAAAGAAGTATTATGCTACTCGCATTCAATCTCTTGAAAAGCTATGGCAAGCATTTACAGAGACGCATATAGCAATCTGGTCAACCGAAAACGGCGCGGACAGCGAATATGCCGAAGGCAACTTATACGAAGAGACCGAAGAATTATACATCAATCTCAAATCAAGATTATCACAGGAGCTAGAAGAGTCGTTCCCAACTTTACCTCATACTGAAGAGCAGCCTAGCACACAGGCAACACATCCACCAAGGCGAGAAACACGGCTTCCGCCAATACAAATTCCAACATTTGATGGAAATTATAAATCATGGCATACATTCCATGATTTATTCAATTCATTAATACATAAAGATCCAAATTTATCGAAAGTTCAAAAATTACATTACCTCAAACTCAGCGTTACTGGGGAGGCAGAACGCTTACTACGCCAATTTGAGGTAATCGACACAAATTATACGAAAGCATGGGAATTATTACAAAAGAGATTCGATAACAAGAGAGTTTTAGTGAACACTCACTTGAAATCACTGCTCAGTCAACCAGCAATCAAAACTGAATCTGCTCACGCCATTCGCTCTCTTTTAGATTTAACAGAAGAGAGCCTACATGAGCTAAAATATTTGGGCTTACCAGTTGAACACTGGGATGCCATCCTAATATACAATCTTGTACAACGTCTCCCATCAGAAACACATCAACTATGGGAACATGAACAAGGAAACAAGAACGAACTCCCGACATATGCCGATCTGTCAGTATTTCTAGAGACAAGATTTCGTACTCTAGAAGCCCTTCAAGAGTGTCAAAATAATAAGGCACAAAATAGGAGTCCAAGTTATATCGAGGCACGCGTTCGTACTCGAGAGCCCCGCAGCGGCTACAAACCAGATTCACACATCAGTGCAACCCAAAAAAACCACGCACACAAAAATGCGTATTCATTCCTAAATAAACCCCACACATGTGCAATGTGCAAACAGAATCATACTCTGTTTCATTGCACTTCATTTAGGAAATTACATCCAAAGGAGAGAATAAATTTCATTCAACGAAACAAGTTATGTAAAAACTGCCTAGCAGCAGGGCATAACCTCAACGGCTGCCCAAGCCAAAAAACATGTCTCCAATGTCAAAAGCGGCATAATTCTCTCCTACATTTAAATCAGCCATCCGAGACTAACACAACGCAGAATCAGAGGCAAGCTGAAGTGAAGCATACCGAGCCTAATGGCAGCAATGAACCAGCCATAAATACATTCTTTTCGACAAACGTCAGTCAGGCATTACTGTCAACTGCATTAGTCAACATCGAAAGTCCAAACGGACAAATCTACACATTGAGAGCTCTGATAGATTCAGGATCTCAAGTATCTTTTATCACCGAAGCTGCTAGCAAACGTTTGAAATTACAAACAAAGCCAACACACGTTGAAGTCACGGGGTTAGGAAAAATACAAACGGCCCACGTCAATAAACACACAACGTTTAAATTGAAATCATTGCACACAAAATTCGAGATCAGTGTAAACGCACTAACACTAAAAAAGATTACGGATTTCGTTCCTGCTGACACAATAAGTATGAGAAATTTGCACTACATACAACATCTGCAACTCGCCGATCCAAGGTACCACACACCGGGCCAGATTGACATATTATTAGGAGCAGACATTTACGCCGAAATTATTGAGAATGGAATCATAAAGGGCGCACCTGGAGAGCCCATCGCTCAACATACACACTTAGGATGGATCCTAATGGGAAGAACTAAGACCCAAAGTAAAAACAGTAGTGTGGAAACACTCACCGTGCAAATTAGCCCAGACTGTCAACTGGAAAAACAGCTCAAACGATTTTGGGAAACAGAAGAAATCCCAAGAAATACAGCACATCCCGACGACGAATTATGTGAACTGATATTTACTAAATCACACAAACGCTTAAGTCAGGGTCATTATCAAGTAATGCTACCTTTCAGGAAGCAAGATGGACCAGAGCTTGGTCAATCACGTCAGATGGCCCTAAAACAATTCCTTCAATTAGAAAAAAGGTTCGAAAAACAGCCGGAGCTACATGCACAATACAAAAAATGCATGCAGGAATACTTACAGCTAGGACACATGAAAGAAGTAAAACCAACCTCAGTAGAACATACGAAAATGGAACAAATCAGGCAGTACTACATGCCACATCACGCAGTAACCAAGGAAAGTTCCACAACCAAGTTGAGAGTGGTGTTCAACGCTTCTGCTAAATCCTCCAATGGAAAATCATTAAATGAACAGATGTTAGCAGGGCCAACAATTCAACCCACTTTATGGGCAACCATTCTAAAATGGCGTCTGTATAAAATCGCCTTTACAGCCGACATTGAAAAGATGGTCCAGATGCACCCAGACCATGCAAATTATCAGAGAATCTTATGGAGGGATTCTCGAAGTGAGCCCATCAAGGATTATAAACTAACAACTGTCACCTTTGGCACCACCTCAGCTCCCTACCTAGCGATCCGCACTCTACATCAACTGTCAAAGGATGAAGAGGAAAACTATCCACTCGCAGCTCAAAGCTTAACATCCGACTTTTACGTCGATGATCTTTTGACGGGAGCTCACAATGTCAAAGCTGGCTTGACACTGCAAAATGAGTTAATTACTGTTCTCTCTAAAGGAGGATTCAATCTCCGCAAATGGACTGCCAACCATCCGGAATTAATCAAAAACATTCCACCCCCCGACAGAGAAATAAATTCAATTCTGGATCTGTCAGAAAAGGATACCATCAAAACTCTGGGCCTTCAGTGGCATCCAGCATTAGATGAATTTAGTTTCAAGGTAACACCTCCAACACAAAAGACGGACTTCATCAAGCGAACCATCCTGTCTGAAACTGCAGCACTGTTCGATCCAATAGGGTGGTTGGCACCAATCATAATTATCGCCAAAATATTTATCCAAACATTATGGTTGACGAAATATTCATGGGACGAAAAACTACCCAACACCACCACCACTAAATGGGAAGAATTCAGGATGAGCCTACTTGATATCAAGACACTTAGAATACCACGATGGATAAACTATTCACTTGCCACAAAGGGCCTAGAAATCCATGGATTTTGTGATGCATCAGAAAAGGCTTTTGCAAGTGTGGTATACGTGAGAATTGTCAATGAAAATGGTTCAATAATTACGCATTTGCTTACATCAAAAACCAGAGTCGCCCCCACAAAAACCATTTCACTACCACGACTCGAGTTATGCGGAGCTGTCCTTCTTTCACGTTTGATCAACCAAATTAAAATCGACCTAAAATTAATAGACATTTCCACTTTCGCATGGTCAGATTCAGAAATCACCTTGTCCTGGATTCAAAAACAACCGTCCTGCTGGAAAACATTCATTGCCAATAGAGTTGCTGAAATCCAGGAAGCTGTCCATCCACGATTCTGGCGATATGTACCAACAAAATCCAATCCAGCAGATTGTGCCACTAGAGGGCTCTACCCAAAGGAACTTATTCACTCCAAGCTTTGGTGGTATGGACCATCTTAGTTACAAGAATCAACAGACAAATGGCCACAGCAACCCAGCTTAAACAAGTGCTATGAACTTAAGAATCAACCAGTCAGGGCATTGACTTGTACGAACGAAGAAGTTAGCTGGATTACAAAATACTCTTCGTTTCCAAAATTAGTGAGAATCATCGCATACTGCAAAAGATTCTCCACAAATTGCAAATCTAAAAACAGAAAAACCACATACCTCACTTATGTCGAGTTGCAAGAAGCCGAAAATACAATAATATCAATTGTACAGCAACTGTCATTTCCAAGCGAGTTTCAATGCCTTAGAAACCACAAACCGATTCCTAAAACTAGTCACATTCTTTCATTTAATCCCTTTATGGACAAAAATCAACTCATCCGAGTTGGCGGTAGACTCGAAAAATCTCAGCTTAATTACAATCTGAAACATCCAATAATCCTACCGAATAATCATCATGTGTCTCATATCCTCATCGACCACACTCATCGATGTACTCTACATGGAGGAACTCAACTCACCCTCAACACATTACGTAATAAATACTGGCTGCTGAATGCAAGAAATACCATCCGTCAACAAATAAGAAAATGCATTCCATGCTACAAAGCGAAGCCAGTGCCATCTACCCAAATCATGGGAAATCTTCCGGCAGCTCGAATTACACCAACATTACCATTCGAACACACTGGAGTTGATTATGCCGGCCCTATTGACATCAAAACATCTAAATTGCGAAACGCCAAAATCACAAAGGGTTATCTGAGCATTTTTGTATGCATGGCCACCAAGGCCATCCACATTGAAGTCGTGTCAGACTTGACGACAGCGGCATTTATCGCAGCTTTGAAGCGATTTATCAGTCGACGAGGCTTGTGCTCTCATATATATTCCGATTGCGGCACCAACTTTGTCGGCGCCAGCAAGGAGTTATCTAGACATTTTAAAGACGTATTAAAAGAGTTTACACATGACAGTTCCATTGTAACAGAACTTACAAGCATCACATGGTACTTCAATCCACCATCAGCGCCACACTTTGGCGGATTATGGGAGGCTGGAGTCAAGGCAATAAAGACACACATGAAGCGCACCTTGCAAAATGCCATATTGACATTTGAAGAACTGTCAACAGTAACTTGCCAAATTGAAGCTTGTGTAAATTCCCGACCGCTGTCACCACTATCTAATGACCCAACTGATTTTAATGTTTTGACTCCAGGGCACTTTTTGGTCAATCGAAACTTGAAGGCTATACCAGAGCCATCTATGCCCGAGAACACGACCTCTCTAAGGCGCTGGCAATACATCCAAAGTTTGACACAACAATTCTGGAAGCAATGGGCGAAGGAGTATCTACAGAATTTGCAATCACGCAAGAAATGGCAGACTCCGGAAAACAACATACAAATAAACGATCTAGTTCAAATTCAAGACCATCACTGTCCAACCACAAAATGGCCGATGGGTCGAATAATTCAAACACACCCAGGAAATGACAATATGGTCAGAGTAGCAACTGTCAAAACTCCAAATAATCAAGTAATTCGACCAATTACTAAGTTATATAAGCTTCCCATATAAACAAATAAATTAAAGTATACCAAACCACACGCTTTTTTGTGCCCATACATTCCAGCACAACATAGGAGTATTTTACTTCCATGTGCCCAGACATATCATCACAACAATTTCACCATAAGGTTAATTATTATATATAATAATTAATATAATAATATATTATCAGCAGACTACAGATAATAACATAGCGAATAATATTAAAAGAAAAAAAAATCCTGTTTTTTACTTCTCATCAGTAAAGTGTAAAGCATGTAAGCAACTAAAGTAAAGCCATATAAACTTAACGAAACACTACTGCATGAAGAATTATGCACAACTTCACCTTTATCCTAAAAACATCATTTAATCAGAAGCATATGGCATAGAAAGTACCGCCATTAGAAGTACAGGATTTAATTATTATTTTTTTTTGGGTTTCTTTTCATTTTTTATTATTTTTCTTTTGAGTTTTTTGTTTTAAATTTCTTATTCTATATACACATAATGGATTCACTACCATCGCTCGAGGATTGTCTACTTATAGATGATGTTTCCGAATTGGAAACCATTCCAATCAAGGATAAATTGCGGAAAACTGAAATGCCAAGGCGACCAGCAAAATTTCAGCCTCCGTTCGAAGCAGCACCCGCATCTAGCCACGTCCAGACTCTAGTAAAGGGCCCAGGCATCAGGGTACACACAAACCCACAACGACCTCCCACTGGCACTAAGTCTCATACCGACATGAAGCTTCCCACGGGTAGCAAGCCTCATACATTCATCAAGCCTCTCATTAACATTGAGGCTCCCACAGGCATCAAGCCTTCCACAGGCATCAAGCCTCCCACAGGCATCAAGCCTCCCACAGGCATCAAGCCACCCACAGGCATTAGGCCTCTCACGGGCTCCAAAAGAAATAGGCCAGTCGAGGAATTCAGCCAGGCTCCTAGTAACATAAAACAAGCAAGACTCAAAGAGTCTGAAACAAGCCAACCATCAATCAGAAAACAGCTTCCAGATAAGCCACCAGCAAATCTCATTATAGATCCACAATTATGGGAACAAATCCGCCTAAAAACCATTCCTTGGTTCAAAATACTGGCAGCAAAAAAATGTTTTCGAATGGACACTGATGAAGGGAACACGCTACGCTTCTTAAAAGTGTCAAACGGAAAAATTCGTATTCGCCTGCAATTAAAAAGCGTAAGTCAATATAAGGTTTTTGTTTGTTATTGATTGGTGACAGATTTTTCAACTGAGTCAGCATGCAACTCAAGGCCAAATTTTAACATATTAAAAAAAAAAAAACAACCCAACTTTGTTAAAAAACCTCTTTATTATAACACCACCTTTTATTTGAGGCGGGAGAATGTTCCGTCCAGGAACACAAAATACTTAAAAATTAAAAACTCACTAAATATCCACGGTGCAAGTTCACTCTAAGAGCTATTCCAGCTCAGTTCATCGCCACAATACAATTAAGCGTTAACAATAAAAACCTAGAAACCAACAATTATATTAAAAGAAATTCATCAAATGTTAAAAGTCTCAGATTATTTAAAAAATAATCTGAGACTTTTAAACAAAACAATACTTACGCTCGTGGAATCCATCCACCACAAGCCACAGGAATTCTCCTAGCATTTCTTTCATTTCTGAAAATACAAAAACATTTATTATTGGTAAATAAATAATAAAAGCAAAACACTTACCACCCGTAGACAGCAGCTGCCACCAAGTCGTTTGACATTTCCAAAATGGCAGCTCTCAGTACATTGAAATAATTCTCATTAAACGATGATGGCGTCACTGGGTGGCCAAATATACAGGAATGACGCGGGCGTCATTGGCAACGCCACCGGCAGACACAACTCCTATTGTGTTTCTGGCTATAAATAGCGAGCTGCTGGGACCAGAAAATCACTTGCGATTTGACCAAGCCACAAGACAGATCGGTAGCCCTGACACCAGTTTAAGTCTTGATTAACCAAAACGGGCGATATTAACCCTAACTAATACTAACTTTTTATTCCTTTTTGCAGCTTTTTTCAGGCAGTATTGAAGCCTGACAATAGAGCAGATAAGTGAAGCTCATTTTTATTTTTTTCACTTATTCAGTACTAATTTTATCCTTATATATTCCAGGCTAAATTCCAAAAAGAGGCACATCAATAGACGAAATTCTGCGTAACGCATTGACTGTCGCCATTCAATTTTTTGTTTGTTCTTTGAATTTAATTTGAATTTTATTTTGATTATTATTTGGATTCCTAATTAAGTAGCATAAGCGAGTAGTTCATAAGGCATAATTTGTGAAGTAATAAAAATTGACATTTAACCACATAAGTTTTGTTCAGTCTTATCCTTTCCAACCGGCACCTCCCCTTGTATGTAAAGCCCATATTGGGACTTCACATTGGTCCTTCGAGCCGGATAAGACTGAAAAAACAAAATGGCGGATGTCGATATATTGATTCTCACACAAAAAGCTCTAAACGATCAAATAGATAAAGCCAGAATTAATCATGGCAAGGCAAATTCAGAAACCAAACAAGGAAAGAAGTATTATGCTACTCGCATTCAATCTCTTGAAAAGCTATGGCAAGCATTTACAGAGACGCATATAGCAATCTGGTCAACCGAAAACGGCGCGGACAGCGAATATGCCGAAGGCAACTTATACGAAGAGACCGAAGAATTATACATCAATCTCAAATCAAGATTATCACAGGAGCTAGAAGAGTCGTTCCCAACTTTACCTCATACTGAAGAGCAGCCTAGCACACAGGCAACACATCCACCAAGGCGAGAAACACGGCTTCCGCCAATACAAATTCCAACATTTGATGGAAATTATAAATCATGGCATACATTCCATGATTTATTCAATTCATTAATACATAAAGATCCAAATTTATCGAAAGTTCAAAAATTACATTACCTCAAACTCAGCGTTACTGGGGAGGCAGAACGCTTACTACGCCAATTTGAGGTAATCGACACAAATTATACGAAAGCATGGGAATTATTACAAAAGAGATTCGATAACAAGAGAGTTTTAGTGAACACTCACTTGAAATCACTGCTCAGTCAACCAGCAATCAAAACTGAATCTGCTCACGCCATTCGCTCTCTTTTAGATTTAACAGAAGAGAGCCTACATGAGCTAAAATATTTGGGCTTACCAGTTGAACACTGGGATGCCATCCTAATATACAATCTTGTACAACGTCTCCCATCAGAAACACATCAACTATGGGAACATGAACAAGGAAACAAGAACGAACTCCCGACATATGCCGATCTGTCAGTATTTCTAGAGACAAGATTTCGTACTCTAGAAGCCCTTCAAGAGTGTCAAAATAATAAGGCACAAAATAGGAGTCCAAGTTATATCGAGGCACGCGTTCGTACTCGAGAGCCCCGCAGCGGCTACAAACCAGATTCACACATCAGTGCAACCCAAAAAAACCACGCACACAAAAATGCGTATTCATTCCTAAATAAACCCCACACATGTGCAATGTGCAAACAGAATCATACTCTGTTTCATTGCACTTCATTTAGGAAATTACATCCAAAGGAGAGAATAAATTTCATTCAACGAAACAAGTTATGTAAAAACTGCCTAGCAGCAGGGCATAACCTCAACGGCTGCCCAAGCCAAAAAACATGTCTCCAATGTCAAAAGCGGCATAATTCTCTCCTACATTTAAATCAGCCATCCGAGACTAACACAACGCAGAATCAGAGGCAAGCTGAAGTGAAGCATACCGAGCCTAATGGCAGCAATGAACCAGCCATAAATACATTCTTTTCGACAAACGTCAGTCAGGCATTACTGTCAACTGCATTAGTCAACATCGAAAGTCCAAACGGACAAATCTACACATTGAGAGCTCTGATAGATTCAGGATCTCAAGTATCTTTTATCACCGAAGCTGCTAGCAAACGTTTGAAATTACAAACAAAGCCAACACACGTTGAAGTCACGGGGTTAGGAAAAATACAAACGGCCCACGTCAATAAACACACAACGTTTAAATTGAAATCATTGCACACAAAATTCGAGATCAGTGTAAACGCACTAATACTAAAAAAGATTACGGATTTCGTTCCTGCTGACACAATAAGTATGAGAAATTTGCACTACATACAACATCTGCAACTCGCCGATCCAAGGTACCACACACCGGGCCAGATTGACATATTATTAGGAGCAGACATTTACGCCGAAATTATTGAGAATGGAATCATAAAGGGCGCACCTGGAGAGCCCATCGCTCAACATACACACTTAGGATGGATCCTAATGGGAAGAACTAAGACCCAAAGTAAAAACAGTAGTGTGGAAACACTCACCGTGCAAATTAGCCCAGACTGTCAACTGGA
Source organism: Dioctria rufipes (assembly GCA_963924295.1). NCBI lineage: Eukaryota > Metazoa > Arthropoda > Insecta > Diptera > Asilidae > Dioctria > Dioctria rufipes. The sequence goes on along the minus strand of CAWUPM010001419.1, from coordinate 674,779 downwards.
AAAACAGCTCAAACGATTTTGGGAAACAGAAGAAATCCCAAGAAATACAGCACATCCCGACGACGAATTATGTGAACTGATATTTACTAAATCACATAAACGCTTAAGTCAGGGTCATTATCAAGTAATGCTACCTTTCAGGAAGCAAGATGGACCAGAGCTTGGTCAATCACGTCAGATGGCCCTAAAACAATTCCTTCAATTAGAAAAAAGGTTCGAAAAACAGCCGGAGCTACATGCACAATACAAAAAATGCATGCAGGAATACTTACAGCTAGGACACATGAAAGAAGTAAAACCAACCTCAGTAGAACATACGAAAATGGAACAAATCAGGCAGTACTACATGCCACATCACGCAGTAACCAAGGAAAGTTCCACAACCAAGTTGAGAGTGGTGTTCAACGCTTCTGCTAAATCCTCCAATGGAAAATCATTAAATGAACAGATGTTAGCAGGGCCAACAATTCAACCCACTTTATGGGCAACCATTCTAAAATGGCGTCTGTATAAAATCGCCTTTACAGCCGACATTGAAAAGATGGTCCAGATGCACCCAGACCATGCAAATTATCAGAGAATCTTATGGAGGGATTCTCGAAGTGAGCCCATCAAGGATTATAAACTAACAACTGTCACCTTTGGCACCACCTCAGCTCCCTACCTAGCGATCCGCACTCTACATCAACTGTCAAAGGATGAAGAGGAAAACTATCCATTCGCAGCTCAAAGCTTAAAATCCGACTTTTACGTCGATGATCTTTTGACGGGAGCTCACAATGTCAAAGCTGGCTTGACACTGCAAAATGAGTTAATTACTGTTCTCTCTAAAGGAGGATTCAATCTCCGCAAATGGACTGCCAACCATCCGGAATTAATCAAAAACATTCCACCCCCCGACAGAGAAATAAATTCAATTCTGGATCTGTCAGAAAAGGATACCATCAAAACTCTGGGCCTTCAGTGGCATCCAGCATTAGATGAATTTAGTTTCAAGGTAACACCTCCAACACAAAAGACGGACTTCACCAAGCGAACCATCCTGTCTGAAACTGCAGCACTGTTCGATCCAATAGGGTGGTTGGCACCAATCATAATTATCGCCAAAATATTTATCCAAACATTATGGTTGACGAAATATTCATGGGACGAAAAACTACCCAACAACACCACCACTAAATGGGAAGAATTCAGGATGAGCCTACTTGATATCAAGACACTTAGAATACCACGATGGATAAACTATTCACTTGCCACAAAGGGCCTAGAAATCCATGGATTTTGTGATGCATCAGACAAGGCTTTTGCAAGTGTGGTATACGTGAGAATTGTCAATGAAAATGGTTCAATAATTACGCATTTGCTTACATCAAAAACCAGAGTCGCCCCCACAAAAACCATTTCACTACCACGACTCGAGTTATGCGGAGCTGTCCTTCTTTCACGTTTGATCAACCAAATTAAAATCGACCTAAAATTAATAGACATTTCCACTTTCGCATGGTCAGATTCAGAAATCACCTTGTCCTGGATTCAAAAACAACCGTCCTGCTGGAAAACATTCATTGCCAATAGAGTTGCTGAAATCCAGGAAGCTGTCCATCCACGATTCTGGCGATATGTACCAACAAAATCCAATCCAGCAGATTGCGCCACTAGAGGGCTCTACCCAAAGGAACTTATTCACTCCAAGCTTTGGTGGTATGGACCATCTTGGTTACAAGAATCAACAGACAAATGGCCACAGCAACCCAGCTTAAACAAGTGCTATGAACTTAAGAATCAACCAGTCAGGGCATTGACTTGTACGAACGAAGAAGTTAGCTGGATTACAAAATACTCTTCGTTTCCAAAATTAGTGAGAATCATCGCATACTGCAAAAGATTCTCCACAAATTGCAAATCTAAAAACAGAAAAACCACATACCTCACTTATGTCGAGTTGCAAGAAGCCGAAAATACAATAATATCAATTGTACAGCAACTGTCATTTCCAAGCGAGTTTCAATGCCTTAGAAACCACAAACCGATTCCTAAAACTAGTCACATTCTTTCATTTAATCCCTTTATGGACAAAAATCAACTCATCCGAGTTGGCGGTAGACTCGAAAAATCTCAGCTTAATTACAATCTGAAACATCCAATAATCCTACCGAATAATCATCATGTGTCTCATATCCTCATCGACCACACTCATCGATGTACTCTACATGGAGGAACTCAACTCACCCTCAACACATTACGTAATAAATACTGGCTGCTGAATGCAAGAAATACCATCCGTCAACAAATAAGAAAATGCATTCCATGCTACAAAGCGAAGCCAGTGCCATCTACCCAAATCATGGGAAATCTTCCGGCAGCTCGAATTACACCAACATTACCATTCGAACACACTGGAGTTGATTATGCCGGCCCTATTGACATCAAAACATCTAAATTGCGAAACGCCAAAATCACAAAGGGTTATCTGAGCATTTTTGTATGCATGGCCACCAAGGCCATCCACATTGAAGTCGTGTCAGACTTGACGACAGCGGCATTTATCGCAGCTTTGAAGCGATTTATCAGTCGACGAGGCTTGTGCTCTCATATATATTCCGATTGCGGCACCAACTTTGTCGGCGCCAGCAAGGAGTTATCTAGACATTTTAAAGACGTATTAAAAGAGTTTACACATGACAGTTCCATTGTAACAGAACTTACAAGCATCACATGGCACTTCAATCCACCATCAGCGCCACACTTTGGCGGATTATGGGAGGCTGGAGTCAAGGCAATAAAGACACACATGAAGCGCACCTTGCAAAATGCCATATTGACATTTGAAGAACTGTCAACAATAACTTGCCAAATTGAAGCTTGTGTAAATTCCCGACCGCTGTCACCACTATCTAATGACCCAACTGATTTTAATGTTTTGACTCCAGGGCACTTTTTGGTCAATCGAAACTTGAAGGCTATACCAGAGCCATCTATGCCCGAGAACACGACCTCTCTAAGGCGCTGGCAATACATCCAAAGTTTGACACAACAATTCTGGAAGCAATATGGGCGAAGGAGTATCTACAGAATTTGCAATCACGCAAGAAATGGCAGACTCCGGAAAACAACATACAAATAAACGATCTAGTTCAAATTCAAGACCATCACTGTCCAACCACAAAATGGCCGATGGGTCGAATAATTCAAACACACCCAGGAAATGACAATATGGTCAGAGTAGCAACTGTCAAAACTCCAAATAATCAAGTAATTCGACCAATTACTAAGTTATATAAGCTTCCCATATAAACAAATAAATTAAAGTATACCAAACCACACGCTTTTTTGTGCCCATACATTCCAGCACAACATAGGAGTATTTTACTTCCATGTGCCCAGACATATCATCACAACAATTTCACCATAAGGTTAATTATTATATATAATAATTAATATAATAATATATTATCAGCAGACTACAGATAATAACATAGCGAATAATATTAAAAGAAAAAAAATCCTGTTTTTTACTTCTCATCAGTAAAGTGTAAAGCATGTAGCAACTAAAGTAAAGCCATATAAACTTAACGAAACACTACTGCATGAAGAATTATGCACAACTTCACCTTTATCCTAAAAACATCATTTAATCAGAAGCATATGGCATAGAAAGTACCGCCATTAGAAGTACAGGATTTAATTATTATTATTTTTTGGGTTTCTTTTCATTTTTTATTATTTTTCTTTTGAGTTTTTTGTTTTAAATTTCTTATTCTATATACACATAATGGATTCACTACCATCGCTCGAGGATTGTCTACTTATAGATGATGTTCCCGAATTGGAAACCATTCCAATCAAGGATAAATTGCGGAAAACTGAAATACCAAGGCGACCAGCAAAATTTCAGCCTCCGTTCGAAGCAGCACCCGCATCTAGCCACGTCCAGACTCTAGTAAAGGGCCCAGGCATCAGGGTACACACAAACCCACAACGACCTCCCACTGGCACTAAGTCTCATACCGACATGAAGCTTCCCACGGGTAGCAAGCCTCATACATTCATCAAGCCTCTCATTAACATTGAGGCTCCCACAGGCATCAAGCCTTCCACAGGCATCAAGCCTCCCACAGGCATCAAGCCTCCCACAGGCACCAAGCCACCCACAGGCATCAGGCCTCTCACGGGCTCCAAAAGAAATAGGCCAGTCGAGGAATTCAGCCGGGCTCCTAGTAACATAAAACAAGCAAGACTCAAAGAGTCTGAAACAAGCCAACCATCAATCAGAAAACAGCTTCCAGATAAGCCACCAGCAAATCTCATTATAGATCCACAATTATGGGAGCAAATCCGCCTAAAAACCATTCCTTGGTACAAAATACTGGCAGCAAAAAATGTTTTCGAATGGACACTGATGAAGGGAACACGCTACGCTTCTTAAAAGTGTCAAACGGAAAAATTCGTATTCGCCTGCAATTAAAAAGCGTAAGTCAATATAAGGTTTTTGTTTGTTATTGATTGGTGACAGATTTTTCAACTGAGTCAGCATGCAACTCAAGGCCAAATTTTAACATATTAAAAAAAAAAAAACAACCCAACTTTGTTAAAAAACCTCTTTATTGTAACACCACCTTTTATTTGAGGCGGGAGAATGTTCCGTCCAGGAACACAAAATACTTAAAAATTAAAAACTCACTAAATATCCACGGTGCAAGTTCACTCTAAGAGCTATTCCAGCTCAGTTCATCGCCACAATACAATTAAGCGTTAACAATAAAAACCTAGAAACCAACAATTATATTAAAAGAAATTCATCAAATGGTAAAAGTCTCAGATTATTTAAAAAATAATCTGAGACTTTTAAACAAAACAATACTTACGCTCGTGGAATCCATCCACCACAAGCCACAGGAATTCTCCTAGCATTTCTTTCATTTCTGAAAATACAAAAACATTTATTATTGGTAAATAAATAATAAAAGCAAAACACTTACCACCCGTAGACAGCAGCTGCCACCAAGTCGTTTGACATTTCCAAAATGGCAGCTCTCAGTACATTGAAATAATTCTCATTAAACGATGATGGCGTCACTGGGTGACCAAATATATAAAAAATGACGCGGGCGTCATTTGCAACGCCACCGGCAGACACAACTCCTATTGTGTTTCTGGCTATAAATAGCGAGCTGCTGGGACCAGAAAATCACTTGCGATTTGACCAAGCCACAAGACAGATCGGTAGCTCTGACACCAGTTTAAGTCTTGATTAACCAAAACGGGCGATATTAACCCTAACTAATACTAACTTTTTATTCCTTTTTGCAGCTTTTTTCAGGCAGTATTGAAGCCTGACAATAGAGCAGATAAGTGAAGCTCATTTTTATTTTTTTCACTTATTCAGTATTAATTTTATCCTTATATATTCTAGGCTAAATACCAAAAAGAGGCACATCAATAGACGAAATTCTGCGTAACGCATTGACTGTCGCCATTCAATTTTTTGTTTGTTCTTTGAATTTAATTTGAATTTTATTTTGATTATTATTTGGATTCCTAATTAAGTAGCATAAGCGAGTAGTTCATAAGGCATAATTTGTGAAGTAATAAAAATTGACATTTAACCACATAAGTTTTGTTCAGTCTTATCCTTTTCAACCGGCACCTCCCCTTGTATGTAAAGCCCATATTGGGACTTCACATTGGTCCTTCGAGCCGGATAAGACTGAAAAAACAAAATGGCGGATGTCGATATATTGATTCTCACACAAAAAGCTCTAAACGATCAAATAGATAAAGCCAGAATTAACCATGGCAAGGCAAATTCAGAAACCAAACAAGGAAAGAAGTATTATGCTACTCGCATTCAATCTCTTGAAAAGCTATGGCAAGCATTTACAGAGACGCATATAGCAATCTGGTCAACCGAAAACGGCGCGGACAGCGAATATGCCGAAGGCAACTTATACGAAGAGACCGAAGAATTATACATCAATCTCAAATCAAGATTATCACAGGAGCTAGAAGAGTCGTTCCCAACTTTACCTCATACTGAAGAGCAGCCTAGCACACAGGCAACACATCCACCAAGGCGAGAAACACGGCTTCCGCCAATACAAATTCCAACATTTGATGGAAATTATAAATCATGGCATACATTCCATGATTTATTCAATTCATTAATACATAAAGATCCAAATTTATCGAAAGTTCAAAAATTACATTACCTCAAACTCAGCGTTACTGGGGAGGCAGAACGCTTACTACGCCAATTTGAGGTAATCGACACAAATTATACGAAAGCATGGGAATTATTACAAATGAGATTCGATAACAACAGAGTTTTAGTGAACACTCACTTGAAATCACTGCTCAGTCAACCAGCAATCAAAACTGAATCTGCTCACGCCATTCGCTCTCTTTTAGATTTAACAGAAGAGAGCCTACATGAGCTAAAATATTTGGGCTTACCAGTTGAACACTGGGATGCCATCCTAATATACAATCTTGTACAACGTCTCCCATCAGAAACACATCAACTATGGGAACATGAACAAGGAAACAAGAACGAACTCCCGACATATGCCGATCTGTCAGTATTTCTAGAGACAAGATTTCGTACTCTAGAAGCCCTTCAAGAGTGTCAAAATAACAAGGCACAAAATAGGAGTCCAAGTTATATCGAGGCACGCGTTCGTACTCGAGAGCCCCGCAGCGGCTACAAACCAGATTCACACATCAGTGCAACCCAAAAAAACCACGCACACAAAAATGCGTATTCATTCCTAAATAAACCCCACACATGTGCAATGTGCAAACAGAATCATACTCTGTTTCATTGCACTTCATTTAGGAAATTACATCCAAAGGAGAGAATAAATTTCATTCAACGAAACAAGTTATGTAAAAACTGCCTAGCAGCAGGGCATAACCTCAACGGCTGCCCAAGCCAATTCTCTCCTACAATTAAATCAGCCATCCGAGACTAACACAACGCAGAATCAGAGGCAAGCTGAAGTGAAGCATACCGAGCCTAATGGCAGCAATGAACCAGCCATAAATACATTCTTTTCGACAAACGTCAGTCAGGCATTACTGTCAACTGCCTTAGTCAACATCGAAAGTCCAAACGGACAAATCTACACATTGAGAGCTCTGATAGATTCAGGATCTCAAGTATCTTTTATCACCGAAGCTGCTAGCAAACGTTTGAAATTACAAACAAAGCCAACACACGTTGAAGTCACGGGGTTAGGAAAAATACAAACGGCCCACGTCAATAAACACACAACGTTTAAATTGAAATCATTGCACACAAAATTCGAGATCAGTGTAAACGCACTAATACTAAAAAAGATTACGGATTTCGTTCCTGCTGACACAATAAGTATGAGAAATTTGCACTACATACAACATCTGCAACTCGCCGATCCAAGGTACCACACACCGGGCCAGATTGACATATTATTAGGAGCAGACATTTACGCCGAAATTATTGAGAATGGAATCATAAAGGGCGCACCTGGAGAGCCCATCGCTCAACATACACACTTAGGATGGATCCTAATGGGAAGAACTAAGACCCAAAGTAAAAACAGTAGTGTGGAAACACTCACCGTGCAAATTAGCCCAGACTGTCAACTGGAAAAACAGCTCAAATGATTTTGGGAAACAGAAGAAATCCCAAGAAATACAGCACATCCCGACGACGAATTATGTGAACTGATATTTACTAAATCACACAAACGCTTAAGTCATTATCAAGTAATGCTACCTTTCAGGAAGCAAGATGGACCAGAGCTTGGTCAATCACGTCAGATGGCCCTAAAACAATTCCTTCAATTAGAAAAAAGGTTCGAAAAACAGCCGGAGTTACATGCACAATACAAAAAATGCATGCAGGAATACTTACAGCTAGGACACATGAAAGAAGTAAAACCAACCTCAGTAGAACATACGAAAATGGAACAAATCAGGCAGTACTACATGCCACATCACGCAGTAACCAAGGAAAGTTCCACAACCAAGTTGAGAGTGGTGTTCAACGCTTCTGCTAAATCCTCCAATGGAAAATCATTAAATGAACAGATGTTAGCAGGGCCAACAATTCAACCCACTTTATGGGCAACCATTCTAAAATGGCGTCTGTATAAAATCGCCTTTACAGCCGACATTGAAAAGATGGTCCAGATGCACCCAGACCATGCAAATTATCAGAGAATCTTATGGAGGGATTCTCGAAGTGAGCCCATCAAGGATTATAAACTAACAACTGTCACCTTTGGCACCACCTCAGCTCCCTACCTAGCGATCCGCACTCTACATCAACTGTCAAAGGATGAAGAGGAAAACTATCCATTCGCAGCTCAAAGCTTAAAATCCGACTTTTACGTCGATGATCTTTTGACGGGAGCTCACAATGTCAAAGCTGGCTTGACACTGCAAAATGAGTTAATTACTGTTCTCTCTAAAGGAGGATTCAATCTCCGCAAATGGACTGCCAACCATCCGGAATTAATCAAAAACATTCCACCCCCCGACAGAGAAATAAATTCAATTCTGGATCTGTCAGAAAAGGATACCATCAAAACTCTGGGCCTTCAGTGGCATCCAGCATTAGATGAATTTAGTTTCAAGGTAACACCTCCAACACAAAAGACGGACTTCACCAAGCGAACCATCCTGTCTGAAACTGCAGCACTGTTCGATCCAATAGGGTGGTTGGCACCAATCATAATTATCGCCAAAATATTTATCCAAACATTATGGTTGACGAAATATTCATGGGACGAAAAACTACCCAACAACACCACCACTAAATGGGAAGAATTCAGGATGAGCCTACTTGATATCAAGACACTTAGAATACCACGATGGATAAACTATTCACTTGCCACAAAGGGCCTAGAAATCCATGGATTTTGTGATGCATCAGACAAGGCTTTTGCAAGTGTGGTATACGTGAGAATTGTCAATGAAAATGGTTCAATAATTACGCATTTGCTTACATCAAAAACCAGAGTCGCCCCCACAAAAACCATTTCACTACCACGACTCGAGTTATGCGGAGCTGTCCTTCTTTCACGTTTGATCAACCAAATTAAAATCGACCTAAAATTAATAGACATTTCCACTTTCGCATGGTCAGATTCAGAAATCACCTTGTCCTGGATTCAAAAACAACCGTCCTGCTGGAAAACATTCATTGCCAATAGAGTTGCTGAAATCCAGGAAGCTGTCCATCCACGATTCTGGCGATATGTACCAACAAAATCCAATCCAGCAGATTGCGCCACTAGAGGGCTCTACCCAAAGGAACTTATTCACTCCAAGCTTTGGTGGTATGGACCATCTTGGTTACAAGAATCAACAGACAAATGGCCACAGCAACCCAGCTTAAACAAGTGCTATGAACTTAAGAATCAACCAGTCAGGGCATTGACTTGTACGAACGAAGAAGTTAGCTGGATTACAAAATACTCTTCGTTTCCAAAATTAGTGAGAATCATCGCATACTGCAAAAGATTCTCCACAAATTGCAAATCTAAAAACAGAAAAACCACATACCTCACTTATGTCGAGTTGCAAGAAGCCGAAAATACAATAATATCAATTGTACAGCAACTGTCATTTCCAAGCGAGTTTCAATGCCTTAGAAACCACAAACCGATTCCTAAAACTAGTCACATTCTTTCATTTAATCCCTTTATGGACAAAAATCAACTCATCCGAGTTGGCGGTAGACTCGAAAAATCTCAGCTTAATTACAATCTGAAACAGCCAATAATCCTACCGAATAATCATCATGTGTCTCATATCCTCATCGACCACACTCATCGATGTACTCTACATGGAGGAACTCAACTCACCCTCAACACATTACGTAATAAATACTGGCTGCTGAATGCAAGAAATACCATCCGTCAACAAATAAGAAAATGCATTCCATGCTACAAAGCGAAGCCAGTGCCATCTACCCAAATCATGGGAAATCTTCCGGCAGCTCGAATTACACCAACATTACCATTCGAACACACTGGAGTTGATTATGCCGGCCCTATTGACATCAACACATCTAAATTGCGAAACGCCAAAATCACAAAGGGTTATCTGAGCATTTTTGTATGCATGGCCACCAAGGCCATCCACATTGAAGTCGTGTCAGACTTGACGACAGCGGCATTTATCGCAGCTTTGAAGCGATTTATCAGTCGACGAGGCTTGTGCTCTCATATATATTCCGATTGCGGCACCAACTTTGTCGGCGCCAGCAAGGAGTTATCTAGACGTTTTAAAGACGTATTAAAAGAGTTTACACATGACAGTTCCATTGTAACAGAACTTACAAGCATCACATGGCACTTCAATCCACCATCAGCGCCACACTTTGGCGGATTATGGGAGGCTGGAGTCAAGGCAATAAAGACACACATGAAGCGCACCTTGCAAAATGCCATATTGACATTTGAAGAACTGTCAACAATAACTTGCCAAATTGAAGCTTGTGTAAATTCCCGACCGCTGTCACCACTATCTAATGACCCAACTGATTTTAATGTTTTGACTCCAGGGCACTTTTTGGTCAATCGAAACTTGAAGGCTATACCAGAGCCATCTATGCCCGAGAACACGACCTCTCTAAGGCGCTGGCAATACATCCAAAGTTTGACACAACAATTCTGGAAGCAATATGGGCGAAGGAGTATCTACAGAATTTGCAATCACGCAAGAAATGGCAGACTCCGGAAAACAACATACAAATAAACGATCTAGTTCAAATTCAAGACCATCACTGTCCAACCACAAAATGGCCGATGGGTCGAATAATTCAAACACATCCAGGAAATGACAATATGGTCAGAGTAGCAACTGTCAAAACTCCAAATAATCAAGTAATTCGACCAATTACTAAGTTATATAAGCTTCCCATATAAACAAATAAATTAAAGTATACCAAACCACACGCTTTTTTGTGCCCATACATTCCAGCACAACATAGGAGTATTTTACTTCCATGTGCCCAGACATATCATCACAACAATTTCACCATAAGGTTAATTATTATATATAATAATTAATATAATAATATATTATCAGCAGACTACAGATAATAACATAGCGAATAATATTAAAAGAAAAAAAATCCTGTTTTTTACTTCTCATCAGTAAAGTGTAAAGCATGTAAGCAACTAAAGTAAAGCCATATAAACTTAACGAAACACTACTGCATGAAGAATTATGCACAACTTCACCTTTATCCTAAAAACATCATTTAATCAGAAGCATATGGCATAGAAAGTACCGCCATTAGAAGTACAGGATTTAATTATTATTATTTTTTGGGTTTCTTTTCATTTTTTATTATTTTTCTTTTGAGTTTTTTGTTTTAAATTTCTTATTCTATATACACATAATGGATTCACTACCATCGCTCGAGGATTGTCTACTTATAGATGATGTTCCCGAATTGGAAACCATTCCAATCAAGGATAAATTGCGGAAAACTGAAATACCAAGGCGACCAGCAAAATTTCAGCCTCCGTTCGAAGCAGCACCCGCATCTAGCCACGTCCAGACTCTAGTAAAGGGCCCAGGCATCAGGGTACACACAAACCCACAACGACCTCCCACTGGCACTAAGTCTCATACCGACATGAAGCTTCCCACGGGTAGCAAGCCTCATACATTCATCAAGCCTCTCATTAACATTGAGGCTCCCACAGGCATCAAGCCTTCCACAGGCATCAAGCCTCCCACAGGCATCAAGCCTCCCACAGGCATCAAGCCACCCACAGGCATCAGGCCTCTCACGGGCTCCAAAAGAAATAGGCCAGTCGAGGAATTCAGCCAGGCTCCTAGTAACATAAAACAAGCAAGACTCAAAGAGTCTGAAACAAGCCAACCATCAATCAGAAAACAGCTTCCAGATAAGCCACCAGCAAATCTCATTATAGATCCACAATTATGGGAGCAAATCCGCCTAAAAACCATTCCTTGGTACAAAATACTGGCAGCAAAAAATGTTTTCGAATGGACACTGATGAAGGGAACACGCTACGCTTCTTAAAAGTGTCAAACGGAAAAATTCGTATTCGCCTGCAATTAAAAAGCGTAAGTCAATATAAGGTTTTTGTTTGTTATTGATTGGTGACAGATTTTTCAACTGAGTCAGCATGCAACTCAAGGCCAAATTTTAACATATTAAAAAAAAAAAAAACAACCCAACTTTGTTAAAAAACCTCTTTATTGTAACACCACCTTTTATTTGAGGCGGGAGAATGTTCCGTCCAGGAACACAAAATACTTAAAAATTAAAAACTCACTAAATATCCACGGTGCAAGTTCACTCTAAGAGCTATTCCAGCTCAGTTCATCGCCACAATACAATTAAGCGTTAACAATAAAAACCTAGAAACCAACAATTATATTAAAAGAAATTCATCAAATGGTAAAAGTCTCAGATTATTTAAAAAATAATCTGAGACTTTTAAACAAAACAATACTTACGCTCGTGGAATCCATCCACCACAAGCCACAGGAATTCTCCTAGCATTTCTTTCATTTCTGAAAATACAAAAACATTTATTATTGGTAAATAAATAATAAAAGCAAAACACTTACCACCCGTAGACAGCAGCTGCCACCAAGTCGTTTGACATTTCCAAAATGGCAGCTCTCAGTACATTGAAATAATTCTCATTAAACGATGATGGCGTCACTGGGTGACCAAATATATAAAAAATGACGCGGGCGTCATTGGCAACGCCACCGGCAGACACAACTCCTATTGTGTTTCTGGCTATAAATAGCGAGCTGCTGGGACCAGAAAATCACTTGCGATTTTACCAAGCAACAAGACAGATCGGTAGCTCTGACACCAGTTTAAGTCTTGATTAACCAAAACGGGCGATATTAACCCTAACTAATACTAACTTTTTATTCCTTTTTGCAGCTTTTTTCAGGCAGTATTGAAGCCTGACAATAGAGCAGATAAGTGAAGCTCATTTTTATTTTTTTCACTTATTCAGTACTAATTTTATCCTTATATATTCCAGGCTAAATACCAAAAAGAGGCACATCAATAGACGAAATTCTGCGTAACGCATTGACTGTCGCCATTCAATTTTTTGTTTGTTCTTTGAATTTAATTTGAATTTTATTTTGATTATTATTTGGATTCCTAATTAAGTAGCATAAGCGAGTAGTTCATAAGGCATAATTTGTGAAGTAATAAAAATTGACATTTAACCACATAAGTTTTGTTCAGTCTTATCCTTTTCAACCGGCACCTCCCCTTGTATGTAAAGCCCATATTGGGACTTCACATTGGTCCTTCGAGCCGGATAAGACTGAAAAAACAAAATGGCGGATGTCGATATATTGATTCTCACACAAAAAGCTCTAAACGATCAAATAGATAAAGCCAGAATTAACCATGGCAAGGCAAATTCAGAAACCAAACAAGGAAAGAAGTATTATGCTACTCGCATTCAATCTCTTGAAAAGCTATGGCAAGCATTTACAGAGACGCATATAGCAATCTGGTCAACCGAAAACGGCGCGGACAGCGAATATGCCGAAGGCAACTTATACGAAGAGACCGAAGAATTATACATCAATCTCAAATCAAGATTATCACAGGAGCTAGAAGAGTCGTTCCCAACTTTACCTCATACTGAAGAGCAGCCTAGCACACAGGCAACACATCCACCAAGGCGAGAAACACGGCTTCCGCCAACACAAATTCCAACATTTGATGGAAATTATAAATCATGGCATACATTCCATGATTTATTCAATTCATTAATACATAAAGATCCAAATTTATCGAGAGTTCAAAAATTACATTACCTCAAACTCAGCGTTACTGGGGAGGCAGAACGCTTACTACGCCAATTTGAGGTAATCGACACAAATTATACGAAAGCATGGGAATTATTACAAAAGAGATTCGATAACAAGAGAGTTTTAGTGAACACTCACTTGAAATCACTGCTCAGTCAACCAGCAATCAAAACTGAATCTGCTCACGCCATTCGCTCTCTTTTAGATTTAACAGAAGAGAGCCTACATGAGCTAAAATATTTGGGCTTACCAGTTGAACACTGGGATGCCATCCTAATATACAATCTTGTACAACGTCTCCCATCAGAAACACATCAACTATGGGAACATGAACAAGGAAACAAGAACGAACTCCCGACATATGCCGATCTGTCAGTATTTCTAGAGACAAGATTTCGTACTCTAGAAGCCCTTCAAGAGTGTCAAAATAATAAGGCACAAAATAGGAGTCCAAGTTATATCGAGGCACGCGTTCGTACTCGAGAGCCCCGCAGCGGCTACAAACCAGATTCACACATCAGTGCAACCCAAAAAAACCACGCACACAAAAATGCGTATTCATTCCTAAATAAACCCCACACATGTGCAATGTGCAAACAGAATCATACTCTGTTTCATTGCACTTCATTTAGGAAATTACATCCAAAGGAGAGAATAAATTTCATTCAACGAAACAAGTTATGTAAAAACTGCCTAGCAGCAGGGCATAACCTCAACGGCTGCCCAAGCCAAAAAACATGTCTCCAATGTCAAAAGCGGCATAATTCTCTCCTACATTTAAATCAGCCATCCGAGACTAACACAACGCAGAATCAGAGGCAAGCTGAAGTGAAGCATACCGAGCCTAATGGCAGCAATGAACCAGCCATAAATACATTCTTTTCGACAAACGTCAGTCAGGCATTACTGTCAACTGCATTAGTCAACATCGAAAGTCCAAACGGACAAATCTACACATTGAGAGCTCTGATAGATTCAGGATCTCAAGTATCTTTTATCACCGAAGCTGCTAGCAAACGTTTGAAATTACAAACAAAGCCAACACACGTTGAAGTCACGGGGTTAGGAAAAATACAAACGGCCCACGTCAATAAACACACAACGTTTAAATTGAAATCATTGCACACAAAATTCGAGATCAGTGTAAACGCACTAATACTAAAAAAGATTACGGATTTCGTTCCTGCTGACACAATAAGTATGAGAAATTTGCACTACATACAACATCTGCAACTCGCCGATCCAAGGTACCACACACCGGGCCAGATTGACATATTATTAGGAGCAGACATTTACGACGAAATTATTGAGAATGGAATCATAAAGGGCGCACCTGGAGAGCCCATCGCTCAACATACACACTTAGGATGGATCCTAATGGGAAGAACTAAGACCCAAAGTAAAAACAGTAGTGTGGAAACACTCACCGTGCAAATTAGCCCAGACTGTCAACTGGAAAAACAGCTCAAACGATTTTGGGAAACAGAAGAAATCCCAAGAAATACAGCACATCCCGACGACGAATTATGTGAACTGATATTTACTAAATCACACAAACGCTTAAGTCAGGGTCATTATCAAGTAATGCTACCTTTCAGGAAGCAAGATGGACCAGAGCTTGGTCAATCACGTCAGATGGCCCTAAAACAATTCCTTCAATTAGAAAAAAGGTTCGAAAAACAGCCGGAGCTACATGCACAATACAAAAATTGCATGCAGGAATACTTACAGCTAGGACACATGAAAGAAGTAAAACCAACCTCAGTAGAACATACGAAAATGGAACAAATCAGGCAGTACTACATGCCACATCACGCAGTAACCAAGGAAAGTTCCACAACCAAGTTGAGAGTGGTGTTCAACGCTTCTGCTAAATCCTCCAATGGAAAATCATTAAATGAACAGATGTTAGCAGGGCCAACAATTCAACCCACTTTATGGGCAACCATTCTAAAATGGCGTCTGTATAAAATCGCCTTTACAGCCGACATTGAAAAGATGGTCCAGATGCACCCAGACCATGCAAATTATCAGAGAATCTTATGGAGGGATTCTCGAAGTGAGACCATCAAGGATTATAAACTAACAACTGTCACCTTTGGCACCACCTCAGCTCCCTACCTAGCGATCCGCACTCTACATCAACTGTCAAAGGATGAAGAGGAAAACTATCCACTCGCAGCTCAAAGCTTAAAATCCGACTTTTACGTCGATGATCTTTTGGCGGGAGCTCACAATGTCAAAGTTGGCTTGACACTGCAAAATGAGTTAATTACTGTTCTCTCTAAAGGAGGATTCAATCTCCGCAAATGGACTGCCAACCATCCGGAATTAATCAAAAACATTCCACCCCCCGACAGAGAAATAAATTCAATTCTGGATCTGTCAGAAAAGGATACCATCAAAACTTTGGGCCTTCAGTGGCATCCAGCATTAGATGAATTTAGTTTCAAGGTAACACCTCCAACACAAAAGACGGACTTCACCAAGCGAACCATCCTGTCTGAAACTGCAGCACTGTTCGATCCAATAGGGTGGTTGGCACCAATCATAATTATCGCCAAAATATTTATCCAAACATTATGGTTGACGAAATATTCATGGGACGAAAAACTACCCAACACCACCACCACTAAATGGGAAGAATTCAGGATGAGCCTACTTGATATCAAGACACTTAGAATACCACGATGGATAAACTATTCACTTGCCACAAAGGGCCTAGAAATCCATGGATTTTGTGATGCATCAGAAAAGGCTTTTGCAAGTGTGGTATACGTGAGAATTGTCAATGAAAATGGTTCAATAATTACGCATTTGCTTACATCAAAAACCAGAGTCGCCCCCACAAAAACCATTTCACTACCACGACTCGAGTTATGCGGAGCTGTCCTTCTTTCACGTTTGATCAACCAAATTAAAATCGACCTAAAATTAATAGAGACATTTCCACTTTCGCATGGTCAGATTCAGAAATCACCTTGTCCTGGATTCAAAAACAACCGTCCTGCTGGAAAACATTCATTGCCAATAGAGTTGCTGAAATCCAGGAAGCTGTCCATCCACGATTCTGGCGATATGTACCAACAAAATCCAATCCAGCAGATTGCGCCACTAGAGGACTCTTCCCAAAGGAAGTTATTCACTCCAAGCTTTGGTGGTATGGACCATCTTGGTTACAAGAATCAACAGACAAATGGCCACAGCAACCCAGCTTAAACAAGTGCTATGAACTTAAGAATCAACCAGTCAGGGCATTGACTTGTACGAACGAAGAAGTTAGCTGGATTACAAAATACTCTTCGTTTCCAAAATTAGTGAGAATCATCGCATACTGCAAAAGATTCTCCACAAATTGCAAATCTAAAAACAGAAAAACCACATACCTCACTTATGTCGAGTTGCAAGAAGCCGAAAATACAATAATATCAATTGTACAGCAACTGTCATTTCCAAGCGAGTTTCAATGCCTTAGAAACCACAAACCGATTCCTAAAACTAGTCACATTCTTTCATTTAATCCCTTTATGGACAAAAATCAACTCATCCGAGTTGGCGGTAGACTCGAAAAATCTCAGCTTAATTACAATCTGAAACATCCAATAATCCTACCGAATAATCATCATGTGTCTCATATCCTCATCGACCACACTCATCGATGTACTCTACATGGAGGAACTCAACTCACCCTCAACACATTACGTAATAAATACTGGCTGCTGAATGCAAGAAATACCATCCGTCAACAAATAAGAAAATGCATTCCATGCTACAAAGCGAAGCCAGTGCCATCTACCCAAATCATGGGAAATCTTCCGGCAGCTCGAATTACACCAACATTACCATTCGAACACACTGGAGTTGATTATGCCGGCCCTATTGACATCAAAACATCTAAATTGCGAAACGCCAAAATCACAAGGGGTTATCTGAGCATTTTTGTATGCATGGCCACCAAGGCCATCCACATTGAAGTCGTGTCAGACTTGACGACAGCGGCATTTATCGCAGCTTTGAAGCGATTTATCAGTCGACGAGGCTTGTGCTCTCATATATATTCCGATTGCGGCACCAACTTTGTCGGCGCCAGCAAGGAGTTATCTAGACATTTTAAAGACGTATTAAAAGAGTTTACACATGACAGTTCCATTGTAACAGAACTTACAAGCATCACATGGCACTTCAATCCACCATCAGCGCCACACTTTGGCGGATTATGGGAGGCTGGAGTCACGGCAATAAAGACACACATGAAGCGCACCTTGCAAAATGCCATATTGACATTTGAAGAACTGTCAACAGTAACTTGCCAAATTGAAGCTTGTGTAAATTCCCGACCGCTGCCACCACTATCTAATGACCCAACTGATTTTAATGTTTTGACTCCAGGGCACTTTTTGGTCAATCGAAACTTGAAGGCTATACCAGAGCCATCTATGCCCGAGAACACGACCTTTCTAAGGCGCTGGCAATACATCCAAAGTTTGACACAACAATTCTGGAAGCAATGGGCGAAGGAGTATCTACAGAATTTGCAATCACGCAAGAAATGGCAGACTCCGGAAAACAACATGCAAATAAATGATCTAGTTCTAATTCAAGACCATCACTGTCCAACCACAAAATGGCCGATGGGTCGAATAATTCAAACACACCCAGGAAATGACAATATGGTCAGAGTAGCAACTGTCAAAACTCCAAATAATCAAGTAATTCGACCAATTACTAAGTTATATAAGCTTCCCATATAAACAAATAAATTAAAGTATACCAAACCACACGCTTTTTTGTGCCCATACATTCCAGCACAACATAGGAGTATTTTACTTCCATGTGCCCAGACATATCATCACAACAATTTCACCATAAGGTTAATTATTATATATAATAATTAATATAATAATATATTATCAGCAGACTACAGATAATAACATAGCGAATAATATTAAAAGAAAAAAAATCCTGTTTTTTACTTCTCATCAGTAAAGTGTAAAGCATGTAAGCAACTAAAGTAAAGCCATATAAACTTAACGAAACACTACTGCATGAAGAATTATGCACAACTTCACCTTTATCCTAAAAACATCATTTAATCAGAAGCATATGGCATAGAAAGTACCGCCATTAGAAGTACAGGATTTAATTATTATTATTTTTTGGGTTTCTTTTCATTTTTTATTATTTTTCTTTTGAGTTTTTTGTTTTAAATTTCTTATTCTATATACACATAATGGATTCACTACCATCGCTCGAGGATTGTCTACTTATAGATGATGTTCCCGAATTGGAAACCATTCCAATCAAGGATAAATTGCGGAAAACTGAAATACCAAGGCGACCAGCAAAATTTCAGCCTCCGTTCGAAGCAGCACCCGCATCTAGCCACGTCCAGACTCTAGTAAAGGGCCCAGGCATCAGGGTACACACAAACCCACAACGACCTCCCACTGGCACTAAGTCTCATACCGACATGAAGCTTCCCACGGGTAGCAAGCCTCATACATTCATCAAGCCTCTCATTAACATTGAGGCTCCCACAGGCATCAAGCCTTCCACAGGCATCAAGCCTCCCACAGGCATCAAGCCTCCCACAGGCATCAAGCCACCCACAGGCATCAGGCCTCTCACGGGCTCCAAAAGAAATAGGCCAGTCGAGGAATTCAGCCAGGCTCCTAGTAACATAAAACAAGCAAGACTCAAAGAGTCTGAAACAAGCCAACCATCAATCAGAAAACAGCTTCCAGATAAGCCACCAGCAAATCTCATTATAGATCCACAATTATGGGAACAAATCCGCCTAAAAACCATTCCTTGGTTCAAAATACTGGCAGCAAAAAAATGTTTTCGAATGGACACTGATGAAGGGAACACGCTACGCTTCTTAAAAGTGTCAAACGGAAAAATTCGTATTCGCCTGCAATTAAAAAGCGTAAGTCAATATAAGGTTTTTGTTTGTTATTGATTGGTGACAGATTTTTCAACTGAGTCAGCATGCAACTCAAGGCCAAATATTAACATATTAAAAAAAAAAAAAACAACCCAACTTTGTTAAAAAACCTCTTTATTGTAACACCACCTTTTATTTGAGGCGGGAGAATGTTCCGTCCGGGTACACAAAATACTTAAAAATTAAAAACTCACTAAATATCCACGGTGCAAGTTCACTCTAAGAGCTATTCCAGCTCAGTTCATCGCCACAATACAATTAAGCGTTAACAATAAAAACCTAGAAACCAACAATTATATTAAAAGAAATTCATCAAATGGTAAAAGTCTCAGATTATTTAAAAAATAATCTGAGACTTTTAAAAAAAACAATACTTACGCTCGTGGAATCCATCCACCACAAGCCACAGGAATTCTCCTAGCATTTCTTTCATTTCTGAAAATACAAAAACATTTATTATTGGTAAATAAATAATAAAAGCAAAACACTTACCACCCGTAGACAGCAGCTGCCACCAAGTCGTTTGACATTTCCAAAATGGCAGCTCTCAGTACATTGAAATAATTCTCATTAAACGATGATGGCGTCACTGGGTGACCAAATATATAGGAATGACGCGGGCGTCATTGGCAACGCCACCGGCAGACACAACTCCTATTGTGTTTCTGGCTATAAATAGCGAGCTGCTGGGACCAGAAAATCACTTGCGATTTTACCAAGCAACAAGACAGATCGGTAGCTCTGACACCAGTTTAAGTCTTGATTAACCAAAACGGGCGATATTAACCCTAACTAATACTAACTTTTTATTCCTTTTTGCAGCTTTTTTCAGGCAGTATTGAAGCCTGACAATAGAGCAGATAAGTGAAGCTCATTTTTATTTTTTTCACTTATTCAGTACTAATTTTATCCTTATATATTCCAGGCTAAATACCAAAAAGAGGCACATCAATAGACGAAATTCTGCGTAACGCATTGACTGTCGCCATTCAATTTTTTGTTTGTTCTTTGAATTTAATTTGAATTTTATTTTGATTATTATTTGGATTCCTAATTAAGTAGCATAAGCGAGTAGTTCATAAGGCATAATTTGTGAAGTAATAAAAATTGACATTTAACCACATAAGTTTTGTTCAGTCTTATCCTTTTCAACCGGCACCTCCCCTTGTATGTAAAGCCCATATTGGGACTTCACATTGGTCCTTCGAGCCGGATAAGACTGAAAAAACAAAATGGCGGATGTCGATATATTGATTCTCACACAAAAAGCTCTAAACGATCAAATAGATAAAGCCAGAATTAACCATGGCAAGGCAAATTCAGAAACCAAACAAGGAAAGAAGTATTATGCTACTCGCATTCAATCTCTTGAAAAGCTATGGCAAGCATTTACAGAGACGCATATAGCAATCTGGTCAACCGAAAACGGCGCGGACAGCGAATATGCCGAAGGCAACTTATACGAAGAGACCGAAGAATTATACATCAATCTCAAATCAAGATTATCACAGGAGCTAGAAGAGTCGTTCCCAACTTTACCTCATACTGAAGAGCAGCCTAGCACACAGGCAACACATCCACCAAGGCGAGAAACACGGCTTCCGCCAACACAAATTCCAACATTTGATGGAAATTATAAATCATGGCATACATTCCATGATTTATTCAATTCATTAATACATAAAGATCCAAATTTATCGAAAGTTCAAAAATTACATTACCTCAAACTCAGCGTTACTGGGGAGGCAGAACGCTTACTACGCCAATTTGAGGTAATCGACACAAATTATACGAAAGCATGGGAATTATTACAAAAGAGATTCGATAACAAGAGAGTTTTAGTGAACACTCACTTGAAATCACTGCTCAGTCAACCAGCAATCAAAACTGAATCTGCTCACGCCATTCGCTCTCTTTTAGATTTAACAGAAGAGAGCCTACATGAGCTAAAATATTTGGGCTTACCAGTTGAACACTGGGATGCCATCCTAATATACAATCTTGTACAACGTCTCCCATCAGAAACACATCAACTATGGGAACATGAACAAGGAAACAAGAACGAACTCCCGACATATGCCGATCTGTAGTATTTCTAGAGACAAGATTTCGTACTCTAGAAGCCCTTCAAGAGTGTCAAAATAATAAGGCACAAAATAGGAGTCCAAGTTATATCGAGGCACGCGTTCGTACTCGAGAGCCCCGCAGCGGCTACAAACCAGATTCACACATCAGTGCAACCCAAAAAAACCACGCACACAAAAATGCGTATTCATTCCTAAATAAACCCCACACATGTGCAATGTGCAAACAGAATCATACTCTGTTTCATTGCACTTCATTTAGGAAATTACATCCAAAGGAGAGAATAAATTTCATTCAACGAAACAAGTTATGTAAAAACTGCCTAGCAGCAGGGCATAACCTCAACGGCTGCCCAAGCCAAAAAACATGTCTCCAATGTCAAAAGCGGCATAATTCTCTCCTACATTTAAATCAGCCATCCGAGACTAACACAACGCAGAATCAGAGGCAAGCTGAAGTGAAGCATACCGAGCCTAATGGCAGCAATGAACCAGCCATAAATACATTCTTTTCGACAAACGTCAGTCAGGCATTACTGTCAACTGCATTAGTCAACATCGAAAGTCCAAACGGACAAATCTACACATTGAGAGCTCTGATAGATTCAGGATCTCAAGTATCTTTTATCACCGAAGCTGCTAGCAAACGTTTGAAATTACAAACAAAGCCAACACACGTTGAAGTCACGGGGTTAGGAAAAATACAAACGGCCCACGTCAATAAACACACAACGTTTAAATTGAAATCATTGCACACAAAATTCGAGATCAGTGTAAACGCACTAATACTAAAAAAGATTACGGATTTCGTTCCTGCTGACACAATAAGTATGAGAAATTTGCACTACATACAACATCTGCAACTCGCCGATCCAAGGTACCACACACCGGGCCAGATTGACATATTATTAGGAGCAGACATTTACGACGAAATTATTGAGAATGGAATCATAAAGGGCGCACCTGGAGAGCCCATCGCTCAACATACACACTTAGGATGGATCCTAATGGGAAGAACTAAGACCCAAAGTAAAAACAGTAGTGTGGAAACACTCACCGTGCAAATTAGCCCAGACTGTCAACTGGAAAAACAGCTCAAACGATTTTGGGAAACAGAAGAAATCCCAAGAAATACAGCACATCCCGACGACGAATTATGTGAACTGATATTTACTAAATCACATAAACGCTTAAGTCAGGGTCATTATCAAGTAATGCTACCTTTCAGGAAGCAAGATGGACCAGAGCTTGGTCAATCACGTCAGATGGCCCTAAAACAATTCCTTCAATTAGAAAAAAGGTTCGAAAAACAGCCGGAGCTACATGCACAATACAAAAAATGCATGCAGGAATACTTACAGCTAGGACACATGAAAGAAGTAAAACCAACCTCAGTAGAACATACGAAAATGGAACAAATCAGGCAGTACTACATGCCACATCACGCAGTAACCAAGGAAAGTTCCACAACCAAGTTGAGAGTGGTGTTCAACGCTTCTGCTAAATCCTCCAATGGAAAATCATTAAATGAACAGATGTTAGCAGGGCCAACAATTCAACCCACTTTATGGGCAACCATTCTAAAATGGCGTCTGTATAAAATCGCCTTTACAGCCGACATTGAAAAGATGGTCCAGATGCACCCAGACCATGCAAATTATCAGAGAATCTTATGGAGGGATTCTCGAAGTGAGACCATCAAGGATTATAAACTAACAACTGTCACCTTTGGCACCACCTCAGCTCCATACCTAGCGATCCGCACTCTACATCAACTGTCAAAGGATGAAGAGGAAAACTATCCACTCGCAGCTCAAAGCTTAAAATCCGACTTTTACGTCGATGATCTTTTGGCGGGAGCTCACAATGTCAAAGTTGGCTTGACACTGCAAAATGAGTTAATTACTGTTCTCTCTAAAGGAGGATTCAATCTCCGCAAATGGACTGCCAACCATCCGGAATTAATCAAAAACATTCCACCCCCCGACAGAGAAATAAATTCAATTCTGGATCTGTCAGAAAAGGATACCATCAAAACTTTGGGCCTTCAGTGGCATCCAGCATTAGATGAATTTAGTTTCAAGGTAACACCTCCAACACAAAAGACGGACTTCACCAAGCGAACCATCCTGTCTGAAACTGCAGCACTGTTCGATCCAATAGGGTGGTTGGCACCAATCATAATTATCGCCAAAATATTTATCCAAACATTATGGTTGACGAAATATTCATGGGACGAAAAACTACCCAACACCACCACCACTAAATGGGAAGAATTCAGGATGAGCCTACTTGATATCAAGACACTTAGAATACCACGATGGATAAACTATTCACTTGCCACAAAGGGCCTAGAAATCCATGGATTTTGTGATGCATCAGAAAAGGCTTTTGCAAGTGTGGTATACGTGAGAATTGTCAATGAAAATGGTTCAATAATTACGCATTTGCTTACATCAAAAACCAGAGTCGCCCCCACAAAAACCATTTCACTACCACGACTCGAGTTATGCGGAGCTGTCCTTCTTTCACGTTTGATCAACCAAATTAAAATCGACCTAAAATTAATAGAGACATTTCCACTTTCGCATGGTCAGATTCAGAAATCACCTTGTCCTGGATTCAAAAACAACCGTCCTGCTGGAAAACATTCATTGCCAATAGAGTTGCTGAAATCCAGGAAGCTGTCCATCCACGATTCTGGCGATATGTACCAACAAAATCCAATCCAGCAGATTGCGCCACTAGAGGACTCTTCCCAAAGGAAGTTATTCACTCCAAGCTTTGGTGGTATGGACCATCTTGGTTACAAGAATCAACAGACAAATGGCCACAGCAACCCAGCTTAAACAAGTGCTATGAACTTAAGAATCAACCAGTCAGGGCATTGACTTGTACGAACGAAGAAGTTAGCTGGATTACAAAATACTCTTCGTTTCCAAAATTAGTGAGAATCATCGCATACTGCAAAAGATTCTCCACAAATTGCAAATCTAAAAACAGAAAAACCACATACCTCACTTATGTCGAGTTGCAAGAAGCCGAAAATACAATAATATCAATTGTACAGCAACTGTCATTTCCAAGCGAGTTTCAATGCCTTAGAAACCACAAACCGATTCCTAAAACTAGTCACATTCTTTCATTTAATCCCTTTATGGACAAAAATCAACTCATCCGAGTTGGCGGTAGACTCGAAAAATCTCAGCTTAATTACAATCTGAAACATCCAATAATCCTACCGAATAATCATCATGTGTCTCATATCCTCATCGACCACACTCATCGATGTACTCTACATGGAGGAACTCAACTCACCCTCAACACATTACGTAATAAATACTGGCTGCTGAATGCAAGAAATACCATCCGTCAACAAATAAGAAAATGCATTCCATGCTACAAAGCGAAGCCAGTGCCATCTACCCAAATCATGGGAAATCTTCCGGCAGCTCGAATTACACCAACATTACCATTCGAACACACTGGAGTTGATTATGCCGGCCCTATTGACATCAAAACATCTAAATTGCGAAACGCCAAAATCACAAGGGGTTATCTGAGCATTTTTGTATGCATGGCCACCAAGGCCATCCACATTGAAGTCGTGTCAGACTTGACGACAGCGGCATTTATCGCAGCTTTGAAGCGATTTATCAGTCGACGAGGCTTGTGCTCTCATATATATTCCGATTGCGGCACCAACTTTGTCGGCGCCAGCAAGGAGTTATCTAGACATTTTAAAGACGTATTAAAAGAGTTTACACATGACAGTTCCATTGTAACAGAACTTACAAGCATCACATGGCACTTCAATCCACCATCAGCGCCACACTTTGGCGGATTATGGGAGGCTGGAGTCACGGCAATAAAGACACACATGAAGCGCACCTTGCAAAATGCCATATTGACATTTGAAGAACTGTCAACAGTAACTTGCCAAATTGAAGCTTGTGTAAATTCCCGACCGCTGCCACCACTATCTAATGACCCAACTGATTTTAATGTTTTGACTCCAGGGCACTTTTTGGTCAATCGAAACTTGAAGGCTATACCAGAGCCATCTATGCCCGAGAACACGACCTTTCTAAGGCGCTGGCAATACATCCAAAGTTTGACACAACAATTCTGGAAGCAATGGGCGAAGGAGTATCTACAGAATTTGCAATCACGCAAGAAATGGCAGACTCCGGAAAACAACATGCAAATAAACGATCTAGTTCTAATTCAAGACCATCACTGTCCAACCACAAAATGGCCGATGGGTCGAATAATTCAAACACACCCAGGAAATGACAATATGGTCAGAGTAGCAACTGTCAAAACTCCAAATAATCAAGTAATTCGACCAATTACTAAGTTATATAAGCTTCCCATATAAACAAATAAATTAAAGTATACCAAACCACACGCTTTTTTGTGCCCATACATTCCAGCACAACATAGGAGTATTTTACTTCCATGTGCCCAGACATATCATCACAACAATTTCACCATAATGTTAATTATTATATATAATAATTAATATAATAATATATTATCAGCAGACTACAGATAATAACATAGCGAATAATATTAAAAGAAAAAAAAATCCTGTTTTTTACTTCTCATCAGTAAAGTGTAAAGCATGTAAGCAACTAAAGTAAAGCCATATAAACTTAACGAAATACTACTGCATGAAGAATTATGCACAACTTCACCTTTATCCTAAAAACATCATTTAATCAGAAGCATATGGCATAGAAAGTACCGCCATTAGAAGTACAGGATTTAATTATTATTTTTTTTTTTTTGGTTTCTTTTCATTTTTTATTATTTTTCTTTTGAGTTTTTTGTTTTAAATTTCTTATTCTATATACAAATAATGGATTCACTACCATCGCTCGAGGATTGTCTACTTATAGATGATGTTCCCGAATTGGAAACCATTCCAATCAAGGATAAATTGCGGAAAACTGAAATGCCAAGGCGACCAGCAAAATTTCAGCCTCCGTTCGAAGCAGCACCCGCATCTAGCCACGTCCAGACGCTAGTAAAGGGCCCAGGCATCAGGGTACACACAAACCCACAACGTCCTCCCACTGGCACTAAGTCTCATACCGACATGAAGCTTCCCACGGGTAGCAAGTCTCATACATTCATCAAGCCTCTCATTAACATTGAGGCTCCCACAGGCATCAAGCCTCCCACAGGCATCAAGCCTCCCACAGGCATCAAGCCTCCCACAGGCATCAAGCCACCCACAGGCATCAGGACTCTCACGGGCTCCAAAAGAAATAGGCCAGTCGAGGAATTCAGCCAGGCTCCTAGTAACATAAAACAAGCAAGACTCAAAGAGTCTGAAACAAGCCAACCATCAATCAGAAAACAGCTTCCAGATAAGCCACCAGCAAATCTCATTATAGATCCACAATTATGGGAACAAATCCGCCTAAAAACCATTCCTTGGTTCAAAATACTGGCAGCAAAAAAATGTTTTCGAATGGACACTGATGAAGGGAACACGCTACGCTT
The DNA here is from genome assembly GCA_963924295.1 of Dioctria rufipes. Taxonomy (NCBI): domain Eukaryota; kingdom Metazoa; phylum Arthropoda; class Insecta; order Diptera; family Asilidae; genus Dioctria; species Dioctria rufipes. Next base: position 647,407 of record CAWUPM010001419.1, on the reverse strand, counting down.
CTTAAAAGTGTCAAACGGAAAAATTCGTATTCGCCTGCAATTAAAAAGCGTAAGTCAATATAAGGTTTTTGTTTGTTATTGATTGGTGACAGATTTTTCAACTGAGTCAGCATGCAACTCAAGGCCAAATTTTAACATATTAAAAAAAAAAAAACAACCCAACTTTGTTAAAAAACCTCTTTATTATAACACCACCTTTTATTTGAGGCGGGAGAATGTTCCGTCCAGGAACACAAAATACTTAAAAATTAAAAACTGACTAAATATCCACGGTGCAAGTTCACTCTAAGAGCTATTCCAGCTCAGTTCATCGCCACAATACAATTAAGCGTTAACAATAAAAACCTAGAAACCAACAATTATATTAAAAGAAGTTCATCAAATGGTAAAAGTCTCAGATTATTTAAAAAATAATCTGAGACTTTTAAACAAAACAATACTTACGCTCGTGGAATCCATCCACCACAAGCCACAGAAATTCTCCTAGCATTTCTTTCATTTCTGAAAATACAAAAACATTTATTATTGGTAAATAAATAATAAAAGCAAAACACTTACCACCCGTAGACAGCAGCTGCCACCAAGTCGTTTGACATTTCCAAAATGGCAGCTCTCAGTACATTGAAATAATTCTCATTAAACGATGATGGCGTCACTGGGTGACCAAATATATAAGAATAATTTGTGAAGTAATAAAAATTGACATTTAACCACATAAGTTTTGTTCAGTCTTATCCTTTTCAACCGGCACCTCCCCTTGTATGTAAAGCCCATATTGGGACTTCACAGACTGAAATTGAATAAAAAAAAAGGATTGTTTTCCCCAATATATTCAGAAAATGCATTGAGATGTAGAAAAAATATCGAAATTTTTGAACCAGCGATCAGATATTTCTTATCGGTGTGGTTATCTCTGATCGCGTACCAGAGAAATTCGATGATAGAGGTCACCAATTGCCCATATGAAAAGTTTTTAACAAAAGCAAGTGTGAATTATATGTTAGCAAGTTTTTTCAATGCAATTTTCAAATTATGTGATTATTCCTCTTGTTGCCGTATGGCACTCGGATAACCCAAGTAAAACTTTAACTTGGAAATTTCTCGTCTTTATTAGACTAAAATTCATGGGAAAAAAACGTTTTTCCCAATGGATTAACAAAATGCATTGAGCTGCAGAAAAGATATCAAACTTTTCTACCCAGCGATCAGAGAGGTCTTATCAGTGTGGTCATCCGTAATCGCCTACCACAGAAATTCTATGATATAGGTCACCCAATTGCATATATAAGTACTTTTTAACAAAAGCAAGTGTGAATTATATGGTAGCTCTCATTGTCATTTCCAAATTAGGTGCCGTATGCCACTCGGATAACCCAAGTAAAACTTTAAGCTGTAAATTTTTCGTGTTTAAAAGACTGAAATTCATTAAAAAAAAAAACAATGTGTTTTTTCCCAACGAATGTACAAAATGCAATGAGATGCAGAAAAATTATCAAAACTTTCGACCCAGCGATCTGTGGGGGATCATCGGTGTGGTTATCTCTGATCGCCTATCACAGAATTTCTATAGTAGAGGTCACCCAATTGCCCATATAAATACTTTATAACAAAAGCAAGTATGAATTATAGGGTAGCAAGTTTTCTCAATGCAATTTTCAAATTAGGTGATTATTCCCCATGTTGCCGTATGGCACTCGGATAACCTAGGTAAAACTTTAAGCTGGAAATTTTTCGTCTTTATAAGACTGAAATTGATTAAAAAAAAGGGTTTTTTTCCCAATGTATTCATAAAATGCACTGAGATGCCGAAAAAATATCGAAATTTTCAACACAGCGATCAGATATTACTTATTGGTGTGGTTATCCCTGATCGCATACCACAGAAATTCGATGATAAAAGTCACCTATTGGCCATATAAAAAGTTTTTATCAGAAGCGAGTGTGAATTATATCTTAGCAAGCTTTTTCGAAGCAATTTTTAAATTAGGTGATTATTGCTCTTGTTGCCATATGGCACTCGAATAACCCAAGTAAAACTTTAACTTGGAAATTTCTCGTCTTTATTAGACTAAAATTCATGGGAAAAAAATGTTTTTCCCAATGAATTAAAAAAATGCATTGAGCTGCAGAAAAGATATCAAACTTTTCTACCCAGCGATCAGAGAGGTCTTATCAGTGTGGTCTTCTGTGATCGTCTACCACAGAAATTCTATGATAGAGGTCACCCAATTGCCCATATAAGTACTTTTTAACAAAAGCAAGTGTGAATTATATGGTAGCTCGCATTGTCATTTCCAAATTAGGTGCCGTATGGCACTCGGATAACCCAAGTAAAACTTTAAGCTGTAAATTTTTCGTGTTTAAAAGACTGAAATTCATTAAAAAAAAAACAATGTGTTTTTTCCAATGAGTTTACAAAATACAATGAGATGCAGAATAATTATCAAAACTTTCGACCCAGCGATCTGTGGGGTGTTATCGGTGTGGTTATCTCTGATCGCCTATCACAGAATTTCTATAGTAGAGGTCACCCAATTGCCCATATAAATACCTTATAACAAAAGCAAGTGTGAACTATATGGTAGCAAGTTTTCTCAATGCAATTTTCATATTAGGTGATTATTCCCCAAGTTGCCGTTTGGCACTCGGATTACCTAGGTAAAACTTTAAGCTGGAAATTTTTCGTCTTTATAAGACTGAAATTGATTTAAAAAAAGGATTTTTTTCACCAATGATCAGATATTTCTTATCACTGTGGTTATCCCTGATCGCATACCACAGAAATTCGATGATAAAGGTCACCAATTGGTCATATAAAAAGTTTTTAACAAAAGCAAGTGTGAATTATATGTTAGCAATATTTTTCAATGCGATTTTCAAATTACGTGATTATTCCCCATGTTGCCGCGTGGCACTCGGATAACCCAAGTAAAATTTTAACTTGTACATTTTTCGTCTTTATTAGACTAAAATTCATTGGAAAAAAATGTTTTTCCCAATGAATTAACAAAATGCATTGAGCTGCAGAAAAGATATCAAACTTTTCTACCCAGCGATCAGAGAGGTCTTATCAGGGTGGTCTTCTGTGATCGCCTACCACAGAAATTCTATGATAGAGGTCACCCAATTGCCCATATAAGTACTTTTTAACAAAAGCAAGTGTGAATTATATGGTAGCTCTCATTGTCAGTTCCAAATTGGGTGCCTTATGGCACTGGGATAACCCAAGTAAAACTTTAAGCTGTAAATTTTTCGTCTTTAAAAGACTGAAATTCATTGAAAAAAACAATGTGTTTTTTCCAATGAGTTCACAAAATACAATGAGATGCACAAAAATTATCAAAACTTTCAACCCAGCGATCTGTGGGGTGTCATCCGTGTGGTTATCTGTGATCGCCTACCACAGAAATTCGATCAGAAGCTCGATGGTAGACAAAATGCAATGAGATGCAGAAAAAATATCAAAATTTCGACCCAACGATCAGATATTTCTTATCGGTGTGGTTATCCCTGATCGCATACCACAGAAATTCGATGATAAAGGTCACCAATTGGCCATATAACATGTTTTTGACAAAAGAAAGTGTGAATTATATGGCAGCAAGTTTTCTCAATGCAATTTTCAAATTAAGTGATTATTCCCCATGTTGCCGTATGGCACTAGGATAACTTAGGTAAAACTTTAAGCTGGAAATTTTTCGTCTTTATAAGACTGAAATTGATTAAAAAAAAATGATTTTTTCCCCCAATGTATTCACAAAATGCAATGAGATGCAGAAAAATTATCGAAACTTTCGAACCAGCGATCAGAGAGGTCTCATCGGTGTGGTTATCTCTGATCGCATACCACAGAAATTCGATGATAAAGGTCACCAATTGGCTATATAAAAAGTTTTTAACAAAAGCAAGTGTGAATTGTATGTTAGCAAGCTTTTTCGATGTATTATACGTTGTTACACCTCTTTAGGTATAACGCAATACAATCAAAAATGTTAATTCAAACGCAACCTTCTGAGAAAACAAAATTTATTATAATTAAATGTAATAGATTAACAATTTTCTGTTTCGGCTTTCCACTTTGTTTAAAAAAAAAACACTTATCGACTTTTCACTTATTACTGGTAAAGATTATTTTAATTAGATACTTAGGAGGCCTTACCTTTGATAGGGGGACTCTTCTAGTAGGTTCAAGAATACTATCTGATTTTCCTAGTTCAACCGCATCATATTTATATTATTGATTTACATGGGGATGATACTCCCCTCCACAAATTTCTAAAATCAGCAATTTCCTAAGGGAAAAATTGATGATCGCTCAATTTTCTGTTTTGAATAACAAAATCAAAATCAAAATCGAATCGAAAAACAATTTTCTGTAAGTTCGGTGATCGATTCCATGCATAACAAAATTTCAGGGTCATCATAATTCATTAATTCATGAAACTTGATGTCACTTTACCAATGCAACGAAGTGCAGCCATTCAAAGGTGCACCTGTTGGGTAATTTTGCCGGTCTTATTTCGGTCGGTGACGTAGTCACGTATTTGGGCTTAATTGCCTGGTGACGATTTTCTTCGATTGCTTTCATGAATGAATCATTACGTTGAGCAAATACTAGCGCCGGATCATATTATATTTCATTTGTAGAAGAAATTATGTTCATTTTAGGCACGCGCCAAATGGGATAGAATATCTGACACCTGATGGTTGTTGTTTATTGTTTGTGGAAGTATACTTTGTTGCATTTACGTTAGGAATTCGTAATTTTAGGATTATGTAACAAGTTTATTGAATTTTAAAAGATTTGAAATGCCTTTTTTGGGATTAAAGGTAAAAACGTGATTTTGCTAGACGCATGACGTGCGTTTGAGATTTGTGTTTTGATTTACGTTATGAATCCGAGATTAGGTAGTTAGGCATGGTAGGTTTAGTGGATTCATAACACCTTCCCCCTAAGGAGGAATTTCGTATTCTTGAAGAGAATCGAAATTACACGGAGTTGACGTTGGTTGAACTAGGTATCTGTAGTTTACATGGTGATTTATTTTACTTAGGCTAGTAATTGGTTATATTCTAGATTATATCTGTAATTTATTATCTAGGTTCTTTGACTTATGCTTATAGAAGTTTTGGTTTACACGTATTTGCTTAATGTAGAATAGATTCTAGTACAAATTTAGTTTGTAAATAAGTATTTTAGATTATTAGTATTTCAGTAAATATATTTCTTAAATTAACAAAAGAAGTGTTTCTTATATAAAAGTTTTCTAGTTTGAGTAAATGTAATTCTTAGGGAAACAAAAATTTTGTTAATAGTATTTGAGTAAATATAATTATAATTTGTTATGAGGTTTTTTTTTTTGTAATATATATATATGTTCATTTCGTATGATGATGGGAAATGTGCGTTTTGCTTTCTCTTCTATCTTGTCTTCTTTTAAGGTAACACTCTGGTTAGAGGAAATTTATTAGTTTTAGTGGTATCTTTATTATTTTCTTTTTCGTTATCACTCTCTTGAGTTGATGAAGGCGGAATGTCCGTCGCTTTAAGTCTTTTAGCTTTTAGATAGGCTAGGGCTGTTTTTATAGCGCATATGATTATAATGATCATTATTGTTATATATGTAGATAATGGAATAATGGTGAATATCGTGTGCTGTCACGTTAATTAGATTTTCGTTTTCAGCCTTTTCTAAGGTCTTTATATCTTGGCTTAGTTCAAAAAGTGCCTGATGTTCACTATTTTTTATAGTGATTGTATTTGGACGATTATACTTAATTTTATGATAATCGAGGGTGATGTTTGTTAGATTGATCGATGGCAAATAGAATTTTTCAGAGATTGACATTTTTTTTAGAGTGTCCATAGAGCGTTTGATCATCGCTTCTTATATAGCAATTGGGCGATATTTCTAGAATTCCGGTTGCCTTTATTGTAATTGGTTCGATATTGTTACCGCAAATATTATGTACAGTTCGAGGAGATTTCAAACTGAATAACCACTTGTTAGGGTTGGATAATTGTATCCATAAGGTGGAAATGTTTAAGATGTTCATTCCACATGATAGGGGAGGCGTTTGAGAGTGCTTTAATAATTCCATTTCACATTGGATGTCCTTATGGATTGGATGCGTTATTTGACAAATGTAATTGTGAGGAGTTTTTTGCAAACATTTTGTAATATCTTCACTACTAGAGGGGTAATGTTTTTCCCTATTTAGTGTGACTAACAAGTATTCGGTAGTGGGTTTTATATAAATGAATGAATCGTTGATTAGGGTAGGTAAGGGGATTCTTTATACATTTGGAATTCTGTGTTTAAGGGTAGGGGTATTTTAATTTCTATTATGATTAAATTATTAATTTTATTGGTACTTGTACGGCTAACTCTATATAGATCTAAGAGTTGGTTCTGCGTAGTAGCTACAGGTAAGGTTGTACCCGACGGAAGGTTCTTCCGAATAGTGGACAAGAGATGCTCAAGTTGATAGGGGGTTATTATGAGCGGATTGGGAGTTCCGTGCTTTATGTCTAATAACATTTCTAAAATGGCCTTTTGGGCATTTTGGTATCTCATCAAAGACAATATTGTGATGGATAGAACGTTCTCTAGGTCTAATATTGCGAAATTTTCGTTGACATCTGTCGCGAGTTGATTAAATGACTTCGTGACTTTCTCAATTTTATCTTTAATCGCCTTGATGTCATTTTGGATTCCCGTTGAGGTTTTGTTGAAAATATTTTAGTTTTGTCGACAATCAGGGTTTGAGATTTCAGTAATTCTAAGAGATGGTCTTCGTTAGCCCTTAGTATGTGTATTTGTTCATCATAGTGTTTAGCATCCTCTTCATCCAGCGTCCCAAATAAAGATTTGCTAATACTACCGATGACGTTCAAAAGAGCTCGCTTGCTTCTCAAATTTTTGGGTTCCAAAATTTCGTTGATCTGATCTATTTCATTTAAGATCAATCTTTGGGTGTTTATTTGGTTTTCACAGTGATTTTTGCCTGAGTATTTTGTAATATTATGACATAAGTCTTCCGCTTGCTCTGCTTGCATTTGCAATAATTCTAGTTCAAAATAAAAATTGTCTAAATTGTAATACATAAGTAATTTCCATGTATTGCTGTAGAGCTGTGCATTTCCGAATTCCTCAAAGTAGATTCCGGGTGTTGCTGAGAAGTGTGTAACTTGAGTTCCACTAGTTTGGCTGACGCATAAAGCCAATAATACAATAAGTCCACGAACGAATGAGTTGATGAGTGAGCTCATTTTGATCTGAGGGGAGGAATTGAATGTTAGTCAATGAATAGTTTCAGATTGTTATTGTGAATTTTCTTATTTTTATTTTTGATTCTCACAATAGAATTTTCTGCAGAAATGGTATCTATCACTTCGTATGGGCCTTCCCATAGAGGCGCTAACTTATTTTTTCTAGGGTGGTTTTTGATCAGCACTTTATCACCAATTACGGTTGTTTTTTGCTTTGTAGCCTTATCATAATAAGACTTGGAATTTTCCTTGTTCTTTATAAGCCTTTCTCTTGCCATTTTGTGGGAATATTGGAGTCGACCTTTTAGCTAATTTACGTAATTATCATAGTTATATGTGACTTCGGGGTTTTTTTTTATGGAAGAAGGGATTTCGACATGAAATCCGTATACAAGTTCATGTGGCGTATAGCCGGTGCTTGAATGAGTGGAATTATTATAGGTGAACATGGCATAGGGGATCCAAGTGTCCCAGGTTAGAGGATCTTTTGACACATAGTGTCGAAAATATTCGGCTAGAGTTCGATGGCTTCTTTCTAGCGCTCCATTTGTTTGTGGATGGTAAGGAGTTGTCTGTAACTTACGAATCTTTAATAATTTACAAGTTTCGGTAAACACTGAGCTCAAAAAATTGGAACCTTGGTCGGTCAGAATAGCTTCAGGTAGGCCATGTCTACAGACAATATGTGTAACGAATGCTTCTGCTACCGTATTTGCTTCAGCGTTACTTAATGGAATAGCTTCCGAATATTTTGTTAAATCGTCTTGGAACGTGAGCAAATACTTGTTGTTCAGGTAACTAGATGGTAAGGGACCTACAATGTCCAAGAAAATTTTTTCGAAGGGTTTACTGCTCGTTGTAGTAATCTTCATAGGAACTTTCTGGTTGGGTCTTAATTGGTTCACGTGACACGAAGAGCATTTTTTTATGAATTCCTTAATGTCTTCATTCATACCTTGCCAGTAATAAATTTTCTTTAATTTATTGATGGTTTTTGTTTCTCCTTGGTGACCGCCTAAAGGAGTGATATGATAATCTGAAATGACTTGTTTGATAATTACAGGGTCTTCCAATTGAATTATTTTGTTGAAGAAAAGCATAGGCTTCTTATTGGAATTTTGAAATTCGGCGTATTGTAATTTTAACTCGAGATAACTTGGCGCATTAATAATGGGTATTGAAAGGGACACAGTTTTGACAGTGGGAATGTTTTCTTTAAATTTCCTGAAAATAATCCTGATTTCATTTCTATCGCTTGCAGTCCTAGTAGGTATAGGTACACGCCCGATTATAAATGAATTATTCTTGGTTTTATGTTCTATTATATCTCCGACTGGTATTACTAGATCTTTGGGCAGATGTGTTCTTAACAAATTTTCTTGAGTACTGTTATTAATGGGTAAAATGAAATACTTATTTTTTATGCCTCTAGTTTGCAGTAGGTTGTGAGGGTTTTCCTCTATAATAATCGGAGTAAAATCGTGATTTTGTTTAATGTCTTGAGTCTTTTGTTGACTTCTAGTAATAGCTTGTATAGCTTTTGTTTCGGGTATAGCACGACTGAGTGCGTCGGCGTTTGAATTTGCTTTGCCCGGTTTATATATGATTTGGTAGTCATATTCTTCTAATTTGATTCTCCACCTCATCAATCGGGAAGTGGGATCTTTTAAATTCATGAGCCACCTGAGGGGCTTATGGTCGGTGACTATAGTAAACTTGCGACCATATAAATAAGGACGAAATTGTTCAACCGCAAATACTATTCCTAATAACTCCTTCTCAATTGTTGAGTATCGAGTCTCAGCAGGGTTTAGAGTTCTGCTGGCGAAACATATAGGTTTACCGATACCAATTTTTCCTTGCGATAGTACTGCGCCGATTGCGAATTCACTTGCATCCGACGTTACAATAAATTCTTCGTCGAAACGTGGGAATTGTAAAATAGGAGAATTAGTTAATTTTTCCTTCAATAATTTGAACGCTTCGTCACAAAAAGCATCCCATTTGAAAGGAACGTCCTTTTTTAACAAAGTAGTGAGAGGTTTGGCCAATTTGGCAAAGTTAGGGATGAATCGACGATAATAACCAAAAAAACCTAGAAAAGATTTTACGTCCTTTTCTTTTCGCGGTACTGGATAATGGTCGAATGCTACCAGCTTAGAAGGATCTGGTAAAACTCCGTTTTCAGTGACTAAATGGCCAAGATAGGCTATCTGTCTGCTGAGAAAATGGCATTTCTCAGGATGTAACTTCAGGTAATGTTCCCTGAGCCGCTCAAAAACATGCTGGAGTCGAGAATTATGTTCTGTTAAATTATATCCATAAACGATTATATCGTCCATGTAAACAAAACACTCGATGCCTTGCAATCCTACCAACACGTTGTTCATCAGCCTCTGAAAAGTGGCTGGAGCTCGTTTTAGACCAAAGGGCATTCGATTATAATGATAATGGCCGTAAGGTGTACTAAACGCAGTGTTTTCTTTATCGTTTCCATTCATGGGAATCTGATGGAAACCATTTGCTAGGTCTAAGGTACTAAAGTGCTTAGCTTTCCCTAGTTGGTCCAAAATGTCAGTTATATTAGGGAGGGGGAATGCATCTCCTACAGTAATATCGTTGAGACGCCTAAAATCAATCACAACCCTCCATTTCTTATTACCTGCTGCTTCTGGTTTTTTGGGAACTAATAACAATGGTGAGTTCCATGGGCTTGAACTAGGGCTTATTATTTCATCTTCAAGCATTTTATTAATTTGTTTATTAATCTCGTTACGTTGTGCTTCTGGCAACCTATATGGTCTAACGTTAACGGTAGGTTTTCCTGGTAGCAAAGGAATTTCGTGCTTAACTGCACTGGTACAAGTTAGAAAATCTCCGTCTAAATAAAATATGTCGTTATACCTACGACAAATATTTAGAATGGACTGATTTTCTTCAGCGTTACAGTGTGAGAGGTCTAGCTTAGATGCGAGTTCAGTGAGTCTCTCTTGAATAGGATCCTTTTGCGAGTTTAATTTAATAATATCAAAATTCCTTAACTCATGCAAATGTGGTCGAATTTCTGTTTCACTTATTGTAACTTCTTGCTGATTGGAGTTGAGTAGGAGGATTTTCACGTGACCTGTTTGGTCAGGTTCTATGAGTGTACTTCCAAGTAACAATCCTGACTTCAGCTCTTGGTCTTCACAAAGAAAACTACCTCTTTGTGATATTCTTATTTTGGCTACCAATTGAGTGCGAGCCGGTACTTTAATACTGCTGGCATTGCATTCATTTGCTCTACTTTCTTTATTTGTAGAATTATTTTGAGACTCGCCTTTCTTTGAAGGGGTCTGTTTATTTAATTTATTTGTTTTTGCTTGAATATGATGAGACTCACCTTTCTTTGAAGGGGTCTGTTTATTTAATTTATTTATTTTTGCTTGAATATGATGAGACTCGCCTTTCTTTGAAGGGGTCTGTTTATTTAGGCTTGGGTCTTTCAAACCTCCATACCTGTTATCTGCTCTTATTTGAGGAGATACCTCTGAGCTTGGGTCTTTCAAACCTCCATACTCGATAAGTGTATCTATCCTCTTATATGAATCCACATTTTGATTAATGGGTAATTTTAATATTAGTGATTTGTTGCTATAATCGATTATACATGAAAATTTGTCAAGAAAATCGTGCCCTAGTATACCGTCGTATTTTAATTTAAAATTTCCCTCTACCATGTGGATACGGTGCGTGAATTTCAGCTCCTGTATCAATAAGAAAAGTGCTAGTATGAAATGCAGTAATTGAATTAGCGATCGTCACTACTAGCGAATGGTGATCACTTATTAAGGGGAGATTTAATTTTCTGGTAGATTTGTTGGTTGGGAATGAATATCTACTGAGATAGTCATTTGATTTAGGCGAGACGGAGACTTCGCTAACTCGTCTCGCCGAAGACCGTTTTCCGATTTCTCCATATTTCTGGAGTTTGTTGGTCTTTGCTTTTTGGAATTTTTCCAATTGCTCGCGGTCCTAATATTGGGATTTCTATTAGGATTATTCGTGTTAGGTGGTAAGTATGTGGATTGCTGTGGAGGCCCATTGTTTTGCGGAAAAGAGGGAATTTGGCGTGGGGGAGCTCTAGTCGGCTGCTGATATTGAAAAGCTCTATTCTGTTGCGGATATTGTTGCGGTCTGGGCGCAAAATTGTGTACAGGTTGCCTGTACTGTTGTTGCTGGAATAGCCGCTTTCTGCATTCTAGAACGTGATGGTTGGGTGTTTTACAGTATGAGCAAACGAGTCGGGGGATTTCTGTTCTTACTTTGGACGAAAAGCAAGTTTCAGCAGTGTGCCCTTTCTTATGACACTTAGAACAGCTATTGAGGCGTTCACTGACAGCGCTGTTTCTTTCAGCCTGCTCCATAGCGAATTTCATAGAGTCTTTTAGCTCTGTATGGCTTTTGGCTTTAGTGAGGAGACGGATATAATCGTCTTTTAGGCCGTCTTCAAAGGCTCTAATCACCATTTTCTTATTTTCTTCTAATAAGAGATTATTTAGGGTTTGCTCGTTTGTGAGGCTGGAAGTGGCGTCAATATAAAGAGCCAATAATTTTTGTGCTCTGAAAGCATATTCTTTAGTTTCTTCTTTAGAATTTTGCTTTAGAGATAGAATTTCGTTCTGAATAGAGATACGAGAACGTGATTCTAAGAATTGTTCTTGGAGGGCCTTTTGAAGCTCCTTCCAATTGTTAATATCGGCATATTTAACAATGTCGTATGCCCTTCCGAATAATTTAGCTTTTATCACCTGTAGATAAAGAGCTTTTGAGGCTTCTGTTAAGTCCTCTCTTTGAAACATTTTGCATAGGTTCAGAAACCTATGCAAATTTTCAGAATTCCCGTCGAATTCGGGTATTAATGACTTGGCGTCATTAAGGGTGAGTGATTCTGGCTGAGCCATTTTGCTATTCCCTGATCGCTTTTGTTGTGCTGTTTTCTTAGTGGGTTTCCTTCAGTATGAAGTTAACCCTGATAGAAGTGTGACACGAACGTTTCTTTGCGATCTAGTTACTATAACCTTTTTGCTACCTTCCACTTTGATAGGAATTTATTTGATATTCCTCCAAAGAAAAAAATTATATAGGAGTTTGTCGATGTTAAAAGAATTATAGAAAAATTTCTAACACCGGAGAGAGTACCTTTACCTATAGAAATTTAGACCAGAGGAGAAGAGAAATTTTGACTGGGTCTGAGACAAAAACAAAAAAAAAAGTAGAGTGTATGTATATATATATGTATATATTACATTGTCTACTTACATATAGGATTTTGATTTTTTTTTTGATTAACTTATTATCTAGCCTAGATTTAAATATAATTATTAAAATCAAAATTTATATATATATATTTATTGAAATTAAAATTAATCTAACTTACGTTACTCCTATTGTCGTGGTATTTGTTCCACACTTTATTAAAGGTGTCGAAGTCCCAGGTATCTTCTTCCTCTCGCTACTGGATGTCTCTGTGGATTTCACTGTAGATGCTTTCGGGCGTCCGGTCGGTGTTTTCGATGAGGACGTCAATCAGCAGGTCCACCAAGTTGTCTCCGTCCGTGGCGTTGTAGTCCGGAGGGCTGATGTAGCTCAGATGTTCCTGGAGGCCAGAATAACTCTCCAGGAAGTCGTCCAGGTAGCCTTCTAGGTGGTCAAAGTGTTCGCTGTCTTCAGAAAAATAGACGAAGTCGTCCAATATGCCGTCAATAAAGAGGGGCTCCTCTATTCTTAGGGGCGATTCTGCTTTGGGCCAGCACATTCGTGTTGTTTAAATCTTGCTGCTTCCTCTGGGTTTTGTGGGTTTTTTGCAGGTCTTACAAACCTTTACAAAATCTGCACCGCTGCCACCGAAATTTTGTTATACGTTGTTACACCTCTTTAGGTATAACGCAATATTAACAAAAATGTTAATTCAAACGCAACCTTCTGAGAAAACAAAATTTATTATAATTAAATGTAATAGATTAACAATTTTCTGTTTCGGCTTTCCACTTTGTTTAAAAAAAAAAACACTTATCGACTTTTCACTTATTACTGGTAAAGATTTATTTTAATTAGATACTTAGGAGGCCTTACCTTTGGTAGGGGGACTCTCCTAGTAGGTTCAAGAATACTCTCTGATTTTCCTAGTTCAACCGCATCATATTTATATTATTGATTTACATGGGGATGATACTCCCCTCCACAAATTTCTAAAATTCAGCAATTTTCTAATGGAAAAATTGATGATCGCTCAATTTTCTGTTTTGAATAACAAAATCAGGAAATTGAGCGGAAATAACAAATTCCAAAAAACATCGAATCGAAAAACAATTTTCTATAAGTTCGGTGATCGATTCCATGCATAACAAAATTTTAGGGTCATCATAATTCATTAATTCATGAAACTTGATGTCACTTTACCAATGCAACGAAGTGCAGCCATTCAAAGGTGCACCTGTTGGGTAATTTTGCCGGTCTTAGATCGGTCGGTGACGTAGTCACGTATTTGGGCTTAATTGCCTGGTGACGATTTTCTTCGATTGCTTTCATGAATGAATCATTACGTTGAGCGAATACTAGCGCCGGATCATATTACATTTCATTTGTAGAAGAAATTATATTCATTTTAGGCACGCGCCAAATGGGATAGAATATCTGACACCTGATGGTTGTTGTTTATTGTTTGAGGAAGTATACTTTGTTGCATTTACGTTAGGAATTCTTAATTTTAGGATTATGCAACAAGTTTATTGAATTTTAAAAGATTTGAAATGCCTTTTTTGGCATTAAAGGTAAAAACGTGATTTTGCTAGACGCATGACGTGCGTTTGAGATTAGTGTTTTGATTAACGTTATGAATCTGAGATTAGGTAGTTAGGCATGGTAGGTTTAGTGCATTCATAACAGATGCAATTTTCAAATTAGGTGATTATTCCTCTTGTTGCCATATGGCAATCGGATAACCCAAGTAAAACTTTAATTTGGATATTTCTCGTCTTTATTAGACTGAAATTCATTGGAAAAATATCTTTTCCCAATGCATTAACAAAATGCATTCAGATGCAGAAAAGGTATCAAAGTTCTCTACCCAGCGATCAGAGAGGTCTAATCAGCGTGGTCATCTGTTAACGCCTACCACAGAAATTCTATGATAGAGGTCACCCAAATGCCCATATAAGTACTTTTTGACAAAAGCAAGTGCGAATTATATGGTAGCTCTCATTGTCATTTCCAAATTAGGTGCCGTATGGCACTCGGATAACCCAAGTAAAACTTTAAGCTGTAAATTTTTCGTTTTTAAAAGACTAAAATTCATTGAAAAAAAACGATGTGGTTTTTCCCAATGAGTTTTCAAAATGCAATGAGATGCAGAAAAATTATCAAAACTTTCGACCCAGCGATCTTTGGGGTGTCATCGGTGTGGTTATCTCTGATCGCCTATCACAGAATTTCAATAGTAGAAATCACCCAATTGCCCATATTTAATTTTAAAATTCTGTGATAGAGTTCATCCAATTGCCCATTTAATTACTTTTAAAGAAAACCAAGTTTGAATTATATGGTAGCAAATTTTTCATTATCATTTCCAAATTAGGTGCGGTATGGCACTCGGATATCCCAAGTAAAACTTTAGGCTGTAAATTTTTCGTCTTTGAAAGATTGAAATTCATTGAAAAAAACAATGCGTTTTTTCACTATGAGTTTACAAAATGCAATGAGATGCAGAAAAAATATCAAACTTTCGACCCAGCGATCAGATATTTCTTATCGGTGTGAATTATATGGTAGCAAATTTTTCATTGTCATTTCCAAATTAGGTGCGGTATGGCACTCGGATATCACAAGTAAAAGTTTAGGCTGTAAATTTTTCGTCTTTGAAAGACTGAAATTCATTGAAAAAAACAATGTGTTTTTTCCCTATGAGTTTACAACATGCAATGAGATGCAGAAAAAATATCAAAACTTTCGACCCAGCGATCAGATATTTCTTAACGGTGTGGTTATCCCTGATAGTGTACCACAGAAATTCGATGATAAAGGTCACCAATTGGCCATATATAAAAATTTTTAAAAAATGCAAGTGTGAATTGTATGTTAGCAAGCTTTTTCGATGCAATTTTCAAATTAGGTGATTATACCTCTTGTTGCCATATGGCACTCGGATAACCCAAGTAAAACTTTAATTTGGATATTACTCGTCTTTATTACACTGAAATTCATTGGGAAAATATGTTTTTCCCAATGCATTAACAAAATGTATTCAGATGCAGAAAAGGTATCAAAGTTTTCTACCCAGCGATCAAAGAGGTCTAATCAGTGTGGTCATCTGTTAACGCCTACCACAGAAATTCTATGATAGAGGTCACCTAATTGCCCATATAAGCACATTTTAACAAAAGCAAGTGTGAATTATATGGTAGCTCTCATTGTCATTTCCAAAATAGGTGCCGAATGGCACTCGGATAACCCAAGTAAAACTTCAAGCTGTACATTTTTCGTTTTTAAAAGACTGAAATTCATTGAAAAAAACGATGTGGTATTTCCTAATGAGTTTTCAAAATGCAATGAGATGCAGAAAAATTATCAAAACTATCGACCCAGCGATCTGTGGGGTGTCATCCGTGTGGTTATCTCTGATCGCCTATCACAGATTTTCGATAGTAGAGGTCACCCAATTGCCCATATAAAAACTTTATAACAAAAGCAAGTGTGAATTATATGGTATCAAGTTTTCTCAATGCAATTCTCAAATTAGGTGATTATTCCCCATGTTGCCGTATGGCAATCGGATAACCTAGGTGAAGCTTTAAGCTGCAAATTTTTTGTGTTTATAAGACTGAAATTGATTGAAAAAAATATTTTTTCCCTAATGTATTCACAAAATGCAATGAGATGCAGAAAAAGTATCCAAACTTTCGAACCAGTGATTAGAGAGGTCTCATCGGTGTGGTTAGCACTGATCGCATACCACAGAAATTCGATGATAGAAGTCACCAAATTGGCCATGTAAAAGGTTTTTAACAAAAGCAAGTGTAAGTTATATGCTAGCAAGCTTTCTCAATGGAATTTTCAAATTAGGTGATTATTCCCCTTGTTGAGATTTCGCACTCGGATAACCCAAGTCAAACTTTAACTTGCAAAATTTTTCGTCTTTATTATACTGAAATTCATTGTAAAAAAAAAAGTTTTTCCCAATGAATTAACAAAATGCATTCAGATGCAGAAAAGGCATCAAAGTTTTCTACCCAGCGATCAGAGAGGTCTAATCAGTGTGGTCATCTGTGAACGCCTACCACAGAAATTCTATGATAGAGCTCACCCAATTGCCCATATAAATACTTTTTAACAAAAGCAAGTGTGAATTATATGGTAGCAAGATTTCTCATTGTCATTTCCAAATTAGGTGCCGTATGGCACTCGGATAACCCAAGTAAAACTTTAAGCTGTAAAGTTTTGTCTTTAAAAGACTGAAAATCATGGAAAAAACAGTAGGGGTATTCACTATTTAATGTATCAGTGTAACCGATGTAAATATAAAACAAAAATTTACAACAAAGAGTGAACACACTCTTTAGCCTTTAGCTTACTTCGAAATGTAATTATGGGAACAGGGTGATAATATGGCAGACCGTATGAGCTCTCCACGGCCCGGAAAAATTGAGAAAATCCTCCAAATTCCTAGGATTTATACTTATCCTAGAAAGAAATAATTGTGAAGATCCGGTTAAAATAGCTGAGATAAAAACTAAAGTACCTCAACTATTTATGAAAAGAACGGCTTAAATTAAGGAAATGCCGGTTTTTCATAGAATTTTTAATCGGTTGGGTTGTTTCCCAAGTTGTTAATTCTACAATTACTACTTAATTATACACTATTTCAGTATAATGACAGCGGATAAAATGAAGCCTGTTTTGTTGGGAACGGTTATTTCTAATTAGTTTTCAGCTCAGGTTAATAGTTTAGGAGAAATGTTAATAATAGTAGAACAACCTCCTTTTACGGCAATCTTTGCCGCTTTTTGCCGTGACAAAATGTAAAAATTTACAATTTACCTTTACGGAATAACAGTGGTTCGGAGGGACTTTTTTGTAAAGATGAAAAAGTTTCGTAATCGAACACTTATGCCTATGATTACAAAGAAATTAGAAAAATAACTCATATGTAGTAATGGTGTATATGGGACCCAGATGGGGAAAAACAGTGAACTTCGGGAGAAAAAGCTCAGTGTGGAAATATCTCGAATTGAAAATAGAAATCTTCTAATAGATAGAAAATTTTATTACCTTTAAATGGATGCAAAAGTTTTTCTCTAGGGGCATCCCTTGTGATGCAAGGTCCGACAAAGTAAAAAAGTGGTTTTCAGTTAAAACGTAATCAAGTTTTAGAGGGTGGAAAAAATATACTATGGAGTATACCTGATTGAACTTTAAAAAACGCCATTCAATAGAGCTCAGCGGGGGCTTTAAAAAGACGTCCCACATGATATATTTGGGGTTTGAGGAGGGTGGGGGTAACAACCCCGCACCCCGAAATACCCCCCTTGAAACTTTTTTTTCGATAAATTTAATCGCCCTGTCGAACTAAAGACGAATATCAAGTACGTTTTTTGAACGCTCCCCTCGTCATCGCGCAAGAAAGGTTCAAATTTTGAAAATAATTAAAGCTAAGTTCTGAACTTCAAATACCATTATTAAGTAATTTAGGGCGGAAAAAGAAAATGGATTGCACCAATTTGTTTTTAGGTGATGTTTTATTAAGTTTTCCAGAAAGCTTCATGCTCTTTGATGCGCCATTACTGATGTTTTGAGCTCAGAAATTTACAATACCTTTTTGTTTGTGGGGGAAAACCATAATGCGGGTAGATGTAAATTGAACACCCTACTAAATCAACTGAGTACCACCTATAAAAAATACGAGTGTACCAGTCGATAGTCCTCAAAAGATCTTTCATTTGGCACACTGGAAAATATCCTAGGACACTCCCCTCGCTAGCTGCACCCGCTGACATTTGACGTTCAATCTCAGCTCCTAAGTACAACTATACAACCCGGTTTATACTGCCAAAAATGTAAAAACACAAGACCCTTGTATTGCATTTTATATGCGTAAGCCTTGTATGATTTTACTGGGCTGTAATCAAATACATCTTTTACAACGATACACTCTTTGATACAACATTGCGTGAATACCCCTATTGTGTTTTTTCCAAATGGGTTTACAAAATGCAATGAGATGCAGAAAAACTATCACAACTTTCGACCCAGCGATCTGTGGGGTGTCATCGGTGTGGTTATCTCTGATCGCCTATCACAGAATTTCGATAGTAGAGGTCACCCAATTGCCCATATAAATACTTTTTAACAAAAGCAAGTGTGAATTATATCGTAGCAAGTTTTCTCAATGCAATTTTCAAATTATCTGATTATTCCCCATGTGGCCGTATGGCACTCGGATAACCTAGGTAAAACTTTAAGCTGAAAATTTTTCGTCTTTATAAGACTGGAATTGGTTACAAAAAAAAAGATTTTTTTCCCCAATGTATTCACCAAATTCATTGCGATGCAGAACAAATATCGAACTTTTCGACCCAGCGATCAGATATTTCTTATCGGTGTGGTTATCTCTGATCGCATACCACAGAAATTCGATGATAGAGGGCATCCAATTGCCCATATAAATAGTTTTTAACAAAAGCAAATGCGAATTATATCGTAGCAAGTTTTCTCAATGCAATTTTCAAATTATCTGATTATTCCCCTTGTTGCCGTATGGCACTCGGATAACCTAGGTAAAACTTTAAGCTGAAAATTTTTCGTCTTTATAAGACTGGAATTGGTTAAAAAAAAAAGGGATTTTTTTCACCAATGTATTCACCAAATGCATTACGATGCAGAAAAAATATCGAACTTTTCGACCCAACGATCAGATATTTCTTATCGGTGTGGTTTTCTATGATCGCATACCACAGAAATTCGATGATAGAGGTCACCCAATTGCCCATATAAATACTTTATAACAAAAGCAAGTGTGAATTATATCGTAGCAAGTTTTCTCAATGCAATTTTCTAATTATCTGATTATTCGCCATGTTGCCGTACGGCACTCGGATAACCTGGGTAGAACTTTAAGCTGAAAATTTTGCGTCTTTATAAGACTGAAATTGGTAAAAAAAAGGGATTTTTTCCCCCAATGTATTCACCAAATGCATTGCGATGCAGAAAAAATATCGAACTTTTCGACCCAGCGATCAGATATTTCTTATCGGTGTGGTTTTCTATGATCGCATACTACAGAAATTCGATGATAGAGGTCACCAAATTGGCCATATAAAAAGTTCTTAACAAAAGCAAGTGTGAATTATATGTTAGCAAGTTTTCTCAATGCAATTTTCATATTAGGTGATTATTCCCCATGTTGCCGTACGGCACTCGGATAACCCAAGTAAAACTATAATTTGGAAATTTTTCGTCTTTATTAGCCTGAAATTCATTGGAAAAAAATCATGTTTTTCCCAATGAATTTAAAAACTGCATTGAGATCCAGAAAAAGAATCGAAACTTTCGACCCAGCAATCAGAGAGGTCTCATCAGTGTGGTCATCTCTGATCGCCTACCACAGAAGTTCGATGGTAGAGGTCACCCAATTGCCCATATAAATACTTTTTAACAAAAGCAAGTGTGAATTATATGGCAGCAAGTTTTGTCAATGCAATTTTCAAATTAGGTAATTATTCCCCATGTTGCCGTATGGCACTCGGATAACCCAAGAAAAATTTTAACTTGGAAATTTTTCGTCTTTAAAAGACTGAAATTCATTGAAAGATTAAAAAAATATGTGTTTTTCCCAATGAGTTTAAAAAATGCAACGAGTTGCAGAAAAAATATGGAAATTTTCGACCCAGCGATCAGAGGGGTGTCATCGATGTGGCTATCTCCGATCGCATACCAAAGAAGTTCGATGATAGAGGTCATCCAATTGCCCATATAAGGACTTTTTAACAAAAGCAAGTGTGAATTATATCGTAGAAAGTTTTCAAAATGCAATTTTCAGATTATCTGATTATTCCCCACATTGCCGTATAGCACTCGGATAACCCAGGTAAAACTTTAAGCTGGAAATTTTTCGTCTTTATAAGACTGAAATTGATTAAAAAAAAAGGGTTTTTTCCCCCAATGTATTCACAAAATGCAATGAGATGCAGAAAAAGTATCGGAACTTTCGAACCAGCGATCAGAGTGGTCTCATCGGTGTGGTTATCTCTGATCGCATACCACAGAAATTCGATGATAGGGGTCAGCAAATTGCCCATCTAAATACTTTTTAACAAAAGCAAGTGTGAATTATATGTTAGCAATATTTTTCAATGTAATTTTCAAATTACGTGATTATTCCCCATGTTGCCGCTTGACACTCAGATAACCCAAGTAAAACTTTAACTTGGAAACTTTTCGTCTTTATTCGACTGAAATTCATTGGAAAAAAATAACGTTTTTCCCAATGAATTTACAAACTCAATGCAATTTTCAAATTAGGTGGTTATTCCCCATGTTGCCGTATGGCAGTCGGAGTTTACAAAATGAAATGAGATGCAGAAAAACTGTCAAAACTTTCAACCCAGCGATCTGTTGTTTGACATCGGTGTGGTTATCTCTGATCGCCTACCACAGAAGTTCGATGGTAAAGGTCACCCAATTGCCCATATAAATACTTTTTAACAAAAGCAAGTGTGAATTATATGGTAGCAAGATTTCTAAATGCAATTTTCAAATTAGGTGATTATTCCTCTTGTTGCCGGGTGGCCCTCGGATAACCCAAGTAAAACTTTAACTTGGAAATCTTTCGTCTTTATTAGCGTGAAATTCATTGGAAAAAATAATGTTCTTGACAATGAATTTACAAACTGCCTTGAGATGCAGAAAAAGAATCGAAATTTTCGACCCAGCGACCAGAGAGGTCTCAGCAGTGTGGTTTTCTATGATCGCCTACAGCGGAAATTCGATATTAGAGGTCTTTATTAGACCAACATATTTTTCCCAATGAATTAACAAAATGCATTGAGATGCAGAAAAGTTATCAAAGTTTTCTACCTATCGATGAGAGAGGTCTTACCCGTGTGGTCATCAGTGACCGCGTACCACAGAAATTCTATAATATAGGTCACATAATTGCCCATATAAGTACTTTTTAACAAAAGCAACAGTTTTTTTCCCCAATGTATTCACAAAATGCATTGAGATGCAGTAAAATATCGAACTTTTCGACCCAGCGATCAGATATTTCTTATCGGTGTGGTTATCACTGATCGCCTACCACAGAAATTCGACGCTAGAGGTCAAGCAATTGCCCGTATAAATACTTTTTAACAAAATCAAGTATGAATTATATGGTAGCAAGTTTCTCAATGCAATTCTAAAATTAGGTGATTATTCCCCATGTTGCCGTATGGCAATCGGATAACCTAGGTGAAGCTATAAGCTGGAAATTTTTTGTGTTTATAAGACTGAAATTGATTGAAAAAAAAATATTTTTTCCCCAATGTATTCACAAAAGGCAATGGGATGCAGAAAAAGTATCCAAACTTTCGAACCAGCGATTAGAGAGATCTCATCGGTGTGGTTAGCACTGATTGCATACCACAGAAATTCGATGATAGAGGTCACCAAATTGGCCATGTAAAAGGTTTTTAACAAAAGCAAGTGTGAATTATATGTTAGCAAGCTTTCTCAATGCAATTTTCAAATTAGGTGATTGTTCCTCTCGTTGCCATGTGGCACTCGGATAACCCAAGTAAAACTTTAAGTTGGAAATTTTTCGTCTTTATTAGACTGAATTTCATTGGAAAAAAATGTTTTTCCCAATGAATTAACAAAATACATTGCGATTCAAAAAAGGTATCAAAGTTTTCTACCCAGCGATCAGAGTGGTCTTACCAGTGTGGTCATCTGTGATCGCCTACCAGTAGTTACGCTATGCGGGTACCAGACCACTTTTTCCATACAAAAAGTGTCCGGAAATTTCAAACTATTTTGCTGGCTCTGGACTGGGTTCTGGGCCACTGAGGGGGATTCCGTCTAGTGGTATACGTCACAGGGCATGCCTGGAGAATTCCTTTCCTACCGTATGGCGGACCGGGAGATGACGCCAACTTTTTGTTTGATCTGGTCTTGGAGGCTACAATTTGACCTTTGACCTTTCCTGTGTCTGGGTGCTGGAGGTTGTCTGAGAGCTTTAGTGACAATATCTGATATCGGGGATGTATACTTGTCAGCTTGAGTTTGTTGTTAGTTGTTTACTTTAGTATGAGTGCATGTGGTGTGTTGGGCTGGGCTACTTGGTGGCTGAGTCTGGCTCACTTTTTCCATACAAAAAGTGTCCGGAAATTTCAAACTATTTTGATGGATCACTGTGGCTGAAGCTCTAAACATTTGTGAAGGGGTGCGTAGCTTTATTGGTGGAGGTTTCTAGTTAAGTTGATCTGGTCTTGGAGGCTACAATTTGACCTTGAGATGCCCCTCCTGTGTCTGGCTACTGCAGATTTGCTGAGAGCTTTAGTGGGAATATCTGATACTATGACTAGGACTGTCTGGGGCGTGTTGGATTGGGCTACGTTACCTGTACCAAGGCTTGGGTGGAATGTGTGTGTGTGTGTGTATGTGGCTTAAGTAATGATGTGAAATGCCCTAAGCGAGCTTATATCGGGGCTGTATACTTGTCAGCTTGAGTTTGTTGTTAGTTGTTTACTTTAGTATGAGTGCCTGTGGTGTGTCGGGCAGGGCTACTTGGTGGCTGAGCAAACGTTACCTAAGGCGTGGATGCATGTGTGCAACTGTGTATTTATGTGGATGAGAAATGTTATGAAATTCCCTAAGTGAATTAGTGTAATTACAATAAGTAATAATGCAAGTTAATCCTAGAATATTTTTGTTCATACCAATAGATTCTAGAAGGTGTCAGTGGGGGTCTTAGTAATAGGGGTGGACAAATTTTTTATCAGAAATCCTCTACGGGCTATGGGTTTCGAGATATTAGTGATCTTACCTTTTGAGGTATAATTAGTAGTAGTAATAATTCAAGTTAACCCTAGGATATTTTTTGTCCATGCCAATAGTATTAGTACTATGGGGTAAAAATTTTCATCAGAAATCCTCTACGGGCTATGGTTCGAGATATTAGCTATCTTACCTTCTCAGGTGTAATTAATATTAGTAGCTCAAAAACAAACAAAAAACAACAACAACTATAACCTAAGTTGTGGATTAAAAATTTGATGATATTAATCTGTAGGTGCCTTTTATAAACATGATTGCACCATGTAACCATATATCAAAAAATAGATCAGGTGAAGCTGGTTGGGGTGAATGTAGGTAGATATGTTGACTTAGATATGTAATGGAAATTAGTAAATGCTTAATTTTGCTCTTCAGGTGTAATGCTTCTAATTTCATTCCTTGCATAAACAAATTCGTACAGTACAGTAAAGTAAACAAATTCGCAGTCGAATAATGTAAACAAATTCGCACAGCGGCCGAGTAAAGTAAACAAATTGAGCGATTTATGACAGATTTCTAATTTCTTTAGTTGAAAACAACAACAACTGATATTAATCTGTAGGATGTGATGTCGTAGATGAGTAGTGGAAGTTATAATTGAAAATGTCTTTTGCTGAAAAAACAACAACAACTATAACGTAAGTGGTGGATTAAAAATCTTTTATAAACAAGGGTGATCATGCTATGATATTCGATATCTAAAAATAGATCACGGCTGCTTCGGATGTTAAGAAACATGAAGTAATAGAAATTAAAGCCTTATCAGAAAATTTTCTATGTAGGTGTGTGTATGTGTATATATTGAAAATTCTTAGATTATATGAAAAATTGTTTTTTTAATTTCAATAAAATTCATTTTTTGGGCAGGTTAAATTTAAAGTTTTGATCACCTATGATATCAATGGGAGGTGATACTAATATAGTATGATATGTTGACTTAGAAGAGTAGTGAAAGTTGTATGGGTACAGTAAAAGGCTTTTCATCAAATTTTTGGTGATAAGGTGTAATGGCATGACCAGTGTTGCAGGTGGAGGTTGAGCGTGGGTACTGTAAGTTGTGTTCTAAAAATAGATCAGGCGAAGCTGGTCGGGGCGAATGTAGGTAGATATGTTCACTTAGATAAGTAATGGAAATTTGTAAATGCCTAATTTTCCTCTTCAGGTGTAATGCTTCTAATTTGATGCCTTGCATAAACAAATTCGCATAGTCCAGTAAAGTAAACAAATTCGCAGTCGAATAATGTAAACAAATTCACACAGCAGACGAGTAAAGTATACAAATTGAGCGATTTATGAAAGATTCCTAATTTCTTTAGCAGAAAACAATGACAACAACTGATATTAATCTGTAGGATGTGATGTCGTAGATGAGTAGTGGAAGTTATAATTGAAAATGTCTTTTGCTGAAAAAACAACAACAACTATAACGTAAGTTGTGGATTAAAAATCTTTTATAAACAAGAGTGATCATGCTATGATATTCGATATCTAAAAATAGATCACGGCTGCTTGGGATGGTAAGACACATGAAATCATTAGAAGTAATGGAAATTAAAGCATTAGAAAAGGTTGCCAGGTGGCTGGTAATTTGATATCTTGCGTAAACAAGTATAGTCGAGTAAAGCAGACAAATTGAGCGATTAATGTTTTTTTTTTGTATCTAGGAGTTTGTATTGAAAAGTCTTTATGACGAATTGTTTTTTCTTGCCAATAAAATTTCTCAATCAGTCACACTGTTATGAAATTTGATTGATCCCCAATATCATAGTTCACATGAAGCTGATAAGAATATGATAATTTTATCTTCATACTATTGGGGTGATCACGTTATTTTCTTACCATTAGGTTGAGAGTGGGTTTAATTAAATGTTTTGATGAAAGAAGGTGGTATTATGATATCAATGTAGTATGATATCTTGTCTTAGATGAGTAATGGAAGTTGTTTGGGAGCTGTGAGTAAGGAATACAAACCTTATCAGCAAGGTCGCTTCATATTTATCTCCCTAAATTATCATCCAAATGGTGTTGTATGAAGGGGCAAAAACTTGATAATAGTGAAGATCGTGGTGGAGGTTGAGAGGGGGTGCTGTTAGTTGTGTATATATTAATTGTGGTGTATATTAATCTAGTAGGATATGAAAGCTTTAGTGAAGAGCGTGGAAGAGGATAGTATTATGTGTTTACCTTTAAATCTTAAGTTAGGTTGAGAGTGGGTTAAATTAAAAGCATTGATAATAGAAGATAGTGCTATGATATTAAGTAATGGAAATTGTATGGGGGCAGTAAAAGAATAATTTTTGGCTGTCAGGTGTAATGGCATGACTTAGCAGGTAATTTGATATTACCTTTTGCCAAGATCGTGGCGGTTGAGATTGGGTTAAGCTTAGTGGTGCTCGATGTATATTTTATGGGTGGTGTGTGTGAATAATATAGTAGAAAGCTTTAGTGAATACCATACTTTTCAACCAGCTGACTCTGTCAAAACATCTGTGTCGCTCTAACATAAATCTGTGTTCATATTTTAGGTGGGTATAATAGCTTGAAATTATCTTATGGAAGGCTAGATAAGAACGTGTTAATTTCATGTTCATAATATGATCTTGTGGTAAGCATATGAAGGCAGCAGAGTTTTTTTTTATAAATCAAGCAGTTACGCTGTTATGATATTTGATTGACTCCTATATCTAAAAAAATATTCCACATGAAGCTGATATAGTTACTATAAGGACAGGTACATTCTTTACTTACCATTAAGTTGAGAGTGGGTTAAATTAAAAGCTTTGATAGAACAACGCTGTGTTATGATATTAATGTGGTATGATATGTTATCAGAGGTGAGTAGTGGGAGTTGTATGGGATCTATGAATAAGCAGTAAAATCCTAATCAGCAATCTCGCTGGATATTTATCTCCTCAAAAGTATCGCCCGAATGGTGGAGTATGAAGGAAGAAATAGTTGATAATTCTACAAGCCCATAGTGAAGATCGTGGTGCGGGGTTTAGAGTGGGCACTGTAAGTTATGTATTAAGTTAAATGGATGGTGTTTGGTATTCATCTCCTCGTCTTGCTTCAATTATCACTATTAAGCGATGTGTGCCGCAGAAAATATAATAAGTCTAGCCTGGTCTAAAATATGTATTGTAAATAAAAATTGTATCATGGTTATAATGCCATTTATTGAAATAATTTGTTTTAATTGTATTATAGCTTAAGTCTAAAGTCTTATTTCTTTAGTTCAGCAAGGCCAAGATTTCATAGATATAGATTGATCCTTATAATGAATATTCCTTATGCCTTTACACCAATGTAGCGTTAAAAGGTTCGTGGTGCGCCACTTTCACAAATAACATCTCTCCATCTTTACTTTTTGCGATCTTTGTTGGAATATCCTGATTTTTCGACTTGTTGGTAGGGGACAGTCGACTCGTTTTTGGATGAAAAACTTTCTTCTTTATTTCTGGAAAGCATCGATTTCATAGATGCAGACTGAGCCTTATATGAATATTCTTTACTCCTTTCATCCGTAGGCTTTAGAAGGTTTGTAGTGTCCTTAGAGTTCATGTTGAAATTATTGCGTAATTAGCTTGCCAAGAAACAGTGATCTGTTTGGGTAAAGAGCAAAATATCAATTGAAAAACAAGTTATGAAACTACTATTTATATGTATTTGGCACATTGTCTTGACCTCTGACGTCACCTTAACCTTTGAAACCGAAAGTGTCTGCTCTTGGGTTCACTTGGATGATGAGTAGTGCAAGTTATATGGGAGATTATAATTAGCTGTGAGTAAACTGTAAAGAAGAAGAAGATTTCTGGTAACAGTATGTTCCATACATAATCTTACAGGTGGAAGAAAATTTTATAAGAATCTGGTAACTGCATTTCCTTATAAACCTTATATAAATTCATATGTGACCAAACCGAGCTATAGATTTTTGTTCTAGATGAATGCACATTATATAATATCTGAAAATAGATAGCAGCAAAATGAAAGGCTATAAGAATTTGGTTGCAGTATATTCTATACAAAATCTAATAACCATAAGAAAATTTTATAAGAATCTGGTACCATGTTCAGTTCACAATTTAAAAAGTAGAAGAAAATTGTATAAGAATCTGGTAATAGTATGTTCCATACAAAATCTAACAAGCGAAAGAAAATTTTATCAGAATCTGGTAAGAATCCGGTAACAGTATGTTCCATACAAAATCTAATAGGCAGAAGAAAATTTTATTAGAATCTTGTACAGTATGTTCCAAAGAAAAATCCAAGATTTTATGCATTTCCTGATGTGTAAGCCTTATATAAATCCATATGTTCTATATAAAAAAATCGGTATATAAATATCTGTTAAAAAATTAGTTAGGGTATATAGTGATTTTAAAAAATTAATATCTTCAAAACGGTGTGAGAACCAAAATCCAAAATCTACTAGGTAGCAGACAATTTTATAAGAATTTGGTATGTTCTATGCAAAATCTAAAAGGGGAAGGGAAAATTGCATGAGAGTTTGGTTAGTGGTTAGTGTATTCCCGAATGCTGAACTGTTAAGATGGATATTGAGGAGTTTTTAGGAGAATATAATAACATTTTACTCGATGAGCATAAGAAACAAATTCAAGAATGCTATAACTTTTTAAAATTATATGAAAATATTGAAAAAGTCGAGTCAAAATTTGGTGAACACTATATAAGCTGCCCTTGGTCAAGAGATGATTCAACGGATGGACCAGATACATGTGAATGTTGTGGTGTTGCTAGATGCCTAAAACAAGTTGTGAAGCTATATAAATTCTACCAAACATTGACAAAAAGTAATTACGAGGCATGCCTTAAAAAGTGCGATTTAACTTAGCACTAGAAATTCTCATTTTGTATACTTGGAGAGCTCATAAAGGATCATGTAAACTTACACTGTATGCAGATGTTGATTTCAACAACAGATTCATCAAACACAGGAAATTTTGATTACATACAGCTCTGTACCATAAGATTATAAGAATTAATACTTTTTAATTTGTAATAAATGATATTTTATATATGGCCTTCTTTTTATTCAATTTCCCATACTAAGTCCGGAACTCCCGAATAATGTTTGACCACTACAACGGGTGGAGGTAGCGGTGGGTGGTGGTGGAGGTGGGTGGTGGTGGGTGGTGGTGGGAGGTGGTGGGTAGTGGTGGGTAGTGGTGGTATTGGTTGTGGTGGGGGGTGCCTGGTCTTGGATGGCGCTTGAAACGGATATTTGACGCGTGGCATCAATTTGACGCTGACTAATCTAAGGTCTACCCTTCTATCTGTGGATGAGCTGAAAAGCTGTTTTATAAGCTGTTAAGCTGTTACCAGACCTGTTTAAAAAGCTGTTAAGCTGTTATCAGAGCTGTTTTAAAAGCTGTTAAGCTGTTATCAGACCTGTTTTAAAAGCTGTTAAGCTGTTATCAAAGCTGTTTAAAAGCTGTTAAGCTGTTATTAGAGCTGTTTGAAAAGCTGTTAAGCTGTTATCAGAGCTGTTTGAAAAGCTGTTAAGCTGTTATCAGAGCTGTTTAAAAGCTGTTAAGCTGTTATCAGATCTGTTTGAAAAGCTGTTAAGCTGGTTTGAAAAGCTGTTGCTTAGCTGTTATTAAGCTGTTATCAGAGCTGTTTGAAAAGCTGTTAAGCTGGTTTGAAAAGCTGTTGCTTAACAGCTTTTCAAACCAGCTTAACAGCTTTTCAAACAGCTCTGATAACAGCTTTTAAACAGCTCTGATAACAGCTTAACAGCTTTTAAAACAGGTCTGATAACAGCTTAACAGCTTTACAACAGCTCTGATAACAGCTTAACAGCTTTTTAAACAGCTCTGATAACAGCTTAACAGCTTTTCAAACAGCTCTAATAACAGCTTAACAGCTTTTAAACAGCTTTGATAACAGCTTAACAGCTTTTAAAACAGGTCTGATAACAGCTTAACAGCTTTTAAAACAGCTCTGATAACAGCTTAACAGCTTTTTAAACAGGTCTGGTAACAGCTTAACAGCTTATAAAACAGCTTTTCAGCTCATCCACAGATAGAAGGGTAGACCTTAGATTAGTCAGCGTCAAATTGATGCCACGCGTCAAATATCCGTTTCAAGCGCCATCCAAGACCAGGCACCCCCCACCACAACCAATACCACCACTACCCACCACTACCCACCACCTCCCACCACCACCCACCACCACCCACCTCCACCACCACCCACCGCTACCTCCACCCGTTGTAGTGGTCAAACATTATTCGGGAGTTCCGGACTTAGTATGGGAAATTGAATAAAAAGAAGGCCATATATAAAATATCAGTTATTACAAATTAAAAAGTATTAATTCTTATAATCTTATGGTACAGAGCTGTATGTAATCAAAATTTCCTGTGTTTGATGAATCTGTTGTTGAAATCAACATCTGCATACAGTGTAAGTTTACATGATCCTTTATGAGCTCTCCAAGTATACAAAATGAGAATTTCTAGTGCTAAGTTAAATCGCACTTTTTAAGGCATGCCTCGTAATTACTTTTTGTCAATGTTTGGTAGAATTTATATAGCTTCACAACTTGTTTTAGGCATCTAGCAACACCACAACATTCACATGTATCTGGTCCATCCGTTGAATCATCTCTTGACCAAGGGCAGCTTATATAGTGTTCACCAAATTTTGACTCGACTTTTTCAATATTTTCATATAATTTTAAAAAGTTATAGCATTCTTGAATTTGTTTCTTATGCTCATCGAGTAAAATGTTATTATATTCTCCTAAAAACTCCTCAATATCCATCTTAACAGTTCAGCA
Source organism: Dioctria rufipes (assembly GCA_963924295.1). Taxonomy (NCBI): domain Eukaryota; kingdom Metazoa; phylum Arthropoda; class Insecta; order Diptera; family Asilidae; genus Dioctria; species Dioctria rufipes. Next base: position 617,258 of record CAWUPM010001419.1, on the reverse strand, counting down.
TTCGGGAATACACTAACCACTAACCAAACTCTCATGCAATTTTCCCTTCCCCTTTTAGATTTTGCATAGAACATACCAAATTCTTATAAAATTGTCTGCTACCTAGTAGATTTTGGATTTTGGTTCTCACACCGTTTTGAAGATATTAATTTTTTAAAATCACTATAAACCCTAACTAATTTTTTAACAGATATTTATATACCGATTTTTTTATATAGAACATATGGATTTATATAAGGCTTACACATCAGGAAATGCATAAAATCTTGGATTTTTCTTTGGAACATACTGTACAAGATTCTAATAAAATTTTCTTCTGCCTATTAGATTTTGTATGGAACATACTGTTACCGGATTCTTACCAGATTCTGATAAAATTTTCTTTCGCTTGTTAGATTTTATATGGAACATACTATTACCAGATTCTTATACAATTTTCTTCTACTTTTTAAATTGTGAACTGAACATGGTACCAGATTCTTATAAAATTTTCTTATGGTTATTAGATTTTGTATAGAATATACTGCAACCAAATTCTTATAGCCTTTCATTTTGCTGCTATCTATTTTCAGATATTATATAATGTGCATTCATCTAGAACAAAAATCTATAGCTCGGTTTGGTCACATATGAATTTATATAAGGTTTATAAGGAAATGCAGTTACCAGATTCTTATAAAATTTTCTTCCACCTGTAAGATTATGTATGGAACATACTGTTACCAGAAATCTTCTTCTTCTTTACAGTTTACTCACAGCTAATTATAATCTCCCATATAACTTGCACTACTCATCATCCAAGTGAACCCAAGAGCAGACACTTTCGGTTTCAAAGGTTAAGGTGACGTCAGAGGTCAAACAATGTGCCAAATACATATAAATAGTAGTTTCATAACTTGTTTTTCAATTGATATTTTGCTCTTTACCCAAACAGATCACTGTTTCTTGGCAAGCTAATTACGCAATAATTTCAACATGAACTCTAAGGACACTACAAACCTTCTAAAGCCTACGGATGAAAGGAGTAAAGAATATTCATATAAGGCTCAGTCTGCATCTATGAAATCGATGCTTTCCAGAAATAAAGAAGAAAGTTTTTCATCCAAAAACGAGTCGACTGTCCCCTACCAACAAGTCGAAAAATCAGGATATTCCAACAAAGATCGCAAAAAGTAAAGATGGAGAGATGTTATTTGTGAAAGTGGCGCACCACGAACCTTTTAACGCTACATTGGTGTAAAGGCATAAGGAATATTCATTATAAGGATCAATCTATATCTATGAAATCTTGGCCTTGCTGAACTAAAGAAATAAGACTTTAGACTTAAGCTATAATACAATTAAAACAAATTATTTCAATAAATGGCATTATAACCATGATACAATTTTTATTTACAATACATATTTTAGACCAGGCTAGACTTATTATATTTTCTGCGGCACACATCGCTTAATAGTGATAATTGAAGCAAGACGAGGAGATGAATACCAAACACCATCCCATTTAACTTAATACATAACTTACAGTGCCCACTCTAAACCCCGCACCACGATCTTCACTATGGGCTTGTAGAATTATCAACTATTTCTTCCTTCATACTCCACCATTCGGGCGATACTTTTGAGGAGATAAATATCCAGCGAGATTGCTGATTAGGATTTTACTGCTTATTCATAGATCCCATACAACTCCCACTACTCACCTCTGATAACATATCATACCACATTAATATCATAACACAGCGTTGTTCTATCAAAGCTTTTAATTTAACCCACTCTCAACTTAATGGTAAGTAAAGAATGTACCTGTCCTTATAGTAACTATATCAGCTTCATGTGGAATATTTTTTTAGATATAGGAGTCAATCAAATATCATAACAGCGTAACTGCTTGATTTATAAAAAAAAACTCTGCTGCCTTCATATGCTTACCACAAGATCATATTATGAACATGAAATTAACACGTTCTTATCTAGCCTTCCATAAGATAATTTCAAGCTATTATACCCACCTAAAATATGAACACAGATTTATGTTAGAGCGACACAGATGTTTTGACAGAGTCAGCTGGTTGAAAAGTATGGTATTCACTAAAGCTTTCTACTATATTATTCACACACACCACCCATAAAATATACATCGAGCACCACTAAGCTTAACCCAATCTCAACCGCCACGATCTTGGCAAAAGGTAATATCAAATTACCTGCTAAGTCATGCCATTACACCTGAAAGCCAAAAATTATTCTTTTACTGCCCCCATACAATTTCCATTACTTAATATCATAGCACTATCTTCTATTATCAATGCTTTTAATTTAACCCACTCTCAACCTAACTTAAGATTTAAAGGTAAACACATAATACTATCCTCTTCCACGCTCTTCACTAAAGCTTTCATATCCTACTAGATTAATATACACCACAATTAATATATACACAACTAACAGCACCCCCTCTCAACCTCCACCACGATCTTCACTATTATCAAGTTTTTGCCCCTTCATACAACACCATTTGGATGATAATTTAGGGAGATAAATATGAAGCGACCTTGCTGATAAGGTTTGTATTCCTTACTCACAGCTCCCAAACAACTTCCATTACTCATCTAAGACAAGATATCATACTACATTGATATCATAATACCACCTTCTTTCATCAAAACATTTAATTAAACCCACTCTCAACCTAATGGTAAGAAAATAACGTGATCACCCCAATAGTATGAAGATAAAATTATCATATTCTTATCAGTTTCATGTGAACTATGATATTGGGGATCAATCAAATTTCATAACAGTGTGACTGATTGAGAAATTTTATTGGCAAGAAAAAACAATTCGTCATAAAGACTTTTCAATACAAACTCCTAGATACAAAAAAAAAAAACATTAATCGCTCAATTTGTCTGCTTTACTCGACTATACTTGTTTACGCAAGATATCAAATTACCAGCCACCTGGCAACCTTTTCTAATGCTTTAATTTCCATTACTTCTAATGATTTCATGTGTCTTACCATCCCAAGCAGCCGTGATCTATTTTTAGATATCGAATATCATAGCATGATCACTCTTGTTTATAAAAGATTTTTAATCCACAACTTACGTTATAGTTGTTGTTGTTTTTTCAGCAAAAGACATTTTCAATTATAACTTCCACTACTCATCTACGACATCACATCCTACAGATTAATATCAGTTGTTGTCATTGTTTTCTGCTAAAGAAATTAGGAATCTTTCATAAATCGCTCAATTTGTATACTTTACTCGTCTGCTGTGTGAATTTGTTTACATTATTCGACTGCGAATTTGTTTACTTTACTGGACTATGCGAATTTGTTTATGCAAGGCATCAAATTAGAAGCATTACACCTGAAGAGGAAAATTAGGCATTTACAAATTTCCATTACTTATCTAAGTGAACATATCTACCTACATTCGCCCCGACCAGCTTCGCCTGATCTATTTTTAGAACACAACTTACAGTACCCACGCTCAACCTCCACCTGCAACACTGGTCATGCCATTACACCTTATCACCAAAAATTTGATGAAAAGCCTTTTACTATACCCATACAACTTTCACTACTCTTCTAAGTCAACATATCATACTATATTAGTATCACCTCCCATTGATATCATAGGTGATCAAAACTTTAAATTTAACCTGCCCAAAAAATGAATTTTATTGAAATTAAAAAAACAATTTTTCATATAATCTAAGAATTTTCAATATATACACATACACACACCTACATAGAAAATTTTCTGATAAGGCTTTAATTTCTATTACTTCATGTTTCTTAACATCCGAAGCAGCCGTGATCTATTTTTAGATATCGAATATCATAGCATGATCACCCTTGTTTATAAAAGATTTTTAATCCACCACTTACGTTATAGTTGTTGTTGTTTTTTCAGCAAAAGACATTTTCAATTATAACTTCCACTACTCATCTACGACATCACATCCTACAGATTAATATCAGTTGTTGTTGTTTTCAACTAAAGAAATTAGAAATCTGTCATAAATCGCTCAATTTGTTTACTTTACTCGGCCGCTGTGCGAATTTGTTTACATTATTCGACTGCGAATTTGTTTACTTTACTGTACTGTACGAATTTGTTTATGCAAGGAATGAAATTAGAAGCATTACACCTGAAGAGCAAAATTAAGCATTTACTAATTTCCATTACATATCTAAGTCAACATATCTACCTACATTCACCCCAACCAGCTTCACCTGATCTATTTTTAGATATATGGTTACATGGTGCAATCATGTTTATAAAAGGCACCTACAGATTAATATCATCAAATTTTTAATCCACAACTTAGGTTATAGTTGTTGTTGTTTTTTGTTTGTTTTTGAGCTACTAATATTAATTACACCTGAGAAGGTAAGATAGCTAATATCTCGAACCATAGCCCGTAGAGGATTTCTGATGAAAATTTTTACCCCATAGTACTAATACTATTGGCATGGACAAAAAATATCCTAGGGTTAACTTGAATTATTACTACTACTAATTATACCTCAAAAGGTAAGATCACTAATATCTCGAAACCCATAGCCCGTAGAGGATTTCTGATAAAAAATTTGTCCACCCCTATTACTAAGACCCCCACTGACACCTTCTAGAATCTATTGGTATGAACAAAAATATTCTAGGATTAACTTGCATTATTACTTATTGTAATTACACTAATTCACTTAGGGAATTTCATAACATTTCTCATCCACATAAATACACAGTTGCACACATGCATCCACGCCTTAGGTAACGTTTGCTCAGCCACCAAGTAGCCCTGCCCGACACACCACAGGCACTCATACTAAAGTAAACAACTAACAACAAACTCAAGCTGGCAAGTATACAGCCCCGATATAAGCTCGCTTAGGGCATTTCACATCATTACTTAAGCCACATACACACACACACACACACACATTCCACCCAAGCCTTGGTACAGGTAACGTAGCCCAATCCAACACGCCCCAGACAGTCCTAGTCATAGTATCAGATATTCCCACTAAAGCTCTCAGCAAATCTGCAGTAGCCAGACACAGGAGGGGCATCTCAAGGTCAAATTGTAGCCTCCAAGACCAGATCAACTTAACTAGAAACCTCCACCAATAAAGCTACGCACCCCTTCACAAATGTTTAGAGCTTCAGCCACAGTGATCCATCAAAATAGTTTGAAATTTCCGGACACTTTTTGTGTGGAAAAAGTGAGCCAGACTCAGCCACCAAGTAGCCCAGCCCAACACACCACATGCACTCATACTAAAGTAAACAACTAACAACAAACTCAAGCTGACAAGTATACATCCCCGATATCAGATATTGTCACTAAAGCTCTCAGACAACCTCCAGCACCCAGACACAGGAAAGGTCAAAGGTCAAATTGTAGCCTCCAAGACCAGATCAAACAAAAAGTTGGCGTCATCTCCCGGTCCGCCATACGGTAGGAAAGGAATTCTCCAGGCATGCCCTGTGACGTATACCACTAGACGGAATCCCCCTCAGTGGCCCAGAACCCAGTCCAGAGCCAGCAAAATAGTTTGAAATTTCCGGACACTTTTTGTATGGAAAAAGTGGTCTGGTACCCGCATAGCGTAACTACTCCTACCACAAAAATTCTATTATAGAGGTCACCTAATTGCCCATATAAGTACTTTTTAACAAAAGCAAGTGTGAATAATGTTGAGATCTCCTGTACAGATTCCAATGCTATTGGGCTGAGTTAAGCAGGTCACAAGAACACATAACTTTATCTAAATAATGTTGAGATCTCCTGTACAGATTCCAGAAAAACACATAACTTTATCTTTTTAATTTTATTCACATATATATATTATGTATTTATATCTTTACAGCAAGTCACAAGAACACATCACTTAATCTTTTTACTTCTACTCATATATATATATCATTTATAACTTTATAGATCGTGTATTTAATTTGTTGCGTATAACAAACCGTAACTTGATACTTCTCTTCGAATCCAAAAAAGACTACCATTCTTGAGCATTTTCAGCGACCATGTCACCGCGCATTCTTTGTTTTTCATTATTTTTTATTTGATAAACCAGGTCACCGCTGTGATTAGCCGGTAGTCACCTGCATATTTCGTAGTGACGCGTTTTCACAACAAACCCAATAATTCTGAGTTTGTTATGAAATGCGATACACTGCAAGTTTTAACAGTGCCACCGTTTAAGCAAGACCTGATTGCATTTATTGTGTAAGGTCTTGCTTTTCGCCACACAACAATGACCTAGTCAAGAAGCGATGTCAACCAATTCTTGTTTCACATAGATTAATTGATTATTTATATTCAAAACAAGAATTGATTGATCTCTATTCACAACATTCCTCCCCCTTTCTGAAGTCGGAATCGAGGAATTAGCGAGATGACGTGGAAGTATGTAGCCCCTATTACTGAAGGCAGTTGTTTGTTTACTTATTACAAATTTGATTTTTGGGGGTTTTTTTTGTTTACAATTTTTCAGAAATGAACGAAAGACTTAAAGCTAAGTACATAAGTTTGATAAAAAGGGGATTACTTTAGTTGGAACCCTATATGTATGTATATACTTCAAATTAAGGAATAAGTAACATTATAGTTATTACGTAACACAATTAAAATCCTAATAATATTTTCATAATAAAATAAATGGCTTTGTTTTTGGTTTTTTTTTCACATTTTCCCTTTAAGTACAAAACATGCATATTTCCTGTTGCTAAGAAAAACAGTATAGCTCTAAGATAATATGTATATATATATATGTTATTATTATTATTATTTTTTTATTACAGATAAAACAGACATGTATAGGTACACATTTTTTCATTATTTGTATTTTTTATTCTTTTTTTTTTAACAACTATATAAATAAAATAAACATAAACATACTATGTAGTTATATATTAACTAAAATATTTAATTAATTATTTTTCCCATTTTTCTTTTTTTTTTTTTATTTAGAGCACAGAAAACGTTTTGTTTTGTTTTGTTTTTCACTTTTGCCGTAATATCGTGGTGACTAACACAGTATATATACACCGACCGATTCTAAAAGTAAAGGTTCGATTCCAGTCCGGAATAAATATATACATATATAAAAAAGTATAAGAAAATATACCTTTCTACCTTTCTTTGTTGTTTCAGTTTTTTTGTAATATATGTACATACTTCAATCTATTTTTAGTTTTTGTAGGAAGCGTGATAAGTAATGTATCTAGAGAAACGTGTTTTTGCTAAAGTTTATAAACATATATATACAGGGTGTTTCCCCTTAGGAGGTCCATAGAGCGGGAGGTGATAGTACTTACCTAGACGAACCAAAAATTGTATGGCAGGTGGGGGGGCAATATCAACCGTTTAGGAGTTACAGGGTGATTCATAAAAAAAGCTAGGTTTTTACAAAACACCCTGTATCTTAAAAACTACAGCGCGTATGGTCACAGTTAAGGGCTCACTGTATGCAGAACTTCATGGCCTTTCCAACGACAGCTCAACCAGCCCCGGACCCCTCTCCCCTCAGAAGTTATGAAGGTCTAAACTAAAAATTTCGGATTTTCTTTCCTTTTTTTTTACTTTGACCTCTATTATTTTTGCAAAAAGGTCGTTAACATAACTTTTTTTTATAAAAACTGTAAACTATGGAGCCTCCTCTTTAATTTGACCTATTATACCCTATGTGCTATCTGTATCCGTTAAAGAGTTATTAGCTCTAAACTTATTCTCAAACCTATTTTCAAACCTATCCTCAACGATAATTTGTTCCCTTAGTACGTCATTTTAAAAAATATCGTCTAATTTCTGTGTGACCGGAATAGGTTATGAGTTAATAACTGTTTAACGGCTACAGACAACACATAGGGTATAATAGGTCAAATTAAAGAGGAGGCTCCATAGTTTACAGTTTTTATAAAAAAAAGTTATGTTAACGACCTTTTTGCAAAAATAATAGAGGTCAAAGTAAAAAAAAAGGAAAGAAAATCCGAAATTTTTAGTTTAGACCTTCATAACTTCTGAGGGGAGAGGGGTACGGGGCTGGTTGAGCTGTCGTTGGAAAGGCCATGAAGTTCTGCATACAGTGAGCCCTTAACTGTGACCATACGCCCTGTAGTTTTTAAGATACAGGGTGTTTTGTAAAAACCTAGCTTTTTTTATGAATCACCCTGTAACTCCTAAACGGTTGATATTGCCCCCCCACCTGCCATACAATTTTTGGTTCGTCTAGGTAAGTACTATCACCTCCCGCTCTATGGACCTCCTAAGGGGAAACACCCTGTATATATATATATACTCATCACATGTAGTTATCCCCTTTTTTATAATTTCTTTGGATGCAGTTATTAAACCTCATATACGATTGGCTTTATTTGGTTTGTATTCACAGAACATTTGGGCGATTTTTCGGTAGGAAGATCTATGGGTGTTGGGATTGGTTCTATCTTTGTGGGTACATCTGCCGTTTTTATTTCAGGCAATTTAGTTGATCTTATTGTTTCGTTCGGGGCTTTACCTTTACCTTGAGAAGTAGGGTGCAAGATTACGAGATTGGATCGCGCTAAGGTGGGTTCTTCCCTCTTCAATCGTCGTAAGCATTTTAGGATTATGCATCCGAGAATGATTTTGACAAGAATTGCGATTATTCCAGTATTGGTGTGCGTTTGGATTTGCACTCTCTGTCTTTCCGTTCTTGTCTTCACCAGATCTATTTCCTTTTCCAAATCTTGTAAATCTTGACTTTCGTTAAAAAGTGCTAAATTATGATTTCCGTGGGTGTTTACTTTTAAACTCACGTTACTTTTAGCATCTTGTTTTTGAGAGAGATCGGGGTCTATCAATATTTTAGGTACGTTAAAAGGATCGGGTTGGTGTATCGCCGAGTAGTGGCTGAAACTAGTTTCGAATGGTATTTCGTGTTACGCTATAGTGTAAGTACAGGGTTGTTTGAGAGAAAGAATTCCAGTTCCGTTCAGCGTCATGTGGCCAAAGTGATTGCTGCAATTCGTAAGCAATATACTTGTTTGAGGGAATACAAACAACCAAGTGTTCTGCCTTACCATTTTTGTAAGTACATTAGGGGTGTTCCCTATGATTCTGTGTCCACAAAGGGCCGGTTCAGATAAGGGGTTATTGAACAGGTTCGCAATACAGTTTGATCTGTTGACTGTTAATCTTTTGGGTTGCGACTGGAAACACATGTGTAGGGCACCCTTGGTGGAGGTGGATTTTATACAGTGCTCTTTGAAGTCTCTATCTGACATTTCTATATATTGATGAGCTTGGGTGTTATTTAGGAAGTAATCCGATTCAATTTCAAGAATTGCCGACGTTTCGGTTGTAATGGAAGTGGGAAGTATGTAGATCTTATTAAGGGTATACATAATGTTTTCGGGGAGTGGTAGAAGTATCCTAATGAATTGCTTATTTTTCACATGTATAGAGTCAGTCTGGACTATTTGATTCATAATTTTAAAGTCTACGAGGATATTGGTCAGCCCTTTTTGACTTATCTCTGTGTATGTTTCCGCTATATCTCTTGCCGATAATATGAGGGGATGCAGTGTGTGTTGGTGTAAAGCATTTATTATTGTAAATTCATTTGTTATTCTTTGGTATATTTGTTGAAGTTGGTGTAATATGTAGATTAGCATTGCATTGATGTCTGTCTTAATGTGCACATTTCTTATTTCAGTTTTCGTTATTTTGGTGTAATTTATAAAACTATCCACCAATTTATTAAATCGCTCCCCTAAATTTTCTTGTTCTAAGGTTAGATTCGCGAAAGCATGATGGACTTCATTGAAATTAGATTTTACAATACTTATTTGCTTTTCCATTAAATGAACATTTTCAGAGCTTTGTTTGTCTAAATTATCTAACTTGGTATATATCTCCTGGGCGTCCCTATCGTCCATAGTTCCAAACAGAAATTTACTGGCCCTACCTACTATGTCAGCTAAAGCTAGCTTTTCCCTGGTTTGCATATACAAGTTTATGTCCCATAATCTATTTTTAATCTTTCTTACTTGCTTGGTTAATTCTTCGTCCCAGACACGACACGATTCTACTTCTATAACGGTTTCTAGCTGTTTGCAAAGATCTTTCATTGTTGTCTCGCACTTTTCGATGAATCCCAAGGCTTCGGTTTCCTGAATCATCCGAATTTGCGTGTAAATGGTCCAAGTTTGGGAATATAGGTATGTTGGTGTCAGAGGTTCGAATACCACGCCAGTGGGCTGGAGTGAGGTCACGTCCACTTGTGCGGTTATTCCAGATATCAGTATGATTATGCACAACCACAGCAGCATCATCTGAAGATAATAATAATTTTAGTTAACGGTCCTCAGTATCAATATTTTTGTTTGTTTGTTTGTTTAGGCTAAAATAATTTTAGTCTATTATTGTGGACTCTTCTTAATTTTCGCCCAATTTGCAGGGTACAGTTTACTTCGCTATCTATTCTTTTGATTTCATACGGTCCTGTCCAGTTTGGCGATAGTTTGTGTTTTTTACTGGGATTTCTTAGCAGAACTTGGTCACCTACATGAAATTTAACTATTTTTGCATTCCTGTCGTAATATTGTTTGGACTTTACTTTGCTCTTAAGTAGTTCTTCCCTAACCTTTTGGTGGAGCACTTGCATTCTCCTTTTCCTCTGGTACACGTAATCATCGTAATTGTATAGAGGTTCGGGGTTCCTTTTGAGATTATTAGGGGGTGGGTCATAGAAACCCCATAGCGCTTCCATTGGAGTATGCTTACCCCCAACATGTGGTGCATGGTTACGTACATGGACTGCTTCTTCAAGCCATTGGTCCCACTCTGTGATGTTTTCATCCACTATGTTTTTTAAGTATTCAATCAAAGGCCCGTGTACTCTTTCCAGTGCTCCGTTTGCCTGAGGATGATATGCAGTTGTCTGAAGTTTCCTAACCCTAAATAGCCTGCACAGCCGCTTGAATAGATAGCTAGTAAAGTTTGCACCCTGATCGGTAACTACTGCTTTTGGGATCTTATATTTCAACATCAGCTTGTAGAATCCGTTGGCTACAGTAGATGCTTCTCCGTTTAGCAGTGGCACGCAGTCAAATATTCGGGTTGTGTCATCCAAAAGTGTGAGATTGTATTTATGGCCATTCTGAGTTTCTGGCAAAGGACCTAAAATATCGATATATACTTTGTCAAAGGGTTTCTCGGCGACAGAGCTAATTACCATAGGCATTTTTGTATTTTTACTATGTTTATTCCTACTACATTTAACACATTGGTTAATAAACTTATGAATATCCCTTAACATACCTTTCCATTTGTAGCTTTTTCTTATACGTTTATATGTTTTATAAATTCCCAGATGTCCTCCTAGTGGTGCATTATGGTAATCACGAAGAATGGTATCAATATCATTCCGGTTACCTAAAATTTGCACATTTTCTTCTTCTATCGACTCTGTTGAACTAATGGAATTAGTTTTGGGAGTTTCGTTCATTCACAGTTTCCTTTTTAGGGGTTGTAGGAAGTATATCTTCAATTTGGGTTACATTATTATTAGCTTTAGACCTAGATCTAGTTACTGCGAGACATAATTTCTTGTCTTTTTCACTAGTCTCCGAGCCTATTCCACGATGGACTTGCGCTCTTGTAATTATTTTAGTGTTATTAAGTTCTTCGGTTTCGTTATACGCGCTATCTCTATCATTTGTTCCTTTAATAACGTTGTTGTTCACAGGTTGCTCACTATTATCGCTGGGTATTCTGCTTAATGCATCTGCGTTCTTATTGTATCTCCCCGGTTTATATTCGATATTATACTCATACTCTGAGAGCTTATGATGGAATCGGATTAGTCGGGAGGTCGGATCTTTAGTATTAAAGATTCCTTTAAGCGGCTTGTGATCTGTATAGATTGTAAATTTTCGTCCATATAAATAGCATCGAAAGTTTCTTGTTGCCCAAACTATTGCTAATAGCTCTTTTTCAGTGGTGGAATAATTCCGTTCCGCTTTAATCAATGTCCTACTTGCGTATGCAATAGGTTGGTCCTGGCCAATCTCACCCTGAGATAAAACAGCACCACGTGCCTCTCCACTAGCATCTGTGGTTAACATAAATGGTTTGTCAAACTCTGGGTATATTAATAAAGGTGGAGTAATTAATGCCTTTTTTAGTTCTGTAAAGGCCTTTTCGCACTCCTCCGACCATTTGAAGGAACTATTTTTACTCAAGAGTTTATTAAGTGGCTCTGCAATTTTAGAGAAATTGGGTATAAACTTTCGGTAATAATTTGCTAATCCCAGGAACGACTGAACTTGTCTCACTGTTTTCGGCTTTGGAAAGTCTTTTACGCAACTTACTTTAGAGGGATCTGGTAGAGCCCCTTTACTCGAGCATTTATGTCCTAAGTAGACCACTTCTTTTCTTAGGAAATTACATTTTTCTATTTTCAGTTTTAGATTGTTCAATTTCAATCTTTCTAATACCTGTCGTAGCTTGTTGTTGTGGTCTAAAAGATTTCTTCCGTATATGACAATGTCGTCTAGGTACACGAAACACTTGAAACCTAGGAGCCCAGTTAAGACATGGTTCATCAAGCGTTGAAATGTTGCTGGCGCCCTTTTAAGTCCAAACGGCATTCGTTTGAATTCAAAATGTCCATGTGGAGTACTAAAGGCTGTTTTAGATTGATCCCTTTCCTCTACTAAGACTTGATGATATCCACTAGCCAGATCTAAGGTAGTAAAATATCGGGAGTGCCCCAGTTGGTCGAATATATCTTCGATCCTAGGAAGTGGGAATGCATCTCCTATTGTAATAGAATTCAACTTCCGGAAATCGACAACAACACGCCATTGCTTTTCCCCATTTGCTCCTTCTTTCTTGGGAACAACAAGGAGGGGTGAATTCCATGGACTAGTGCTCGGAGTTACAATGTCATTTCTTAACATTTCCTCCACCTGGTCTCGTATTATGTTTTTTTGTACATCTGGTAGTCTGTACATCTTCTGATTAATAGGCGAATGATCTTGTAGAATAGGGGTTTCATGTTTAATAGAATTAGTATAGGTTAATTTATCTCCTGGTAATAAGAATATATCGTGGTACTCATGGCATATATCAAGCACCGCTTTTCTTTCTTCCTTGTTCAGGGTATTATCCCATAAAATTTTCTCCTCCAAAATTTTAATTCGCTCCTTCGCCGTGTGTTCATTCGTATTGCTTATGCAGAACGCACCAGCTTTAATTCTCGCATTAACTTTACTTTGTTCACTTGCTTTTATGCGCTTATTACCTTCTTGTTGCGGCGGCGTTGCAAGCTTACGCGTTATAGTTTTCGCGCTAAAATCTTTTAAAGCAATAATGTCGTAATCTAAGATTGGTTTTATTTCCATATCTATAACATCTAAACTTTGTTCACTTTCATTAACATTAAGTAGAGCAACCGTTATTTCCTTATCTACAGACTTTGTCAGACAGTTTCCTATAAAGATACCTGATTGCAATTCTCTTGAGAAGCACACAAATTCACCATCAATTTTAGTGGGCATTTTTACCAGTTTTTCTGAACGTGCAGGTATGTGGATTGCTTTCTTAGTCTCAAACCTTACGAGTCGCTTTCGACTGACTTGTATGTTTTCGCTCGGTTTGGAAAAACACCCCTTAGTTACCTGATTCAGTAACTTCATCTCTTTTAGTGGCGCTGTAGTTTGTGTAAGCGATTTTTTGCCAGGTTCTTCTTCCTGACTTATGATCGGTCTAACGCAGTCAGAACCCCTATAGAAACTACTATTTCGCTTCAATTTCTCTAAGCGAGCGTGAGAACTGAGTGGTATTGAGAATGGCATCCTGTTCGTGTCTGTTATTGGAAATTCTAGTGTTCCTTTGGGGCACCTAACATTGCAAGTCTTTGACAGGAAGTTATAGCCCAGGGGCCGGATTCTGTAGCACGGAGAATTTGGGAATTTGGGAGATGAGAATTGCGTTTTCTTAGAATTTTTAATTCCCTAATTCTCCATTCCCAATTCACTAACATGGTTGGAGAAATAGGGAAAACGTAAGAAATGTGAAAAAGTGCGAATCGCCTGGGACGATTAAGGGTATCAATTTTTGCTGTAGAGGGTTGGACTTTTTTTTCATATGTGAGGTACATCTACCTATTACCTTCCACTGTCGAAATAAATTTAAATTTCTTTTTTGTTGGGGTAGTTTTTGAGGGATGTAGGTGGGTAGGTTTTCTCGAGTTTTTCCGGGATAATGAGAGAATGGAGAGTAGAAGGAGAATGTATGTGGTATCAAAAAAAAAATGGGAGCTCAGCGCGAACAAGATAGGCTTAGGAAAAGGGGCGGGGAGAGTGCGGGGTAGAAATGGGAGCTGATTAAGGGAAATTAAAAAAAAAATAAGACAATATCAGGAGCTGCAACAATTCGCAGGGGTAAGCTCAGGATCTCTAAGCCAAATAAAAAAAAAAGTAAGAATTCACTTTGGTAATTAGCCATGCATGGGCATTATAGGCTGTATTTTATTTCGATTAACGGTAATTTGCAGATTTGAGCGGCCTCGGCGGTAAATTTTGCTATCGCAATATTCACGGGCGCCTAACTCTATGTCGGAGGGCTGTAGAGTATTGGAATTTTTTTGATAGATTAAGGGTTTAGAGTACAAAAATATAGGTGAATAATTTTTGGGGCAGGGTGTTTTGGGGGTTGGGGGGTCGTACCACCCCTCATAGGGGGTTGCTCAAACTACGTCATGTTTGGTACCAAATTAAAGACGGAGGAGAGGGTAATCGAGTGGTGTAGTTTGTCTTTGATCGTTTTAACGTGATAGCTGACTTTTGACAGCCGAAAAACGATTTTTTTTACACTACGGTCATATACACCCCAGTTTCCATATTTTGCATATGTTTCTTCCGTTCTTTGTTTCACATCCATTAGTCCTCCGTTGCGAACATTTTTGTCATGGGAAGTAAATTTCCAGGACTTACCAGTTCTTCGCAATAATGAGATGAAAATATGTCAATTTTTGTACCAAAAACGGCCAATTTTTCACCTTAAAAAGGATTGCTACACTTCTTTTACAGTTATTTCCAAAACAGTTTATCGTATTCAAAAATTATTTACATATTTAATTAGGGGACAAAATGTAGATGCGATTTCATCCTACACACAAGCTTTACCGTGTATATTTAAAAATTTTACAGCATCTCTTCTGTACTGGACGACGACCAAATTGATCAATTTCGCGTGATTTGTAATTTTTAGCGGGTACTTTGAGAGACAAAATCCTTGTTCCTCTGTTAGTATTGCATGGATTTTAAACAATTTGTTTTTTACAATATAGCAAGGATACGCAGTGAATCCATAACTCAATTTGAAATTCCTAGCTACCTAGATACCTTCACAAAACGCAATAAAAGTAGACAATACAATTTTTCCACTTACTTTTCCACTTGCAAAACACCGGAGAATTAACAAGTGGAATGGAGAATTTGGGAATTAAAAGTGGAATGGAGAATTTGGGAATTCCGTACTCACTTCTCAAATTCTCTCTCAGTTGAAAATTTTTCGTCTTACTTTCACTTCTCAAGTTCTCCGGTGTTTGCTTGTGGAAAAGTAAGACGAAAAATTCTCAACTGAGAGGATTTGAGAAGCGAGTACGGAATTCCCGAATTCTCCATTCCACTTGTTCCGGTGTTTGCTTGTGAAAAAGTAAGACGAAAAATTCTCAACTGAGAGGATTTGAGAAGCGAGTACAGAATTTCCGAATTTTTCGTCTTACTTTCACTTCTCAAATTCTCCGGTGTTTGCTTGTGGAAAAGTAAGACGAAAAATTTTCAATTGAGAGAGAATTTGAGAGGTGAGTACGGAATTCCCGAATTCTCCATTCCACTTATTAATTCTCCGGTGTTTGCTTGTGGAAAAGTAAGACGAAAAGTAAGTAGAGAATTTCCAAATTCTCCATTCCACTTGTGAATTCTCCGATGTTTTGCAAGTGGAAAAGTAAGTAGAAAAATTGTATTGTCTACTTTTATTGCGTTTTGTGAAGGTATCTAGGTAGCTAGGAATTTCAAATTGAGTTATGGATTCACTGCGTATCCTTGCTATATTGTAAAAAACAAATTGTTTAAATCCATTCAATACTAACAGAGGAACAAGGATTTTGTCTCTCAAAGTACCCGCTAAAAATTACAAATCACGCGAAATTGATCAATTTGGTCGTCGTCCAGTACAGAAGAGATGCTGTAAAATTTTTAAATATACACGGTAAAGCTTGTGTGTAGGATGAAATCGCATCTACATTTTGTCCCCTAATTAAATATGTAAATAATTTTTGAATACGATAAACTGTTTTGGAAATAACTGTAAAAGAAGTGTAGCAATCCTTTTTAAGGTGAAAAATTGGCCGTTTTTGGTACAAAAATTGACATATTTTCATCTCATTATTGCGAAGAACTGGTAAGTCCTGGAAATTTACTTCCCATGACAAAAATGTTCGCAACGGAGGACTAATGGATGTGAAACAAAGAACGGAAGAAACATATGCAAATATGGAAACTGGGGTGTATATGACCGTAGTGTAAAAAAATCGTTTTTCGGCTGTCAAAAGTCAGCTATCACGTTAAAACGATCAAAGACAAACTACACCACTCGATTACCCTCTCCTCCGTCTTTAATTTGGTACCAAACATGACGTAGTTTGAGCAACCCCCTATGAGAGGTGGTACGACCCCCCAACCCCCAAAACACCCTGCCCCAAAAATTATTCACCTATATTTTTGTACTCTAAACCCTTAATCTATCAAAAAAATTCCAATACTTTACACCCTCCGACATAGAGTTAGGCGCCTGTGAATATTGCGATAGCAAAATTTAGCGCCGAGGCCGCTCAAATCTGCAAATTACCGTTAATCGAAATAAAATATAGCCTATAATACCCATGCATGGCTAATTACCAAAGAGAATTCTTTCTTTTTTTTTATTGGGTTTAGAGATGCTGAGCTTACCGCTGCGAATTATTGCAGATCCCGATATTGTCTTAATTTTTTTTAATTTCCCTTAATCAGCTCCCATTTCTACCCCGCACTCTCCCCGCCCCTTTTCATAAGCCTATCTTGTTCGCGCTGAGCTCCCATTTTTTTTGATACCACATACATTCTCTTTCTACTCTCCATTCTCTCGTTATCCCGGAAAAAACTCGAGAAAACCTACCCTCCTACATCCCTCCAAAACTACCCCAACAAAAAAGAAATTTAAATTTATTTCGACAGTGGAAGGTAATAGGCAGATGTACCTCACATATGAAAAAAAGTCCAACCCTCTAGAACAAAAATTGATACCCTTAATCGTCCCAGGCGATTCGCACTTTTTCACATTTCTTACGTTTTCCCTAATTCTCCAACCATGTTAGTGAATTGGGAATGGAGAATTAGGGAATTAAGAATTCTAAGAAAACGCAATTCTCATCTCCCAAATTCCCAAATTCTCCGTGCTACAGAATCCGGCCCCAGTATCCCATCATATGGAACGTTATCCTCATCGCTGTCTTTGACCACATGGAATTCGCATGTCTGTGGATTCTTTAGTAAGAATTTTCCCTCACATGTTCCTGTCGTCTCGCCTTCCCCGAAGGCACAATTGAGGCTTGTTTTATTCCTTTCTTTGATAGGAGTGTTCGATCGCAACGTACATTTTTTTAAAAGGCTAACGTCAGCGCCTGTGTCGACTAAGAGTTCGACCGTGGATCTAGCTGCTATATCCAACGGCAATTTTACTGAACATTTAGGATTTTGGGCGGGCTGACACCATTTTTTGTTCAACGTCTTTTAGGCTTCCGCGGTGTCGACGCAAGCCTATTTTTAGTTTTCCGACTGGTTATTTGTTTGTTTCGGTATTTTACTCTCCCACTCTTGTTTCGCTCGGCAATTATTTAAAGTGTGCCCTTTTCTCTGACAAAACTCACATCTATCTGGGGTGTTTGCCGTAGGTACTACCTGTGAATTCGCTCTTTCACTGAATTGCATCGAATTTACTTGAGGTCTTTGGTTAAAGGGTTTTCTCCTGCAATTCTGCACGACGTGTCCATAGTCTTGGCAATTTGTGCAAAACCCTGACTTTTTTCTTTCAAAGCATTCCGCGAATGTGTGATTGGTTCTATTACAGAAGCTGCACCTTACATTCGGATATCGTCTGTTATTCTCAAACCGGCTGGGAGCTGGGTTTCCCTGCCTCCCTTGATATTGATTTCTTGGTTGTGGTTCAATGAAAGAACTCGGCATTTTGTGGGATGGGTTAGGGAACATTGAATAGCCGCTTGCAGCTATTGGATTCATTAAACCCATGCCTAAGGGATTATGAACTATTGACATTGCCTGTCTTTCAGCTTACTCTAATTTTTGAGCCTTTTCAAGTACAGAGGTCAACTCATTACTTGTGTCTGGTAACAGAAACATTTTATGGGTGGGATTTATTATCCCTGTTTTGAATATATAAATGGCAGTCTCTTTTAACTCAGTTTGTACTTCTGTAGCAGCTTCACCATTATATCGTTGAGAAATTTGGGATAGACAGCTTTTGTATAACGCATGGACTTTATTTGCGAAATCTGTCAATGTTTCGCCGGGCGTCTGATATAGTACTCGAAGTTCATTTACCGAGGCTACATAGCTTTTTGTGTTTACCAGTTTGCTATGAATCTTGGTTTCTAACTCACTGAAATCCTCGAACTGTGTTCCCTCTAAGGAAGTTGCTGCTCTACCCCTAAAACGTGTTGGCAGTAGAGTTAAAAAGATAGGAATTTCTTCGGCAGTTAAGCAATTCATTACATATTTGCAACAATTGGTGAACACCGTTACCTCTGGTGCGGGGCTTGGGACTATTTCCCCAGTTAAAATAGGTATACTATTGAAGATTAACTGGTTCACTTTTGAAATATCAACATTTTCCATGTTTGCGTCTTGTGGTATTGCCTCCGGTTGTTACCGTAATTCTTCAGAACTGTAATGGTCACCCTGTTTTTCACCGTCTTTTCCTAATTCTGATAGGGATTTAGTTCGTCTCTGATACACTCGACCTGATCTCAATGGCATAGGAATTTCGGTATGACTTTGAGAGATTCCACTGGCACCTTTTTCGGTCGGTACTGTGTCTGTATCCTCTGAACTATCTGAACTAGGGTTTGGACTGGTGTTTTCAAAAGAGAAGGAGTTTATCTTTTTCCAATATCGCTTTGGAGCTGAGCTTAAGATGAAAAACGGGAATTCTCGTTTCGGCTTGACATCAAGGGGAGTCGAACTAGCTTCCGGTTCATTTGATGTATTGTTTAACATTCCACATTAAGAGTTAAGTTTACTATTGTATATTAGCGTATTTAAGTATATTTGTTTGTTTGTTTTTTTTTATTATTCTTCACTGGTGATTATCAAACCGTCCTACAATTCTACGTGCTTTAATTTACACGTTTATCGTGATAACAGTACTTTACTACTTTTAATCTTGGAGAGAAAACTGGAGTTAATATAAATTTTATATTGGAAGTTCGGATAGTTAATATTTAAATGTGTAGTAGTTTAGCCTTTTCGTCTGGGCTGTATGTATCACTGTCCCATGTATGTGGTACTTAATTCAGGGGGTTAAAGGTAACGGGGAAAAATATATTCAACCACAAAGCTGAACAACACTCGTAATTCTGCAAAAATTTAGGGTGTATAATTAGGTACTTTATCGTTTGTGACAGAGAGAATAAGAACTAGACCCAAAGTATATAGCATAACAAAGACGTAGTGGTTAGAATAACAGAAGTACTCTGTACGAGATGGATTCCACATAACGTTCACTTCGTGTAATAATTGAATGGCACGTATGTGTATATATGTATATATATATATTTTTTTTTCATATTTTAAATGTTTTTATGGAGACCTTTCTTCACGGTTTCAGTTTTAGCAGAACACTTTTTTTTCTTTAAGTTACGCAATATTATCTTATGTAATTTATACAACTATCTATTTTTACTACTGTGCGTGATTCATAAGGCAACAAAAAAACATACATACATATTAGGTATATGCGAAATAACACGAAGAAAAAAAGAAACACTGTAATTTAACGCTCATCAAAACAAAACCAAACAAAAGCACATAAAAAATTTTAAACATAATTTTTTGTAATGCGACTACAAAAGTAAATTTCTCTAAATTTTCTCCCCAGTTCTTTTTATAATTAAAATTTAATGTTTTTCCACTTTTTTGTTTTCTGGAAACTTACTAAAATATATAATTCACTAGGCTAAATTTTAACAGATTAAATATTATTCCCATTTCTGTGTTATTAGTCGTTTGCAATAAAATTTGTTTGTAATAAAATTTTTCTTCCAAACCTCCTGCTTGAATCCAATTTTACATAGAATCTAGTATCCACTTACTTTTTTTTTTCTTGATGTTTTTTCTGTTAAAAACTCTTTCTGCTTTCACTTTACCCTATCTAGTCGATGTACGGGAAGAATAATATCCGGAACGTGAATTTGTTGTTGTTTTTTCTTTGTTTCTCTCTAGTCTCCACTGGATTCCTCGTTGAAGATCAGTCTCTAGGCAGATTGAATAGCACCCCAAAGGCAGACTCAACTCCGGGTTTAAGGATTAGGGTTTCTTGTCCACACTATTCAATCCTACCGGCTGCGCCAAATAATGTTGAGATCTCCTGTACAGATTCCAATGCTATTGGGCTGAGTTAAGCAGGTCACAAAAACACATAACTTTATCTAAATAATGTTGAGATCTCCTGTACAGATTCCAATGCAATTGGGCTGAGTTAAGCAGGTCACAAAAACACATAACTTTATCTTTTTAATTTTATTCACATATATATATTATGTATTTATATCTTTACAGCAAGTCACAAGAACACATCACTTAATCTTTTTACTTCTACTCATATATATATATCATTTATAACTTTATAGATCGTGTATTTAATTTGTTGCGTATAACAAACGGTAACTTGATACTTCTCTTCGAATCCAAAAAAGACTGCCATTCTTGAGCATTTTCAGCGACCATTTCACCGCGTATTCTTTGTTTTTCTTTATTTTTTATTTGATAAAGCAGGTCACCGCTGTGATTAGTGACGCATTTTCACAACAAACCCAATAATTCTGAGTTTGTTATGAAATGCGATACACTGCAAGTTTTAACAGTGCCACCGTTTAAGCAAGACCTGATTGCATTTATTGTGTAAGGTCTTGCTTTTCGCCACACAACAATGACCTAGTCAAGAAGCGATGTCAACCAATTCTTGTTTCACATCGATTAATTGATTATTTATATTCAAAACAAGAACTGATTGATCTCTGTTCACAACAATTATATGGTAGCAAGATTTCTCATTGTCATTTCCAAATTAGGTGCCGTATGGCACTCGGATAACCCAAGTAAAACTTTAAGCTGTAAATTTTTCGTCTTGAAAAGACTGAAATTCATTGAAAAAAATAATGTGTTTTTCCCCAATGAGTTTACAAAATGCAATGAGATGCAGAAAAAGTATCAAAGCTTTTGACCTAGCGATCTGTGGAGTTTCATCGGTGTGGTTATCTGTGATCGCCTACCACAGAAGTTCGAAGCTAGAGGTTACCCAATTGTCCATATAAATACTTTATAACAAAAGGAAGTGTGAATTATATGGTAGCAAGTTTTCTCAATGCAATTTTCAAATTAGGCGATTATTCCCCATGTTGCCGTATGGCAGTCGGATAACCTAGGTAAAACTTTAAGCTGGAAACTTTTAGTCTTTATAAGACTGAAATTGATTGAAAAAAAAAATAACAGTTTGTTTCCCCAATGTATTCACAAAATGCATTGAGATGCAGTAAAATATCGAACTTTTCGACCCAGCGATCAAATATTTCTTATCGGTGTGGTTATCACTGATCGCCTACCACAGAAATTCGATGCTAGAGGTCAAGCAATTGCCCATATAAATACTTTTTAACAAAATCAAGTATGAATTATATGTTAGCAAGCTTTCTCAATGCAATTTTCAAATTAGGTGATTATTACCCTTGTTGACATCTGGTACTCGGATAACCCAAGTAAAACTTTAACTTGGAAATTTTTCGTCTTTATTAGTCTGAAATTCATTGGATAAAAATGTTTTTCCCAATGCATTAACAAATTGCATTCAGATGCAGAAAAGGTATCAAAGTTTTCTACCCAGCGATCAGAGAGGTCTAATCAGTGTGGTCATCTGTGAACGCCTACCACAGAAATTCTATGATAGAGGTCACGCAATTGCCCATATAAATACTTTTTAACAAAAGCAAGTGTGAATTATATGGTAGCAAGATTTCTCATTGTCATTTCCAAATTAGGTGCCGTATGGCACTCGGATAACACAAGTAAAACTTTAAGCTGTAAATTTTTGTCTTTAAAAGACTGAAAATCATGGAAAAAACAATAGCGGTATTCACTCTTTAATGTATCAGTGTAACCGATGTAAATATAAAACAAAAATTTACAACAAAGAGTGAACACACTCTTTAGCCTTTAGCTTACTTCGAAATGTAATTATGGGTACAGGGTGATAATATGGCAGACCGTATGTAAGTACCTCAACTATTTATGAAAAGAACGGCTTAAATTAAGGAAATGCCGGTTTTTCATAGAATTTTTAACCGTTTGGGTTGTTTCCCAAGTTGTTAATTCTACAATTACTACTTAATTATACACTATTTCAGTATAATGTCAGCGGATAAAATGAAGCCTGTTTTGTTGGGAACGGTTATTTCTAATTAGTTTTCAGCTCAGGTTAATAGTTTAGGAGAAACGTTAATAATAGTAGAACAACCTCCTTTTATGGCAATCTTTGCCGCTTTTTACCGTGACAAAATGTAAAAATTTACAATTTACCTTTACGGAATAACAGTGGTTCGGACGGATTTTTTTGCAAAGACGAAAAAGTTTCGTAATCGAACACTTATGCCTGTGATTACAAATAAATTAGAAAAATAACTCATATGTAATAATGGCGTATATGGGACCCAGATGGGGAAAAACAGTAAACTTCGGGAGAAAAAGCTCAGTGTGGAAATATCTCGAATTGAAAATAGAAATCTTCTAATAGATAGAAAATGTTATTACCTTTAAATAGATGCAAAAGTTTTTCTCTAGGGACATCCCTTGTGATGCAAGGTCCGACAAAGTAAAAAAGTGGTTTTCAGTTAAAATGTAATCAAGTTTTAGAGGGTGGAAAAAATATACTATGGAGTATACCTGATTGAAATTTAAAAAACGCCATTCAATAGGGCTCAGCGGGGGCTTTAAAAAGACGTCCCACATGATATATTTGGGGTTTGAGGAGGGTGGGGGTAACAACCCCGCACCCCAAAATACCCCCCCTCGAAACTTTTTTTTCGATAAATTTAATCGCCCTGTCGAACTAAAGACGAATATCAATTACGGTTTTTGAACGGTCCCCTGAACTTCAAATACCATTATTAAGTAATTTAGGGCGGAAAAAGAAAATGGATTGCACCAATTTGTTTTTAGGTGATGTTTTAATAAGTTTTCCAGAAAGTTTCATGCTCTTTGATGCGCCATTACTGATTTTTGGGCTCAGAAATTTACAATACCTTTTTTTGGGGGGGAAAACCATAATGCGGGTAGATGTAAATTGAACACCCTGCTAAATCAACTGAGTACCACCTATAAAAAATACGAGTGTACCAGTCGATAGTCCTCAAAAGATCTTTCATTTGGCACACTGGAAAATATCCTAGGACACTCCCTCGCCAGCTGCACCTGCTGACATTTGACGTTCAATCTCAGCTCCTAAGTACAACTATACAACCCGGTTTATACTGCCAAATTATGAATGTAAAAATACAAGACCCTTGTATTGCATTTTATATGCGTAAGCCTTGTATGATTTTACTGGGCTGTAATCAAATACATCTTTTACAACGATACACTCTTTGATACAACATTGCGTGAATACCCCTATTGTGTTTTTTCCAAATGAGTTTACAAAATGCAATGAGATGCAGAAAAACTATCAAAACTTTCGATCCAGCGATCTGTGGGGTGTCATCGGTGTGGTTATCTCGAATCGCCTATCACAGAATTTCGATAGTAGAGGTCACCCAATTGCCCGTATAAATACTTTATAACAAAAGCAAGTGTGAATTATATTTTAACAAGCTTTCTCAATTCAAGATCCAAATTAGGTGAGTATTCTTCTCGTTGCCATGTGGCACTCGGATAACCCAAGTAAAGCTTTAACTTGGAAATTTTTCGTCTTTATTAGCCTGAAATTCACTGGAAAAAAATAATATTTTTCCCAACGAATTTACAAACTGCATTGAGATCCAGAAAAAGGATCGAACTTTTCGACCCAGCGATCAGATATTTCTGATCGGTGTGGTTATCTCTGATCGCATACCATAGAAGTTCGATGGTAGAGGTCACCCAATTGCCCATATAAATACTTTTTAACAAAAGCAAGTGTGAATTATATGATAGCAAGTTTTCTCAATGCAGTTTTCAAATTAGGTGATTATTCCCCTTGTTGCCGTATTGCACTCGGATAACCTAGGTAAAACTTTAAGCAGGAAATTTTTCGTCTTTATAAGACTGAAATTTGTTAAAAAAAAGAAAATGGAGTTTTTTTCCCAATGTATTCACCAAATGCATTGCGATGCAGAAAAATATCGAACTTTTCGAACCAGCGATCAGATATTTCTTATCGGTGTGGTTATCTCTGATCGCATACCACAGAAATTCGATGATAGAGGTCATCCAATTGCCCATATAAATAGTTTTTAACAAAAGCAAGTGTGAATTATATCGTAGCAAGTTTTCTCAATGCAATTTTCATATTATCTAATTATTCCCCATGTTGCCGTATGGCACTCGGATAACCTAGGTAAAACTTGAAGCTGAAAATTTTTCGTCTTTATAAGACTGAAATTGATTGAAAAAAAAAAAATAACAGTTTGTTTCCCCAATGTATTCACAAAATGCATTGAGATGCAGTAAAATATCGAACTTTTCGACCCAGCGATCAAATATTTCTTATCGGTGTGGTTATCACTGATCGCCTACCACAGAAATTCGATGCTAGAGGTCAAGCAATTGCCCATATAAATACTTTTTAACAAAATCAAGTATGAATTATATGTTAGCAAGCTTTCTCAATGCAATTTTCAAATTAGGTGATTATTACCCTTGTTGACATCTGGTACTCGGATAACCCAAGTAAAACTTTAACTTGGAAATTTTTCGTCTTTATTAGTCTGAAATTCATTGGATAAAAATGTTTTTCCCAATGCATTAACAAATTGCATTCAGATGCAGAAAAGGTATCAAAGTTTTCTACCCAGCGATCAGAGAGGTCTAATCAGTGTGGTCATCTGTGAACGCCTACCACAGAAATTCTATGATAGAGGTCACCCAATTGCCCATATAAATACTTTTTAACAAAAGCAAGTGTGAATTATATGGTAGCAAGATTTCTCAATGCAATTTTCAAATTAGGCGATTATTCCCCATGTTGCCGTATGGCAGTCGGATAACCTAGGTAAAACTTTAAGCTGGAAACTTTTAGTCTTTATAAGACTGAAATTGATTGAAAAAAAAAATAACAGTTTGTTTCCCCAATGTATTCACAAAATGCATTGAGATGCAGTAAAATATCGAACTTTTCGACCCAGCGATCAAATATTTCTTATCGGTGTGGTTATCACTGATCGCCTACCACAGAAATTCGATGCTAGAGGTCAAGCAATTGCCCATATAAATACTTTTTAACAAAATCAAGTATGAATTATATGTTAGCAAGCTTTCTCAATGCAATTTTCAAATTAGGTGATTATTACCCTTGTTGACATCTGGTACTCGGATAACCCAAGTAAAACTTTAACTTGGAAATTTTTCGTCTTTATTAGTCTGAAATTCATTGGATAAAAATGTTTTTCCCAATGCATTAACAAATTGCATTCAGATGCAGAAAAGGTATCAAAGTTTTCTACCCAGCGATCAGAGAGGTCTAATCAGTGTGGTCATCTGTGAACGCCTACCACAGAAATTCTATGATAGAGGTCACCCAATTGCCCATATAAATACTTTTTAACAAAAGCAAGTGTGAATTATATGGTAGCAAGATTTCTCATTGTCATTTCCAAATTAGGTGCCGTATGGCACTCGGATAACACAAGTAAAACTTTAAGCTGTAAATTTTTGTCTTTAAAAGACTGAAAATCATGGAAAAAACAATAGCGGTATTCACTCTTTAATGTATCAGTGTAACCGATGTAAATATAAAACAAAAATTTACAACAAAGAGTGAACACACTCTTTAGCCTTTAGCTTACTTCGAAATGTAATTATGGGTACAGGGTGATAATATGGCAGACCGTATGTAAGTACCTCAACTATTTATGAAAAGAACGGCTTAAATTAAGGAAATGCCGGTTTTTCATAGAATTTTTAACCGTTTGGGTTGTTTCCCAAGTTGTTAATTCTACAATTACTACTTAATTATACACTATTTCAGTATAATGTCAGCGGATAAAATGAAGCCTGTTTTGTTGGGAACGGTTATTTCTAATTAGTTTTCAGCTCAGGTTAATAGTTTAGGAGAAACGTTAATAATAGTAGAACAACCTCCTTTTATGGCAATCTTTGCCGCTTTTTACCGTGACAAAATGTAAAAATTTACAATTTACCTTTACGGAATAACAGTGGTTCGGACGGATTTTTTTGCAAAG
Source organism: Dioctria rufipes (assembly GCA_963924295.1). Taxonomy (NCBI): domain Eukaryota; kingdom Metazoa; phylum Arthropoda; class Insecta; order Diptera; family Asilidae; genus Dioctria; species Dioctria rufipes. The sequence goes on along the minus strand of CAWUPM010001419.1, from coordinate 590,476 downwards.
ACGAAAAAGTTTCGTAATCGAACACTTATGCCTGTGATTACAAATAAATTAGAAAAATAACTCATATGTAATAATGGCGTATATGGGACCCAGATGGGGAAAAACAGTAAACTTCGGGAGAAAAAGCTCAGTGTGGAAATATCTCGAATTGAAAATAGAAATCTTCTAATAGATAGAAAATGTTATTACCTTTAAATAGATGCAAAAGTTTTTCTCTAGGGACATCCCTTGTGATGCAAGGTCCGACAAAGTAAAAAAGTGGTTTTCAGTTAAAATGTAATCAAGTTTTAGAGGGTGGAAAAAATATACTATGGAGTATACCTGATTGAAATTTAAAAAACGCCATTCAATAGGGCTCAGCGGGGGCTTTAAAAAGACGTCCCACATGATATATTTGGGGTTTGAGGAGGGTGGGGGTAACAACCCCGCACCCCAAAATACCCCCCCTCGAAACTTTTTTTTCGATAAATTTAATCGCCCTGTCGAACTAAAGACGAATATCAAGTACGGTTTTTGAACGGTCCCCTGAACTTCAAATACCATTATTAAGTAATTTAGGGCGGAAAAAGAAAATGGATTGCACCAATTTGTTTTTAGGTGATGTTTTAATAAGTTTTCCAGAAAGTTTCATGCTCTTTGATGCGCCATTACTGATGTTTTGGGCTCAGAAATTTACAATACCTTTTTTTGGGGGGGAAAACCATAATGCGGGTAGATGTAAATTGAACACCCTGCTAAATCAACTGAGTACCACCTATAAAAAATACGAGTGTACCAGTCGATAGTCCTCAAAAGATCTTTCATTTGGCACACTGGAAAATATCCTAGGACACTCCCTCGCCAGCTGCACCTGCTGACATTTGACGTTCAATCTCAGCTCCTAAGTACAACTATACAACCCGGTTTATACTGCCAAATTATGAATGTAAAAATACAAGACCCTTGTATTGCATTTTATATGCGTAAGCCTTGTATGATTTTACTGGGCTGTAATCAAATACATCTTTTACAACGATACACTCTTTGATACAACATTGCGTGAATACCCCTATTGTGTTTTTTCCAAATGAGTTTACAAAATGCAATGAGATGCAGAAAAACTATCAAAACTTTCGATCCAGCGATCTGTGGGGTGTCATCGGTGTGGTTATCTCGAATCGCCTATCACAGAATTTCGATAGTAGAGGTCACCCAATTGCCCGTATAAATACTTTATAACAAAAGCAAGTGTGAATTATATTTTAACAAGCTTTCTCAATTCAAGATCCAAATTAGGTGAGTATTCTTCTCGTTGCCATGTGGCACTCGGATAACCCAAGTAAAGCTTTAACTTGGAAATTTTTCGTCTTTATTAGCCTGAAATTCACTGGAAAAAAATAATATTTTTCCCAACGAATTTACAAACTGCATTGAGATCCAGAAAAAGGATCGAACTTTTCGACCCAGCGATCAGATATTTCTGATCGGTGTGGTTATCTCTGATCGCATACCATAGAAGTTCGATGGTAGAGGTCACCCAATTGCCCATATAAATACTTTTTAACAAAAGCAAGTGTGAATTATATGATAGCAAGTTTTCTCAATGCAGTTTTCAAATTAGGTGATTATTCCCCTTGTTGCCGTATTGCACTCGGATAACCTAGGTAAAACTTTAAGCAGGAAATTTTTCGTCTTTATAAGACTGAAATTTGTTAAAAAAAAGAAAATGGAGTTTTTTTCCCAATGTATTCACCAAATGCATTGCGATGCAGAAAAATATCGAACTTTTCGAACCAGCGATCAGATATTTCTTATCGGTGTGGTTATCTCTGATCGCATACCACAGAAATTCGATGATAGAGGTCATCCAATTGCCCATATAAATAGTTTTTAACAAAAGCAAGTGTGAATTATATCGTAGCAAGTTTTCTCAATGCAATTTTCATATTATCTAATTATTCCCCATGTTGCCGTATGGCACTCGGATAACCTAGGTAAAACTTGAAGCTGAAAATTTTTCGTCTTTATAAGACTGAAATTGGTTATAAAAAAAAAGGATTTTTTTCCCCAATGTATTCACCAAATGCATTGCGATGCAGAAAAAATATCGGACTTTTCGACCCAGCGATCAGATATTTCTTCTCGGTGTGGTTATCTCTGATCGCATACCACAGAAATTCGATGATAGAGGTCACCAAATTGGCCATATAAAAAGTTTTTAACAAAAACAAGTGTGAATTATATGTTAGAAAGCTTTCTCAATGCAATTTTCAAATTAGGTGATTATTCTTCTCGTTGCCATGTGGCACTCGGGTAACCCAAGTAAAAACATTAACTTGGAAATTTATCGTCTGTATTAGCCTGAAATTCATTGGAAAAAAATAATGTTTTTCCCAATGAATTTACAAACTGCATTGAGATCCAGAGAAAGGATCGAAATTTTCGACCCAGCGATCAGAGAAGTCTCATCAGTGTGGTAATCTCTGATCGCCTACCACAGAAGTTCTTTGGTAGCGGTCACCCAATTGCCCATATAAATACTTTTTAACAAAAGCAAGTGTGAATTATATGGTAGCAAGTTTTCTCAATGCAATTTTCAAATTAGGTGATTATTCCCCTTGTTGCCGTATGGCACTCGGATAACCTAGGTAAAACTTTAAGCTGGAAATTTTTCGTCCTTAAAAGACTCAAAATCATTGAAAAAATATTGTGTTTTTTCACAATGAGTTTACAAAATGCAATGAGATGCAGAAAAAATATCAAAACTTTCGACCCAGCGTTCTGTGGGGTGTCATCCGTGTTGTTATATGAGATCGCCTACCACAGAAGTTCGATCAGAAGTTCGATGATAGACGTCACCCAATAACCCATATCAATGTTTATTAACAAAAGCAAGCGTGAATTATATGGTAGCAAGTTTTCTCAATGCAATTTTCAAATTAGGTAATTATTCCCCATGTTGCCGTATGGCACTCGGATAACCCAAGTAAAATTTTAACTTGGAAATTTTTCGTCTTTATAAGACTGAAATTCATTGAAAGAACAAAAAAACATGTTTTTTTCCCAATGAGTTTAAAAAATGCAATGAGTTGCAGAAAAAATATGAAATTTTTGACCCAGCGATCAGAGGGGTGTCATCGGTGTGGCTATCTCTGATCGCATACCAAAGAAGTTCGATAATAGATGTCATCCAATTGCCCATATAAATACTTTTTAACAAAAGCAAGTGTGAATTATATCGTAGCAAGTTTTCTCAATGCAATTTTCAAATTATCTGATTATTCCCCATGTTGCCGTATGGCACTCGGATAACCTAGGTAAAACTTTAAGCTGAAAATTTTTCGTCTTTATAAGACTGAAATTTGTTAAAAAAAAGAAAATGGAGTTTTTTTCCCAATGTATTCACCAAATGCATTGCGATGCAGAAAAATATCGAACTTTTCGAACCAGCGATCAGATATTTCTTATCGGTGTGGTTATCTCTGATCGCATACCACAGAAATTCGATGATAGAGGTCATCCAATTGCCCATATAAATAGTTTTTAACAAAAGCAAGTGTGAATTATATCGTAGCAAGTTTTCTCAATGCAATTTTCATATTATCTAATTATTCCCCATGTTGCCGTATGGCACTCGGATAACCTAGGTAAAACTTGAAGCTGAAAATTTTTCGTCTTTATAAGACTGAAATTGGTTATAAAAAAAAAATGATTTTTTTCCCCAATGTATTCACCAAATGCATTGCGATGCAGAAAAAATATCGGACTTTTCGACCCAGCGATCAGATATTTCTTCTCGGTGTGGTTATCTCTGATCGCATACCACAGAAATTCGATGATAGAGGTCACCAAATTGGCCATATAAAAAGTTTTTAACAAAAGCAAGTGTGAATTATATGTTAGAAAGCTTTCTCAAAGCAATTTTCAAATTAGGTGATTATTCTTCTCGTTGCCATGTGGCACTCGGGTAACCCAAGTAAAAATATTAACTTGGAAATTTATCGTCTTTATTAGCCTGAAATTCATTGGAAAAAAATAATGTTTTTCCCAATGAATTTACAAACTGCATTGAGATCCAGAAAAAGGATCGAAATTTTCGACCCAGCGATCAGAGAGGTCTCATCAGTGTGGTAATCTCTGATCGCCTACCACAGAAGTTCGATGGTAGCGGTCACCCAATTGCCCATATAAATACTTTTTAACAAAAGCAAGTGTGAATTATATGGTAGCAAGTTTTCTCAATGCAATTTTCAAATTAGGTGATTATTCCCCTTGTTGCCGTATGGCACTCGGATAACCTAGGTAAAACTTTAAGCTGGAAATTTTTCGTCCTTAAAAGACTCAAAATCACTGAAAAAATATAGTGTTTTTTCACAATGAGTTTACAAAATGCAATGAGATGCAGAAAAAATATCAAAACTTTCGACCCAGCGTTCTGTGGGGTGTCATCCGTGTTGTTATATGTGATCGCCTACCACAGAAGTTCGATCAGAAGTTCGATGATAGACGTCACCCAATAACCCATATCAATGTTTATTAACAAAAGCAAGCGTGAATTATATGGTAGCAAGTTTTCTCAATGCAATTTTCAAATAAGGTAATTATTCCCCATGTTGCCGTATGGCACTCGGATAACCCAAGTAAAATTTTAACTTGGAAATTTTTCGTCTTTATAAGACTGAAATTCATTGAAAGAACAAAAAAACATGTTTTTTTCCCAATGAGTTTAAAAAATGCAATGAGTTGCAGAAAAAATATGAAATTTTTGACCCAGCGATCAGAGGGGTGTCATCGGTGTGGCTATCTCTGATCGCATACCAAAGAAGTTCGATGATAGAGGTCATCCAATTGCCCATATAAATACTTTCTAATAAAAGCAAGTGTGAATTATATCGTAGCAAGTTTTCTCAATGCAATTTTCAAATTATCTGATTATTCCCCATGTTGCCGTATGGCACTCGGATAACCCAAGTAAAAGTTTAACTTGGAAATTTTTCGTCTTTAAAAGACTGAAATTCATTGAAAGAACAAAAAAATATGTTTTTTCCCCAATGAGTTTAAAAAATGCAATGAGTTGCAGAAAAAATATGGAAATTTTCGACCCAGCGATCAGAGGGGTGTCATCGGTGTGGCTATCTCCGATCGCATACCAAAGAAGTTCGATGATAGAGGTCATCCAATTGCCCATATAAATACTTTTTAACAAAAGCAAGTGTGAATTATATCGTAGCAAGTTTTCACAATGCAATTTTCAAAATATCGGATTATTCCCCATGTTGCCGTATGGCACTCGATAACCTAGGTAAAACTTTAAGCTGAAAATTTTTCGTATTTATAAGACTGAAATTGGTTATAAAAAAAACATGATTTTTTTTCCCCAATGTATTCACCAAATGCATTGCGATGCAGAAAAAATATCGAACTTTTCGACCCAGCGATCAGATATTTCTTCTCGGTGTGGTTATCTCTGATCGCATACCACAGAAATTCGATGATAGAGGTCACTAAATTGGCCATATAAAAAGTTTTTAATAAAAGCAAGTGTGAATTATATGTTAGCAAGCTTTCTCAATGCAATTTTTAAATTAGGTGATTATTCTTCTCGTTGCCATGTGGCACTCGGATAACTCAAGTAAAAATTTAACTTGGAAATTTTTCGTCTTTATAAGCCTGAAATTCATTGGAAAAAAATAATGTTTTTCCCAATGAATTTACAAACTGCATTGAGATCCAGAAAAAGAATCGAAATTTTCGACCCAGCGATCAGAGAGGTCTCATCTTTGTGGTCATCTCTGATCACCTACCACAGAAGTTCGATGGTAGAGGTCACCCAATTGCCCATATGAATACTTTTTAACAAAAGCAAGTGTGAATTATATGGTAGCAAGTTTTCTCACTGCAATTTTCAAATTAGGTGATTATTCCCCTTGTTGCCGTATGGCACACGGATAACCTAGGTAAAACTTTAAGCTGGAAATTTTTCGTCTTTAAAAGACTCAAAATCATTGAAAAAACATTGTGTTTTTTCACACTCAGTTTACAAAGTGCAATGAGATGCAGAAAAAATATCCAAACTTTCGACCCATCGTTCTGTGGGGTGTCATCCGTGTGGTTATATGTGATCGCCTACCACAGAAGTTCGATCAGAAGTTCGATGATAGACGTCACCCAATAACCCATACAAATACTTTTTAACAAAAGCAAGTGTGAATTATATCGTAGCAAGTTTTCTCAATGCAATTTTCAAATTATCTGATTATTCCCCATGTTGCCGTATGGCACTCGGATAACCTAGGTAAAACTTTAAGCTGAAAATTTTTCGTCTTTATAAGACTGAAATTGGTTACAAAAAAAGGATTTTTTTCCCCAATGTATTCACCAAATTCATTGCGATGCAGAAAAAATATCGAACTTTTCGGCCCAGCGATCAGATATTTCTTATCGGTGTGGTTATCTCTGATCGCATACCACAGAAATTCGATGATAGAGGTCATCCAATTGCCCATATAAATAATTTTTAACAAAAGCAAATGCGAATTATATCGTAGCAAGTTTTCTCAATGCAATTTTCAAATAATCTGATTATTCCCCATGTTGCCGTATGGCACTCGGATAACCTAGGTAAAACTTGAAGCTGAAAATTTTTCGTATTTATAAGACTGGAATTGTTTAAAAAAAAAGGATTTCTTTCCCCAATGTATTCACCAAATGCAATGCGATGCAGAAAAAATATCGAACTTTTCGACCCAACGATCAGATATTTCTTACCGGTGTGGTCATCTCTGATCGCATACCACAGAAATTCGATGATAGAGGTCACCAAATTGGCCATATAAAAGGTTTTTAACAAAAGCAAGTGTGAATTATATGTTAGCAAGCTTTCTCAATGCAATTTTCAAATTACGTGATTATTCCCCATGTTGCCGTATGGCACTCTGATAACCTATGTAAAACTTTAATTTGGAAATTTTTCGTCTTTATAAGCCTGAAATTCATTGGAAAAAAATGATGTTTTTCCCAATGAATTTACAAACTGCATTGAGATCCAGAAAAAGAATCGAAATTTTCGACCCAGCGATCAGAGAGGTCTCATCATTGTGGTCATCTCTGATCACCTACCACAGAAGTTCGATGGTAGAGGTCACCCAATTGCCCATATAAATACTTTTTAACGAAAGCAAGTGTGAATTATATGGTAGCAAGTTTTCTCAATGAAATTTTCAAATTAAGTGATTATACCCCTTGTTGCCGTATGGCAGTCGGATAACCCAAGAAAAATTTTAACTTGGAAATTTTTCGTATTTAAAAGACTGAAATTCATTGAAAGAACAAAAAAATATGTTTTTTTCCCAATGAGTTTAAAGAATGCAATGAGTTGCAGAAAAAATATGAAATCTTTGACCCAACGATCAGAGGGGTGTCATCGGTGTGGCTATCTCTGATCTCATACCAAAGAGGTTCGATGATAGATGTCATCCAATTGCCCATATAAATACTTTTTAACAAAAGCAAGTGTGAATTATATCGTAGCAAGTTTTCTTAATGCAATTTTCAAATTATCTGATTATTCCCCATGTTGCCGTATGGCACTCGGATAACCTAGGTAAAACTTTAAGCTGAAAATTTTTCGTATTTATAAGACTGAAATTGTTTATAAAAAAAGGGATTTTTTTCCCCAATGTATTGACCAAATGCATTGCGATTCAGAAAAAATATCGAACTTTTCGACCCAGCGATCAGATATTTCTTATCGGTGTGGTTATCTCTGAGCGCACACCACAGAAATTCGATGATAGGGGTCACCAAATTGGCCATATAAAACGTTTTTAACAAAAGCAAGTGTGAATTATATGTTAGCAAGCTTTCTCAATGCAATTTTCAAATTAGGTAATTATTCTTTTCGTTGCACTGTGGCACTCGGATAACCCAAGTAAAAATTTAACTTGGAAATTTTTCGTCTTTATTAGCCTGAAATTCATTGGAAAAAAATAATGTTTTTCCCAATGAATTTACAAACTGCATTGAGATCCATAAAAAGAATCGAAATTTTCGACCCAGCGATCAGAGAGGTCTCATCAGTGTGGTCATCTCTGATCGCCTACCACAGAAGTTCGATGGTGCAGGTCACCCAATTGCCCATATAAATACTTTTTAAGAAAAGCAAGTGTGAATTATATGGCAGCAAGTTTTCTCAATGCAATTTTCAAATTAGGTAATTATTCCCCATGTTGCCGTATGGCACTCGGATAACCCAAGTAAAATTTTATCTTTAAAATTTTTCGACTTTAAAAGACCGAAATTCATTGAAAGAACAAAAAAATATGTTTTTTTCCCAATGAATTTAAAAAATGCAATGAGTTGCAGAAAAAATATGAAATCTTTGACCCAACGATCAGAGGGGTGTCATCGGTGTGGCTATCTCTGATCTCATACCAAAGAGGTTCGATGATAGATGTCATCCAATTGCCCATATAAATACTTTTTAACAAAAGCAAGTGTGAATTATATCGTAGCAAGTTTTCTTAATGCAATTTTCAAATTATCTGATTATTCCCCATGTTGCCGTATGGCACTCGGATAACCTAGGTAAAACTTTAAGCTGAAAATTTTTCGTATTTATAAGACTGAAATTGTTTATAAAAAAAGGGATTTTTTTCCCCAATGTATTGACCAAATGCATTGCGATTCAGAAAAAATATCGAACTTTTCGACCCAGCGATCAGATATTTCTTATCGGTGTGGTTATCTCTGAGCGCACACCACAGAAATTCGATGATAGGGGTCACCAAATTGGCCATATAAAACGTTTTTAACAAAAGCAAGTGTGAATTATATGTTAGCAAGCTTTCTCAATGCAATTTTCAAATTAGGTGATTATTCTTCTCGTTGCCATGTGGCACTCGGATAACCGAAGTAAAAATTTAATTTGGAAATTTTTCGTCTTTATTAGCCTGAAATTCATTGGAAAAAAATAATGTTTTTCCCAATGAATTTACAAACTGCATTGAGATCCAGAAAAAGGATCGAAATTTTCGACCCAGCGGTCAGAGAGGTCTCATCAGTGTGGTTGTTAAAGTTAAAGCTCCTTTGCCTTAACTGAAATGTATAGGCCTAGATGCACAATCTAGACCGCTGTAGAATTAAATATCGATGCTTGTGTCGATACTCAAAATAATGGAAAATGGTTGAAAAGCTGACCGTTCTGACTTGACTTAATAAAAACGCACTGATTGTCGATTATAACAAAACTGGGATATTATTTATTTCTTTCAATATATTTATAATAAAATTGAACATGCGTAATCAATATTAACAATCAATACACAAATTGACCTGTAAGAAACAGGGTTCATCGATTTGAACGATTAATAATTCACCGCAGTGAGAATGCTGACCCAGTAGTAACTCCTCTGGCGTAAATATTGTAAAAACTGCATGTAAAGCGAAAAAATGGAATATAGCATTGCTCACTGTGGGGAATTATGATCGCTGGTTCAATAAACTTAAGAATAATAAGCCTTTAAAATGCTTACGCTAGACTAAATGAAATTCTTGTTTTATCATGATTAAACTGAATTTGAATATAATTTCTAACTTAATAATTAAGATCTGGGTCATAACATACTCCCCCGCGTTGAACATATCTTGTTCAACTATCAATGTTTACCCTGAAGTCCGGGATTGTAACTCGTCTCGGGCTGGGTTTAGGTGGCTTAGATGTATTGTAGCAAGATTTAGTTGTTTTGCATCTCCAAATGATTCCAAAAATTGTAATAATGATTGCCAGGGACAGAGTTAGATATCCTACCGTGTAGTGATAGACATGGTGTGCGTGCAATTTATTTGGGAGTTCTCTTATATCTTGCATTTGAACTTCCTTCTGAAGGGCTCACAAGTCTGCTAATTTAGCGTGATACGCTATGGAATTGTGTTGAATCATTGGAAGATGATCGAGGCCAATGGGTTTGGGAATGCTTCCGACACGTGGGTAGGACAATTTGCTGGTAGTTGGATATACATTATGCCCTTGGATTGTCAAAAATTCTTGCCTGATAACACAGTTGGCTTGAAGTTTCAAGAGACCGGAACCTTCGATTGGCATTTGAGATACATCATTTCCACATACGACGTTGACGGTAGTCTTCTCCTTGAAAGCATAGATCCATTGATTTGGGTGGAATAACTGTATCCATACTGGGTCGCTGTTGGTTCTTCTGAGATCGCATGTAGGTGAAATTTCCCTGTGATGAAACAGTTCAATTTCGCACAAGCTAACATTTGCTCCTCTTCGATAGATTGGATGAATCTGCTTGCATAAATAGATAGTTTCATCAGTTTGTAGACACGATGATTGCTGTTGCTTAGTCAATGGGTAATATTAATCCCGATGCATATTAATTGCTAGAAACTCTGATGCAGGGTTAATTGCAACAAGTGTTCCATTGATCAATGCTGGAATGGGAGTGACGCGGAATAATTCGAATTTCTCTAAGTTTACGAGAGGAAGTTTCAATCGAAAGATAACATAATTTCCAACGACTCGGCCCTCTATTGTCATCAAGCGATAGAACTGTTGTACAGAATCCTGGGATGCTGGTAATTGAAGGGATGTGGGTAAATGGGCCTTAATGATGGTAAGCTCTTGAGCTAATTGCCTTGGGGAAAGGAGCATGTGATTAATCGTTCCATGGTGGGTGTCGGTGATAGTGTCTATTATTGCTGATTGGGTTTTTTGAAAGTTTAACGTTACCGGAGTCAGTTCCATTGTTAATGAAGAAAACAGTTCCATCGCTTTCTGCTGATACAGTCCTTCACTGATATTATTTATGCGCAGGTTTATCTGGTCAAGATGATCATCTATTTCTTGGAACTTTCTGTCAACACTTTCTTGATCAGTTTTCATTATATTTATTGTGGAGTCTATCAAAGACGTCTGATTTTTTAGGAGTGTAAGGAGACGGCTTTCATTTTCTTTTATGTCATCAATAGTGTTAGACATTTCTGCTGCATATTCCGAGTCCAGTACACCGAACAGGGCATTCGCCACATTGCCAATGATATTAACAGCACCTCTTTTGGTTCTAGTAGATTTGCTTTTGGCGTGTAGAAGTTCGTTATCAGTAGAAATTTCCTCTTGCACACGATTGAATTGGTTAACTAGTTTGACACACGAACTCGTCTGTTTTAGCACAAAGAGAAAGTTTATCTGAGTGAACAGATGATCTGGGGCTTTGGTGCTATTTATAATTGCGTGAAAATCGTTCCAGTATATCTCCATTTCATAATAGACTACAGGGTTCCATTCATTTGATATTATGTTAGTCGTGCCGATATTCTCAAAATATAACCCAGGTTGTGGTGTAAAAGGGGATGTTTCAATAGGCTGTCCTCTGACAATGGGTAGAATCATACAGGTTAAGATAAGTGTTGTTAGTGCGGAACCGTACGTGTGACGTGTCCTTTTTTTTGAAACCTCGCCGCTACTGCATGTGGAGTTGTCGTAAGCTTCTGCCAATTGGGATGCGTTTCGTCGTTTTGAAGTTTGACCTTCTCTGTCCTGATCATCATGACTAGCCGATCTATCTTCGTTATCGTCCTCTATAGGCAGTGGAGCGAGCCTGTGTATTGGTCGCCGTAATGTATTATTTGCCGTTCGAACGTCGGCCACTCGGACAAGACCATCATTGCCCTTGAATATTTTCACAATTCTTCCTAGCGGCCATTTGAGTGCTGGCAAGTTATCCTCCTGTATGATCACGATAGTACCTGGTTGGACGTTTTGGCAACTTTGCTTCCAGTTAACACGGTGCTGCAGTTGGTTGAGATATTCTCTTGACCATCGCCTCCAGAACTCCTGTTTAATGTGAGTCAGTAGTTTCCATCGTTTGAGAAGACTTATTCTTGTTTCTTCACATCTGAGATCAATGGAGGCCGTGAGGGGCTCACCGATCAAGAAGTGTCCTGGGGTCAAAGCCGTGAAATCATTTGGATCAGAGGACATGGATGTAATTGGTCTGGAATTGAGTATTGCTTCTATTTCAATCATGACCGTTTCCAGCTCTTCATACGTAAGTTAAGCTGAAGCTAAGCTGCGTTGAAGTAGGTATTTGGCTGACTTAACGGCTGCCTCCCATAGACCTCCAAAATGCGGAGCTCGCGTAGGTATGAAGTGGAAGTCAATTCCGCTTGCGCTGCACCTGGTTTCGATTTCTTCTCTCGTCTTGTCTGCGAAGATGCTATCCAGTAGTTCTTGTAGTTGGTTTCTGGCGCCAACAAAATTCGTAGCATTATCGCAATATAAATTCTGGCAGTGCCCCCTTCTGCCCATGAAGCGTTTCAGAGCACCAATAAATGCGTTCGTTGTTAGATCACTCACCACTTCCAAATGCACTGCTTTGGTGGCAAAGCAGCAAAACACTGCTACATAGCTTTTTTGAGGTTTCTTCCCTCTGAGATGAAAATGCTTCCATATTGGCCCACAGAAATCCACACCTGAGTTAGTAAAGGGTCGTGCCGGTTGTATTCGGGTAGCTGGAAGATTCCCCATTAACTGTGTTCGCATTTTCGGATTGCTTCTGAAACATCGGACACAGTTTTGCACTATAGAGCGTGCGATGGTTTTCCCTTTTATTGGCCAGAACTGTTGCCTGGTTATTGCCAGGAGAGCTTGTGGGCCGACATAACGATGATTCCTGTGGATGTCGGTCATTAAAAGTTTTGTAAATGGATGATTATAGGGCAGGAGCATGGGATGCTTGGCATCATATGACAGAGATGATGCTTCTAATCTTCCTCCGACTCGAATGACCCCCTGATCGTCTAAAAATGGAGTAAGGCTAATAAGTGGGCTAGATTTATTTAACTCCGTTAATTTTTGTAGCTGAGATAGATCCTCTTTGAAATTTTCCTCTTGTATGATCTTAATAATGGTGAGTAATCCTTTATCTAATTCTAGGCTTGTCAATGCACAGCTCTTATTTAGGTTAGTTTTGTCTTTGTTTCTGGTGATATCTATGAAACGTAGAACGTAAGCCGTGATCCGTTGCAATTTTTTGAAGGAATTTTGGTGGTTTATATGATATACGAAATGTCGAATGCTGTTTTCGATTGTTACTGGTATTGCAGTGCGCTTCCTTTCAAACTCACATTCTGAGTCTGTTTTGTATGGTTTTGGCCATATTGATTCTTCGCCGTGTAGGAAGGGAGGTCCATAAAACCAGAGATTGCAGCCTTCTAATCTTTCTGGAGCAATACCACGGGATAGGATATCGGCAGGATTTTCCTTTGAATTTACATGCCTCCATTGCTAGGGTGATGACAGTTCGTGTACACCAGCAATTCGATTGGCGACGAATGTTTGAAATGACGACGATCTAGAGTTTATCCAGGCGAGAACTATTTCCGAATCTGTCCAGTAGAACGTGACGGCATCTTCCATTTTGAGATCTTGTATTGCGCGCTTGGTAAGCTCAGCAGTAAGCTTCGCGGCACAAAATTCAAGTCTGGGTAGTGTCAATTGCTTAGTTGGAGCTACTCTCGACTTGGCGCAGAGTAACCTCACTACGATACGGTTATGACTATTGACAGAACGGATATAAACGGCTCCTCCGTATGCCCTTTCAGAAGCATCTGCAAAGGCATGTATTTGTGTGGATCTTGGGCATTCTTGGCTAAACACGTGTCTTAGGATCTTTATGTCATTCAATAATTGCAGCCCTTCACGAAATCTGATCCATCTCGTATGAACCTCTGATGGGACTGCGGCATCCCAGTCAAGTTTAAGATTCCATAATTGTTGAAGGAACATTTTAGCGGTAACGACAACTGGCCCCATGATTCCGAGCGGGTCGAACAAGTGAGCTATGTCCGATGATATGAGTCTTTTTGTCACTCGATCTGTTTTAGTCCAATTAGTTTTAATGCAGAAGACATCATTTTTAGGTATCCATGTTAAGCCCAGGGTTTTGATATGCTCTTCAACTTCATCATTGAAGTCCAATTGAATAGCAGTGTCTTCTCGTGAAATGTTTTGAAGTAAGCGTGGATGGTTAGCACACCACTTTCGAAGCTTGAATCCGCCTTTCTGGAGTAAAGCAATCAGTTGTCTTTGAGTGTCAATGGCATTGGCTAGGCAATTGGACGCTGTCATGACATCATCTACGTAGAAATCGCGCTGAATCACCTCCGAATCTGTGGGATAATCCTTACCATCTTCCTGTGCCAGCCTTTTTAGACATCTTGTGGCTAGGAATGGAGCTGTTGTTGTTCCATAGGTCACTGTGTTCAACTGATAGAATTTCAGTGGGGCACTCGAATCACTTCTCCATATGATTAGGTGAAATCTACGATCTTCTTCATTGAGTTGGACCTGGCGGTACATCTTCTCGATGTCCGCTGTGAAGACGAATTTGGGCGATCTGAATCGCAGCAAGATTGCAAAGAGTTCGTCCTGTATAGTAGGTCCTGTTGCTAAGACATCATTCAGCGATACGTTCGTGGAAGTTTTGGCAGATGCATCTAAGACAACCCTTAGTTTGGTCGTTAAGCTGTCGGATTTGATTACGCTATCATGAGGGAGAAAGTAGTACGGATGTTGAATAATTCTTTCGTCTATTTCTTGCATGTGGCCGAGCTTGATATATTCATTCATGAATTCCACGTATTGTGCTTTAACATCATTGTGTCTGGCAAGTCTTCGTTCTAGCGACAGGAATCTTCGTAGAGCAATATCCCTGGACTCCCCTAGCTTGTCAGTGGCTTGATTAAATGGTAGGCGCACTATGAATCGTCCCGTAGGGTCTTTTTCACAGTTTGGTTGAAATGATTCTCACATCCTGCCTGCTCTGGTGAGAGTGTTTGAGACGTAGTGTCAACCTCCTCCAGTCTCCAAAACCTTTCTATGTCAAACATTTCATCTTCACTGCAAACTCCACAGGTGGCTTTGTCTAAATGTCTTCCGCCGACCCTTCCGGCTACTATCCAGCCAAATACAGTATTCTGGAGGGTTGGTGAGTTTTCGCCCAACTTTATTTGGCCTATACATAGCAGGTCATGATAGAATTCTGATCCCAGCAGTACGTCTATATGAGATGGATTGTTGAAGTTGCGATCGGCTAATTTTATATTTTTTGGTATCGTTGTGTATGCTGTTTTGTTTGTCCAATGCCTTGTATCTGTATCTGTTGATAAGTACCAGTCAGGCCAAGCTTTTTAATCATTCTCTCGGTTATAAAGTTAATCTGGGATCCGGAATCCAGTACTGCTCCGCATTCGACGCTCATTCCTTTACTGTCAACTAAATTCACGAGAATGGTACTCAATAGAATGTAATTTTGTTGTCTTATGGCTGTTTGTGCGGTTAATGTTGTTGGTATGTCGTTAACTTCACCTTTCATTGGTGATGGTGGAACTACTTTCGGAAGTGACTGAGATGAGGCTGAATATGTCTTTTGTACAGTTTATCAATGTGCACTGCTGCGATGAATGGCCCGGTCTCAGACAGTTGATACACAAATTATGTTCTTTGACGAGAGTTAGCCGGTTTGATGGTGTCAGTCGAAGA
The DNA here is from genome assembly GCA_963924295.1 of Dioctria rufipes. Lineage (NCBI taxonomy): Eukaryota > Metazoa > Arthropoda > Insecta > Diptera > Asilidae > Dioctria > Dioctria rufipes. Next base: position 574,935 of record CAWUPM010001419.1, on the reverse strand, counting down.
AAGTCCTTACACGAGAATAGTGCGTGGTTTCCCTTGCATGATATGCAATTTGATATAGTTGTAGTAGCGGAGGTGAAAGGTTTTGTTGTGCCTTGTTTAATGTGGTAGTTTCCTGGAATTTATGCCTTGCTTCCAAGTGCTTCCAGAGATTGGAATCGATTCTCCAGAAATGATAAGAGGCTCTTCATAGATTGTAGATTTCATGGATGACTTAAAGATTGTTCGTATAAACGATATGTGGTTTGATCCAATTTCTTGATTAGCAGATGCATTAGTATTGGATCCCAATCGGCAGTGGAAACCTTAAGATTTTCCAAAGCCAGTAAACATTCCTGTGTTGTATCATGGAGCGTTTTAATTGCTATAGCACCTTCGTTCACAATAACTGGTTGCGATAATAATTTGTTGAGTAGAGCTGTGACTAACAATCTGGAGTTCTCATAGCGATCCTTTAACATGTCCCAAGCAGCGGTGTAATTTTCATCTGATAAAGTTATATGGCGTATTAACCTTTCAGCTTCCCCGGATAAATTTGTTTTAAGATACCACATTTTTTGGCAATTGGCCATTGATTGTTTGTGAACCATTTGGTTAAACAGGTCATAAAACTGACGCCATTTTAAATAGTCTCCATCAAATTTTGGAAGCACTATTTTTGGTAGTTTCATCATGGTGTTATTGTTGATTGTTGTACTACAAGTTGTCAATTTATCCCGTTTGTCAGATAGATAAACTAGTTGATCTTGTACCTCTTCTTCTAATTGGACATATTCATCAACATTGTAACCCATTTGAATTGGATTTTCGGCTAATTCCCAGATATTCTGTTTTATATTTTCGATCTGCAACCAATATTGATTTAACCTGCTTATTTTTAGGTCATAATAATTTTTATTCTGTTGATCCTCATCCATTTTCTTTCCTGCAATAAGCCGACGAAGTGCCTTGATGATTTCTCCTTGTCGTCTTATTGCTCGAACTATTTGCTGTTGTAGGTTTGATTGAATCTCTGTAGTTCTACAACGCTCTTCATGAGCACTGGTGTCATCAGACTTTTGTGGTTTTGGATCTGGGGCATCTTGGTTATGGGCGTTGTCACTTGTACTAGCTATGACCTCTTTAGTGGTGGCTTTGCCAAATAATTTAATTTGACTGGTGAAATGGTTTTTATACTTGTTGAAGATGGCTAAGATGGCGTTATAGTAATCATTCGTGAAGTAAGCATGATCTCTGGGTACATTCTGTAATGCTCGTATCTTGGTGTTTGTTGCATCAAACACGGACCAATGTTCTTCGAGGCGCCTAAGTCGTTCCTAATAATATGCTAAGGTTTTCCTGTCGGCCGGATCTTTCTTATAATTCGAGATTACTGATTCAATCTCATCTCCGTTCAGATCTTGTTCCTTGAACAGGGTTTCCATAATTTTGATGAGTTATGGAATTTTTCGTGTTAATGAGATTTTCACTCAATCTAACTTGTAATTTCACTTTGTGATTGGAAGCCAAATGAAATCTTGCTTCAAAGGCGATGATAAGTTTTCCTTCTGGTGGAAATGCCTCAGTTTCAACTAAAATGAATGTATGTATGTGACTCAAGTGATGCACTTGAATCACGTCCGGGTCACCAATGTTAAAGTTAAAGCTCCTTTGCCTTAACTGAGATGTATAAGCCTAGATCCACAATCTAGACCGCTGTAGAACTGAATATCGATGCTTGTATCGATACTCAAAATAATGGAGAATGGTTGAAAAGCTGACCGTTCTGACTTGACTTAATAAAAACGCACTGATTGTCGATTATAACAAAACTGGGATATTATTTATTTCATTCAATATATTTATAATAAAATTGAACATGCGTAATCAATATTAACAATCAATACACAAATTGACCTGTACGAAACAGGGTTCATCGGCTTGAGCGATTAATAATTCACCGCAGTGAGAATGCTGATCCAGTAGTGATTCCTCTGGCGTAAATATTATAAAAACAGCATGTAAAGCGAAAAAATGGAAATTAGCATTGCTCACGGTGGTGAATTATGATCGCTGGTTCAATAAACTTAAGAATAATAAGCCTTTAAAATGCTTACGCTAGACTAAATGAAATTCTTGTTTTATCATGATTAAACTGAATTTGAATACAATTTCTAACTTAATAATTAAGATCTGGGTCATAACAGTGGTAATCTCTGATCGCCTACCACAGAAGTTCGATAGTAGCGGTCACCCAATTGCCCATATAAATACTTATTAACAAAAGCAAGTGTGAAATATATGGCAGGAGGTTTTCTCAATGCAATTTTCAAATTAGGTAATTATTCCCCATGTTGACGTATGGCACTCGGATAACCCAAGTAAAATTTTAACTTGGAAATTTGTCGTCTTTAAAAGACTGAAATTCATTGAAACAACAAAAAAATATGTTTTTTTCCCAATGAGTTTAGAAAATGCAATGAGTTGCAGAAAAAATATGGAAATTTTCGACCCAGCGATCAGAGAGTTGTCATCGGTGTGGCTATCTCCGATCGCATACCACAGAAATTCGATGATAGAGGTCATCCAATTGCCCATATAAATACTTTTTAACAAAAGCAAGTGTGATTTATATCGTAGCAAGTTTTCTCAATGCAATTTTTATATTATCTGATTATTCCCCATGTTGCCGTATGGCACTCGGATAACCTAGGTAAAACTTTAAGCTGGAAATTTTTCGTCTTTATAAGACTGAAATTTGTTAAAAAACAAAAAGATTTTTTTCTCCAATGTATTCACCAAATGCATTGCGATGCAGAAAAAGTATCGAACTTTTCGACCCAGCGATCAGATATTTCTTATCGGTGTGGTTATCTATGATCGCATACCACAGAACTTCGATGATAGAGGTCACCAAATTGGCCATATAAAAGGTTTTTAACAAAAGCAAGTGTGAATTATATGTTAGCAAGCTTTCTCAATGCAATTTTCGAATTAGCTGATTATTCTTCTCGTTGCCATGTGGCACTCGGATAACCCAAGTAAAAATTTAACTTGGAAATTTTTCGTCTTTATTAGCCTGAAATTCATTGGAAAAAAATAATATTTTTCCCAATGAATTTACAAACTGCATTGAGATCCAGAAAAAGAATCGAAATTTTGGACCCAGCGATCAGAGAGTTCTCATCAGTGTGGTAATCTTTGATCGCCTACCACAGAAGTTCGATGGTAGCGGTCCCCCAATTGCCCATATAAATACTTTTTAACAAAATCAAGTGCGAATTATATGGTAGCAAGTTTTCTCACTGCAATTTTCAAATTAGGTGATTATTCCCCTTGTTGCCGTATGGCACTCGGATAACCTAGGTAAAACTCTAAGCTGGAAATTTTTCGTCTTTAAAAGACTCAAAATCATTGAAAAAACATTGTGTTTTTTCACAATGAGTTTAGAAAATGCAATGAGATGCAGAAAAAATATCAAAACTTTCGACCCAGCGTTCTATGGGGTGTCATCCGTGTGGTTATATGTGATCGCCTACCACAGAAATTCGATCAGAAGTTCGATGGTAGACGTCACCCAATAACCCATATAAATACTTATTAACAAAAGCAAGCGTGAATTATATGACAGGAAGTTTTCTCAATGCAATTTTAAAATTAGGTAATTATTCCCCATGTTGCCGTATGGCACTCGGATAACCCAAGTAAAATTTTAACTTGGAAATTTTTCGTCTTTAAAAGACTGAAATTCATTGAAAGAACAAAAAAATATGTTTTTTCCCAATGAGTTTAAAAAATGCAATGACTTGCAGAAAAAATATTAAATTTTTGACCCAGCGATCAGAGGGGTGTCATCGGTGTGGCTATCTCTGATCGCATACCAAAGAAGTTCTATGATAGAGGTCATCCAATTGCCCATATAAATACTTTTTAACAAAAGCAAGTGTGAATTATATCGTAGCAAGTTTTCTCAATGCAATTTTCAAATTATCTGATTATTCCCCATGTTGCCGTATGACACTCGGATAACCTAGGTAAAATTTTAAGCTGAAAATTTGTCGTCTTTATAAGACTGAAATTTGTTAAAAAAAAAAGGGTTTTTTTCTCCAATGTATTCAACAAATGCATTGTGATGCAGAAAAATATCGAACTTTTCGAACCAGCGATCAAATATTTCTTATCGGTGTGGTTATCTCTGATCGCATACCACAGAAATTCGATGATAGAGGTCATCCAATTGCCCATATAAATAGTTTTTAACAAAAGCCAGTGTGAATTATATCGTAGCAAGTTTTCTCAATGCAATTTTCAAATTAGGTGATTATTCCCCATTTTGCCGTATGGCACTCGGATAACCCAAGTAAAACTTTAATTTGGAAATTTTTCGTCTTTATTAGCCTGAAATTCATTGGAAAAAAATAATGTTTGTCCCAATGAATTTACAAACTGCATTGAGATCCAGAAAAAGAATCGAAATTTTCGAACCAGCGGTCAGAGAGGTCTCATCAGTGTGGTCATCTCTGATCGCCTACCACAGAAGTTCGATGGTAGAGGTCACCCAATTGCCCATATAAACACTTTTTAACAAAAGCAAGTGTGAATTATATGGTAGCAAGTTTTCTCAATGCAATTTTCAAATTAGTTGATTATTCCCCTTGTTGCCGTATGGCACTCGGATAACCTAGGTAAAACTCTAAGCTGGAAATTTTTCGTCTTTAAAAGACTCAAAATCATTGAAAAAACATTGTGTTTTTTCACAATGAGTTTAGAAAATGCAATGAGATGCAGAAAAAATATCAAAACTTTCGACCCAGCGTTCTATGGGGTGTCATCCGTGTGGTTATATGTGATCGCCTACCACAGAAATTCGATCAGAAGTTCGATGGTAGACGTCACCCAATAACCCATATAAATACTTATTAACAAAAGCAAGCGTGAATTATATGACAGGAAGTTTTCTCAATGCAATTTTAAAATTAGGTAATTATTCCCCATGTTGCCGTATGGCACTCGGATAACCCAAGTAAAATTTTAACTTGGAAATTTTTCGTCTTTAAAAGACTGAAATTCATTGAAAGAACAAAAAAATATGTTTTTTCCCAATGAGTTTAAAAAATGCAATGACTTGCAGAAAAAATATGAAATTTTTGACCCAGCGATCAGAGGGGTGTCATCGGTGTGGCTATCTCTGATCGCATACCAAAGAAGTTCTATGATAGAGGTCATCCAATTGCCCATATAAATACTTTTTAACAAAAGCAAGTGTGAATTATATCGTAGCAAGTTTTCTCAATGCAATTTTCAAATTATCTGATTACTCCCCATGTTGCCGTATGGCACTCCGATAACCTAGGTAAAACTTTAAGCTGAAAATTTTTCGTCTTTATAAGACTGAAATTTGTTAAAAAAAAAAAGATTTTTTTCCCCAATGTATTCACCAAATGCACTGCGATGCAGTAAAAATATCGAACTTTTCGACCCAACGATCAGATATTTCTTATCGGTGTGGTTATCTCTGATCGCATACCACAGAAATTCGATTATAGTGGTTACCAAATTGGCCATATAAAATGTTTTTAACAAAAGCAAGTGTGAATTATATGTTAGCAAGTTTTCTCAATGCAATTTTCAAATTAGGTGATTATTCCCCATTTTGCCGTATGGCACTCGGATAACCCAAGTAAAACTTTAATTTGGAAATTTTTCGTCTTTATTAGCCTGAAATTCATTGGAAAAAAATAATGTTTGTCCCAATGAATTTACAAACTGCATTGAGATCCAGAAAAAGAATCGAAATTTTCGAACCAGCGGTCAGAGAGGTCTCATCAGTGTGGTCATCTCTGATCGCCTACCACAGAAGTTCGATGGTAGAGGTCACCCAATTGCCCATATAAACACTTTTTAACAAAAGCAAGTGTGAATTATATGGTAGCAAGTTTTCTCAATGCAATTTTCAAATTAGTTGATTATTCCCCTTGTTGCCGTATGGCACTCGGATAACCTAGGTAAAACTTTAAGCTGGAAATTTTTCGTCTTTAAAAGACTGAAAATCATTGAAAAAACATTGTGTTTTTTCACAATGTGTTTACAAAATGCAATGAGATGCAGAAAATGTATCAAAACTTTCGACCTAGCGTTTTGTAAAGCGTCACCGGTGTGGTTATATGTGATCGCCTACCACAGAAGTTCGATCAGAAGTTCGATGATAGACGTCACCCAATAACCCATATAAATACTTATTAACAAAAGCAAGCGTGAATTATATGGCAGGAAGTTTTCTCAATGCAATTTTCAAATTAGGTAATTATTCCCCATGTTGCCGTATGGCACTCGGATAACCCAAGTAAAATTTTAACTTGGAAATTTTTCGTCTTTAAAAGACTCAAATTCATTGAAAGAACAAAAAAATATGTTTTTTTCCCAATGAGTTTAAAAAATGCAATGAGTTGCAGAAAAAATATGAAATTTTTGACCCAGCGATCAGAGGGGTGTCATCGGTGTGGCTATCTCTGATCGCATACCAAAGAAGTTCGATGATGGAGGTCATCCAATTGCCCATATACATACTTTTTAACAAAAGCAAGTGTGAATTATATCGTAGCAAGTTTTCTCAATTGAATTTTCAAATTATCTGATTATTCGCCATGTTGCCGTATGGCACTCGGATAACCTAGGTAAAACTTTAAGCTGAAAATTTTTCGTCTTTATAAGACTAAAATTGGTTATAAAAAAAACAGGATTTTTATTCCCAATGTATTCACCAAATGCATTGCGATGCAGAAAAAATATCGAACTTTTCGACCCAGCTATCAGATATTTCTTATCGGTGTGGTTATCTATGATCGCATACCACAGAACTTCGATGATAGAGGTCACCAAATTGGCCATATAAAAGGTTTTTAACAAAAGCAAGTGTGAATTATATGATAGCAAGCTTTCTCAATGCAATTTTCGAATTAGGTGATTATTCTTCTCGTTGCCATGTGGCACTCGGATAACCCAAGTAAAAATTTAACTTGGAAATTTTTCGTCTTTATTAGCCTGAAATTCAGTTCAAAAAAATAATGTTTTTCCCAATGAATTTACAAACTGCATTGAGATCCAGAAAAAGAATCGAAATTTTCGACCCAGCGATCAGAGAGGTCTCATCAGTGTGGTAATCTTTGATCGCCTACCACAGAAGTTCGATGGTAGCGGTCCCCCAATTGCCCATATAAATACTTTTTAACAAAAGCAAGTGTGAATTATATGGTAGCAAGTTTTCTCACTGCAATTTTCAAATTAGGTGATTATTCCCCTTGTTGCCGTATGGCACTCGGATAACCTAGGTAAAACTTTAAGCTGGAAATTTTTCGTCTTTAAAAGACTCAAAATCATTGAAAAAACATTGTGTTTTTTCACAATGAGTTTACAAAATGCAATGAGATGCAGAAAAAATATCAAAACTTTCGACCCAGCGTTCTGTGGGGTGTCATCCGTGTGGTTATATGTGATCGCCTACCACAGAAGTTCGATCAGAAGTTCGATGATGGACGTCACCCAATAACCCATATAAATACTTATTAACAAAAGCAAGCGTGAATTATATGGCAGGAAGTTTTCTCGATGCAATTTTCAAATTAGGTAATTATTCCCCATGTTGCCGTATAGCACTCGGATAACCCAAGTAAAATTTTAACTTGGAAATTTTTCGTCTTTATGGAAATTTTCGACCCAGCGATCAGAGGGTTGTCATCGGTGTGGCTATCTCCGATCGCATACCAAAGAAGTTCGATGATAGAGGTCATCCAATTGCCCATATAAATACTTTTTAACAAAAGCAAGTGTGAATTATATCGTAACAAGATTTCTCAATGCAATTTTCAAATTATCTGATTATTCCCCATGTTGCCGTATGGCACTTGGATAACCTAGGTAAAACTTTAAGCTGAAAATTTTTCGTCTTTATAAGACTGAAATTTGTTAAAAAAAAAAAAGATTTTTTTCTCCAATGTATTCACCAAATGCATTGCTATGCAGAAAAAATATCGAAATTTTCGAACCAGCGATCAGATATTTCTTATCGGTGTGGTTATCTCTGATCGCATACCACAGAAATTCGATGATAGAGGTCATCCAATTGCCCATATAAATAGTTTTTAACAAAAGCAAGTGTGAATTATATCGTAGCAAGATTTCTCAATGCAATTTTCAAATTATCTGATTATTCCCCATGTTGCCGTATGGCACTCCGATAACCTAGGTAAAACTTTAAGCTGAAAATTTTTCGTCTTTGTAAGACTGAAATTGGTCATAAAAAAACAGGAGTTTTTTTCCCAATGTATTCACCAAATGCAATGCGATGCAGAAAAAATATCGAACTTTTCGACCCAGCGATCAGATATTTCTTATCGGTGTGGTTATCTCTGATCGCATACCACAGAAATTCGATGATAGAGGTCACCAAATTGGCCATATAAAAGGTTTTTAACAAAAGCAAGTGTGAATTATATGTTAGCAAGCTTTCTCAATGCAATTTTCAAATTAGGTGATTACTCTTCTCGTTGCCATGTGGCACTCGGATAACCCAAGTAAAAATTTAACTTAGAAATTTTTCGTCTTTACTAGCCTGAAATTCATTGGAAAAAAATAATGTTTTTCCCAATGAATTTACAAACTGCATTGAGATCCAGAAAAAGAATCGAAATTTTCGACCCAGCGATCAGAGAGGTCTCATCAGTGTGGTAATCTTTGATCGCCTACCCCAGAAGTTCGATGGTAGCGGTCACCCAATTGCCCATATAAATACTTTTTAACAAAAGCAAGTGTGAATTATATGGTAGCAAGTTTTCTCACAGCCATTTTAAAATTAGGTGATTATTCCCCTTGTTGCCGTATGGCTCTCGGATAACCTAGGTAAAACTTTAAGCTGGAAATTTTTCATCTTTAAAAGACTCAAAATCATTGAAGAAACATTGTGTTTTTTCACAATGAGTTTAGAAAATGCAATGAGATGCAGAAAAAATATCAAAACTTTCGACCCAGCGTTCTGTGGGGTGTCATCCGTGTGGTTATATGTGATCGCCTACCACAGAAGTTCGATCAGGGGCCGGATTCTGTTGCACGGAGAATTTGGGAATTTTGGAGATGAGAATTGCGTTTTCTTAGAATTCTTAATTTCCTAATTCTCCATTCCCAATTCACTAACATGGTTGGAGAATTAGGGAAAACGTAAGAAATGTGAAAAAGTGCGAATCGCCTGAGACGATTAAGGGTATCAATTTTTGTTCTAGAGGGTTGGACTTTTTTTCATATGTGAGGTACATCTGCCTATTACCTTCCACTGTCGAAATAAATTTAAATTTCTTTTTTGTTGGGGTAGTTTTTGAGGGATGTAGGAGGGTAGGTTTTCTCGAGTTTTTTCGGGATAACGAGAGAATGGAGAATAGAAGGAGAATGTATGTGGTATCAAAAAAAATGGGAGCTCAGCGCGAACAAGATAGGCTTATGAAAAGGGGCGGGGAGAGTGCGGGGTAGAAATGGGAGCTGATTAAGGGAAATTAAAAAAAAATTAAGACAATATCAGGAGCTGCAATAATTCGCAGGGGTAAGCTCAGGATCTCTAAGCCCAATAAAAAAAAGTAAGAATTCGCTTTGGTAATTAGCCATGCATGGGTATTATAGGCTATATTTTATTTCGATTAACGGTAATTTGCAGATTTGAGCGGCCTCTGCGTTAAATTTTGCTATCGCAATATTCACGGGCGCCTAACTCTATGTGGGAGGGCTGTAGAGTATTGGAATTTTTTTGACAGATTAAGGGTTTAGAGTACAAAAATATAGGTGAACAATTTTTGGGGCAGGGTGTTTTGGGAGTTGGGGGTCGTAGCACCCCTCATAGGGGGTTGCTCAAACTACGTCATGTTTGGAACCAAAATAAAGAGGGAGGAGAGGGTAATCGAGTGGTGTAGTTTGTCTTTGATCGTTTTAACGTGATAGCTGACTTTTGACAGCCGAAAAACGATTTTTTACACTACGGTCATATACACACCAGTTTCCACATTTTGCATATATTTCTTCCGTTCTTTGTTTCACATCCATTAGTACTCCGTTGCGAACATTTTTGTCATGGGAAGTAAATTTCCAGGACTTACCAGTTCTTCGCAATAATGAGATGAAAATATGTCAATTTTTGTACCAAAAACGGCCAATTTTTCACCTTAAAAAGGACTGCTACACTTCTTTTACAGTTATTTCCAAAACAGTTTATCGGATTCAAAAATTATTTACATATTTACTTAGGGGACAAAATGTAGATGCGATTTCATCCTACACACAAGCTTTACCGTGTATATTAAAAAATTTTACAGCATCTCTTCTGTACTGGACGACGACCAAATTGATCAATTTCGCGTGATTAGTAATTTTTAGCGGGTACTTTGAGAGACAAAATCCTTGTTCCTCTGTTAGTAATGCATGGATTTCCATAATTTGATTTTTGCAATATAGCCAGGATACGCAGTGAATCCATAACTCAATTTGAAATTCCTAGCTACCTAGATACCTTCACAAAACGCAATAAAAGTAGACAATACAAATTTTCCACTTACTTTTCCACTTGCAAAACACCGGAGAATTAATAAGTGGAATGGAGAATTTGGGAATTCTCTACTTACTTTTCGTTTTACTTTTCCACAAGCAAACACCGGAGAATTAATAAGTGGAATGGAGAATTCGGGAATTCCGTACTCACCTCTCAAATTCTCTCTTAATTGAAAATTTTTCGTCTTACTTTTCCACAAGCAAACACCGGAGAATTTGAGAAGTGAAAGTAAGACGAAAAATTCGGAAATTCTGTACTCGCTTCTCAAATCCTCTCAGTTGAGAATTTTTCGTCTTACTTTTTCACAAGCAAACAACGGAACAAGTGGTATGGAGAATTCGGGAATTCCGTACTCGCATCTCAAATCCTCTCAGTTGAGAATTTTTCGTCTTACTTTTCCACAAGCAAAACCGGAGAACTTGAGAAGTGAAAGTAAGACGAAAAATTTTCAACTGAGAGAGAATTTGAGAAGTGAGTACGGAATTCCCAAATTCTCCATTCCACTAGTTAATTCTCCGGTGTTTTGCAAGTGGAAAAGTAAGTGGAAAAATTGTATTGTCTACTTTTATTGCGTTTTGTGAAGGTATCTAGGTAGCTAGGAATTTCAAATTAAGTTATGGATTCACTGCGTATCCTGGATATATTGTAAAAAACAAATTATGGAAATCCATGCATTACTAACAGAGGAACAAGGATTTTGTTTCTCAAAGTACCCGCTAAAAATTACAAATCACGCGAAATTGATCAATTTGGTCGTCGTCCAGTACAGAAGAGATGCTGTAAAATTTTTAAATATACACGGTAAAGCTTGTGTGTAGGATGAAATCGCATCTACATTTTGTCCTTTAATTAAATATGTAAATAATTTTTGAATCTGATAAACTGTTTTGGAAATAACTGTAAAAGAAGTGTAGCAGTCCTTTTTAAGGTGAAAAATTGGCCGTTTTTGGTACAAAAATTGACATATTTTCATCTCATTATTGCGAAGAACTGGTAAGTCCTGGAAATTTACTTCCCATGACAAAAATGTTCACAACGGAGTACTAATGGATGTGAAACAAAGAACGGAAGAAATATATGCAAAATATGGAAACTGGGGTGTATATGACCGTAGTGTAAAAAAATCGTTTTTTCGGCGGTCAAAAGTCAGCTATCACGATAAAACGATCAAAGACAAACTACACCACTCGATTACCCTCTCCTCCCTCTTTATTTTGGTACCAAACATGACGTAGTTTGAGCAACCCTCTATGAGGGGTGCTACGACCCCCAACCACCAAAACACCCTGCCCCAAAAATTATTCACCTATATTTTTGTACTCTAAACCCTTAATCTGTCAAAAAAATTCCAATACTCTACAGCCCTCCCACATAGAGTTAGGCGCCCGTGAATATTGCGATAGCAAAATTTACCGCCGAGGCCGCTCAAATCTGCAAATTACCGTTAATCGAAATAAAATATAGCCTATAATACCCATGCATGGCTATTACCAAAGCGAATTCTTACTTTTTTTTATTGGGCTTAGAGATCCTGAGCTTACCCCTGCGAATTATTGCAGCTCCTGATATTGTCTTAATTTTTTTTTTAATTTCCCTTAATCAGCTCCCATTTCTACCCCGCACTCTCCCCGCCCCTTTTCATAAGCCTATCTTGTTCGCGTTGAGCTCCCATTTTTTTTGAAACCACATACATTCTCCTTCTACTCTCCATTCTCTCGTTATCCCGGAAAAACTCGAGAAAATCAACCCTCCTCCATCCCTCAAAAACTACCCCAACAAAAAAGAAATTTAAATTTATTTCGACAGTGGAAGGTAATAGGCAGATGTACATCACATATGAAAAAAAGTGCAACACTCTAGAACAAAAATTGATACCCTAAATCGTCCCAGGCGATTCGCACTTTTTCACATTTCTTACGTTTTCCCTAATTCTCCAACCATGTTAGTGAATTGGGAATGGAGAATTAGGGAATTAAGAATTCTAAGAAAACGCAATTCTCATCTCCCAAATTCCCAAATTCTCCGTGCTACAGAATCCGGCCCCAGAAGTTCGATGGTAGACGTCACACAATAACCCATATAAATACTTATTAATAAAAGCAAGCGTGAATTATATGACAGGAAGTTTTCTCAATGCAATTTTAAAATTAGGTAATTATTCCCCATGTTGCCGTATGGCACTCGGATAACACAAGTAAAATTTTAACTTGGAAATTTTTCGTCTTTAAAAGACTGAAATTCATTGAAAGAACAAAAAAATATGTTTTTTCCCAATGAGTTTAAAAAATGCAATGAGTTGCAGAAAAAATATGAAATTTTTGACCCAGCGATCAGAGGGGTGTCATCGGTGTGGCTATCTCTGATCGCATACCAAAGAAGTTCGATGATAGAGGTCATTCAATTGCCCATATAAATACTTTTTAACAAAAGCAAGTGTGAATTATATCGTAGCAAGTTTTCTCAATGCAATTTTCAAATTATCTGATTATTCCCCATGTTGCCGTATGGCACTCGGATAACCTAGGTAAAACTTTAAGCTGAAAATTTTTCGTCTTTATAAGACTGAAATTTGTTAAAAAAAAAAAAGATTTTTTTCTCCAATGTATTCACCAAATGCATTGCTATGCAGAAAAAATATCGAAATTTTCGAACCAGCGATCAGATATTTCTTATCGGTGTGCTTATCTCTGATCGCATACCACAGAAATTCGATGATAGAGGTCATCCAATTGCCCATATAAATAGTTTTTAACAAAAGCAAGTGTGAATTATATCGTAGCAAGTTTTCTCAATGCAATTTTCAAATTATCTGATTATTCCCCATGTTGCCGTATGGCACTCCGATAACCTAGGTAAAACTTTAAGCTGAAAATTTTTCGTCTTAATAAGACTGAAATTGGTTATAAAAAAACAGGATTTTTTTCCCAATGTATTCACCAAATGCATTGCGATGCAGAAAAAATATCGAACTTTTCGACCCAGCGATCAGATATTTCTTATCGGTGTGGTTATCTCTGATCGCATACCACAGAAATTCGATGATAGAGGTCACCAAATTGGCCATATAAAAGGTTTTTAACAAAAGCAAGTGTGAATTATATCGTAGCAAGTTTTCTCAATGCAATTTTCAAATTATCTGATTATTCCCCATGTTGCCGTATGACACTCGGATAACCTAGGTAAAACTTTAAGCTGAAAATTTTTCGTCTTTATAAGACTGAAATTTGTTAAAAAAAAAATGGTTTTTTTCTCCAATGTATTCAACAAATGCATTGTGATGCAGAAAAATATCGAACTTTTCGAACCAGCGATCAGATATTTCTTATCGGTGTGGTTATCTCTGATCGCATACCACAGAAATTCGATGATAGAGGTCATCCAATTGCCCATATAAATAGTTTTTAACAAAAGCCAGTGTGAATTATATCGTAGCAAGTTTTCTCAATGCAATTTTCAAATTATCTGATTACTCCCCATGTTGCCGTATGGCACTCCGATAACCTAGGTAAAACTTTAAGCTGAAAATTTTTCGTCTTTATAAGACTGAAATTTGTTAAAAAAAAAAAGATTTTTTTCTCCAATGTATTCACCAAATGCATTGCGATGCAGAAAAAATATCGAACTTTTCGACCCAGCGATCAGATATTTCTTATCGGTGTGGTTATCTCTGATCGCATACCACAGAAATTCGATGATAGAGGTCATCCAATTGCCCATATAAATAGTTTTTAACAAAAGCAAGTGTGAATTATATTGTAGCAAGTTTTCTCAATGCAATTTTCAAATTATCTGATTACTCCCCATGTTGCCGTATGGCACTCCGATAACCTAGGTAAAACTTTAAGCTGAAAATTTTTCGTCTTTATAAGACTGAAATTTATTAAAAAAAAAAAGATTTTTTTCTCCAATGTATTCACCAAATGCATTGCGATGCAGAAAAAATATCGAACTTTTCGAACCAGCGATCAGATATTTCTTATCGGTGTGGTTATCTCTGATCGCATACCACAGAAATTCGATGATAGAGGTCATCCAATTGCCCATATAAATAGTTTTTAACAAAAGCCAGTGTGAATTATATCGTAGCAAGTTTTCTCAATGCAATTTTCAAATTATCTGATTACTCCCCATGTTGCCGTATGGCACTCCGATAACCTAGGTAAAACTTTAAGCTGAAAATTTTTCGTCTTTATAAGACTGAAATTTGTTAAAAAAAAAAAGATTTTTTTCTCCAATGTATTCACCAAATGCATTGCGATGCAGAAAAAATATCGAACTTTTCGACCCAGCGATCAGATATTTCTTATCGGTGTGGTTATCTCTGATCGCATACCACAGAAATTCGATGATAGAGGTCATCCAATTGCCCATATAAATAGTTTTTAACAAAAGCCAGTGTGAATTATATCGTAGCAAGTTTTCTCAATGCAATTTTCAAATTATCTGATTACTCCCCATGTTGCCGTATGGCACTCCGATAACCTAGGTAAAACTTTAAGCTGAAAATTTTTCGTCTTTATAAGACTGAAATTTGTTAAAAAAAAAAAGATTTTTTTCTCCAATGTATTCACCAAATGCATTGCGATGCAGAAAAAATATCGAACTTTTCGACCCAGCGATCAGATATTTCTTATCGGTGTGGTTATCTCTGATCGCATACCACAGAAATTCGATGATAGAGGTCATCCAATTGCCCATATAAATAGTTTTTAACAAAAGCAAGTGTGAATTATATTGTAGCAAGTTTTCTCAATGCAATTTTCAAATTATCTGATTACTCCCCATGTTGCCGTATGGCACTCCGATAACCTAGGTAAAACTTTAAGCTGAAAATTTTTCGTCTTTATAAGACTGAAATTTATTAAAAAAAAAAAGATTTTTTTCTCCAATGTATTCACCAAATGCATTGCGATGCAGAAAAAATATCGAACTTTTCGAACCAGCGATCAGATATTCATCGAAATTTAATTTGAGAAGGGAAAGGTTTGCATACACGTACGTATTTAGTACATTAATTGAGTTACCTCTTGTGGGGAGCTCCCAGTGTCCTAGGGTAAATTTGCAAGATGCATTAAGATGTAAGATGCCAGGCCCGGAGAGAGTGTTTTGGAAAACTCTGTTTGGACATTGAGCTTGTAGAATTTTGTCCGCGTGGAATACAAACAGCCAGTAATTGGGGGCGGTTAATTCCGTCACAACATTGGGAGGCTGAGGTAATAATTTTACTGCAAATGTGAGGACATTTTCATTTTGGTTTTTATAAAGGCTGTTAACACATGATTTCTGTAATTGGTGGTCAATAAAATGGGGCTTACCCTGTCTGCAGAGATAGAGTTCAGTTTCTCGATATGTAGATAAAAGACGAGATAAAGTATTGAGCTCACTTTGAAACATAACAACGGTCTGCTGAGTAATATTATTTTTGAAAAGATAATCAGCTTCAATATCTAAAAAAGCACAGACTCCATCGGTTTTTTGGAACGGAAGGGGGTGAATTTTGCTGATGTAAAAATCTGGCGAGGTACCTACAGGTATAACAATTTTAATATATGATCGGGCAGGTAGAGGCTTTGTACCGATATTACCTAATTAATAATGGAAGTATCTCGAAGTAAATGGTTAATCTGGGAAAACAGGGTTATGTTTTTATATAAATTTTCCAAGCTCTCTGAACGTAAAAGAAGTGGGTGTAATCGATGTTGTTGCAAGGCATTTATATTGTGAAAATTTTCAAAAGAGTGTTTTGTACATACTGTAACTGAGATAACATTGTCAGAATAATCTCGTTCGTATTCTATTTCTATGAATTTCCACGTCAAACTCGCTCATAGTGCCATTAACTTCTAGAAGAAAACTATTGACCACCTGTATTAAATGGTCCTGATTTTTTTTCAAGTCTATTATTGGCGACGATAGCGATTCAAAATTTGACTTCATTAAAGTGAGTTGTTTTTCCAGAAGATGAATGGATTGATCTTCTTGGTTTTCAAAAGCATCGAGGCGACTGTAGATATTGTTGGCATCGTCATTATCCATTGTACCAAACAAAAACTTGCTCACATTCCCACCAATATCCAATAACCCTCGTTTTTCGCGATGCCGCGCTAAGAAAGAGGTCAATTCAGATATTTCTTCCTGGACGTCTATTATATTTCTTTTAAATAAACTATCCCAGAAATTGCACCTACCCTCTTTATTTTTACCTTTGAAACTGCACAAGTTTAATAGGTTGTCATCGCAGTACCTCACAAAATCAATGGGTGTTGTCGAATTAGGCATTTTCATGCGAGTGACCACCGGCCACGTCGTGTGGTAAAATACTGCAGTTCCTATTGGTTCCATCAAGACTTCCGTTTCCGGCTCCAGTAGTTTTATGTCGAAGGGAGTACTGGTACTTACTGCGTAAGTGTGGTTATTACAAAACGGAATATTTTCATACCTAAGAAAATTTAGCAGTTAGGACAGATTCTTTCTTTGTATATATAACTAGAGATAAAGAAATCGAAGTGAAAAAAAAAGAATAAGAGGAAAAAAAAATATTTGTTTGTTTTACTTATTTCCAAAGTTTTAATCTATTATTATGTACACGCCGTTTACCGTTTTTAATTCGTATCACCGTATGTACTTCCGACGGTACTTCAATTACATTGTACGTTCCTAACCATTCAGGAGAAAACTTTCCTTTTTTAACCGGGTCCTTTAGCAGCACTTGGACGCCAATATCGAAAATTAAAGGCCGAGCCATTTTGTCATATTGGGTTTTGGAGTACTCTTTACTTTGTAGTAAATTATTACGCGCAATTGCATATGCTTGTTGTACAATACTTCTTAATTTAAAGTAATAGTCTTCAAAGTTGTATACTGGCTCAGGCTCTCGTTGCAAATTGTTAGGAATTTCCGCAGTGAAACCGAACAAACAGCCCATAGGCGTTAGATTAGTTCCTCTATGTTTGCTGTTATTTCGTACGAACATTGCTGCCCTAAGATGTTCATACCATGTACGTGGGTTAGACTCAACGAAGATTTTCAGATACTCGACCAAAGGCCTATGAGACCGCTCCAAAACTCCATTGCTTTGCGGATGGTACGCGGTAGTCTGTATTTTCTTAAACTTAAGCATTTTACATACTCTTTTGAACAAATCGCCTGTAAAGTTTGTCCCTTGATCTGTAACCAATACTTTGGGGATTCTGTAGCGCGTTATTATTTCATTAAAAAATGCCTTCGCTACTGTTGATGCTTCTGCGTCTGGTATAGCGACACAGTCCATGAACATCGTCAAATCATCTTCGAAAGTTAAGATATACTTATTACCTTCACTCGTTTCTTCGAAAGGGCCTGCAAGGTCCAAATAAACTTTCTCGAAAGGTTCGCGAGCGGTGTCTGTTATTACCATGGGCATTTTATTTTTACGGCTGGCTTTATAACGTTGACATTTAATACAGTTTTTTATGTATTTATTTATATCCGATAACATACCTTTCAATTTAAATTCTCTGCGGATTTTATAAAATGTTTTCCACACGCCTTGGTGACCGCCCAGAGGTGCATCGTGGAAGTTATGTATGATAGTCTCAATTTCGTTCCTATCTTTCAAGATTCGAATTTTGCCTTTTGTGCTAATTTCTTCCTCATTTGTTATATCATCAGCTTCTTCGTCTGAACTGAGGGGAGTCTTCTGTGTGTGTACTTCCATAGTAGAAGGCACCTTGGTTGTGTGATTCAATGGTATGTCCTGTATACGTTGGGGGATATTAAATGCAAGTTATAGGGGCCCTGTTTGGCTTGAGATCGTGTAACCACCAAGCAGCTGCTTTTGCTGTTTTCCTGATTTTGAGTCGCGGAACTTGCTAATTCTGCGCTAAGAGGTGAAATTCTGAACAGCGCATCAGCATTTGTATTATATTTGCCGGGGTTATATTCAATATCGAAATCATAGTCTGACAATTTCACATGAAACCGAGCTAGACGCGAAGTGGTATCTTTTACCTTGAATATTCCTTTTAAAGGCTTATGATCCGTATAAACCGTAAATTTTCTTCCCAACAAGTAGCATTGAAAGTTTTTGACCACCGACACAATGCCCAGGAGCTCCTTTTCTGTTGTAATATAATTTTTTTCTGCCTGGTTCAGGCTTCGACTTGCGTATGCTATGGGTTGATCTTTGCCTACCCCTCCCTGAGAGAGCACAGCTCCCAAAGCATCATTACTGGCGTTGGTAGTTAATATGAACGGCTTAGAGAAATCAGGATATAACAAAAGCTTTAGTGCACAAAAAGAATTTTGGCATTCCTCGGACCATTTAAATTTTACATTTTTCCTTAGTAGTTTGTTTATTGGGGTTACTATTTTAGAAAAACCGCGAATGGACTTCCTGTAATAATTTGCCAATCCCAAGAAAGATTACACTTGTTTAACTGTTTTGGGAGTTGAAAAATTTTGAACACTTAAAGTTTTCGCAAGGTCTGTCAAAGCACCTTCCTTACCACATTTGTGTCCTAAATAGACAACTTCACGACGTAAGAACTGACACTTTTCCGGTTGTAATTTTAGGTTATTTTCCCTTAGCCTCTGGAATACTTCCAACAGTTTGGCGTTGTGATCATTCAGACTTTTTCCATAGATGACATTGTCATCTAAATAAACGAAACATTTAAATCCCTGCAAACCCGTCAAGATATGGTTCATTATGCGTTGAAACGTTGCTGGGGCTCCGGTGAGTCCAAAAGGCATCCGTTTAAACTCATAATGTCCATAATTAGTGCTGAAGGCAGTTTTTTCTCTGTCTCGTTTATCTACTTGTATTTGATGATAACCAATTAGTATTAAGGGTCCCAGCTCCCCATAATTTTACATTATGTCCGATAGAGACAACTACCACGAGGATCCCACTCGCGGGTTTTCTGCAAGACGGTTCCCACCGCCGATAAGAAGTTGTTGAGGAGGGAGTAGGATAGACACGTCCCTGTCGCAAGCATTGGGGGGTAAAAATAAAATGGTTGAGTTGCCACCGAGTTGTGTTGTTGCAGGATGTTGGTTGGAAGGAGAGGCTGGTGCTGTCTGTGGTAAAGACGGTAGATGGGTCCCTGTCGCAGGCATTGGGAGGCAAAAATAAAAAAAGCTGACTTGATACCGAGTTGTGTTGTTGCAGGATGTTGGTTGGAAGGAGAGAGCTGGTGCTGTCTGTAGTAAGGACGATATATGGGTCCCTATCGTAACCATTGGGGGCAAAAATAAAAAAAGCTGACTTGATACCGAGTTATCTTGATGCTGGCTGTTAGTTGAAAGGAGAGATCTGGTGCTGTCTATGGCATGCACGGGAGATGGGTACTGTTTTGGAAAGGTCCAGTTGCTAGGATGGCTGAGCCTAGTGGGTGCAAGCAGGTTTACTATAGGCGGCTTACGTACAAGCATAGTAAAGTTTTATAAAATTACACTACCAGGCAAGCAGATAACTAAAGCACAAAATCTTGCGACCATATGTAGCAAGCATGCATGGTTTAAACCTGTACCGTTGTCTCCACATCTTCAGCGGTTATCGCGCCTCTTTTGTATAATCCTTTCATTTTTTCTTACACTCCAAACAAGCTTTGATCAGTTAGTCACACTTCTTCAACGTCATTTTTCAATACCAGTTTTAAAACTTGAACTTGAACGCGATGCGGTCACGAGTTGTTGTATCTTTATGCATAGAATTTTAAATCTACCTGAATTGAAACTGCGAGACATGTGGGTGACTTTATTTTCTGAATATTTTTTGATGTTAAGGAAAAAAGATTAAGAAAAGATGGCAAAGAGCAAGTTCTGATGGTGCTTATGCAAGGGTTCTTGATTCTTGTGACGTTCAATACCGGCGACATATGATAAAGAGCTGCAAAACAAGAAAAGATCGGCGGCAGTCAGTGAACTTGATGTTCTGAACGACACGAATGTGGGTGAAGGTGAGCTAAAAGAAACGGGTTGCTTGAGTAAAAAACGAATTCGGCTGAGATGCCTTTATTGAAGGTCAGTAAAGATAGACTGTATGGCTGATAGACAATTTCTTCTACAAAAGACGTACATATTTAATTTTTTTATTCGCGCTTTTTAAAACTGATTTTCAAAAATCCTCCTCTGGTATCATCGTTTCCGTCAAAGGTTAGATAACATCCCACGTGCAGCTGCTTAATATCCTCAATCTGTCGCTGGGTTTTAATTTTATCGGCAAAACGGGGGGGGGGGGGGGTAAGAACACATATGTGTTGTCTCGACAAAGTCTACTGTCACGCGAAGTCCGTACTGCGTCTTTAACAGCTTGAAAGACTTCACTTGGTACTCCTTCCCCAGCTCCAACTCTGTGATTGACACAAGAGTATCGTAGCTGTTTTCCGACACACTTTGTAACAGTTAAAAAGTGTTCTGTAAAAAAAATAGAGTTATAGTAATGCCTGCTTTACAATAATCAGAAAATGTTCGGTACCTACCATTGTATACCAAAAAGTTTTCCTGTCTCGTGAGTTAAACTGTAGTTGATGCGGAAAACTGTTTTGAGGACGAGTAGAGAAAAGACGGCCCTATATACTGTTTGGGTTCTCCGTTTTTTTTTTCAAGTAGGGATGGTTAAAAGTAAATTTGTTATTATGGCCGATGTAGTTAAAAGTAAATTTATTATTATGGCCGATTTGAAAGGTTATTTATGTGCAACATTATTATTTCAGCCTAGAATAAGTGCTGTTCTTTAATCATAAGGCAGATCCTCTCTTGCTGCAACTTTACAAGATAATTTAAATGTAATTTACCCGCAGAGCGTGTTTTAAAAAAGACAAGTTATGATAGGCGCATTGTGGCGTTATTGTTCTAGTAATATTGTCACATAGGCCGAGATCTGTTCTTAATTTATGAGGGAGGTACAACTTTGTTGCAATTTAAACGAGACGTTTAGATTTGAAAGTTATGTTAAGGGGATTGTAGAATTATTATTCTAGTAATATTTTCGCGTAGGTTGAGACCTGTCTTCCATTTGTGTAGGAGGTGCAGTTTTGCTGCAATTTAAAAGAGAAGTTTGGATTTTTGTCTGACAAGAATAGCGAATAAAGGTTATGACTTCTTAGTAGAAATATTTTCATCTTACCTGGATTTTTTCTTTTTGGGTCGAGCAAAAATGGCATAAAAGCCTACAGCGAAGTCACAAGGAATCAGTCTTTGTTTGTTTCTGAAAAGTTCGAGTGTGGTTTCAAAGGGGCATTAAACCAAAATTTAAAAAAGTAAGTATAAAAAACTTGCCCGATCCGTTATCACTATAGTTCTAAAAATTATCTCTTGTTTTTTTTTTTTCTTAAAAAGACACATTGATGATACTCCCCAAAGGCAAGCAGCTCACCCCCGCTGAAAAACATCCTTCAACTAGAGGCAGAGGTACCGTGTCTGTGTGGATTTAATAGAGTGGTATTTGTTTAAAAGACATATTTTCACTAGATTTAAGTAGCTGTAAAATTAGAAAATTAAAAAAATTTTGCATTTAAAAAGTGCGCTAAATTTAAACTCGGAAATTTTCTTATCCGCCTTAGACACCTGTATAAAGGTGGTGAAAAAAGAAGAAGTGTTATTTTCGTATCGTGAAATTTTTTTTTTATTAAGGCTGTTGACAGAGTTTTCAATTCTGTATAATGTACCGCTTTTAAATGGGGTCTTAAAGAGCGTCTTTGATTATTTAGATGTATGTGAAGATAATAATTCCGCGGTCTGTGACGTTAACAACGGGGCGTCTGGGAGTAAACAAAATAATTCTGTCTTCTGCGAAAATGAAGATAGTGCTTTACCAAACACAAGTTGTGAGCAAGGTCAGGTATCTCAATACAGTTGTGGCTATAAATTACTGTCAAGACAACAAACATTTTTCAAACAATGTAAAACGGCAGGCGTAAAAATCTCCTTTCAGTTACAGGATTTTTCTGCTGTAAGTGAAAACCCCTTGGAAGTTTTAGAAAAGGTATTTGGGCATGTGTTTAAAGAACTGGCGGTAAATTCTGCAAGAGGCAGTAAGATTAGTTTTTCACTAATTCTTCCAAATTCACCTCATGTTAAACCCATTTGGAGTAGTCTCAGACCTATCGACCAATTAACCGGGGCATATATTATTGGATTGATTGCTAATGTTAACCAATCCAATGCTATTTTAGTTTCTGATAATGTCTTGAAACTCAATGCATGTGGAAGAAAGTCTGGTTTTATCCCGGAAAACAAGTCTGATAGATGTTGGTAAAGATAATGACGTAAGCTGTCTCCCTCGAAGCATTTGCTACGGTATTGAAATGACGTCAGAAAATTTTAATAATCGAAGCAGTTTTTCTGTTATTGACTCATTGGATAAACTAGCACTATTGTTGTGTAAAAATTCAAATGTGGTTATTACTGACAAAGGGTGTAGCATAAAAGACAGATACAAATTTCAAAAATTTTTGAAAAATTACCAAATCATTGTTTTTGATAATTTGAGAGATTCGGATTCGATTATTTTTAGGCTTCCTGTTGAAAGCGATTTAGTAAAAAAAATATTTCTTTACTATTCAGAGACGTTAAAGCATTTCTATGTAATTAAGTCGCTAACAGGCCTTTTTAATAAAAAATGTGCCTGTTCTTTTTGCGATAGGTTATCAAACATGAAAATTAATAAATGTGATCAGAAGTGTCGATATTGTGACTCTTATTCGCCGTGTGTTTTTGTTGAAAAAGTCAAAGCATGCGAAAACTGCAATCGCGCGATGCTTGTTTTACGAATCATACCCTAAATAAAATTCAGAATAAAAGCATATGTGAGACTTTTAAAATATGTAAATTGTGTGGTAAGTTTCTTGTTCTTAACAAGAGAGAGTTCAAAGAACATTCTTGCAATGAATATTTTTGCAAGATTTGTTCTAAAATTGTTCCCCAAGAGCATCTTTGCTATATTAGGAGGTATAAAAGAAGTGTCGATAAAAAATTTTAATAATATTTTTTGATTGCGAGAGCACTCAGAACACCTCATGTGAAAATAGCACCACATCTTATTTGCATATTGTGAACTTAATTGTTGCACAGCAAATATGTCATAACTGTTATACAAAACCAGATATTAGAGAAAATGTGATGTTTGTGGTGATAGGCAGCATGTGTTTAAATACGGTAGTGAGACAAACGCTGTAAAAATTTGTCTAGATTACTGCCTGAACGCCCGATCTTTTGTGTCTAAGGTGCACTGTATTGCGCATAACCTACAGGGATATGACGGGCACTTTATTATTTCTGAGCTATTAGATAGAAATCTAAAAATAGAGCCTATAATGAATGGCTCTAAAATTATGAAAATGACATGCGAGAATTTAATATTTATTGACTCTTTAAACTTTCTGGCACTCCCCCTTTCTAAATTTCCCGACGTTTTTGACATTAAAGGTTATGAAAAGGGTTATTACCCTTATTACTTTAACATTTCTGAAGATATTGACTACATAGGGAGCCTCCCCTGACTTATATGGATGCACCACCATGAAGTTAAAGGAAAAAGGAAAGTTTTCAAACTGGTATAACATCGTATCTAAGGGCACTTTTGACAATAGAAAAGAGATGTTAAAATATTGTGAAAACGATGTTAATATTTTACGTTTGGGATGCACTCGATTTATGCAAGAGTTTTTGGATATAACACAATTAAATCCTTTTACAGAAGCTATAACTATTGCATCAATCTGCATGCTCGCTTTCCGGAAAAATTATCTTAAAAATAATATTTTGAGTATAATGCCTAAAAATGGATATTGCAAGTATCAAAATCATTCCCTTATTGCCATAAAATGGCTAATTTGGGAAAGTCTGAAAACCAATCTAGAGATTGTATCTGTATATAATAAAGGAGAAGTGAAACTGGTAAAAGGTGGATTACTAGTAGATGGGTTTAATTCAGAGACAAATACGGTTTATGAATTCTTTGGTTGTTTCTACCACGGATGTAAAGAGTGTTTTAAAATCCAAGAAGTGGCTAATAACAGCACTCAGAATATCGAGACTATGAGTCAAAGATTTGAGAGCACTCTTAAAAGAATTGATACAATTAAACGATTGGATTACAACTTGAATTATATATGGGCATGTGAATTCAGAAAATTCTTAAAAGCTAATCCTGATGTAGACCAAAAATTAAATGACCGCATTGCAAATACCCCTCTACCGCTTAATCCACGTAATGCTGTTTTTGGTGGTCGTACAGAAGTTTTTAAACTATACCATAAAGTGAAAGAAAATGAGGTAATAAGGTATTAAGATTTCACAAGTTTGTGCCCATATATTAATAAATACTCACCTTATCTGCCGCACGTAAATATCCCTATTGCAGCGTACACAACTGCTTTTGCTAGACTTAAACTTTACGAGGTGTTAGAAAAAGTAGGAGATAATATTTTATATTGTGATAGCGATAGCTTGATTTGTAAAGAAGATCCTTTACCATTTGACATTTCCAGCTTTCTGGGTGACCTAACGGATGAGGTTGAATGTTTTGGAGCTAATGCCTTTATTTCAGAATTTGTAAGCACCGGGCCGAAAACATACAGTCTGAAAATTGAAACTGAAAAAGGTCCTGAGTACATTATCAAATGTAAGGGTATTACAATTAATTTCGAAAATTCGAAAATTGTCAATTTCGAGTGTTTAAAATCGTTGGTTACTGAAGAGAGTTTTCAAGATCGAGTCTGCGTGAAAAATGAGAAAAAAATCAAACGAAAACGACCGGGAATTATTATATCTTCACTAGAGCAAAAACATTTGTCATTTACGTTTGACAAGCGTGTTGTTACTGAAAATAACTTTTCTTACCCCTACGGGTTCAAAAAGCGGAAATTAGGCAAATAGGTATAAAGATTGTTTAAAAGCTTATTGTACTTTTAATTAAAGGCTTAGAATTTTTAAAACTGTCAAGAATTTATTGTATTAAATAAGTTAATGTAAATTCAGGTTATATTTAAGAAATATGTTGTTATAAGGATTATTGTAGTCTAGACAGGTGCGCAGATATAGTATCAGCTAACCATAACAGCCCATAATAGGCAGCATTAACAAAGCTATCAGTATCATACTTCTTGGAATCAGGTATACGGATATTATTTTGTTACGGGAATCTGTAAAATAGTCACAGCTAAATAATGTGGATGCGCCATGCTTAAAATCTGATTGTAGATATTTATATATATATATATAGCCACATACCGTATTTTATCCTCAGATGATAATATGGATAAATTTATTTTGGACATCCAATTTGTGTGCGGAAACAACGGCCAGTACTTTGTTAAAGAACTCTCCGGACTTGTTGTTGGAACGATCATCCCAGATGCTTATCATTTTATTCCTCCCTACCCATACCAGGAATTGTCATCAAAGGCAAGGCGACAGATCCAGTATGACGTACAAAATATAAATGGACTGCATTGGAATGATGGAGACATTAGCTACAACAATTTACCCGAAGTGTTTTCATGATTTAAAAATGCAACAGTGTATGTAAAAGGCGAAATCAAGGCTTCATTTGTCAGTAAATACTCGCCGACTTCAGAAATCATCGAACTTGGAGAAATACCTAGACTGAACTTACAAATTATCAACTTCTAGAATAATTCAGATGCACATAGGAAGTCCTAGACGGTATAAAAAAGTCTTCGTCAGGTAACAAAATTAAATTTTTACTTTTACACTTTTCGCAATATTTTTTATAATATTCTTTTAACCTTCGGCTGCATTGTTATTATGGAACATCACAACCTTGAAGAAACTTAGCATATCAATTAATTTATAGAGCTCATTAAGGGTGAGCTGAATATTGCGTGTACCAACGGGAATTGTGTATTTCGTCTGAAGCTCTTCTTGGTTTGGCGGGAACATGTCTGGAATAACCTCGTCCTTTGGTTTGGTTAGATGTTTATAAACTTCCAGCCATCCAGAGTAAAATGTTGACACAGGTTCAAAACCATGACGGTGAAGGACTATTTTTACTTCAAACGAGGTTGGATCAAGGACAACCTTCTGATTATGATGATGATCCAGATGATAAGTGTAGTGATCAGAACTCTTTTGTTCTGATGGACGAATCAGTCAAGGTACATTAACCTTGGCTGGCACGACGATGGTATAAACGGTTCTGTGTACCGCTATACCCTAGATTTAGGTATATTGCGCCAAAGTGCCCTTTTGCAGACCTTCCAAAGTCAAAGTGCTTAAAAACCTTGGCTTATATGTCGTATAGAACAGTTTCTTGTACTGCTACACGTTTCAGCTGTTGTTTAACAAAAATGATGCCACACAAAAATAAAATGAAAATCTACTTTACTCTTCAACGTATTGAACAACAATAATTTTATTCACAAAATCACAGTTTTTAAATATTATTTCCTAAAGCTAGATATGAATTATAAAATGCTACTTCACCAAAAAAGTGAACATAAAATTTCTCACGTAAAATTTCTCATGAGCCAAAATCGAGAAAAACAAAAGTGTCCAGTTACGTCTGGGTGTAACGTGAACACTCTTGAATTTGCATTCTTGAGGAAATTTCTCGTGAGAAATTAAATGTGTAAGCTAGATACATGCAACACGAATTTAATTTAATTTATATAATATAATTTTGTACGTTAGCGAATTTTGAGTCATGGTAATTGTCCATGTTTGTTGTGAATAAACATTCTCCCCGGCGTTGAATAATGATTCAACTGAGTTTCCAAGGATCTCAAACGTCAAAGGATGCTTTGAAGCTGTATGATGTGTCCGCCATTGTTGTGCGTTGTCGTGGAGTTGGTACAGGTGCCATCTTCCTGGATTTTATTGCACATATTTCGTGACGATGTTTCCAGATCAAAATAGGGATTACGACAATTATCAGTATTATAGATACATAACCCACAGAAAATTGATGGACATCAGTTGATAGTGTGTTTAGTGAGAGATTTTTTTTAAACTGTGATAATTCACCTTTGAGGGAATCAATTTCAGAGGTGTATGACTGATGTTGAACAGTGTTATCGAGAGTAGGGTTCTTTTTAGCGGATATGATAAATTCGGTGAGATTACTTGTTGGTATATACGATGATCTTGTATTGGTAGGATAGACACTATGTCCCTGTATGCTGACCAACGGCTGCTTTATGAGGCAACGATCTCGGATTTTCAAAATTCCTGTTCCTTCAATGACATACTGAGTAGTATTTTTGTCACATACTACATTAATACTGGTTTTTTCACTCAGCGCATATATCCACTGGTTTGGACTATACATTTGGATCCAATGAGGTCCATTCCCTGTCTTGACTATCTGCCAGGATGGTGACTGCGGCAGGTGGTTAAAAAAGTTTAATTCGCAGGCGCTGATGTTCGATTCCCTTCTATATAGGGGGTGTTTCTGTTTACAAAGATGTTGACCTTCGTCAATGATGAGACATAGTTGCAACTCCTGTTCTGTGAGGGGATAATATTGATCCCGATGTAGGTTTATGACTAAGAACGGGAAGGATGGTTGGATTGTCACAAAAGTGTCATTAGTTTGTACTGGAACTGGAGTGACCTTAAATAGTTCAAACTCTTCAAGCGATAATAAGTGAAGAGTTAGCTTGAATATAATATATCGTTCAGCGACCCTTCCTTCGATAGTCATCAATGTGTAGTATTTAAGTGCCTCGTCCTGTTGTATTGGTAGGCGTAATGATGAAGGTAGATTAGTTTTGATTTTTATTAATTCTTGTTTTAACTGCAGTGGTGAAATCAATAACGGACTGATTTTCCCGTGATGAGTATCGATGATGACGTCTAAGATTGAGCTTTGAATTCTGAAGAAGTTGGATACTGTGAGAATTGCGGACAAGGTTAGCAACATGAATGATTGCGATAATTTTTCTTGGTACGCCTCTTCCCTTATATCGTGTAATTGCTGAGTTGTTTGGGCAATCTGTGTTTCTATTTGCTGAAATTGATGATCAATAGATTGTTCTTCCTTCTTCATTATGTTCAAGGTGGCATCCATGATTGACGTCTGATTTTTTATCAGATCCAGCAAGTGATTTTCATTTTTTCCAATATCATTTATTGTTTGTGCCATTTTTTCGGCATACTCGGAATCTAACACCCCAAATAAGGCACTGGCGACATTTCCAATGAAGTTGATAGCTCCTCTCTTTGATCTGTTCGAATTGCTCGGTTCTGCTAGTAATATATTATTTGTGTCCAATTCTAATTGCAGCTGTTTTATGTGTGCAATAATTCCCAAACATTGTTCTCTTTCATTGATTCTTTGGCATAATTCCTCTAAAGCCCTGGTGCAATTTTGAAGAAGAGCAAATTCCTTCCAATAAGCTGTCATGTCGTAAAATACGACGAGTTTCCATTCATTAGCTACGATGTTTGCAGCTCCCAGATTCTCAAAGTAGATTCCTGGGTGATGAGTGAAGGGTTTTGTTTCGATGGGAGAACTATTAGTTGATGGTAGCATTAGACAAGTCAAAAGTAAAGTCACAATAGCAGATCCCAACGATCTCCGTTGTTTCTTTCTAGGATTGGCATCTCTTCTTGGCTGAGTTGGTTCGTATGATGTTGTGAGCTCATCTCTAGTGGGTTGAGATATGTTTGAACTTGGTATAGTTGTAGTGATTTCCTTGTCTTCGGTCTCGTTCTGAGTTGCAGGCTCATCGGAGGATTCCGCTTCTATCGGTAGTGGTGCAAGCCTGTGTATTGGACGTCGGATGATTCCACTAGAAGTGCGGATGTCCGCCACCCGAACCAATCCATCATTTCCTCTAATCGTGTTAATAATACGTCCGAGTGGCCATTTTAATGCAGGAATGTTGTCTTCCTTTAGCAAGACCATGGTACCAGGTTGAACATTTTGACATCGTTGTTTCCATTTATACCTGTGTTGCAATTGGCTTAAATACTCCATGGTCCAGCGCCTCCAAAATTCGTTTTTGATGTGTGAAACACGTTTCCACCGAGTGATTAGATTGGCATTTGACGATTTAGCCTTTGGATCAATGGTACTAGTCAAAAGCTCTCCGATGAGGAAGTGACCCGGTGTTAACGCTGTCAAGTCGTTTGGATCAGAAGACATGGGTGTGATTGGTCGAGAATTAAGCACTGCTTCTATTTCCGCAACAACTGTTTCAAGCTCTTCGTAGGTTAATGAGTCTGATGCTAGAGTCCGTTGCAAGAGATGTTTCGCTGATTTGACTGCTGCCTCCCAGAGCCCGCCGAAATGTGGAGCTCGAGGTGGAATAAAACGAAAATCAATGGTCTTTGAGCTGCATGCTTCTATAATTTCGCTTCGAGAGTGACTGGATTCTATCATATATTTTACTTCTTGCAACTGATTTTTGGCCCCAACAAAATTTGTTGCGTTGTCACAGTAAATTGTTCGGCAGTGTCCTCGTCGAGCCATAAAGCGTCGTAGAGCTCCCAAAAAACCTTGCGTGGATAGGTCACTCACTATTTCTAGGTGCGTAGCTTTAGTAGAAAAACAGCAAAACACAGCGATGTATGATTTCTGTGGTCTTTTTCCCCGAATTTTAAAATGAGTATATATTGGTCCACAAAAGTCTACGCCAGCATTTACGAATGGTCTTGCTGGTTGGACTCTATCTGCTGGCAAATTACCCATCAACTGTGTTAAAAGTTTTGGCTTGGATTTAGCACATTGAACACAGTGTTGTACCACAGAGCGAGCCAGAGTTTTTCCTTTTAATGGCCAGAACTTCTGCCTGGTTATGGCGAGAAGCGTTTGAGGGCCTACGTGCAATTTTTCTTTGTGTATATCGTTGAGGAGGCATTTCGTTAGATGATGGGCGTATGGCAGAAGCATTGGGTGTTTGGCTTGATATGTTAGATTTGATTCTTCCAGGCGACCTCCGACTCTAACAATGTTGTCCTCATCGATAAATGGTGTAAGGCTACTGATGGCACTGTTTTTGGAAACTTCTCCGAAGCTCCTTAAATGCGATAAATCTTCATCGAATCCTTCTTGCTGCATTAGTCTCACCACCATCGCTTGACCTTGGTCTAATTCCTCTGCGTTTAAGACAAACGTAGCTGCAAGGTCTCGATTAAGTTTCCTCGTGTGTCTGATAAGTCGAAGAACGTACGCCATGATTCGTTGGACCTTTCGAAAAGAGTTCCTGTGATTTATATTACTGAGAATTGTTTCAGCTTCTTTGATTTCAGTGGATGACGCCACTACATGTACTCGTCTTCTCTCACTGTCATTCGCAACCGTTTTCTTTGTATATGGCAGCGGCCATAATGTTTCAGCACCATGGAAGAAAGTTGGTCCATAAAACCAGATGACGGAATTTCCCAACTTCTCTGGAGCTATTCCTCTTGACAAAATGTCTGCGGGATTATCCTTAGATCTGACATGTCGCCATTGTTCCGAAATTGTTAACTGCTGGATTACTGCTATTCGATTAGCCACAAACCTTTGATATGATGACGATGATGAGTTAATCCATGCCAGAACAATTTCTGAATCTGTCCAGAGAAAAAGAGGTGCATTTTTGATTTTCAGATCCCTTTTTAGACGTCCAGCTAGCTCCGCTGCAAGTTTCGCTGCGCACAACTCCAGACGTGGGAGTGTGACTTGCTTGATTGGGGCGATTCTAGAATTCGCACATAACAGTCGTACAGCTACAATATTATCTCTGTCAACGGATCTTATGTATGCTGCCGCTCCGTAGGCCTTTTCGGAGGCATCTGCAAAGATGTGGATTTGAATCGTCTTAGGGCTTCTTTGGGAAAACACATGTCTTGGAATTCTTATGTCATTTAGTGCCTTTAACCCCTCTCGAAAGTTAAGCCAATAAGAATGTAATTCTTGGGGAAGTGCTGCATCCCAGTCGCATTTCATGGCCCATAATTTTTGAAGGAATATCTTGGCAACAACGATTACGGGAGCCATAATGCCTAAAGGATCAAAGAGATGTGCTATATCTGATAAGGCATTTCGTTTGGTTACTCGAGTGCTTATTTTCCATGTAGTTTTGATGCAAAGATTATCACTTTTTGGTAACCAGGTTAATCCTACTGCCTTTGTGTGATCTTCTTTGTGGCTATAAAAATCCAACTCAACTTCTTGGTCTTGTTGGGGAATGCTCTTTAAAAGACTGGGGTGATTGGCACACCACTTTCTCAATTTGAAACCGACTGTTTGAAGTAAAAACTGGAGCTGCGCTTGAGTTTCAATTGCAGTTGTGAGATTATCGGCTCCAGTTAAGACATCGTCCACATAGAAATCTCGTTTGAGTACTTCAGCTCCGAGAGGATAATGTTCTGCCTGTTCCTCTGCTAGCATCTGCAGGCATCTGGTTGCCAGATAAGGAGCACAAGTGGTACCATATGTGACCGTACAAAGTTTGTAACACCTTAATCGATCATGAGAGTTATTTCTCCACCATATAAGTTGATACCTCGTATCATCGTCGTGAACCTTTACCTGTCGGTACATCTTTTCAATATCCGCGGTAAATACGAACCTGGGCATGCGAAATCTTAAGAGAAGTGAAAAGACATCATCCTGAATAGTAGGACCTGTTGCTAAGATGTCGTTCAGGGAAATATTGCTGGATGTCTTGGCCGATCCGTCAAAGACCACTCGAAGCTTAGTAGTCGAATTCTCTGGTTTAATGACACAGTGGTGCGGAAGGAAGTTGTAGGGTTTCTTGATTTCATTGAAGTTCACTTCCTCCATGTGTCCCAATTCGATATACTCATCAATGAACCTAACATACTGTTTTTTAAGTTCTTCGTTTGTATCTAACCTTTTTTCTAAGGCCACAAAACGTTGAAACGCGATATTCTTCGATTCCCCTAGGGTTTGAGCATCGACCTAGACCGGAAGTTTTACTGTAAAGCGCCCTTCTTTATTTCGTCGTGTATTTTGTACGAAGTGTGCTTCACATTGTCTTTCTGCGGTAGTGAATGCCTTAGCTGACTGTTCAGCATCATCCAGCATCCAGAATTTTTCCATTTGTTGCTGAAGCGCTTCATCTTCTGAGCATATTCCACATATTGCTTGTGTTTGTGGTGTGTGTTGGGTTCTTCCTGCTATTGTCCAACCAAAAACTGTATTCTGCATGGTAGGTAATGTCTTGCCCAATTTTATCTGCCCTACTGATAGAATCGAATAATATAATTCTGCCCCAATTAAAAGATCTATCGTCCCTGGCTGATTAAACTGTGTATCCGCTAGTTGTATGTTGGCTGGTATTGGCCAAGAGGCAATGTCTATTAACTGTGAGGGCTGTGGTGAAATGATTCGGGCAGTATATGTGCCTCTAAAGTAGTGCTGAAGCCATTGATTCGAGATTCCAACAACATATTAACACGTTTTTGCGCTTGCTGTTTGCGTAGGCCAATGCCTTCTATGTTCATTAATTCGGGAGTTCCAATCAGACCAAGTTTCTTCACTAATTTTTGCGTTACAAAATTTAGCTGAGAGCCAGAATCTAGGATGGCTCTGCATTCAATACTCGTACCAGTTTTGTTGGTTAGTTTCACAATAGCAGTGCTTAATAACACATAATTCTTAGTAGTTGGTGTCGACTTGGCAGTAAGTGATATTGATGGCTCGGTCGCTACCCTGTTTGGTGATGAAGTTGTTGAGATACTCGTTGACGGCTGGACGTCGCTTGTCGGAACTTGATTCGTTCTTGATACGACAGCCTTCGTTTTTGTTGGCTCAAAATGTAAAAGAGTATTATGCTTCTTGCCGCATTTGAGACATCCTCTTGATGGACAACTGGATATAATGTGCCCACTTCTCAAACAGTTAAGGCAGGAATTAATTCTCTTTACAAGCGATGTTCTGTTGGATGGCGATAACTGAAGGAACTTAGGACATGCGAATAGTTGATGGGTGCTGCCACATGATGGGCACCCTGTCTTGACCGATGTAGTGAGAGCCCTTTGGGTATGTACCTTTTTTCCTTCTGTTCTATTTGTGTTTCCCATTGCTTCCAAGGATTGGAAGCGGTTTTCTAAGAACTGAAGAAACTCCTTTAATGATTGAAGTGACCTGGGTTTACTTAAAGATTGCTCCCACAATGTATGTGTTGCTCTATCCAACTTTTTCATTAGAATGTGGAGTAAAAGCGGATCCCAGTTCTCTATGTTGATACCTAAGTTTCCCAAGGCGAGCAGGCATTCCTGAGTGGTGTCGTGAATTGTTTTTATCGCAGATGCACTCGCTGTTGTGGCCGTTGGTTGCGAAAGTATTTTATTTAGTAGCGCAGTGACGAGCAATCTGGGGTTCTCATATCTATCATTTATGAGCTTCCATGCGGTGGCGTAGTTTGCTTCAGTTATGGTTAAATGTTGGACCAATTTTTCAGCTTCACCTATTAAAATGCTCTTCAGATACCACATTTTCTGGCATGACGGCAGCGGTTGGTTGTGTACTAGTTCCGAGAATAAATCGCAGAATTGCCGCCATTTGAGATAGTCACCATCAAATTTTGGTAGTTCTGCTTTTGGGAGCTTCATACTGGATTCTGGACTGAGCTCTGCTGCTAATGAATTTGCCTTGGCCTCTGGCTTAGGTTGGCTGTGACTTAAACCTTCATATAAGTTTACCAATTTTTCATGTGTTAGCTCTTCCAACTCGAAGTATTCTCCCATGGTATCTGATAGGTATGAGTCATCGAGATCTTCAAGTATCTTGCTGTGAAAGTGTTGAATCTTCTTCCAGTGATGCTCGATAGCCTTTATTTTTATCTGATAAAAGTGAGCGGAGTGCGGCTGTGCCTGTAGTTTGATGTGATTTAGCATGTTCCGTAAACCTTGCATCAACGAAGTCTGCTGACAAATAATTGCAGAGTTGTCTTCCTTGATTGATTTAGATAGGGCTCCGGTATTATTATCCTCAAGCATTGATTGTTGTTCTATGCTGGCTGCTGCGCCTCCATCAAAAGCTTCATTCGATCTAGACTGAGGTTTGGCAGTCGCACCTGGGTTGTTAACTTGTCCGATTCTTTCTTGCTCGGAATCAATTTGAATTAATTTTTCAGATGAAAATTCTTGTAGCCGGCGTAAGATGTCTTGGCTCAGCTTGTCATAACCAACCCTTATGCCCTCATAGTAGTCGTTTACAAAATATGCATGATCAAGCTTGGATCCATAGTTGATGCGGATCTCATTGTCTGTCTTTTCGAATTCTTCCCACAGCTGGTTCAGATTGATTAACCGTGTGTTCAGATTCTCTGCAGTTTTACGTGTAGCTGTATCCGTTTTGTAGTTGACTGCTATACGTTTAATTTCCTCTCCCGTTGTCCTTTGACGGGCTGTAAGCTCATCTAAGCTCATGATGGCGTTTATGAAGCTTGAAACGTCCTTTCTACGAAATGATGATAACAAATCGGGTAATAGTAAAAAACTTCGCAAATCACGTCGGGGTCACCAAAATGATCAGAACTCTTTTGTTCTGATGGACGAATCAGTCAAGGTACATTAACCTTGGCTGGCACGACGATGGTATAAACGGTTCTGTGTACCGCTATACCCTAGATTTAGGTATATTGCGCCAAAGTGCCCTTTTGCAGACCTTCCAAAGTCAAAGTGCTTAAAAACCTTGGCTTATATGTCGTATAGAACAGTTTCTTGTACTGCTACACGTTTCAGCTGTTGTTTAACAAAAATGATGCCACACAAAAATAAAATGAAAATCTACTTTACTCTTCAACGTATTGAACAACAATAATTTTATTCACAAAATCACAGTTTTTAAATATTATTTCCTAAAGCTAGATATGAATTATAAAATGCTACTTCATCAAAAAAGTGAACATAAAATTTCTCACGTAAAATTTCTCATGAGCCAAAATCGAGAAAAACAAAAGTGTCCAGTTACGTCTGGGTGTAACGTGAACACTCTTGAATTTGCATTCTTGAGGAAATTTCTCGTGAGAAATTAAATGTGTAAGCTAGATACATGCAACACGAATTTAATTTAATTTATATAATATAATTTTGTACGTTAGCGAATTTTGAGTCATGGTAATTGTCCATGTTTGTTGTGAATAAACATGTAGTTTAACAAAAGATCTTCGCCCGGAGCCTCTGAATTCTTTCTACCTTCTCTCCGTATCGGCCTAGCTTTTTGCTTTTTGGATTTTGTATCCATCACTTTAAACTTTTCTGCACACACCCTTTTTGCTCGTGCCTTTCTAGACTTTTTAACTTTAGGTGTCTGCTCCATTTTGATGCGTAGACTTATAGTTCAACATTAAATTTGCATCACCGTCGTCTCGTATTTATACTCTTATACGCCGATGTACATAGCTGGTTACCCCCTCCAGATTTTAGACATTTTTTCACGTATATTTTGCGATATAAATTCACAACTTTATTATCATTTAGTCTAAAATTATGGGCTTGCTGGAGGTTTTTTTTTCCATTTTTTCCACCTAGGATTCAGGTTTTTATAGCTTTGATCTCGGCTTTGCATGTTTGGCTACAAAAAAGCCCTCCAGATTGTGTGCGATTTTTTTTTCTTTAGATATATACTGTGGTATAAATTAACAACTTTGCTATCATTTAAACTTAGCTTGTTCGAATCAAATTGTTTTAAAAAGTTCTGAAAGCTTCGTCCTCTGCAGCGAGGTTGAGAAAATTGACCTTGCAGTCGTTTTTTATTATTACTAAAAGAGCTTGAATTAGCTAATAAAAATTTTCGAAAAAACCTGTTTGCGGGATACTTTCCAAATGAATCAAAATACTCTGCAGGGCCTTGTTTTGGGAAAAAAAAGGCTACCCAATGAGTTCCCCCTTTATTTGCAGGATCCGTATTAGCTATTAAACATGCAGGCTTTTTTATCTCCTGTGGTAATTGGTTGCATGGAGAGATGCCTTTAAAAACTTGTTTGTCATGCGGCTGTTTGATAACACATTTGTTAGCTCAACCGTGTTCATTCTTGTTCAGAACAAATGATGGTTTCCACGTCAATGATCTTGGTGTGAGAAGTAGCGAAGTTATTTACAGACTCTCTGGTTAAGTTCGAGATTACCAAATTTACTTATTTGTTCAGTACATCCTGTACTAGATGTAGGGTACTTGAAAATTATTTCTTTCACAAAAGACTTATTTTGCGCAGCGAATGCCCCGTTGTTAACGTCACAGACCGCGGAATTATTATCTTCACATACATCTAAATAATCAAAGGCGCTCTTTAAGACCCCATTTACAAGTGGTACATTATACAGAATTGAAAACTCTGTCAACAGCCTTAATAAAAAAAATATTTCACGATACGAAAATAACACTTTTTCTTTTTTCACCACCTTTATACAGGTGTCTAAGGCGGATAAGAAAATTTCCTAGTTTAAATTTAGCGCACTTTTTAAATGCAAAATTAGCTCGTCCGACTTCATTTTGTTAATTTACTAATTTTACAGCTACTTAAATCTAGTGAAAATATGTCTTTTAAACAAATACCACTCTATTAAATCCACACAGACACGGTACCTCTGCCTCTAGTTGAAGGATGCTTTTCAGCGGGGGTGAGCTGCTTGCCTTTGGGGAGTATCATCAATGTGTCTTTTTAAGAAAAAAAAAAAAAAAACAACAAGAGATAATTTTTAAAACTATAGTGATAACGGATCGGGCAAGTTTTTTATACTTACTTTTTTAAATTTTGGTTTAATGCCCCTTTGAAACCACACTCGAACTTTTCAGAAACAAACAAAGACTGATTCCTTGTGACTTCACTGTAGGCTTTTATGCCATTTTTGCTCGACCCAAAAAGAAAAAATCCAGGTAAGATGAAAATATTTCTACTAAGAACTCATAACCTTTATTCGCTATTCTTGTCAGACAAAAATCCAAACTTCTCTTTTAAATTGCAGCAAAGCTGCACCTCCTACACAAACGGAAGACAGGTCTCAACCTACGGAAAAATATTACTAGAATAACAACTATACAATTCCCTCAACATAACTTTCAAATCTAAACGTCTCGTTTAAATTGCAACAAAGTTGTACGTCCTTCATAAATTAAGAACTGATCTCGGCCTATGTGACAATATTACTAGAACAATAACGCCACAATGCGCCTATCATAACTTGTCTTTTTTAAAACACGCTCTGCGGGTAAATTACATTTAAATTATCTTGTAAAGTTGCAGCAAGAGAGGATCTGCCTTATGATTAAAGAACAGCACTTATTCTAGGCTGAAATAATAATGTTGCACATAAATAACCTTTCAAATCGGCCATAATAATAAATTTACTTTTAACTACATCGGCCATAATAATAAATTTACTTTTAACCATCCCTACTTGAAAAAAAAAACGGAGAACCCAAACAGTATATAGGGCCGTCATTTCTCTACTCGTCCTCAAAACAGTTTTCCGCATCAACTACAGTTTAACTCACGAGACAGGAAAACTTTTTGGTATACAATGGTAGGTACCGAATATTTTCTGATTATTGTAAAGCAGGCATTACTATAACTCTATTTTTTTTACAGAACACTTTTGAACTGTTACAAAGTGTGTCGGAAAACAGCTACGATACTCTTGTGTCAATCACAGAGTTGGAGCTGGGGAAGGAGTACCAAGTGAAGTCTTTCAAGCTGTTAAAGACGCAGTACGGACTTCGCGTGACAGTACACTTTGTCGAGACAACACATATGTGTTCTTACCCCCCCCCCCCCCCGTTTTGCCGAGAAAATTAAAACCCAGCGACAGATTGAGGATATTAAGCAGCTGCACGTGGGATGTTATCTAACCTTTGACGGAAACGATGATACCAGAGGAGGATTTTTGAAAATCAGTTTTAAAAAGCGCGAATAAAAAAATTAAATATGTACGTCTTTTGTAGAAGAAATTGTCTATCAGCCATACAGTCTATCTTTACTGACCTTCAATAAAGGCATCTCAGCCGAATTCGTTTTTTAATCAAGCAACCCGTTTCTTTTAGCTCACCTTCACCCACATTCGTGTCGTTCAGAACATCAAGTTCACTGACTGCCGCCGATCTTTTCTTGTTTTGCAGCTCTTTATCATATGTCGCCGGTATTGAACGTCACAAGAATCAAGAACCCTTGCATAAGCACCATCAGAACTTGCTCTTTGCCATCTTTTCTTAATCTTTTTTCCTTAACATCAAAAAATATTCAGAAAATAAAGTCACCCACATGTCTCGCAGTTTCAATTCAGGTAGATTTAAAATTCTATGCATAAAGATACAACAACTCGTGACCGCATCGCGTTCAAGTTCAAGTTTTAAAACTGGTATTGAAAAATGACGTTGAAGAAGTGTGACTAACTGATCAAAGCTTGTTTGGAGTGTAAGAAAAAATGAAAGGATTATACAAAAGAGGCGCGATAACCGCTGAAGATGTGGAGACAACGGTACAGGTTTAAACCATGCATGCTTGCTACATATGGTCGCAAGATTTTGTGCTTTAGTTATCTGCTTGCCTGGTAGTGTAATTTTATAAAACTTTACTATGCTTGTACGTAAGCCGCCTATAGTAAACCTGCTTGCACCCACTAGGCTCAGCCATCCTAGCAACTGGACCTTTCCAAAACAGTACCCATCTCCCGTGCATGCCATAGACAGCACCAGATCTCTCCTTTCAACTAACAGCCAGCATCAAGATAACTCGGTATCAAGTCAGCTTTTTTTATTTTTGCCCCCAATGGTTACGATAGGGACCCATATATCGTCC
This sequence comes from Dioctria rufipes, assembly GCA_963924295.1. NCBI lineage: Eukaryota > Metazoa > Arthropoda > Insecta > Diptera > Asilidae > Dioctria > Dioctria rufipes. The sequence goes on along the minus strand of CAWUPM010001419.1, from coordinate 535,674 downwards.
TTACTACAGACAGCACCAGCTCTCTCCTTCCAACCAACATCCTGCAAAAACACAACTCGGTATCAAGTCAGCTTTTTTTATTTTTGCCTCCCAATGCCTGCGACAGGGACCCATCTACCGTCTTTACCACAGACAGCACCAGCCTCTCCTTCCAACCAACATCCTGCAACAACACAACTCGGTGGCAACTCAACCTTTTTATTTTTACCCCCCAATGCTTGCGACAGGGACGGGTCTATCCTACTCCCTCCTCAACAACTTCTTATCGGCGGTCGGAAGCGTCTTGCAGAAAACCCGCAAGTGGTATCCTCGTGGCAGTTGTCTCTTTCGGACGTAATGTAAAAGTATAGGGAGGTGGGACCCTTACTACTCCAATTGCCAAATCTAAAGTTGTGAAGTATCTTGCGTGACCAAACTGATCTAAGATTTGTTCCATTCTCGGTAACGGGAAAGCGTCTTTGACAGTAACTTCGTTTAACTTCCGGAAGTCGACGACAATTCTCCGTCGTTTGGTACCATCCTTGCCAGACTTTTTTGGTACTACCAGTAATGGGGAGTTCCATGGGCTTTTACTGGGAGTTATGATATCATTTCTGAGCATTTCCTGAACTTGTTCGTTTATTATCTCCTTGTGACTCTGTGGTAATCTGTAGTTTTTCTGGTTAATTGGTGCCTGGTTTTCTTTTACCTGTATTTTATATTTTACTACTGGAGTGTACGTCAAAAGATCATCTTTCAAACGAAATATATCCTCATAATCTTCACAAATTTCCCATTTTCTGCCCCTCTCCTCAGGGTTTAATTCTTTATGTAGGCTTGTTTTTTCATGTAGTTTTTGCAATCGTTTAATGTCGCGATAAATTTTTGGCAAGTACTATTCTTGTTTACTACAATTACTGTCTCCACTGCGTTTATTTCTTTACCTTCATTCACCATTTTCCTCTTTAGTTTCTCAACTTTTCCTTCACTAAGTCCAACCATATATTAATCTTCCAGTTTCTCAATCTTGGGATTAATATTTTTCAGTATGACCGCCATTTCGTTGATGTTACTATACCTATCACAATGTGTTGGTCTTTTGGATGCACTATACATTTTGAAATAAACACTCCAGGGCTTAGCTCTTCGGCTAAACAAATCAAATCGCCTTCCTTTTGTTATGGCCCAATATACGGAAGATTCTTCCAGCAGCCAAGGGCGCATTTTAGTGAAATAATTTGCAATTGCTAAACAGTAAGCTCGCATGGTACCGTTCTGCAACTGTCGGTTAGTTTGCTGATTAGCTCAACAGCTGGCTGCGATGAGCGCTTAGTGGAGCAATCGACGAATACAATAATAATTAACCTCGCATGGTAATTATTATGTAAAGCGATTGTTAACTACTGAGCGTCTCAGGTGCTGCAATCGGTAGAACAAACGGCAAGTTTGTTGTGGTTTGTTTACATCCGCGTTGTTAAGTAAAGTCTACTTCCGAATATTGGTGCATAAAAGACCAATGACTGGACTGGCGAGTGCCGTAAAGTGTACAGTCTTATCGTGATTAGAGTCGGTTCAGGTTACCTAAGCGCCAGGTAGCTTAGTTATATTGCCATGAAATTAGGTCAGTTCTCAGATAAATAAAGTATTGTTTTAAATGCAAGTCGTGTTTTTTCTTCGGTTTAAAGATTTATTGTTTTATCGATTCGTGAGTTTTATCATTGGGACACGACAAATTGGCGCAGCCGGTTTTAAAAGGTATTGTGTTTTTAAAATTGATATATATTGGGAGTTGTGCTTTTTTAGCTGCTCCATTTTTTTTATTTTCTGGGAGTTATGCTTTTTAGCTGCTCCATTTTTTTTTATTTTCTGGGAGTTATGCTTTTTTAGCTGCTCCATTTTTTTTTATTTTTTGGCAGTTATGCTTTTTTAGCTGCTCCATTTATTTTTATTTTTTGGGAGTTATGTGCAATGTATACTGTGTAGATAAAATGGTAAGCCGGGCACGTATTGAAAGCACAAGCGTTCAGAGATGACTAACTGAACATTTATTGATATATAGTATAAGTTTATAAGAGTAGAGGTACTACACTACTGTCAAAAAATATATATAAAAATTATGAGTACTTAACCTAACAAAAGTATGAGTATATTACATTTCCCCCCCTTTTTAATAGAGGTCTGGTATTAGTACAAAATTATGATTTTCAAACGGTTACAAATTTCCGTAACTATTTCTAGAAATACAAAAAAAAATGTAACTACATTCATGGTTACTTTAATTATAATTTGATCAAATTGCGATGTTTCTAATTCATTTTTTATTTTTATTAATTACTATGTTTCTAATTCATTTTCTGCTTTACTTTCTTAAAACTTTTTTTCTTTGCTAATCTTTCACTTCTTCTTACAATACTTATTCCACTATCTAATGATTTACTCCTTTTCCTAATTGTTCTCCTAATTGTTAAATGCTCACTTGTAGAAGGTTTCTGTTGCTCTGTTCTGGGTTCCTTTTCGACACTTTCTGTCTCCTCAGCGCTATAGTAAGCTTCACCTTCGCTACTACTTTCATTTTTATTTTTATTTAATTCAATTTCATTTTTAAATTCAGATCTAGGGATTTCTCTATTTAGATTTTCCAAAAACTGGTATTGCGCTCTCGGAGCAAAAGTAACCTTCTTGTGGTGATTATGCTTAATCTGATCTCTGTGGGATTTCTTCCTTTGGCCGTTTTCAAGCTCTATAATAAAAACACAAGGACTTAAAATTTTCTCTATTTTTCCAGGAATCCATTTAACAAAATTCTTCGTATCTATTTTATACAATATATTATCTTTTTCTTTAAATCTAACTTGTTGCTTCTTACTTTTATAACAATTCACCTTTCTACCGTTTAAAATACTTTCTACTGTTTTACCTATGTGACGATCCTTCACTTTATGTTTTGTATCATAGCTCTTCTCGCCATTTAGTTTTTCGATTTCGTCCAACTTTTCTAATCGAGGATTGATTAGAGTCATATTGGTCCGCGGCATATATTCAAATATCATTGAAGAAGGCGTTTGACCTGTAACTGTACAAGGCGTATTCCTATATCTGAATAAAAACTTTTGAATTCTTCCTTCCAGTGACAAATTATTTTCTTTTGTATCTACAACTGATTTCTTAAGGTAGGTTTTTACCGTCTTAACTGCTCTCTCAGCCGCACCATTCGACTCTGGATGCCGAGGTGGTGACGTTGTGAACTTAATGCCATTTACTTTAGCAAAATCTTGAAACTTGTGTGAATTAAAGGGTGGACCATTGTCCGACACTAACGTCATTGGTAGACCAAAAATTGCAAAATTTCTTTTAAGGGCTTCAATTGTGGTGTCTATCTTATTATTTTTGATCAATTGAACATCCATATATTTCGAATAGGCGTCGTATATTATTATAAATATTTTATTTACAAAATAAAAAAAATCTATATGAACTCTTTCATACGGCTTTGAACATATCGGCCAGGGAATAAGAGTTTTTCCTTGTACCTTATCGTTCGTTAAGCCGCATGTAATGCAAGCTTTGCATAAACTTTCAACGTCGCTGTCTATATTCAGCCACCAGACACATGACCGTGCCAGGGATTTCATTCGGACGATCCCTTCATGTCCGTCATGTAACAATTTTAAAACTCGGAGCCGTAGCTTTGATGGCACCACAACCCTATTTCCATAAAAAAGCAGATTATCTTCGATCGAAAACTTATACCTCTTTTTAAAATAAGGAACCAGAAAATTTTCCGATACCCCATGAGAAGGCCAACCTAATCGAGTAAAACTCCAAACTTTTTGCAAAATCGCATCCTTAGAGGTTTCTTCTGCGATTTCTTTCCTACCAATGGGTAAATCTCCGGCCGCATCCAAAAATTTTATTTCATCAGATTCAATTCCTGTTGGTACACTCAGGGGCAATCTGGAAAGGCCGTCAGCATTTCCCATTTTTTCACCTTTCCTATATTTTATCTTTAATTTGTACATGGACAGAAAAATAGACCAACGTTGTAAGCGCGCCGCAGCTACGGCTGAATCGTGTTTTTTAGAACCGAATATTTCCCTCAGAGGTTGATGATCTGTGTAAACCGTACATTCTTTCCCATATATGTACTTGTGAAACTTTTTGACCGCATATACCAAAGCAAGAGCTTCTCTGTGTAAGTTGGAATAATTTCTTTCAGCTGGTGATAGAGTACTAGAAACAAACATGATAGGTTTCTCTTCTCCATCCATCTCATGCGCCAACACTGCTCCTACACCATAACTAGAAGCATCGCACGATATAATCAACGGTAAATTTGGGTTATAGTATGTTAAAACATTTTCGGTCAAAATTAGTTTTTTGCTTTCCTGGAAGCATTTTTCTTTTTCATTGTCCCATATATATGGGACATCAAGACGCAACAATTCATACAGAGGAACTAAATGACTCGACAAATTCTTTATAAATCTTCCATAATAGTTCAAAAGACCCAAATAAGACTTCAACTGTGTTTTATTTAATGGTGGTGGGGCAAATGTTATTGCATCTATTTTGTTCCTCAGTGGTCGTATACCATCCCCCGAAATTCTGTGGCCCAAGTATTCAACTTCTAATTGTAAGAACTGACACTTATCTAATCTAACCTTAACGTTGAACTTCTGTAAACGTTCCAAAACCAACTTTAAATTGTTTGTACAATCATACTGCGAAGTGCCCCCTATGAGAATATCATCCATATAGCACTTAACATGATCCAGACCTGACAAAATATTGTCCATTACTTTTTGAAAAATTGATGCCGCGGAATTCAACCCAAAAACTAATCGGGAATACTGGAATAAGCCTGTGTGAGTGTTTATCGTGAGTAGCTCACGACACTCATCTGACACTGCTAACTGTTGATATGCGCCCCCTAAATCGAGCAAACAAAAAACTTTACAATCGTGTAGACCGACCATTAAATCTTCAAACATGGGTAACGGATAGTGATCAATTTTTGAAAATTTGTTGAGCGTCACTTTACAATCAACACAAAGTCTGATTCTACCATCCTTCTTAGGCACTACCACAATGGGGGAAGCCCATCGGCTATATTGCACCGGTATTAAGATTTTCTTAAGTACTAATCGGTCAAGTTCTTTTTCGACGTCTGCTCTCAGGCCATAAGGCACCGTGTATGGTTTGTGAAAAATAGGAGTAGCTCCTGATTCTAAGGCAATATCCGCCACATATGTTTTAATTGGTTGTGAATAATCGTCGTCAAACACGATACTAAACTCTTTTAACAGACCACAGGGAATAGACTTTACTTTCTCGAACTCGATACCCTTTAGAAAAGCACACCTCCATTTCGGAAAAAGAATATCTAGCCAATTTCGACCAACTAATGGGCAAAAGTATTTGTCAGATTTAATAATAACAATCATAAGATTTTGAAATTCTTGGAAAACTCTCTCTGCCTTTACCTTAACTGATACATAAATAGCACCCATTACATTTACTTGGTCACCCGTAATAACGTGAATAGACTTATGTACTCTTTTCAACTTAAAATTGCAAAAATATTTCTGATAATCCGATAAGTGAAGAACCGTCATACATGCTCCCGTATCTACTTCAATTTTAAATATTTTACCTTCAATAACCATCTCAATATATAGAGGATCTTGTACTAACCTTGAACTTATATTCCCTATCTTAAGATTTGCTAACGTGTCACCTGAACTACAACTGGATTCATCCATTTTTCTAATGCTTCCGCTCTTTTGTTGTTTTTTTCTTGAATCACAATTCTTCTTTGATGTGTTGGCTCTACACTCCGATGCTATATGCCGCCCCCACTTTTTGCATTTGTAGCACTGGATAAGCTTTGATGACGGGTTTTTAGAAAAACGTCGTTGACTGCTACTTCGTTCATCTTTTGATTGCGCTCTGCCTGTCTGAATACTGCTACGTCGTCGAGATCTAAAATGTAACCAATTTGTATTATTAACTGGAAACTGGTACCTTCTTTTAACATTCCCATATTGCTTTCAGCCATCTCCATAGCTAGCGCTACTGACTCAGCCTCTTCGAAAGTTTTGTCTTCGCTTAGCAGCTTTGCTTGAATTCTCTGGTTCGAAATTCCGCAAACAAAACGGTCCCTGAGAGCCTCATTTAGAAATTGTCCAAACTAGCAAGTCTGTGCTAGGAATTTTATCTCCACGATATACTCCGCAATCGTTTCTCCTTCTCTCTGACATCTTTTGTAAAACTTGTACCGTTCTGCTACAACATTCTTTTTTGGAGCAAAGTTCTTTGATAGAACCTTGATTATTTGCTCATATTCTAGCTTTACTGGTGTCTTTGGCACGGTTAATGATTTTAAAATTCTGTATGTATCTCCTCCTGCTAAACTTATGAACAACGCGACTTTTCTGGCATCTTCCTTAATGTCATTTAATAGAAAAAGTTGCTCCATTCGTTCAACATACGCCTGAAAATCTTCTCCCAGAACATAAGTCTCAATGTTGCCCAACAAGTTTGTAGACATTTTTCACTCAACAATGTGCCTTCATACATGGACATAGATTACGTCTTCGCATGTATGTGGTAGCGATATCGCCTAGCATACAAGTAAACTTTCAACGCTGTGTAAAAGTATGTCCACCGCAATTGATGTTTGCCACTCAATACAATTATGACAATTATGTACTGTTATGTCATATAACTGATACGATTCTGCGAGCTGCTTTCCCTTTTTACTACTTGCGCCAATAATTCTGATAATTATTTTTAACTTTGTTTTATAACCGCGTGCACACCGAATACTTTCCCAAAATTCTCGTCGCCATAAAATGCAATGTATACTGTGTAGATAAAATGGTAAGCCGGGCACGTATTGAAAGCACAAGCGTTCAGAGATGACTAAATCAACATTTATTGATATATAGTATAAGTTTATAAGAGTAGAGGTACTACACTACTGTCAAAAAATATATATAAAAATTATGAGTACTTAACCTAACAAAAGTATGAGTATATTACATTATGCTTTTTTAGCTGCTTCAGTTTTTTGTTAATTGTGGGAGTTATGCTTCTTTTAGCTGCTCCATTTACTTTTCAGGGTAAATTTAAGAAGTGTTAGAATAAGTGGTAAATATAATATAAATATATAGAAATTGATTGAGTGATTGATTGAGGTTGTGATAATGCTGACGTTGAGTGTTTGGGTTAAGTGTTAATAGTTATAGGCGTTTGAAAGTTTTGTTTTTCGGAATTCCATGTGTAAGTTGGAAATATCAAAGTATAGGTTAAGTATTTAATTTATCGGGGGCTCTTGGAATTTTTTTTTTGTTTTGTCTGCAGTGATGTGGATCAATGCTCTTCGTTCAACCGAGGGAAATAAATGTTTTGTGTGTTCATAGTTGGCTTTCGTGTTCTTATTACAAATGGGAAGTGTAATAAGTTTTTCTTTAGCGTTGTGTTGGTAAATGAATTTATATGTATAGGAGAAACGGTGAATTTTTTCTTAGACGGTAAATAGTGTAAAAGTAATTGTTAAGAAGAGGAACTTTTTGCAATGATAACGTTATTTTCTTTTATGCCGTTTATAAGTTGAGTTTCACTCCTGTTTGATCGAAGCTCTCTCACTATTGTAGTAATTTTGATAGAGTATGATATATTCGTTTGAGTCGTCAACATTTTAAACAGAGATTATGAATCTCGATATTGATATCTGCTGAGGTTTTGGGTTTATGTCTTCATGATTCACACAAAAATCAAGTCGACTGTAACGATTGTGATTAAAGTGTTAATATAGGGAGCATTTATGTTACAAAGTTTTGGTTAGGTATTAAGTTTAATAAATTAAGGTATCGGGAGTCATTGGTAATTAGGCTTGGATTGGGAGGAAAAAGAGAAAAGAATTAGATGATCTTCTGGTGCAGACTTCAATGTCGGGGAGTAGAAGTAATGTACTGACAAAAGCGCAACTGTTACGGTTCGAAACTCAAGAGAAGGAACTAGAGGAAAGATCGCAGAAGCTAAAAGAGTGTAAGGAGAAGTTAGAAAGCTACGAGCAAGACTGGCAGTATATCGGAGAGCATCTCACGGCAGAGTTGCAAAACCGAACATCAAGTGAAGAATCGAGCAAATTGATTCAGGAGTGGAATACAGCTGCCAAGTCCTGTACGAAAGGCGAAGCTTTAGACTTGCTGGTAACGGCTACACTCGAGGTGATCCAAAGGGGTGAGATCCAAGCAGAACAATTGTTAGAAGAAGATAAAAGAAAGAACAAGGGTCTAGTAAAGAAAATATTGTAATTGGAACAGCAACTGAAGGAAGCAGAAGAGGCAGCGGAGGAACTGGAGAGAGAAAGAGCCGAGGGTCCACTGCCGGAAGAGAAAGTGTACAGGCAAGAAGTCAGTAAGAAGTGGACACCAAGGAAATTAGTGTTCTGGAATAAACCACGAGAAATGAAAGAAAGCTCATCGAAGGGAAAGGTAAAAGAACGAGGAAGCAGTAAATCATACGGATTGCTCTAGAACAGTATGGCGGAAGCTCATGGGAAAGTTATGTATATGGTATCCAAATATATACCATTATTTTCTGGGGAAAGGTCACCAAAGCTGGGCAAAGAACTGTACCGTTTCCTGAATTGCAGCAAGGAACTCTACGGTCAATTGACTACTGAAGAAAAAACACGATTTGCATTTAAAACAATACTTTATTTATCTGAGAACTGACCTAACTTAATAACAATATAACTAAGCTACCTGGCGCTTAGGTAACCTGAACCGACTCTAATCACGATAAGACTGTACACTTTACGTCACTCGCCAGTCCAGTCATTGGTCTTTTATGCACCAATATTCGGAAGTAGACTATACTTAACAACGCGGATGTAAACAAACTACAACAACCTTGCCGTTTGTTCTACCGATTGCAGCACCTGAGACGCTCAGTAGTTAACAATCGCTTTACATAGTTAATTGCCATGCGAGGTTAATTATTACTGTAATCGTCGATTGCTCCACTAAGCGCTCATCGCAGCCAGCTGTTGAGCTAATCAGCAAAATAACCGACAGTTGCAGAACAGTACCATGCGAGGTTACTGTTTAGCAATTGCTAATTATTTCACTAAAATGCGCCCTTGGCTGTTGGAAGAATATTCCGTATATTGGGCCATAACATCCCTCCCCCCTTGGAAAAACTAGTTTCCGCCGGAAACTAGATCTGGAGAGTGCAAAAATCTTAATTAAAAACTGAAAATGTCTTTATCCTCATTCGGTTCAGATTGTTTACATTATAATGGAAAATGTAAACAATCTGAACCTACTATATAAATTGTCTTAATTTTCGTTTTCAAACCGTACATTTTACATTTTTACATCTTTTTACATCATTTCTCTTTTTATTTTATTTTTCATTTAACTTCTTTAAATTCAATATTTCATTTTCACGTTTAATTCCTTTCTTACATTTTTACCATCTCTAATTTTAAGCTTTAAAATTATTATTTCTATTTCATACTACCTCTAATCATTACAATTATTGCTTCTATTTCATACCACCTATAATTTATTTTTCCTAACTACAGATTTCCAGAAGCTACCTATTTAAATTAATATCTAAAGTCCTATTTCCCTAACACTTCTGCATGCAGTTGCGGCTACTCCAGCTTTGCGAGCAATTTTTCAATGAGAGTGGGCAATTTGGGTTCTGGGGACTATTGCCCTGATGCTAGTTGTGTCCTTTGATCCACATGGTCTGTTTCATTTTCAGAATTCCGGTGTTTCTGGTTGATCTCACAACAACCTGCAACGCCGAGGCAGGTGCTTACTGGTGTTTGAGTCGCCGCTGGTCAATCGCACTCCTGCTACTAGTAGGCTACTAATACTTAATGACTGCAGGCAGTTGTCTTGGCTGATATGAACCATATCCGTGGGATAAACTATGTCATTTATGAACTTGAGGGTCTGTCCACTGCGGATGTAATGGAATGTATTTCCTATAGCGTATAAAGCGAACGGTCCATTTACTGTTGAGTTTTTTGCTTTTAATGCTCATTGTTTACTTCAACCCTGCTGAACATCTCTACATGCCTTTATTCAGTCTAACTGATATTTGACTTTTGTATTTGTACCATTTCAATATGCATGATGGAGTTCTCCCAATTACATATATTGGGAGTCCACCCATACATTAAAATTTACTGTAATGTACTGTAATGTACTTTCGAAGACTGAATAGCATTCGGCATGTTAGTTCCTTTAACGTATTCGGCTATCTTAAATTTGCCGTTATATAACCTTCAGTTTCATATTCGACCTCATCTGTGACACTCAGTGAGACCTTTTAGATAATTCAAATGTTTTTCATTTGATTTGCTATGTTCTTCGTTACTTAAATGTTTAAGGTATAAAATCTATAGGTGCTACCTTCTGGGCAAACCTTTCAAAATAATAACGGATCACCAACCGCTGCGGGGAGTTTTCAAGGTGAAGGACACTACCTCTCGTATGCTCTGATTTCACCAAAAAGTATCGGAGTATGAATTTGAGATTATATATAAAACTGGAAAGGAAAATGGTAATGCCGATGCTCTAAGCAGAATTCCAAGGTACGTTGAAGAACCTGAGTCCTATCAGAACAAGGAGTACCCATGCCTTGCAATAATTCGTGCTCAAACTAGGGAACAGAAAGAAAGGGAACAACAACAAAAACACCATTGCGAGATTCTAAAAATGAAGGTAACAGTATTGAAGGGACTGAGATAATCACTGAAGAAAAAGCTAGCTTTATCAAATGTGTGAAATTTCGGCTTACAGATGACTCTTATTATCTAGTGTGTTCCCAGCAGCCGAAGGATTTTGAAACTCTGCAGCAAGTTATTACAACTGCATATACGCCACGAAAAACGTTCAGTGAGCTACGTACGGAAATGCTTGAGTGTAAACAACGACCTGAGGAGGACATTCGCGAATTCGCTGACAGAATGAAAGAGCTTCTGGACAAAATAAAAACAGCAGTCACAGCTAAGTACCCAAATAAGGAAGGGGGACTAAAAGCAGGCGTAGGGAATAAGGCAACGCAAGTGCATCTGACGGGAAGGAGATTCCAATCTCTAGATGAAGTACAAGAAGAAGCTAGTTATTTCGAGAAGGATGCAACGAGGCTCCAGAGTAGAGAACCAGAAGTCTGGGGAAGTGGGCGACAACTGAATTCCGAAACAATGCGAGATAGCTGGGGGACTAATCATTTCAACAATAATACCAGCAGACCATTCAGAGAAGCCGTACAGAAGGGCCCATTTCCAGCAGCAGCAGGAATATATCGTGGATCACAGGCTAGGGCAACGCCGCCTAGGCCCATCCAGTGCTTCCAGTGTGGGCAAAGAGGGCATATTGCTAGGGAATGCCAATCAAGAAAACAGCCACCATACTGTGTAAAATGCCGAAACTATGGTCACGATACTACTAGTTGCCGAAGACAAAGCATAAGTTTCGCGGATACTTCAATTGGTTCTCCAGGACAGCTGCAAACAGATCCAGATATCCTTTATTGCCAATTTTGTAGAACCTGCGATCATTATACCGCAAACTGCTTGAAGAAATATCTAGCGGAACAAGAAGCTCCAAAGAAGGGAAACGGGGAGCGGCAGCTGGGGGAATTATCCGCAGCTGCCTTTAATTAACGGAATTCAAGACCATGAAGACCTAACAGAAGGAAGCCAGTGTCGTAGAGTTAAGTTTGTTAAATAACTGCATTATCTCAGTAGAATCGGATATAGGTATAACGGGTATATTAACATTATTAGTAGATACAGGTGCAACATGTAATATAATTAAGGTAAATCGTATTAAAGGGAGCACGCCTATACAAGCTCTCAAGAAAATAATGATTGGAGGGTTATTTGGGGCACAAGAAAGTTCAATTGGAACTTGCAAAGCCACACTACGCATAGGTGGAGTAGAACAGCCATGCGAGTTTAACACCATTCATGACACTAATTCGATTCCAGCTGACGGTATTCTGGGGATCGAGTTCTTGAAAGACAAAGCAGTCACTGATTGTATAAATGGAAATCTGTCAGTGAAAGGCATAGAGAAAATAAAGGAAGAAAAACCTCTTTTTGGATGCATCACTGGAAAGGAGAAAATCGAGATAATAGAGTTGAAGGAAAGCACCCAGGATAATCATCACCAGTTTATCCAGAAAGAAGAGTCAGTGTATTCTTCCCCAAAAGAGATTCACCAACGAATGAAAAATCGAGTCGCAGCCTTGCGCGTCATTATATCCAAAGCGGGTGTGGTATCAGATAGCCTCACAAAGTATCTTTCAGAAGTAGAATCTTACCAAGATGGTGAAATAAAAGAAAGAAAGATGACTTTTCCAAAATAAGATGATGTACAGCCAGCTCTAACAGCTGAGAAGTGGCCTTTCGTACAATTGGTCGAGTCCCTTCGCACGGGAATGAATCAAAAAGATTCTCAAGAAGCACCCATCAATAGGACTAAACCGAGGGGGAGCAGAGAAAAAGAAGGTGTAGCAGGAAGCAGGGAAAAGGAGGTGGAAATTCCTCGCATGGAAGTCCAGCGCGACCCCTCTAAAGCTACAGCTTACGCAGAGGCTCAGAGCGAAAAGGTACATCTTACACAGCGAAAGGAAAAGTATTACTTAGGAAAGAGTAAAAGCACTCAGGGGACAAGAATTAAGTTGAATCCAAGAACAGAGCGGTAATTGGAAATTCCTGTCACAGGTGAGGAAGATTTAGTATGCATGGCGGAAGAAATTAGGCCAGGAGTGTATTGTGGGAATACTATAATTAAGCCAAGGACCGGTAAAGCGTGGGTTGGTACTATTAACGCAGGAAGGGAGCCCGTTGAACTAGAGAATTTCAGGCCGAGGCTTGAAAAATTTAGTAAGTATACTGTGCATCCACTAGGATGGGATATGGGTAAGATTGATAATCGCCAAGAACAGTTCAAGCTAATGAAGGAATCACTGGTGCTGGGAGAAGACCTGAACTTCGAAGAAAGGGAACCCATATTTGCTACGAATACAGTGATATCTTTCATTTGCCAGGCGATAAATTGTCATACACCCCGACGAAGATCTTTAAGCTACCATTAATGGCTAATACGGCCCCCATACACAAAAAGCAATATCGCATGCCAGAAGCCCATCGAGAAGAGTGTCAGGAACAACTCAAAAAATTACTCGAGGACGATATCATCGAACCCAGTGACAGTCCATTTAATTTCCCCGTACTTTTAATTCCTAAGAAAGGAGTAGATGATAACGGTAAAAGAAAATATCGGCTATGTGTAGACTTCAGAGAACTAAACAAAGTCTGTACCCCCTTTTCTTATCCCCTTCCCCGAATTGAGGACATCTTAGATCGTTTGGATCATTCTAGATGCTTCACCACGTTAGATTTAGCTAACGGGTACCACCAAGTATTTATCGACCCAAAAGACACAGAAAAAACGGCGTTTAGTACCAATTTTAATCATTTCCATTATAAACGATTACAATTTGGTTTAAAAACGGCCCCCCCCATTCTTTCAATCCCTACTGAACGGAATTCTAACGGGACTTCAAGGGATTAAGTGCTTCGTGTATCTCGACGATGTAGTGATATTTGCTAAGAGTTTGGACGAAGATAACAGCAAACTACGAGAAGTTTTTCAGCGCTACAGAGAGCACAACCTTCAGTTGCAGCCTTCAAAATGTCAGTTTTTAAGGAAAGAGGTAGTGTACCTGGGCCATATTTGTTCAGAGCAAGGGGTAAAGCCTGATAAACGATTAGTAGAAGTAGTGCAAAATTTCCCAAACCCAAAAACTGTTCGTCAGGTTCAATCTTTTTTAGAGCTAGCCAATTATTATCGGAAATTTGTTCCGAATTTTTCAAAAATATTGGCACACATTAATAGTTTATTAAAGAAAACCGTTAAGTTCACATGGGGACTCGACTGTGAAAAGCTTTCAGTCGTGTCAAGGAAATTCGTACTACACCACCACTCTTGATATACCCGGTTTTCACAAAGGAATTTACGGTAGTCACTGATGCAAGTGGGGAATCTTTAGGGGCAGTTCTGGAGCAAGAGGGCAAGCCAATTAGTTACGCTAGTCGTACTTTGAACATGGCAGAAAGAAACTACTCCAGTACAGAGCGTGAAATCTTGGCCATTGTGCGGGCAGTACGGAACTATAGGTGCTACCTTCTGGGCAAACCTTTCAAAATAATAACGGATCACCAACCGCTGCGGGGAGTTTTCAAGGTGAAGGACCAAAACTATCGGAGTATGAATTTAAGATTATATATAAAACTGGAAAGGAAAATGGTAATGCCGATGCTCTAAGCAGAATTCCAAGATACGTTGAAGAACCTGAGTCCTATCATAACAAGGAGTACCCATGCCTTGCAATAACTTGTGCTCAAGCTAGGGAACAGAAAGAAAGGGAACAACAAAAAAAACAGCATTGCGAGATTCTAAAAACGAAGGTAACAGTATTGAAGGGACTGAGATAATCACTGAAGAAAAACTGAAGAAACCAGAACCAAAACTGTTGACCAATCCAGAAGAGATTGAGCTAATACTAAGAGATTATCATGACTCTAGGTTTGGAGGACACTTTGGGAGGAACAAAACGTTCAACAGAGTGAAGCGCTTCTACCGTTGGAAGGGAATGAAAGCTGATATAGCTCGGTATGTTAAACGTTGTACGATTTGCCAAAAAAATAAGCACGCTAGAGCCATCAAGATGCCATTATTAGTGACGGAAATCGCGGAAAGACCTTTTTCAGAAAGTCTATGTTGACTTAGTTGGACGTTTGCCAGTCAGTCACAAGGGTAACAAGTACATCTTGTCTATGATGGATGCTCTGACTAGGTTTGTAGATTGCGTGGTGATACCAGAGCAAGAAGCGAACACTGTAGCCTAGGCCTTGTTTGAGCAAATCCTCAGCCGGTACTCGCTACCGAAACAGCTGGTAACCGATAAGGGAGCAAACTTCACTGGAGAAGTCTTAAAGGCTCTTTGTAAAATGTTGAAGATAAAAAAGCTGCAAACCACGGCCTACCATCCCCAGTCCAACGCTGTGGAGAGGCAGCATTCTACGCTAGCCAACTATCTCAGGAGTTTCGTTGATCGGGAGCCACGAAACTGGGACGAGCTTTTGAGAACCGCAGCGCATGCTTACAACAACACCGTGTATACAGGTACAAAACTTACGCCCATGGAAACGTTGTTTGGATTTGTAGCGGAAAACCCCAGTAGCGTAAAGCGTCAGCCTGAACCGGTATATAATATGGATAAGTACCATTCGGTATTGCGGTTCAAATTACAGAGGGCGTTTCAACTAGCTAGGGAGAACCTACTTAAAAGCAAACTTCTCTCGAAGTAAATTCATTTTCCTTATGGCACTGAACATTAGTAAATTGTTCAGGGCTGCTGTCTTGTTGCGAGTCTTTTATTTGATCAGCTAACATAATGCGGGCAGACTTTTGTTCAGCATGCCTTGGCTTGCCGAGATTGCGGGTTGCTCTCTGAGTCTCCTTCCCACAATCCATCTTTGGACTAGCCTTGGCATTTGAACTATCTTCTGAATGCGTAGCAGTTTCTTCAAATGGCACTTCGAATTCTACGTTATTGATTTACGTGCGAGAAAAAAGTTGTCGTTTTCTAGGACCGTCAACATTGCAATATTCCTGTAGAAAGTCATTTCCTAACAATCCATCTTCCGGAATGTTAGTACCCGTACTTACTACATTTAATTTACAGGGTAACTCTGATTTCAACACAAAAGCTGCTGTACAAGTCCCTAAAGTATTTTCTTTGCCATGTACTTTTTCGAATTTGTTCATTCTTATTTACTTTGGTTCCCGTCTTCAGTACGTTTTCCTTAATTAGATTTACCTGGGAGCCAGTATTTATCAAAAATTTCGTTTCACGCTTTTTACTTAGATCTAACGGCAACTTAACTACAGAGTCATGAGGAGTTTGCGATTCAAAATTTCTTACTTCGTTAAGGCTCTTTTTTATGTCTAAGAAAGTTACTGCCGATCGGGTTGCGATCCGATTGGCGCCGTCATGTTTCCTGAGTTTTCTTGTTTTTCTTCCCATCGTCTTTTTGTAGCGCAAGTAAATACTGTATGGCCATGCCTTTCGCAGAAATCGCAAGTGACCATTACCTCTCTTACTTCCGAGGGTCGATCACTTACTCGCCTACAGCTTCTTGCATCGTGACCCGAAGTCTTACACTTTTGACAATAGATCGAGTTATCGGAGGCTCTGCAGTCTCTACTCAAATGATTTGGTTGTCAACACTTAAAGCAGGTAATGGGAGCTGAGTTTCGTGGAGGAGCACCATATGCGGTACGTCTAGGATACTGGAAACTTTCATATCGTGTTCGGGGAGGGTGATTTTGTTCTTGGTATTGATAATTTTAAGGATATATGGGTACACTTGGACGTTCTGAAAAGTGTGAAAAGGTCTACGGCTATTTAGCCCATTCCTACTTCTTTCACTTTGGCCAGGGAGGTTATTTACACCACCAAAAGGGAAGCTATTGGAGTTTACACCACCAAAAGAGAAGTTATTGGAGTTTACACCGCCGTAAATTTGATTTTCCGTGTCTTCCATAAAGCAAACTTTTTTTATTAAATCTGTAAAATTTGAACTATCTGACATGCAGGCATATTGCATGAGTGTCATACTTAAAAGTCCTCTCTGAAAAACTTGTGTGGCCATATTTTGATATCCTATTATCATTGGTTCTGGATCTGTTTTGCATTTTTGGCTCAAGTTCAGGTTGCATTCTTCTAGACGTTGTTTTACTCGTTGACCAAACTGTCTCACTGTTTCTCCATTGAGTTGTCTACAGCTTTGCATGTCATGGGTGAGATCTGCTAAATTTTTACAGGGAAAGTAATAGGCCGTTAAGGTCTCCTGGAATTCCTCCCATGTTTTACAACTGCTATGCTTGCAAATCTCATAAGGAATTTTGCGCAAATTTAGTTTGGTGAGAAGAGATAAGAAAATTGCCTTCTCCTCTTCATTCAAAGAATTGCAATACGCCTGTGAAATATTCAAAAACACATGTAAATCGGATTCTGCTGTTGAAGATTGCTCACCGGAAAATGTTGGCACTATTTTGTTTATGGTATCTATTATGGTGGACGTTGGTTTGCAGTGAAAAGTCTTGCTAAGACTGGTGCTGTTATTGGGGTTAACATGTTCCAGACAGAGTTGGCGTTTGTGTTATTCGGAAGGTAGAGAAGTTACTTGAAAGTGTTCTATGTCAGTGAAAAGATCTCGATTTTTCTGAACCAACTGCTTAACTAAGGTGGTTACTTTCGCAATTTTTCCACAGAATGCCCTGATCTGGTTGTCCGTTTCTTCAGCGGTTTTAAAGAGTAGATCAGTATCCGTGGTTGAATGGACTGAATTTATGAAGGTTTCGGCAGAGCTCGAAGTGGGAGTAGGAGGTTTTGCTATTCTATGACCTGATCGCAGTACTGTTTCTACAAGGGGTTCAATGTCACCTAGCAGAAAACTTACTTCCCTATTTTTGGTCTAGGGGCATCTGCGCCTTCTAATTTAGACATCCGCTATACCGAAAAAATAAAAGAGTTTTATAATTTCACTCATGAAATTGCATCTAGAAGCTCAAAATTTAGTTAAAGGAACTATTGCATTTTATTCACACACAGTCGACAAAGTAATCTTCAGAAAATGAAACTTTTAATTTTTAGGTAACTATAGAATAAAATTCAGAAACTATATATTGGGGTAAAAAAAAAATCACTGATTCCGTAACAACACAAAAAATTAATTACAATAACTTACATAAACGAAAATTCTTTTGGTAAAATGAAATTCGGAAAATTTAGCGCATCTTAACACTGTTATAGAATTATATATTATATAATAAAAATAAAAATAAAGAGAAGGTAACTATATAATGTGCTTACTGTATTTTTGTATGCTGTAGGCTGCTTTATTCCTAAGCTCACTTCTTTCTTAATCCTTCTATTTTTAAAGGCTGCTGGCGGCTCTATTTCCTGGCAAGTTCACTTCTTCCTCAAACCTTGTATTTAGGTTGGCTGCGGGCTGTTATGTTTCTTAGCAGTTTTTACGTCTTGCTCAATCGCTGTACGTTTATAGGCAGTTATTTCCTGGCAGGATTCGTCTCTTCCTCACTTTTTTGTTTTTGTTCTATTTTAATTAGATGCTTGCTGCTCTAATTCTTGTTTACATTGGTTTTATCTTTTGTAAATCGTAGATGGTCTCGTTCTCGCTTTCAAGTAGGTTTGGATTCGAACATAGCGCCTTTAATACCAGTTAAAGTATAGTAGACGATTATAATTTAAAGTCTATTTCAACGCTATCTAATTATTCTGAATCCTACCGGCTGCGCCAAATGTGGTGTTTGGTTTTATACACCGCGAAAAAGGGATGTGTGGGCGTTAACTATGATTTACAAAAGCCGAATTTATTACAACCCAGTATTTGTATGGAAATATGGAAACACAACTCAAGTCCCACAGTTTAACTTTTTATGTTTGGTGTAATTACACAAATCAAATTTCACTTTTTATCTCTCTAGTAATTTTTTTACTTTATAACTCTCGAAACAATTATACACTAAAACTTAATTAATCCGAAATGTAATTACACAAATCAAATTTCACTTTTTATTTCCCTAGTAATTTTTTTACTTTATAACTCTCGAAACAATTATACACTAAAACTTAATTAATCCGACTCACTCTATTGGTAAAAACTAGCTCTGCTGGCTCTCAAGTCTCAAAAGTAACTCAACTTATTTTACTGCACACGATATTAATCAGTTTATTTTAAAAAAATGCAGAATCGGCTACGCGTAATTTCTGTGCCAGAGTTTTTTGATGTTTCCAAACAAGATTTTTATTTCCTACTTCGCTTTGTTTACCTGCGAAGTAGGTCATTATTACGAAGGTAAGGCACTCTGCAATAAATTCTGATCAGCCATTAGGTCATTCTTTATTTATGCTGACCGGGCATTGATCAATGCACGTAAAATGCTTTTATTTTATTTACATATGGGTTAATATGTAACATTAAGAAGTTTTAGGAAAACGTTTTGATATTAGTCATTGATAAATGATGAAACGATTACACAACAGAAGTCCCAACGATGATTTTGTGCCAAGAGATGCTTGCTACAGTATCTGGTTATGGTCACTTAGCACAATAATTTACCTTGGTCATAGCAGTACACTTTTCCTGAATAACACACAGAAAGTTTCGCAACCGTGCAACCGCGAAACGAATTTACAAACATCGGGGCACTGTCAATCTTCATGTACTGCCAACATATAACACATGAAAATGGGATATTTTTTAACGAAAAAGACGATTGCGGCGTTAAATCAGTGCTAAAGTATCTCAGTTAAAAGATATTTAATAAATTATAATTTTTCATATAAGTAATGATAAGAAAAGATATAGCAGGTGGAATCGAGACAGTTAAATAATACGTTCCACATTAATATTTACCCAACAAGGATGGCAAGAATTTAATTACGTCATGTTATAGCACAATTTTTATCTTAAATGGATGAGTTTAATAAAGGAGGGGAAATTTTTGATGGGAAAATATAGATGTTAATATTCCGCATCGAATGGTATTAATTACAGCTTTTGAAACATAAAATATTCTCAGTTATTTGCATTACAGTTGCGGGTGCCACACAAAAAATGGCGGTTCAGACCCTATATAAGGCGGAGCATTTCGATGGGTCGCTCTCTGAAGTTTTTCGAGTTCAAGCTGCCAACAGCTTGCCATAGTTATCATAGAGTGTTTTTATACGCTAAATGCAAGCTTATATGCAATTTCAGGTGGAGGAATTATAATTGTATATGGATACAAATTAGTGATAGTTTATTGTGAAATTTCAACTGAAATAATATTTAATAAAATGACTGAAATTACTCAAAATTAGTAGCATTTTCAGTAATAATAATTTTATAGATAACGTAGATTTGCCTTGTACAGAATCAATTCAAGACAGTTATTCCTATTGTGAGATCTAGTCTCGTTCGTGAGGGAGGAGAGCCGGTTCAGACGATAACTCAGTTTTTTTTTTATATTTCAAATATGAAATTTTATTTAATACTTCAATTTGCTTAACCTAAATATCACAAGAATTCATCACAATAATTCAATAAAATCAATCTAAAACTACCCTACAAACTAATATGAAATTCAATAATAAAAATTCAAAATATAAAAATAAATTCGACAATTCAAAAACAAATCCGCAGTTCGCCACCCTTGAATTATTTATTCTGAAAAGGAAGAAGAAGCAAAATGTTAATCTTCTATGAATAAATTTAAATTTTCTGAAATAAATTTCCAAGGGGTGCTACGTCACTCAGGTTATCCCGGATCAGAATTATTTTCTGTGGTGATGCGTGAGGGCACACAGAAGTAAAATGATTTTATGGAAAGCTGAGACACTCAGGTTATCCCTGATCAGAATTATCTTCTGTAGTAATAGGGCGCTCAGGTTATCCCTGATCAGAATTATCTTCTGTAATTATAGGATGCTCAGGTTATCCCTGACCAGAATTATCTCTGTATAATGGGAAAGGAAATTCAGGTTATCACTGACCAGAATTATCTTCTTTAATAAGGTAGGAAGCACAATTCTTTTTACTCAGATTAGCTCTGATACAGATCAACTCTGCCAAAAGAATGGTGCCATCTACTTACGTCTTCACGCCTCTTCGTGTTGCCCTAGCAACGATTGACGCGATGTCTGAATGTACCACAGACAGCTGACTGATGTAATGTCATTTGCTGTAATCAAAAAATGTAAATATTAGGAGGTAAGTATAATTTAATTCGAATTTTCGCCAAACTTCCCTGGAGTTAAACTGTGTGAAATGAAGATTAGATAAGTGTTTTTTGTCATTTATTAATTTAACTTGATGTTTTGTGGTTTCATTTGTTTTATATTTTAGGACATAAGTCGTCGTAGGAAGGCACACTCAATATGCCTCTGGAAGTACGTCGAGGGAATATTTTAGTGAATTTAAGCTGACAGCAGGAGCTTCGTCGTGGGATATTTATATTTATATGTGAGGACTGAATCCTCCCGCCTCAAAAAAAAATATTTGTTTGTTTTGTGAATAAACTTACGTTTTGTTGGTAGAAGATGTGTAATTTATCCCTTTTCATTTTCATGGTTCATTTCCAGGCAAAGACCATTGCCAGAACGTCTTTGCTTCCCTGATGACGTACCAAGGAGTATTTGTTGTTTCCAGCAACTTGACGACAATTGCTGTGGCAACAATTCTCCCAATTATATCTTTTGGAATCCCTGGCTCTGATATCTCTGGTGTTTGCTTAATACTGGGTGCTGGATGGTCTTGGAATTCCTTTGGAGGAGTAATCGGGACATTCAAAAACTGTTCCTCTATATTCCTCGGTGATGTTTTGTGTTGAGTGCGTTTTTCAGATTTGCCCTTTGCTGAATGAGGTGCCTGCGTACTCGGCGGATGTTGAGAGATCGTTTTCTCTATTGCGTTTGGTACTACTCCATGTAGATTTTCCGACAGTAGAGCAGTACTAGGTGGTTTATTCACTTTGGTTGATCTCTTTTCTGTATTAGATCTGTGATCAGCGCATTCTGCAGGTTTTGCCTTATGAGGTTGCGTGCTGGGAGATTGCTGGGTTGATCTACTAACTTCTGTGAATACCACTTCGTGCAGAATCGGTAGACGAGGTAGCATAGCCTTTTGTTTAGTAGGGAGAGGTCTTAGCTTTGGCATTCCTCGTAAGGCCTTTACTGAAGAAGATGCTTCTTGTGCCTCAAATGGTCTCACCTTTCGCTTGATGGGTGAGGAATGTACGGGTGATGGTCGTATGACGACTGATTTCATCTTCCGTTCCTTCTTGGGTGTTGGAGGTAGAGGGCTGATAGGCCTGATTGGCTTGAAGGGAGCCAATAATTCTGGTGGAGTTGGAAATAGACCAGCATCCACAGAATCCAAGGATTCCGAGTTAAAAATCTCCAATAACTCATCCATGGTAGAAGAAAAGTAAAAAAATAAAAAAATTAAAAAATAAAAAATGTAAACGAACTCAAAAAGAAAAAACCACTGCGCGCACTTGTCAACTTTCAAACTTGAAGTAACTTTTGGCGGATTTTGGAATCGTTTATATTTGAATATAACGGGTATTTTGGAATTTGGTAATGCCAGAGAGTAGAAGATTTTGGTGGGGATATTTGATTGTCAGGAGTTTTTTATGAGCGGGTGAGGACAGATTTTAGAAATTGGACGGGTGAGAATATTTTTTGCAGTTTTAATAGTTGCTGCTCTGACTAAATTATTATGGCCAGTATGAATTTCCATAATTCGACCTAATGGCCATTTTCCAATTGGGATTTGGTCTTCTTTTATTAAAACGACAGTTCCGATTTTTAAATTTTCCTTTTCTGTCTGCCATTTTTGTCGTTGGTGTAATGTTTGCAAGTAGTCTCGTGACCATTGTTTCCAAAACTTATGAGAGATGGATTGGATATACTGCCATCTCTTGAGAGGATGTTGTTGAAGGTTAAGTGGGGAAGGTTCTACTATGGTGAGATTATGACGACCAGTGAGGAAATGTCCGGGAGTTAGGATATTGTAATCGGTGGGATCATTGGATAAAGGAGAAAGGGGTCTTGCGTTTAAACATGCCTCTATTTGAACTAAAATTGTATATAGTTCCTCGTATGTGAGTTTTGCATCCTTGATTGTTTTATAGAGATGGCGTTTGGCAGATTTTACACCAGATTCCCATAAGCCTCCAAAGTGAGGTTCTGCAGGAGGGTTGAAGTGCCAGGTTATGCCTTGGTTGGCAAACTCGCTGGCTAAATTGCTTTCAATTGCTCTGATAGATTTCTCTAAGTCTGATTGTAGAATTCGATTTGCTCCTACGAAATTCGTTCCTTGGTCTGAGTAGATGTGTGAGCAAAGGCCTCTCCGTGCAACAAATCGCTTAAGAGCGGCTAGAAAGGCTGGTGTAGATAAGTCAGAGACAAGCTCTATGTGTATGGCCTTAGCGGCCAGGCAAACGAATAGACATACATATGCTTTAGTAGTTTTCGCTCCTCTTAGTGTAGACGTTTTCATATTAAGCGGGCCTGCATAATCTACCCCAGTATGTTGAAAAGGCAAAGATGTGTTGACTCTAGGAGCGGGTAGAGAACTCATTAATTGAATCGAAAACAGTCGACACATTTGTGGATGCGATGTCTAATTGTATTGCGGGCGTTTAGTAACCAATAATGATTTCTTATAGTACTTAATATTAGTTGGGTGCCTCCGTGTAGAGTATAATGATGTATATGGTCTATTAAAATATTAGTTATGTGATGATTATTGGGAAGAATTATAGGGTGCTGTTGGTCGTAATTCAACTGAGAATTTGTGA
This sequence comes from Dioctria rufipes, assembly GCA_963924295.1. Classification (NCBI taxonomy): domain Eukaryota; kingdom Metazoa; phylum Arthropoda; class Insecta; order Diptera; family Asilidae; genus Dioctria; species Dioctria rufipes. The sequence continues at coordinate 512,218 of CAWUPM010001419.1, read as the reverse complement.
GACGACCTGCAACTCGTAACATATTTTCAGAGTCAAGTTTGGGATTGAGGGAGAGAATTCCACTCTTTTTAGGAATGGGCAAATTCTTCTGTAAGCGAGTGATTTCGGTGGAAAAGGTGATATTTTGGAGAAGTCTAATTAAGCATTGTTCTGCCTTTTTTTAGCTCCGAGACTGTTAAATATTGAGTAGTGGACTGTATTTTGCGCATGCTGTTTATAAATCTAAGACAGTATGCTGTGATTCTTACGGTTTTTTGAAATGATGAATATTTGTGTAATAAGGTTATTTGTTCATCGATGATTGTAATACAGATTTAAATATAGAACAGCTGAGTAAGCATTGTTGGATGCGTCACAAAAGCCATGGAGCTCCATATCTGTTGAATTAGGCATGTAGCCTAGCCAACGTGGAATCTGCATGTCTTGAATTGCATGTAATTGATTTTTAAAATAATTCCATTCTCTTGATATTTCTGTGGATACAAAGTCATCCCAATCGCATTTTGAGAGCCAAAGTTTCTGAATTAAGATTTTTGCAGTGATTATGGATGGAGCCAGCCATCCTAATGGATCGAAGAGAGATGAGACTTCGGATAATATTATTCTCTTTGCATATGTGGTTTTTGGCTCAGGAATGTTAACTTTGAATGAAAAACAGTCTGTGGTTGGATACCAATGGATACCAAGAGTTTTTATGGACTCGTGTTCTGAAAATTCTAGGTTTGTTTTCAACTCTCTATGATTTAGTGGTATATTATTTAAGAGATCATAATGCTTGGCAGTCCATTTGCGCAAGTTGAATGTCCCTTTTGCTAAAACTTCAATGAGTTCATGTTGTAGTTGCTGTGCCTCATTCAAAGTATGTGCTCCTGAGACCAGATCATCCACGTAGAAGTCTCTCATGATGCTTTTAGCTGCTCGAGGATGATTGATCGCTTCGTCCTTTGCTAGTTGCTGTAGAGTTCTGATGGCGAGATATGGTGCTGTTGTAGTTCCAAACGTGACCGCAGTCAGATTATAATCTTTTAATTTTCCATTTGGACTATCTCTCCAGATTATTCTTTGATAATCCTGGTGTCGTGGCGTCATTTGAATCATTCTGTACATTTTTTCTATGTCTGCTGTAAATGCTAACTTGTACAGGCGCCATCTCAGTAGGGTGGTCCATAGCGTTGGCTGGATTGTAGGTACAATTAATAACTGCTCGTTTAATGATTTTCCATTTGATGTACGAGCTGAGGCATTAAAAACAACACGGAGTTTTGTTGTGGTACTCTTTTTGAGCACCGCATGATGTGGGAGATAATAGAAAGCATTGTTGTCGTGTGATGTACTTTCTGTTGGTGTAAGCGAGATAGGCCTCATGTGGCCGAGGTGAATGTATTCATCTATGCACTCCTTGTATAGTTTGTGCATTGTTGGATTATTCGATAATCTTTTTTCTAGTTGAAAAAATTGTTTGACAGCCATGTTTCTGGACTGTCCAAGTTCGGGTGAATCTCTGGTCTTGAAAGGTAAATTTACTTCATATTTGCCAGAGGGTAATCGCTTAGTTGTCTCTTGATAGAGTTGTTCGCAGAGTTGATCTTCTGGTGATAGTTTTGGTTGGGTGCTACATTCCTCGAGCTCCCAAAATTTTCTTAATTGATCGTCCAACGTAGTGTTTATGGTGGTGTGGGTTGATAGCACGGTGGTGATAGTGCTTTTCGCTTCTGGTATTGCTCCCACCAGAATCTAGCCCAATTCTGTGTTTTGGACTCTGGGTGTATTGCTAGGTACTCTTTTAATGCCATTTCTAATAATGGCGGCGTAAACTTCTGCTCCAAGAAGAATATCAACTTCTCCTGGAACCGAGAAGGTGGGATCCGCTAATGGGAGATTGTTAATGTGTCTCCAATTTGACACGTTAATCGTATTAGTAGGTAGCAAGTCTGTGATTTTTTTTATCATGAGAATATTGCTTGTAATTTTGAACTTGGTATGTTATGACTGAATGATGACAGTTGTTTGCTTTACAGCTGTATTGGTGGGCGTTGTACCAAGTCCAATTAGTTGATGGGTAGTTGGGAGTCCTTTAAGCTGTAGTCGCTTAAAGGCTCTTTCAGTTAAAATGGAAACTTGAGATCCAGAATCGATCAGTGCTCTAAACACTATTGTGATTCCAGATGGTGATGTGACATTTATCAAAGCTGTACACAGTAGCGCTCTCTTCATATTCTTAGATTTGTTTAAGAGTCCATACGTTGTTCTAAGTGAGAATGGTTTTCTCTGTGTCGTGTTTGATGACATATTTTTGCTTCTTATCATTTCCAGAGTTCTGAATCGAGACTCTAGGAATTTTGTGAGTGTCTTTAGTTCTGGTAATTCAGTGCTGTTATGTAAACACTGTTCCCATAGTTGATGAGTGTTTTGGTGCATTTTATGCACTGCTAAATATATAATTATTGGATCCCAATTATCAGTTACTATTTCTAAATTTTGTAGTGCTAATAAAGCCTCGGTTATGTTATCTAATAGCCTTTGAATATTGTGGGCACTGTCATGGTTTATGGTTGGGAGAGACAATAAATTTTTAACTGTACATTGACGAGGATTCGCTTGTTTGAGTAGCGTTCCTTTAGGAGTTTCCAAGCTGGTTTATAATTTGCGTCGCATATTTCGTAATGCCTGAGCAATTTTTCAGCTTCTCCTATTAAATTCGTTTTTAGAAAATATAATTTGTCCACGTCTCTTAAATTGTTGTTTTTATGAATAACCGAATTAAATAAATCGTGGAATGAAATCCACGTAGAGTATTCTCCATTGAAGGTGGGAAGTTCAATTCTGGGGAGTCTTTCATTATTCCATGAATTTGTGCTAGCATGTGATGTCTGAGTCTGAGGAGGATTGTTGACAGGCGTTGGTGTTAGTCTGTCTATATCCTCTTCCATGCTTGCTGCTTTTTCAATATAATACTCCTGTACATCACTAAATGTCTCTTTCGTGTCGCTCTCTTTTGAATTACCCTATGCCGAGTTTGGAATTCTTTCCAATATTCGGTGAACGTTTGTAGGCGTTTTTCTGTCGATTTGACAGTTTTCTTTTTACCTTCTTCTTGATGCCTTTTAAAGAGCTCTTCCATTAAATCTTTGACCTCTTTTTGAGACTCAACCAACTCTAATACTGAGCTAATGGTTTCGTCCCCGGCGTCAGATAAACTGCCTTCATCATCTGTAGGCATTTTGTATGGAGAGGCTTGAATCACGTGATAGTATTAAGCAATGTATATTTTATATTTGATTTGAATGAGTTATCCGGCCTTGAAGGATCAATGTGAGATCTAGTCTCGATCGTGAGGGAAGAGAGCCGGTTCAGAGGATAACTCAGATTTTTTTTATATTTCAAATATAAAATTTTATTTAATACTTCAATTTGCTTAACCTAAATATCACAAGAATTCATCACAATAATTCAATAAAATCAATCTTAAACTACCCTACAAACTAATATGAAATTCAATAATAAAAATTCAAAATATAAAAATAAATTCGACAATTCAAAAACAAATCCGCAGTTCGCCACCCTTGAATTATTTATTCTGAAAAGGAAGAAGAAGCAAAATGTTAATCTTCTATGAATAAATTAAAATTTTCTGAAATAAATTTCAAAGGGGTGCTGGTCTAAGCACACGGAAGTAAAAAGCTTCTAGAGAGTTCAAGCACTCAGGTTATCCCTGATCAGAATTATCTTCTGTGGTGATGCGTGAGGGCACACAGAAGTAAAATGATTTTATGGAAAGTTGAGACATTCAGGTTATCCCTGATCAGAATTATCTTCGGTAGTAATAGGGCGCTCAGGTTATCCCTGATCAGAATTAACTTCTGTAGTAATAGGGCGCTCAGGTTATCCCTGATCAGAATTATCTTCTGTAATTATAGGATGCTCAGTTTATCCCTGACCAGAATTATCTTCTGTATAATGGGAAAGGAAATTCAGGTTATCCCTGATCAAAATTATCTTCTTTAATAAGGTAGGAAGCACAATTCTTTTTACTCAGATTAGCTCTGATACAGATCAACTCTCCCAAAAGAACGGTGCCATCTACTGAAATTCATCGGCTTTATATAGCCGCTGTAACCAGTTACGTCTTCTCGCCTCTTCGTGTTGCCCTAGCAACGATTAACGCGATGTCTGAATTTACCACAGACAGCTGACTAATGTAATGCCATTTGCTGTCATAAAAAAATGTAAATATTAGGAGGTAAGTATGCTTTGCTGAATTTTGATATTGATTTGTTGATTTCATTGATGACTTTTGATTGTTTTTAGGCGAAATATCGTTTCTAGGAGTATTATCTGATGTTCTGCACTATGTATACAATGTTCGGGTGAATTTAATTCGAATTTTCACCGAACTTCGCTGGAGTTAAACTGTGTGAAATGAAGAATAGATAAGTGTTTTTTGTCATTTATTAATTTAACTTGATGTTTTGTGGTTTCTTTTGTTTTATATTTCAGGACATAATTCGTCGTAGGAAGGCACACTCAATATGCCTCTGGAAGTACGTCGAGGGAATATTTTAGTGAATTTAAGCTGACAGCAGGAACTTCATCGTGGGATATTTATATTTATATGTGAGGACTGAACATCCTCCCGCCTCAAAAAAAATGTTTGTTTGTTTTGTGAATAAACTTACGTTTTGTTGGTAGAAGATGTGTAATTTATCCCTTTTCCTTTTCATTTTCATGGTTACATCTCCAGGCAAAGACCATTTGCAGAACGTATTTGCTTCCCTGATGACATTCCAAGGAGTATTTGTTGTTTCCAGCAACTTGACGACAATTGGTGTGGCAACAATTCTCCCAATTAGATCTTTTGGAATCCCTGGCTCTGATATCTCTGGTGTTTGCTTAATACTGGGTGCTGGATGGTCTTGGAATTCCTTTGGAGGAGTAATCGGGACATTCAAAAATTGTTCTTCTATATTCCACGGTGATGTTTTGTGTCGAGTGCGTTTTTCAGATTTTCCCTTTGCTGAATGAGGTGCCTGCGTACTCGGTGGATGTTGACAGATCGTTTTCTCTACTGCGTTTGGTATTACTCCATGTACATTTTCCGACAGTAGAGCAGTACTAGGTGGTTTATTCACTTTGGTTGATCTCTTTTCTGTATTAGATCTGTGATCAGCGCATTCTGCAGGTTTTGCCTTATGAGGTTGCGTGCTGGGAGATTGCTGGGTTGATCTACTAACTTCTGTGAATACCACTTCGTGCAGAATCGGTAGACGAGGTAGTATAGCCTTTTGTTTAGTAGGGGGAGGTCTTGGCTTTGTTGTCTTTCGAATCACGGGGTAATTCGCAATCGGTTCAGGCCTTTACTGAAGAAGATACTTCTTGTGCCTCAAACGGCCTTACCTTTCGCTTGATGGGTGAGGAATGAACGGGTGATGGTCGTATGACGACTGATTTCATCTTCCGTTCCTTCTTGGGTGTTGGAGGTAGAGGGCTGATAGGCCTGATTGGCTTGCAGGGAGCCAATAATTCTGGTGGAGTTGGAAATAGACCAGCATCCACAGAACCCAAGGACTCCGAGTTAAATATCTCCAATAACTCATCCATGGTAGAAGAAAAGTAAAAATATGATATTGATAAAGGAGAAAGGGGTCTTGCGTTTAAACATGCCTCTATTTGAACTAAAATTGTATATAGTTCCTCGTATGTGAGTTTTGCATCCTTGATTGCTTTATAGAGATGGCGTTTGGTAGATTTTACACCAGATTCCCATAAGCCTCCAAAGTGATGTGCTGCAGGATGGTTGAAGTGCCAGGTTATGCCTTGGTTGGCAAACTCGCTGGCTAAATTGCTTTCAATTGCTCTGATAGATTTCTCTAAGTCTGATTGTAGAATTCGATTTGCTCCTACGAAATTCGTTCCTTGGTCTGAGTAGATGTGTGAGCAAAGGCCTCTCCGTGCAACAAATCGCTTAAGAGCGGCTAGAAAGGCTGGTGTAGATGAGTCAGAGACAAGCTCTATGTGTATGGCCTTAGTGGCCAGGCAAACGAATAGACATACATATGCTTTAGTAGTTTTCGCTCCTCGTAGTGTAGACGTTTTCATATTAAGCATATTAAGCAAGTTTGGGATTGAGGGAGAGAATTCCACTCTTTTTAGGAATGGGCAAATTCTTCTGTAAGCGAGTGATTTCGGTGGATAAGGTGATATTTTGGAGAAGTCTAATTAAGCATTGTTCTGCCTTTTTTAGCTCCGAGACTGTTAAATATTGAGTAGTGGACTGTATTTTGCGCATGCTGTTTATAAATCTGAGACAGTATGCTGTGATTCTTACGGTTTTTTGAAATGATGAATATTTGTGTAATAAGGTTATTTGTTCATCGATGATTGTAGTGAAGACTTTTGGTTTTTTGGACTCTAGTTGAGTATGTTTATCTTGTGATTGTTGAGGCCATAGATCCTCAATTTGATGAAACCAGTCTGGGCCATTCCACCACATTGAAGTAGTGACCAAGCTGTCTGGCAAAATTCCCCTTGATGCTAAATCCGCTGGATTATCCTTGGAGGGGACGTGTTTCCAAGAGGCTTCTGGCATATTTTCGTGTATTTCGGTTATCCGATTGGCCACGAAAGTCTTCCAGGGTGAGGGATGTTTATGAAGCCATGACAAGACTATATTGGAATCTGTCCAAGCTATTAGTTTAACTCTTTCTAATTCCAAATCGCTGGTTACTTGTTTTATGAGTCGAGAGAGCAGAACAGCCCCACATAGCTCTAAGCGTGGGATTGAGACTGGTTTGATTGGAGCGACCTTAGTTTTTGCTGTTATCAACTGTACTTTGGAGCCCTCGTTTGTCTGTATTTTTAAATATAGAACAGCTGAGTAAGCATTGTTGGATGTGTCACAAAAGCCATGGAGCTCCATATCTGTTGAATTAGGCATGTAGCCTAGCCAACGTGGAATCTGCATGTCTTGAATTGCATGTAATTGATTTTTAAAATAATTCCATTATCTTGATATTTCTGTGGATACAAAGTCATCCCAATCGCATTTTGAGAGCCAAAGTTTCTGAATTAAGATTTTTGCAGTGATTATGGATGGAGTCAGCCATCCTAATGGATCGAAGAGAGATGAGACTTCGGATAATATTATTCTCTTTGTATATGTGGTTTTTGGCTCAGGAATGTTAACTTTGAATGAAAAACAGTTTGTGGTTGGATACCAATGGATGCCAAGAGTTTTTATGGACTCGTGTTCTGAAAATTCTATGTTTTTTTTCAACTCTCTATGATTTAATGGTATATTATTTAAGAGATCATAATGGTTGGCAGTCCATTTGCGCAGGTTGAATGTCCCTTTTGCTAAAACTTCAATGAGTTCATGTTGTAGTTGCTGTGCCTCATTCAAAGTATGTGCTCCTGAGACCAGATCATCCACGTAGAAGTCTCTCATGATGCTTTTAGCTGCTCGAGGATGATTGATCGCTTCGTCCTTTGCTAGTTGCTGTAGAGTTCTGATGGCGAGATATGGTGCTGGTGTAGTTCCAAATGTGACCGTAGTCAGAATATAATCTTTTAATTTTTCATTTGGACTGTCTCTCCAGATTATTCTTTGATAATCCTGGTGTCGTGGCGCCATTTGAATCATTCTGTACATTTTTTCTATGTCTGCTGTAAATCCAAACTTGTACAGGCGCCATCTCAGTAGGGTGGTCCATAGCGTTGGCTGGATTGTAGGTCCAACTAATAATTGCTCGTTTAATGATTTTCCATTTGATGTACGAGCTGAGGCATTAAAAACAACCCGGAGTTTTGTTGTGGTACTCTATTTGAGCACCGCATGATGTGGGAGATAATAGAAAGCATTGTTGTCGTGTGATGTACTTTCTGTTGGTGTAAGCAAGAAAGGCCTCATGTGGCCGAGGTGAATGTATTCATCTATGCACTCCTTGTATAGTTTGTGCATTGTTGGATTATTCGATAATCTTTTTTCTAGTTGAAAAAATTGTTTGACAGCCATGTTTCTGGACTGTCCAAGTTCGGGTGAATCTCTGGTCTTGAAAGGTAAATTTACTTCATATTTGCCAGAGGGTAATCGCTTAGTTGTCTCTTGATAGAGTTGTTCGCAGAGTTGATCTTCTGGTGATAGTTTTGGTTGGGTGCTACATTCCTCGAGCTGCCAAAATTTTCTTAATTGATAGTCCAACGTAGTGTTTATGGTGGTGTGGGTTGATAGCACGGTGGTGATAGTGCTTTTCGGTTCTGGTACTGCTCTAACCAGAATCTAGCCCTATTCTGTGTTTTGGGCTGTGGGTGTATTGCTAGGTTCTCTTTTAATGCCATTTCTAATAATGGCGGCGTAAACTTCTGCTCCAAGAAGAATATCAACCTCTCCCGGAACCGAGAAGTTGGGATCCGCTAATGGGAGATTGTTAATGTGTCTCCAATTTGACACGTTAATCGTATTAGTAGATAGCAAGTCTGTGATTTTTTTTGTCACGAGCATATTGCTTGTAATTTTGAACTTGGTATGTAATGACTGAATGATGACAGTTGTTTGCTTTACAGCTGTATTGATGGGCGTTGTACCAAGTCCAATTAGTTGATGGCTAGTTGGGAGTCCTTTAAGCTGTAGTCGCTTAAAGGCTCTTTCAGTTAGAATGAAAACTTGAGATCCAGAATCGATCAGTGTTCTAAACACTATCGTGATTCCAGATGTTGATGTGACATTTATCAAAGCTGTAGAGAGTAGCGCTCTCTTCATATTAGATGTTGGGAAGTTTTGAACTTGTTGTCGTTATTCCTGTCGGCGGGTGAGTATTGCTTTGTCTCCACATTGGAATTTTGGGTGAGCTGATTGGGTGATTTACTTTTGTAATGGAGCAGTGTATTGTGATTTCTGTTACAACGATAACATCTTTTTTTGCTTGTACAATTTGATGTTGTATGGTTAGGTGATAAGCAATTCTTACATAAATGCTTATTTGAGACAGCTTCGTATCGCTGTTGGGTGGTCGGAGTTCGGAATGTTGGACAGTGAAAAATTATATGGTCCTTTTTGCAGTGGCTGCAATTTGTTTTATTAGGTGGGGGCGCTGGATTCTTAGATTTGTTTAAGAGTCCATACGTTGTTCTAGGTGAGAATGGTTTTCTCTGTGTCGTGTTTGATGACATAGTTTTGCTTCCTATCATTTCCAGAGTTCTGAAGCGGGACTCTAGGAATTTTGTGAGTGTCTTTAATTCTGGTAATTCAGTGCTATTATGAAAGCTCTGTTCCCATAGTTGATGAGTGTCTGGGTGCATTTTCTGCACTGCTAAATATATAATTATTGGATCCCAATTATCAGTTACTATTTCTAAATTTTGTAGTGCTAATAAAGCCTCGGTTATGTTATCTAATAGCCTTTTAATATTGTCGGCACTGTCATGGTTTATGGTTGCTGCTTTTTCAATATAATACTCCTGTACATCACTAAATGTCTTTTTCGTGAAATATTCTATTTTTCGATCTTCCTTTGTCGCTCTCTTTTGAATTACCCTATGCCGCGTTTGGAATTCTTTCCAATATTCGGTGAACGTTTGTAGGCGTTTTTCTGTCGATTTGACAGTTTCCTTTTTACCTTCTTTTTGATGCCTTTTAAAGAGGTCTTCCATTAAATCTTTGACCTCTTTTTGAGACTCAACCAACTCTAATACTGAGCTAATGGTTTCATCCCCGGCGTCAGATATACTGCCTTCATCATCTGTAGTCATTTTGTATGGAGAGGCTTGAATCACGTGATAGTATTAAGCAATGTATATTTTATATTTGATTTGACTGAGTTATCCGGCCTTGAAGGATCAATGTGAGATCTAGTCTCGTTCGTGAGGGAGGAGAGCCGGTTCAGAGGATAACTCAGTTTTTTTTTATATTTCAAATAAAAAATTTTATTTAATACTTCAATTTGCTTAACCTAAATATCACAAGAATTCATCACAGTAATTCAATAAAATCAATCTTAAACTACCCTACAAACTAATATGAAATTCAATAATAAAAATTCAAAATATAAAAATAAATTCGACAATTCAAAAACAAATCCGCAGTTCGCCACCCTTGAATTATTTATTCTGAAAAGGAAGAAGAAGCAAAATGTTAATCTTCTATGAATAAATTAAAATTTTCTGAAATAAATTTCAAAGGGGTGCTACGTCTAAGCACACGGAAGTAAAAAGCTTCTAGAGAGTTCAAGCACTCAGGTTATCCCTGATCAGAATTATCTTCTGTGGTGATGCGTGAGGGCACACAGAGGTAAAGTGATTTTATGGAAAGTTGAGACACTCAGGTTATCCCTGATCAGAATTATCTTCTGTAGTAATAGGGCGCTCAGGTTATCTCTGATCAGAATTATCTTCTGTAGTAATAGGGCGCTCAGGTTATCCCTGATCAGAATTATCTTCTGTAATTTAGGATGCTCAGGTTATCCCTGACCAGAATTATCTTCTGTATAATGGGAAAGGAAATTCAGGTTATCCCTGATCAAAATTATCTTCTTTAATAAGGTAGGAAGCACAATTCTTTTTACTCAGATTAGCTCTGATACAGATCAAATCTGCCAAAAGAATGGTGCCATCTATTGAAATTCATCGGCTTTATATAGCCGCTGTAACCAGTTACGTCTTCTCGCCTCTTCGTGTTGCCCTAGCAACGATTGACGCGATGTCTGAATGTACCACAGATAGCTGACTGATGTAATGTCATTTGCTGTCATCAAAAAATGTAAATATTAGGAGGTAAGTATGCTTTGCTGAATTTTGATATTGATTTGTTGATTTCATTGATGACTTTTGATTGTTTTTAGGCGACATATCGTTTCTAGGAGTATTATCTTATGTTCTGCACTATGTATACAATGTTCGGGTGAATTTAATTCGAATTTTCACCGAACTTCCCTGGAGTTAAACTGTGTGAAATGAAGATTATATAAGTGTTTTTTGTCATTTCTTAATTTAACTTGATGTTTTGTGGTTTCTTTTGTTTTATATTACAGGACATAATTCGTCGTAGGAAGGCACACTCAATATGAGTCTGGAAGTACGTCGAGGGAATATTTTAGTGAATTTAAGCTGACAGCAGGAACTTCATCGTGGGATATTTATATTTATATGTGAGGACTGAACACCTATATTTCCAATTTGGGTAGGTGGAATACACATGCGAATAATTCTATGTTTTCCGTATATTTGTAATATGATCAGTAACTGAATTAAATTTGAATAAAATTGTTTTCAATTTTCCTAGAATTAGCCATATTTCAGGTGACAATAATTTTAATAGTAATTTAAATATACCTTGTACAGGACAAATTCAAGACAGCGATTCCTACACTTCCCAACTTGTCTTAGCTAGCATTCATATGCGAATTGTTCTTTGTTTTTAGATTTACAGTACACTTAAGTGGCTAGCTGTAAATTAGCGTGCTTAAGAACAACTACAAATGAACTTCTTATTAAAACGAATGTAAGTCTATTTAGCATTATCCTGAATTTAACATTTACCGCTACACTAACACAATCCACCAAAGATAGATAATATTTTTACATATGGCTAATGAACGGTTCTATATATACTGTTCCGTTACGCACGTGCTGCAAGCACAGTATTGGCAGGCAACAAATGGCTTGCATCAACTTATTATACAAGCATATGGTGTCCCTACGAAAGCTTTTATAGTCCAATCAAGAACTGACCTTGTGTCGTAACTTATTAATCCCATTTAGTATTCACACTACTTAGATCCATCCAGAAACCAACATACTGCCACAGTATATATCATACAGTAGCCCAGCTCTGTCAAAACTGTCAAGCAAGTAGGATGCTTCTATAAAGAGATTATACTTTCTCTTTCAACAGTTTTAACTAACCCAATAGTAAATTTCTAATGCAAAGGTTCCTTTGTAGATCTAAAGTGGAAGAAACAGAACTTATAGCATGCACAAACTTGTACTAGAGGAAGAGGGACAAAATGACAATCAAAACTATTTCTACAAGAAAAAAAAACTAAAAACAATTTGTTCCACTTCCCATACCATCCGGCTTGGTAGAAATATCAAACTGTCACAAACATTATTACCTTAGAATATGTATAACTATACTGTGATACTGAATAACAGTCGGAGAAAACGGGAAACTTTTTGTATATGTCGCACAACCGCCACAGGAAAACTATTATCCTTAGCTTTCAGAAGGTAACAACAGGAAATCTTAGGGTGATATAGCAATGCGAGATGCACGAAGAAACGAAGAGTTGCAGGGTGTAGTTCTACTTGAATGCCACTGGTGTAGCTGCTCCGTGAATTTAGTTCGGAGGTGCTTAGATCAAAGATGTTTAGATTAGTTATGGGGCTCTTCAACTAACAATCTCCAACTTTTCCTTTATAATAGGTATTCACCAGCCATATTACTGCGGAAAGCTATTTACACCACAGTAATTAATGAGTGTTTGCTCTAAAGGAAAAGGAGAGATAAAAATGATAATTTCTAGTTTGTAAGAGAACTTTTCCATGCTGGAAAGCTTAGACTTTTAGAACTTTCTATAGGCAGCCCAGTGCCGCCTATTACATTTATCGTTTTTTTAACCAATACTCATACATATTTTATAATTTCAGATTAAAACTTTTAAATTTACGCTTCAGCACCACCCTGAGCTTGACTTATTTTCGTTTTCACTTTGGATTCATTATTTTTATTTTTTATTTTTGTATTTATTATTTTGCTGGGTTGATTGTTTTTATTTTTTGAGTTGTATTATTTCTTTTTGAATTCTTTAATTAAGTTAGCATACAAGGCTACGTTTAAGCCTCTTTTTTTGCTAATAATTTAAATTGATTTAAAAACAATGCGTTTAAAAAAAGTTCATATATTAAGATTTTCTACCGTTTTCTTTAAGTAAATAGAATATATACGTATAAACTGGGCAACATATATTCCTTACATTGTACTGAGAAAGGAGCTTTACGTATGGTATAGTATAATGCGCATATTCTACGATTTTCTCAAGTTTTATGAAACCACGTATTGCGACATTTAAAATGGCTTTTGAGCAAATCGATCTGATTAATCTCGAAGATCAGCTCTTTAAACGAGCTAGGATTTCAGCCAAGATTCAATTGTGGACGTAAGTGACTCGCACTAAACATCTGATCAACTGATGTTTGAACGGAAATAATAAATTATTGTTGATATGTTGAGATTGAATTATTTGAGAAGTGTCTTTCTTTTACTTCCAAAAGTAAAAATTTTGGAAAAAATTCACAGATCAAATATATAAGTAGATATGTACATATAAAAAAAATTTATTAAGGTCAAAACTACACCTGCATTAAATTTAAATTTTCAAACGCAAACTAAATGTAATTATTAAAATCAACTTAAATACAAAGTCAAAAACAAATATCAAACTACCGTATTATCTAGATTGATAATAAGACCCATTCAGACTCAGCAAATTACTTAGACAAATAGAGTCTCACTCCTCTGCACCATTATCCTTATAAGTATACATATTTACTCGTGATAAATTAGAAATCATCTACCACTCCTTCTACTTTTTAGATCAACTCCACACTTTTACTTCAATTTTATATAAATCTTAACCATGACGAGTAATCTCTGTACATTATAACATCAACCAGACTTGTGGAAACTATTAACTTAGTGTTCCTAAAACGACAGTAGTTATGCTATGCCGGTTCGGCGCCAAATTCTCATGTATTTTTACAGGGGGTCTAAATTCTCAAAAGGGTGTATAAAAGCTTGACGTTCGGCGCCAAGTTCTCATGTATTTATAAAGGGGGAGGTCTAAATTCTCAAAAGTGTGTATAAAAGCTTTATGCTATGCCGTTTCGGTGCCAAATACTCACGTATTTTTAAAGGGTAGGTCTAAATACTCAAAGTATGTACAATAGTTCTTCGTAGACGTAGACGGGCATAGGTTAGTATCCCGCGCCCCCTACTCGTCTTAAAAGGTTGATAATACTGCACAATATGCAAAAGCTATCAAATTGAAACGTTTTTCACTCTCGCTGCTTCAGTAAGTAGCTGCAGTTCTTATTAAAGATTTAGCGCAAAACAAAAACAGCACATCACATCGTTCTTTGCCGTCGCTGCTTCACCCATTTAAATTTGCATAATATCACAAAATTGCGACCGCTATGGTATTGCGAGCGTACATACATATGTAGGAATGGGAGATAGATTATTTTTAATTATATGAGTAGAATGGTAGGAAGGTGTGAATGCAAACAAAAGCAGTTTGTATGAAAAACAAAAAAGATGTTGCCCACATGTAAACAAAGAGTTCGTCCCGGTAAAAACAGGTTCAAGATTTGTGAACTTGAGCTGAAAAAACACAAAATGTAGGTCATGTTAATTTGAAATGTTAAATTTTTTTTTTTTTTTTTTTTTTATATTATTAAGCCAAGCTCAGGGGATACCCTATGATGCAAAGCACAGCGTGGCAGGAAGGAGATAGGGAAAGGATTAAGGGATATGAGGAGAGTGGCGGAGGTGCCGATGTATGGCGCCCTTAAACTTTTGCAGGTTGTATGCCGGAGGAAAGACAGAAGATGGTAGACTGTTCCACATTCGCACAGTTCGGGATAAGAAAGCATCACGGAATTTAAGTGTACGGCCGAAGGTAATTTGAAGGGTAAAAAGATGAGCGCGGGATGCAGCGCGGGTATTGCGTGCAGGAACTATTCTACAAGGGATCAGACTAGATATTTCATCAGAACATTGGCCATGCATATAGCGATAAAGGAGCGAAAGGCATCCAACATTGCGCCGGTGCTCGAGCGAGTCGATATGACGAGTAATTGCCACATCGCCAATGAGCTTGCAGGCTCTCTTTTGGACAATATCCAATGAAGCTAAGGCTGTGCGACCAGCCCCGGCCCAGATATGGGAATTGTATTCCATTCTGGGTCTGATGTAGGACTTGTAGAGGAGCGCTATATTTGATGGGCTGAAATATTTCTTACACCTTTTCAAGAAACCAAGACATTTGGATGCTTCTTTGGCGACCGAGAAGATGTGATCTGTCCAGCTTAACTTACTGGAAATATTAATGCCAAGAATTCTTAGTGACGGTGATTCAGAAATTAATGGACCATCAAACGAAACGGGAGTGGTTAAGTGATGGTCTTGTTTTAATGAGATGAGACAGCTTTGGGTCTTAGATGCATTGAATTCGACGCGATTCACTTTGCCCCAAGCGAGAATATTGTCAAGATCGTTATTCAATGATCTAATCATGCAGTCTCGTTTAACACATGCGGCGTTCCCTCTGGAATCCGCAAGGGTGTCAAAGGAGTATGCGAAATCAAGGGTACTGTCATCAGCAAAGCTATGGATAGGATTGCAAGTAAGGGAAAGCAGATCATTAATGAAGATTAGAAATAGAGTCGGAGAAATAACAGAGCCCTGGGGGACACCGGCATTAATAGGATGAGGATCAGATATAACGCCATCTAATACAACTCGTATTTGGCGACTAGATAAAAAACTTTCAATCCATAATAGAAGAGGAGGGGAAAGACCAAGTGCTTTGAGTTTGGCTAAAAGGGCTGAATGCCAGACTCTATCAAAGGCCTTTGAAATATCTAGAGCAACGATTTTGGACTCACCAAAATTGTGAAGACTACGATTCCAACGTTCCGTAAGAAAAGTCAGCAAGTCTCCAGATGAGCGTCCGTGCCGGAAGCCGTATTGGCGATCGTTGATTAGCTGATTGGTTTCCAGATACTTCATTAATTTGGAGTTAATGATAGATTCAAAAACCTTTGAAAGAATCGAAGTGATTGCAATTGGTCGATAATTTGAGGGATCGCTACCCTCTCCTTTCTTGGGAATAGGCTGAACGTGAGCTAGTTTCCAAGCAGTTGGAAATTTTCCTGTCGAGTAGGACAGGTAGAATAGTTTGCGCAGAGGTTTAGCCAAGGATGAGGCACAGCTTTTAATTATTGTCGCAACTTGTAGATTAAAAATGGCATTAATTGTAAAAACTAAAAATAAACGCATACTGCTCACATTTTATAAAGATTCTCTTGGGGTTAAAAACCATCAATCTGGCTAAAACAAAGCTACACCCGGTCAATGGATAAAGTTTAAGGCTTTCGTGATAACTTATGTTGGGTGCCATGCTATCAATTAAATTTTGCAGATAATCAATCCATTCTTTGTTTCAAACTTGTTCTTTACGTATCGAAATTTTGTTTATACATGTCCATCACGCCGATTAAAAAATTAAAATAATTAGCATGTTGTGCTCATCTTTGCAACCGGCATCATAAAGTTTATGTGATGAGACTGCTGCTCGTAAAAACTATGAAGTAATTTGAAATAAACGCTGAGACTATTTTGATATAAAAGCAGCCGTTTCCTCTAGGCCATATTTACTACTCGTCTTAAAAGGTTGATTAGACTGCCCAATATGCAAAAGCCATCAAATTAAAACGTTTTTCACTCTTGCTGCTTCAGTAAGTAGCTGCAGTTCTTATTAAACCCGGTTTAGCGTAAAACAGGAACAGTATATCACATCGTTCGTTCCCGTCGCTGCTTCACCCATTTAAATTTGCATGATATCACAAAATTTCGACTGCTTTGGTATTGCGAGCGTACATATGGGAGATCGAATATCTTTAATTATATGAGTAGAATGGTAGGAAGGTATGAACGCAAACAAAAGCAGTTTCTATGAAAAACAAAAATAAATGCTGAATCACATTGCGGACATGTAAACAAAGAGCTCGTGCCGGTAAAAGCAGGTTCACGATTTGTGAATTTGAGCTGAAAAAACACGAAATGTAGGTCATATTAATTTGAAATGTTATATTGTCGCAACTTGCAGATTAAAAATGGCATTAATTGTAAAAACTAAAAATAAACGCATATTGCTCACATTTTATAAAGATTGCCTTGGGTTTAAAAAGCATCAATCTTGCTAAAACAAAGCTAAAACCGGTCAATGGATAAAGTTTAAGGCTTTCGTGATAACTTATATTGGGTCCCATGCTATCAATAAAATTTTGCTGATAATCAATCCATTCCTTGATTCAAAGTTGTTCTTTACGTATCGAAATTTTGTTTATACAGGGTGGGCCAAAAGTCACCATGGGGGCCAAAAGTCACCATGGGGGCCAAAAGTCACCATGGGGGGCCAAAAGTCACCATGGGGGCCAAAAGTCACCATGGGTAACATATGGTAGGATGAAAAAAACGAGGGGTTAGGTGGGGTGGGGAAACATACTTACCTTGAAGAACAGACAGTTGGCTATCATGTAAAAACGGAATGAAGAGAAACGGTCAACAGGGTGTGGAGCAATGTACAAACGAAAAAGTTAGTTACTTTTAAACCCCATGGTGACTTTTGGCCCATCCTGTACATGTCGATCACGCCGATTAAAAAATTAAAAATAATTAGCATGTTGTGCTAATCTTTGCGACCGGCATCGTAAAGTATATGTGATGAGGCTGCTGCTCGTAAAAACCCTGACATAATTTGAAATAAACGCTGAGACTATTTTGAAATAAAAACTGGTGGAATAGTATTCACAATAAAATAGATAAAATCAAATAAAAATATTTATTTTTCTGAATATTTTAAATTTTTATTAAAATTTAGCTAACTAGTTTATAAAAGTATACAAAGATTGCAAAATTTTATATTATACATCCTAATTTTAAGTGCACTTGTTATCCGCGTTCAACGACTAAATTCTGCTGCACATGTGGTTGACTTTATTCCCGGAACAGTTTTTAAATATTTTGCAAAACTTCAGATTTGTAAATGAGCTTTTTATTTTAAGATTTTAAAATAAAACATAGATTTAAACACCTTGTAAACATTCTTTTATTTACAAACTTTTTATATTTACATTAATCATTTCTAATTTTATAAAAGTACATAGGTACCAAGAATATACCTTATTTGATTTGAGTCGTTAAACAACTACCAACATGAAAAGCTTTATCTGCATAAAATGTGAAAAACGCCAGATGTTCAAACCCATCAACACATTTTTTATTTTGCATAATTTACAATATTTTCTTATATTCACATTAATCTATTTCCATTATACGATAATGACCCCACGGTAACATTTCATAATTACTTAGCGTTATATATCTTTTATCGTATTTAGGACTGAGAGGAATTTTGGATTGAGTACTGGAAGAAACTTGATGATTCTGAGATTGAATTAAATTTTGTGTAATTGATTTTTCAGTATTACTATTTAAACATTCAATATAATCATCGAAAGTTATAACATTTTTAACAATATTTCTTTTTACACCTTTAGACTTTTTTGTTTTATCCTTACCCTCTACACGGATCGTGTACATCTTTGATTTTAAACCAAAAAAATCTGTCATAATTCTACCATTATTTTCATCTTTCGTGAGGCCCAACACTTTTTTGTTTACCATTGGGATATTCCAATTGTTTACTGGCGGATAGTCACTAGTATCAAAATAAGTATACAAGTCAGGACAGATTACCTCATAAATGAGAGAATCTGTGTCTGTATTACAAACTGTACAGTTAGATCCAAATTGAGGAAGCATATAATCATAATGAAAATTGTATATGGTAGTTTTAGCCAAGTCGAGAATGCACATACCTACATAAAGTGGTTTGTTAAGGAAAATCTCAGATCTATTAAGTTCTATTGCTACTAAATTTTCATTAGATATAGTGGAGGTTTTAAATTCGGGTCTAGAAATTAGGGCTTCAGCTCCATATTGTCCCAACCATTTAGTTACCAATTTCACATTACTGTATTTTCGAACATTTTCCATAGTTTTACCAAAGACTGCATTATTCATAAGTTTAAAGAGATTTTTCTCAAAATCATTTTTAGCTAGTGCTCTAATGCTAGAGTTTAGATCAATGTACGACTTGAGCCATGTGTATTGATTAAATTGAGGAATTTTATGAATTTTGTTTAGTACTAAACCATGTTGGAGAGCTTGCTTTAGATTTCTATAATGTAAAATATATTTTGTTTTATTTTTAACTGTAGCTAAAAGTTTTATTTGCCTAGATCCAGAAGCATAATCGCGTTCCGGGCAAAATGGTAAATCTTTATGGGTGTCATGAATTTTTGTGGATATCCTAGAACCACTTCTAAAATGTAACCAATAGGTGAATCTTTAGGCACATCTTCAACCTTAAAATTGTTTTTGTTTTCTACCCAGTTGAAGCCATTGTAAGGTAGAGGTTGCGACATTGCCCAATCATATTGCTTGTTGATATCATAATATTGTAAGAATTTTTGTGATTTATTTGGATCATAGCTAGCAATATAATATTTATTATTTGCTTTGGAGTAACGTTTAGAGCATTGGCTAAGACCACCTCGAATACCGCGCTCTACAAACATAAACATATCAATATCAGACAATAATTTTAACGATATATCTGTATGTTTTAGAATTGAATCCCAAGTATAACCAGGTAATGTAAAATAAAGTGCGGGATCTAATCCATATGTATTACAACAACTTGTACAGAATTGCTCAAACAATTCTGCTAATAAAAGAACATCCGCTTTTAGATATAAGTTTCAATATTCACCCAAATTATTTAAATTAAATTCATTTCAAACTTTACAGGCATGTGCGTAATCTTCTTCACGAATATCACAATCATTCAACTTATTGTAAAGTTTGGAAATGGAGGGTAAAGTAGTCTCTAAATATCTGTTTTTATTGCAAAAGTAATCGTAATGGTATACACCTTTACGGGTTAATAGATTAAATTGATTGTCAGATAAATTTTGAAATTGTAATTTTAAAATAGGAAAAGAAGTTAAATATGATGAAAGGGTATCAAGGCTACTAGCCATAAAGCGAAAAGAATCAATAAATCGAAATTTAATTGGAAGGTTATCTAAATGTTTTGTGAACGATATGTATCGCTCTTTATTTATAGGAAGAAGATCAACCTTTCCTTCCAAATCTGAAGCTAAGCTTTTTAAAATGAAATGTGAATCATAACCGCTAAAATTATGGAAAATTATAGGAACAGTGTGACTATCTTTAAAATTTATATTGCATCCTTCATGTGCTGGTCCTCGGTACTTACCTGTTAAGTGACAGTGGTCGCACACCTTTTTATTACCTTCAGGAAATGGTTTCTCGCAAATATGACAGACTGGAGCTACTGAAAAGTTGTTGACCTGCTCTTCAGTTAGCTCCATTGGTAGGGGGTCATTGAAAATATTTTCTAAATTTTTTGCATAATGATCTAACTCGCACACGAACCAATTAATACAATCCTCACCGCGGTAGTACTTGTAAAACGATAACGTTGTATCATATGAGCACTTAATATAATATGCTATACTATACGGAACATGTTCTTGATATTTGTTCTTGTCACTACAATCTATTAAAAAACAATCCAAGTCGGCATATATAATAAAAGGCGCTTCTATCTTATTCTTAAAGTTTTTAAATACTAAAGTTGACTCGTTTTCTGATGGTAGTCGAATTCTCTCATTGTTCACTTTTTTACAATTTTTTGTATGCTCCTCCAGTTTTGTAGTTATGTAGAAGTAGTTAAGACATCGGTTGCAGAAGAATTTTTGATGATTATTTGTTGATAATTGGGATGACAACAGTCTAGAGAAATTCTTAATCCAAACGAAATGGTATTTAATTGGTTCTTCATCTTTGTTGTAAACATATTTGTGTCTCTTCTGCATCACTGTAATATACATTTTGTATCATGAGCAGACTTACGTGCTTTTCCTTTTTATCTTTTGTCAAGTAAGTTAGTAAAGTGGTATAATATGTTTTCACAGCATCTGACGACATTTTCAAAATACATGCAGTGATTGAAAGATTATTTTGTCCTTCAAATCGTGGTATCTGTTTAGTAGTCATCGGGAAGGTAATGTTTTTGAGGTCTAGAATATTAGAATAGTGGGGGTATGATGATATTCTATCAGGATGCTGTAGCCGATCAACTGGATGCAAAGCTGAATCCACTGCCCAGGCAAAACAGGCGTCGTCACCATTTTGAACGTTTATACAGGCTTCTTTTCGTTTTATTTGTAGCTCAATATAAGACGATCCTAGTTGTAATGTAAATACTCAAGTTAATAATTTCGGATAACGCCAAACCTCTATCTTTTTCTTGAAATTCCTCCTACTTTTTGAGGATTTTATCTTGGACGTTTTCTTTAAACCAAGCATTAATGTCTATATCTCTATAAATCGGAGCAATCTTGGTGTTCATATATTAAAATTCGAATACTTCTTCACCTTCTCTTATTATTTTAAAGTTACCACAGAACACATTAACCTTCAAAACTATTTCCTTTTGAGAGCATTATTGATGCGTCTGCGAAAGAGATATGAGCAATCTTCTAAAAATGTTTGTGGTTCTTTGTGGACTAAGTTGACAATTACTCCTGTACGTATGTTATTATTAAAGGCCGACTGCGAATCTTCCCATTCAACTCGGGAAGAAGCCCAACCGTGAGTTGTGTCCACCTCCTGACATTAAGTTTTGTGCCTTTAGTTGAATGCGTATTCCTTTTAATAAACCAATAGCTGACATTAGTTGTGTCTTTTTACAGACATTTTCGGTCTGACGTAAAGAATTATTAATCTTACGTCACTTATTAATTCGCGGTAATTTTTAGCGTTGATAAATGCTGTTTGCATGTCTTCAACTAATTTTTTCACATTCATCTTTAATACTTCAATATGGTTGGGTAATGTCGCATCCTCTACCTTACAATGGTTTCAAGTGGGTAGAAAACAAAAACAACTTTAAGGTTGAAGGTGTGCCTAATGATTCACATAGTTACGTTTTAGAAGGGGATCTAGAATATCCACAAAAATTCATGACACTCATAAAGATTTACCTTTTTGCCCGGAACGTGATTATGCTTTTGGATCTAAGCAAATGAAACTTTTAGCTACATTTAAAAATAAAACAAAATATATTTTACATTATAGAAATCTAAAGGAAGCTCTTCACCATGGCTTAATATTAAATAAAATTCATAAAATTCTTCAATTTAATCAATCAACATGGCTCAAGTCGTACATTGATCTAAACACTAGCCTTAGAGCATTAGCTAAAAACGATTTTGAGAAAAATCTCTTTAAACTTATGAATAATGCAGTGTTTGGTTAAAACTATGGAAAATGTTCGAAAATATAGTAATGTGAAATTGGTATCTAAATGGTTGGGACAATATGGAGCTGAAGCCCTAATTTCTAGACCCGAATTTAAAACCTCCACTATATCCAATGAAAATTTAGTAGCAATAGAACTTAATAGATCTGAGATTTTCGCTAACAAACCACTTTATGTAGGTATGTGCATTCTCGACTTGGCTAAAACTACCATATACAATTTCCATTATGATTATATGCTTCCTCAATTTGGATCTAACTGTACAGTTTGTTATACAGACACAGATTCTCTTATTTATGAGGTAATCTGTCCTGACTAGTATCAAGTTATTGACTGTTATACTCATTTTGATACTATTGACTATTCGTCAGAAAACAATTGGAATATCCCAATGGTAAACAAAAAAGTGTTGGGCCTCACGAAAGATGAAAATAATGGTAGAATTATGACAGAATTAGTTTTCTTAAGATCAAAGATGTACCCGATCCGTGTAAAGGGTAAGGATAAAACGAAAAAGTCTAAAGGTGTAAAAAGAAATATTGTTAAAAATGTTACAGCTTTCGATGATTATATTGAATGTCTAAATGGTAATACTGAAAAATCAATTACGCAAAATTTAATTCAATCTCAGAAGCATCAAGTTTCTTCCATTACTCAAACCAAAATTGCTCTCAGTCCTAAAAACGATAAAAGATATATAACGCTAAGTAATTATGAAACGTTACCGTGGGGTAATTATCGTATAACGGAAATAGATTAATGGGAATATAAGAAAATATTGTAAATTATGCAAAATAAAAGAATGTTTATGACGTTTTAAAAACTAGTTTATTTTAAAAATCCCCTATTATAAACACATTTTCAACTTATGATACAAGATGTTTTGTTTCCAGAGTTGTTGGGTTTGAATATCCGGCGTTTTTCACATTTTATTCAGGTAAAGCTTTTCATGTTGATAGTTGTTTAACGCCTCAACTCAAATGAGGAATATTCTTGGTACCTACTTTTATAAAATTAGAAATGGTTAATGTAAATATAAAAAATTTGTAAATAAAAGAATGTTTATGTTTTATTTTAAAATCTTAATATAAAATGCTTATTTACAAATCTGAAGTTTTACAAAATACATAAAAACTGTTCCGGGAATAAAGTCAACCACATGTGCAGCAGAATTTAATCGTTGAACGCGGATATCAAGTGCACTTAAAATTAGGTTGTATAATATAAAATTTTGCAACCTTTGTGTACTTTTATAAACTAGTTAGGTAAATTTTAATAAAAATTTCAACTATTAAGTAGAATAAATATTTTTATTTGATTTTATCTATTTTATTGTGAATACTATTCCAACAGTTTTTATTTCATAATAGTCTCAGCGTTTATTTCGAATTATGTCAGGGTTTTTACGAGCAGCAGCCTCATCACATATACTTTATGATGCCGGTCGCAAAGATGAGCACAACATGCTAATTATTTTAATTTTTTAATCGGCGTGATGGACATGTATAAACAAAATTTCGATACGTAAAGAACAAGTTTAAATCAAGAAATGGATTGATTATCAGCAAAATTTGATTGTTAGCATGGCACCCAACAGAAGTTATCACGAAAGGCTTAAACTTTATCCATTGACCGGTTGTAGCTTTGCTTTAGCTAGATTGATGGTTTTGAACCCCAAGAGAATCTTTATAAAGTGTGAGGAGTATGCGTTTATTTTTAGTTTTTACAATTAATGCCATTTTTAATCTGCAAGTTGCGACAATATAACATTTCAAATTAATATGACCTACATTTCGCTCAAGTTCACAAATCGTGAACCAGTTTTTACCGGCACGAGCTCTTTGTTTACATGTCCGCAATGTGATTCAGCATTTTTGTTTGTTTTTCATACAAACTGCTTTTGTTTGCATTTACATCTTCCTACCATTCTACTCATATAATTGAAAATAATCGATCTCCCATTCCTACATATGTATGTACGCTCGCAATACCATAGCGGTCGCAATTTTGTGATATTATGCAAATTTAAATGGGTGAAGCAGCGACGGCAACGAAAGATGTGATGTGCTGTTCTTGTTTTGCGCTAAATCGGGTTTAATAAGAACTGCTGCTACTTACTGAAGCAGCGAGGGTGAAAAACGTTTTAATTTGATAGCTTTTGCATATTGTGCAGTGTTATCAACCTTTTAAGAAGAGTAGTAAGCATAACCTGGAGGAAACGACTGAGGGGGCCCGGCACACTAACCTATTCCCGTCCACGCCTATTAAGAACTTTTATACACACTTTGAGAATGTAGACCTACTGTTTAAAAATACATGTGGATTTGGCGCCGAAACGGCATAGCATAAATCTTTTATACACACTTTTGAGAATCTAGTCCTCCCCCTTTATATATACATGAGAATTTGGAGCCGAACGTTAAGCTTTTAGACACAATTTTGAGAATTTAGACCCCTCTGTAAAATTACATTAGAATTTGGTGCCGAACCGGCATAGCATAACTACTAACGACATTGACGGAAAGGAAGTGAAATCAATCAGTTGTTTTGAGTTTATGTTCAAGTGCACTTCCACTTCAAACAAAATCGCGCAAAAGTATTTGACAATGTGGTCATGAACCTGTAATCTATTTGTACAAGTAGCCTACTGAGTTTCTATTTACTTGTATTAACTGTTATAGTTGTTTAAAAGCTAAATTTCTCATTCCGATAATAGCATTTTCTTTGTTGTTATTGAAATCTTCGTTGTAATTAACAACAATGTGATATTAGAAAGATGTGGCTCGATTCGGATTTGTTATTACGAATTATATTATGTGCAAAATTTTCTCTTGTCTCTATGCTAATACTTGTATTTATCAGGGCCGGATCTATGGGAGGGCATTCGGGTGCACTTGCTCCGGGCGCTAAAATCAAGGGGGCGGCAATACGACGGATTTCTGGACCCATAGCTAAACGAGGAAAAATCTAATTACAAGAATTGGAAAATTTTTTCAGACCATACTTAACACTTCAGTCTTCTTTCCGGAATCTAAAAGCTGCTTTGCTGATATCATACTTTCAATTGTGTTTATACTTATACAATCAAGCAGCTTACTGTCTATTAAAATTAGGTCTGTAAGCCTCTGTAAGCTTATTAAACTAAAAATCCCGCTAAATTCTCAAATTGTACCTTTGTCTTATATGAAATGAATTCGAAAATTGTACAAATGTGACTGGTAACCCTGTGTTCCCCATCATTCATCAATCCTACCTCGAATGTAGACAGATTATAAGACAGTAGACACAAGCACAAAGTTACCAGAAAATTATTATTATGCCAGCTAAATTTAACGATTTTAGCCGGAGTTAACCCTTGGAATCTGAGTAAAAAATCGGAAAAATCCATTCAACCTGAACGGCAGTTTGCCAGAATTCCTACACAGAGTATTTTTTTTTAAATTTCTCAAATTTTAGTAGTTTTAGCCGAGAAGATTCATATTGAAAAGCGGCAAAAATAAAAAAACTAATATCTAACATAATTAAAATTTTTAATTTGTTATCCTTATGTTAATAATAGCGGAGACAGACTTGCAATTTCAATATTGTATTTTGCGAAGTCTGTCTCTATATACTGAGAAGCAGCTCGGTGTACAATCAGTAGTTAGTACATTGGAGCTCAATATTGAAGCTGCGAAAAACGAACGCGGTATACGAGTTTATTGCAATATGACCCTAGTTATAAACCATAATCATTTAATACACGAACCTTTTAGAACCGAATTTAATACTTAATACAACTTTTTCTGAAATTTAATATTTGACAATTGTAAAATTGAAGTGACTATTTCGTTTTTATTTTTCATATAGACAAGTAATTTCACAATATTTTCTCGCGTTTTGTAAGTGCGTGGAACTTTCTTAAGTCAAATGACAAATCAAGTGATAAATCAAATGTAAGCTCTCTAATTAAATTCTTAGTATCGTCAAATGCAAGAGTGTATCTGAAATTTTATATTGCAATTCACATAATTGCATTATCAATATATAAATATGAAAATTGCAAGTCTGTCTCTGGTATAAAATAAACTGTATTTGTAATAATACGATTTTTTACTTTCCTTTTATTTTAAAACAGTTTGAGATTCAAACAACATTTAAGATCTATAATGGATCTTACTTTTCGTTTGAATTTCAAATTCTTTTTATTTAACAATCATTTGTTTTAAATTCAAATTCTGACTCTACATAAGTCTAGGGTATGCAGTATCTATAAATAGGTCATCTATCATATACATATAATGCCTGGTATACCCTGGAATTGTAATAAAATTTGTCCCAAATAAAGATCGTTGTTAGAGGGGGCGGTAACTAACGTCTTTCCCCCCTTCAAAAGTTTCCTAGATCCGGCACTGGTATTTATGTGTATCTATTTTCCTCAAGTAGACACGATTAACGTGCAATTGAAGATTTGTCCAGTAATGAACGTAAGAAGGATAATAATCGTTATTGTGGATGGCATTTGGAAATGAATTTCTTTTGAGTATGTGCAACGTATTGATGGGATTAGGATGTAAGTACTGCGATGCAACATGACCATGTTTAAAAATGGAGACTTGACAACTTGATCCATTTCATTCACAACAGTTGATATTTTTCTCAATTTCAACTTTGTTCTTCTATAGGGGAAGATTGGCACCCTTCGTACATGGGGCACATACCTACAGCAGCCATTACCTAAGAACGATGTGGAATAGAGATGTTGTGACCCAGATGCCCATTGACCCGAATCACAACCATAAAACAAATACGCCAATATCTTGCCCTATGCAATATATTGGCGTACTACGAATTTGACCCTGAAAGGTAAAATTTATTTTATTTAAAAAAAAAAACCCATTTGTACTTCAAATGCATTTAAAAATGCATTCTCGTACTATAACAAAATGCAATCTAGCATAAATTGCATTTTGTTATCAATCATACATTCCGTTCACACGGCATGTACATATACTTACCTACATACAGCTTTTCCTTTAAATTATCTGCATGTACTATGTACATACATAACCATAATTACTAAAATGTTATTTTTTTCAAGACACAAGTGCATATCAGATTTCATCCATATGCACTGTGCCAAAACTTTTTGTACTTTCCCACGTAAGATTCTTCACGTCGTTGGAAAGTAATAAAAAGAATAAAAAAAGCTTTTTGAAGCTTACGATGGGTACTTGGTTGCAATATCGTCGATCCTCGAGGAGTTGAAATTTTAAAACCGCCGAGCAGAGTTCGCTTTTTAAGTCCGTCGAGGGTAAAACATCTCTAAAAACCCGTACTAAAAATTGTTAATTAATAATTAAATTGTTAGAGAAATAAATAATAAAATTTTTGTGTTATGTGTTAAAAAAAGATATGATAAATTTTCGGTAACGGAAATATGAATTGAAAAAATAAATTTATAAAGAAAAGAATAGAAAAAAAAAATGTAACAAATAAAAAATAAAAATAATACAGTGATTCTTTTAATTTTTTTTCCCTGTTCTGAATATCGGCGACTGCTCTCTCCATCGGAGCACGGAGTAGAATCGGACATAACAAACTGGTGGCAGCGGTATACCAAAATCAGTGCCAATAAAATCAATTAATTAAGTAAAAACAAAGCAAAAAATTAAATAAAAAAAATATAAGACAAATCTGCTACACTATAACAAACTGGTGGCAGCGGTAACCGAAATCAGTGCTATGAATTAATTAAATCAACAAGTCAGTGCCAATATAAAAGGAAAATTAAGACAAACGAAAAATAAAAATAATAATAAAAAAAAATAAGCCCGGGTACCCTTAATACAGGGTACTTAGAGGAAATAGTGCAATTGTTTAGAGTGCCACAGTACTCCACCGGTGGACCCTTGCGAGGCTTCATCCGTGCCTCAGTTAAGACGTTTAAGAAGGAAAGAAGGAAGACCACAGCAAGACGATAACCAGGACGTCCTACCCAATAACGACAACATTGTCTCGCTTGGAATTCATCTTAAACTGAAGGAAACAAAATACTAACAACTATAAGCAATATTTAAGGATTAAGATAAAGGTAGCGTAAAAAAAAAATATGTATATTTTTTCTCTCCTTTTCATATCTTTAACCTTATATTAAATCATTTTTAATTTTGACAAATATAAGTGAACATATTTGTGCATGTACATATATTTTGGTGGTTTTTATACAAGTGAATATGCAACGAAGGATTTTTAATTAAAAGAAGTGATCCAAAAATAATATCCATTCCTTAATGCTTTTTTTTTCTGTCAAACTAGTGTACATTCATAAAATTTAGTTTCCAAATTCACTTTCTTAACAAAATTATTTACAGCTTCTGTTTTTTTCCTCTCTTTCTCGTTTTCTGGTTATTTACATATTTTCATATATAAATATATATACAAAACGTGAAAAAGAGTTATTTTCAATCTCCATAAATTTTCTATTAATAAAAAAAAAAACAAAAAGATCCAACACAGAAAAATTGAGATCCGCTCTTCCTAGAAGCGACCACTGCGGCAAGACTTCGTGAGCTTGCTGGTCAGAGGACTTCGACAAAAATCAAACATCAATTCCCTGCGGTAGTACTTCGTTAGCCTATCGGTCAGGAGAAAGATATTGATTGGAAGAGCCATCAATTAACAATTTAAATGGTTGCAAATCAGATAACAAAGTACTTTTCCTCTTTACTGCATACATTTTTCATTTAAAGAACCGTTGATAATAATAATAATTCCTTTTTGTGTTGAGATAGAACATTTTTTTTCTCCTACAAATTTAATTCTCCCACAAAAATAAAATTATTAACAGAAATATTTAAAATAAATAAGTAATAATTGTTTTTTTATATATATCAGAACTCTTAGCATTCCTTTTATTAGAGATAGAAAATTTCAAAATACCAACAAAATATCATCCTTCCCGTTACTGTACTTTACTCGCTTCCTACAATTTACAAACCTTTTCCTCTAAAACAAAACTAATTACACATAACAAACTGATTCGCAACTTATTACTGTTTCGAAATTTGACGATTAGTTTTCTACTCAGATGTGTTTTTTTTTTATTAAATACAATTTTGTCATATCCTCTATACGCTCCAGTACAAATTATAACGAAATCGAAACACAAAAGCATATAATACGCAAAGACATTTCAAATATCATAAAATATTATACTATATTTCTGTCGAATTTTCCGTCTATTACTTCAGAAATCAGTCATGACTGAAGAAACCGTTTCTTTCGATGAGCTATGCGCATCTCAAGTAGAAAAAAACAAGGAAATAAGGCTAATCCTAATGACTTATCACCAAGCCGGTAAAGCAAAGCGTACCAATACCTTTGTGAACGGTAAATTAAAACAACTCGAAGAAATATGGAGCGCCTTCGAAAAAACAGAAGAACAAATAGTTCAGCATAAAGACTTCACGACCGACCACGATTATTTCAAAGAATCGTGCTCAGATAAAACTGAGGACTGGTACATGTTGACGAAAGCAACACTTTCCGAAAGATTGAAATCAATCTCAGAAAGTACTATGAACAAGCAAAACCCCTTTCATATACCATCACCAAGAGCTTCGTGGAGAATTCCAAGCAAATCACAATTTACAGAAGCTAATAAGGAAACAAATGATCCACAAAATGAAAATATTTTCAGAAGTCTAAATACAAAAATTAACTCAATTACAAGAGTTATACAATCATTAAACCCTGTTACTTTACCTACAGTGAGTAAAACATACCTAGAACAAAAACTGGGTATCCTAAATAAACATTGGGCTGAGGGCTGAATTCGAAGAACTCAACAATACAATCGAAATGCAATCTACGCCACAAGACCAAGAAAATAAATACTTTACTGAAAATGTTTTCGGTAAAACAGAAGCAGAATATGAAGAAACTGTAATTGCTATTCAAGAACAGCTAGATATGCGCTTCCCTAATTACCAACATGACATACAAAATAACTCGTCACTCTTTCACAATGAAAGCACAGAAGTTAAAATTTCAAATATTTCCCTATCGGAAATTAAATCCTTAATACCAAATTTTAGCGGCGATTCATGTCATGTTGCGACGCCATCGATCGGCTTTATACCAATACTGACCCAACAACCCTGTTTGCAATAATTAAAAGTAAGCTATTTGGAGATGCCTACAATGTACTTAAGTACAATGATACAAGCAGGTGGTCAGATTTGAAGAAAACATTGCTCGAAACATTCGAAGTAAAATTAGAAAGGTCAGTACTCCAACCAAAACTACAAAACACAAGACAAAGAGCAGGAGAGCCTGTCAAAGAATTCCTGCAACGAATTAATATGGCACATGCTCAATTGAACGAAGCCACACATTCATATACAACAGATAAACTACTGTTAAATTCTCTCGTAAAGGACAATGAAAATCAAGCTATTAGAGCAATAGAGGATGGACTAATAAGCTAGCAACTCCAAACACTAGCCAAGCTCCATGAAAATAGTGCATTAAAGCCCATAACGTCATATATTGGTGAGCAAGCATTACGCCTAGAATCAAAGGCAACAAAATTAGCGGCGAACGTTTCTTGCACTGCTCAATCAACACAAGTGCAGAACCCCTTTTGCTATAAATGCAGAGCACAGGGACATTTGGCACCAAATTGTCCACAAAACATTCATACAAACCCAACCCCAAATAAATATTTTTCAAATAATTTAAACAAAGGCAATCCTCCTAAGCAGGCTAGCACCTTCAACAGCACTACTCCAACATGTAGGTATTGTCACAAATTTGGTCATACCATAGAAGCATGCAGGGCAAGGATAGCAAACCATGGGGATTTCTACAGAGAAAATACATATCCGGTTCCCCAAAACTTCAGGAATCGAAAAGAAATTCCCAATACAAATGCACCAGCTCAAAAGCAGATCAACGTCAACCAGATTCGAAATTTTAATTATAGGAAAAATCCCCCTTCTTCAACAATACAACCCCAAAACGAAGCAATAACAAATAAAGACCACGTACAAAATCCGAGAATATTTTTAACACACTCGGAAAACAAATCACGGCGAGAGGAATTAGTCGGCAGCCCCTCGCAAATCCAAACAAAAGCCGACATCCACACAAATTTAAATTAGATAATACACATTTATTAAATGATTCCATTAAACTAGAAATACCAATTATAATTAATCCCAACTCCATTACCTTTTCTCTATCTATCAATGAAACAAAATTCCTCGTTGACACAGGAGCAGAAATTAGTCTTATAAAGTTCAATACACTGAAAGCAGGCAGCACTTACTATAAAGATGCAATCTGCAAGATAAATACTTTATTTACTGAATCTAAAACTACAGAAGGATTAATACTGGCAAAAGTGGCAACTATATCAAACGAAGAATTTATAATACAACATCCCTTCCAAATAGTAGGAGAAAACTCAGCCTTGGCTTATGACGGCCTAATTGGCCACGACTTCTTGTCCAGATACAACGCTCGTATCGATTATAAAAACAATTACATTTCCTTAGAGGTGAAGCAATTTCATTCATCCTATCCCATAGAGCAATATCCCTCAGATTATCCAAATACATATCTTAGATATGATAACCATGACAAGAAATCTGAAACAAACAATAAAAGCAAGTTACCCAGTACTTCACGGGATTTAAATACCAAACGTGGAAAGTACCCCAACACAAATATCCTACAACAAACGGAATATGTTTTCGAACCCAATGAAAGCCGAAATAAATCGGACAAACTACATAATAAAGTGATTACAATTCCCGCACGCTCTGAATCCATAATTCAAATTCCAACTACGGAATCAGTATATTTTAAAAAAGAGGTAAAACCGGGGTTGTTCAAAGGTAATACCATAGTCAACCCATCACAAGGAATGGCAACAGTCCTAGTCCTCAACACGAATGAGCAGGACGTCGAACTGGCAATTCATGACATGAACCCAGAATGGTATGACCTTAATGACTTCGATTGCATCTCTACGGATTCCAACAGAGATCCAATTAGGGGCAGAATAAAAAAACTGCAGAACCTGATTAAATTGGATCACTGTAATTTGGAAGAAGCCGAGAGTATTCGGAAAATTTGTAAGGATTTCAATGATCTCTTCTACTTAGAATGGGATTTCCTAATATTTACAAATGCAACCGAGCATAAAATCGAAACAGTCCCAAACAAACCTCACATATACACTAAACCGTATAGACTTCCAGAAACAAGCCGGAAAGAAATTACTCGGCAAATAAATGAAATGTTGGATTCGGATATAATAAGCCCTTCAAATAGTCCGTGGAACTCTCCCCTACTTCTAGTTCCCAAAAAGCCGGATGAGCATGGGAACAAAAAATGGCGAGTCGTTGTAGATTTCCGCCGAGTAAATGATATTACTATTGGCGACGCTTACCCATTACCTAATATTACAGACATATTAGATCAATTGGGTAAGTCAAAATATTTCACAACGCTAGACCTCGCCAGCGGATTCCACCAAATTCGCATGGACGGGAAGGATAGAGCAAAAACTGCGTTTAGCACTCCTTATGGTCATTACGAGTTTAACCGTATGCCATTTGGATTAAAAGTTGCACCGGCAACCTTCCAACGTGCCATGAATAATGTCCTTTCTGGACTCCAAGGCATTTACTGGCACCAATTTTATCCTATCCGGATTTCGGCAAAGAATTTTTTGTCACCTCCGATGCCAGTGACTACGCCATCGGAGCAGTTCTTTCCCAAGTAGATGATCAAGGAGATCATCCAATCGCCTATGTGAGTCGAGTTCTCAATGGTGCAGAGACTCGATACTCAACAATCGAAAAAGATCTTTTGGCAATTATATTCGCAGTTGAGCAATTCAGGCCATACGTTTATGGTAGACAGTTCACCATCATAACTGACCATAAACCATTAGTATGGTTAATGAATCTAAACGATCATTCCTCAAGACTAATGAGATGGAGAATACGTCTTGAGGAATATGACTATAAAGTAGTCCATAAACCTGGAAAGCTTAACACAATTGCAGACGCTCTCAGCAGGGCTATCCCAGAAAATTCCGTAAAATCAACGGAACCCAACACCTATGTAAATGTGGTAACCTGAACCAAGCCAAAGCTCAGGTGAATTTAGGTACACCCAATCCAAATATTACTACTACAAATCTAGATTTATCAGTGGTAAACAGTTCCTCAGTGATAATAACTGAGACCAATTTCCCATTACTTTTAACTAAAAATACTAACCCCAAAATTTTCATCTTGCCCATGCAAGATACAGAACTTGAAAGAGTGTTAAAATCTAAACTAAAACTTTTAGACAAACCTCCTCTACTAGAAAACGAACTGAACTTCTTCAAGAAAAAAAACTCCACAGTAATCATTTCAAAAGTCAATCTACCATACCGATCTCAAAGAGATAGATTAGACATTGAAAAGATTTTAACTGAGATCTGGTCATATACAGAAGCAAATCAGTTAAGTCAAATAAATATCTCCTTCCCAGTATTAGACAAACAAAATTTATCAACTATTAAAAACATTTTTACCAAGCTCTTCGTTAACCAAAAAATTAATATAAAACTTCATCAAGATTCCATAATGTATTTATCCAATAGCAGTGACATTGAACAAGTTCTGAAAGATTTCCATTCTCTACCAACGGGAGGCCATCAAGGTGTCTCCCGTACAATCAAAAGAATTAAAAAACAATTCTATTGGCCTGGCATGTCAGATGATGTTGCAAGATATATAAGGAAATGTAAACTTTGTCAAGTAAACAAAGTATCCAGAAATCCAAAGATCCCTATGAAAATCTCAACCACAAGCTCAAAACTTTTTGAAAGAGTGTACCTAGATGTTGTAGGACCTCTCCCAATTTCCCATTCTGGAAATAAATACATCCTTACATTTCAAGACGATCTTTCCAAGTTCTCTGAGGCTATTCCCATAGTCAACACTGAATCTAAGACATTAGCGGAAGCCTTGACGACAACAATAGTTTGTCGACATGGCATTCCAGAAAGTATCCTAACAGATCAGGGATCTAACCTCATAGATGGCATGTTTGCCGAGGTATCCAAACTGCTAAAGATCAGAAGGCTCAAAACTACTCCATATCACCCTAAAACAAATGGTGCATTGGAGAGAAATCATAGAACTTTAGCAGAATACCTCAGATCTTATGTAGCAAAAGATCCTCAAGACTGGGATACATGGATTCCATATGCCATATTTGTCTACAATACCACACCTCATTCGAGTACAAATTGTACTCCCCGCGAACTCCTCTAAGGATTCCCAGCCGAAATCCCAAACAATCTAAAATCATCTCCGACCGTTTGCTATAATTACGATAATTATGCAAACGAGTTAAAAGCACGTCTACAACACAGCTATAAAATTTCGAAAGACATAGCCATGGCCAACAAAGAGAAATCAAAACTCCAGTACGATAAAAATTCTACCCCGAAAATCTTCAATATTGGAGACAAAGTCCTGCTAAAATGCAGGGTGAGAGATAACAAATTCTCACCACTGTGGACAGGTCCTCATGTGATTGCAGAAATCAATTCTCCCGAAAATCCCACTGTGAAAATAAATAATAAAATTAAAAGCGTCCATAATAATGATTTAAAACTTTTTTCCGACTAGTACAAAACTTCATCTACTTCAAAATCAATGCAAATGAATAAAACAATATCCTATTCCAGGTTCTCACGATGATGCGAATAGTATTCTTTTTAATCTGTATCCCTTTCGTCTCCGGCTCAGGGATGGAAATAAAGCAAATAAATGCCAGCGCATGCATTTATTTCGAAGAAATTGGCAGAGCCAATTTCTACACCAACGAGTGGAAGATCGTTACCTACTACGATCTAGAAAACTTCAAGTCAGAATTTAGGAACATCAAATTCATCGCTGAGCAAATTAAGGCAATCTGCAAGAAAATGGATGGAAATTCAGCAATGGCACACATTTGTAACGGTACGTTGCTACAGATAAACCTTATCTTAGCAAATATAGAATATAAAAATATGCTCCTAATAACTCAAAGCAGAAAACAAAGAGCACTTTTAAATGTAATAGGAGCAATTTCCAAAGCTCTTTTCGGCACATTAGATGAAGATGATGCCAAGCTATATGATGAAAAAATTCACAACCTCACTTTAAACCAAAATTCCCTCCTTTCCCTCATGAAAAGCCAAACCGCGATAATAGAAGCAACAGCTCAAATTTTTAATAAAACCAAGGCCGCAATTGAAAAGGAATTCCTGAATATGCATAAAAAACTAATTTCAATTCAAATATCTATATCGCTAATGGAAAATAAAACACTGGATAATCAAATATCCATTGAATTAGAATCACTCGCCTCACTTCTTTCATTAATGACATTTAGATATCCAAATACACAGTCAGAATTAATAGATCTTTTAATTGAATCCAAACATGGAATATTTCGCCCTACACTAATATCACCTAATAAGATTGAAGAAATTTTATCAAAAATTAGGCAGGAGCTCCCGAGTTCAATGATGCTTCCCATAAATTCCAGAGACAATATATTTTCACAAATCTACAAATTAAGCACAATATCTGCAAATATTTTTAACAACAAAATAATTATAGAACTTCGAATCCCACTTCCTTTTAAAGAACCCTACCGAATTTTCAAAGCAATAACATTACCGACAATCCTAAACGATTCATTCATATATATTGAACCATTAAAGGAATATATATTAATTGATTACAATCGTGATCATTACATAGAATTAACACTACAGGAAATCCACAATTGCGCAACGTTGGACCATACACACTTTTATTGCAAAATTTCATCACCTATCTTAAACACAAACAATAGAGTAAATCAATGTGAAATTAATTTAATAAAAAAGGAACCTATTTCATCGAAATGTAAAATCCTAACACTAGAGCAAAATTACTACTGGACGCAATTATCGCAGCAGAACGCTTGGCTCTTCTCCCTAAAGGATTCTCTCCATATAGATATTATCTGTGAAGACTCCATTGAATCACAAATCCTACACGATATCGGAACAATATATATCTATCCCGGTTGTTATGTCCGCAGCAAAGAATTCATCTTGCACGAACATAACGTAAAAATATCAAAATTTAACTCCCATTTCATCCCAACAACAAATATTTCCAACATAATCGAAAATAGGACGCTTCCCTCTATGGAAACGTACGGAAGAACAAATTCCTTAAATATCACAAACAACATGGACGTCGATGAAATTTTAAAATCCATCCATCTTCAGAAAGAACAAGAATCAAATTCTCTAAATCCTATAAACAATAACCACATTCACCACTATGCTTAACATATTTAACAATAGCATTAGTTATCGCTATTCTAATCACCTATATATACATGAAATACAAATCAAAAGTCCGCAAAGGTAAAAATATAGCTCTGGAACCGGAACATATACTTGAAGATGTGCCTGCGGCGGCACCAAGAAGCTTTAACTTCAAAATAACACCTGCTCCCAATAAACGAACTACAGGAATTTACCTAAAATAATCTGAATATATGCAATATATATTAGCACATATCTCATGGACGCATACATTCAGTCGAGATACACACACATACGTACAAATGATAACGAACGAAAACTGACACATTAAACTTTCCTCTATATTTTCAACACCTACATCTCCCAAAAATGAAATATAAAAAAAAAAGGCTTCTAAACAAAATTTTAAATACGAAAAGAGAAAATGAATTTTTGAAGTAGTTATTTAAATTACTCTAAAGACAAGAAAAAATGTATATACGTATATACTATATAAATAAAAAGGAAAACCCCAGATAATTTTTTTTTTTTTGTAAAAATACGTAATAAAAATATATATTTCTCGTTTCTGACAGAAACTAATAAATAAATGAAAATTAGAATTAATAATAATAGAAATAATTTTATAGGTATAACTAAAATTAAAAGGAAAAATCATAACAATTTTCTTTTGTGGAAGTAATTGTTATAATAAAGATTAATGTTATTTGTTATTTTCTAGAAATGAATCATTAAATATATATCAAAATATGATAAATGTAGATATAATTTTAAAATTAACTATATTCCTTTTATACTAATTTAGAAGAGACAAAATATGATATAAAAAAAAAGAACAAGAAAAAAGCCAATGTTGTGGCTACTTTATAGTAAAGACATCTATGAGACATGCTTTTTTCTCAATATACTACAAATTATTATTAATATTATTAAATAAATAAAAGGACTAGAAAAATTATGAAAATGTACATTTGCATACATAACCAGCATTTTTTGTACTTAGAATTTTAAACTGTTATTCTTCCTTTTAACCAAATAAAAACATTGAAACAAATCCTTTTACCAATTAGTTATATAATAAATAAAAATAAAAATACAGAGACATAATAAAATAATAAAAATTTATATAAATAATAAAGAAATATAAGAAATGTAAATACCTCTACTACCAATCATATGTAAATTTATAAACTTAGTAATATTCATTTCCTTTTAACTTTTTGAAAGTATAAATGTAACATGTATAATGAGACAATCCGAAAAATATTCCTATCGAATTCTAATTACATCAAAATAATTTTTTTTAATGTTTTACCTATTATAAAATTAATATAATTTTGCATGTAAATAGGTATACATTCCTAGTTACCTGTAAAAGTACTATTTAGAATAGGGTTAAGAATCTACTACTGTTAGAGAAAGAAAGTTTTCTTCTCGAAAGAATAAAACTTTCTTTTCCCCAGGGGTGAGGGATGTTGTGACCCAAGTGCCCATTGACCCGAATCACAACCATAAAACAAATACGCCAATATCTTGCCCTATGCAATATATTGGCGTACTACGAATTTGACCCTGAAAGGTAAAATTTATTTTATTTTAAAAGAAAACCATTTGTACTTCAAATGTATTTAAAAATGCATTCTCGTACTGTAAGAAAATGCAATCTAGAATAAATTGCATTTTGTTATCAGTCATACATTCCATTCACACGGCATGTACATATACTTACCTACATACAGCTTTTCCTCTAAATTATCTGCATGTACTATGTACATACATAACCATAATTACTAAAATGTTATTTTTTCAAGACACAAGTGTATATCAGATTTCATCCATATGCACTGTGCCAAAACTTTTTGTACTTTCCCACGTACGCTTCTTCACGTAGTGGGAAAGTAATAAAAAGAATAAAAAAAGCTTTTTGAAGCTTACGATGGGTACTTGGTTGCAATACCGCCGATCCTCGAGGAGTTGAAATTTTAAAACCGCCGTCGAGGGTAAAACATCTCTAAAAACCCGTACTAAAAATTGTTAATGAATAATTAAGTTGTTAGAGAAATAAATAATAAAATTTTTGTGTTATGTGTTAAAAAAAGATATGTGAGATCTAGTCTCGTTCGTGAGGGAGGAGAGCCGGTTCAGAGGATAACTCAGTTTTTATTTCAAATATAAAATTTTATTCAATATTTCAATTTGCTTAACATAAATATCACAAGAGTTCATCGCAATAATTCAATTCAAAATCAATCTAAAACTACCCTACAAACTAATATAAAATTCAATAACAAAATTCAACATAAAAAAAATAAATTCAATAATTCAAAAACAGATACGGAGTTCGCCACCCTTGAATTATTTACTCTGAAAAGGAAGAAGAAGCAAAATGTTAAACTTCTATGAATAAACTAAAATTTTCTGAAATAATTTTCAAAGGGGTGCTACGTCTAAGCACATGGAAGGAAAAAACTTCTAGAGATTTCAAGCACTCAGGTTATCCCTG
The DNA here is from genome assembly GCA_963924295.1 of Dioctria rufipes. Taxonomy (NCBI): domain Eukaryota; kingdom Metazoa; phylum Arthropoda; class Insecta; order Diptera; family Asilidae; genus Dioctria; species Dioctria rufipes. The sequence goes on along the minus strand of CAWUPM010001419.1, from coordinate 473,157 downwards.
ATCAGAATTATCTTCTGTGGTGATGCGTGAGGGCACACAGAAGTAAAATGATTTTATGGAAAGTTGAGACACTCAGGTTATCCCTGAGCAGAATTATCTTCTGTAGTGATAGGGCGCTCAGGTTATCCCTGATCAGAATTATCTTCTGTAATTATAGGATGCTCAGGTTATCCCTGATCAGAATTATCTTCTGTATAATGGGAAGCTCAGTTTATCCCTGATCAGAATTATCTTCTGTATAATGGGAGAGGAAATTCAGGTTATCCCTGACCAGAATTATCTTCTGTATAAAGGGAAAGGAAATTCAGGTTATCCCTGACCAGAATTTTCTTCTGTAATAAGGTAGGAAGCACAATTCTTTTTACTCAGATTAGCTCTGATACAGATCAACTCTGCCAAAAGAATGGTGCCATCTACTGAAATTCATCGGCTTTATATAGCCGCTGTAACCAGTTATGTCTGTTTCGCCTCGTGGTGTTGCCCTAGCGACGTTTACTTGAATTTTATTCGAGGCGAAAACAGCTGGCTGTCACAATGTTATTTGATGACATTACAAGGAAAATATATACGGACGTGCTTGTGATTTGGAAAGAACTTTGTTGATATTTTTTATTTATTTGTTGTTTATTAGTTTCCCTTTAATTTTTCTTTTAGAGACTACATTTTAAAAAGCCGACATTTCACAGCCGCAACATTCGGCCGCTACCAGAATTTGTGGAGTTTTTTGTGGTTTTATCACAATTTGTTTTAATACCGTGGGTGAACCCCTGAACCACACTGCCAGCAGCAAATTGTTGATTGGATCAACAGTAAGCTTTAGATAAGTATTATGCAATTTAATTACTTGAGTCTAGATACTTTGTGTTCCTTTTGTATATTTTAGGTATACCGAGCGTGACGCTGAGGGATCATATCTGCTGCACAAAAACTGACAGCAGAAAATTTATTATTTGTGTGAGGACCGAACATCCTCCCGCCTCGAGAAAAAAAAATATACATGTATATTTGTTTTATGAATAAACTTACGTTTTGTTGATAGAAGATGTGTAATTTATCCCTCTTCCTTTTCATTTTCATTGTTACATTTCCAGGCAGAGACCATTTGCAGAACGTCTTTGCTTCCCTGATGACGTTCCAAGGAGTATTTGTTGTTTCCAGCAGTTTAACGACAATTGGCGTGGCAATAATACGTCCAATTAAATCCCTTGGAATCTCTGGTTCTAATTTCTCTGGTGTTTGCTTGGTACTGGGTGCTGGATGATCTCGGAATTCTTTTGGGGGAGTAATCGGCACATTCCTAAATTGTTCCTCCATTTTCTTAGGTGATGCTTTGCTGCTAGTTATTTCATCTGAAGTCTGGATAATCCTAGATGTGCTGGCAGTAGGCGTCACCACATTGAGGTTTCCTGGCAACCTTGGTAATGTTTGCTGTTATCAATTGAACCTTGGAGCCCTCATTTGTCTGTATTTTTAAATATAGAACAGCTGAGTAAGCATTATTGGATGCGTCACAAAAGCCATGGAGCTCCATATCTGTTGAATTAGGCATGTAGCCTAGCCAACGTGAAATCTGGATGTTTTGAATTGCATGTAATTGATTTTTAAAATAATTCCATTCTCTTGATATTTCTATGGATACAATGTCATCCCAGTCGCATTTTGAGAGCCAAAGTTTCTGAATTAAGATTTTTGCCGTGATTATGGATGGAGCCAGCCATCCTAATGGATCGAAGAGAGATGAGACTTCGGATAATATTATTCTCTTTGTATATGTGGTTTTTGGCTCAGGAATGTTAACTTTGAATGAAAAGCAGTCTGTGGTTGGATACCAATGGATGCCAAGAGTTTTTATGGAATCGTGTTCTGAAAATTCTAGGTTTGTTTTCAACTCTCTATGATTTAATGGTATATTATTTAAGATATCATAATGGTTGGCAGTCCATTTGCGCAGGTTGAATGTCCCTTTTGCTAAAACTTCAATGAGTTCATGTTGTAGTTGCTATGCCTCATTCAAAGTATGTGCTCCTGAGACCAGATCATCCACGTAGAAGTCTCTCATGATGCTCTTAGCTGCTCGAGGATGATTGATCGCTTCGTCCTTTGCTAGTTGTTGTAGAGTTCTGATGGCGAGATATGGTGCTGGTGTAGTTCCAAATGTGACCGTAGTCAGAGCATAATCTTTTAATTTTTCATTTGGACTGTCTCTCCAGATTATTCTTTGATAATTCTGGTGTCGTGGCGTCATTTGATCTCGGAATTCTTTTGGGGGAGTAATCGGCATATTCATAAATTGTTCCTCCATTTTCTTAGGTGATGATTTGCTGCTAGTTATTTCATCTGAAGTCTGGATAACCCTAGATGTGCTGGCAGTAGGCGTCACCTCATTGATCACTTGACCTCGGTCTTAATTGTGGTTTGTCGCTGACCTTTGTATGCACTTTAGGTAGACTTAGTGGTGCAGACCGTTTTCCAGTTGGTAGCCTTGGTTGAGTTTGGAGCCGGACTTCTGGACGGTGTTCTTTCGCTTTGGGTTTAAATTTCAAACTATCGTTTGCCTTAGATTTGGTCTGCAATCTTTTTAGATCAGATGTGGCTGGCATCGACTCGAAAGGCCTGCACAATCTTTTCACTGGCACGATCTCGTGAGGTGGTGGCCGAACAACAACCGATCGAACTTTTCGTGCCTTTTTCGGGGTTGGTGGCAGTGGACTAATAGGCCTGATTGGCTTGAAGGGAGCCAATAATTCTGGTGGAGTTGGAGATAGACCAGCATCCACAGAATCCAAGGATTCCGAGTTAAAAATCTCCAATAACTCATCCATGGTAAAAGAAAAGTAAAAAAATAAAAAAATGAAAAAATAAAAAAATGTAAACGAACTCAAAAAGAAAAAACCACTGCGCGCACTTGTCAACTTTCGAACTTGAAGTGACTTTTGGCGGGTATTTTGGAATTTGGTAATGCCAGAGAGTAGAAGATTTTGGTGGGGATATTTGATTGTCAGGAGTTTTTTATGAGCGGGAGAGGACAGATTTTAGAAATTGGACGGGTGAGAATATTTTTTTGCAGTTTTAATAGTTACTGCTCTAACCTAATTATTATGGCCAGTATGGATTTCAATAATTCGACCTAATGGCCATTTTCCAATTGGGATTTGGTCTTCTTTTATTAAAGCGAGAGTTCCGATTTTTAAATTTTCCTTTTCTGTCTGCCATTTTTGCCGTTGGTGTAATATTTGCAAGTAGTCTCGTGACCATTGTTTCCAAAAGTTATGAGAGAGGGATTGGATGTACTGCCATCTCTTGAGACGATGTTGTTGAGGGTTAAGTGGGGAAGGTTCTACTATGGTGAGATTATGACGACCAGTGAGGAAATGTCCGGGAGTGAGGATGTCGTGCCCCCTGAGCAATTAGTGAATAAAACTCGCGAATTACAAAAGTGAAACAATAAAAAACGCATGAAGTACCGTGAAACAATTTCTTTATTTATCCACACTTGACCTATCTTAATAATTTAAAAGTACTACGAACCGAACTGTAACTTGATATCTAAAACAAAGCTAACTCGCGACTGAACAATTAACGGCACTCGCCAGACCAGTCATTGGTCTTTTATGCACCAATATTCGGAAGTAAACTTTACTAACAATGCGGATGTAAACAAACGACAACAACCTTGTCGTTTGTTCTACCGGTTGCAGCACCTGAGTCGCTTAGTTGTAAACAATCGCTTTACATAATAATTACCATGCGAGGTAAATTATTATCGTAATCGTCGATTGCTCCACTAAGCGCTCATCGCCGCCAGCTGTTGGGCTAATCAGCAAAACAACCGACAGTTGCAGAACAATACCATGCGAGGTTATTGTTTAGCAATTGCTGATTATTTCGCCGTAATGCCCTTGGCTGTTGGAAGAATCTTCCGTATATTGGGCCATCACATCCCTCCCCCCTTGGAAAAACTAGTTTCCGCAGGGAACTAGATCTGGAGAGTGCAACAGTCTTAATTAAAAACATTTTTTAATCTTCGTTCGGTTCAGATTACGCTTTTCTTTTACATTTTACATTGATTCCTATTTGAATTTTGTTATCTTTCTTATACTTACTACATTTCCTTCTTTTCTGCCTAACATTTTCTACAAATATTATCTTTTCTTTTTCCATTGTCACAAAAAAAAAATTTTTCTATATATTACTTCTTACACTTGTTTTTCATTTTACATTATTTTATTATACTCTTTGGTAGTACATTTTCATTCCTTTCTACTTTAATTTTCTTATTTTCTTATCTCTACTACAATTTTCGATTTTACATACAGATGTGAACACATGAACTTTTCATTTCTTTTTTTATTTTCTTCTCATACTTAATTTCTTTCTTATTAGCTTTTTACCACTTCCTTTTGACTACTTTATAATATATCCGTTTCTTTTATCTTTTGCTTTTGCAGTCTCAATCATCGGCAAATTTTTATATACTTATTTATCCAATAAACTTAACACTTATTTCTTTCCAAACAATTTTCTTTCTACTTATTCATTTCTTTCCTTTACAAATTTCACTTTAACCTCTTTCTTTTTATTTCCTTATTTCTCTGTTTTGATGTCTTCTATCACTTCTTTCTGATTACATTGGTTTTATTTTCACTAATAATTTTTAGCTCATCTGTTGCTTAACAAAATTTTCCCTCTTTACAATATATTTTCTATTCGATTCCTAATCTTCTAAAATCTATTGACGTTTATAATGCTCTATTTTCACAAAGACAAGTATAACATTATAATCCTAATACTCCTGTGATTGCTCCTGGCTGCTTCGTGATGAGTGTAGTTCGTTGCGTGCGGTCTTGACTTCAGGCTACTAAAAGCTAGACCATATCCGGGGGATAAACTAAGTCCTCTTTTTCTTTGTGGGGCTGCTCTCTACGGGATTGTTAAAATGTATTTCCAATAGCGGGATTTTGGGTAGAACGGATTATCAACTTACGCTTGAGCTGTTTTGCTTATACGAATGCTCATTCTACGAATGGTCATTGTTTCCTTTAGCCGTACTGGAGGCTTCTCCTTTTTTGTGCTCATTCTCATTGACCTCTGAATCTCTAACTTGTTAGGTACTTTTTGTACTATTTCTAAATGTACGATGGAGTTCTCCCGATTATATCAAGAGTCCATCCATACATGAAGAGAATAGGCTTGCTGTCTCTATATGGATCTGGTAATGTACTTTTTACAACTACATAGCATTCTACATGTTTCCCAAATCTTTTGATTTATTCAGTTATATGTTTAGAATTTGATGCCATACGTATATAACTTTACTTTAATCTTGATTTATTTGAGTATAGTAAAATCTTGCCGTTACTTTTAACCCGTTCCATTTAACTAGATGATCTTGGGTACTTAACTTCTTTGAATCCCTCAGATATCTCACTGTCGGTGTAACTGAGCAAGGATGAGTATACCATGCTTTTCTCGCAGTAATTAGAGGTGAGATCTAACTTCTGACTCCTCCCGAAGTTCTATTGCTTTTAAACTTCATCGGTCCCTTCCTGCTTTTGAAATCAACCTTCAGAATTCGGCCAATATATGCAAATAAGAAAGTCGTCGACGGTGAAAGATTCACTTTTCTCAAGTGCTCATCATTATTTTTCCACCCACACTATTGGTCTGATGCTTGCTCCACGTAGAATATACAGGGATAAATTGATGTCATGATGCAACTGCTACTTCTGCTTCCGCTTCGTCGAGGTTGTTTTACACAGTTTATAAAAATTTCTTATCGATTTCCCTGTGTTTCCCTTATTCTATATTTTTAAGCCATAAACATTTACTACATATATTTATTTTTTGTATTTACACTTTCATACATATGTATATTCTTCTAACCTAATCTTGCTTATAACTTTGCCAATGATTTACAGATTTTTTGCTTCTACTTTTTTTTTCAAATAATATTTTTCATTTTTTTTTAATTTCTCTTTCGTTTTAAGCTATTATTTCTTTTCTTTTCAATCTTTCCTTAACACCCTTCTTAACTTTTTTTTTTTCTTTACAAAACCTCTTTGTTTATATATCAACATTTTAACATATTCTATTCCTTTATTTTCATTACTCTTTCGTTTTTTTTTTATCTTTCTTGCGCCTGCTTTTTAGCTTTCCATTTCTAACTTTAAACACTTATTAATTAGCTTCATACGTGTCTTATTCTTCTAAATTTTTCTTTTTTAACTTTCTCTTTCTTTTACATCTCTTATTTATTTTATTTTTTTTAAACTTCTGTTCACTTTAAGTCTCCTGTTTCTTTTTTTTAATTCTCATTATTTGCGTAATTAAATAACTCTCTTTTTCTAATCTCTTAATACCTATTTTCTTAAACACATTTCCTTACCTTTACGTCTCCAAATTTACCTTACATTGGACCCACTGGGTTTCCTTCATACTTCATTTTCATCTGTTGCCGGCCATAGACTATTGAACTCCGCTCATCGAATTTCTTCTGAAATTAGAGGGAATTTGTTGGACATCTCTTTGGTTACGTCCCCCGATTCCCGGGTCATAACCGTTACTTACCTTGTAAGGGGTTATCGAACTTGCAGTAAAAGTCGCATTTTCAACATGAATGAAGTTCCGTTCCCCTACTTTCCTTCTGCCTTGATGTACTTTTGTCCTCTTCGGCATACTATTATGTCGTTGAAATTTAGACTTACCTTCTTGCAGACTCCACTGGGATTTCCGTAGCTGAGAATAGAAATTCCTAGTACCCTTATATCGCCATGCAGCTCGTTCAGAATACTTTCGAGGTCCGTGTTGTTCATACGAGGAGTTCATAGCTTTAACAGGATAGGCCCTTGCATTGGCAACTCTTACTAATGCACATCCAACCTCCAGCTCATTTCCGCTGTGGCCATAATATTCAGCTCGCCTCCTCCTCTCCTCCCTAAGTTCTTCGACTCTTACCTCGTGAAGTCTCGCACTGTCGTGAGCTGTCTCTACCCTGCCCATGTTAGATTTCCATTCGTCATCTTTGTTATTAACACCTTGCCTGATGATTTTTTCCATGCTCATTTCAACCTCCTCTACTCTGGCTTGTAAAGGATTTCCTTGATTGTAACACTGGAAAGTATTGTTTACAGCTTGTCCATTAGCTGCGACGTTTCCACCACCGGCACTATCTCTCTTTGCTTCAGCGCCTAGTATCCATAATTTCTTATTCACGCAGTCGATAACAGCTCTGTCCCTCAGGAAATCCATTCCAAGTATACCGTCGGCTGGAATTGAATCAGTTTCACCAATGGCATGAAATTGACAAGACTGCCGACTGTTATCTATATGCAAGTTCGCCTGACATGTACCTATGGAACTCCTAGCGAACCCAAAGAGTCCTCCAATTCTTATTTTCTCATGCGTCTGTATTGGCGTATTTCTTTTTATACTATTAACCTTAATTATATTACATGAGGACCCAGTATCTACTAAAAGCCTTAATTCACCCTCTAAAGCTATGTCCGATGGAACTGTGATGATAAATTTACTCTGAGCTTCTAACTTTTCCCTTTCTTTCTCTGCTAAATACTTCTTTACGCAGATATCCGTATAATGGTCTCGTGTTTGGCAGAATTGGCAATAAAGCCCCTCCCTTCCTGAATGGAATTCATCCCGTATGCCAGCTGCACAGTTTGCCACTCTGACGTGATGAATTCGGCAATTGGATACCTCGTGCCCATATTCCTCACATCCCGTACAGAAAGGTAATTGTTGGCACTCTCTGACAAAGTGTCCAGGCTGACCGCACTTGAAGCAATGCTTGGGTCTATATTCATATGCTTTCCTAGGCATTCTTCTGTATGATTCTGTATGAGTTGGCTGTTGTAGAGTAGAGAAAGGTTTTTGGGGAGGTGCGGGTTCATCTCCGTTGAAATTGTCACTTCTGCATCCTTCCTGTGAAAAAATCCTATTGCCTCCGAGCTGAAGTCTTCTCGCATCCCTTTCGTAAAATTCCGCCTCTTCTCTCAACGCCTCCAATGAGCCGAATTTTCGCCCTGTTAAGTGCATCATGATAGCCGGATCTCTTATTCCAACTTTAAATGTGGCAATCGCATCCGCTTCCAACTCTGCCAATAATCCCCCATCTTTACCTGGATATTTAGCTGAAACTGCTGCTTTAATTTGATTCAACAAATCCTTCAATCTGTCCGCATATTCTCTAATATCGTCTCCGGGTCTTTGTCTGCACGCTATCATTTCGGTTCTTAATTCGCTGTAGGACTTTTTAGGCAAATAAGCAGTTTTAATGGTCTGCTGCAATGCCGCAAAATCTTTTGGCTCCTCTGAACTCACCAGATAGTATGCATCGTCCATCAACCGATATCTTACACATTTCATGAAGATATCTTGTTCTTCGGCCTTAAGACGATCGTAAAGATCTTTGCAGCAGTTTAGGAAGCGGTGCACTTGCTTTGCTAACTTCAGTGATCTTTCTCCCGAGAACATGGGAATATATTTGGACACCATATCCATAACTTTTTCATATGTGTCTGCCATCATATATACAGTTATTGGTTTCTTATCTGTTTTTGTTTAACTCGTTACAGTAATTTGCCTTCAAAATTATAACCCTCAACATTCAAAACTATTATATAATTAACACACTCAATTACAATTCATCTATACTGCGTACATACATATAAACATGCTCAATATTATTCATAATTTCTTCTTCTGATGTTCATAACAACAAACATAAAAAACCATATTTTACTTGAACCCAAGATTATTCCCGTTAATCAAATTACTCTAGTAGTTACTGGAAGCAGTTATTACAACTTATTCAAAACGCGAGAAATTACAGAAAAGCGTGTGTGATCAACGCTCTAACCGACCTGCGTCGTTGAAAACTTATCTAACCGATATTTATCACAATTTACAAATTACTCTCGAACTCCATTTCATGCTAAAATTGACATCTGTTACCTGAAAGATCGTCGTTAATTATTGTGTATAATGATGAAGACACGGACATAGCTTTTTATCTAAAAATGGTGAATGGTGTTCATTCGGGATGCGGGAGTAGCTTGTAAAAGCACAACTCCTCGATCTCGTCAATATATGTTGGAGTAGCTAAAATTAGCTTTGCTCCCAGTGTGTGTGTATTTGGAGTAGCTAATATAGCTTTGCTCCCAGTGTGCGTGTTTTTGGAGTAGCTAAATTAGCTTTGCTCCCAGTGTGTGTATTTGGAGTAGCTAAATTAGCTTTGCTCCCAGTGTATGTTTGTGTTGAGTAGCTGATAAAGATCAACTCTTCAAATGATGTAATTGTAATTTGTAAATTAATTTCACCAAAAAACAAAAAACCTAAAAACCACAAAACAAGACTTAATTTAACCTGAAAAGAAAAGAAAATTTATGACAGAGCAGCTGAAAAGCGTTAACTCCCACAATAACAAAAATTAATTTGAAAAAATACAATACCTAAAAACCGCTAAAAAAAAAATTTATTATCCAAAAAGATAATTATATTAAAGTACACCAAAAATCACCATACCTCACTTAAACTTTTACCGGCTGCGCCAAATTGTCGTGCCCCCTGAGCAATTAGTGAATAAAACTCGCGAATTACAAAAGTGAAACAATAAAAAACGCATGAAGTACCGTGAAACAATTTCTTTATTTATCCACACTTGACCTATCTTAATAATTTAAAAGTACTCCGAACCGAACTGTAACTTGATATCTAAAACAAAGCTAACTCGCGACTGAACAATTAACGGCACTCGCCAGACCAGTCATTGGTCTTTTATGCACCAATATTCGGAAGTAAACTTTACTAACAACGCGGATGTAAACAAACGACAACAACCTTGTCGTTTGTTCTACCGGTTGCAGCACCTGAGTCGCTTAGTTGTAAACAATCGCTTTACATAATAATTACCATGCGAGGTAAATTATTATCGTAATCGTCGATTGCTCCACTAAGCGCTCATCGCCGCCAGCTGTTGGGCTAATCAGCAAAACAACCAACAGTTGCAGAACAATACCATGCGAGGTTATTGTTTAGCAATTGCTGATTATTTCGCCGTAATGCCCTTGGCTGTTGGAAGAATCTTCCGTATATTGGGCCATCACAAGGATATTGTAATCGGTGGGATCATTGGATAAAGGAGAAAGGGGTCTTGCGTTTAAACATGCCTCTATTTGAACTAAAATTGTATATAGTTCCTCGTATGTGAGTTTTGCATCCTGGAATGTTTTATAGAGATGGCGTTTGGTAGATTTTACACCAGATTCCCATAAGCCTCCAAAGTGAGGTGCTGCAGGAGAGTTGAAGGGCCAGGTTATGCCTTGGTTGGCAAACTCGCTGGCTAAATTTCTTTCAATTGTTCTGATAGATTTCTCTAAGTCTGATTGTAGAATTCGATTTGCTCCTACGAAATTCGTTCCTTGGTCTGAGTAGATGTGTGAGCAAAGGCCTCTCCGTGCAACAAATCGCTTAAGAGCGGCTAGAAAGGCTGGTGTAGATAAGTCAGAGACAAGCTCTATGTGTATGGCCTTAGTGGACAGGCAAACGAATAGACATATATATGCTTTAGTAGCTTTCGCTCCTCTTAGTGTAGATGTTTTCATATCAAGCGGGCCTGCATAATCTACCCCAGTATGTTGAAAAGGCAAAGATGTGTTGACTCTAGCGGCGGGTAGAGAACTCATTAATTGAGTACTAGATCGTGCATTGAATCGAAAACATTCGACACATTTGTGGATGCGATGTCTAATTGTATTGCGGGCGTTTATTAACCAATAATGATTTTTTATAGTACTTAATATTAGTTGGGTGCCTCCGTGTAGAGTATAATGATGTATATGGTCTATAAAAATATTGGTTATGTGATGATTATTGGGAAGAATTATAGGGTGCTGTTGGTCGTAATTCAACTGAGAATTTGTGAGACGACCTGCAACTCGTAACATATTTTCAGAGTCAAGTTTGGGATTGAGGGAGAGAATTCGACTCTTTTTAGGAAGGGGCGAATTTTTCTGTAAGCGAGTGATTTCGGTGGAAAAGGTGATATTTTGGATAAATCTAATTAAGCATTGTTCTGCCTTTTTTAGCTCCGAGACTGTTAAATATTGAGTAGTGGACTGTATTTTGCGCATGCTGTTTATAAATATGAGACAGTATGCTGCGATTCTTACGGTTTTTTGAAATGATTAATATTTGTGTAATAAGGTTATTTGTTCATCGATGATTGTAGTGAAGACTTTTGGTTTTTTGGACTCTAGTTGAGTATGTTTATCTTGTTATTGTTGAGGCCATAGATCCTCATTTTGATGTAACCAGTCTGGGCCATTCCACCACATTGAAGTAGTGACCAAGCTGTCTGGCAGAATTCCCCTTGATGCTACATCCGCTGGATTGCTCTTGGAGGGAACGTGTTTCCAAGAGACTTGTGGCATATTTTCGTGTTTTTCGGTTATACGATTGGCCGCGAAAGTTTTCCAGGTTGAGGGATTTTTATGAAGCCATGACAAGACTATATTGGAATCTGTGCAAGCTATTAGTTTGACTCTTTCTAATTCCAAATCGATGGTAACTTGTTTTATGAGTCGAGAGGGTAAAACAGCCCCACATAGCTCTAAGCGTGGGATTGAGACTGGTTTGATTGGAGCGACCTTAGTTTTTGCTGTTATCAACTGTACTTTGGAGCCCTCGTTTGTCTGTATTTTTAAATATAGAACAGCTGAGTAAGCATTATTGGATGCGTCACAAAAGCCGTGGAGCTCCATATCTGTTGAATTAGGCATGTAGCCTAGCCAACGTGGAATCTGGATGTTTTGAATTGCATGTAATTGGTTTTTAAAATAATTCCATTCTCTTGATATTTCTGTGGATACAATGTCATCCCAGTCGAATTTTGAGAGCAAAGTTTCTGAATTAAGATTTTTGCCGTGATTATGGATGGAGCCAGCCATCCTAATGGATCGAAGAGAGATGAGACTTCGGATAATATTATTCTCTTTGTATATGTGGTTTTTGGCTCAGGAATGTTAACTTTGAATGAAAAGCAGTCTGTGGTTGGATACCAATGGATGCCAAGAGTTTTTATGGAATCGTGTTCTGAAAATTCTAGGTTTGTTTTCAACTCTCTATGATTTAATGGCATATTATTTAAGATATCATAATGGTTGGCAGTCCATTTGCGCAGGTTGAATGTCCCTTTTGCTAAAACTTCAATGAGTTCATGTTGTAGTTGCTGTGCTTCATTCAAAGTATGTGCTCCTGAGACCAGATCATCCACGTAGAAGTCTCTCATGATGCTCTTAGCTGCTCGAGGATGATTGATCGCTTCGTCCTTTGCTAGTTGTTGTAGAGTTCTGATGGCGAGATATGGTGCTGGTGTAGTTCCAAATGTGACAGTAGTCAGAATATAATCTTTTAATTTTTCATTTGGACTGTCTCTCCAGATTATTCTTTGATAATTCTGGTGTCGTGGCGTCATTTGAATCATTCTGTACATTTTCTCTATGTCTGCTGTAAATGCAAACTTGTACAGGCGCCATCTCAGTAGGGTGGTCCATAGCGTTGGCTGGATTGTAGGTCCAACTAATAACTGCTCGTTTAATGATTTTCATTTGATGTACGAGCTGAGGCATTAAAAACAACCCGGAGTTTTGTTCTGGTACTCTCTTTGAGCACCGCATGATGTGGGAGATAATAGAAAGCATTGTTGTCGTGTGATGTACTTTCTGTTGGTGTAAGTGAGATAGGCCTCATGTGGCCGAGTTGAATGTATTCATCTATGCACTCCTTGTATAGTTTGTGCATTGTTGGATTATTCGATAATCTTTTGGCTAGTTGGAAAAATTGTTTGACAGCCATGTTTCTGGACTGTCCAAGTTCGGCTGAATCTCTGGTCTTGAAAGGTAAATTTAATTCATATTTGCCAGAGGGTAATCGCTTAGTTGTCTCTTTATAGAGTTGTTCGCAGAGTTGATCTTCTGGTGATAGTTTTGGTTGGGTGCTACATTCCTCGAGCTGCCAAAATTTTCTTAATTGATAGTCCAACGTAGTGTTTATGGTGGTGTGGGTGGATAGCACGGTGGTGATAGTGCTTTTCGCTTCTGGTACTGCTCCAACCAGAATCCAGCCCAATTCTGTGTTTTGGGCTGTGGGTGTATTGCTAGGTCCTCTTTTAATGCCATTTCTAATAATGGCTTCGTAAACTTCTGCTCCAAGAAGAATACCAACCTCTCCCGGAACCGAGAAGGTGGGATCCGCTAATGGGAGATTGTTAATGTGTCTCCAATTTGACACGTTAATCGTATTAGTAGGTAGCAAGTCTGTGATTTTTTTTATCACGAGCATATTGCTTGTAATTTTGAACTTGGTATGTAATGACTGAATGATGACAGTTGTTTGCTTCACAGCTGTATTGGTGGGCGTTGTACCAAGTCCAATTAGTTGATGGGTAGTTGGGAGTCCGTTAAGCTGCAGTCGCTTAAAGGCTCTTTCAGTTAAAATGGAAACTTGAGATCCAGAATCGAACAGTGCTCTAAACACTATTGTGATTCCAGATGGTGATGTGACATTTATCAAAGCTGTAGAGAGTAGAGCTCTCTTCATATTAGATGTTAGGAAGTTTTGAACTTGTTGCTCTTTATTCCTGTCGGCGGGTGAGTATTGCTTTGTTTCCATATTGGAATTTTGGGTGAGCTGATTGGATGATTTACTTTCGTAATGCAGCAGCGTATTGTGATTTCTGTTACAATGATAACATCTTTTTTTGCTTGTACAATTTGATGTTGTATGGTTAGGTGATAAGCAATTCTTACATAAACGCTTATTTGAGACAGCTTCGTGTCGCTGTTGGGTGGTCAGAGTTCGGAATGTTGGACAGTGAAAAATTATATGGTCCTTTTTGCAGTGGCTGCAATTTGTTTTATTAGGTGGGGGCGCTGGATTCTTAGAATTGTTTAAGAGTCCATACGTTGTTCTAGGTGAGAATGGTTTTCTCTGTGTCGTGTTTGATGACATATTTTTGCTTCCTATCATTTCCAGAGTTCTGAAGCGAGACCCTAGGAATGTTGTGAGTGTCTTTAATTCTGGTAATTCAGTGCTCCCATAGTTGATGAGTGTCTGGGTGCAATTTCTGCACTGTTAAATATATAATTATTGGATCCCAATTATCAGTTACTATTTCTAAATTTTGTGGTGCTAATAAAGCCTCGGTTATGTTATCTAATAGCCTTTTAATATGGTCGGCACTGTCATGGTTTATAGTTGGGAGAGACAATAATTTTTTTAACTGTACATTGACGAGGATTCGCTTGTTTGAGTAGCGTTCCTTTAGGAGTTTCCAAGTTGGTTTATAATTTGCGTCGCATATTTCGTAATGCCTGAGCAATTTTTCAGCTTCTCCTATTAAATTCGTTTTTAGAAAATATAATTTGTCAACGTCTCTTAAATTATTGTTTTTATGAATAACCGAATTAAATAAATCGTGGAATGAAATCCACGTAGAGTATTCTCCATTGAAGGTGGGAAGTTTAATTCTGGGGAGTCTTTCATTATTACATGAATTTGTGCTAGCATGTGATGTCTGAGTCTGAGGAGGATTGTTGACAGGCGTTGGTGTTAGTCTGTCTACATCCTCTTCCATGCTTGCTGCTTTTTCATTATAATACTCCTGTACATCACTAAATGTCTCTTTCGTGAAATATTCTATTTTTCGATCTTCCTTTGTCGCTCTCTTTTGAATTACCCTATGCCGCGTTTGGAATTCTTTCCAATATTCGGTGAACGTTTGTAGGCGTTTTTCTGTCGATTTGACAGTTTTCTTTTTACCTTCTTTTTGATGCCTTTTAAAGAGGTCTTCCATTAAATCTTTGACCTCTTTTTGAGACTCAACCAACTCTAATACTGAGCTAATGGTTTCGTACCCGGCGTCAGATATACTGCCTTCATCATCTGTAGGCATTTTGTAAATCAATCTAAAACTACCCTACAAACTAATATAAAATTCAATAACAAAATTCAACATAAAAAAAATAAATTCAATAATTCAAAAACAGATACGGAGTTCGCCACCCTTGAATTATTTACTCTGAAAAGGAAGAAGAAGCAAAATGTTAAACTTCTATGAATAAACTAAAATTTTCTGAAATAATTTTCAAAGGGGTGCTACGTCTAAGCACATAGATGGAAAAAACTTCTAGAGATTTCAAGCACTCAGGTTATCCCTGATCAGAATTATCTTCTGTGGTGATGCATGAGGGCACACAGAAGTAAAATGATTTTATGGAAAGTTGAGACACTCAGGTTATCCCTGATCAGAATTATCTTCTGTAGTGATAGGGCGCTCAGGTTATCCCTGATCAGAATTATCTTCTGTAATTATAGTATGCTCTGGTTATCCCTGATCAGAATTATCTTCTGTATAATGGGAAGCTCAGGTTATCCCTGATCAGAATTATCTTCTGTATAATGGGAAAGGGAATTCTGGTTATCCCTGACCAGAATTATCTTCTGTATAATGGGAAAGGAAATTCAGGTTATCCCTGACCAGAATTATCTTCTGTAATAAGGTAGGAAGCACAATTCTTTTTACTCAGATTAGCTCTGATACAGATCAACTCTGCCAAAAGAATGGTGCCATCTACTGAAATTCATCGGCTTTATATAGCCGCTGTAACCAGTTATGTCTGTTTCGCCTCGTGGTGTTGCCCTAGCGACGTTTACTTGAATTTTATTCGAGGCGAAAACAGCTGGCTGTCACAATGTCATTTGATGACATTACAAGAAAAATATATACGGAGGTGCCTGTAATTTGGTAAGAACTTTGTTGATATTTTTTATTTATTTGTTGTTTATTAGTTTCCCTTTTATTTTTGTTTTAGAGACTACATTTTAAAAAGCCGGCATTTCACAGCCGCAACATTCGGCCGCTACCAGAATTTGTGGAGTTTTTTGTGGTTTTATCACAATTTGTTTTAATACCGTGGGTGAACCCCTGAACCACACTGCCAGCAGCAAATCGTTGATTGGATCAACAGTAAGCTTTAGATAAGTATTATGCAATTTAACTACTTGAGTCTAGATACTTTGTGTTCCGTTTGTATATTTTAGATAGACCGAGCGTGAAGCTGAGGGATCATATCTGCTGCGCAAAAACTGACAGCAGAAAATTTATTATTTGTGTGAGGACCGAACAAGATATGATAAATTTTCGGTAACGGAAATATGAATTGAAAAAATAAATTTATAAAGAAAAGAATAGAAAAAAAATAATAACGTAACAAATAAAAAGTAAAAATAATACAGTGATTCTTTTAAATTTTTTTCCCTTCTCTGAATATCGGCGACTGCTCTCTCCTTCGGAGCACGGAGTAAAATCGAACATAACAGAGTATACATAGTTCTCAGACCAAACTTTTTTCGGCAGTGCTTGAGTAATTTTATTTACATAGTTTGCTGGTCTTTAAAACCATCTTATATGTTCGTTACCAACACAAATTTGTATTTTTGAGTAAGTGTTAATTGTAAATAATATTTTGTGATAGCCAGTTTTAACCTATGTGTAAGGGATTTTTTTTATTTACATGTGACATATAATTTGTAAGATTGGGGAGGATTCGTTACAAATTATGGGGCAGATTCGTACATGTACGAATGCGCCCCGTAAATATATAGAATTAATTGTTATTTCTTTTCAGAGACATAGTGCGAATATATAAAAAGAAGGAGGCAAGAAGCGGTGAAGTGGATGAAAAGGCCATGTCCTCAGCTATAAAAGAAGTACTTGAGGGAAAGGAATCTTATAGAAAATCTGCAAATAAATATGGTATTAAGCCCATCAACCTTGCAAAGTCGCATTAAAAAAATTCGAGGTGGAACTTCTAGTGTAGACGAAACTCATCGTACATTCAGTTCTAAGTATACGTGTAGTCAGGTATTTTCAGCTGAGGAGAAGGGTCTATTGAATAAGTACATTGCGGATTGTTCTAAAATGCATTATGGATTAACCATAATACAAGTTAGGAAGCTTGTGTATGCGTTTGCAAGAAAGAAAAATATAAAATACCCATCAAAATGGGATGATAATGAGATCGCCGGTATCGATTGGATGCATGGCTTTCGAAAACGTAATACTAACCTAAGTTTACGGAAAGCTGAGAACACTAGTGCTGCCAGGTCATTTGCTTTTAATAAGACTGCTGTTTCTGAGTTCTATGAAAACCTTGAGACGCTGAACGGTCGATATAAGTTTACTGCAGATCGAATTTTCAATTTCGATGAATCTGGGATATCGATAGTGCTAAGCACTCCAAAAATCCTAGCAGAAAAAACTCAAAAACAAGTTGGCCAGTTTGTTTCTGCCGAAAGAGGGGAACTCGTTACATTTGGTGGAATTATATCTGCAAGTGGAAACACAGTTCCTCCATTATTTGTGTTTCCCCGAGTTTTTTACAAAGATCACTTCTTGGAAGGTGCTCCTGAAGGCAGTATGGGGGTTGCTACTAGGAGTGGCTGGATTAATTCCCATATATTCTTAGATGTCCTAAAACATATACAAAAATTGACATTTTTCTCCAAAGAAAACCCTATTTTATTATTGTGCGATAATCATGAAAGTCATGTGACATTAGAAGCCATCAACTATAGCCGTGAAAATGGCATTGTTTATCTGTCATTTCCACCACACACGTCACATCGTTTCCAACCCTTAGACGTTGGGGTATTTGGCCCTTTTAAGTCAAAGGTGAAGACTGCATTTAATGACTGGCACCTCTCCAATCCGGGTAAAACTGTTAGAATCTATAATATTCCGAAAATTGCTAAAATAGCATATTTTGAAACATTTACACCAAAAAATATTGTAAGTGGGTTCACAAAGCCAGGAATATGGCCTTTTAACAAACTGGCTTTCAGTGAAGAAGGGTTCGCTCCTGCACAAGTTTATCAATCTCCTGAATTTCAATCCGGTACCGCAGAGAGCAATATTTCTGTGGGCCTAATTATAGAGGAAATTACAACAGAAATTTCTATTCAATCCCAATGCAATTTACTTCCAACTGTTTCCCCATCATTTAATGATCCTGCATCCTTAGGAGCGACCAGTGCTAAAACTCCACCACACTCAAAAGCATCAGCATCCAAAGCAATAATAACACCAGAAATGGTTCGTCCATATCCGAAGATTGTACGAAAAAGCCAAACGAAGAAAGGAAGACAGCGAGGAAAGTCAAGAATCTACACAGACACTCCTGAAAAAAACAGACTTGAAGAGTTGCAAAAATGCAAAGAAATTAAGAGAATTGAGCAAGAAAGGAGGCTTAAAGCTAAAGAAATTAAGCGTGGTTTGAGTCTCTTCACTGAAACAGGTTTCAAAAGACCAAAGAAATGTCCCAAGAAGACAGAAACAAGGCCGAACGGTAACTCGAGCAATAGTATTAATTTAAATGAGGGTTCTACTTCAAATTCCAACAACTTTTAAGAGAATGAAAAGGCAAACGAAATGAAAATTGACATTACTCCTGACAATATAAAGCATAACACTTTCATATTAGTAAAATTTGAAAAAAAAGTCTACATTATATTATGTGGCGCAAGTGATAAGTCATTACAGCAAGACAGCATATAAGGTCTCATTCTTGAGAAAAAAACCAGGTGCATGGATATTTGTCTTTCCGAATATTATTGATGAAGCGATGGTTTATATTAGTGATCTGGTTTTGATACTGCCAAATCCTATATCATCTACGAAAGCTAGGATATCTAATATGTTCAATTTTTCAGTAGATCTAACTTCGTATAATGTGCAATAACAACTCGTCGACCCAAAGTTAACTTTTGATCTCATGTAGACTAACTTAGAATAGACAATAGTTGTATTTCTAACAATTATTTTCAAGCCATTAAGTTTCTATTTTTTTGTTAAATTTTTTTAATCTTGAAGAAGACTATATTTTGTTCTGTTTTTTATAATTTTCATAATGAATAAATGTTTGGTGCTATAACTGTTGTGTTTGAAACTTATGACCGAAACTGCCCCATAGCGTACTTAGGTACCCCTTATCATGAACGAAAGTACCCCCTCGTGGGGCACATTCATACATTCTCCTTCTTTAAAAAAAAATGTCCTAGTCAGATTTCAGAAAGTTTTAACAACTTATTCTGGTTATATAATTAAGCTAATTACATTTACTATTGCCTAAATTAAAATTAAATACTATTAAAGAATTTATCATAACTGTTATGACCCAGATCTTAATTATTAAGTTAGAAATTATATTCAAATTCAGTTTAATCATGATAAAACAAGAATTTCATTTAGTCTAGCGTAAGCATTTTAAAGGCTTATTATTCTTAAGTTTATTGAACCAGCGATCATAATTCGCCACCGTGAGCAATGCTAATTTCCATTTTTTCGCTTTACATGCAGTTTTTACAATATTTACGCCAGAGGAATTACTACTGGGTCAGCATTCTCACTGCGGTGAATTATTAATCGCTCAAGTCGATGAACCCTGTTTCTTACAGGTCAATTTGTGTATAGATTGTTAATATTGATTACGCATGTTCAATTTTATTATAAATATATTGAATGAAATATATAATATCCCAGTTTTGTTATAATCGACAATCAGTACGTTTTTATTAAGTCAAGTCAGAACGGTCAGCTTTTCGACCATTCTCCATTATTTTGAGTATCGATTTCTAGATTGTGCACCTAGGCCTATACATCTCAGTTAAGGCAAAGGAGCTTTAACTTTAACATTGGTGACCCCGACGTGATTCAAGTGCATCACTTGAGTCACATACATACATTCATTTTAGTTGAAAGTGAGGCATTTCCACCAGAAGGAAAACTTATCATCGCCTTTGAAGCAAGATTTCATTTGACTTCCAATCACAAAGTGAAATTACAAGTTAGATTGAGTGAAAATCTCATTAACACGAAAAATTCCATAACTCATCAAAATTATGGAAACCTTGTTCAAGGAACAAGATCTGAACGGAGATGAGATTGAATCAGTAATCTCGAATTATAAGAAAGATCCGGCCGACAGAAAAACCTTAGCATATTATGAGGAACGACTTAGGCGCCTCGAAGAACATTGGTCCGTGTTTGATGCAACAGACACCAAGATACGAGCATTACAGAATGTACCCAGAGATCATGCTTACTTCACGAATGATTACTATAACGCCATCTTAGCCATCTTCAACAAGTATAAAAACCATTTCACCAGTCAAATTAAATTATTTGACAAGGCCACCACTAAAGAGGTCATAGCTAGTACAAGTGACAACGCCCATAACCAAGATGCCCCAGATCCAAAACCACAAAAGTCTGATGACACCAGTGCTCATGAAGAGCGTTGTAGAACTACAGAGATTAAATCAAACCTACAACAGCAAATACTTCGAGCAATAAGACGACAAAGAGAAGTCATCAAGGCACTTCGTCGGCTCATTGCAGGAATGAAAACGGATGAGGATCAACAGAATAAAAATTATTATGTCCTGAAAATAAGCAGGTTAAATCAACATTGGTTGCAGATCGAAAATATAAACCAGAATATCTGGGAATTAGCCGAAAATCCAATTCAAATGGGTTACAATGTTGATGAATACGTGCAATTAGAAGAAGAGGTACAAGATCAACTAGTTTATCTATCTGACAAACGGGATAAATTGACAACTTCCTGTACAACAATCAACAATAACACCATGATGAAACTACCAAAAATAGTGCTTCCAAAATTTGATGGAGACTATTTAAAATGGCGTCAGTTTTATGACCTATTTAACCAAATGGTTCACAAACAATCAATGGCCAATTGACAAAAAATGTGGTATCTTAAAACAAATTTATCAGGGGAAGCTGAAAGGTTAATACGCCATTTAACTTTGTCAGATGAAAATTACACCGCTGCTTGGAACATGTTAAAGGATCGCTATGAGAACTCCAGATTGTTAGTCACAGCTCTGCTCAACAAATTATTATCGCAACCAGTTATTGTGAACGAAGGTGCTATAGCAATTAAAACGCTACATGATACAACACAGGAATGTTTACTGGCTTTGAAAAACTTAAGGTTTCCACTGCCGAATGGGATCCAATACTAATGCATCTGCTAATCAAGAAATTGGATCAAACCACACATCGTTTATACGAACAATCTTTAAGTCATCCAAGAAATCTACAATCTATGAATAGCCTCTTATCATTTCTGGAGAATCGATTCCAATCTCTGGAAGCACTTGGAAGCAAGGCAAAATTCCAGGAAACTACCACATTAAACAAGGCACAACAAAACCTTTCACCTCCGCTACTACAACTATATCAAATTGCGTATCATGCAAGGGAAACCACGCACTATTCTCGTGTAAGGACTTTCTTCGACTGACACCATCAAACCGGCTAACTCTCGTCAAAAAAACATAATTTGTGTATCAACTGTCTGAGACCGGGCCATTCATCGCAGCAGTGCACATTGAGAAACTGTACAAAATGTACTAGAAAACACAACACTCTGCTACATATCGAGACATATTCAGCCTCATCTCAGCCACTTCCGAAAGTAGTTCCACCATCACCAATGAAAGGTGAAGTTAACGACAGACCAACAACATTAACCGCACAAACAGCCACAGGACAACAAAATTACATTCTGTTGAGTACCATTCTCGTGAATTTAGTTGACAGTAAAGGAATGAGCGTCGAATGCAGAGCAGTACTGGATTTCGGATCCCAGATTAACTTTATAATCGAGAGAATGATTAAAAAACTTGGCCTGATTGGTACTTATCAACAGATACAGATACAAGGCATTGGACAAACAAAACAGCATACACAACGAAGAGTAAATATGCTCTTACAGTCAAAATTGAATGGGTTTGCTACTAGGATAGCGGCTTTCGTTCTACCACAAATCATAGCACCTCAACCTACTCAAGAAGTAAGTACAGATTCCTGGGCGATACCAAAAAATATAAAATTAGCCGATCCCAACTTCAACAATCCATCTCGTATAGACGTACTGCTGGGTGCAGAATTCTATCATGACCTGCTATGTATAGGCCAAATGAAGTTGGGCGAAAACTTACCAACCCTACAGAATACTGTATTTGGCTAGATAGTAGCCGGAAGGGTCGGTGGAAGACATTTAGACAAGGCCACCTGTGGAGTTTGCAGTGAAGATGAAATGTTTGACATAGAAAGGTTTTGGAGACTGGAGGAGGTTGACACTACGTCTCAAACACTCTCACCAGAGCAGGCACGATGTGAGAATCATTTCAACCAAACTGTGAAAAAAGACCCTACGGGACGATTCATAGTGCGCCTACCATTTAATCAAGCCACTGACAAGCTAGGGGAGTCCAAGGATATTGCTCTACGATGATTCCTGTCGCTAGAACGAAGACTTGCCAGACACAATGATGTTGAAGCACAATACGTGGAATTCATGAATGAATATATCAAGCTCGGCCACATGCAAGAAATAGACGAAAGAACTATTCAACATCCGTACTACTTTCTCCCTCATCATAGCGTTATCAAATCCGACAGCTTAACGACCAAACTAAGGGTTGTCTTTGATGCATCTGCCAAAACTTCCACGAACGTATCGCTGAATGATGTCTTAGCAACAGGACCGACTATACAGGACGAACTCTTTTCAATCTTGCTGCGATTCAGATTGCCCAAATTCGTCTTCACAGCTGACATCGAGAAGATGTACCGCCAGGTCCTACTCAATGAAGAAGATCGTCGATTTCAGCTAATCATATGGAGAAGTGATTCGAATGCCCCACTGAAATTCTATCAGTTGAATACAGTGACCTATGGAACAACAACAGCTCCATTCCTAGCCACAAGATGTCTAAAAAGGCTGGCACAGGAAGATGGCAAGGATTATCCCACAGCTTCGGAGGTGATTCAGCGCGATTTCTACGTAGATGATGTCATGACAGGGTCCAATTGCCTAGTCACAGCCATTGACACTCAAAGACAACTGATTGCTTTACTCCAGAAAGGCGGATTCAAGCTTCGCAAGTGGTGTGCTAACCATCCACGCTTACTTCAAAACATTTCACGAGAAGACACTGCTATTCAATTGGACTTCAATGATGAAGTTGAAGAGCATATCAAAACCCTGGGCTTAACATGGATACCTAAAAATGATGTCTTCTACATTAAAACTAATTGGACTAAAACAGAACGGGTGACCAAAAGACTCATATCATCGGACATAGCTCACTTGTTCGACCTGCTCGGAATCATGGGGCCAGTTGTCGTTACCGCCAAAATGTTCCTTCAACAATTATGGAATCTTAAACTTGACTGGGATGCCGCAGTCCCATCAGAGCTTCATACAAGATGGATCAGATTTCGTGAAGGGCTGCAATTATTGAATGACATAAAGATCCCAAGACACGTGTTTAGCCAAGAATGCCCAAGATCCACACAAATACATGCCTTTGCAGATGCTTCTGAAAGGGCATACGGAGGAGCCGTTTATATCCGTTCTGTCAATAGTCATAACCGTATCGTAGTGAGGTTACTCGGCGCCAAGTTGAGAGTAGCTCCAGCTAAGCAATTGACACTACCTAGACTTGAATTATGTGCCGCGAAGCTTACTGCTGAGCTTACCAAGCGCGCAATACAAGATCTCAAAATGGAAGATGCCGTCACGTTCTACTGGACAGATTCGGAAATAGTTCTCGCCTGGATAAACTCTAGATCGTCGTCATTTCAAACATTCGTCGCCAATCGAATTGCTGCTATACACGAACTGTCATCACCCCAACAATGGAGGCATGTAAATTCAAAGGAAAATCCTGCCGATATCCTATCCCGTGGTATTGCTCCAGAAAGATTAGAAGGCTGCAATCTCTGGTTTTATGGACCTCCCTTCCTACACGGCGAAGAATCAATATGGCCAAAACCATACAAATCAGACTCAGAATGTGAGTTTGAAAGGAAACGCACTGCAATACCAGTAACAATCGAAAACAGCATTCGACATTTCGTATATCATATAAACCACCAAAATTCCTTCAAAAAATTGCAACGGATCACGGCTTACGTTCTACGTTTCATAGATATCACCAGAAACAAAGACAAAACTAACCTAAATAAGAGCTGTGCATTGACAAGCCTAGAATTAGATAAATGATTACTCACCATTATTAAGATCATACAAGAGGAAAATTTCAAAGATGATCTATCTCAGCTACAAAAATTAACGGAGTTAAATAAATCCAGCCCACTTATTAGCCTTACTCCATTTTTAGACGATCAGGGGGTCATTCGAGTCGGAGGAAGATTAGAAGCATCATCTCTGTCATATGATGCCAAGCATCCCATGCTCCTGCCCTATAATCATCCATTTACAAAACTTTTAATGACCGACATCCACAGGAATCATCGTCATGTCGGCCCACAAGCTCTCCTGGAAATAACCAGGCAACAGTTCTGGCCAATAAAAGGGAAAACCATCGAACGCTCCATAGTGCAAAACTGTGTCCGATGTTTCAGAAGCAATCCGAAAATGCGAACACAGTTAATGGGGAATCTTCCAGCTACCCGAATACAACCGGCACGACCCTTTACTAACTCAGGTGTGGATTTCTGTGGGCCAATATGGACGCATTTTCATCTCAGAGGGAAGAAACCTCAAAAAAGCTATGTAGCAGTGTTTTGCTGCTTTGCCACCAAAGCAGTGCATTTGGAAGTGGTGAGTGATCTAACAACGAACGCATTTATTGGTGCTCTGAAACGCTTCATGGGCAGAAGGGGGCACTGCCAGAATTTAAATTGCGATAATGCTACGAATTTTGTTGGCGCCAGAAACCAACTACAAGAACTACTGGATAGCATCTTCGCAGACAAGGCGAGAGAAGAAATCGAAACCAGGTGCAGCGCAAGCGGAATTGACTTCCACTTCATACCTGCGCGAGCTCCGCATTTTGGAGGTCTATGGGAGGCAGCCGTTAAGTCAGCCAAATACTTACTTCAACGCAGGTTAGCTTCAGCTTCACTTACGTATGAAGAGCTGGAAACGGTCATGATTGAAATAGAAGCAATACTCAATTCCAGACCAATTACATTCATGTCCTCTGATCCAAATGATTTCACGGCTTTGACCCCTGGACACTTTTTGATCGGTGAGCCCCTCACGGCCTCCATTGATCTCAGATGTGAAGAAACAAGAATAAGTCTTCTCAAACGATGGAAACTACTGACTCACATTAAACAGGAGTTCTGGAGGCGATGGTCAAGAGAATATCTCAACCAACTGCAGCACCGTGTTAACTGGAAGCAAAGTTGCCAAAACGTCCAACCAGGTACTATCGTGATCATACAGGAGGATAACTTGCCAGCACTCAAATGGCCGCTAGGAAGAATTGTGAAAACATTCAAGGGCAATGATGGTCTTGTCCGAGTGGCCGACGTTCGAACGGCAAATAATACATTACGGCGACCAATACACAGGCTCGCTCCACTGCCTATAGAGGACGATAACGAAGATAGATCGGCTAGTCATGATGATCAGGACAGAGAAGGTCAAACTTCAAAACGACGAAACGCATCCCAATTGGCAGAAGCTTACGACACCTCCACATGCAGTAGCGGCGAGGTTCCAAAAAAAAAGGACACGTCACACGTACGGTTCCGCACTAACAACACTTCTCTTAACCTATATGATTCTACCCATTATCAGAGGACAGCCTAATGAAACGTCCCCTTTTACACCACAACCTGGGTTATATTTTGAGAATATCGGCACGACTAACATAATATCAAATGAATGGAACCTTGTAGTCTATTATGAAATGGAGACATACTGGAACGATTTTCACGCAATTATAAATAGCACCAAAACCCTAGATCACCTGTGCACTCAGATAAACTTTCTCTTTGTGCTAAAACAGACGAGTTCGTGTGTCAAACTAGTTAACCAATTCAATCGTCTGCAAGAGGAAATTTCTACTGATAACGAACTTCTACACGCCAAAAGTAAATCTACTAGAACCAAAAGAGGTGCTGTTAATATCATTGGCAATGTGGCGAATGCCCTGTTCGGTGTACTGGACTCGGAATATGCAGCAGAAATGTCTAACACTATTGGTGACATAAAGGAAAATGAAAGCCGTCTCCTCACACTCCTAAAAAATCAGATGTCTTTGATAGACTCCACAATAAACATAATGAAAACTGATCAAGAAAGTGTTGACAGAAAGTTCCAAGAAATAGATGATCATCTTGACCAGATAAAACTGCGCATAAATAATAGCAGTGAAGGACTGTATCAGCAGAAAGCGATGGAACTGTTTTCTTCATTAGCAATGGAACTGACTCTGGTGACGTTAAACTTTCAAAAAACACAATCAGCAATAATAGATACTATCACCGACACCCACCATGGAAGGATTAATCACATGCTCCTTTCCCCAAGGCAATTAGCTCAAGAGCTTACCATCATCAAGGCCCATTTACCCACATCCCTTCAATTACCAGCATCCCAGGATTCTATACAACAGTTCTATCGCTTGATGACAATAGAGGGCCGAGTCGTTGGAAATTATGTTATCTTTCGATTGAAACTTCCTCTCGTAAACTTAGAGAAATTCGAATTATTCCGCGTCACTCCCATTCCAGCATTGATCAATGGAACACTTGTTGCAATTAACCCTTCATCAGAGTTTCTAGCAATTAATCTGCATCGGGATCAATATTACCCATTGACTAAGCAACAGCAATCATCGTGTCTACAAACTGATGAAACTATCTATTTATGCAAGCAGATTCATCCAATCTATCGAAGAGGAGCAAATGTTAGCTTGTGCGAAATTGAACAGTTTCATCACAGGGAAATTTCACCTACATGCGATCTCAGAAGAACCAACAGCGACCCAGTATGGATACAGTTATTCCACCCAAATCAATGGATCTACGCTTTCAAGGAGAAGACTACCGTCAACGTCGTATGTGGAAATGATGTATCTCAAATGTCAATCGAAGGTTCCGGTCTCTTGAAACTTCAAGACAACTGTGTTATCAGACAAGAATTTTTGACAATCCAAGGGCATCATGTATATCCAACTACCAGCAAATTGTCCTACACACGTGTCGGAAGCATTCCCAAACCCATAAGCCTCGATCAGCTTCCAATGATTCAACACAATGCCATAGCGTGTCACGCTAAATTAGCAGAATTGAGAGCCCTTCAGAAGGAAGTTCAAATGCAGGATATTAGAGAAATAAAAAAATAAATTGCACGCACACCATGTCCATTACTTGTTATGGATAAAAGATGCAAGGTAGCAAAAGAAATCTACAGTTTTGTTTATGATACAAATATTTTCCTCTTATCGCAATGCTCCGCCAGAGTATCGTATTTCGTTTATATGCTATGGTAATCGGAATGCATGATGTTTACTCGGGATCTTTCAATAGCTAAAGTCTTGATTGTTAATAGTTAAGTAAGCATAATTTTTCAGATAAGAAACTCAGAACTGTATAATACTGTAAATAGAATTTAGTCTTAAGTTGCTTTAGCTCGCGTTCAAAACTATTAATATTAATCAATAAAGTTACTATTAAAATAAAGTGTCAGAATTCTATTTATTATACCTACTATTGATTCGCTTAAAAGTTTACGCGGGGAAGTAAGGAAAATTTCTCTACTTAACTTCCATAAGTCCGTGTCAGTGAATAACATTTGGTGGCAGCGGTAAAATTAATTGAAAATAAATATCTCAGTACGTACGAAGGTTACATAAAATTGTGTGTGCAATACACATATATAAATTATATGTAACAGATGCACCCAATCTGTTTTACACGTTCTGATTCTAATTTAAAACACGTCTCAAAGATGAGTGTTGCAATACAAAGTTAATTTTCAAATCTTTTGGGCGCACTAATTATTTTTGAAGTTAACGTGAAAGAGGAACGGAGCCACAATAAGCGACTCAATCGACTCAATTGTCAACAAAATCAAATTGGCAATCATTGATCATTCAAGACGGAAGGAGGAAAGAAATAAACATTTCCCACGATATCCAGAAGATTTTAGTTGCTTCAAGGAGATTGATTTCAAAATAGAGGAATCACTATTGGCGTGTAAGATGATGCGAAACTTTTGCACATTTTTATTATTATCGTAAGTCGATTCTTTTTAAATTACATTTAATTACTTTTTTGTTTAGTTTGGAATATATGTTTACTGTTAAGTAAAGTAGAAGGTTTATACCTTATAGTGATTACATAAATGAATAAATAAACGGAAAAGTGCGTGTGAAGTTCAAAGTTATTGAATCTCTAGTAATAATAAAAAAAAAACAAAAACGCATAGTATACACATTTATACTTTTCCTGACGGGTTTTAGATTTTACATATACATATGTATTAATATACATTATAACAATTTTTGTTCTCGTGGTGTACAGAAAGAAAGGAAAGGAAAAGTATATTTATATTGAATTTATATACATATATCTGTTTTATGTTTTGAGAGAACTATCAACGAATCTTATTGGTGTGTTTATTATTTTGAAATACTGAAATTAATCCTTAACAAACTTGCCACGATGACTAATACAAGTGAGTCTGAATATAGTTTTGACGAAAATACCTTAAAGAAAAAATTTTGTTGTGTAGGCGAAAGTAGTGGCCTTGCAGTCGAATTAACTTTGGAACAGATAATCTCAAATGATAAAATTGCATTTAGAGATAACCAAGAAGAAAATTATAAAGTGTCTTATATTTCTCGAACTTATAAACGTAGAACTTTTCTAAATTTGTTATCCGACGATTTCGATAGTGAAGACGGAATAATGGAAACAAGAAACGATTCGCGAATAACTGAAAAACATGGGGATAAGTCCACAGTTGGAGAAACTGTTGAAGACTAAGCTAATTCACGCGGAAACGATAATAATGAAAAAGTAGAAAATTTATCAGAAAGCTTAAAAAATCTAGAAATAGGTCAAAGTGCTATTCGAAAACATGTGTATAAAATTCCTGAAATTGCAAATGTCGGAAATAGGGAAAAAATCAAAATGAGTTTGGAAAATATTATTAGAATAATTACATATTTTGATAGTGACCCATCTAAAGCATATAATTTTATTCAATTGTGAGAACGCGATGAGTATTGCTACGAAAGAGCAAAAAGAGTGTTTACTTCCAATAATTAAAAGTAGGATATCAGGAAATGCGGAAACCATATTAATGAATAAGAGGCTTAGTACATGGGAAGAATTAAAGCACGAATTGAACAGAGTTTTTAGAGAGACATATTCTTCAATGCAACTTCATCTTGAAATGACAAGATTAAGGCAACAGCGAAATGAAACTGTTATGCAGTACACGCAAAGGGCCGAAACATTAACGCGTCGTCGCATACAGAGTCTTTTTAATGAAAGCTTAGAAGATACAACCTATTACGGGCAGAAAATAGCAATAGAAAAAGATATGCTGAATGCATATATATTCGGTTTACATAAAGAATTAGGTACTTTTGTTAATACACAACGCCCAAAAAGTTTAGCTGAAGCCAGCCAATTGGTTATGGAGGAAGATATTCGCTTAGGATATAGTAAAATTAAAGAAAGAGAATATACAGATAAAAATTTGATTAGGATTAATCACTTCGATCATAAGTGTTATTCATGTGGTGGTACAGGGCATATGGCTAGAGAGTGTTTCAAATTTAAAAATAATTATAATCAAAAGAATTTCGGAAACAGAGCAAATGGTTATAGGGATAGCAGTAAATATAACCGTAAGGAATCAATATACAAAAATAATACTACCAATGAATGGAACAAGACTTTTAGTGATACTGGAAAGAAAGGATTTGTACCGCAAGTACCAATGAAAGAAAATGGTTCAAATTTTCGGAAAAAGGAACAATCGTAGGGGGTATTGTTTCAAATTACAGCGAAAGCCCCCACATAACACTATATTACGATAAACAAAAGTATAAATTTTTAATTGACACGGGTGCAGGAATAAGTTTAATAAAAGAAAAATGTGTTTATGAAGATGACGTTAATTTTGATGATATGGTCTATTTTAAAGGAATAGGTCGGTCTAATCGTTGTAGTATTGGAAGCGCAAAAATAGAAATGAATTATTACAATGAAAAAATTGGAAGTGATGATCTCTTAAAAATTAAATTCTATGTAGTAAAAGAAGATGTAATAGGGTGTTATGATGGAATTGTCGGCAATGATGTTCTAAGTAAGATGAAATTCTCTATCGACCTTTATAATAATATACTATACAACGATGAAATAAAGATTACATTACTGTTTAAAAATAAACCAAATTTGGCATCTGAATATGTGAATAAAGTGATAAATAGGGAAGATGTCAAAACGAGGGAGATGTCAAAACGATCCAAACTTCATTCTAAAGAAGTTAGTAATAGGACAGATAAAATCTGGCACCAAATTCGGAAGGAACATCTGAAGAATGAAGAAATAGAATCTTTAAAAGATATAATAAGGGAATTTAGTGATATATTTAGTTTAGAAGATGAAGACCTCACAGTTACTTCAGTTATAAGTCACCATATAAGAACAACAAGCGACGTTCCACTTAACGTTAAGACGTATCGATATCCGAAGATACATGAAGAAGAAGTCAACTCCCAAACTCAAAAACTTTTGAAAAACGGGGTGATTCGCCATAGTATCTCACCTTGGTCAAGTCCAATATGGGTCGTGCCCAAAAAGTTAGACTGCAGCGGGAAAATAAAATGGAGAATGGTAATAGACTATCGCCGATTAAACGAGATAACTGTAAGCGATAAATTTCCTATCCCAAACATCCAAGAAATTCTCGATCAGCTAGATAGGGCAAAGTATTTCGCAACCCTAGACCTGACCTCAGGTTTTCATCAAATTCCGCTAAGTAAAGAAAGCATGGAGAAAACTGCATTTACGACGCCTTATGGGCATTTTGAGTTTACTCGAATGCCTTTCGGTCTGAAGAATGCACCAGCTTGTTTTCAGCGAATGATGAATATGGTTTTAAGTGACTTAATAGGAAAGGGTAAATTTGTATATTTGGACGATATTGTTGTCTACAGTAAAAATCTTGAAGAGCATAATAACATGTTGGAACAAGTCTTATTGAGATTGAAGAATGCTAATTTGAAAGTACAATTAGATAAATCAGAATTTATGAGAAGGCAAGTAGATTATCTAGGACATACAATTACGAGCAAAGGTGTCTCACCTAATATGAAAAAAATTGATGCTGTAGATGCACTCAAAGAACCTAAGAATCAGAAAGAGATTAAAAGTTTTCTGGGAATGATAGGATACTATCGTAAGTTTATAAAAGATTTCAGTACTATTGCTGCTCCATTACACAAATTATTGAAAAAGAATGTTTGCTTTACTTGGAGAGAGAAAGAGAAAAATAGTTTCACAGAATTAAAAGGAAGGCTGAAGAATTTCACCTTGCTGCAATATCCTGATTATAGCAAGGAATTTATTATAATCACCGATGCAAGCAATCTAGGACTAGGCGCAGTATTATCTCAAGAATACAACGGTAGAGATTTCCCTATTCATTTCATCAGTCGAGCACTCAACAAGGCAGAAGTTAATTACAGTACTACGGAAAAAGAGTGTCTAGCTGTGGTTTGGGCCGTGCAGCAGTTTAGGCCATACATTTATGGGAAGAAATTTAAAATTAAAACGGATCATAGGCCCTTAACCTGGCTATTTAGTGTGAAAAATCCAGGGTCAAGGCTGGTAAGATGGCGACTACGTCTTGAAGAGTATGACTATGACATCGTTTATAAAAAGGGAGTAGATAATGTTGTAGCAGATGAACTAAGTAGAAATATAGTTTTCCCAGTAGAAGTCGAAAATGACGAACTTGGTAGAAATTTAGAAAAAATGATACAAGAAAATTTTGGGGATGATTTAATTAACAACGAAACAGATTTAGTGACATTGTCTGAGACCAACAAAAACATTAAAGATACAGAAGAAGACTTAAGAGCAATTCTGGAAGAGAATTATGTACAAGATGATCTAAGTAATATTAATTTAAATGGAAATATAGAGGACAATGAAGGTAACATTAGCGACAGCTCTAATGATTTAACTAGCTTAGAGGAGTCCCAAAAAAATAATATACGAGTTATTAGAGATAGGGAAGAACAACTGAAAATAATCAAAGATAATCATGAAGGTTTAATAGGTGGTCACGGCGGACAAAAAGCAACTATTTCTAGAATAAGAGAATTATTTTATTGGAAAGGTTTGAACAAAGACGTCATAGAATACATAAAAAGATGTATACCTTGTCAGAAACAAAAGATAAATCGACATCCTGCAAGAAATCCAATGAATATTGTATCAAGCGCAGAATATTGTTTAGAAAAAGTGTCAATGGATCTCATTGGACCTTATAAAGATGGTAAGAAGATCATATACAGTCTCACTATTCAGGACGACTTGAGTAAATATATAAAATATATACCAGTTGAAGATAAAAAAGGTGAAACAATTGCTAGAGTTTTTACAAATGAATGGATATTATATTTTGGCATACCAAAATATATCTTAACTGATAATGGTGGTGAATTCGCTAACGATCTTATGAAGGAAATTTGCAAATTATTCAAAATAAAACACATACGAACGAGTAGTGCATATCCGCAAAGTAATGGTTCAGCAGAAAGAGCGCATGCTAGACTAGGAGAATACTTAAGGCTTGTAATAAAAGATAAAACCAAACCTGAATATGCTAAACTGTTCAGATATGCAGCATTTTGTCAGAATACAACAAAACATAACAGTACAGGATTCACCCCACATGAAATGCTATTCGGAAGGAAAGCGAATACTCCTAGTGAAGTCGGTGACATGAGGTTTAAGACCACAATGGACTACACGCAGGAATTACAACTGAAATTACTTCGGATGGAAATCGAAGCGAAAAGAAATCTACACAAAACCAAAGTTAAGGCAAAAGAACGTTACGATCAGAAACTAGGTTCCAAAATCCCAAATTTTAAAGTTCATGATCTTATACTTGTAGAGAACGAGAAAAGAGACAAGTCTAGCGAAAAATATTCAGGGCCTTTTAAAATTATAAAGATATTAGGCGATTCTGTAGTAATTAGAAGAAATAATGTATATATCAAATATAACAAAAGTTAAATAAAACATTTTATAGGTCAACCATCGGCCGAGCAATTAGAATCCAGGAGATAAGCTCTAATGGGATATACTATAAACAAATCGGAAAGGTGAAATCGATCAAGGGACAAATCTCAATCATCAACTCGGTAGATATCAATGAATTAGAATTGGCCATAGACAACATAATTAAACAGTCTCAAGGATTAGGTGACGTATGTACTAGTTATAAGTTAGAGTGCGACGAAATAAAAAATGAAGTTTTAAAGCATACTAATAGAATTAATAGAAGATTGGATGATATTTGCAATCTGCTTGGAATTAGAAGAAATGTCATTGGTAGAAGTAAGCAAAAGAGGGGTTTAATTAACCTTGTCGGTAAAGGATTGAAGGGTTTATTCGGTACAATGGATAGCGAAGATAGCGAATTTTATGAAAAGGCTGTACAAGCTCTACAAAACACCAATGAAAATATACAATCAAGCCTCAAATCTCAAATTGTGATTATGAAATCTTTAAACGAGGAGTACAAAACTCTCCACAATACTTACTATGCTCACGAGACAAAACTTAATGAAATAATAAACCAAATTAACAATTTAATTAATGAAGAAAATAGTGTTAAACAAGAACTTGAAGTTAACAAATACTTTGAGCAGATACATAGGCAAATTCTTGATAAAACTTTAGCTTTGGATATCGAAACAGATATTTTGGAGCAAGCTATTTTATTAATAAGCGCAAATATTGTACATCCTTTCATATTGAAACCAATAAAATTCGTTGAGATCTTACAAAAACACCCTTATAAAAAAGATCTATTATTTGAACCAACTATCGAAAACTATCACAACCTAATTCAAGAAAGCAAAATTAAGGCATATTTGGTTGATAAAATTATTAAAATAATTGTAGAAATACCTATTCTAAAGAAAGATAACGTTGAATTATATGAAACTATTAGCTTACCAGTCCTGAGGGATAATCAAGGTTTTATATTTGATATTCACAGCAGTTATCTGTTTGTTAGTAATGATAAAGAAGGCTATTCAACCAGTTCTAATTTAAATGATTGTAAAAAATTCAACGAGTATTACGTTTGTAAGGAAATTATTATGTATAACACTATGAAACAAGACGATTGTGCATTGAATGTTTACATGAGAAGGTCCATTGAAAATTGTAAGTTGAAGCAGATCACTAGTAATTTTGAAGTTTTTTATAAAATAGACTTTAATAAATATATATTCGCAATTAATAACCCTACAAAATATAAATGTAAATGTGCTAATGTTCACGAAGAAGGTATTATTAAAGAAACTGGTGTTTTATTCTTAGACTCCAATTGTAAATTTGTAACAGTTGAAACGGAAATAACTACTAATAATATCAGTTACAGCTACGTTAATACAGACAAATATGATTTTGAACTAGAAGAATGTATTAATATAAGGTTGAAAAATATTAAATTAAAAGATAAGCTTTTATCAGGAATTAAGACAAATTTGCAAGATGTGCACGATTTAAGTATAGATTTACAGAATCAAGAGAACCTTTTAAAAGATATATTAAGACCAATACCAGAGAGAGTTCAGGGAGGAGTTTTCACTATCGCTCTTATAATTACGATCCTAATAATTTACTTTAGTATAAAATACATCAAATGTAGCAAAATAACCATGTTTAAGAATTGCTTTAATAAAAGGACACAGAGACCACTTGTAGAAAGACAAAACATAGCACATTATTATGGTGAACAATCAAGACCGGCATTAGAAGGACATCGCACCTCGCGCGTTCTTAGAATCGAAGATCAAGATTTGGATTTGTAATTATGATAATGTTTTGAAACAATTTTTAAAGAAATATTGTTCCTCTTATGGGGGGAGGTGTTATGGATAAAAGATGCAAGGTAGCAAAAGAAATCTACAGTTTTGTTTATGATACAAATATTTTCCTCCTATCGCAATGCTCCGCCAGAGTATCGTATTTCGTTTATATGCTATGGTAATCGGAATGCATGATGTTTACTCGGGATCTTTCAATAGCTAAAGTCTTGATTGTTAATAGTTAAGTAAGAATAATTTTTCAGATAAGAAACTCAGAACTGTATAATACTGTAAATAGAATTTAGTCTTAAGTTGCTTTAGCTCGCGTTCAAAACTATTAATATTAATCAATAAAGTTACTATTAAAATAAAGTGTCAGAATTCTATTTATTATACCTACTATTGATTCGCTTAAAAGCTTACGCGGGGAAGTAAGGAAAATTTCTCTACTTAACTTCCATAAGTCCGTGTCAGTGAATAACATACTACACGGTAGGATATCTAACTCTGTACCTGGCAATCATTATTACAATTTTTGGAATCATTTGGAGATGCAAAACAACTATATCGTGCTGCAATACATATAAGCCACCTAAACCCAGCCCGAGACGAGTTACAACCCCGGACTTCAGGGTAAACATTGATAGTTGAACAAGATATGTTCAACGCGGGGGAGTATGTTATGACCCAGATCTTAATTATTAAGTTAGAAATTATATTCAAATTCAGTTTAATCATGATAAAACAAGAATTTCATTTAGTCTAGCGTAAGCATTTTAAAGGCTTATTATTCTTAAGTTTATTGAACCAGCGATCATAATTCGCCACCGTGAGCAATGCTAATTTCCATTTTTTTCGCTTTACATGCAGTTTTTATAATATCTACGCCAGAGGAATTACTACTGGGTCAGCATTCTCACTGCGGTGAATTATTAATCGCTCAAGTCGATGAACCCTGTTTCTTACAGGTCAATTTGTGTATAGATTGTTAATATTGATTACGCATGTTCAATTTTATTATAAATATATTGAATGAAATAAATAATATCCCAGTTTTGTTATAATCGACAATCAGTGCGTTTTTATTAAGTCAAGTCAGAACGGTCAGCTTTTCGACCATTCTCCATTATTTTGAGTATCGATACAAGCATCGATATTCAATTATACAGCGGTCTAGATTGTGCATCTAGGCCTATACATCTCAGTTAAGGGAAAGGAGCTTTAACTTTAACAATATCTTTATACCGAAAAGAACAAAAACTGTACGAAGGGTCCCGATCTTCCCCTGCTATTTCCCTCACAATTCACAGATTAGTTTTTCTTGAAGTATTTAAAAGTTTGTCTTTTACTCCATTAAAATACTATAAATAGGTTAAATATTGTCACAATAGCGTGCTCTGCATTATATTTTATAGCTCAATTATGGTAATTCAGTCCCTCTTCCCCGAATTTAGTGGTGTAGTATTTAAAAGGAATCTAGAGATAATAAAGTTTTCTCGAAAGTTAAGTGCAAAAATTCACAATATTTCGGTAGAAGCTCAAAAAGCAGTCATGATAGAGAAAAAATGTAAATTTAAAAAACAAAATGCTCGCTAATAGTCCTAACTTTACATAAAGGTTGATGTTTAAAAAAAAATATTATGTCATTAAATTTTAACGTATTCGAAACCTTTCTACCATGAAATGATGGTTCCAGCTTAAGTAATTAACGTATAAATTTACGACATATGCAATCTTGACCAAGCAAACATTTGCTCGGTGACTCGCATTTGCGAGAATTTCTCTAAGCGCAACAATTCGAAAATTTTTCGGTTTTAAGAATTTCTCTCGACATATGGTTCAGAGAACTTGCAGAGAATTTTTAGTTTTTACGAACCCGTCTCGAAATACTACGAAATTTTTCAAAAGAATTATCGGTATATGATTTTTGAGATTGTGTATGACAACGAAATTGTGCATTCATTTTCAAGTATTTGGCTGAAAAGGAGCTATATAGTTGAGTGAGTGCTGAAAAACAGAAATTTGCATTTGGTAAATATTTTTGGATAAGGATATGGAATTGTTTTTGCGAACAAATTTCGAGAACCTTTAGATATAGCACCGCTACACGAACAATTTTAACAAAAGTTCCGGGAAGATAAATCGATATCGAGTCGTCATTCGATTCGAATCAGCGTTTCTTCTCCGTTCTGCTTGATATTGAGTCAAGAACGACCTCAGTATCGAACTTAAATTTTTATTAATAGTAATAATCATAGTATTTATTCAGATAAAGAGAACAAATGAGGACAATGCTCAATGATTTGCGCATACTTGTAATTAAAACTACATGAAAATTGACATCGATTTTGAAGCAGTTAAGAAAAAAAAAAGGTAAAACATAATAAAGTAGTAGTAATAAGTAAAAAAAAACACAGAAATTGCTAAATTAAGAATATATAAAAAGAAAAGTCAATAAAATGAGGTAAAAATATACTAGTAGAAGTTAGAGATACGGCAGTAGTACATCCATACATAGAATTAGAATTATTAAATGATAGAAAAGTTTAAAAAAAATTAAAATATTTAATTAAAGAAAATTAGAAATTAATATTAAACTAAATTATTTAATCAATTATTCAATCATAAGGAAAATAATAATATGATAATAATTACATGCTGGAAAAATGTTGAAATGATAATTTCTTAAAGCTATTAGTGCACTGGGTAGATCTTATTTCAATGGGTAGATTATTCCAGAGTTGAACACCATAGACGAAAATTTAACGACTATTGAAGTGGGAACTGTGATTCGATATGAGTAGCAGTTTTGTGCGAGCGGATGCAAGGAATTTTACATTAATATATAGGTAATAAGGGCACATGCGCTTAACTGTTCGAAATATCATGAAACATATTTTACATATACATGCTACATTTATTTTATCACGAGATCTACCACTTAAATTGCCGAGAGCTTGCCAGCCATAAGTTATGATTGGTAACAACATAGCTTTTACCAAATGAGTTCCTATTTCTCGTGGGGTATGGGATGCATGACGCCACGAACCCTTAATCCTCCATATATCTCATGTGAGTCAGTGTGCTAATTACAGTTTAATGTTCCTAGTATCAAAAATTATACCAAGGTTGCGAACTGACTCAGAAAAAGGTATGGATATACCATTAAGTTTAAGCTTACGGCAGTAGTTTTTGCTACAATGGAAAATTATTAAGTTTGAGGACAGGCAAATATGGATATCATCAGCATATAATTTGAGAGAGCATTGACAGATTACCTCAATTAGATCGTTCATATAGAAACAAAACAACAAATAAACCCAGATAGACACCTGTGGTATTACTGAGAATAGATATTTGCTATCCGAAATAGTAGTTACGCTATGCGGATTCTGCAACACTCTTCCCATAAAAAAGTGGCAACTTTTTTCCAAAACTTCTTTGGAAGCTCTGGATCATTGAGGGTTCTCGCCCACTGAGGGGATTACGTCTAGTGGACTACGTCACCGGGTCTGGATCAAGGGGTTTTCTTTTCTACCGTCTAACTGACGTCAGAATGTCTGGTTAGCTGTCCCTTGATTTCCCGTCAGTAGTTACGCTTTGGTGTTGCTGACTACTTTCCCCATAAAAATAGTGGCAACTTTTTCCCAAACCTTTTTGGGAGTTCTGGATCACTGGGGTTCGGGGGGAGGGGGGGTGCACAGGCCGCTTTTGTACTGAAAATTTGACGTCATCTTGAAGTTTTCTTTTTGGAGAATACTGATGTCAACAACAACAACCAATGTAGGTAAGTATGTTAACTTGGATAAGTAATGGAAATATCCGTCTTCAGGTGTAATGACAGCCGATAATCAAATTCTCCTAGCCGAAGAGCGTGAACAAAATTCGCACAGATCTGAGCAAAGTAAACAAATTGAACGATTTATGAAAGATTCCTAATTTCTTTAGCTGAAAAAACAACAACTGATATGTTATCTTAGATGAGTAGTGAAGTTATAATTGAAAATTTCTTTTGCTGATAAAAATCAACAACAACTATAACGTAAGTTGTGGTCTTCATGTATATTTTATAAACAAGAGTGATCATGTTATTCGATATCTAAAAATAGATCACGGCTGCTTGGGATGGTAAGAATGGAAATTAAAGCCCAGAAAATTTTCGGTGCAGGAGTGTGCGTGCACTGAAAAGTTTTATCAGAAATCCTCTACGGGCTATGGTTTTCGTGATATTAGCGATCATACCTTTTCAGATGTAATCCGGATTACTAATAATTCAAGTCTAGGCATTAAGTTGAGAATTGATTAAATTAAAAGCTTTATAATATTAATGTAGGATGATGTGGCGACTTAGATGAGTAATGAAAGTTGTATAGGTGCAGCCTTGTTAGAAAATGTTTAGTCTTCAATTGCGATGGCATAACTGGTAATTTTATATCAAACAAACTGACACAGCCGTGAAAAGTAAACAAATTGAGCGATTTTCTTGTGTCTATTTGTGTCTCAGTAAAAATCTTATCAGCAGTGCCGATTCATATTAATATCTTCTAAAGTATCATCATCCGAAATGTTGGTGTATCAGGAAAGAAGAAACAGCTGATAATTCTCCAAACGCAATAGCGAAGACCGTGGTACAATAAAGTAAATGGTTTGGTGGGATGGTATTTAGCATTATATAATTCTAATAGGATATAGATGCTTTGGTGAAGACCGTGGTGAGGGTGGATAGTGTTATTTACTTACTTTTAAATCTTACCGTGAAAGCATTACGTTGGTTGACAGTGCACTAAATTAAAAGTTTTGATGGAAGAAGATGGTATGATTATATTAATTTTGTCTTGGATGAGTAGTGGAGTGCTGTACTGTATCTCGCTCTAACACATGAGGAAGCTTTAATCAAAATCGTTCTTTGAAACCATCTCGCTCTCTCACAACATCTGTCTCTCTCTAGCACACCTGTTTGAGGTGGACTTGGTCATATGTAGCCAGCTTGGAGTTTGGTATTATCAATTGTCTGCTTTATATACTAGGAGTATAGTTTGGTTGCCTGGAATTATCAGGCTTGTTGTTGAATGGGGCTATATAACTTGTTGGCTGAGATCTTTAATGGCAGGGTGGGTTCACTTTACTGATAATGGATGTGGATCTTTCTTTACATGTGTATGTGCGCAGCTGAGTTGTATTAATATGAATATTGTTAATTAAAATAAAAGCTTTCATGATTGGTATGAGCAAAACCCTCAAAAATACTTCACAAGCGATGAAACAGACTCCCACACTACTAAGTGAGACTACCAGCGGAGTCGTACCTTTCTAAAATATTTGCAGGGATCTTATGTAAAACGGACGAAAGTTTTTGATTTGAATAGCTCCTCCACCCTAAACTACTATTGATACAGAAATGTGGTGTTCTGATAATCTTAAACCTACTTTCTTATTTTCCGAATCAAAATAAAATGTTTATACCTTTCCTAACAAAATTATTTAAAAAAATTTATCTTAGCCAAATGACTACGATTCCTTAAGCAAGCATTTTATATGGCACTGTGCCTTCATGGCATGCCGTGGGCTGATGATATCGAATGTACCTGCCTACAGATTCGGGCTCCAGCTGCACATAGACACCAGTGGCTTGGCGTCTTTGAAAGCAAGGGAAGCATTGCTTCCCTTAGGATTTCTGATTTAATTGAATTAAAACAAATAAAAATGAAATCAAGTAAAAAATTACAATATCTTCAAAAAATATTCATCAACAATATTTTCCGTAAAGGCTTTTTATTCGCCCTGCGCTGTAAACTATCAACCAGAAGCAATAATAAGATCACCTACATCTGAAAAAAACAAGCAAAAACAAAGCATCGAACAACATGCAACAAAAAGTAAAGCATTCGAACACGTTTGGGCTCTGCCTATGAAATCGCAGCCGACACCACTGCCTGTGGAGGTTGCTTGCACTTCTGCTTCCATCAGCAATCGAACAACATCCAACAAAATGTATGCCATTCGAACTCATAAGGAATCTACCTATTACGTCACACACTTCTGATGCCACTTACAGTGTAGCCAGGCTCAATAAGAATTGGTTCCAAACCCTGCTATACCGGTAGCATGTATTAGATTAATTTCATTCATATGGATATATTTTCTTATGATAGATTAACGCTGTATTTGTTTCGACTGGAGGTGTTTTAATTGTGCTTCCATCCATTTCTGTCGGTAGGTCTATTAGGAAGCATTTCGCTTGTTGTCTAATATGCTCAAGCCGGGCCGCGAGGGCGACAGGAAATAGTGAATTCTTGAAGGGAATTTCAAGTTGGATAGGAAAATATTACTTTAGAGCAAAGATTTTTATTTAGATATGATATTGATGACAGAATGGTACAGTCGGGGGCAAATAAGTAAATGAGCAATTATTGATATTTTAATTTAGCTTATTTAGAACTTATTTGTCGCCGTTATGCATAATCACGAATCTACTTTTTTAGATATTTAGTTTAATTCAAAAATTTAAGGCATGAAGAAGGCGACGAATAATACACTTTCTTTCAAAGTATAAACGAATTTGAAATTCTCCATTTTCATTTTCTGCAAATTTTTTGAAATTTCATTTACAGAGCTCAAATGCTGCTATTACCACGCAACTTAACCAGTTCATTAGAACAATCTTGAGAATCTCTCCATATTCTGGAAACCATTCATCATTCCTCCATTTTCGAGAAAACTGAAAATTTAAAATTTGTTTATAGCTTTGATTGAAACTATTGAATAAATAACCAATATGGAAGCGGATTATCGGGTGAAAACTTAAGCCACTCGTGAAATGGATTAGTGTGCTGTGTTTATATTGGCTTCGTCATAGCAGTAGGGAAATGTTAACATTTTGAATGGGAGCCTTTTTTTTACTCCAAATTGCTGTGTAAATAACCAAAGCGTTTGCGCCTCCAAAGAAATATAGGGCTGCAATTGAAAAGAAGAAATCTTCTGACATTTATCGAATAAACAAATCGCACATAATCTTAAAACTTTCTGCATCTCTTGTACTTATTTAAAACCAAAAAAAACAACGAATAATTATAAAACAATATGATATTTTTTTTTTAATATATTCACTTGCCTAAAAAAGGGTTTTCCCCTGAAATTTCTACAAGTGTTTGTGTATAATTGCACCGCATAATTCATCACATTAAATTAAAAGCTAACAGCTTTAATTTCACAAAACACTTCCGAAACAACACAATTTTAAATATGTATAATATTTATTAAGATTATTAAATTCTATAAAGTTTCACTGAACTCCCAGAACTCTGAAATGGCTTCTGTCAAAATCGTCAAAGTAAGTTCAACCAAGTTCCTTCTACTGTCAGTAAGTGTCCTAATCACGTACACTGTATTCGAACGATATCCCGCTTCTTTCTTAGTTATTTATTCAATGATTAAAATGGAGTGTATAATATACAAGTAAATTTCGACCTGACTATGACTACTTCTCTAATAACTTTTATTTTAATTTGAAAGCAGATGACCAAAATACTGCAGTTCATGCCTACTCTCACATACTCGATCGTGGGTGCTTAAGCATAAGGTTAAGGTTAGGGGTGACTAGGCCAATAACGACCTGCGGACACCGCGACCAGAGATATCTTCTGTAACCTACCATAGAGAGCAGCTAAATCTGTCTTTCTACGAGCTTTTACGAGTTAGCTTGCAAAACTTATTTGGAGAGATAAATGCTTCTCCAGTGATTTCTATCATTAAAGCTGCAGCGCGAGACACTCGCATATTATATACTTCGAGGTTTTAATGTCTTCTTCGCACAGTCGACACAGTTCACTGCTGCAGTTGTATATTTTCTTGAAAAAGTAACTCCTGGGTGATTAAGAAGCAGCTAACGAAAGGGGTATAGATAATTTATTGGAATCGCTGCAATAACTTTTGAACGCATAGTTATTTAACGCTTTTGTAAAATTATAATCTTATTGCTTCCCCTGGCACC
Organism: Dioctria rufipes; assembly: GCA_963924295.1. NCBI lineage: Eukaryota > Metazoa > Arthropoda > Insecta > Diptera > Asilidae > Dioctria > Dioctria rufipes. Next base: position 430,163 of record CAWUPM010001419.1, on the reverse strand, counting down.
AAGTCCACGCCACGCCACTGATAGACGCACATTCTACTGAGAGTTAGTGAGCGTAATATGGTAAGGTTACATTTGAATCAGAACTATTTTATTATTTTGTTAAGTAAGGTATATAGTAAGTGTAGCCTTAGGGAAGGTAAGGAACTAAGCTGTAAATTACTAGAAGACTATTTTCCTGTATGGTTAGTAAGTTAGGCTCTATAGCATATAAATTCAATGTTTGGCAGTTTTCTATAAGTATCAATATAGAACACTTTAGAAAGCCGACTCCCAATGTACACAAATATTCCCACGGATAGACAAACAAAACAAATATTCTACAAAAAACGGAAAATATTTTACAATCCAATGAAAACCGAAACGAATCGGACAAATTACATAATAAACTTATTACAATTCCCGCTCGCTCTGAATCCATAATTCAAATTCCAACTTCGTCAACTACGGAATCGGTATATTTTAAAAAAGAGGTAAAGCCAGGGTTGTTCATAGGTAATACAATAGTCAACCCATCAAAAGGAATGGCAAAAGTCCTAGTTCTCAACACGAATGAACAGGACGTCGAACTAGCAATTCATGACATGAATCCAGAATGCCATGACCTTAATGACTTCGATTGCATCTCCACGGATTCCAACAGAGATCCAATTAGGGGCAGAATAGAGAAACTGCACACCCTGATTAAATTGGATCACTGTAATTTGGAAGAAGCCGAGAGTATTCGGAAAATTTGTAAGGATTTCAACGATCTCTTCTACTTAGAAGGGGATTTCCTAACATTTGCAAATGCAGCCGAGCACAAAATCGAAACAATCCCGAATAAACCACACATATATACTAAACCGTACAGACTTCCAGAAACAAGCCGGAGAGAAATTACTCGGCAAATAAATGAAATGTTGGATTCAGAGATAATAAATCCTTCAAATAGTCCGTGGAATTCTCCCCTACTTCTAGTTCCCAAAAAGCCGGACGAGCATGGGAACAAAAAATGGCGAGTCGTTGTAGACTTCCGCCGAGTAAATGATATTACTATCGGCGACGCCTACCCATTACCTAATATTACAGACATATTAGATCAATTGGGTAAGTCCAAATATTTCACAACGCTAGACCTCGCCAGCGGATTCCACCAAATTCGCATGGACGGGAAGGATCGAGGAAAAACTGCGTTTAGCACTCCTTATGGTCATTACGAGTTTAACCGTATGCCATTTGGATTAAAAGGTGCACCCGCAACCTTCCAACGTGCCATGAATAATGTCCTTTCCGGACTCCAAGGCATTTACTGTTTCGTATACATGGACGATATTGTAGTCCATGGATACAATATTAAAGACCACAATATTAGGCTCGCAAACGTATTTAGCCGCCTTCGGGATTTCAATTTAAAATTACAACCCGACAAGTGCCATTTCCTAAGAAAGGAAATAATGTATCTAGGGCACATCATTACTGAAAATGGAGTCAAGCCAGACCCGGCAAAAATTAAATCAGTTCAATCTTATCCTAGACCCAAGAAGGAAAAGGATATAAAAGCCTTCCTTGGTTTCGTCGGCTATTATCGCCGCTTTATTCCAAATTTTTCTAAAATCGCGAAACGCCTTACTAACCTTCTGAAAAAGGACACACCTTTCAAGTTCGATGCAATTTGCGACGAAGCATTTTGCGAATTAAGAAAAAAATTAATATCAGCACCAATTTTATCCTATCCGGATTTCGACAAAGAATTTTTTGTCACCTCCGATGCCAGCGACTACGCCATCGGAGCAGTTCTTTCCCAAGCAGATGATCAAGGAGATCATCCAATCGCCTATGTGAGTCGAGTTCTCAATGGTGCAGAGACTCGTTACTCAACTATCGAAAAAGAGCTTTTGGCAATTGTTTTCGCGGTTGAGCAATTCAGGCCATACGTTTATGGTAGACAGTTTACCATCATAACTGACCATAAACCATTAATATGGCTAATGAATCTAAAGGATCATTCCTCAAGGCTAATGAGATGGAGAATTCGTCTTGAGGAATATGACTATAAAATAGTCCATAAACCTGGAAAGCTCAACACAAATGCTGACGCTCTCAGTAGAGCTATCCCAGAAAATTAAGTAAAATCAACGGAACCTAACACCTTTGTTAATGTGGTAACCAGGAATCAAGCCAAAGCTCAGGCGAATGTAGATACACTCAATCCAAATATTACTAGTACAAATCCAGATTTATCAGTAGTAAACGGTTCCTCAGTGATAATAACTGAGACCAATTTCCCATTACTTTTAACTAAAAACACAAATCCCAAATTTTTTATCTTGCCAATGCAGGATACAGAACTTGAAAGAGTGTTAAAATATAAACTAAAACTTTTAGACAAACCTCCTCTACTAGAAAACAAACTGAACTTCTTTAAGAAGAAAGACTCCACAGTAATCATTTCAAAAGTCAATCTATCTTGCCGATCACAAAGAGATAGATTAGACATTGAAAAGATTTTAACTGAGATCTGCTCATACACAGAAGCAAATCAGTTAAATCAGGTAAATATCTCCTTCCCAGTGTTAGACAAACAAAATTTATCAACTATTAAAAACATTTTTACCAATGTCTTCGTTAACCAAAAAATAAATATAAAACTTCATCAAGATTCCATAAAGTATTTATCTAACAGCAGTGATATTGAACAAGTTCTAAAAGATTTCCATTCCCTACCAACGGGAGGCCATCAAGGTGTCTCCCGTACAATCAAAAGAATTAAAAAACAATTCTATTGGCCTGGCATGTCAGACGATGTTGTAAGATATGTAAGGAAATGTAAACTTTGCCAAGTAAACAAAGTATCCAGAAATCCTAAGATTCCTATGAAAATCTCAAGCATAAGCTCAAAACCTTTTGAAAGAGTGTACCTAGATGTTGTACGACCTCTCCCAATTTCCCAAATACATCCTTACATTTCAAGACGACCTTTCAAAATTCTCGGAGGCTATTCCCATAGTCAACACGGAATCTAAGACATTAGCGGAAGCCTTCACGACAACAATAGTTTGTCGACATGGCATTCCAGAAAGTATCCTAACAGATCAGGGATCTAACCTCATAGGAGGCATGTTCGCCGAGGTATCCAAACTGCTAAAGATCAAAAGGCTCAAAACTACTCCTTATCACCCTCAAACAAATGGTGCATTGGAGAGGAGTCATAGAACTTTACCAGAATACCTCAGATCTTATGTAGCGAAAGATCCGCAAGACTGGGATACATGGATTCCATATGCCATGTTTGTCTATAATACCACACCTCACTCGAGTACAAATTATACTCCCCGCGAACTCCTATACGGATTCCCAGCCGAAATCCCAAATAACCTAAAATCATCTCCAACCGTTTGCTATAATTACGATAATTATGCAAACGAGTTAAAAGCACGTCTACAACACAGCTATAAAATTGCGAAAGACATAGCCATGGCCCATAGAGAAAAGTCCAAAATCCAATATGACAAAAACACAGTTCAAAAATCTTTAAATATTGGAGACAAAGTCTTGTTAAAAAGCAGAGTGAGAGATAACAAATTCTCACCACTCTGGACAGGTCCATATGTGATTATAGAAATCAAATCTCCTGAGAACTCCACGGTGAAAATAAATAATAACAATAAAAGAGTCCATAACAATGACTTAAAACTTTTCGCGGATTAATACAAAATTTCTTCTGCTACAAATTCACCGCAAATGAATAAACAATGTCATCTTCCAGGTCCTCACAATGATGCAAACGGCATTTCTCCTAATCTGCATCCCATTCATCTCAGGCTCGGGGATAAAAATAAATCAAATAAATGCCAACGCAGGCATTTATTTCGAAGAAATTGGCAGAGCCAATTTCTACACCAACGAGTGGAAGATCGTTACCTACTACGATCTAGAAAACTTCAAGTCAGAATTCAGGAACATCAAATTCATCACGGAGCAAATTACGGCTATCTGCAAGAAATTGGATGGGAATTCAGCAATGGCACACACTTGTAACGGTACGTTGCTACAGATAAACCTTATCATAGCAAATATATAATATAAAAATATGCTCCTAATAACTCAAAGCAGAAACCAAAGAGCACTTTTAAATGTAATAGGATCAATTTCCAAAGCTCTTTTCGGCACATTAGATGAAGATGATGCCAAGCTATATGATGAACAAATTCACAACCTCACTTTAAACCAAAATTCCCTCCTTTCCCTCATGAAAAGCCAAACCGCGATAATAGAAGCAACAGCTCAAATTTTTAATAAAACCAAGGCCGCAATTGAAAAGGAATTCCTGAATATGCATAAAAAACTAATTTCGATTCAAATATCTACTTCATTAATGGCAAATAGAACACTGGATAATAAAATATCCATTGAAATAGAATCATTAATCTCCCTTGTTTCATTAATGGCATTCAGATATCAAAATACACAGTCAGAATTAATAGATCTTTTAATTGATTCCAAACATGGAAAATTTCACCCTACACTAATATCACCTAATAAGATTGAAAAAATTTTATCAAATATTAGGCAGGAGCTGCCGAGTTCAATGATGCTTCCCATAAATTCCAGAGACAATATATTTTCACAAATCTACAAACTAAGCACAATATCTGCAAATATTTTTAACAACAAAATAATTATAGAACTTCGAATCCCACTTCCCTTTAAAGAATCCTACCAAATTTTCAAAGCAATGCCATTACCGACAATCCTAAACGGTTCCTTCATATATATTGAACCATTAAAGGAATATATATTAATTGATTACAATCGTGATCACTACATCGAATTAACATTACAGGAAATCCACAATTGCGCAACGTTGGACCATACTCACTTTTATTGTAAAATTTCATCACCCATCCTTAATACAAACAATAGAGTAAATCAATGTGAAATCAACTTAATAAAAAAGGAACCTATTACATCAAAATGTAAAATTTTGACTTTAAAACAGAACTACTATATGAGACAATTATCGCAGCAAAATGCATGGCTTTTCTCCCTCAAAAAACCTTTCCATATAGATATCGTTTGTGAAGATTCAATTAGATCGGAAACCCTGCAGGGAACCGGAACAATATTTATCTACCCAGGTTGTTATGTCCGCACCAAAGAATTCATCTTGCACGGACATAACGTAAAAATATCAAAATTTAACTCCCATTTCATCCCAACAACAAACATTTCCAACATAATCGAAAATATGACGCTTCCCTCTATGGAAACGTACGGAAGAACAAATCCTTTAAATATCACAAACAACATGGACGTCGATGAAATTTTAAAATCCATCCATCTTCAAAAAGAACAAGAATCCAATTCTCTAAATCCTATAAACAATCACCACATTCACCACTATGCTTTATCATACTTAACAATGGCATTAGTTATCGCTATTCTAATCACCTACGTGTACATGAAATACAAATCAAAAACAGGCATAGGGAAAAATATACCTCTGGAACCGGAACGTATACTTGAAGATGTGCCCACGGCGGCACCAAGAAGGTCTAACTTCATCATAACACCTGCTCCAAACAGAAGAACTGCAGATAGCCCCACCAACTAGATTTTAAAATATTTAAATATGTTCAATATGTTAGCATATACATATCCAGTGCACTCATGCTTCCAATAGGAAAGTACAAGATACCCGAACTATAACGAACAAACACTAACAATAACCATTACCAAACCTAAATTCTTTAACAACCTCCCATCCCAAAAGTAAAAAAAAAATAAATAAAAACCACATTAAGACGTCATTAACTTCTCACATCATATCATAATATATGTACAAATGTAACAGAGAGAAAAAAAAAAGAAATTTAATATCAAGGTATACAAATTAGGATACTTAAAATGAGTAGATAATAAAGGAATAAATAAAATGAAATTTAGAAAAGTTATAAATTTGAAACCTTATTTTTTATCTACTATGCATTCTATAGACTATTTGTGAGAAATTTATATAGAATACTTATAGTACGTAATTACATTATATTCATCCTGTATACATTGTCATCCCAATTATATATCTAAAAATTTTAATAATAAAAATGGCATATTATATATATATATTCAAAAACATAAATATATATAACCTTATGTTACACTAAATAAAAAATAATTACAGTAGTATAAATAAATAACAATTTGCGGCATAGCTAATTAAACATAATAGAAACTATCTGAAATTATAAGCATAGCACCACTTATTATTCTCGCAAATTAATAAGTAACAACTATGAATATAAGTATACCAAAATACTTGAGGGAATAAATGAATAAGATAAGTTAATTATCTGCAAATTTGAAAAGCTTCTTATTTACGATTAATATTAGTTCATTGCTGTATATAACGATACAACATTTTTTTTTATATATAGAAAAATAAATAATTGACCAACATGAATGTTATAATAGTAAAAATATTAATAAATAGGCTAGAATAGTATAACGATTTCATTATAAAAACAAAACCTTTTCTTGTAAAAAAATTTTTTTTTCTATTCGTAAATATAATGAATTGTAAATAAGTATATATTGCCTTTAAAAAAAAAAAATGGATAAAAGAAAAGCAAATTCTGTAACTAGAAGAGAACAATAATCTCATATAAGATACAAAACCCTTTCCCATTAGAAATATACTCAACACTGAAAAAAAAAATAAACAACTATTAGTCAACTACAAACTTGAAAGTTATAATATTACATTATAATGTTATTCAACTAAAGTTGACCTTAGTTTATGGTTAATATAGCGTTATTCGTAGCAAAATTTATTTTATATACAAAATTTTTTTTCTCTCTCCTCTACTTCCTCTATTACCAAGAGCATCAATGCTTTCACGCCCAAATACACAAAGCTATAAGATTTGAGTAAGATCCTCCAAAACAAACGAACCAATCACAACCAATAAACACGAAAACAGTAATACTTAAAATTTGAAAACATAAGCGGAAAACACAAACAAACAACACAAGAAATACATCAAGAACAATCTAATGACAAAAACAACGGAAACCAATAGAAAAATTTGTATAATAAATAACAAGAATCATCCTAGGATTAAAACATTTATTATAAAAATAAAAAAAAAAATATACAAAAATTGTACAATAATTTTTGGAATCGAAAGCAAAGAAAAAAGAGGAAAAAATTGGCAAAATAAAAATTAAAAAGCGTCCTCCGCGTCCAAATCATCCTCACTGGCCACCGGAACAGCACCATATTCCCACGGATAGACGGGAAGGGGGAGAGATTCCCCGATGAGTACGGCATACCCACCTAAAACAAAAAACACAAATTTTTTTTTGTAACATTCAGAACAATTTTTTATTTTTTTTTCAAAACTTAAAAGCGACTACTTACCAAGGAAAGAGACCCCCATTCCATAGTCTGGATATAGTGAAAAACCGCACTGATGATATAAGTCAGCAATGGGTGGCCCACCCCAAAGGGGCAAACTACGTCTACCAAAAGCATGCCACACCAACCGCAAAGGCCCATTCCATCCGGGGAAGACGTATAAGACGTAAATTTCGGTGACCCGGACGCAGTAATATTCAGGAACGCGGTAAATGTCGCGGCCAACCTCTTCGACAAAGATCATTTTTGCAGGTGAACTTCATAAAATCGAGAAGGTCTCAACAACCAAAAACAAAAGTGAACACATACAAGGAGTACACAAAAAAAAAAACACAACAATCATTATCGCAATCAACAAAACCGCTTACGTTAACACAAACGGTAACCAAAACAGCGAACCTATCCCAAACACAGTGAATTACGCCAATCATTACACCACAGCGACAACAATATGAACACACCAAATCAAAAAATAATAATAAAAAAAAAGAGGAAAAACAAAGGGCTAATGAAAACTCCATGCAAACGCTTATCAGCTAGCTGCTTAGTATGGACGCTGTCAAAACAACATTAAAATTACACAACTACCATTCCTATCCTTTTTTTTTTTAATCTAAATATCGTCCAGATCAAATTTCCCTTTTACTTTCTCTCTTCTTTCTTCTTTGTCTTTGATAAGATAAAAATGGAAATGTATATAAAATAAATAGATGGCTACAATAAATATAAATAAGCAAATATGCATTTTATAAATACATATTTATCGGTGTATTTGTAAAAACCATTTGTATAAACTCAAAACTATTAAATAAGATAATTAAGATATTAATAAGTAATCAAAAAATTTTCCGTATACGTATATTCCTTAATAAAAACTAATAGCAAGTTTATCCTTATCATATTATTATAATATGTATATGAAATCTTAATAATGATCTAAACAAAAATTGAACTAGTTGAAGAGAAAGTTTTCTTCCCAAACGAATAAAACTGGGAAAGTAGTAAAATAGAATAAAAAAGCTTTTTTTTGAAGGTTGTGATGGGCGCCTGGGCGCAAAATCGCCGATCCTCGCGGAGTTCGTTCTTAAAATCCGTCGAGTGCAGTCTTTTACAAAACCCGGAATATATAGTTAAAAAAAATGAGAATTTAGAAAAATCGGTAGTGAGCCAGATTTCCTAAGTGAAAAAGAATTGTTATATTGAGTGTCCTAGCAATAAAAAAAAGAGATAGTAACAGCCAATATTTGGATTGTAAACGAATATCAAAGTTCTTACGATATTTAAGACTGTGTAACATTAAAATATTCTGACAGCCAGTTGTGAAAAACAAAGAGGAATAAAAAAAATAATAATTTACACTTATAAAGTTTAAGAGGAAGAGTTTTTTTTTTTGAGAAAAATCCCTAATCGATAAAAGTTCATAGTTTGAGTGCTCTCCGCCGGAGCACGGCACTCCAACTACAACATCTGTTGTGACCCAGGTGCCTATACCCCGAATCACAACAATAAAACCAATACGCCAATATCTTGCCCTATGCAATATATTGGCGTACTACAATTTGACCCTGAAAAATAAAATTCATTTAAAATTTCATTTAAATTTCATTTGCGTTTAAAAATGCATTTACGTACTGCAACAAAATGCAATTTAGCATAAATTGCATTTTGTTATCAGTCATACATTCCGTTCACACGGCATGTATACTTACCTACATGCAGTACTATGTACATACCTACATACAGCTTTTCTGCTAAATTATCTGCATGTACTGTACATACATACACATAATTATTCTTGTCACCTAAAGATATTACTTTTTCAAGACACAAGTGCACATCAGATTTCATGCATATGCACTGTGTCTATATTTTTTGTACATTCCCACGTACGATTTTTCACGTCGTGGGAAAGTGATAAGAAGAAAAAAGAAGCTTTCATGGGCACCTGGGGCCGGCGAGCCCAATCCTCGGGGAGTTTGTTTTTGAACCCTCGTACGATAAAGTTCGGAGGATAGAAAGAAGGTGAAATTAAATTTAAAAAGTTGAAAGTAAAGGTGAATACAAGCTTTCTCTGGTTTTATTTTTTTTTTAATGAAAAATCGGGAGTTCGTAGAATATAATCTAATCGTTACAAAACTAAGAATAATTAAATATAAATGTTGAAGAAAACTAGGAATAGTGGATTAATGTATATAAAAAAAAGGTAGAATAAATTAATAAAAGTCGAATACATTACAAAGTTGAAAAAATATATATTGAATTCGTTTTACTTATCATACAAAAACCCTGCGCTCTCTCTCCATTGGAGCACGGAGTGCGCGGCACCCAACATTTTGGTGGCAGCGGAACCAACAAAAATCAGTGCCCAACAAAAAAATAATAATAAAAAAGAAAAATTTTTTTCAATAAAATCTGCCACAATAACATTTTGATGACAGTGGTAAACTAGTGTCCAACAATATAAAACAAAAGTGAAAAGAAATAGTGTATAACAAAAACCAAGCAATACATAACAACAATAAGTAAAATAAAAACAGTAAATCGAAATTATTATAGAACGACAAAAAAAATTGCAAAAATAATAATTAATAAAACAAAAAAAAAAAAATAATAATAAAGAAATAACAGAATAAGCCCGGGTACCCTTAATACAGGGACTTAGAGGAAATAATCGTTTAGAGTGCCATAGTGCTCCAACGTGGGAAAGTTGCGAGGCTTCATCCCTGCCTCAGTTTAGACGTTTCTTATGAAGGAAGGAAGGAAGGCCGCAACAATTTGTCAACCAGAGTGTCATAAATGTCACTACTTTTATTCATCCTCACCAATAACATCTTCAAATAAAGGAATCATCAGCCTGGACGCTCGGCGAAGCACCATCAATATAAACAGCAATAAATATAAAAAAAAAAAACTGCAACAATATCTGTGGATTAAGCAAAGGTAGCGTGAAAATATTTTTCTTTCTCACTTTTCACATAAGAAGCACAATATGAATTATACAAATGAAAGATGAAATGAAGAAATTCATAGCGTTTTAGGAGAATATATTTGTACAATTTAATAATAATAGAATATTTTTACAAAACATATATAAAATCAAAGCGCAAAGTGTTTTCGAAATTATTTTGGTTGGTGTGTGCATGCATTTCCTTAAATGATGGCGAAAAATTTTTTAGTAACAAATTTAAAAAACTTTAAATGGTTGTAATATTCGTGTGTAACAAGAAATTTTTAGAAAATAATAATTCATCCTCAATTTCTCACGAAACGGTTGTATTTACAGAAGTTATTTCCAAATTCAGTCTCTTAAAAATAAAACTTCCGATTATTTTTTTTTACATTTCCTGGTTATATACATAATTAAATTTTCCCGAATATTTACATTTTTTTTAATATATATATGTGTAGATATACGAACAAATGAAAAACAAAAAAAAACTATTTCTTCCATCGCTTGAAAACCAAGGCTAATTAAAAAAAAAAAAGGAGTAGCACCAAATTTAAAGCATAAAAATTAAAATCTGCTTTTCCTAGAAGCGACCTCTGCGGCAAGACTTCGTGAGCTTGCTGGCCAGAGGACTTCGACAAAAATCAATAGTCGATCCCCTGCGGTAGGACTTCGTGAGCCTATCGGCCAGGAGAAAGATATTGATTGGAAGAGCCATCTAGTAACAATTTAAAAATATGCAGATCAAATAACGAATCACTTTTCCTTTTTATTACATACATACCAACATATGTGTATAAATCTAATTTTTTTTTTATATTTTATTGAAAATACGCACTTCATTTAAAAAAATCGTTGATGATAATAATAATTCCTTTTTGTGTTGTGATAGAATTTTTTTTTTCTCCTACAAGTCCAGTTCTCCCGCAAAAAAAAAATTTTAACAGAGATATTTAAAAATAAATAAAATAAAATCAGTTTTCTTTATTATACAAACATAAATTTTTAGCATTCCTTTTATTAAAAATCGAGAATTTCGTAATACCAACAAATTATCATAACCCCCGTTTTTGTACTTTATTCACTTCCGACAATTTACAACCTTTTTCCTTCAAAGCAAATACTGCTTACACATAACAAACTGATTCGCAACTTACTACTGCTTGGAAATTGAACAATTTGTCTTCTACTCAGCCGTATTTTTCTACTAAATATCATTTTGTCGCATCGTCTATAGTTCCAATCAGATCAACCAAATCGAAGCTCGATACAGACACCCTTAATATTATAAAATCTCATACCAAATCTCCACCGAATTTTCCGTCTGTTACTTCACAAAGCCATAATGACTGAAGAAACCGAAAAAAACAAGGAAATAAGACTAATCCTAGGGGCTTATCACCAAGCCGGTAAAGCAAAGCGTACCAATACCTTTGTGAACGGTAAATTAAAACAACTCGAAGAAATATGGAGTGCCTTCGAGAAAACAGAAGAACAAATAGTTCAGCATAAAGACTTCACGACCGATCACGATTATTTCAAAGAATCGTGCTCAGATAAAACTGAGGACTGGTACATGTTGACGAAAGCAACACTTTCCGAAAGATTGAAATCAATCTCAGAAAGTACTATAAACCAGCAAAAACCCTTTCATATCCCATCACCCAGAGCTTCGTGGAGAATTCCAACCAAATCACAAGTTACAGAAGCTAATAAGGAAACAGATGGTCCACAAAATGAAAGTATTTTTAGAAGTCTAAATGCAAAAATTAACTCAATTACAAGAGTTATACAGTCATTAAATCCAGATATCCTACCTACAACAAGCAGAACATATTTAGAACAAAAACTAGCTATCCTAAATAAACATTGGGTAGAATTTGAAGAGCTCAACAATACAATTGAAATGCAATCTACGTCACAAGATCTAGAAAACAAATACTTTACCGAAGGTGTTTTCGGTAAAACAGAAGCAGAATACGAAGAAGCTGTTATTGCAGTCCAAGAACAGCTGGATACCCGTTTCCCTAATTACCAACATGACACACGAAATAACTCATCACACTTTCACAATGAAAGCACAGAAGTCAAACTTTCACATATTTCTTTATCAGAAATTAAATCGTTAATACCAAATTTTAACGGCGATCCAAAAGACATCCATAAATTCGTGTCATGTTGCGATGACATAGAACGGCTTTATCCCAATACCGACCCAACAATCCTGTTTTCAATAATCAAAAGTAAGCTATTTGGAGATGCCTACAATGTACTTAAGTACAATAATACAAGCAGGTGGTCAGATTTGAAGAAAACATTACTCGAAACATTCGAAGTAAAATTAGAAAGGTCAGTACTCCAATCAAAACTACAAAACACAAGACAAAGAGCAGGAGAGCCTGTCAAAGAATTCCTGCAACGAATTAATATTACACATGCTCAATTGAATGAAGCCACGCATTCATATACAACAGATAAATTGCTGTTAAATTCCCTAATAAAGGATAACGAAAAACAAGCTATTAGAGCAATAGAGGATGGACTAATTAGCGAACAACTACAAACATTAGCCAAACTCCATGAAAATAGAGCATTAAAGCCCATAACGTCATATATTGGTGAGCAAGCATCACGCCTAGAATCAAAGGCAACAAAAGTAACAGCGAACTTTTCTCGCACTGCTCATTCAACACAAGGGCAGAACCCCTTTTGCTATAAATGCAGGACACAGGGACACTTAGCTCCAAATTGTCCACAAAACAGTCGCATAAAACCAATTCCAAATAACAGTTTTTCTAATGCCCTAAACAAAAGCAATCCTCCTAAGCTGGCTAGCACCTTAAACAGCTCCATTCCTACATGCAGGTATTGTCATAAATTAGGACATACCCTAGAAGTATGCAGGGCGAGAATAGCAAACCACGGGAATTTCTACAGAGGAAATATAAATCCCGTTGATCAAAACTTCAGAAAGCGAACGGAAAGTCCCAATAGAACTACAATTCCCCAAAATGAGGTCAGCTTCAACCAGGTTCCAAATCTTAATTTTAGAAAAAATTCCCATTCTTCGACAATACAACCCCAAAACGAACCAAGATCAAACAAAGATCACGTAAAAAATCCGAGAATATTTTTAACACACTCGGAAAACAAATCAAGGCGAGAGGAATTAGTCGGCAGCCCCTCGCATATTCAAACAAAAGCCGACATACACACCAACCCAAATTAGATAATACACATTTATTAAAAGATCAAATAACGCTGGAAATTCCAATTACTATCAGTCCTAATTCCATTACTATTTCCATATCTACTAATGTATGCCAGAATAAAAAAACAAAACTCCTCGTAGACACAGGAGCAGAAATCAGTCTATTAAAGTTCAATACACTGAAAGCAGGCAGCACTTACTATAAAGATGCAATCTGCAAGATAAATACTTTATTTACAGAATCCAAAACTACATAAGGATTAATATTGGCAAAAATGTCAAATACATCAAACGAAGAATGTATAATAGAACATCCCTTCCAAATAGTAGGAAAAAACTCAACCTTGGCATATGACGGCCTAATTGGTCACGACTTCTTGTCTAGATACAACGCTTGTATCAACTATAAAAATAATTACATTTCCTTAGAGGTGAAGCAATGTCATTCATCCTATCCCATAGAGCAATATCGCTCAGATTACACAAATACATATCTTAGATATGATAACCATGACAAGAAGTCTCTAACAAACAACCTTCTGTGTGAAGAACAGAATCCCTCAACTAATAAAAACAAAGTAGGTGTTAACAACAATAAAACGGCGATTTCTTCACAGACCACTAACACCAAACATGAAGGCTATCCGAAAACAAATATTCCACAAGAAACAAAACCTCTCAAATCCAACGAAAACCGAAATGAATCGGATAAATTACATAACAAAATTATTACAATTCCCGCTCGCTCTGAATCCATAATTCAAATTCCAACTTTATCAACTACGGAATCAGTATATTTTAAAAAAGAGGTAAAGCCAGGGTTGTTCATAGGTAATACCATAGTCAACCCATCACAAGGAATGGCAAAAGTCCTAGTTCTCAACACGAATGAACAGGACGTCGAACTGGCAATTCATGACATGAATCCAGAATGCCATGACCTTAATGACTTCGATTGCATCTCTACAGATTCCAACAGAGATCCAATTAGGGGCAGAATAAAAAAACTGCACACCCTGATTAAATTGGATCACTGTAACTTGGAAGAAGCCGAGAGTATTCGGAAAATTTGTAAGGATTTCAACGATCTCTTCTACTTAGAAGGGGATTTCCTAACGTTTACAAATGCAACCGAGCACAAAATCGAAACAGTCCCAAATAAACCTCACATATATACTAAACCGTACAGACTTCCAGAAACAAGCCGGAAAGAAATAACTCGGCAAATAAATGAAATGTTGGATTCGGAGATAATAAGCCCTTCAAATAGTCCGTGGAATTCTCCCCTACTTCTCGTTCCCAAAAAGCCGGATGAGCATGGGAACAAAAAATGGCGAGTCGTTGTAGATTTCCGCCGAGTAAATGACATTACTATTGGCGACGCTTACCCATTACCTAATATTACAGACATATTAGATCAATTGGGTAAGTCTAAATATTTCACAACGCTAGACCTCGCCAGCGGATTCCACCAAATTCGCATGGACGGAAAGGATAGAGCAAAAACTGCGTTTAGCACTCCTTATGGTCATTACGAGTTTAACCGTATGCCATTTGGATTAAAAGGTGCACCCGCAACCTTCCAACGTGCCATGAATAATGTCCTTTCCGGACTCCAAGGCATTTACTGTTTCGTATACATGGACGATATTGTAGTCCATGGATACAATCCTAAAGACCATAAAATTAGGCTCGCAAATGTATTTAGCCGCCTTCGGGATTTCAATATAAAATTACAACCCGATAAGTGCCATTTCCTAAGAAAGGAAATAATGTATCTAGGGCACATCATTACTGAAAATGGAGTCAAGCCAGACCCGGCAAAAATTAAATCAGTTCAATCTTATCCTAGACCCAAGAAGGAAAAGGATATAAAAGCCTTCCTTGGTTTCGTCGGCTATTATCGCCGCTTTATTCCCAACTTTTCCAAAATCGCGAAACCCCTTACTAACCTTCTGAAGAAAGACACACCTTTCAAATTCGATGCAATTTGCGATGAAGCATTTTGCGAATTAAGAAAAAAATTAATATCAGCACCAATTTTATCCTATCCGGATTTCGACAAAGAATTTTTTGTCACCTCCGATGCCAGCGACTACGCCATCGGAGCAGTTCTTTCCCAAGTAGATGATCAAGGAGATCATCCAATCGCCTATGTGAGTCGAGTTCTCAATGGTGCAGAGACTCGTTACTCAACAATCGAAAAAGAGCTTTTGGCAATTGTTTTCGCAGTTGAGCAATTCAGGCCATACGTTTATGGTAGACAGTTTACCATCATAACTGACCATAAACCACTAGTATGGCTAATGAATCTAAAGGATCATTCCTCAAGGCTAATGAGATGGAGAATACGTCTTGAGGAATATGACTATAAAATAGTTCATAAACCTGGAAAGCTCAACACAAATGCAGACGCTCTCAGTAGGGCTATTGCAGAAAATTCCGTAAAATCAACGGAACCTAGCACCCATGTAAATGTGGTAACCAGGAATCAAGCCAAAGCTCAGGCGAATTTAGATACACCCAATCCAAATATTACTACTACAAATCCAGATTTATCAGTAGTAAACAGTTCCTCAGTGGTAATAACTGAGACCAATTTCCCATTACTTTTAACCAAAAATTCTAACCCCAAAATTTTCATCTTGCCCATGCAAGATACAGAACTTGAAAGAGTTTTAAAATCTAAACTAAAACTTTTAGACAAACCTCCTCTACTAGAAAACGAACTGAACTTCTTTAAGAAGAAAGACTCCACAGTAATCATTTCAAAAGTCAATCTACCTTGCCGATCACAAAGAGATAGATTAGACATTGAAAAGATTTTAACTGAGATCTGCTCATACACAGAAGGAAATCAGTTAAATCAGGTAAATATCTCCTTCCCGGTATTAGACCAACAAAATCTATCAACTATTAAAAACATTTTTACCAATGTCTTCGTTAACCAAAAAATAAATATAAAATTTCATCAAGATTCCATAAAGTATTTATCTAACAGCAGTGATATTGAACAAGTTCTAAAAGATTTCCATTCCCTACCAACGGGAGGCCACCAAGGCGTCTCCCGTACAATTAAAAGAATTAAAAAACAATTCTATTGGCCTGGCATGTCAGACGATGTTGTAAGATATGTAAGAAAATGTAAACTTTGTCAAGTAAACAAAGTATCCAGAAATCCTAAGATTCCTATGAAAATCTCAAGCATAAGCTCAAAACCTTTTGAAAGAGTGTACCTAGATGTTGTAGGACCTCTCCCAATTTCCCATTCTGGAAATAAATACATCCTTACATTTCAAGACGACCTTTCAAAATTCTCGGAGGCTATTCCCATAGTCAACACGGAATCTAAGACATTAGCGGAAGCATTCACGACAACAATAGTTTGTCGACATGGCATTCCAGAAAGTATCCTAACAAATCAGGGATCTAACCTCATAGGTGGCATGTTCGCCGAGGTATCCAAACTGCTAAAGATCAAAAGGCTCAAAACCACTCCTTATCACCCTCAAACAAATGGTGCATTGGAGAGGAGTCATAGAACTTTAGCAGAATACCTCAGATCTTATGTAGCGAAAGATCCGCAAGACTGGGATACGTGGATTCCATATGCCATGTTTGTCTATAATACCACACCTCACTCGAGTACAAATTATACTCCCCGCGAACTCCTATACGGATTCCCAGCCGAAATCCGAAATAACCTAAAATCATCTCCGACCGTTTGCTATAATTACGATAATTATGCAAACGAGTTAAAAGCACGTCTACAACACAGCTATAAAATTGCGAAAGACATAGCCATGGCCCATAAAGAAAAGTCCAAAATACAATATGACAAAAACACGGTTCAAAAATCTTTCAATATTGGAGACAAAGTCTTGTTAAAAAGCACAGTGAGAGATAACAAATTCTCACCACTCTGGACAGGTCCATATGTGATTATAGAAATCAATTCTCCTGAGAACTCCACGGTGAAAATAAATAATAACAATAAAAGAGTCCATAACAATGACTTAAAACTTTTCGCGGATTAATACAAAATTTCTTCTACTACAAATTCACCGCAAATGAATAAACAATGTCATCTTCCAGGTCCTCACAATGATGCAAACGGCATTTTTCCTAATCTGCATCCCATTCATCTCAGGCTCGGGGATAAAAATAAATCAAATAAATGCCAACGCAGGCATTTATTTCGAAGAAATTGGCAGAGCCAATTTCTACACCAACGAGTGGAAGATCGTTACCTACTACGATCTAGAAAACTTCAAGTCAGAATTCAGGAACATCAAATTCATCACGGAGCAAATTACGGCTATCTGCAAGAAATTGGATGGGAATTCAGCAATGGCACACACTTGTAACGGTACGTTGCTACAGATAAACCTTATCATAGCAAATATAGAATATAAAAATATGCTCCTAATAACTCAAAGCAGAAACCAAAGAGCACTTTTAAATGTAATAGGATCAATTTCCAAAGCTCTTTTCGGCACATTAGATGAAGATGATGCCAAGCTATATGATGAACAAATTCACAACCTCACTTTAAACCAAAATTCCCTCCTTTCCCTCATGAAAAGCCAAACCGCGATAATAGAAGCAACAGCTCAAATTTTTAATAAAACCAAGGCCGCAATTGAAAAGGAATTCCTGAATATGCATAAAAAACTAATTTCGATTCAAATATCTACATCGCTAATGGTAAATAGAACACTGGATAATCAAATATCCATTGAATTAGAATCATTAATCTCCCTTGTTTCACTAATGGCATTCAGATATCAAAATACACAGTCAGAATTAATAGATCTTTTAATTGATTCCAAACATGGAAAATTTCACCCTACACTAATATCACCTAATAAGATTGAAAAAATTTTATCAAAAATTAGGCAGGAGCTGCCGAGTTCAATAATGCTTCCCATAAATTCAAGAGACAATATATTTTCACAAATCTACAAATTAAGCACAATATCTGCAAATGTTTTCAACAACAAAATAATTATAGAACTTCGAATCCCACTTCCTTTTAAAGAATCCTACCAAATTTTCAAAGCAATGCCATTACCGACAATCCTAAACTGTTCATTCGTATATATTGAACCATTAAAGGAATATATATTAATTGATTACAATCGTGATCACTACATCGAATTAAGACTACAGGAAATCCACAATTGCGCAACGTTAGACCAAACTCACTTTTATTGCAAAATTTCATCACCCATTTTAAATACAAACAATAGAGTAAATCAATGTGAAATTAATTTAATAAAAAAGGAACCTATTACAGCAAATTGTAAAATCTTGACTTCAAATCAGAACTACTATATGACACAATTATCAAACCAAAATGCATGGCTTTTCTCCCTTAAAAAACCCTTCCATATAGATATCATTTGTGAAGATTCCATTAGTTCACGAACCCTGGAAGGCATGGGAACAATATATATTTACCCAGGTTGTTATGTCCGCAGCAAAGAATTGATCCTGCACGGACATAACGTAAAAATATCAAAATTCAACTCCCATTTCATACCAACAACAAACATTTCCAACATAATCGAAAATATGACGCTTCTCTCTATGGAAACGTATATAATAGGAAATCCCTTAAATATCACGAACAACATGGACCTCGAAGAAATTTTAAAATCCATCCATCTTCAAAAAGAACGGGAATCAAACCCACTAAACCCAACTAATAAGCATCATATCCATCACTATGCGCTATCATATTCGACATTAGCATTAGTGATAACTGTTCTATTCATCTACCTGTACATTAAATACAGACCAAAAGATCGCAAATCAAACGAAATATGTGCTGAACACCAACTGGAAAACGCGCCTATTGCGGCACCGAGAACAGCAAACTTCAATATTACTCCTGCCCCCAACAGAAGAACTGTAGATAATTCCACCAAATAGTTCTAATATATTTAAATATATGTACTGCGTATTAGCATATATCCCGTGAACTCATGCTTCCAATCAAACAGTACAAGATACCGAAACTATAACGAACAAAGACTAACACAATAACCATTTCCATCCCCTAAGTCCTTAACACTTTCCCCACCAAAAGATCAAACAAAAAAAAAATGAAATTTAAAGGAGCAACACAAAGTTTTTCTTTCCTCTCTCTCTAAGAAACATATTTCTTTTTGTCAATGTTCTTTCATTCCCACTAGAAAACAGTCTAGGAGACAAATAATACACACACATTCCATTGCATATGCACTTATATACGTGTGTAACTACATGTAAGGAAAATGTAGATATCCAAAAATAATAAGAGATAAAGAAATATATGTATACATAGTATAATAAATAAATAACAATATATATGTATATATGATACATAATAAACAAAGGTTAACCCAAAAAAAAGAGGGGTTTGAAACATCAAAATTAGAGAAAATATCCGAAATTATTGTAAAACATATTTTTTTTTTTCATTAAATATCGATACATATATGATAAATAATAATCAACGTAAAGGTTAAAATAAATAAGTATTATGCCAAGAAAATTCGAAAAGCCAAAGCTGTAATTAGAAGAGAATGTTAATCCATATAAGAAACAAAACCTTTTTCCATTAAGAATATAATCGACGGAAGTAATAAATTGTAAATAAATACATACGAATTAAACTACCAAGTTATAATTAATCAATAAAAGCTTATGAAAGAAATATATAATAACTACACCTATAATAGTACGGAAATTTACTTCCAATCTAGATTCTCCAAAATCTACAATTATCTCATATTATTAATTTTACTATATGTTGTAGTTTTGTAATCACTTAGAGCTAATTATCGCACCCTGTTTCTTCCTAACATGAAAAATCTAGCATGACAGTCAAGAAAATAGGCTTTATTGCGCAAATTATAAATATTCCACTATTTTGTTATTAACAAGAGACAAATAAACAACTATTAATTAACGACAACTTTGAAAGTTGAAATACTACATTTATAATGTTACTTAACTAGAGTTAATATAGAGTAATTAGTAGCAACATCTATTTTATATACGATTTTTTTTCTACCTCTCCGCTATTTCCTCCCTTATCCAACAGCATCATTAAAATAAAGCTGATAAAGTTATAACACTTGGGTGAAATTCTCCAGAACAAACACACCAATTACAACCAACAAATATAAAAAAAAAAAATACAATGACCTCTTAAAAAGTGAAAACGAAAGCGGAAAACATAAGCAAGCGACACAGCATACATATCGAAGAGAACCAAAAAAAAAACCATATAAAATAACAATAAGTAACAACACGTCATCCTCAGAATTAAATCATTTATTTGCAAAACCAATGAAAAAAAAAATAAAACAAAACTTATAATAATAATAATTATGAAAAAATTGAATAATAAAGGTTTTTTTAATCCAATAATCAATTGTCCGTATCCCAGTCTTCATCGCTAAACACAGGGTAGTCATATATGGACCCCCACGGATGGACAGGAACGGTAGGAAAGGACTCCCCGATGAGCACGGCGTACCCACCTAAAGAAAAATAGAAAAAAAAATAAACAAAGTTGCAAAAATATAAAACCCGCAAAACAATCCCAAAAAAGCGACCACTTACCGAGGAAGGAGACTCCCATCCCATAGTCGGGGGACAGCACGAAATCAAGCCGATAATACTTGTCAGGGAGTGGTGGACCACCCCAAAGGGGCAAACTTTGTCGCCCACCAGCATGCCAAACCACCCTCAACGGCCCGATCCATCCGGGGAAGACATGTAGAACGTATATACCGGTAACCCGGATTGAAAAATAATTAGGGGCGCGGTACACGCCTCGACCAACTTCTTGAACAAAAATCATTTTTGAAGTGAGGTCCACAAAAGGCAGGAAGACATCGACAGCCAAAAACAATTGTAACCAAACAAAAATAATCCCACAATCATCATCGCGATCAATGAAACCGCTTACGCTAACACAAATAAAAAAAAAAAAAAAAACTATCGCTTCTGTCCCAAGACATGCCGGACTATGCCAAAGTAACTATAACACCACGACGACATCCATATTAAGACCAAATCAAAAAAAAATATAAAGGACTAAAGAAAACCTCATGCAAATGCTTATCAGCTAGCTGCTTAATAACGACGCTATCAAAACAACTTCAGAAATTGTACGACTACCTCTCCCATTTCCTTCTCCTCCATATACCTTTTTTTTTATTATTTTTTTTTTAACAGTAACTGAATATGAAAATGTATATAAAATAAATAGATAGCTACAACAAAAAAAAAAAAAACAAATATGCAACCTAGATATATGTATATATATATAAAATGAATAAAAGGAGAACATCAAATTACTTAGAATAATTAAGTATAAAATAAATTAAAAAAAAAAAGGGGCTTTGCTAAAATTAACCATTAGTATTACTATATTACAATAAATAAGGCAAAAATAGATACCTAGAACTACATTGTACATATTATAGATATATTTGGTAACTTCATTAATTAATGATCCAAACCATTTCAACAGAATATTTTGATTAATGTATCATAGATACATGGTTAACTAAAAACATTACCTTATTTTAGAATTTGAATAGGTAAATTTTTTTTTTATTAGAAAGAAAGTTTTCCTCTTAAAAAGAATAAAACTTTCTTTTCCCCAGGGGGGAGGGATGTTGTGACCCAGGTGCCTATACCCCGAATCACAACAATAAAACCAATACGCCAATATCTTGCCCTATGCAATATATTGGCGTACTACAATTTGACCCTGAAAAATAAAATTCATTTAAAATTTCATTTAAATTTCATTTGCATTTAAAAATGCATTTACGTACTGCAACAAAATGCAATTTAGCATAAATTGCATTTTGTTATCAGTCATACATTCCGTTCACACGGCATGTATACTTACCTACATGCAGTACTATGTACATACCTACATACAGCTTTTCTGCTAAATTATCTGCATGTACTGTACATACATACACATAATTATTCTTGTCACCTAAAGATATTACTTTTTCAAGACACAAGTGCATATCAGATTTCATGCATATGCACTGTGTCTATATTTTTTGTACATTCCCACGTACGATTTTTCACGTCGTGGGAAAGTGATAAGAAGAAAAAAGAAGCTTTCATGGGCACCTGCGGCCGGCGAGCCCAATCCTCGGGGAGTTTGTTTTTGAACCCTCGTACGATAAAGTTCGGAGGATAGAAAGAAGGTGAAATTAAATTTAAAAAGTTGAAAGTAAAGGTGAATACAAGCTTTCTCTGGTTTTATTTTTTTTTTAATGAAAAATCGGGAGTTCGTAGAATATAATCTAATCGTTACAAAACTAAGAATAATTAAATATAAATGTTGAAGAAAACTAGGAATAGTGGATTAATGTATATAAAAAAAAGGTAGAATAAATTAATAAAAGTCGAATACATTACAAAGTTGAAAAAATATATATTGAATTCGTTTTACTTATCATACAAAAACCCTGCGCTCTCTCTCCATTGGAGCACGGAGTGCGCGGCACCCAACACATCATGGCTTGGGAAGTATTCTCGGGGGTTTTGGTATGAGGGATTGAATCGATGTATGTTGTAAAATGGATTGGAGATATTTTTTTTTATTTGATTGGAGTAAAGTAACCTCACGTCTTCATGATCCAAAGCTTAAATATAATTGACATTTTTAAAAAATGTTACATTGATGACAATAACATTAAGCTGCCGTAATATTGGGATGGAATTAAGGGTTTAATAAAAGAAGGTGGTAGTATAATATGTTGATTTGAGGAATATCTTAGATGAGTAGTGGTAGTGGTATGTGTGCAGTAAAGGCCGTATCAATAATATTTTTATGATCAGGTGTAACGAAATGGTCAATGTTGCTACTCGAAATCTTTCTAGAGTAGCTTTTTAGCGTATCCCGAAGTGCTATGCGTAGCCACAGCTTACAGAGAATGTAAAATCTTACCAATTTAAAGCTTTGCAGGAAGATATTGCTATGATATTAACACAATATGATATGTGCACTTAGCTGAGTAGTGGAAGTTTTATGGGTGAAGTAAAACCTAATTTTTGCTGATCTGGTATAATGGAATGAACAGTACGAAATCTTTTTAGTGTAACCTTTTAGAAAAGTGAT
This sequence comes from Dioctria rufipes, assembly GCA_963924295.1. Lineage (NCBI taxonomy): Eukaryota > Metazoa > Arthropoda > Insecta > Diptera > Asilidae > Dioctria > Dioctria rufipes. Next base: position 406,459 of record CAWUPM010001419.1, on the reverse strand, counting down.
CATTTTCTGGTTAGGCGGTGAGAGTTCCACATCAAAAATCCTAAGTCTTTTCTTACGGAAGTCCAAAATTAATTTTGCAATTATCTCGCTCTAACACATCATCAGCATCTGTCTCTCTCTCTCTCTCTCTAATATGGCTTGAAATTATCTTATTGATGTTGGCCAATTAGGAAGTCTACAGGTTTTGTTTACAATTTGTTATATTTTTCGGGTCTAGAATTAACAAATATTTTGAGAGTAGATTAAGTTTGGTGATGCTTGAAGGTTTTTTTATGTGCGGCGGTTGCGCATAATCTAGTAGGAAGTTTTAGTGTATCCCATACTTTTCAACTATCTCGCTGTAACACACAACATGTGGTTCGCTCTAACACACATGCTTGAGGTAAACATGGTTGATTACATGCTAGCTTGGAACGTTGTGTTATCAGTTGTTTGATTTATATGCTATGGTTGTGTAGTGCTGGACTGTATATTTGGTGGATGAGAGCTTATGCTATCGTTTACTTGCCAGCTTGGAACTTGTTGTTATCAGTAGTTTGTTTTATATGCTCTGACTGTCAGGGGTTATCATGTGTTGAGCTGGTCTGGGTGAATATATATCTAAAAATAGATAACGCGAAATTGCAGCGATATTGAAGTATTCTCTTATTAGGTTGAGAGGAGGTTAAATCTAAAGCTTCGATGAGATATTCTAGATGGCAACTTTTGGTAGCAATATGTTCTATAAAAAATCTAATAAGCAGAAGAAAATTTTATAAGAATCTGGTAAGCGAATGTACCGTACAAAATCTAACAGGCCGAAGAAATTTTATAAGAATCTGTGTGTTTCATTGAGCCGCAGGAGACTTGACTTTTTACAGGTATCCCTGATAATCACTCTTTTGAATGTTTTGAATGGGATCCTCAAATAAATAAGAGTACTTCAGACTTATCCTTTTTCCTTTTTCACCTAGCTCGTCAGCTACTTCATTACTCTAGATATCCACATGTCCAGGAACCTAGAATAACGTGACCTTATAATGCATGGATATAGGCTATAGCTTTTCCCAAAATGAATGCCGAAACCATTTTATGAAAACAGTTCTACGTGTAAACATATCCTATAATGTTTACAAATACATAGTGGTAAAACAAAATTTTATACCAACTTGGTAACAGTATGTTCTATCAAAAATTTATTAAGCAGGGAAAATTTTTATAAGAAAATTGTGTGTTCTATACAAAATCTAAGTGGCAAAAAGAGAATTGTATGAGAATTTGGATAGTGGTTAGTGCCTTCTTGAATATGAGAATATAAGAGAATATAATAACATTTTTATCGATGAGCATTAGAAAAAAATTCAAGAATGCTATAACTTTTTAAAATTATATAAAAGTATTGAGAAAGTCGAGTTAAAACGTTATGTGCACCATGTAAGCTGGGCTTGGGCAAGAGATGATTCAAAGGATGGATCAGTATGAGTTTATGGCTGAAAATATTGATAAATGTAATTCAAGCAATTACCTAGAAGATAACTAATTCAATTCACCGCTCATGAATAAGCCCCTTCCTGCTCTAATGAAGGATCAGCTGAATGGGAAAACCATGACCGAATTTGCAGGTTTGCGCCGAAAATGTACAGTTTGCGTATAGACGATGGTAAAACTGTAACGAACGCGAAAGAAATAAAGACAAATGTAGCCCAGAGGCATATCATTTTCCAAGACTACGTCGAATGCTTGAATAACAAACGGGTATTAACTTCAAATCAGAGTTGCATACGACCACGTAACCATAACGTCTACACGATCAACCAAAAGAAGATAGTATTGAGTGCTTATAATAACAACCGGAATAATATGAGTGAAACAGCTGATACTCTACCATGCGGGCATTACTACATTTCATTGTAACAACAAGAAGCACACACAGAAAACATAGTCCAAGGCTGGTTAAGATAGTATTGGAAATAAAACTTGCATTATAGTTAAAATACCATTTGATGAAATAGTTTGTTTTATTTGTATTATAGCCTAAGATAGACATTATTGTAAAATAAAAAAAGTGTTATTACAGTTATAGGCAAACCGATATAAGGAAGTCCAACCAATGTTTTCAATTTCCGTACTAAGTCTAGAGCTCCTGAATGTACATATTATTTAACAATATTTGCCCACTACAGCGGGCTCCTAATCGGGCGGTTGAGCGTTTTAAAAAGAATGCTAAGAAGGTTGAGAGTGAGCGTGAGAAAAAAAAATTGGCATGTGGGCTTGACCTTGGCCTCTTGCGTCACTTTGAAACCGGAAGGGCATCTGGCCCTTGACCTTGATCTGGAAGTGTACAATCAAGCACGTTGCAGCGAACTCCGATTTGGCTGATGATGAGGATCCCATCTGTGAATCAGACCAGTTTGAAAAGGTGTTTAGCTGCTATGAGACCTGTTTGAACTGCTATCAGAACTGTTTGCGAAACTGTGTATATGTTATTTGGCCTGTTGAAAAGCTGCTAACCTGTTATAAGACTTATTCGAAAAGCTGTTCAGCTGTTATCGGACCTGTTAAAAAGCTGTTAAGCTGTAATCAGAGCTGCTTGAAAAGCTGTTAAGCTGTTATCAGAGCTGTTTTAAAAGCTGTCATGTTGTTTAATAGCTGATAATCTGGTGTCACAGATGTTTAAAAGCTCTTAGTCTGCTATCAGTGCTGCTTAAAAAGCTGTGTAGATCACGTGAAACTGCTGCGATATGGAAAATTTTCTTACTGGTTTGAGAATAGGTTAAGCTTAAAGCTTTGTTGAAAGATGCGATATCCTATCTGGCAACTTTTGGTACCAGTATGTTCTACAAAAAATCTCATAAGCAGAAGAACTGGTAAAAGAATGTTCCGTACCAAATCTAACAGGCAGAAGAAATTTTATAAGAATCTGGGATTTTCTATTGAACCAGCGGAGACTTGGGAGACTTGATTTTTTACACGTTTCCCTGATAATCACTGTTTTGATAGTTTCGAATGGGATCCTCAAATAAATGATAGTATTTCAGACTTATCCCTTCTAGAACCTTCTTCACCTAGCTCGTCAGCTGCTTCATTACTCTAGATATCCATATGTCCAGGAACCAAGCATACGGTGACCTTATACTGCATGGATATAGGCTATAGCTTTACCCAAAACGAAGCCGGAAACCATTTTCTGAAATCAGTTCTACGTGAAAACTTATCCTATAATGTTTACAAATACATAGTGGTAAAACAAACTTTTATACGAATTTGGTAACAGTGTGGAGATGGAGTTGCTGTCCCACTTAATTTCCTGTTGGAGAACTTAGCTCTCAGGTCCCAAATAAAACACCTATTAGAATGGATAATGAGGAATAAGTTGATTAATAATCAATTAAATTATTTGGGTCTCGCAGGACTCCAACGGGATCCGTTGTATTTTGTAATCAAACTTTTTCTATAATCATGTTTTTCTTTTTTTTTTTTCAATATTCCTAAGCCCACTGCCTAACCACATTTTATAAATCACCAAGTGCTTCGTCAATTTTCGGAGTCGAGCTTTACAAACTCCCTGCGGACTTGCCAGGTACAAAGCGTATTGTATTTGCCCCCACAGCACTCCCCCACCAGCAAAACTCAGGGTTTTTAGCGATACTTAGAAGATGGCTTTGTGATTCGTCCTGAACGGGTAATTTGTTGTGATATTATAGTGGTTCCATCCGCGAGGAACCTACTCCTTCGGGATGTTGCAAGGTGTGGTGAAGCTGATGATCTACCGTTTGAGTGTGTTTGGTTAAATGATATTTGCCTGAAGGAATTATTCAATTCCGAATTTTGTTCAACACTATCGTTATTCAATAAATCGGTGTTTAGTGGTAAGAAGTCTTCAGGATCTGGCTGCGGGCACTTCGAATGGTCTGTTGTATTCAATGTTGTTTGTATGTAAGAACCATCCAAGTCAAATTCTTGGTCATCGATATTGTTGTTCGGTGAATCGGTTTGTTGAGCAACTTCGCCAAAATATTGTTTAAGCCGATCTATTGAAGTATTAACTTCGCGGATTTTTATTTTAAGTGTAAAGAAATTGCTACAACGTCTAATGACCTCATAGGCTCCCTCATAAGGAGGTTGTAACGCACTTCGCACCGAGTCTGTCCTTACGAAAACGTGAGAGCATCTTCCTCGCTTTGAATTTGAAGATAGCTTGTCTGGAGTGATTTGAAGCTGGGACCGGTCTGATGTCTGTAAAGAAGTCGCGTAATAAAGCGATATATTCTTTCTGGGGCAGGAATTGTGAATGCTGGAAAAAATCGCTAGGAAGACGCAAGTTCTCGCCGTAAACTAGTTCCGCTGGTGTAGCGAGAAATTCTTCTCTGAGTACACTTCTAAGGCCCAGCAACACGAAAGGCAAGGTTTTTGTCCAGGCTTTTTCCCATTATAGAAGCTTTTAGAGTCCGATGCCACCTTTCCAAAAAACCATTCGCTTGTGGGTGGTAAACCGTTGTTCGATTGCGTTAAAAACCCAACAATTTTGACAACTCAGAAAACAAGGCTGACTCGAACTGTGAGCCCTGGTCGGTAATGATCCGCCGGGGTATCCCAAAACGCGCTATCCAGACCTGGAAGAGAGCCTCTGCCACTGTTTCCGCATTAATGTCGACTAGTGGGAATGCCTCAGGCCATCGCGTGAACCTATCGATGATAGTGAGGCAATACCTATATCCCTGAGAAGGAGGTAGCGGACCTACAATGTCGACGTGGATGTCCTGGAAACGTCCAGAACAGGGTGGAAATGTGCCTAGACTATTATGGATGTGTCTAGAAGTTTTACTCTGTTGACAAGCAAGACAGAACCGTGCCCAGATGTTACTATTTCTATTCATAGAGGGCCAAAGGTATCTTGCCGTGATCATTTTATTAGTGGATCGAATACTCGGATGTGCTAAATTGTGTACTGAATCGAAAATTTGTTAGCGGAAGTTACGAGGGATAAAAGATCTGGACTTATTTGAGGAGATTTCACAACATAATTGTTTCTCGGTGCCACAAATCTATAGTTTCTCGAATTTAAAACGGGAATTTTGGAGAATGTTCTGAAGTTCTGCGTCTTTGTCTCGCGCCTCAGCAATAGCCGCAAAGTATATCATACTCGGAAAATTGAGCTCGTTAAATCTAGAAAGTGTAACGGCTACGACATTCTCTTTACCCGGTATATACCTAAAATCTGTTGTGAAATGACCGATGAAATCTAAATGCCGAAGCTGTCGAGGGGAGGCTTTCTCTGAATCCTGCTTAAATGCGAAAGTTACCGGTTTGTGGTCCGTGAAAAGGGTAAAACAATGGACTTCCAGAAGATAGCGGGAATGCTTTATGCCTTTGTAAGCTGCTAATAATTCCCTATCGTATGTGCTGTATTTACTTTCCGTGGTACTGAGCTTAACTGAGTAAAAGCCCAAAGGTTGCCAATCATCTTCGCATTTCTGATGTACAGCAGCACCGATGGCAGTAACTGATGCGTCGCCGAACAACGCTAATTCTGCGAAAGCCTTGGTAAAAGCGAGGAGTGTGGTTTGCGCTAGTTGCTCTTTGGCAAATTCGAAGGCTTCTACGGTTTCCTTTGTCCAATCGATCTTTTTCAAACCCTCCTTCTTGGAACCTGCTAAGTAACTGTTTAAGGCTGCATGATGCTTGGCCGCCAACGGTAAAAATGTTACTTCCTTTTTCAAAAATGTGCGTTTCTCCACATTGATTATTAAACCGAATTCTTTTAAACGTTTAAAAACTAATTCAAGATGCTTGAGATGTTCCACTTTGCATTTTGAAGCTATTAAGATAGATGAAACAAAAAGGAAATTCTCGGAGAATGCCGGGACTAAACCTTTGGAATATTTGCGCCGCATTACAGAGGCCAAAAGTCATTCGAGTGAACTCAAAGAGACGAAAGGGGGTGCATATAGCTATTTTCGGAATGTCTTTGGGTTCAACAGGAATTTGATGATATGCCTTTTTTAAATCCAACGTTGAAAAGAAGCTGCAATTTTGTAGACGATATGTGAAATCGTGTATTAGTGGAATCGGGTAGCGGTCTGGTATGGTACGTGAATTTAAGGATCTGTAATCACCGCATGGCCCCCATTCATAATTTTTCTTCTTTACTAAGTGTAAAGGGAAAGACCAGCTACTGTCTAAGGGTCTACAAATTCCCTGTGCCAAAAGGAAATCGAATTCTTTCCAAGCCACTGCTAACTTCTCCGGTGCAAGGCGTCGCACCTTTGAGACGACTGGTGGACCTTCGGTAAGTATGTGGTGTGTAGTTGTATGTTTTACTGGACTAGTAAAATTTGCCTCTAAAGTGATAGCTTGGTATTTATGCAATCGAATTTCGGGATTGATTGACTGATCAAAAAGTATCGAAAGGGAAAGAAAGTTTGTTGAAAGTTTTTCGCCACGAGAACTCAAGGAAGTGAGCGGATCAATGATAGCTTTCCTTTTAATGTCCACTAACAACCCATAGTGACTAAGGAAGTCCGCGCCCAAAACTGGACTGGAAATATCTGCTAAAATGAAATACCAGGGGAACGCACGCTTTAACCCCAAGTCTAAAGTTAACATTTTTTGCCAAACGCGTCAATTGTCGAGGAGTTTGCTGCGGCCAGTCGTAAATTTGATTCTGATCGGCGATCAGCCGAAGAGGCTGGGAGCACCGAAACATCAGCACCAGTGTCAATTAAAAAGGGTTTATTTGAAGCTTTATCGAAAGTATATAGACGACTGTATATAGAGCCACTTCCGCACGCCATCAATGGCAGAGGGCACTCTAGTTTGTAGAAAATTCCGACACTATTTTGCTGGTTGCAACACTTGTATTGCAAGGTTTATGCATTTTGAAGTTACAGGGAGGAACACAATTCTTAGCTCGCTCCCAAAATTTCGTGTGGTACCAGCAATATTTGTTTGGCGTTTTTACGCTATCATTCGAAATCTGTGGTCGCAGCGGCGACCTTTTTGTCAACTCATATTTACGAGACCTACTTTCGGCAGTTTCTTAGCGTTAACTCAGGGATTTTTCGACTAATTTTTCCAAGTTCTTTACTCTGCTTGACAATTTTTCGTAAACGTTTGAATCATCTCTAGAAGGGTTAATAGCATACACCTCTGAACGAGTATTGACTTCGGCTATTCTGTCGGCGCAGCTTGCTAGTTCATCCAGCTTCCCTGGATTACAAGCCAAAATAGCCTGCATCTCCGAAGGTAATCGTTGTAACCAGAGAGATTTCAAGATCCTATCTCCCAGCTTCAAACCATCCAAGACCCGCATCTCACGTAGCAATTGAGAGAGTTTTTTGTCCCCCAATGACAGTTCAGTCAACAACTGTTTAATTTTGTGCTCCTCGCTACTTGATAACCGAGAAGTCAATACTTCCTTCAACTTAGAATATTCTTCCCCTTCAGGAGGATAATATACCATATCACTGACCAACCTTACGACGCTTTCGTCAAGAGCACTGATGGCATGGTAAAACATAGTTTTTTGTTGGTTTATCCTGGCGAGAGTAAACTGCGCTTCCAATTGAACGAACCACAATTCCGGCGAATTTTTCCAAAAAGGAATATTTTTAATTGCAATCGAATTAATGTTTACTGTCTGAGGTTGTGTTGGGTCGGGAGTCTGATCGTCAATCGAGCCCTGTGCGAGGCTTGATATGGTATTTGTATCAATTGCTTGGAATGCCCCTGGCAAGTCTTCGAGGGAAACCCAACGCTCCTCCATATTGTAAAATCTCGAATTGAGTGAACCAAATTTAACAAAACGAACCGAGCGAAGAGGACTAGGTAATTTGCAAAATGTTTACAGATTACAACTATATGTACGTATATATATATGATAAACAACAAAATGAAATAAAAATAAACAACAATAACGGAATAGATATTCGAGTGTGGTAGAACAAAATTTTTTTAACGTAACACAAACAGAATAACTTTTATTTTAACCAATTTTTTAAAGTTTATCGATACCTCTGATCTTGCAATCTGTTATCAATCCCGAATTCGATGGTTGAAGATGGTATCGTCGTCCCAATTATGCAAGAAAGCTTTTCTGTTGTTGGATCTGTTGTTGGGACTGTTGTTGACGTTGTTGTTAACAGGAAATGTGACAACAAATGGCTGCGTCTGCGCCAACTTTGGTTGCTGTTGTTGAAATTGTAGAACTGTTGAACTCGTATAATCTATCCCTTGAACTTCCAAGCTCGCTATTGCTTGAGATTACAACTGCAGACCGAAAAATTGAAAGCAGGCCGAGAGGCTTCAGCTGTGGTTGATGGAAATTTATAAAATCTGGTCAATGCTGAGTTTGATACGTTATAGTTCCAGTTGATTCAGAAATAGATATATATCTTGCCCAAGTATGGTCACTTTCCGCCTTTGGGCATATATAAACTGTTTATAAAATCGATGCAAACTGGGTTGAAGAAGTGTTCCTGGAAGAATTAACCCTTTTCTGTTCTTCTATTTCGTAAGGAGAGCTTGTTGGTGCTCGTGTTCCAGGATACGTTTCCTCTTTTCGGGGTCACCAGTGTGGGGATGGGGTTGCTGTCCCACTTAATTTCCTGTTGGAGAACTTAGCTCTCAGGTCCCAAATAAAACACCTATTAGAATGGATAATAAGGAATAAGTTTTTTAATAATCAATTAAATTATTTGGGTCTCGCAGGACTCCAACGGGATCCGTTGTATTTTGTAATCAAACTTTTTCTATAATAAAATATGGTTTTTATTATTTTCTACACAAGTTGATTTCTACTTTTTACTAGGACGATTAAAAACCTAGTTTGTTTTCTTTATTAAAATACTTTTTCTTTTTTTCTTTTTCAATATTCCTAAGCCTACTGCCTAACCACATTTTATAAATCACCAAGTGCTTCGTCAATTTTCGGAACCGAACTTTACAAATTCCCTGCGGACCTGCCAGGTACAAAGCGTTTTGTATTTGCCGCCACAACAGTATGTTCTATCCAAAATCTAACAAGCAGGGAAAATTTGTATAGGAAATTGGTATGTTCTGTACAAAATCTAAGCGACAAAAAGAGAACTGCATAAAAATTTTGATAGTGGTTAATGTCTTCTTGAATGTGAGACTATTAAGATTAATGTTGATGAATTTATAAGAGAATATAATAACATTTTTCTCGATGAGCATAAGTAACAAATTCAAGAATGCTATAACTTTTTAAAATTATATAAAAATATTTAGAAGGTCGAGTCAAAACATTATGAGCACCATGTAAGCTGGGATTGGGCAAGAGATGATTCAACGGATGAATCAGCATGAGTTTAAGGCTGAAAATATTGATAAATTTGATGCAGGTGATTACCTAGAAGATAATCGACACAATTTACCGATCATCAATAAAATACTTCCTGCTCTAATGAAGGATCAGCTGAATGGGAAAACTATGACCGAATTTGCAAACTTGTTCTCGTAAATGTACAGTCTGCGTATAAACGAAGGTAAAACTGTAAACTCGTATAGCGTTGATAGTTCGAAACTTTCTGTAGATGAGTTCGTCTTCCGAGTTGAAGCACTCACCTACTCGGCGCTCGAAGGAGATTTGGATCTCCTGCTTAGAAATATGAGCACATTGCTCGCAAGTCCAGCCATGGAATGGTACTGGCCCTTGCTTCGACAGAACTCAACACCAACGTGGGAGTATATGAAGACTGCCCTTCTTTCTGAATCGGGAGTACCCAAAGATGATTTGAAGGTACGAGTTCAGTTAATGTCCCGAAGACAAAAGCCTGGGGAATCCTTTGCGACATACAATCAGAATCTGGTGCTGTTGTGCGATCAACGGCAAGACCTAAATGCCCGGTATTGAGTTCGTGGCGATAGTTAACTTACCGGAGATCCATAACAAGATCTGTCTGCAGCCGAAAAATACTATTATTCACCTGAGATATCTCGTCACGCAAGTCCAAGCTACGCAATTGCGGATTGCAGCCTGATCTCCTACCGACATCAGCGAGTGAGTGAGATCGAAGGCCCTCCAAATATCTACCCCGATTTAACGATTTTACCTGAATGTGACAACAGCATGACCGAAGTGTCGGACATCACGAATATACCAGCAGTAATGTGCTAGAATTGCTAGCAGCAAGGGCATTACTATCAAAACTGCTTGCAAGTAAGGCAACAAGTGCTCTGCTGTAGATGCGGGTGCAAAAATTCTGTCAAGCCAAGCTGTAGGCACTGCTTGGAGAAAAACGAGAGTCGGGTTGAGAATCCCAACACCTTTTCTCGACCAATTTCGACGTCTCGAACGACTATAGTCACAACGACTTGAGCTCGATCCCCGAACAGGGAGGATATTCCGCACCGTCAGCAGAACTCAACAAATCAATAGACTTTCCGTTAATATCGCTCAGTGATTCTGGCGATAGTAACACTTGATCTGACAGTCCCAATGTTGATAATAGTTCCTTAGTAGAATCAGAGAACCTGATGGACTTCTCTGCAGATTTTAAAGCTCCCGTTTCCACCTATAGTGAGCCCATGGCACTAACAGACACTTCCTTGGAAGAGTCTTTAATTTTTGACGTCCCGTTAACACCCGACGCAACTTCCTCGAGCAATGTTGCTGGGAAGTTCGGTCACCTGGCGTTCCGTCACCAGTGTGGGGATGGGGTTGCTGTCCCACTTAATTTCCTGTTGGAGAACTTAGCTCTCAGGTCCCAAATAAAACACCTATTAGAATGGATAATAAGGAATAAGTTTATTAATAATCAATTAAATTATTTGGGTCTCGCAGGACTCCAACGGGATCCGTTGTATTTTGTAATCAAACTTTTTCTATAATAAAATATGGTTTTTATTATTTTCTACACACAAGTTGATTTCTACTTTTTACTAGGACGATTAAAAACCTGGTTTGTTTTCTTTATTAAAATACTTTTTCTTTTTTTCTTTTTCAATATTCCTAAGCCTACTGCCTAACCACATTTTATAAATCACCAAGTGCTTCGTCAATTTTCGGAACCGAACTTTACAAATTCCCTGCGTACCTGCCATGTACAAAGCGTTTTGTATTTGCCGCCACAACAGTATGTTCTATCCGAAATCTAACAAGCAGGGAAAATTTGTATAGGAAATTGGTATGTTCTGTACAAAATCTAAGTGACAAAAAGAGAACTGCATAAAAATTTTGATAGTGGTCAGTGTCTTCTTGAATGTGAGACTGTTAAGATTAATGTTGATGAGTTTATAAGAGAACTTAATAACATTTTTCTCGATGAGCATAAGGAACAAATTCAAGAATGCTATAACTTTTTAAAATTATATAAAAATATTTAGAAGGTCGAGTCAAAACATTATGAGCACCATGTAAGCTGGGATTGGGCAAGAGATGATTCAACGGATGAATCAGCATGAGTTTAAGGCTGAAAATAATGATAAATTTGATGCAGGTGATTACCTAGAAGATAATCGACACAATTTACCGATCATCAATAAAATACTTCCTGCTCTAATGAAGGATCAGCTGAATGGGAAAACTATGACCGAATTTGCAAACTTGTTCTCGTAAATGTACAGTCTGCGTATAAACGAAGGTTAAACTGTAAACTCGTATAGCATTGATAGTTCGAAACTTTCTGTAGATGAGTTCGTCTTCCGAGTTGAAGCACTCACCTACTCTGCGCTCGAAGGAGATTTGGACCTCCTGCTTAGAAATATGAGCACATTGCTCGCAGGTCCAGCCATGGAATGGTACTGGCCCTTGCTTCGACAGAACTCAACACCAACGTGGGAGTATATGAAGACTGCCCTTCTTTCTGAATCGGGAGTACCCAAAGATGATTTGAAGGTACGAGTTCAGTTAATGTCCCGAAGACAAAAGCCTGGGGAATCCTTTGCGACGTACAATCAGAATCTGGTGCTGTTGTGCGATCAACTGCAGACTTAAATGCCCGGAATTGAGTTCCTGGCGATAGTTAACTTACCGGAGATCCATAACAAGATGTGTCTGCAGCCGACAAATACCATTATTCACCTGAGATATCTCGTCACGCAAGTCCAAGCTACGCAATTGCGGATTGCAGCCTACCGACATCAGCGAGTGAGTGAGATCGAAGGCCCTCCAAATATCTACCCCGATTTAACGATTTTACCTGAATGTGACAACAGCATGACCGAAGTGTCGGACATCACGAATATACCAGCAGTAATGTGCTAGAATTGCTAGCAGCAAGGGCATTACTATCAAAACTGCTTGCAAGTAAGGCAACAAGTGCTCTGCTGTAGATGCGGGTGCAAAAATTCTGTCAAGCCAAGCTGTAGGCACTGCTTGGAGAAAAACGAGAGTCGGGTTGAGAATCCCAACACCTTTTCTCGACCAATTTCGACGTCTCGAACGACTATAGTCACAACGACTTGAGCTCGATCCCCGAACAGGGAGGATATTCCGCACCGTCAGCAGAACTCAACAAATCAATAGACTATCCGTTAATATCGCTCAGTGATTCTGGCGATAGTAACACTTCATCTGACAGTCCCAATGTTGATGATAGTTCCTTAGTAGAATCAGAGAACCTGATTGACTTCTCTGCAGATTTTAAAGCTCCCGTTTCCACCTATAGGGAGCCCATGGCACTAATAGACACTTCCTTGGAAGAGTCTTTAATTTTTGACATCCCGTTAACACCCAACGCAACTTCCTCGAGCAATGTTGCTGGGAAGTTCGGTCACCTGGCGTTCCGATATTAAAACGGCCAACAAGCTCTGTTACGACCAGTGGGCGTGAGCCTGATTTATATTAACTGACACCTTATCATACACGTCTGCATAAATACCATGCAGTACGAGACCGCATATTCTCCTCGGTAGCTGAGCTTGTAAAAATTATATATCTGGATTTGGACTTGGAAAAAAGAAAGAAACGATCCACCGTTCGTTGGCGGGTATACTGTCGACGAATGAAGAATGAACGAAAGAAACTGGCGCACATTTCCTTGTCGATGCCAGCTGACATTCGGCCGTATGCCGAAGTAAGGCTGCTCGGGGCGAACTGGGGCTGTGATACTTGATAATGGTGGTACTGTCAGTATTCTAGGCCAGCCTAGAGAAACTAGCTGAAGCAGATATTGAATGGAGAAGGTCTCATACACAGGTACAAGTAGCTAATGGTGCCATGACGAGTGTTCATGGTCAAATGGAAGTTGACATTACTTTTCTTGGTAAACCCCAAAACGTGCGTCTTCACGCGGTTCCTGGGCTCACACATGCACTGTATCTAGAAATAGACTTCTGGCGTCCATTTGGGTTGGCTCCAGATATCCTGGGTATAGTTGGAAATTGACACCAAGTCTACTAGCTACCGCTGATACCGACTGTCATGTTCTCTCGGATCTAGATTGTTATAATTGAGTACCGTGCACGGAGAGGAGAGTACTCGACCTTGGAAATGTTAGTCGAAATGTTATGTTATAAACACTACTCATTTCACTTCAGTAAAACGTAATTGTATTGTATTGTATTGTATGTATATTTTCAATTCCATTACACCTTCAATAATATACTAAATTATATTTTAGTTTCTAATATTTCTCACTTTCAGTAATATACTAAATTTCGTTTTCATTCCTAATATCTCTCATTTTAAATAATATACTAATTTTTACTTAAGTTCCGAATATTTCTCACTTTCAATAATATAATGAATTTTACTTTAATTTCAAATATTTCTCCTGCTTATTACTTCGAAATGTTGAAAAACGAACATCCTGACGATCAGCGATATTGTCGTGTCCCAATGATAAAACTCAGGAATCGATAAAACAATAAATCTTTAAACCGAATAAAACACACGACTTGGATTTAAAACTATAATTTATTTATCTGAGAACTGACCTAACTTAATAACAATATAACTAAGCTACCTGGCGCTTAGGTAACCTGAACCGACTCTAATCACGATAAGACTGTACACTTTACGGCACTCGCCAGTCCAGTCATTGGTCTTTTATGCACCAATATTCGGAAGTAGACTTTATTTAACAACGCGGATGTAAACAAACGACAACAATCTTGCCGTTTGTTCTACCGATTGCAGCACCTGAGACGCTCAGTAGTAAACAATCGCTTTGCATAATAATTACCATGCGAGGTTAATTATTATTGTAATCGTCGATTGCTCCACTAAGCGCTCATCGCAGCCAGCTGTTGAGCTACTCAGCAAAATAACCGACAGTTGCAGAACAGTACCATGCGAGGTTACTGTTTAGCAATTGCTAATAATTTCACTAAAATGCCCCCTTGGCTGCTGGAAGAATCTTCCGTATATTGGGCCATAACATTCCTCCCCCCTTGGAAAAACTAGTTTCCGCCGGGAACTAGTTCTGAAGAGTGCAACAATCTCAATTAAAAACTGAAAATGTCTTTCTCCTCATTCGGTTCAGATTCTTTACATTTTCCATTATATACCTACTATCTAAATTGTCTTATTTTTCCTTTTCAAACCGTACATTTTACATTTTTACATCTTTTTACATCATTTCTCTTTTTATTTGCTTTTACATTTAACTTCTTTAAATTCAATATTTCATTTTCACATTTAATTCCTTTCTTATATTTTTACATCTTTTTACATCATTTCTTTTATTTATTCTGATTTTACAACATATCTATTAACTTTTTTTTTGACTTCACATGTCCTTTTATTTATTCTGATTTTACAACATATCTATTTACTTTTTTTTTACTTCACATGTCATTTCTTGGAAACTTCCTCCACTTCTTAAATGCCTTATTATACTAATAATTTCCTACATTTGAATCTTATAACAATTAATCTATTTCTTTCCATTGAACATGATTGAATATTATAAACCATATATACATATTTTTATTTCTATATAACTTTACACGTTAATCTCTAAATATAGGTTGCCCTTAAATTACATCTACGTTATACAAGTGCAAAATATATATATATATATTTAACTAAACCTATGGCGGTCGCTCCAGCTGCACAAGTTGTTTCCCCACAATAGTTGGCAGATTGGTGGTTGGCAAGTTCGCTGTCGTGGGCAAGATTGTCTCAATTGTTATGTTTGCATTTTGGACCTTGGGTTGCTGCTCTGACTTATGAACTATAGGTAGAATCACTTTGTTAGTGCCGGCTTGAGTATAGTTCCTCTTCCAGCGTTTCAAATGGCATAATACTCCTATCAGGATTATTAAGCTGATGATGGCTAAACATGCGGTAGTAGTTGTCGCTGCTAAATGTACTGGATGTGGAATGGCACGTCTACTTGCCTCCTCCGTGCTGATTTTATCTTCAACCCTCTTTATAGCTGCATCCTACTCTCTCCATGCTTGATTAAAGTTGTCACTACCCAGCAATCGTATTTCGTCCCTTTTTCCTTCTACTATCTCCTCTCTCTGCCTGTCTATTTGTGTTGCGATGCTGCTCCAGGCTGGTAACTCCATTCGTCTGGGCTGCCATAGAGATATATTTCGCTGCGCGGCATCTTCAGCTTGTATTCGTAGGTCACCGATTTGTAGGTGACAATGTTCTTCGATGAATAATACCCCTGTTTGCTCCAGCTCACCGATGGAAGTTGGTGAATGTTGGCAGTTCACTTCCAGCTTGGTCTTCTCGGACATGACAAATAACCAGTGGTTTCTCGTTACCATTCTCACTAAGCTGCTCCACCTTGCTGTAACTCTTTCCTTACAGGCCTTCGCATTTACGTTGAAGCTCCGGAAAAGGTTCAGCACACAGTTTTCTCCAATAGCAGTAATAGTTGGGGCTAATTGTGGGCGTACGATTTGCGGGTAGTCTGATGCGGTTAACAATCTCTGGCACTTCTGGTACTGTTGGTAACTCAGCAAGACATACTGTCGTTCATGATTGTTGGCTGCCACAAATTCAGCTTCCAGATCATATACATGATACCCAAATTCATCTATAGCTATCGGGATCGTGTATACCTTATGTAAGTCAAATGCAACTCGTTGGGGCTGTGGGATATCTACCCTGACTAGGATTTCTTGGCCTACCTGGAGTGCTTGTACCTTTGCAATTTGTACCAGCAATTGGAAATTCTGGAATTTTTCATCTAAATTCAGTTTACTAGTGGCATTCTTCATTATCTCGGTCAGCTCTCGTGCATGAATAATCAGCGGGTGTAGCTTTCCTACCCTTAGGGAGATTAATATGCTCATCATTGTTTCTTGCATTTCGCTGATTTCTCTTAAGTGAAGGCTCATTAACGTAATTGCCTCACTCAATTCCATTCTTAGTTTTAATGACGATGATCAAGAACTATTTTATTCTCTATGAATTTTTAATAAGTCAAGGTGTTACACCTTGGCTTTTGATGAGAGTGCAGCGGCTCTTGTACCACTACACCAAAATTAGAATCTGAAAGGGAAGCTTTGATTAAGTGAACTAAAAATAAAAGACAACTGTTTGCTACTAAAAACAATACTGATCGTTTATTACAGACTATATTCAATTTATATTAAAATTACACTTAACTAAGCAATTCTTAATATGTTCATACCTATCACTTATTGCGAAAATCAATACCTACATACATATTTACTAATAACTTAAAATTGTAATGAGTTGCTTGGCTATGCAAGGCGATAACAAAAAAAAAACGAATAATGAAATAACTTAAATGTAAAATGCTTACCTACTTAAATTACAATCAGTCGAGTAATTCTTGCATTCTTCTCTTGCACCTTTGACTGGGTGTCATATTCATAAAAATATTTGCAATGACACATTGAATGCAAGAATTATTCGCTAGAATTAGCGTTATTGTTTTTGGGTGCAAGCGCCCGCTTATAGAGCAAGTACTTGCAGATTGTATGCGACCGTTGACCCTTTTGCCGAGTGCAAACATTCTCCCCCACGTTGAACGAATGTTCAATCTATGATGACGCTAAAGTCCGGCTCTTGGTGATTCCTAGGTTTGGGTATTGGCACTGTAGACTGCTGCTTCTGCCTTTTTGATAATATTAATTTTGTAATTAATGATATGAACACAATTATTGTAAGACAGATACTGATATATCCAATGATGGTTGTGTGAGATGTCCGTTCGTGTATTAATTTCGGCAGCTCTAGATTTTGAGATGAGAGTTGTTGCTGTAAGAGGCTCAGTTCCTTCCATTGTGCATGGTAAGTGGGTGAATCTACCAAGGCTGGGGCCGGTGACCATGAAACTGACGTGTTGAAATCATTAATCAGCTTCTCATATGATGTTGTTATATTACTCGGATATTTATGTTGCCCTTCGATAGTAACTGAATGATGCTTAAGTATGCAATTGGGTTGGATGGTTAGGAGGCCAGATCCTTGCAATGTTGTAGTAAAGGCCTTATTTTCACACACCGCGTTAATTGTTAAGGCCTCCGTAAGTGCATATATCCATTTGTTTTTATGAAGAGTCTGAATCCATACTGAGTTGTATCTTATTTCCTTTAATTGACACTCCTTTGGAGTAGGTGCGTCATTTAAGAAACTGATCTCACACTTGCTGATTTGAGACCCTCTATTGTATACTGGATGATGCTGATTGCATAAATGAGGTTCCTCATATCCATTTGCACGCATGACGAAATTTCTTGATCGGACAGCGGGTAATAGTTGTCTCCATGCGAGCTGATAGCTAAATAGGTCGAATGCGGCCTTATGCACATTAGTGTTCCATTTATCAGGAATGGTATTGGAAATACCTTCAATAACTCGAACTTTCCTGCATTTATGAGTGGTAGTTTAATTTGGAAGATTGCGAGTTTGTCAACTACACGTCCTTGCACTATCATTAGTTGGTATAGATGTAAGATCTCATTTTGTTTCATTGGCAAGCGCAAAGTTGATGGTAAATTCATTTTTATGATTGCTATTGCTTCCCTTAGTTGTTAGGGTGCAAGCAGCAGTGGACTGATTTTTCCGTGACGGATGTCGGTTAACGTGTCTATGAGAGATGACTGAATCCTCTGTACACTTTTGATAATCAACATTAACTGGAGGGATAATGACATCACAATGTGCTGTACCTTTTGTTGATAGACTTCCTTTTCAGTAGTGTCGATCTGGTTGCTCAGTTGACTCAACTGATTGTTTATTGCGTGGAATTTTTCTTGAGTAGCTAGCTGATCTCGTTTCATTATATTAATAGTGGAATCTGCTATGGAGGTTTGATTTTTTAGGAGAGAAAGTAAGTGATTGTCATCTTCCTTGATATCGTGAATGACTTGAGACGTTTTCTCTGTGTATTCGTTGTCGAGAACTCCGAATAATGAGTTAGATACGTTTCCCACGAAATTGAGTGCTCCCCGTTTTTGTCTAAGGGCTGATGAATCGGCCGAAAGCAGCTCATTTTCTCTGTCTATCTCCTCCTTAATGTGTTCTAGTTATTTAAGTATCTGAGTGCAACCACGGTTAATGTCGATCTGGTTACAGAGATGCTGCACTGCAGTGGTACCCTTGATTAATGCCGCATACTCAAGCCAATATGATTTCAAATCATAGTATACCACCAGATCCCATTCAGATGACACTAAGCTTGTTGTTCCCATTTTGTCAAACCGGATACCCGGGCGATTAAGAAACTTTGTGTTTTCGATTGGATTTGCTTCAGTGATTGGAAGAATCAAGCAAGTTAAGAGTAAACTTATTAGTGCAGATCCAATTGAAGGACGCATTTTCTTCCTTGGAGCTTCTCTAGCGCGTCTACTGTCTCGATTCGATGGTGTAATATCGTTCGATTGGTTGATTGTATTCGTCCCCGTTTGTGGTGATTCGTGCTGGCGTTTAAGACCTTCATGGGATTGGTTGTCTTCCTTGTGTGATACAGATGGTATTGGTTCGCAGTCTGATGCCTCTTCTTCGCATGGAAGTGGGGAGAGCCTATGT
Source organism: Dioctria rufipes (assembly GCA_963924295.1). NCBI lineage: Eukaryota > Metazoa > Arthropoda > Insecta > Diptera > Asilidae > Dioctria > Dioctria rufipes. The sequence continues at coordinate 387,555 of CAWUPM010001419.1, read as the reverse complement.
ATAGTTCGCCGAAGAATTCCGGTCGCAGTCTTTACGTCTGCTACTCTGATATATCCATCATTGCCTTGGTAAGTTTTTAAGATTCTACCTAGAGGCCATTTCATGACAGGTAGATTATCTTCCTTGAAGATCACTATTCTTCCTGGTTTAACATTGTGACAGATTCGATTCCATTTGAGGCGGTATTGCAATTCGTTGAGGTATTCCCTTGACCAACGTATCCAGAATTCTTGTTTTAGGTGTGTGATCATTTTCCACCTGTTCTGTAGATTTGCCTTGATCGGTTCTGACCTAGCATCAATTGTGGATGTTAGAGGCTCTCCAATAAGAAAGTGGCCCGGTGTTAGGGCGGTCAAGTCATTCGGATCATTGGACATTGACGTAAGTGGCCTAGAATTCAATATCGCCTCTATCTCTATCATTACAGTTTCTAACTCCTCATAGGTTAACGACGTTGATGCAATGCTTCTATGTAGTAGATGTTTAGCAGATTTGACTGCGGCTTCCCAAAGTCCACCGAAATGAGGGGCCCTTGGTGGTATAATATGGAAGTCAGTGCCTCTTGTACTGCAACTGGTAGAGATTCTTTCTTTTGACTGATCTGAATAGATGATTTCTTTAAGTTCTTGCAATTGATTTTTCGCTCCCACGAAGTTCGTTGCGTTGTCGCAATAAAGATTGAGACAATGACCTCTTCTGCCTATGAAGCGTTTTAGTACAGCGATGAAGGTATCTGTGGTTAGGTCACTAACTACCCCGAGATAGACGGCCTTTGTAGCGAAACAGCAGAATACTGCAACGTATGCCTTGTGGGGTCTTTTGCCTCTTAAACGATAATGGATTGTTATTGGTCCACAAAAATCAACTCCAGAATTGACAAATGGCCGAGCAGGTTGAACTCTGGCAGCCGGGAGGTTACCCATTAGTTGTGTAAACATTTTCGGTTTTGCCCTTACACAACGAGTGCAGTGCTGTACTATTGATCGTGCAATTGACTTGCCCTTAATAGGCCAAAAGCGTTGTCTAGTGATATTACGCAATGCTTGCGGACCCACATGTAAGTTTTCTTTCTGAATGTCATTCATTAACAGCTTAGTGAATTGATTAGCGTATGGCAGCAGCATCGGATGGCGTGCGTCATAAGATAGAATGGATGCTTCTCGTCTTCCCCCAACACGAACGAGGCCCTTCTCATCAAGGAATGGAGTTAAAGTGCTGAGTGAACTGTTTTTGTTCGTTTCATTATATTGACGAGTATGGCTGATGTCTTCCTTAAATTCTGCTGCTTGCATATTATTTCTCTCTTTCTCTTGTCGTTAACGTGCGACTCTTTATCCCTTGACTATTTAGCCTTCTAGTATTATTCACAAATCGAAATACATAGGCGATGATGCGCTGCAACTTACGGAATGAGTTTCCGTGATTGATGTCAAGAATAGGCTTCTCTAATACATTGTTCCTGGATTCATCATTTGTTGTTGCTGATAAAGTTATGCCCTTTCTTTCCAGATTAACTTGCCTCTCTTTTACATATGATGGAGGCCATATTGATTCACTTCCATGTAAGAATGGTGGTCCATAGAACCAGATATTGCAGGTTGCCAATTTTTCTGGAGAAATTCCTCTGGAGAGGACATCAGCTGGATTTTCCTTAGAACTAACATGACGCCATTGTTCAACTATGGATAATGATTGGATGGATGATATCCTGTTTGCCACAAACGTATGAAAGGATGAAGATTCTGCATTTATCCATGCTAGGACAATCTCGGAATCTGTCCAGTAGTATGTGGGTATGTCTTTGGCTCCTAGAATTTCCTTTACTCGGTTTGTAAGCTGTGCAGCTAGCTTAGCAGCACATAGTTCTAGACGCGGGATTGTTGCCTTCTGTAGTGGAGCTACCCTGGATTTGGCGCACAATAGGCGCACTATAATTGATCCCCTTTGGTTGAGGGATCGCATGTAGATCGCTGCCCCATACGCCTTCTCGGAGGCATCAGAAAAAGTGTGAATCTGCATTTGTTTGGATGTTTCATGGCTAAAAACATGTCTAGGAAGCTGTATGTTCTTTAGATGCCTTAATTCGTCACGAAATTTCATCCATTTGGTGTGTGAATCTTGAGGTAGGGCCGCATCCCAATCAAGTCGAAGTTGCCATAATTCTTGTAGAAATATTTTGGCGGTGACTATAACACGAGCCATCATTCCGAGAGGATCAAACAATTTTGCTATGTCTGATGCTACTATTCGCTTTGACACACTTTGTTCATTGGCTTCATTGACCTTTATACAAAAATTATCGGTCTTTGGTAGCCATGTCAAACCTAGAGTTTTGATCCGCTCTTCAGTTTCATCTGTGAAATCTAATTGCACTTCTTGATCTTCTGGTTTGACGTTTTGAAGGAGTCTAGGATGGTTGGCACACCATTTTCTCAAAGTAAAGCCTCCTTCGCGAAGCAATTTTGTAAGTTCCTCTTGCATTTCGAGGATTTCCATCATGCTGTTGGATCCCGTCATAACATCGTCAACATAAAAGTCAGTTTTTAAAACCTGAGATCCAAGTGGATAGTTTTCGTGTCGTTCTTGGGCCAACCTTTGCAAGCACTTTGTTGCTAAATATGGAGCTGATGTCGTTCCATATGTAACTGTGCATAGTTGATAGTATCCAAGAGCCTCATTTGGATGGTTTCTCCAAACAATGATGTGGTATTTTCTATCTTCCTCATCTAATATTACCTGCCGATACATTTTTTGAATATCAGCGGTAAATACAAATCGTGTCATTCTGAAACGTAGCAGGATGGCGAAGAGTTCATCTTGAATGGTTGGTCCTGCACATAGTAGTTCGTTTAGCGATATGTTTGAAGACGTCTTTGCCGATGCATCAAACACGACTCTCAGTGGTGTCGTCGTGCTATCTGGTTTCAATACGCTGTGGTGAGGCAGGAAATAATATGGTGGCTCAATAATCTCAAGGTTGATGGGTTCCATATATCCTGCCCTTAGATACTCGTTCATAAACTCTGTATATTGACATCGTAAGGTGGGATTCTTAGCTAACCTTTTTTCTAGTGCGAAGAATCGTCTGATGGCTATGTCTTTGGATTCTCCCAGCTTACTTGGGGCGTCAGCGAATGGTAGCTTTACTATGTAACGCCCATCGGAACTCCTTCTAGTTGTTTGAGTGAAATGATCTTCACAGCGCTTCTCTAACGGAGTTTGATTGGGCTTGACTTCCATAGGCTCTTCCAGTTTCCAGAATTTTTCAATTCTTTGATCTATGCTCTCGTCTACACTACAGATGCTGCATGTTGCTGTAGCTGGTCTTGTTACATTGATCTTTCCTGAAACTATCCAACCCAACAATGTATTTTGCAGAATTTGTCCATCATTTTTCAATCTTATTTGGCCAATTGACAGTAGCTGGAGGTAGAATTCAGCACCTAGTAAGATATCGATACGTTCTGGCTGGTTGAAATCAGGGTCTGCTAGCTGAATATTGCGTGGAATGGACCACTTTGACGTGTTAATCAGTTGCGTCGGCTGAGGTAAAATTATATGTGGAACGACGAATGCCTCCAATCTCGCAGAGAAGCCATTTAGTGCGGATTGCATTTGTACACTTATTCTTTTCTGTGTTCGCTGTTTCTTGTCGCCAATGCCTTGTATGCACATTGAGTCAGTTGAAGTATTCAAGTTTAACTTCTTGACTAATCTGTCAGTAATTAGGTTAACTTGCGAACCTGAATCTAATACAGCTCGACCTTCCACACATTTGCCTTGTTTGTTAATCAATTTTATTATAGCTGTACTGAGCAGTGTATATTTTCTTTGACCCTGATTGGTAATGGTTGCTACAGTTGAACCCTGATCCACCAACCCTGGCGTTAAAGATGGTCAGCTAGTTACTTGTGTCTGGAATGTATTGGAATCTCTGACTTGTGTTGATGATGAATGATCTGGTGTAGTTAAATGCCGTTTATTACACTTTGTGCATCCTCGAGCATTGCAGCTTGTGGCATTGTGTCCTGATCTTAGACAATTGACACACAATTCGTGTTTGCGGAGCAGACTTAATCTAGCTGCTGGTGTTAATTTCGAGAAGTCCTTGCATGCGAATAACGGATGATTTCCTTTGCATACCACACAAGCAGTGTGCCTGATTGATGAGTTGGTGTGTACAACTGATGACATGGATTTGGCGCTGTTGGATTTTCTCTGAATGTCCTCTGTATGTCCTAGTTTGTTACCCAGGGCTTCCAGTGATTGAAATCTTGTTTGTAGAAATTTCAAGAATTCTTTCATAGACTGTATTTCCCTTGGGTTGGTCAATGATTGTTCATACAAGGTATGAGTGGCTCTATCTAGCCTTTTTATCAAGATATGCAATAATAAGGGGCCCCAGTCAGCAGTTGAGATTTTAAGGTTCTATAGCGCCATGAGACATTCTTGCGTTGTGTCATGTAAATTTTTTATATTGTTCGCAGGTGCAGCGTCAGTAGCATGACTTGGCTGTGATAATAGTTTGTTTACCAGGGCAGATACGAGCAGTCTGAGATTTTCATATCTTTCATGGAGCATCTTCCACGCAGCTGTGTAATTGTCTTCAGATAAACTCAAGTGCCTAATGAGTCTTTCAGCTTCACCAACCAAATTCATTTTCAGGTACCACTATTTTCTGAACATTTGCCATCTGCTGTTTGTGTACCATTTCAGTAAATAGGTCTGCGAACTGACGCCATTTTAAAGAGTCTCCATCAAACTTGGGAAGTGATATTTGTGGCAGCTTGAGTGTCGTGTTGGCTGTTATGGAGGTTGCAGCCTCTTGTGGTGCATCAAACCTTGCGATTTTAGCAGAGAGACTCACTTGCTGTTTTTGCACCTCTTCTTCGAGCTGAATATAGTCTTCAATTTTATAGCCTACTGTGTTTGGCTCATCTGCCAGCTCCCAAATGGAGTGATTATACTGTAAAGCCATGACCACGGTCAATAATAATAAACAAAAAATCAAACCAAAAATTAATCAAAACAAACAAAGTTTACACGACATCAAGAAGAATTTGCAACGCAAGCAAATTCCGCTATACAAGCATATTTCTTGATAAATAAAATATTCTCACCTGAGGTCATTGCTTTACATACATATCGATACATTTTGACTCATTCAGAAATTGTGTGATCAGAAATGCTGACACTACAATTTCTGATTATTAATTTTGTATATTGCAATTCTGCAATAATCCCCCCTTTAGAATTGTAAAGAAATGTTGATTCCTTTGTAATCATTTTTATATAAATAAGCTGTTACTGTTCAATAAAAATTAGACTTAAACTGACTATCGAAAGGTGTCTTTTTATTTCTCAAAATTCAACATCGGCATACTCTGCCATCATGCTATTACAGCGGCATACTCTGCCTTAGCAAAATTCAAGATCGGCATATTCTGCCATCCCTCCATTATAGCGGCATACTCTGCCATCCCTCCATTATAGCGGCATACTCTGCCTTTGTACAGATATAACAGCGGCATACTCTGCCATACATTATAAAGCGGCATACTCTGCCTAAAATATTATAAAGCAGCATACTCTGCCACACAAATTACATTGGCATATTCTGCCTTAAATAATATAACAAGAGAGGCATATTCTGCCATCAAAAGTAAGTTCGGCAGTCTTCTGCCTTTTCTTGATACAAGTCTTGACATGTACAAAACATGGATAGATGCTTGCGTAAAAAACTATAATTACAATACTCCTCTATTTTGCCCCAGTATTGATTTAAGGTCTGTAGTCTAATGTGGTAGTACTGTTTGGGGTGGTCATCTGACTCGTACGTGTTATCAATAAGACGGCGTAAAGATTGTATTATCCCTTTTTGCCTTCTAATGGTTCTTATTATATCTGCTGAGGCTTCAGACAACAACGGAGTAGACTGTTCTTCTGGTGAATTTGACTCGGTTAACGTAATCAGTGGCCTTGATGCAGTTTCTGCTGACTTGTCTTCAGATTGAGTTGCGCTATAATCATCGTTGCTGGCTTCGTCTTCCTGGAAGGACTGTAATTGTCCCTCAAAGTGGGTCTTGCATGATTCGTATATTTCGCGTATTTCTTCGTAGTACGCCTTTGTAAAGTACCCATGCTCCAGAGGAACTTTAGGTAGGGCTCTAATTTTACTGTCATTTGAATCGAAGGTGGACCAGAATGATTCCAGTCGTTTCAATCTTTCTTCGTAATACTCCTTGGTTTTTCTGTCGTCTCCGTCCTTTTTGTACTTTATCAAAACCTCTTGCAGTTCCATTCCTACAGCATTCTGCTCCTAAGCTAGCTTCTCCATTACGGTTTCAAGATGATTGCTCGGAATATAGTTGAACTGCGATTCAAGTGTTTCACCTGAATCACGTCGGGGTCACCAATGATCAAGAACTATTCTGTGCTCTATGAATTTTTAATAAGTCAAGGTGTTACACCTTGGCTTTTGATGAGAGTGCAGCGGCTCTTGTACCACTACACCAAAATTAGAATCTGAAATGGAAGCTTTGATTAAGTGAACTAAAAATAAAAGACAACTGTTTGCTACTAAAAACAATACTGATCGTTTATTACAGACTATATTCAATTTATATTAAAATTACACTTAACTAAGCAATTCTTAATATGTTCATACCTATCACTTATTGCGAAAATCAATACCTACATACATATTTACTAATAACTTAAAATTGTAATGAGTTGCTTGGCTATGCAAGGCGATAACAAAAAAAAAACGAATAATGAAATAACTTAAATGTAAAATGCTTACCTACATAAATTACAATCAGTCGAGTAATTCTTGCATTCTTCTCTTGCACCTTTGACTGGGTGTCATGTTCATAAAAATATTTGCAATGACACATTGAATGCAAGAATTATTCGCTAGAATTAGCGTTATTGTTTTTGGGGGCAAGCGCCCGCTTATAGAGCAAGTACTTGCTGATTCTATGCGACCGTTGACCCTTTTGCCGAGTGCAAACAGACGGTAATTCCCGATATTGACCCTGCTGCTCTTTAACGATGGTTGAAAGTTTATTTTGTAGTTCTTCTCTCTCTTCTGCTGCCTGTAGCCTTGAAGCATTAAACAAATCGAACGTAGATTTGACGACTGTAATTTGGTCCTTCAGTTGATTTAATGTTCGGCTCTCCTTTTCATTAAGGTCATCTATAGCTGCGTGTATTTCTTCCGAGTCGGCATGGTCCATGGTTCCGAACAGTGTCTTGGCCAGAGATCCTACTCCATCAAAAATTGAACGCTTGTTTTTCCCAGCTACCAAAGCGAAGATTAAAATTATTGCCGTCTTCATCGCGAAGCTAAACCTTACTTTATAACTATATAAATTTAGGGCAATCCTAGTATCCTTAGACTAAATAAATTTTGCTTTTCTTTAAGATAACTCCTAATTTCTTTATTTCTCTTACACCTTCTTTATTTAACAATTCTCTTTTCTCTTTACACAACTTGTATAAAAACTTCTCTTTTAAATTTCTGAACCTGTTTTTTTTTAATCTTTTTATTTTTAACCTCTTATTTATGTTTTCTTTCAACAGCTCTTCTTATTGATTTTCCATTATTTCTTTCAAAATCTCTTATCTCTTTTTTTTTTTTTTTAATCTTTATATCACTATTCCTCTTCTCTTTCTATTTTTTTTAATTATTATTTCCTTTAAATTCTCTATTTCTTCTTTTTTTTACATATACTTACTTACTTCCCTCTATTGGGAATCTTTTCGCATCTGCACAATCTTCTTTTTCCTTTCCTCTCAGCCTAAGCGCTTAATGAACCTTGTTCTGAAAGAAAAACAAAGAAACTAAGAAGAAGACTAAATAAAATAAAATTTTCAAATTGTAAAACTATTCTCTCGTGCTTCATTCCACTTAGGTTATCGTCCTAATATGATGAACAAACTCTAATCTTAAAATTAATCATTATACCTTCTCAAACGATTCGTATGAATCCGCTTTAGCTTTTTCCCGTGAAGTATAGTTACATTCTCAGGACTGTGAACGTAAATTACTTCATATGGACCTTTAAAAATGGATGCTAATTTCCCTGCCCTAGCTAAGCCTTTAACTAGAACTTTATCACCAATATGTAAGACTTCCGGCCTAGCTGAATTGTCATGGTACTTCTTTGCCCCTAGTTTGCTTTTAAGTAGGTTCTCCCTACCTAGTTGAAATGCCCTCTGTAATTTGAACCGCAATACCGAATGGTACTTATCCATATTATATACCGGTTCAGGCTGACGCTGTACGCTACTAGGGATTTCCGCTACAAATCGAAACAACGTTTCCATGGGCGTAATTTTTGTGCCTGTATGCACGGTGTTGTTGTACGCATGCGCTGCGGTTCTCAACAGCTCGTCCCAGTTTCGTGGCTCCCGATCAACGAAACTCCTCAGATAGTTGGCTAGCGTAGAATGCTGCCTCTCCACAGCGTTGGACTGGGGATGGGCAGTTGTTTGCAACTTCTTTATCTTCCACATTTTACAAAGAGCCTTTAAGACTTCTCCAGTGAAGTTTGCTCCTTGATCCGTTACTAGCTGTTTCGGTAGCGAGTACCGGCTGAGGATTTGCTCAAACAAGGCCTGGGCTACCGTGTTGGCTTCTTGGTCTGGTATTGCCACGAAGTCTATAAATCTAGTCAGATCATCCATCATAGACAAGATATACTTGTTACCCTTGTGACTGACTGGCAAAGGTCCAACTAAGTCAACATAGACTTTCTCAAAAGGTCTTTCCGCGATTTCCGTCACTACTAATGGCACCTTGATGGCTCTAGCGTGCTTATTTTTTTGGCAAATCGTACAACGTTTAACATACCGAGCTATGTCAGCCTTCATTCCCTTCCAACGGTAGAAGCGCTTCACTCTGTTGCTCCCAAAGTGTCCTCCAAACCTAGAGTCATGATAATCTCTTAGAATTAGCTCAATCTCTTCTGGATTGGTCACCAGTTTTGGTTCTGGTATCTTTAGTTTTTCTTGAGTGATTATCTCAGTACCTTCAATACTGTTACGTTCGTTTTTAGAATCTCGCAATGGTGTTTTTTTTTGGTTGTTCCCTTTCTTTCTGTTCCCCAGCTTGAGCACAAGTTATTGCAAGGCATGGGTAGTCCTTGTTATGATAGACCTCAGGTTCTTCAACGTACCTTGGAATTCTCCTTAGAGCATCGGCATTACCATTTTCCTTTCCAGTTTTATATATAATCTCAAATTCATACTCCGATAGTTTTTGGTGAAATCTGAGCATACGTGAAGTAGTGTCCTTCACCTTGAAAACTCCCCGTAGCGGTTGGTGATCCGTTATTATTTTGAAAGGTTTGCCCAGAAGGTAGCACCTATAGTTCTGTACTGCCCACACAATGGCCAACATCTCACGCTCTGTAGTGGAGTAGTTTCTTTCTGCCATGTTCAAAGTACGACTAGCGTAACTAAATGGCTTGCCCTCTTGCTCCAGAACTGCCCCTAAAGATTCCCCACTTACATCAGTGATTACCGTAAATTCCTTTGTGAAATCCGGGTATATCAAGAGTGGTGGTGTAGTAAGAATTTCCTTGACACGACTGAAAGGCTTTTCACACTCGAGTCCCCAGGTGAACTTAACGCTTTTCTTTAATAAACTATTAATGGGTGCCAATATTTTTGAAAAATTCGGAACAAATTTCCGATAATAATTGGCTAGCCCTAAAAAAAATTGAACCTGACGAACAGTTTTTGGTTTTGGGAAATTTTCCACTACTTCTACTAACCGTTTATCAGGCTTTACCCCTTGTTTTGAACAAATATGGCCCAGATACACTACCTCTTTCCTTAAAAACTGACATTTTGAAGGCTGCAACTGAAGGTTGTGTTCTCTGAAGCGCTGAAAAACTTCTCGCAGTTGCTGTTATGGTCGTCCAAACTCTTAGCGAATATCACTACATCGTCGAGGTACACGAAGCATTTAATCCCTTGAAGTCCCGTTAGAATTCCGTTCAGTAGAGATTGAAAAAATGGGGGGCCGTTTTTAAACTAAATGGTAATCGTTTATAATGGAAATGATTAAAATTGGTACTAAACGCCGTTTTTTCTCTGTCTTTTGGGTCGATTAATACTTGGTGGTACCCGTTAGCTAAATCTAACGTGGTGAAGTATCTAGAATGACCCAAACGATCTAAGATGTCCTCAGTTCGGGGAAGGGGATAAGAAAAGGGGATGCAGACTTTGTTTAGTTCTCTGAAGTCTACACATAGCCGATACTTTCTTTTACCGTTATCATCTACTCCTTTTTTAGGAATTAGAAGTACGGGGAAATTAAATAGACTGTCACTGGGTTCGATGATATCGTCCTCGAGTAATTTTTTGAGTTGTTCCTGACACTATTCTCGATGGGCTTCTGGCATGCGATATTACTTTTTGTGTATGGGGGCCGTATTAGCCATTAACGGTAGCTTAAAGATCTTCGTCGGGGTGTATGACAATTTATCGCCTGGCAAATGAAAGATATCACTGTATTCGTAGCAAATATGGGTTACTGCTTCCCTTTCTTCGAAGTTCAGGTCTTCTCCCAGCACCAGTGATTCCTTCATTAGCTTGAGCCGTTGTTGGCGATTATCAATCTTGCCCTTATCCCGTCCTAGTGGATGCACAGTATATTTACTCAATTTTTCAAGCCTCGGCCTGAAATTCTCTAGTTCAACGGGCTCCCTTCCTGCGTTAATAATACCTACCCACGCTTTACCGTTCCTTGGCTTAATTATAGCATTCCCACAATACACTCCTGGCCTAATTTCTTCCGCCATGCATACTAAATCTTCCTCACCTGTGACAGGAATTTCCAATAACCGCTCTGTTCTTGGGTTCAACTTGATTCTTTTCCCCTGAGTGCTTTTACTCTTTCCTAAGTAATACTTTTCCTTTCGCTGTGTAAGATGTACCTTTTCGCTCTGAGCCTCTGCGTAAGCTGTAGCTTTAGAGGGGTCGCGCTGGACTTCCATGCGAGGAATTTCCAGCTCCTTTTCCCTTCTTCCTGCTACACCTTCTTGTTCTCTGCTTCCCCTCGGTTTAGTCCTATTGATGGGTGCTTCTTGAGAATCTTTTTGATTCGTTCCCGTGCTAAGGAACTCGACCAATTGTACGAAAGGCCACTTCTCAGCTATTAGAGCTGGCTGTACATCATCTTCTTTTGGAAAAGTAATCTTTCTTTCTTTTATTTCACCATCTTTGTAAGATTCTACTTCTGAAAGATACTTTGTGAGGCTATCTGATACCACACCCGCTTTGGATATAATGACGCGCAAGGCTGCGACTCGATTCTTCATTCGTTGCTGAATCTCTTTTGGGGAAGAATAACTTTGACTCTTCTTTCTGGATAAACTGGTGATGATTATCCGGGGTGCTTTCCTTCAACTCTATTATCTCGATTTTCTCCTTTCCAGTGATGCATCCAAAAAGAGGTTTGTCTTCCTTTCTTTTCTCCATGCCTTTCACTGACAGTTTTCCATTTATACAATCAATGACTGCTTTGTCCTTCAGGAACTCGATCCCCAAAATACCGTCAGCTGGAATCGAATTAGTGTCATAAATGGTGTTAAACTCGCATGGCTGTTCTACTCCACCTATGCGTAGTGTGGCTTTGCAAGTTCCAATTGAACTTTCTTGTGCCCCAAACAACCCTCCAATCATTATTTTCTTGAGAGTTTGTATAGGCGTGTTTCCTTTAATACGATTTACCTTAATTATATTACATGTTGCACCTGTATCTACTAATAATGTTAATTTACCCGTTATACCTATATCCGATTCTACTGAGGTAATGCAGTTATTTAACAAACTTAACTCTATGACACTGGCTTCTTTCTGTGAGGTCTTCATGGTCTTGAATTCCGTTAATTGAAGGCAGCTGCGGATAATTCCCCCAGCTGCCACTCCCCGTTTACCTTCTTTAGAGCTTCTTCTTCCACTAGATATTTCTTCAAGCAGTTTGCAGTATAATGATCGCAGGTTCTACAAAATTGGCAATAAAGGATATCTGGGTCTGTTTGCAGCTGTCCTGGAGAACCAATTGAAGTTTCCGCGAACCTTATGCTTTGTCTTCGGCAACTAGTAGTATCGTGACCATAGTTTCGGCATTTTACACAGTATGGTGGCTGTTTTCTTGATTGGCATTCCCTAGCAATATGCCCTCTTTGCCCACACTGGAAGCACTGGATGGGCCTAGGCGGCGTTGCCCTAGCCTCTGATCCACGATATATTCCTGCTGCTGCTGGAAATGGGCCCTTCTGTACGGCTTCTCTGAATGGTCTGCTGGTATTATTGTTGAAATGATTAGTCCCCCAGCTATCTCGCATAGTTTCGGAATTCAGTTTTCGCCCACTTCCCCAGACTTCTGGTTCTCTACTCTGGAGCCTCGTTGCATCCTTCTCGAAATAACTAGCTTCTTCTTGTACTTCATCTAGAGATTGGAATCACCTTCCTTATTTGGGTACTTAGCTGTGACTGCTGTTTTAATTTTGCCCAGAAGCTCTTTCATTCTGTCAGCGAATTCTCGAATGTCCTCTCCAGGTCTTTGTTTACACTCCAGCATTTCCGTACGTAGCTCACTGAACGGTTTTCGTGGCGTATAAGCAGTTGTATTAACTTGCTGCAGAGTTTCAAAATCCTTCGGCTCCTGGGAATACACTAGATAATAAGCGTCATCTGTAAGCCGAAATTTCACACATTTGATAAAGATAGCTTTTTCTTCAGTAGTCAATTGATCGTAGAGTTCCTTGCTGCAATTCAGGAAACGGTACAGTTCTTTGCCCAGCTTTGGTGACCTTTCCCCAGAAAATAATGGTGTATATTTGGATACCATATCCATAACTTTCCCATGTGCTTCCGCCATACTGTTCTTGAGCAATCCGTAAGATTTACTGCTTCCTGGTTCTTTTGTCTTTCCCTTCGATGAGCTTTCTTTCGTTTCTCGTGGTTTATCCCAGAACACTAATTTCCTTGGTGTCCGCTTCTTACTGACTTCTTGCCTGTATACTTTTTCTTGCGGCAGAGGACCCTCGGCTCCTAATTCTGTCTCCAGGTCCTTCGCTGCCTCTTCTGCTTCCTTCAGTTGCTGTTCCAAGGACAATATTTTCTTTACTAGACCCTTGTTCTTTCTTTTATCTTCTTCTAACAATTGTTCTGCTTGGATCTCACCCCTTTGGATCACCTCGAGTGTAGCCGTTACCAGCAAGTCTAAAGCTTCGCCTTTCGTACAGGACTTGGCAGCTGTATTCCACTCCTGAATCAATTTTCTCGATTCTTCACTTGATGTTCGTTTTTGCAACTCTGCCGTGAGATGCTCTCCGATATACTGCCAGTCTTGCTTGTAGCTTTCTAGCTTCTCCTTACACTCTTTTAGCTCCTGCGATCTTTCCTCTAGTTCCTTCTCTTGAGTTTCGAACCGTAACAGTTGCTCTCTTGTCAGTACATTACTTCTACTCCCCGACATTGAAGTCTGCACCAGAAGATCATCTAATTCTTTTCTCTTTTCCTTCCAATCTAAGCCTAATTACCAACGACTCCCGATACTTTAATTTATTAAACTTAACACCTAACCAAAACTTTGAAACATAAATGCTCCCTAGATTAACACTTTAATCACAATCGTTACAGTCGACTTTACTTTTTGTGTGAATCATGAAGACATAAACCCAACACCTCAACAGATATCAATATCGAGATTCATAATCTCTGTTTAAAATGTTGACGACTCAAACGAATATAGCATACTCTATCAAAATTATTACAATAGCGAGAGAGCTTCGATCAAACAGGAGTGAAACTTGACACCTCCACAGTAGGTATCTGCTAGCTCAGGAGACGGGGGGTTCAAATTGAAAAGTAGAAGGATTTGGGCGCCACGTGATCTTTCGCGGCTTGCTGGATAGATCACGAAACCAATCAAAGGAAGCGATAGGAACCGATTTAATGATGTTCTATATTATTCCCTGATAACACAAAATTCAAGCAGTACAAACAAAGGATTGAATGCCGGTATTATCCTATATTATTTCCTGATTGCACAATTTCCTCAAAGGAAATACTACGACAATTATATCTATTACCGCGGAAATCATCGCCGCCCAGCCACGAATTGATTAAACAACCAGAAATAAAAAAATTAAAAAAACAAAGCTATGTACTTAACTTGCTCCTCCTGGAACTGCCTCGCTCGTCTTAATCCTTTTGATTTACTTTCAATATTCGTTACACCATGGATAACCCAGGTACCTGCTTTCTATTACAAATTGAATTTTTCCTTTTAATCCCTTTTCCTTTTCCAGAGTTATTTCCTCCTTGTTTTAATTTTTCCTTTTTCCTTTATAATTGCTTTTCTTAGTCTCGTGACAAACGTTGATAGATGTTTTCTTTTCCTTCCCCGCTTTCTGGGTTTTAATTTTTGATGGATCTTCGCAATTTCAAGTCAGAGGACCACGCTGATCGGCTACTGTCCCTGTGACGCTCAAAACCAGAAGAAGACAGAAATTGCGTTATACAGCTTCACCTACGACCAGCCGAGTTTTTTTTTTGTTTCTTTTCCCTTGGTTCCTCTTTTTTAGAACATTCCTTCGGTGTTCTTTTATCAGGTCTGCCAGGCTTGTTATTAGAACTCAGTGAAGATGTGGACTCCGACACGATGTGCTGCCATACATGACCTGGATTTCTAGATTCTTATATCAGTCTATTCATTTTCACTGTTCAATTAGCTTATTTCATTTCTTTTTGTTTATTTTCTTTAATTCCTTTTTAATTTTTGGTTTCGAATCAGTCTATTTACACTTTAATAATTTTTTTTTCAGTCCACTATTTTACTATTCTTATTAAAAAAAAAAATGTTAGTATCTTTTATTATAATTTCAATGTGCGTTTAGTTTATTTATTTATTTATTTTTTTTTTTTTTTTTAGCTCCCGCCTCTTTTTAACTTAGTGGAATTATAACTCGTTGATCTTTATTTATTTTTGTTATATTTTTCTTTTCCTAGAATAGCAGGGCCTGGACCTACAAACTTACTCGGTCGTGAGAGGTAGCCCCAGGAGCGAGTTGGGGAGGGTTAGTTGCTATATTGTATATTGTCTTAAGCGTGGATGAACGGTATACGAACGCAGTCATTTATACGAGTATTGAAACCCCGTTAATCACATAAAACCAAAAACAAAAATGTAAAATTGTGCAATAAGGAGATAATTCAGCAAGCTAGAAATTATACAATATGGAAATATTCAAAACTAGAACTTATGCAATTCAAAATGATCTCGAGCTTATACAATATGAGCGTAATTCAAAAACTAGAACTTATGTAATCTAAAAAGAACTCGAGGTTATACAATATGGGCGTAATTCAAAACTAGAAATTATGCAATTTAAAATGATCTCGAGCTTATACAATGTTGGCGTAATTCAAAACTAGAGCTTATACAATAAAAATTAAATCCAAGTACTACATCCGACACTATATGGGGATAATTCAAAATCCTCAAGCTTTTGCAATGTTAAAACGGGAGTCTTGCGTTGTAGCCCAGCGAAAGGTCTTTCATTAACTAGTCCTCCATTACCTTGGTTGAGTATCAAGAGGGGTGCCGTAAGCAACTAGAACAGTCAACAAATTCGCCTCTCAGGCTCTCGATGGTATTTCTTTTCCTTTCGTGTTAGGCCCAATGGTACGGTATTATGCGCATTCGGCATGCTCGACGTTCTGGAATGAAATAAGTAATCGGCAGTAACGCTAGCTCCAAAAGCAACATACAAATATTTTATAGAACGATTTACAGGGAGCGTAACATACCTTCTCTTCCTCCGGGAGATTTCCTGAAATCTCATTTTGGTTCGAGGTACACGGAGATCATATTCCGTTGGCGAATTTGTAATAAATTAAGTCTAAGATTTAACGTTGGTATATATTAGTACTTTAAAAGTCATCCTATTTTAACTGGAGATTATAATTATCGTGTTAATGGTATCCTTGTAAGGCGCTCCCTTCCTTTGGAGTTGACAAAGAAAAGTTAGACAAGAAAATGAGCCCCTACCATATACGTTTCACTAACTGGACTATTTACTAGCTATTTACTAAGAAACTATAAACTAAACTAACTACTATCACATCTTGGGTAGTACGGTTTTAGGTCTTTAGCGTGCCATACCCCGTGGGTCTTTCCATTTTTATCACCAAGCTCGTAAGTCCATGGTGATACTACCCTCATTACTATAAACGGACCTACATACTTTGGACCGAGTTTAGCGGTATAATGTTTCGCAGCATCTGAAAGGCTATAGCTCCTTCGTAAAACTAAATCGTGGGCATAGTATCTTGCGTCTCTCCTACGCAAATTATAAACCTTTTTATTTCCTTCGGCCACCTTACTTAGCCTCTTCTTAACATCCTGCCAAACGGATTCAAGTGCTTCTGAGCGTTTTGCAGCATTATATTCCTCTTGGGTACCTAGGTCTCTATGGCATTTCCCATAAGTAGTCATTTCGCGACCGAAATTGGTAAAGTAAGGCGTGAGCTTAGTAGTTTCCTGGACCGATGTGCGAATGGCACAAGCCACCTTCGACAGATATGAATCCCACGACTGGTGGTTGTCTGCGACGAAGGCTCGGAGCATCCTTTTAATCATCTGGTTGGTTCTCTCTGCTGGATTAGCTTGTGGGTGATAAAGTGCGGTGTATTTTATGTCTATCCCATACTCTTTAGCAAGATTTTGAAACTCTCGGCCTTTAAATTGTGACCCATTATCACACACGATAGTTCTAGGTACACCAAATAATAGAAGTACAAAGTTCTCTAACGCTTGGTTGATCAAATTGGCGGTAGCAGAACGTAGAGGAAACAGCAAAGGGAATTTAGTGAATTGATCCACGACGGTAAGGATATATTGATAGCCACGACGCGAGCGAGGTAATGGACCGATTAGGTCGATGCTGATGCTCTCCCAAGGTTTGTCCGCGATTTTGCGAATGGACATTAAACCCGCTGGTTTCTTAAGGACTGGTTTTGTTGTTTGACAGGTGTGACACTTTCGGATGTATATGGCCACGTCAGCCTTCATTTTCGGCCAATAATAGCTCTGACAAATACGAGCATAGGTCTTTTGGGTACCACAATGCCCTGAAATTGGATCGTCGTGAGCCTTGTACAAAATAGCCTTCCTTTCAGACTTCGGGATAACTTGCTTCCAATTGTCGGCGTCAAAAGCTAGCGCTGGGTATCTTGGGGAACAATGCTTGAATAATTTCCCATTGACCACTTTCCAATCGGGGTACTGATCGGAACTCCCGGCAACATTTAACTTCATTCTCTCGTACCACCTATCACTGGTGTCGCTAACGACATCCCTTTCGGCTACGCAGTCCACTAGTGGTACTGCCCTTGACAACATGTCTGGTAAAAGATGTTCCTTCCCCTTTCTATGAACAATCACAAAGTCATGCTGCTGCATGCGCACCGCCCACCTTGCTAGCCTCCCCGTAGGGTCTTTTAGATTATGCAGCCAAACAAGTGAAGCGTGGTCAGTGATTACCGTAAATTTGCTGCCTTCGAGGTATGGGCGCAATTTTTCGACAGCCCAAATGACTGCTAAACACTCGCGCTCCGTAGTCGAGTAATTTCGCTCGCTTTTGTTCAGGGACCTACTTAGGTACGCTACGACCTTTTCCGTGCCGTTAATCACTTGAGTCAGAACAGCACCTATTCCATAACCAGATGCATCGGTATGTACAACGAAAGGCCGACTAAAATCTGGGCATGTTAATATCGGTGCGCTTACTAACCGGTCTTTTATTGCCCGAAAAGCATGCTCGCAATCGTCAGACCATTGGAATTTTTTATTTTTCTTTAAGAGGTTGGTTATAGGGGAGATCACTGTAGAGAAGTTCGGAACGAAGCGACGGTACCATGCGACCATACCCACGAATCTACGAATCTCGGAAACTGTTTTAGGATGGGGTAAGTCAAGTATACACTTGACTTTCTCCGGGTCTACTTGTAAACCATTCTCACCTACTAGATATCCCAAATATCGCAATTCTTTTCTACAAAACTCGCACTTCTCGTAATTAATAATGAGGCCTGCTTTATATAATCTTTCCAAAACTTCGCTCAATACTTGCTTATGCATTTCAAAGGTTTGTGTAACAATAATTACATCGTCTAGATAAACGAATACGTGGCTTTCTAATTTTCCAGATAAGACCTTATCTACGAGCCTCTGCCAAGTGGCAGGCGAATTTGTAAGCCCGAACGGCATCCTACAGAACTGGAAGAGACCTCTGTTCGGTACAGTGAAAGCGGTATACTGCTTAGAATTTTTAGCCATCGGAACTTGCCAGAATGCTGATTTAATGTCCAGGGAGGACATATATCTGGCATCCCTCAGCTTGTCCAGTGTTGCGGATACATACGGCAGCGGATACGCGTCTTTTGTAGTCACCTTATTCAGCTTTCGGTAGTCTATACAAAAGCGATAGGTGCCATCTTTCTTGCGCACCATAACTACTGGCGAAGACCACGCACTGTTCGATGGTTCCACTATCCCGTCCCTTAACATCTGGTCGAGCTCTTCATTTATTACTTGTTGCATCCTTGGTGATACAGGATAGTATCGTTGCTTGATGGGAGGCGAGTTCGTCTGAATAACATGTTCCACTTCCGACGTCCTCCCCAATCCCTTTCCCATCTTCTCTTTTGCCCTCTGTACTATTTGGTCAAGCTCATCTTGTTGCCCTGGTGTTAATTTCGATCTATTTTCTAGAGAAGCGATTTCATGCTCCAAGCTTATCTCCGAAAATGTCCACGAATTGTTGGACAAGTTTGCTTGAATCTCCATCATTTTCCAAAAGTCTGCACCTAAAATGAGTTGATGTTGTATTTCCCTCACCACTAATGCCTCGCAAGTCTTCACTCGGCCCTCGAGTTCGATAGGTATTTCAAGTTTTCCTGAGATTTCCACCCTATTCCCATCAGCTAATGTCACATGATGCAGCTCCATTTTCCTGGTATTGAGACCCATCCTTGCTAGCAAGTTCCAGCCTGGTCCACCAATTATGGTGCGAGAAGCCCCCGAATCTAAAAGTCCTACAAACTCCACGTCAAACACGCGTACTTTTAAGAAAGGACGCACATCGTTCTTCGCCTTGGCGAAAATATAATCCAACAGGGTTGTGAATGCATTTCCTTGGTTGTCCGTTATCGTTGGGCACTCGTTGTGAATTGCGGCCCTTTTGGTCGAATCGGAGCTCAACTTACCGCTTATTGTTGAGCCCCCGTCTCGTCTCCCTGTCTACCGTTCCCTCCCTCTCGTACTTCTCGTCTAGTATTAACTCTACTATTGCTATCTGTTAACGATCGCTGGTGGCATTGCTCACAACCAGGATTGTTCGTTCTTCTCGGATCGTGATATCGACTAGGGACTCTACAAAACCTCGCAATGTGACCCTCGCGGCCACATTTGAAGCATCTCGGGCGCCCACCTGCTGATTCAGGATTATTGGAAGAATTAACTACGGCTGCCGTAGGTGTGTCGGTATAGACATATGCCAGATCTGGCTCCAATAAATGACCGTGTCTTCGACTGGGTGGGGGTACAAAAGATTCCACGGAGGTTCGAACCGCCTCGAGCTTTCGGCCTAACTCTACAAGCTCTTCAACTGTCTTAATATCCGTTAGTCCCAATTGGGATTGGTAGAAAGGACTGACATTTCGTTTTAAAATTCTAAGTTGCTGAGGTTCAGTCAAGGGAGTACTAAGTCTAGCAAATAAATTGTTTAATACAGCTATATAGGTTCCAATTGATTCATCTTTTCCCTGTGTCCTACGCTTTATCTCTTCTAGCAGCCTGTCATCGTAGTCATTAGGTAGATATTCCCTTTTAAGCTCCTGCACCAAATCAGTCCATGACTTAACTTGCCTTTATTCGCCCTATACCATACTAAGGCTTTACCAGTAAATAAATCTAACGCCGAGCGAAATAGCTGAGCTCTACTGACTCCCCGGGCCTCACATAATTCAGTAACGCGTTCTAGAAAAGAGTTCAAGGACTGATCCCGCTCTCCAGAGAACTGTATCCCCCACTTATATAAAGGGACCCTTGAACGCGAGGTTGCTATAATCGTTGTTTGATTCGGAGAATCATCCACTTCTTCGGAATCGTAATCCTCAGACTCACCACCACCCACCTTTTCTTGGAGGGCTCCCAACGCCAGGACTAATGCCTCCTTAATACGTCCCTTTTCTTTCTTCTGACCATCTCCTTCTGGCTGACACCTACCCAATCTAGATAAAGACCACTCCCACTTGGTCATCGCTTTTTTGTACTCTGCTGAACCCACCTCACCTTCGAACGACTCCACAATAGTTTTAATCTCTTCAGATTTTTTTTGAAGAGCCTCCATGTCCTCTTGAAATGTATAGGGATATGGCTTAACGAATAATTTTTGTCCTAACCTTTCAGCCTTTAGAGAGGAACGTAGACTTACCCTCATGTCATCAACTTTGCCTACTGGAAGACCTCGAATAGTGAGCTCGTACGTGAGCTCATCTTGATTTAATCTATTCACTTCCATGGTACGATATATAAATTCGATGGAGTGAATCAAATACAATTAATACTACGGCTTAAGAAATCACGTAGTAACTAAGACTAAAGGTAACTGAGCCAACACTAATAAACCTGATGACTTCACTGTACACTTTTAAGTGCAGCTATCAGCTATTGCCTCTTGTGTCTTGAAGACGTTCGCTATTCGTACGCTACAGCGAGCATACACAAATAATTCTAAGTTGAGAGGTACGTGAACAATTAGTTTTCCTGAAAGAAATTATTCAGGTCAACTCTGTACTTAATAGTTAGAATATTTCGAAAGAAAGCACAATACGTTTTAAATTTGGGAAATGTGTGTCGATCGCGGTAAATTTGGGAACGTGTATGCACGATAAATCACAATTAGTTCAGGTATAGCCTTTTCCACCTCTATTCCCCTTTTATGTAAGATTTAAGTAGGGCTTTCCATACAAATTTTTAGAGTAAATCGTTATAAAAAAAGGACAATTGAAACAAAGCGATAATCTTATGTGTACACTCCTTATTATGCTTTTCTTGGTATTGTGGGTCGACCCTTTCCCAACGCAGTAATCAAACGACAGTCCTTGATAGATTAAGATAAGTCAGTTTCAGGTAAGTACTTAAACCTCAATTTTCGTATAAAACAAAAACAATCGATTCCTTTCTGTTGTACGCTAAGCAGCAGCACTCGAATTGTCTACGATCAGTACTGCCTTATAGTATTGTTTGGGATTACTATTAGCAACTTCCAGATATTGGAGAACACCTCACACGATTCACGGCGTATATTGCTTAATAATTGAAGGTGGAATACGTGTATAAATATGTATATAAATCTTTAGCAACTAAATAAATTAATAATATGAAGTATATAGATGATGTAATTAAATAATTGCATATTATTCATCTTCTACAAAAGAAAAGTTAAAACAAGCTCGTGTAATAGAGCGCTACCAGAACCCTGCCTGTTCCAGGCTAGGAAGCAGTACTTGCATTAAACAAAAAAAAAAAAAATTTATTACGTTTCCTTCCCTTAAGGGAGACACAAGATATAAATCTTCTCAAAAAAAAAAAAAAATTCAAATCAATATCAATAATTTTCTTGACCCCATATTGGGGTTGGGATATGAGCGTACTCAAAACAAAAAGATTAGATTTCCTTAAAATAAATTCGTAATTACCGAACACCAAACAAGCATACCAATAATCTCTCCATCAATTGTCACCCGACAATAAATTATTTTCGCACGGCTCTTAATCTAAATTTGTTCTGTCATTGTTATTTTGCTTACTCAAGGAGGAAAATATGTTACGCAAATGTATGTTACACAAATGTGGCGGCTGAGCGAAGGCGATTTCCAGCTACAAATATCAAATTATTTTATGCTATATACTATTACTATTTCTTGAACTTTCAAAAATTGCACAAAGTCATTAACCTTGGTACGGCTAGTAAATTTGAGCCGACTATCAACGCGACCATATGATCTAGAGTGCCTGGCTGAGAGGGTGCAACCTTACACGTGCGTTTGCGGCAATTTTACACCAAATTGTTTTGTTTTTTTTTTTTTTGCAGATTTTAATATTTTACGCTACGGTTTATTTTATATACATACTATCCTGGAATCAATGAACACACGTAACTAAACAAAACTCCCCACTCCCAGCCAGATCCTCCTAGGCACTATATTAATATTAAACGCCACGCCGTACCACCTGATAACGGAGTCGGCTGACAAAACTTTTCCTCACAATTCCACAATTTCGCAAATTCCACTAAATACTTCTGAACAATATTCACACGATTTTGCTGTTTCACGTCGGGCCCCACGTTGGGCGCCAAAAATATATGACACCTCCACAGTAGGTATCTGCTAGCTCAGGAGACGGGGGGTTCAAATTGAAAAGTAGAAGGATTTGGGCGCCACGTGATCTTTCGCGGCTTGCTGGATAGATCACGAAACCAATCAAAGAAAGCGATAGGAACCGATTTAATGATATATTTTTTTTTGTTTATCTTTATTTTATTTTTTTTTGCAGATAACACAATTTTAAACGAAAGATTGAATATTAGCACTGTTCTATATTATTCCCTGATAACACAAAATTCAAGCAGTACAAACAAAGGATTGAATGCCGGTATTATCCTATATTATTTCCTGATTGCACAATTTCCTCAAAGGAAATACTACGACAATTATATCTATTACCGCGGAAATCATCGCCGCCCAGCCACGAATTGATTAAACAACCAGAAATAAAAAAATTAAAAAAACAAAGCTATGTACTTAACTTGCTCCTCCTGGAACTGCCTCGCTCGTCTTAATCCTTTTGATTTACTTTCAATATTCGTTACACCATGGATAACCCAGGTACCTGCTTTCTATTACAAATTGAATTTTTCCTTTTAATCCCTTTTCCTTTTCCAGAGTTATTTCCTCCTTGTTTTAATTTTTCCTTTTTCCTTTATAACTGCTTTTCTTAGTCTCGTGACAAACGTTGATAGATGTTTTCTTTTCCTTCCCCGCTTTCTGGGTTTTAATTTTTGATGGATCTTCGCAATTTCAAGTCAGAGGACCACGCTGATCGGCTACTGTCCCTGTGACGCTCAAAACCAGAAGAAGACAGAAATTGCGTTATACAGCTTCACCTACGACCAGCCGAGTTTTTTTTTTGTTTCTTTTCCCTTGGTTCCTCTTTTTTAGAACATTCCTTCGGTGTTCTTTTATCAGGTCTGCCAGGCTTGTTATTAGAACTCAGTGAAGATGTGGACTCCGACACGATGTGCTGCCATACATGACCTGGATTTCTAGATTCTTATATCAGTCTATTCATTTTCACTGTTCAATTAGCTTATTTCATTTCTTTTTGTTTATTTTCTTTAATTCCTTTTTAATTTTTGGTTTCGAATCAGTCTATTTACACTTTAATAATTTTTTTTTCAGTCCACTATTTTACTATTCTTATTAAAAAAAAAATGTTAGTATCTTTTATTATAATTTCAATGTGCGTTTAGTTTATTTATTTATTTACTTTTTTTTTTTTTTTTTAGCTCCCGCCTCTTTTTAACTTAGTGGAATTATAACTCGTTGATCTTTATTTATTTTTGTTATATTTTTCTTTTCCTAGAATAGCAGGGCCTGGACCTACAAACTTACTCGGTCGTGAGAGGTAGCCCCAGGAGCGAGTTGGGGAGGGTTAGTTGCTATATTGTATATTGTCTTAAGCGTGGATGAACGGTATACGAACGCAGTCATTTATACGAGTATTGAAACCCCGTTAATCACATAAAACCAAAAACAAAAATGTAAAATTGTGCAATAAGGAGATAATTCAGCAAGCTAGAAATTATACAATATGGAAATATTCAAAACTAGAACTTATGCAATTCAAAATGATCTCGAGCTTATACAATATGAGCGTAATTCAAAAACTAGAACTTATGTAATCTAAAAAGAACTCGAGGTTATACAATATGGGCGTAATTCAAAACTAGAAATTATGCAATTTAAAATGATCTCGAGCTTATACAATGTTGGCGTAATTCAAAACTAGAGCTTATACAATAAAAATTAAATCCAAGTACTACATCCGACACTATATGGGGATAATTCAAAATCCTCAAGCTTTTGCAATGTTAAAACGGGAGTCTTGCGTTGTAGCCCAGCGAAAGGTCTTTCATTAACTAGTCCTCCATTACCTTGGTTGAGTATCAAGAGGGGTGCCGTAAGCAACTAGAACAGTCAACAAATTCGCCTCTCAGGCTCTCGATGGTATTTCTTTTCCTTTCGTGTTAGGCCCATGGTACGGTATTATGCGCATTCGGCATGCTCGACGTTCTGGAATGAAATAAGTAATCGGCAGTAACGCTAGCTCCAAAAGCAACATACAAACATTTTATAGAACGATTTACAGGGAGCGTAACAAACTCAACTTTTAAACGGCATAAAAGAAAATAACGTTATCATTACAAAAAGTTCCTCTTCTTAACAACTACTTTTACACTATTTACCGTCTAAGAAAAAACTCACCGTTTCTCCTATACACATAAATTCATTCACCAACACAACGCTAAAGAAAAACTTATTACACTTCCCATTTGTAACAAGAACACGAAAGCCAACTATGAACACACAAAACATTTATTTCCCTCGGTTGAACGAAAAGCATTGATCCACATCACTGCAGACTGACTGTACACTTTACGGCACTCGCCAGTCCAGTCATTGGTCTTTTATGCATCAATATTCGGAAGTAGACTTTACTTAACAACGCGGATGTAAACAAACGACAACAAACTTTCCGTTTGTTCTACCGATTGCTCAGTAGTAAACAATCGCTTTGCATAACAATTACCATGTGAGGTTAATTATTATTGTAATCGTCGATTGCTCCACTAAGCGCTCATCGCAGCCAGCTGTTGAGCTAATCAGCAAAATAACCGACAGTTGCAGAACAGTACCATGCGAGGTTACTGTTTAGCAATTGATAATAATTTCACTAAAATGCGCCCTTGGCTGCTGGAAGAATCTTCCGTATATTGGGCCATAACATTCCTCCCCCCTTGGAAAAACTAGTTTCCGCCGGGAACTAGTTCTGAAGAGTGCAACAATCTCAATTAAAAACTGAAAATGTCTTTATCCTCATTCGGTTCAGATTCTATACATTTTCCATTATATACCTACTATCTAAATTGTCTTATTTTTCTTTTTCAAACCGTACATTTTACATTTTTACATCTTTTTACATCATTTCTCTTTTATTTGCTTTTACATTTAACTTCTTTAAATTCAATATTTCATTTTCACATTTAATTCATTTCTTATATTTTTACATCTTTTTACATCATTTCTTTTATTTATTCTGATTTTACAACATATTTATTTACTTTTTTTTTACTTTACATGTCCTTTTATTTATTCTGATTTTACAACATATCTATTTACTTTTTTTTTTACTTCACATGTCATTTCTTGGAAACTTCCTGCACTTCTTAAATGCCTTATTATACTAATAATTTCCTACATTTGAATCTTATAACAATTAATCTATTTCTTTCCATTGAACATGATTGAATATTATAAACCATGTATACATATTTTTATTTCTATATAACTTTACACGTTAATCTCTAACTATAGGTTGCCCTTAAATTACTTCTACGTTATACAAGTGCAAAAAATATATATATATACTTAACTAAACCTATGGCGGTCACTCTATCTGCACAAGTTGTTTCCCCACAATAGTTGGCAGATTGGTGGTTGGCAAGTTCGCTGTCGTGGGCAAGATTGTCTCAATTGTTATGTTTGCATTTTGGGCCTTGGGTTGCTGCTCTGACTTATGAACTATAGGTAGAATCACTTTGTTAGTGCCGGCTTGAGTATAGTTCCTCTTCCAGCGTTTCAAATGGCATAATACTCCTATCAGGATTATTAAGCTGATGATGGCTAAACATGCGGTAGTAGTTGTCGCTGCTAAATGTACTGGATGTGCAATGGCACGTCTACTTGCCTCCTCCGTGCTGATTTTGTCTTCAACCCTCTTTATAGCTGCATCCTGCTCTCTCCATGCTTGATTAAAGTTGTCACTACCCAGCAATCGTACTTCGTCCCTTTTTCCTTCTACTATCTCCTCTCTCTGCCTGTCTATCTGTGTTGCGATGCTGCTCCAGGCTAGTAACTCCATTCGTCTGGGCTGCCATAGAGATATATTTCGCTGCGCGGCATCTTCAGCTTGTAGTCGTAGGTCACCGATTTGTAGGTGACAATGTTCTTCGATGAATAATACCCCTGTTTGCTCCAGCTCACCGATGGAAGTTGTTGAATGTTGGCAGTTCACTTCCAGCTTGGTCTTCTCGGACATGACAAATAACCAGTGGTTTCTCGTTACCATTCTCACTAAGCTGCTCCACCTTGCTGTAACTCTTTCCTTACAGGCCTTCGCATTTACGTTGAAGCTCCGGAAAAGGTTCAGCACACAGTTTTCTCCAATAGCAGTAATAGTTGGGGCTAATTGTGGGCATACGATTTGCGGGTAGTCTGATTCGGTTAACAACCTCTGGCACTTCTGGTACTGTTGGTAACTCAGCAAGACATACTGTCGTTCATGATTGTTGGCTGCCAGAAATTCAGCGTCCAGATCATATACATGATACCCAAATTCATCTGTAGCTATCGGGATCGTGTATACCTTATGTAAGTCAAATGCAACTCATTGGGGCTGTGGGATATCTACCCTGACTAGGATTTCTTGGCCTACCTGGAGTGCTTGTACCTTTTCAATTTGTACCAGCAATTGGAAATTCTGGAATTTTTCATCTAAATACAGTTTACTAGTGGCATTCTTCATTATCTCGGTTAGCTCTCGTGCATGAATAATCAGCGGGTGTAGCTTTCCTACCCTTAGGGAGATTAATATGCTCATCATCGTTTCTTGCATTTCGCTAATTTCTCTTAAGTGAAGGCTCATTAACGTAATTACCTCACTCAATTCCATTCTTAGTTTTAATGACGATAATCAAGAACTATTTTGTTCTCTATGAATTTTTAATAAGTCAAGGTGTTACACCTTGGCTTTTGATGAGAGTGCAGCGGCTCTTGTACCACTACACCAAAATTAGAATCTGAAAGGGAAGCTTTGATTAAGTGAACTAAAAATAAAAGACAACTGTTTGCTACTAAAAACAATACTGATCGTTTATTACAGACTATATTCAATTTATATTAAAATTGCACTTAACTAAGCAATTCTTAATATGTTCATACCTATCACTTATTGCGAAAATCAATACCTACATACATATTTACTAATAACTTAAAATTCCAATAAGTTGCTTGGCTATGCAAGGCGATAACAAAAAAAAACGAATAATGAAATAACTTAAATGTAAAATGCTTACCTACTTAAATTACAATCAGTCGAGTAATTCTTGCATTCTTCTCTTGCACCTTTGACTGGGTGTCATATTCATAAAAATATTTGCAATGACACATTGAATGCAAGAATTATTCGCTAGAATTAGCGTTATTGTTTTTGGGGGCAAGCGCCCGCTTATAGAGCAAGTAGCGTTAATTGTTAAGGCCTTCGTAAGTGCATATATAAATTTGTTTTTATGAAGAGTCTGAATCCATACTGAGTTATATCTTATTTCCTTTAATTGACACTCCTTTGGAGTAGGTGCGTCATTTAAGAAAATGTTCCTCATATCCAGTTCCTCATATCCGGTTGCCACGCATGACGAAATTTCTTGATCGGACAGCGGGTAATAGTTGTCTCGATGCGAGCTGATAGCTAAATAGGTCGAATGCGGCCTTATGCACATTAGTGTTCCATTTATCAGGAATGGTATTGGAAATACCTTCAATAACTCGAACTTAGTTGTTGGGGTGCAAGCAGCAGTGGACTGATTTTTCCGTGACGGATGTCGGTTAACGTGTCTATGAGAGATTACTGAATCCTCTGTACACTTGTGATAATTAACATTAACTGGAGGGATAATGACATCACAATGTACTGTACCTTTTGTTGATAGACTTCCTTTTCAGTAGTGTCGATCTGGTTGCTCAGTTGACTCAACTGATTGTTTATTGCGTGGAATTTTTCTTGAGTAGCTAGCTGATCTCGTTTCGTTATATTAATAGTGGAATCCACTATGGAGGTTTGATTTTTTAGGAGAGAAAGTAAGTGATTGTCATCTTCCTTGATATCCTGAATGACTTGAGACATTTTCTCTGCGTATTCGTTGTCGAGAACTCCGAATAATGAGTTAGCTACGTTTCCCACGAAATTGAGTGCTCCCCGTTTTTGTCTAAGAGCTGATGAATTGGCCGAAAGCAGCTCATTTTCTCTGTCTATCTCCTCCTTAATGTGTTCTAGTTGTTTAAGTATCTGAGTGCAACCACTGTTAATGTCGATCTGGTTACAGAGATGCTGCACTGCAGTGGTACCCTTGATTAATGCCGCATACTCAAGCCAATATGATTTCAAATCATATTATACCACCAGATCCCATTCAGATGACACTAAGCTTGTTGTTCCCATTTTGTCAAACCGGATTCGATTGGATTTGCTTCAGTGATTGGAAGAATGAAGCAAGTTAAGAGTAAACTTGTTAGTGCAGATCCGATTGAAGGACGCATTTTCTTCCTTGGAGCTTCTCTAGCGCGTCTACTGTCTCGATTCGATGGCGTAATATCGTTCGATTGGTTGATTGTATTCGTCCCCGTTTGAGATGATTCGTGCGGGCGTTTAAGACCTTCATGGGATTGGTTGTCTTCCTTGTGTGATACAGATGATGTTGGTTCGCAGTCTGATGCCTCTTCTTCGCATGGAAGTGGGGAGAGCCTACGTATAGTTCGCCGAAGAATTCCGGTCGCAGTCTTTACGTCTGCTACTCTGATATATCCATCATTGCCTTGGTAAGTTTTTAAAATTCTACCTAGAGGCCATTTCATGACAGGTAAATTATCTTCCTTCAAGATCACTATTCTTCCTGGTTTAACATTGTGACAGATTCGATTCCATTTGAGGCGGTATTGCAATTCGTTGAGGTATTCCCTTGACCAACGTATCCAGAATTCTTGTTTTAAGTGTGTGATCATTTTCCACCTGTTCTGTAGATTTGTCTTGATCGGTTCTGACCTAGCATCAATTGTGGATGTTAGAGGTTCTCTAATAAGAAAGTGGCCAAGTGTTAGGGCGGTCAAGTCATTCGGATCATTGGACATTGACGTAAGTGGCCTAGAATTCAATATCGCCTCTATCTCTATCATTACAGTTTCTAACTCCTCATAGGTTAACGACGTTGATGCAATGCTTCTATGTAGTAGATGTTTAGCAGATTTGACTGCGGCTTCCCAAAGTCCACCGAAATGAGGGGCCCTTGGTGGCATAAAATGGAAGTCAATGCCTCTTGTACTGCAACTGGTAGAGATTCTTTCTTTTGACTGATCTGAATAGATGATTTCTTTAAGTTCTTGCAGTTGATTTTTCGCTCCCACGAAGTTCGTTGCGTTGTCGCAATAAAGATTGAGACAATGACCTCTTCTGCCTATGAAGCGTTTTAGTGCAGCGATGAAGGCATCTGTGGTTAGGTCACTAACTACCTCGAGATGGACGGCCTTTGTAGCGAAACAGCAGAATACTGCAACGTATCCCTTGTGGGGTCTTTTGCCTCTTAAACGATAATGGATTGTTATTGGTCCACAAAAATCAACTCCAGAATTGACAAATGGCCGAGCAGGTTGAACTCTGGCAGCCGGGAGGTTACCCATTAGTTGTGTAAACATTTTCGGTTTTGCCCTTACACAACGAGTGCAGTGCTGTACTATTGATCGTGCAATTGACTTGCCCTTAATAGGCCAAAAGCGTTGTCTAGTGATATTACGCAATGCTTGCGGACCCACATGTACGTTTTCTTTCTGAATGTCTTTCATTAACAGCTTAGTGAATTGATGAGCGTATGGCAGCAGCATCGGATGGCGTGCGTCATAAGATAGCATGGATGCTTCTAGTCTTCCCCCAACACGAACGAGGCCCTTCTCATCAAGTAATGGAGTTAAAGTGCTGAGTGAACTGTTTTTGTTCGTTTCATTATATTGACGAGTATGGCTGATGTCTTCCTTAAATTCTGCTGCTTGCATATTCTTTCTCTCTTTCTCCTGTCGTTAACGTGCGACTCTTTATCCTTTGACTATTTAGCCTTCTAGTATTATTCACAAATCGAAATACATAGGCGATGATGCGCTGCAACTTACGGAATGAGTTTCCGTGATTGATGTCAAGAATAGGCTTCTCTAATACATTGTTCCTGGATTCATCATTTGTTGTTGCTGATAAAGTTATGCCCATTCTTTCCAGATTAACTTGCCTCTCTTTTACATATGATGGAGGCCATATTGATTCACTTCCATGTAAGAATGGTGGTCCATAGAACCAGATATTGCAGGTTGCCAATTTTTCTGGAGAAATTCCTCTGGAGAGGACATCAGCTGGATTTTCCTTAGAACTAACATGACGCCATTGATCAACTATGGATAATGATTGAATGGATGATATCCTGTTTGCCACAAACGTATGAAAGGATGAAGATTCTGCATTTATCCATGCTAGGACAATCCCGGAATCTGTCCAGTAGTATGTGGGTATGTCTTTGGCTCCTAGAATTTCCTTTACTCGGTTTGTAAGCTGTGCAGCTAGGTTAGCAGCACATAGTTCTAGACGCGGGATTGTTGCCTTCTTTAGTGGAGCTACCCTGGATTTGGCGCACAATAGGCGCACTATAATTGATCCCCTTTGGTTGAGGGATCGCATGTAGATCGCTACCCCATACGCCTTCTCGGAGGCATCAGAAAAAGTGTGAATCTGCATTTGTTTGGATGTTTCATGGCCAAAAACGTGTCTAGGCACCTGTATGTTCTTCACATGCCTTACGTCGTAACGAAATTTCATCCATTTGGTGTGTGAATCTTCAGGTAGGGCCGCATCCCAATCAAGTCGAAGTTGCGATAATTCTTGCAGAAATATTTTGGCGGTGACTACAACAGGAGCCATCATTCCGAGAGGATCAAACAATTTTGACCTTTATACAAAAATTACCGGTTTTTGGTAGCCATGTCAAACCTAGAGTTTTGATCCGCTCTTCAGTTTCATCTGTGAAATCTAATTGCACTTCTTGATCTTCTGGTTTGACGTTTTGAAGGAGTCTAGGATGGTGGCACACCATTTGCGCAAAGTAAAGCCTCCTTCGCGAAGCAATTTTGTAAGTTCCTCTTGCATTTCGAGGATTTCCATCATGCTGTTGGATCCCGTCATAACATCGTCAACATAAAAGTCAGTTTTTAAAACCTGAGATCCAAGTGGATAGTTTTCGTGTCGTTCTTGGGCCAACCTTTGCAAGCACTTTGTTGCTAAATATGGAGCTGATGTCGTTCCATATGTAACTGTGCATAGTTGATAGTATCTAAGAGCCTCATTTGGATGGTTTCTCCAAACTATGATGTGGTATTTTCTATCTTCCTCATCTAATATTACCTGCCGATACATTTTTTGAATATCAGCGGTAAATACAAATCGTGTCATTCTGAAACGTAGCAGGATGGCGAAGAGTTCATCTTGAATGGTTGGTCCTGCACATAGTAGTTCGTTTAGCGATATGTTTGAAGACGTCTTTGCCGATGCATCAAACACGACTCTCAGTGGTGTCGTCGTGCTATCTGGTTTCAATACGCTGTGGTGAGGCAGGTTATAATATGGTGGCTCAATAATCTCAAGGTTGATGGGTTCCATATGTCCTGCCCTTAGATACTCGTTCATAAACTCTGTATATTGACATCATGAGGTGGGATTCTTAGCTAACCTTTTTTCTAGTGCGAAGAATCGTCTGATGGCTATGTCTTTGGATTCTCCCAGCTTACTTGGGGCGTCAGCGAATGGTAGCTTTACTATGTAACGCCCATCGGAACTCCTTCTAGTTGTTTGAGTGAAATGATCCTCACAGCGCTTCTCTAACGGAGTGCGATTGGACTTGACTTCCATAGGCTCTTCCAATTTCCAGAATTTTTCAATTCTTTGATCTATGCTCTCGTCTTCACTACAGATGCTGCATGTTGCTGCAGCTGGTCTTGTTACATTGATCTTTCCTGAAACTATCCAACCCAACAATGTATTTTGCAGAATTGGTCCATCATTTTTCAATCTTATTTGGCCAATTGACAGTAGCTGGAGGTAGAATTCAGCACCTAGTAAGATATCGATACGTTCTGGCTGGTTGAAATCAGGGTCTGCTAGCTGAATATTGCGTGGAATAGACCACTTTGACGTGTTAATCAGTTGCGTCGGCTGAGGTAAAATTATATGTGGAACGACGAATGCCTCCAATCTCGCAGAGAAGCCATTTAGTGCGGATTGCATTTGTACACTTATTCTTTTCTGTGTTCGCTGTATGCACATTGAGTCAGTTGAAGTATTCAAGTTTAACTTCTTGACTAATCTGTCAGTAATTAGCTTAACTTGCGAACCTGAATCTAATACAGCTCGACCTTCCACACATTTGCCTTGGTTGTTAGTCAATTTTATTATAGCTGTACTGAGCAGTGTATATTTTCTTTGACCCTGATTGGTAATGGTTGCTACAGTTGAACCCTGATCCACCAACCCTGGCGATATAGATGGTCTGTTAGTTACTTGTGTCTGGAATGTATTGGAATCTCTGACTTGTGTTGATGATGAATGATCTGGTGTAGTTAAATGCACTAAGGTGTTATGCCGTTTATTACACTTTGTGCATCCTCGAGCATTGCAGCTTTTGGCATTGTGTCCTGATCTTAGAAAATTGACACACAATTCGTGTTTGCGGAGCAGACTTAATCTAGCTGCTGGTGTTAATTTCGAGAAGTCCTTGCATGCGAATAACGGATGATTTCCTTTGCATACCACACAAGCAGTGTGCTTGATTGATGAGTTGGTGTGTACAGCTGATGACATGGATTTGGCGCTGTTGGATTTTCTCCGAATGTCCTCTGTGTGTCCTAGTTTGTTACCCAGGGCTTCCAGTGATTGAAATCTTGTTTCTAGAAATTTCAAGAATTCTTTCATAGACTGTATTTCCCTTGGGTTGGTCAATGATTGTTCATACAAGGTATGAGTGGCTCTATCTAGCCTTTTTATCAAGATATGCAATAATAAGGGGCCCCAGTCAGCAGTTGAGATTTTAAGGTTCTCTAGCGCCATGAGACATTCTTGCGTTGTGTCATGTAAATTTTTTATATTGTTCGCAGATGCAGCGTCAGTAGCATGACTTGGCTGTGATAATAGTTTGTTTACCAGGGCAGATACGAGCAGTCTGCGATTTTCATATCTTTCATAGAGCATCTTCCACGCAGCTTTCAGCTTCACCAACCAAATTCATTTTCAGGTACCACTATTTTCTGAACATTTGCCATCTGCTGTTTGTGTACCATTTCAGTAAATAGGTCTGCGAACTGACGCCATTTTAAAGAGTCTCCATCAAACTTGGGAAGTGATATTTGTGGCAACTTGAGTGTCGTGTTGGCTGTTATGGAGGTTGCAGCCTCTTGTGGTGCATCAAACCTTGCGATTTTAGCAGAGAGACTCACTTGCTGTTTTTGCACCTCTTCTTCGAGCTGAATATAGTCTTCAATTTTATAGCCTACTGTGCTTGGCTCATCTGCCAGCTCCCAACTCGAGTGATTATACTCCTCTATTTTGACCCAGTATTGATTTAAGGTCTGTAGTCTAATGTGGTAGTACTGTTTGGGGTGGTCATCTGACTCGTACGTGTTATCAATAAGACGGCGTAAAGATTGTATGATCCCTTTTTGCCTTCTAATGATTCTTATTATATCTGCTGAGGCTTCAGACAACAACGGAGTAGACTGTTCTTCTGGTGAATTTGACTCGGTTAACGTAATCAGTGGCCTTGATGCAGTTTCTGCTGACTTGTCTTCAGATTGAGTTGCGTTAGAATCATCTTTGCTGGCTTCGTCTTCCTGGAAGGACTGTAATTGTTCCTCAAAGTGGGTCTTGCATGATTCGTATATTTCGCGTTTCTTCGTAGTACGCCTTTGTAAAGTATCCATGCTCCAGAGGAACTTTAGGTAGGGCTCTAATTTTACTGTCATTTGAATCGAAGGTGGACCAGAATGATTCCAGTCGTTTCAATCTTTCTTCGTAATACTCCTTGGTTTTTCTGTCGTCTCCATCCTTTTTGTACTTTATCAAAACCTTTTGCAGTTCCATTCCTACAGCGTTCTGCTCCTTCGCTAGCTTCTCCATTACGGTTTCAAGATGATTGCTCGGAATATAGTTGAACTGCGAATCAAGTGTTTCACCTGAATCACGTCGGGGTCACCAATGATCAAGAACTATTTTGTGCTCTATGAATTTTTAATAAGTCAAGGTGTTACACCAAAATTAGAGTCTGAAAGGGAAGCTTTGATTAAGTGAACTCAAAATAAAAGACAACTATTTGCTACTAAAAATAATACTGATCGTTTATTACAGACCATATTCAATTTATATTAAAATTACACTTAACTAAGCAATTCTTAATATGTTCATACCTATCACTAATTGCGAAAATTAATACCTATATACATATTTACTAATAACTTTAAATTGCAATAAGTTGCTTGGCTATGCAAGGCGATAAAAAAAAAACGAATAATGAAATAACTTAAATGTAAAATGCTTACCTACTTAAATTACAATCAGTCGAATAATTCTTGCATTCTTCTCTTGCACATTTGACTGGGTGTCATATTCATAAAAATATTTGCAATGACACATTGAATGCAAGAATTATTCGCTAGAATTAGCGTTATTGTTTTTGGGAGCAAGCGCCCGCTTATAGAGAAAGTACTTGCTGATTCTATGCGACCGTTGACTCTTTTGCCGAGTGCAAACAGACGGTAATTCCCGATATTGACCCTGCTGCTCTTTAACGATGGTTGAAAGTTTATTTTGTAGTTCTTCTCTCTCTTCTGCTGACTGTAGCCTTGAAGTATTAAACAAATCGAACGTAGATTTGACGACTATAATTTGGGACTTCAGTAGATTTAATGTTCGGCTCTCCTTCTCATTAAGGTCATCTATAGCTGCGTGTATTTCTTCCGAGTCGGCATGGTCCATGGTTCCGAACAGTGTCTTGGCCAGAGATCCTACTCCATCAAAAATTGAACGCTTGTTTTTTCCGGGCGTCTCATTTTGGATATGATGCGAAATTTCCTCATCCTGACGCTTAATTTTTTCCACCCAACCTCCTATCTCTTTGACTGCTGCCTTACACATTGCAACGCCTCCAGTATCGGTTACGTTTGCGGATAATCCGCTTATCAAACCGCTGCATTTGCTGACACATTTTAAGTCTTCAGTGAGATCTGGTGTTTGGCACTTAGACAGAATAGTCCAATGTTTCGTGTAGAAATTAACCACTTCGAGACGCTCGAACAACACTCCCGACTGTGGTATCGGCTCGATGCTATAACCTGCCTGCTCTGCTTGTATCCCAGCTACCAAAGCGAAGATTAAAATTATTGCCGTCTTCATCGCGAAGCTAAACCTTACTTTATAACTATATAAATTTAGGGCAATCCTAGTCTCCTTAGACTAAATAAATTTTGTTTTTCTTTAATATAACTCCAAATTTATTGTACTATATTTCAATTCTTACTTTTGTTTTACAATCTTTATTTCTCTTACACCTTCTTTCTTTAACAATTCTCTTTTCTCTTTACACAACTTGTATAAAAACTTCTCTTTTAAATTTCTGAACCTGTTTTTTTTTAATCTTTTTATTTTTAACCTCTTATTTATGTTTTCTTTCAACAGCTCTTCTTATTGATTTTCCATTATTTCTTTCAAAATCTCTTATCTCTTTTTTTTTTTTTTAAATCTTTATATCACTATTCCTATTTTCTTTCTCTTTTTTTTTAATTATTATTTCCTTTAAATTCTCTATTTCTTCTTTTTTTTACATGTACTTACTTACTTCCCTCTATTGGCAATCTTTTCGCATCTGCATAATCTTCTTTTTCCTTTCCTCTCAGCCTAAACGCTTAATGAACCTTGTTCTGCAAGAAAAGCAAAGAAAGTAAGAAAAAGACTAAATAAAATAAAATTTTCAAATTGTAAAACTATTCTCTCGTGCTTCATTCCACTTAAGTTATCGTCCTAATATGATGAACAAACTCTAATCTTAAAATTAATCATGATACCTTCTCAAACGATTCGTATGAATCCGCTTTAGCTTTTTCCCGTGAAGTATAGTTACATTCTCAGGACTGTGAACGTAAATTACTTCATATGGACCTTTAAAAATGGATGCTAATTTCCCTGCCTTTAACTGGAACTTTATCACCAATATGTAAGACTTCCGGCCTAACTGAATTGTAATGGTACTTCTTTGCCACTAGTTTGCTTTTAAGTAGGTTCTCCCTACCTAGTTGAAATGCCCTCTGTAATTTGAACCGCAATACCGAATGGTACTTATCCATATTATATACCGGTTCAGGCTGACGCTGTACGCTACTGGGGATTTCCGCTACAAATCCAAACAACGTTTCCATGGGCGTAAGTTTTGTGCCTGTATGCACGGTGTTGTTGTACGCATGCGCTACGGTTCTCAACAGCTCGTCCTAGTTTCGTGGCTCCCGATCAACGAAACTCCTCAGATAGTTGGCTAGCGTAGAATGCTGCCTCTCCACAGCGTTGGACTGGGGATGGTAGGCAGTTGTTTGCAGCTTCTTTATCTTCAACATTTTACAAAGAGCCTTTAAGACTTCTCCAGTGAAGTTTGCTCCTTGATCCGTTACTAGCTGTTTCGGTAGCGAGTACCGGCTGAGGATTTGCTCAAACAAGGCCTGGGCTACCGTGTTCGCTTCTTGGTCTGGTATTGCCACGAAGTCTATAAATCTAGTCAGATCATCCATCATAGACAAGATGTACTTGTTACCCTTGTGACTGACTGGCAAAGGTTCAACTAAGTCGACAT
The DNA here is from genome assembly GCA_963924295.1 of Dioctria rufipes. NCBI lineage: Eukaryota > Metazoa > Arthropoda > Insecta > Diptera > Asilidae > Dioctria > Dioctria rufipes. The sequence goes on along the minus strand of CAWUPM010001419.1, from coordinate 350,434 downwards.
AGACTTTCTCAAAAGGTCTTTCCGCGATTTCCGTCACTACTAATGGCACCTTGATGGTTCTAGCGTGCTTATGTTTTTGGCAAATCGTACAACGTTTAACATACCGAGCTATATCAGCCTTCATTCCCTTCCAACGGTAGAAGCGCTTCACTCTGTTGAACGTTTGGTTCCTCCCAAAGTGTCCTCCAAACCTAGTGTCATGATAATCTCTTAGAATTAGCTCAATCTCTTCTGGATTGGTCACCAGTTTTGGTTCTGGTTTCTTCAGTTTTTCTTCAGTGATCATCTCAGTACCTTCAATACTGTTAGCTTCGTTTTTAGAATCTCGCAATGGCGTTTTTTTGGTTGTTCCCTTTCTTTCTGTTCCCCAGCTTGAGCACAAGTTATTGCAAGGCATGGGTAGTCCTTGTTATGATAGACCTCAGGTTCTTCAACGTACCTTGGAATTCTGCTTAGAGCATCGGCATTACCATTTTCCTTTCCAGTTTTATATATAATCTCAAATTCATACTCCGATAGTTTTTGGTGAAATCTGAGCATACGTGAAGTAGTGTCCTTCACCTTGAAAACTCCCCGTAGCGGTTGGTGATCCGTTATTATTTTGAAAGGTTTGCCCAGAAGGTAGCACCTATAGTTCTGTACTGCCCACACAATGGCCAACATCTCACGCTCTGTAGGGGAGTAGTTTCTTTCTGCCATGTTCAAAGTACGACTGGCGTAACTAAATGGCTTGCCCTCTTGCTCCAGAACTGCCCCTAAAGATTCCCCACGTGCATCAGTGATTACCGTAAATTCCTTTGTGAAATCCGGGTATATCAAGAGTGGTGGTGTAGTAAGAATTTCCTTGACACGACTGAAAGGCTTTTCACACTCGAGTCCCCAGGTAAACTTAACGCTTTTCTTTAATAAACTATTAATGGGTGCCAATATTTTTGAAAATTTCGGAACAAATTTCCGATAATAATTGGCTAGCCCTAAAAAAGATTGAACCTGACGAACAGTTTTTGGTTTTGGGAAATTTTCCACTACTTCTACTAATCGTTTATCAGGCTTTACCCCTTGTTCTGAACAAATATGGCCCAGGTACACTACCTCTTTCCTTAAAAACTGACATTTTGAAGGCTGCAACTGAAGGTTGTGTTCTCTGAAGCGCTGAAAAACTTCTCGCAGTTGCTGTTATGGTCGTCCAAACTCGAATATCACTACATCGTCGAGATTCACGAAGCTTTTAATCCCTTGAAGTCCCGTTAGAATTCCGTTCAGTAGAGATTGAAAAAATGGGGGGCCGTTTTTAAACTAAATGGTAATCCTTTATAATGGAAATGATTAAAATTGGTACTAAACGCCGTTTTGTCTCTGTCTTTTGGGTCGATTAATACTTGGTGGTACCCGTTAGCTAAATCTAACGTGGTGAAGTATCTAGAATGACCCAAACGATCTAAGATGTCCTCAATTCGGGGAAGGGGATAAGAAATGGGGATGCAGACTTTGTTTAGTTCTCTGAAGTCTACACATAGCCGATGCTTTCTTTTACCGTTATCATCTACTCCTTTCTTAGAAATTAGAAGTACGGGGAAATTAAATGGACTGTCACTGGGTTCGATGATATCGTCCCAGAGTAATTTTTTGAATTGTTCCTGACACTGTTCTCGATGGGCTATATTGGCGATATTGCTTTCTGTGTATGGGGGCCGTATTAGCCATTAACGGTAGCTTAAAGATCTTCGTCGGGGTGTATTACAATTTAACGCCTGGCAAATGAAAGATATCACTGTATTCGTAGCAAATATGGGTTACTGCTTCCCTTTCTTCGAAGTTCAGGTCTTCTCCCAGCACCAGTGATTCCTTCATTAGCTTGAGCCGTTGTTGGCGATTATCAATCTTACCCTTATCCGGTCCTAGTGGATGCACAGTATACTTACTCAATTTTTCAAGCCTCGGCCTGAAATTCTCTAGTTCAACGGGCTCGCTTCCTGCGTTAATAATACCTACCCACACTTTACCGTTCCTTGGCTTAATTATAGCATTCCCACAATACACTCCTGGCCTAATTTCTTCCGCCATGCATACTAAATCTTCCTCACCTGTGACAGGAATTTCCAATAACCGCTCTGTTCTTGGGCTCAACTTAATTCTTGTCCCCTGAGTGCTTTCACTCTTTCCTAAGTAATACTTTTCCTTTCGCTGTGTAAGATGTACCTTTTCGCTCTGAGCCTCTGCGTAAGCTGTAGCTTTATAGGGGTCGCGCTGGACTTTCATGCGAGGAATTTCCAGCTCCTTTTCCCTTCTTCCTGCTACACCTTCTTGTTCTCTGCTTCCCCTCGGTTTAGTCCTATTGATGGGTGCTTCTTGAGAATCGTTTTGATTCGTTCCCGTGCTAAGGGACTCGACCAATTGTACGAAAGGCCACTTCTCAGCTATTAGATCTGGCTGTACATCATCTTCTTTTGGAAAAGTCATCTTTCTTTCTTTTATTTCACCATCTTGGTAAGATTCTACTTCTGAAAGGTACTTTGTGAGGCTGTGTGATACTACACCCGCTTTGGATATAACGTCGCGCAAGGCTGCGACTCGATTCTTCATTCGTTGCTGAATCACTTTTGGGGAAGAATACACTGACTCTTCTTTCTGGATAAACTGGTGATGATTATCCGGGGTGCTTTCCTTCAACTCTATTATCTCGATTTTCTCCTTTCCAGTGATGCATCCACAAAGAGGTTTTTCTTCCTTTCTTTTCTCCATGCCTTTCATTGACAGTTTTCCATTTATACAATCAATGACTGCTTTGTCCTTCAGGAACTCGATCCCCAAAATACCGTCAGCTGGAATCGAATTAGTGTCATAAATGGTGTTAAACTCGCATGGCTGTTCTACTCCACCTATGCGTAGTGTGGCTTTGCAAGTTCCAATCGAACTTTCTTGTGCCCCAAACAACCCTCCAATCATTATTTTCTTGAGAGTTTGTATAGGCGTGTTTCCTTTAATACGATTTACCTTAATTATATTACATGTTGCACCTGTATCCACTAATAATGTTAATTTACCCGTTATACCTATATCCGATTCTACTGAGATAATGCAGCTATTTAACAAACTTAACTCTATGACACTGGCTTCTTTCTGTGAGGTCTTCATGGTCTTGAATTCCGTTAATTGAAGACAGCTGCGGATAATTCCCCCAGCTGCCGCTCCCCGTTTCCCTTCTTTAGAGCTTCTTGTTCCGCTAGATATTTCTTCAAGCAGTTTGCGGTATAATGATCGCAGGTTCTACAAAACTGGCAATAAAGGATATCTGGGTCTGTTTGCAGCTGTCCTGGAGAACCAATTGAAGTATCCGCGAACCTTATGCTTTGTCTTCGGCAACTAGTAGTATCGTGACCATAGTTTCGGCATTTTACACAGTATGGTGGCTGTTTTCTTGATTGGCATTCCCTAGCAATATGCCCTCTTTGCCCACACTGGAAGCACTGGATGGGCCTAGGCGGCGTTGCCCTAGCCTGTGATCCACGATATATTATTTATTTATTTATTTATTTATTTAGAGTCTACAGAGCTCGTCTCCTACAGACTATTAATACTTAAATATTAATTAATTAAATTATTGCTAAGTCTACTGAGAAAACAGAATTTATACAAAAATAATGAGCTATTTAATTTGTAATTTCCAGGTATGTTTAAAATTAAAACTAAGAATTCTATGTAATTACTATTCAATTGAATTTTCAAGCATTAATAAAGATTGCTTATATTTCTCTCTTGAAGCAGAGAAATCTAAATATTTGTCAAAATATTTGAACTTATTGATACAATTATTTACACATTCATGATGACCATAGTTGGTTCTGTGGGAAGAAGCATAAAGCAAGCTTCTTGCTCTTAAGGACCTTTCAGGAGCATATAAATTCAACATATTAAGAAGCTCTGGGCATAAAATATTGGAACACAGAATATCCCTTATGAATAAAGAACATTGCATATCACGTCTGAAGCTTAGATTTGATAAACCTATTAGTAAACGTCTTGACTCATACGAGGGTAAGTTATCCCCCCATATTTTAAGCCTATAACAAATAAAACGTGTAAATGTTCTTTGAATAGATTCTAATCTGTGGATATGCACTTGGTAATGGGGAGACCAAATGATTGCAGCGTATTCTAGTATGGGACGAACAATATTGGTAAACAAAGTTTTAAAAGTGCCAACGTCTTTGAATTCCTTAGAGTTTCTTTTTATGAAACCAACAAGTTTATAACATCTTATACATATATATTCTACGTGTCTTGCAAATGATAGTTTATTATCAAAAACTACACCCAAATCGGTGATTTCGCATACACGACTTAAAGAAACATTATTAATAACATAATTAAAGTGTATCGGGTTTATAGAACGATTATAGGTTAAAACATGACATTTTGAAGTATTTAAATTGAGCCTATTTTTATGACACCAGATAGATAAGCTATTAAGATCATTTTGTAACTGAAGGCATGAATTTGAAAAGGTAATTTTTAGAAACAACTTTAAATCATCAGCATAAATTAAACAGCGTGAATACTTGAATATTGTGCTAATATCATTGATGAAAATATTGAATAAAATAGGACCGCAGTGACTACCCTGAGGAACTCCAGAATTTGCTTTAAAGATGCGTGAATAGCTTGTATAAATTTTGACAACTTGTCTGCGGTTTGTAAGATAAGACGTGATCCAATCTAGAAAAGTTGAATGGAAGCCAAGAGCGCGAAGCTTATTTATTAAAATATGGTTGCATACTCTATCGAATGCTTTAGAGATATCTGTGTAAACACAGTCAACTTGAGCTCCTTCCTCAATGGAATTGATGCAATAATTTGTGAATAGGGCAAGATTTGTGACTGTTGACCTTCCCTTCTGAAATCCATGTTGCTCAGAGCAGATAATTTCTTTGCATAAAAATGATATTTTATTAGCGACAATGCTATCAAGTAATTTTGGTAAAACATTCATGAGAGCAACAGCTCTATAGTTGTTAATGCAATGTCGTGCACCACTTTTGAAAATTGGTTTAATAATTGTAGTTTTCCACGTATCTAGAAATATTCCAGATTTAAGTGAGAAATTAAAAATATATTTTAAAGCTGGAATAAAGGAATATTTGCCAGATTTAACCATGACTGGTGACACAAGGTCATAGTCATATTTATAATTTCCTTCCAAATTATCGATGGCTTGTTCAACATCTGAATCAAGAATAATCATACCTCCTATGTTAAGTTGTGAGGAGTATTCATTGGAATAATCATTACCATTCTGCACATCATAACTACAGTACACCGATTCAAAGAAGTCAGCAACAGTTGACAAGTATCTTGTGCTTTTTGGGCTGTTTTTCCATTTAATTCCTTAACATTTGGAAAATTTGAGGTCTTCTTCGTATTATTTATAAATGACCAAAAAGCGCGGCTATCATTTTTTATTCTAGATTCGGTTGACCAAAGGAATTGTTTATATAAGAATGTATTCAAAAATGAATACTCTTTGCATAGTCTACGGAATTTATCCAAAAATTCAATATTACCACTAAATTTATATTGCTTATGGGCCTTATTCTTAGCATTCTTTAAACGTAAAATGGACTTACTGACCCACGCAGGATGTGACTTATTACGTTTAGCTCTTGACGGAACATGCAATGAAATACCTGTATGTATAACGTTAATGAGGTTACTGTATGCTTCTTCCAAGGAAACTTCCGCAAGAATTTCCATCCAATCTACATTAGAAAAAAATTCATTTAAATTAATCAAATTTGCTTTCTTATAGTCTAACTCTAAATCTGAGTAATAGTTACCAACTGTCTCAAAATTATACAAATTCATATGCATTATTAAAGCTTTATGATGAATATCACATTTCACCAATGGGAAAGACCACTCATTAATTTCAGCAAAACAGTTATCACTAAGAAAAATTAAATCTAAAAATCTACCATAAAAATTTTCAATACTATTGATTTGAGAAAGATTTAAACTACTTAAGCTATCAATCACAAGCAATTCAATATCTGATGTAACATTCGACGGAATTAATATTAGCTCCTCATCGGTAGGTGCCCAAGTGATTCCTCCCAAATTAAAGTCTCCAAGTACACAAAGGTAGTCATCAATTTATGTGATAGAGTAGTGATATTTTGGATGTGAGAATGGTATATATCCCAATTTGATGATGGTGGAATGTAGCTGACACAGATATATAGGAAATTATGTCTGGATGGATTAAAAATTGATATAGATATTTGTTCAACAATTGCATTATTATTTGATAATGTAATCTTGCTGCTATTGATATTTGATTTGACTGCTATTAAAACGCCTGCACCTCTGTTATAACCTGATGAAATTGGACAGCGATCCTTTCTGTATGTAGTATACTGTTCAGGGACAACTTCCAGGGAAGAAATCCCATCATGAAGCCAGGTCTCAGTGAGTACAACAATATCGAATTCGTTCTCAGTCAAAGATGAATAAATCTCTCTTGTTTTGGTGCGTAATCCTCTAACATTTTGATAATAAATGGATAAAGGATTATCTTTGTTCCGAAATAAACTGCTGCTACTAGATGATGTCATGTGTGTATGTGTGTGTATATCTGGTAAAAAAAAAGCAATTGTTGGCACGGCTGAATCACAGCTCTGAGATTCAATATTAGCAACTAAAATATCCTGAGGGTCATCTAAGTTAGAATACTCGTGGGAATTGGTTCTTGCTGGTTTTTTGGAAGATTTATAAATTTCCTCACATATATTCCTGAAGGCCAAATGTCAGCGACAAGCATCTTTGAAAGTAAATGATGCGGGATACCCAATTTAAATGTAACAAACTTAAAAGAAGAAATATCCGCATCTTTTTTCAACAATTTGTAGCACGAAATTAAATCTGGTGCAATACCAACCTTTGACGCAATATACTCTTTAATACTTTCAGACGACGTATCAGGGTGCAGTCTGGATAGATGAATATATTTAATGTTGTTTACTACCGAGAGGTCATTAACCGGAGAAGCAGATCCAATAATTTTTTTGCTTTGTCGCCTTTTGCGCTGGACAACATTCCAATCGTTAGCGTTTCCAACCTCGTTAACTACAGCATTCGGATTGCTAGCAGAAGAGTCTGTTATAGCAGCAGAGCTCAAAGAACTCAAAAAAAAATTTCCTGGTGCATTTCTGCTATCAGTTGTTTGGGCCAAAGATAACGTTTCATTTGGAACGTTGCTTAATACCTTCCTAGATGTCATTGCAGCAGTCGATGAATCATCATTCTTGGTAGAGTGGGATGACGTAGAAATATTTGCAGCATAAGTAACGGCCTTGCTCGATTGCAATGGCTTATTATCATCCACAGCAGATGCAATTTTTATTGTTTGAATTTTAAGCTCATTCACCTCTTTCGAAATGAAATTTTAAAGACTTGATTTCACTTGAGAGCGAAGGAATTAGGCTAAGACTACTTGCACAACTCGGACATTTCCAACATTTCCTGCTGCTGCTGGAAATGGGCCCTCCTCTACGGCTTCTCTGAATGGTCTGCAGGTATTATTGTTGAAATGATTAGTCCCCCAGCTATCTCGCATAGTTTCGGAATTCAGTTTTCGCCCACTTCCCCAGACTTCTGGTTCTCTACTCTGGAGCCTCGTTGCATCCTTCTCGAAATAACTAGCTTCTTCTTGTACTTCATCTAGAGATTGGAATCTCCCTCCCGTCAGATGCACTTGCGTTACCTTCTTCCCTACGCCTGCTTTAAAAGTAGCCACTGCGTCAGCTTCCAATTCTGCTATTAGTCCACCTTCCTTATTTGGGTACTTAGCTGTGACTGCTGTTTTAATTTTGCCCAGAAGCTCTTTCATTCTGTCAGCGAATTCTCGAATGTCCTCTACAGGTCGTTGTTTACACTCCAGCATTTCCGTACGTAGCTCACTGAACGTTTTTCGTGGCGTATAAGCAGTTGTAATAACTTGCTGTAGAGTTTCAAAATCCTTCGGCTCCTGGGAACACACTAGATAATAAGCGTCATCTGTAAGCCGAAATTTCACACATTTGATAAAGATAGCTTTTTCTTCAGTAGTCAATTGATCGTAGAGTTCCTTGCTGCAATTCAGGAAACGGTACAGTTCTTTACCCAGCTTTGGTGACCTTTCCCCAGAAAATAATGGTGTATATTTGGATACCATATCCATAACTTTCCCATGTGCTTCCGCCATACTGTTCTTGAGCAATCCGTAAGATTTACTGCTTCCTGGTTCTTTTGTCTTTCCCTTCAATGAGCTTTCTTTCGTTTCTCGTGGTTTATCCCAGAACACTAATTTCCTTGGTGTCCGCTTCTTACTGACTACTTGCCTGTATACTTTTTCTTGCGGCAGAGGACCCTCGGCTCTTAATTCTGTCTCCAGGTCCTCCGCCGCCTCTTCTGCTTCCTTCAGTTGCTGTTCCAAGGACAATATTTTCTTTACTAGGCCCTTGTTCTTTCTTTTATCTTCTTCTAACAATTGTTCTGCTTGGATCTCACCCCTTTGGATCACCTCGAGTGTAGCCGTTACCAGCAAGTCTAAAGCTTCGCCTTTCGTACAGGACTTGGCAGCTGTATTCCACTCCTGAATCAATTTTCTCGATTCTTCACTTGATGTTCGTTTTTGCAACTCTGCCGTGAGATGCTCTCCGATATACTGCCAGTCTTGCTCATATCTTTCTAGCTTCTCCTTACACTCCTTTAGCTCCTCCGATCTTTCCTCTAGTTCCTTCTCTTGAGTTTCGAACCGTAACAGTTGCTCTCTTGTCAGTACATTACTTCTACTCCCCGACATTGAAGTCTGCACAAGAAGATCATCTAATTCTTTTCTCTTTTCCTTCCAATCTAAGCGTAATTACCAATGACTCCCGATTCCTTAATTTATTAAACTTAACACCTAACCAAAACTTTGTAACATAAATGCTCCCTAGATTAACACTTTAATCACAATCGTTACAGTCGACTTGACTTTTTGTGTGAATCATGAAGACATAAACCCAACACCTCAGCAGATATCAATATCGAGATTCATAATCTCTGTTTAAAATGTTGACGACTCAAATGAATATAGCATACTCTATCAAAATTATTACAATAGCGAGAGAGCTTCGATCAAACAGGAGTGAAACTCAACTTTTAAACTTCATAAAAGAAAATAACGTTATCATTATAAAAAGTTCCTCTTCTTAACAACTACTTTTACACTATTTACCGTCTAAGAAAAAATTCACCGTTTCTCCTATACACATAAATTCATTCACCAACTCAACGCTAAAGAAAAACTTATTACACTTCCCAACAAGAACACGAAAGCCGACTATGAACACACAAAACATTTATTTCCCTCGGTTGAACGAAAAGCATTGATCCACATCACTGCAGACAAAACAAAAACAAAATTTCAAGAGCCCCCGATAAATTAAATACTTAACCTATACTTTGATATTTTCAACTTACATATGGAATTCCGAAAAACAAAACTTTCAAACGCCTATAACTATTAACACTTAACCCAAACACTCAACGTCAGCATTATCACAACCTCAATCAATTTCTATAAATTTATATTATATTTACCACTTATTCTAACACTTCTTTAGTTTACCCTAAAAAGTAAATGGAGCAGCTAAAAGAAGCATGACTCGCACAATTAACCAAAAAAATGGAGCAGCTAAAAAAGCATAACTCCCAAAAAAATAAAAAAAAATGGAGCAGCTAAAAAAGCATAACTCCCAGAAAATAAAAAAAAAATGGAGCAGCTAAAAAAGCGTAACTCCCAATATATATCAGTTTTAAAAACACAATACCTTTTTAAACCGGCTGCGCCAATTTGTCGTGTCCCAATGATAAAACTCACGAATCGATAAAACAATAAATCTTTAAACCGAAGAAAACACACGACTTGCATTTAAAACAATATTTTATTTATCTGAGAACTGACCTAACTTAATAACAATATAACTAAGCTACCTGGCGCTTAGGTAACCTGAACCGACTCTAATCACGATAAGAGTGTACACTTTACGGCGTTCGCCAGTCCAGTCATTGGTCTTTTATGCACCAATATTCGGAAGTAGACTTTACTTAACAACGCGGATGTAAACAAACGACAACAAACTTGCCGTTTGTTCTACCGATTGCAGCACCTGAGACGCTCAGTAGTAAACAATCGCTTTACATAATAATTACCATGCGAGGTTAATTATTATTGTAATCGTCGACTGCTCCACTAAGCGCTCATCGCAGCCAGCTGTTGAGCTAATCAGCAAAATAACCGACAGTTGCAGAACAGTACCATGCGAGGTTACTGTTTAGCAATTGCTAATTATTTCACTAAAATGCGTCCTTGGCTGCTGGAAGAATCTTCCGTATATTGGGCCATAACAATATTACGCTCAGGTACCCGTGAAAGCTTCAAAAATCTTTTAATCTTTTTGTTACTTTCTCACGACGTTTAAAAGTCGTACGTGAGAAAATTAGAAAAGTTTGGATGCAAGCTATATGAATCAATGCAAAGCTGTAATCCGATATGCACTTGTGTGCCCGTCTTGAAATATTAATTTTAAGGGGGCGCGAATAATTGTGATAATTGTATGTATGTACATACAATATGTATGTACATACAATTAGATTGGAGGAAGTAAGTAATGTACATATGTACAGCGTACATATTGAAAAAAAGTAAGAAAACACCTCATGTAGGTAAGTACGCATACCGTGTGAGTGGAATATATATCTGATAATAAAATGCAGTTTATGTTAAATTGAATTTTGTTATACTATGCGAATGTATTTCTAAATGCATTTTAAATTTTAATTGATATTTTTAAAATGAAGTAATTTTTCATTTTCAGGGTCATTTATGAGGTACATCAATATATTGTATAGAATAATTTACTGATGTACTGACCTTTTGGTTGTGATTGGGGATACTGGTTACTTGAGTCACAACAAGATCACCAACGTCAAGAAGCCATAAAACAGATTTTCCCTCTTTTGCCTCTTTTGGTTACTCACAGGATCGAGACGTATGACGAAATTCCCGATAAAACAAAGGTTTCATTAGATTTCATCGGGATTTCATCGGCTGTGTAGGGTTTGATGGATGCTGAGATGAGACGCATAATGCCGCTGGATGTGATAGAGGATAGCCAGAGTCCTTGGAGCTCTCCAGTTGTACTAGTAAGGAAGCCTGGAAAGGTCCGCCTTGTTTCGACGCCAGGAATGTCAACTCCTTTACCAAGAAAGATGGCTATCTGCTACCGCAAGTAGACACACTTCTGAGTCGACTTCCTCCGGCAAACTACATTTCAAGCCTGGTCCTAAAAGACGATTTCTGGCAGATCCCACTAGACCGTGATTCCAGAGAGACGACGGCTTTTACTCTAACTGGTCACCCTCATTATCTGTAGACAGTGATGCCATTCGGCTTATTCACCGCTCACAAACTATGTGCAGCCTCATTGATAAGGTCATTCCTTTCGATCTTCGTGAGAATGTTCTCGTCTATTCAGACGACTTATTAATACTGTCAGCAGGCTCTGACTCTGATCTCATTCAACTATCCCGTGTGGCGGATTATTAGAGGAAAGTTGGCCTCACTATCAGAGAAGAGTAAGTTCTGTATCACAAAGGCACAGTACTTGGCCTTTATTGTCATTAAAGAAGGAATAAGAACTGATCCCGATAAGATTTGAGCCATAGTTGTCTATCCGTCACCTAGAACTGTTCGGCCGGATGGTATAATCGATTCCAAAATATGCTGAATTAACTGCCCCCATAACCGACACTTTGAAGCGTCCTTGTCAGTTCCAATGGAGTTCAGAACCCCAGACAGCTCTGGAATTGTTAAACGGAAACTTACCTCTGGCCCGTTGTTAGTGAGTCCAGATTTAACCAAACCGTTCGTTGTTCAGTGTGACGCGAGTCAACAAGTTATTTCTATTGCTATCTTGTTTATATATATCGGCTGCCAAGCAGAATGTCAATTGATGGATTAGAGAAAAATTGTGATTTACCGGCTCCAAAATACTTATGTGTGTAAAATATGTTCGCCAGGAAGAATAAAAAATAAGAAAAATTATATTTGATAAATATAGGGGCAATTTAAGATTGCTTCCTCCTTATTTTTATTTTGTTTCAAAGTACAATCTGAACAAAAGTTGGACGAAAACTTAGAGCTACCTTTAATTTTATCCAAACATTATTTGCGCAGCTGAATGTTGTTGCAGGATGATGTATATGATACGTGGCGCGTCCTCAGGGACGATTTCTGGGAGATTTAGAGTTACGTTATTATTTGTTGCTGCACATGAATGATGAAATTTACATGTCAAATGTCCAGGTCAATGATTCTGAAGTCTTCCTTTTGGGAATCGTGTAGTTGAGGCAGGGATGATGCCTCGCTAAACTCCCTCGTTGGAGCACTATGACACTCTGAACTTTATTTCCTCTACGTACCCTTTTTCAAGTACTAGAGCTTTTTTTTATTGTTATTATTATTCTTTTTTTTTATTACATTTAAATTTTCGTTTATTTTATTTTTCGTTTAATTTTATTGGTACTGATTTGTTATGGTTAGGACCACCGCTGCCACCAATATATAATAATTTAGTGCCATGCTCGTGTAGGAGAGCACTCAACCTTGACAATTTTAGTCGAAATGTTATATTACAAACACCACTCAGTGCTCCAAAGGAGAGAACGGTCGCCAATTAAAGACTAAAAACAATTATTTTGAATCTTCGATATTTTTTCGTTTAAATAACTAAGGGTTTTCCAATAAGAGGTGTTATTTTTATATTCAAAGAAAAATGCCATTTTTTTAGATAAGTGATCGGATCTTTATTTCATTATAAAGAGGAAGGTATGCCGTTAATAATGGAAAATAACATCAGCCAAATGACCACCACGACCACGCCTTTAGGACCATATCCTTTTCATGAAATTTTCCATAACCAAATCATAAACTGGCTGCCCTATGTCCTCGATAGCCTCACGAATTCCATCTTTGAGGTCTTGAATCGACGCTGGCCTGTTGGCGTAGACCTTCTCTTTCACGTGGCCCCAAAGGAAGAAGTCGCAAGGTATTAAGTCACAAGATCTCGTTGGCTAATTGTGATCACCTCTTCGAGAGATAACACAGTCCGGAAACTTTTCCCGTAAAAGATCAATGGTTTTGTTGATTGTGTGGCACGTAGCGCCGTCCTGTTGAAAGTAAACGTTGTCCAGATCAATACCATCCAATTCCGGCCATAAAAAATCATTAATCATCTGTCGGTAGCGCAATCCATTCACCGTAACTGTTGCTCCAGCTCATTTTCGAAAAAGTAAGGTCCAATGACCCCGCGGGACCATAAACCGCACCAAACAATCACACGTTGAGGATAGTGAGGCTTTTCAACAATAACTCTTGGGTTTTCCGAGCCCCAGATTCGACAATTTTGCTTGCTGACGAAGCCATCGAGGTGGAAATGGTCCTCATCACTCAAGATGAGTTTTCGGTGGAATTCCGGATCATTTTCATGCATTTCAAGGACCCAATCAGCAAAGGCTCGACGTTGTTGATGATGGGCCGGCTTGAGTTCTTGTGTTAACTGGACTTTATAAGCCTTAAGACCCAATCTTTATGCAAAATACGGTGTAATGACGTTTGTGGAATGCCTAATTCCAAAGAACGACGAGGAATGGACAAACCTGGGTTTTCTTCAACACTTTCGGCTACAGCAGCAATATTATCGGCTGTTCTTGAGCGACGTGCACGGTTTTATTCTTCACATCACTAACTTATTCCGACAGCTCGAATTTTTCTACCAATTTCTGTATTGCGGTCCGACAAGGTGCTTCACGACGACCCAAAAATGTTCGAGTTTTACGACTGTCTCTGCCACATTTTCACCATTTTTATAGTGAATTTTAATAATTTCAATGCGTTGTTGAATCATGTATCGTTCCATTTATATTTATAGCGTAGTTTCTACTTGTCAAATGTCAAAAAAGGACAGCTCAAAAGTGACATCTACCGAAATAGCCCGCTAATTAAAATAACACCTGTTATTGGAAAGCCCGATATATACATTTTTATTGAAACAATTATAAGAATTAGTCTAACTTCTTAGAACATTTCGCTTCTTTTTTTTTCAATTTTATTTCTGTTTCACTTTCAATTCTTTTTCATTTCACTTCAGTAAAATGTAATATATTGATTTTCGGTTTATACTTCCGATAATATAATATATTGGTTTTTGGTTTATACTTCTCATAATATAATAAGTATGTATATTTTGAATTCCATTACAACTACAATAATATACTGAATTTTATTTTAGTTCCTAATATTTCTCACTTTCAGTAATATACTAAATTTTGTTTTAATTCCTAATATTTCTCACTATCAATAATATACTAAATTTTATTTTAGTTCCTAAATTTCTCACTTTCAGTAATATACTAAATTTTGTTTTAGTTCCTAATATTTCTCACTTTCAATAATATACTAACTTTTACTTTAATTCAAAATATTTCTGACTTTCGATAATATACTAAATTTTACTTTAATTCCGTATATTTCTCCTGCTTATTACTTCGAAGAGTTGAAAAAACGAACTTCCTGAGGATCAGCGATATTGCACTCAGGTACCCGTGAAAGCTTCAAAAAGCTTTTTATTCTTTTGTTACTCTCTCATGACGTTTAGAAATCGTACGTGAGAAAATGTAGAAAAGTTTGTATGAAAGCTATATGCATCAATGCAAAATCCGATATGCACTTGTGCGGCCGACTTGAGATATTAATTTTGATAATTGTATGTATGTACATACAATATGTATGTGCATACAATTAGAATGGAGGAAGTAAGTAACGTACAAAGTAAGAAGACACCTCATGTAGGTAAGTACGCATACAGTGTGAGTGGAATATATATCTGATAATAAAATGCAGTTTATGTTAAATTGAATTTTGTTATACTATGCGAATGTATTTCTAAATGCATTTTAAATTTTAATTGATATTTTTAAAATGAAGTAATTTTTCATTTTCAGGGTCATTTATGAGGTACATCAATATATTGTATAGAATAATTTACTGATGTACTGACCTTTTGGTTGTGATTGGGGATACTGGTTACTTGAGTCACAACAAGATCACCAACGTCAAGAAGCCATAAAACAGATTTTCCCTCTTTTGCCTCTTTTGGTTACTCACAGGATCGAGACGTATGACGAAATTCCCGATAAAACAAAGGTTTCATTAGATTTCATCGGCTGTGTAGGGTTTGATGGATGCTGAGATGAGACGCATAATGCCGCTGGATGTGATAGAGGATAGCCAGAGTCCTTGGAGCTCTCCAGTTGTACTAGTAAGGAAGCCTGGAAAGGTCCGCCATTGTTTCGACGCCAGGAATGTCAACTCCTTTACCAAGAAAGATGGCTATCTGCTACCGCAAGTAGACACACTTCTGAGTCGACTTCCTCCGGCAAACTACATTTCAAGCCTGGTCCTAAAAGACGATTTCTGGCAGATCCCACTAGACCGTGATTCCAGAGAGACGACGGCTTTTACTCTAACTGGTCACCCTCATTATCTGTAGACAGTGATGCCATTCGGCTTATTCACCGCTCCACAAACTATGTGCAGCCTCATTGATAAGGTCATTCCTTTCGATCTTCGTGAGAATGTTCTCGTCTATTCAGACGACTTATTAATACTGTCAGCAGGCTCTGACTCTGATCTCATTCAACTATCCCGTGTGGCGGATTATTAGAGGAAAGTTGGCCTCACTATCAGAGAAGAGTAAGTTCTGTATCACAAAGGCACAGTACTTGGCCTTTATTGTCATTAAAGAAGGAATAAGAACTGATCCCGATAAGATTTGAGCCATAGTTGTCTATCCGTCACCTAGAACTGTTCGGCCGGATGGTATAATCGATTCCAAAATATGCTGAATTAACTGCCCCCATAACCGACACTTTGAAGCGTCCTTGTCAGTTCCAATGGAGTTCAGAACCCCAGACAGCTCTGGAATTGTTAAAACGGAAACTTACCTCTGGCCCGTTGTTAGTGAGTCCAGATTTAACCAAACCGTTCGTTGTTCAGTGTGACGCGAGTCAACAAGTTATTTCTATTGCTATCTTGTTTATATATATCGGCTGCCAAGCAGAATGTCAATTGATGGATTAGAGAAAATTGTGATTTACCGGCTCCAAAATACTTATGTGTGTAAAATATGTTCGCCAGGAAGAATAAAAAATAAGAAAAATTATATTTGATAAATATAGGGGCAATTTAAGATTGCTTCCTCCTTATTTTTATTTTGTTTCAAAAGTACAATCTGAACAAAAGTTGGACGAAAACTTAGAGCTACCTTTAATTTTATCCAAACATTATTTGCGCAGCTGAATGTTGTTGCAGGATGATGTATATGATACGTGGCGCGTCCTCAGGGACGATTTCTGGGAGATTTAGAGTTACGTTATTATTTGTTGCTGCACATGAATGATGAAATTTACATGTCAAATGTCCAGGTCAATGATTCTGAAGTCTTCCTTTTGGGAATCGTGTAGTTGAGGCAGGGATGATGCCTCGCTAAACTCCCTCGTTGGAGCACTATGACACTCTGAACTTTATTTCCTCTACGTACCCTTTTTCAAGTACTAGAGCTTTTTTTTATTGTTATTATTATTCTTTTTTTTTATTACATTTTAAATTTTCGTTTATTTTATTTTTCGTTTAATTTTATTGGTACTGATTTGTTATGGGTTAGGACCACCGCTGCCACCAAATATATAATAATTTAGTGCCATGCTCGTGTAGGAGAGCACTCAACCTTGACAATTTTAGTCGAAATGTTATATTACAAACACCACTCAGTGCTCCAAAGGAGAGAACGGTCGCCAATTAAAGACTAAAAACAATTATTTTGAATCTTCGATATTTTTTCGTTTAAATAACTAAGGGTTTTCCAATAAGAGGTGTTATTTTTATATTCAAAGAAAAATGCCATTTTTTTAGATAAGTGATCGGATCTTTATTTCATTATAAAGAGGAAGGTATGCCGTTAATAATGGAAAATAACATCAGCCAAATGACCACCACGACCACGCCTTTAGGACCATATCCTTTTCATGAAATTTTCCATAACCAAATCATAAACTGGCTGCCCTATGTCCTCGATAGCCTCACGAATTCCATCTTTGAGGTCTTGAATCGACGCTGGCCTGTTGGCGTAGACCTTCTCTTTCACGTGGCCCCAAAGGAAGAAGTCGCAAGGTATTAAGTCACAAGATCTCGTTGGCTAATTGTGATCACCTCTTCGAGAGATAACACAGTCCGGAAACTTTTCCCGTAAAAGATCAATGGTTTTGTTGATTGTGTGGCACGTAGCGCCGTCCTGTTGAAAGTAAACGTTGTCCAGATCAATACCATCCAATTCCGGCCATAAAAAATCATTAATCATCTGTCGGTAGCGCAATCCATTCACCGTAACTGTTGCTCCAGCCTCATTTTCGAAAAAGTAAGGTCCAATGACCCCGCGGGACCATAAACCGCACCAAACAATCACACGTTGAGGATAGTGAGGCTTTTCAACAATAACTCTTGGGTTTTCCGAGCCCCAGATTCGACAATTTTGCTTGCTGACGAAGCCATCGATGTGGAAATGGTCCTCATCACTCAAGATGAGTTTTCGGTGGAATTCCGGATCATTTTCATGCATTTCAAGGACCCAATCAGCAAAGGCTCGACGTTGTTGATGATGGGCCGGCTTGAGTTCTTGTGTTAACTGGACTTTATAAGCCTTAAGACCCAAATCTTTATGCAAAATACGGTGTAATGACGTTTGTGGAATGCCTAATTCCAAAGAACGACGAGGAATGGACAAACCTGGGTTTTCTTCAACACTTTCGGCTACAGCAGCAATATTATCGGCTGTTCTTGAGCGACGTGCACGGTTTTATTCTTCACATCACTAACTTATTCCGACAGCTCGAATTTTTCTACCAATTTCTGTATTGCGGTCCGACAAGGTGCTTCACGACGACCCAAAAATGTTCGAGTTTTACGAACTGTCTCTGCCACATTTTCACCATTTTTATAGTGAATTTTAATAATTTCAATGCGTTGTTGAATCATGTATCGTTCCATTTATATTTATAGCGTAGTTTCTACTTGTCAAATGTCAAAAAAGGACAGCTCCAAAAGTGACATCTACCGAAATAGCCCGCTAATTAAAATAACACCTGTTATTGGAAAGCCCGATATATACATTTTTATTGAAACAATTATAAGAATTAGTCTAACTTCTTAGAACATTTCGCTTCTTTTTTTTTCAATTTTATTTCTGTTTCACTTTCAATTCTTTTTCATTTCACTTCAGTAAAATGTAATATATTGATTTTCGGTTTATACTTCCGATAATATAATATATTGGTTTTTGGTTTATACTTCTCATAATATAATAAGTATGTATATTTTGAATTCCATTACAACTACAATAATATACTGAATTTTATTTTAGTTCCTAATATTTCTCACTTTCAGTAATATACTAAATTTTGTTTTAATTCCTAATATTTCTCACTATCAATAATATACTAAATTTTATTTTAGTTCCTAAAATTTCTCACTTTCAGTAATATACTAAATTTTGTTTTAGTTCCTAATATTTCTCACTTTCAATAATATACTAACTTTTACTTTAATTCAAAATATTTCTGACTTTCGATAATATACTAAATTTTACTTTAATTCCGTATATTTCTCCTGCTTATTACTTCGAAGAGTTGAAAAAACGAACTTCCTGAGGATCAGCGATATTGCACTCAGGTACCCGTGAAAGCTTCAAAAAGCTTTTTATTCTTTTTGTTACTCTCTCATGACGTTTAGAAATCGTACGTGAGAAAATGTAGAAAAGTTTGTATGAAAGCTATATGCATCAATGCAAAATCCGATATGCACTTGTGCGGCCGACTTGAGATATTAATTTTGATAATTGTATGTATGTACATACAATATGTATGTGCATACAATTAGAATGGAGGAAGTAAGTAACGTACAAAGTAAGAAGACACCTCATGTAGGTAAGTACGCATACAGTGTGAGTGGAATATATATCTGATAATAAAATGCAGTTTATGTTAAATTGAATTTTGTTATACTATGCGAATGTATTTCTAAATGCATTTTAAATTTTAATTGATATTTTTAAAATGAAGTAATTTTTCATTTTCAGGGTCATTTATGAGGTACATCAATATATTGTATAGAATAATTTACTGATGTACTGACCTTTTGGTTGTGATTGGGGATACTGGTTACTTGAGTCACAACAAGATCACCAACGTCAAGAAGCCATAAAACAGATTTTCCCTCTTTTGCCTCTTTTGGTTACTCACAGGATCGAGACGTATGACGAAATTCCCGATAAAACAAAGGTTTCATTAGATTTCATCGGCTGTGTAGGGTTTGATGGATGCTGAGATGAGACGCATAATGCCGCTGGATGTGATAGAGGATAGCCAGAGTCCTTGGAGCTCTCCAGTTGTACTAGTAAGGAAGCCTGGAAAGGTCCGCCATTGTTTCGACGCCAGGAATGTCAACTCCTTTACCAAGAAAGATGGCTATCTGCTACCGCAAGTAGACACACTTCTGAGTCGACTTCCTCCGGCAAACTACATTTCAAGCCTGGTCCTAAAAGACGATTTCTGGCAGATCCCACTAGACCGTGATTCCAGAGAGACGACGGCTTTTACTCTAACTGGTCACCCTCATTATCTGTAGACAGTGATGCCATTCGGCTTATTCACCGCTCCACAAACTATGTGCAGCCTCATTGATAAGGTCATTCCTTTCGATCTTCGTGAGAATGTTCTCGTCTATTCAGACGACTTATTAATACTGTCAGCAGGCTCTGACTCTGATCTCATTCAACTATCCCGTGTGGCGGATTATTAGAGGAAAGTTGGCCTCACTATCAGAGAAGAGTAAGTTCTGTATCACAAAGGCACAGTACTTGGCCTTTATTGTCATTAAAGAAGGAATAAGAACTGATCCCGATAAGATTTGAGCCATAGTTGTCTATCCGTCACCTAGAACTGTTCGGCCGGATGGTATAATCGATTCCAAAATATGCTGAATTAACTGCCCCCATAACCGACACTTTGAAGCGTCCTTGTCAGTTCCAATGGAGTTCAGAACCCCAGACAGCTCTGGAATTGTTAAAACGGAAACTTACCTCTGGCCCGTTGTTAGTGAGTCCAGATTTAACCAAACCGTTCGTTGTTCAGTGTGACGCGAGTCAACAAGTTATTTCTATTGCTATCTTGTTTATATATATCGGCTGCCAAGCAGAATGTCAATTGATGGATTAGAGAAAATTGTGATTTACCGGCTCCAAAATACTTATGTGTGTAAAATATGTTCGCCAGGAAGAATAAAAAATAAGAAAAATTATATTTGATAAATATAGGGGCAATTTAAGATTGCTTCCTCCTTATTTTTATTTTGTTTCAAAAGTACAATCTGAACAAAAGTTGGACGAAAACTTAGAGCTACCTTTAATTTTATCCAAACATTATTTGCGCAGCTGAATGTTGTTGCAGGATGATGTATATGATACGTGGCGCGTCCTCAGGGACGATTTCTGGGAGATTTAGAGTTACGTTATTATTTGTTGCTGCACATGAATGATGAAATTTACATGTCAAATGTCCAGGTCAATGATTCTGAAGTCTTCCTTTTGGGAATCGTGTAGTTGAGGCAGGGATGATGCCTCGCTAAACTCCCTCGTTGGAGCACTATGACACTCTGAACTTTATTTCCTCTACGTACCCTTTTTCAAGTACTAGAGCTTTTTTTTATTGTTATTATTATTCTTTTTTTTTATTACATTTTAAATTTTCGTTTATTTTATTTTTCGTTTAATTTTATTGGTACTGATTTGTTATGGGTTAGGACCACCGCTGCCACCAAATATATAATAATTTAGTGCCATGCTCGTGTAGGAGAGCACTCAACCTTGACAATTTTAGTCGAAATGTTATATTACAAACACCACTCAGTGCTCCAAAGGAGAGAACGGTCGCCAATTAAAGACTAAAAACAATTATTTTGAATCTTCGATATTTTTTCGTTTAAATAACTAAGGGTTTTCCAATAAGAGGTGTTATTTTTATATTCAAAGAAAAATGCCATTTTTTTAGATAAGTGATCGGATCTTTATTTCATTATAAAGAGGAAGGTATGCCGTTAATAATGGAAAATAACATCAGCCAAATGACCACCACGACCACGCCTTTAGGACCATATCCTTTTCATGAAATTTTCCATAACCAAATCATAAACTGGCTGCCCTATGTCCTCGATAGCCTCACGAATTCCATCTTTGAGGTCTTGAATCGACGCTGGCCTGTTGGCGTAGACCTTCTCTTTCACGTGGCCCCAAAGGAAGAAGTCGCAAGGTATTAAGTCACAAGATCTCGTTGGCTAATTGTGATCACCTCTTCGAGAGATAACACAGTCCGGAAACTTTTCCCGTAAAAGATCAATGGTTTTGTTGATTGTGTGGCACGTAGCGCCGTCCTGTTGAAAGTAAACGTTGTCCAGATCAATACCATCCAATTCCGGCCATAAAAAATCATTAATCATCTGTCGGTAGCGCAATCCATTCACCGTAACTGTTGCTCCAGCCTCATTTTCGAAAAAGTAAGGTCCAATGACCCCGCGGGACCATAAACCGCACCAAACAATCACACGTTGAGGATAGTGAGGCTTTTCAACAATAACTCTTGGGTTTTCCGAGCCCCAGATTCGACAATTTTGCTTGCTGACGAAGCCATCGAGGTGGAAATGGTCCTCATCACTCAAGATGAGTTTTCGGTGGAATTCCGGATCATTTTCATGCATTTCAAGGACCCAATCAGCAAAGGCTCGACGTTGTTGATGATGGGCCGGCTTGAGTTCTTGTGTTAACTGGACTTTATAAGCCTTAAGACCCAAATCTTTATGCAAAATACGGTGTAATGACGTTTGTGGAATGCCTAATTCCAAAGAACGACGAGGAATGGACAAACCTGGGTTTTCTTCAACACTTTCGGCTACAGCAGCAATATTATCGGCTGTTCTTGAGCGACGTGCACGGTTTTATTCTTCACATCACTAACTTATTCCGACAGCTCGAATTTTTCTACCAATTTCTGTATTGCGGTCCGACAAGGTGCTTCACGACGACCCAAAAATGTTCGAGTTTTACGAACTGTCTCTGCCACATTTTCACCATTTTTATAGTGAATTTTAATAATTTCAATGCGTTGTTGAATCATGTATCGTTCCATTTATATTTATAGCGTAGTTTCTACTTGTCAAATGTCAAAAAAGGACAGCTCCAAAAGTGACATCTACCGAAATAGCCCGCTAATTAAAATAACACCTGTTATTGGAAAGCCCGATATATACATTTTTATTGAAACAATTATAAGAATTAGTCTAACTTCTTAGAACATTTCGCTTCTTTTTTTTTCAATTTTATTTCTGTTTCACTTTCAATTCTTTTTCATTTCACTTCAGTAAAATGTAATATATTGATTTTCGGTTTATACTTCCGATAATATAATATATTGGTTTTTGGTTTATACTTCTCATAATATAATAAGTATGTATATTTTGAATTCCATTACAACTACAATAATATACTGAATTTTATTTTAGTTCCTAATATTTCTCACTTTCAGTAATATACTAAATTTTGTTTTAATTCCTAATATTTCTCACTATCAATAATATACTAAATTTTATTTTAGTTCCTAAAATTTCTCACTTTCAGTAATATACTAAATTTTGTTTTAGTTCCTAATATTTCTCACTTTCAATAATATACTAACTTTTACTTTAATTCAAAATATTTCTGACTTTCGATAATATACTAAATTTTACTTTAATTCCGTATATTTCTCCTGCTTATTACTTCGAAGAGTTGAAAAAACGAACTTCCTGAGGATCAGCGATATTGCACTCAGGTACCCGTGAAAGCTTCAAAAAGCTTTTTATTCTTTTTGTTACTCTCTCATGACGTTTAGAAATCGTACGTGAGAAAATGTAGAAAAGTTTGTATGAAAGCTATATGCATCAATGCAAAATCCGATATGCACTTGTGCGGCCGACTTGAGATATTAATTTTGATAATTGTATGTATGTACATACAATATGTATGTGCATACAATTAGAATGGAGGAAGTAAGTAACGTACAAAGTAAGAAGACACCTCATGTAGGTAAGTACGCATACAGTGTGAGTGGAATATATATCTGATAATAAAATGCAGTTTATGTTAAATTGAATTTTGTTATACTATGCGAATCTATTTCTAAATGCATTTTAAATTTTAATTGATATTTTTAAAATGAAGTAATTTTTCATTTTCAGGGTCATTTATAAGGTACATCAATATATTGTATAGAATAATTTACTGATGTACTGACCTTTTGGTTGTGATTGGGGATATTGGTTACTTGAGTCACAACAAGATCACCAACGTCAAGAAGCCATAAAACAGATTTGCCCTCTTTCGCCTCTTTTGGTTACTCACAGGATCGAGACGTATGACGCAACTCCCGATAAAACAAAGGTTTCATCCGATTTCATCGGCTGTGTAGGGTTTGATGGATGCTGAGATGAGACGCATAATGCCGCTGGATGTGATAGAGGATAGCCAGAGTCCTTGGAGCTCTCCAGTTTTACTAGTAAGGAAGCCTGGAAAGGTCCGCCATTGTTTCGACGCCAGGAATGTCAACTCCTTTACCAAGAAAGATGGCTATCTGCTACCGCAGATAGACACATTTCTGAGTCGACTTCCTCCGGCAAAATACATTTCAAGCCTGGTCCTAAAAGACGATTTCTGGCAGATCCCACTAAACCCTGATTCCAGAGAGACGACGGCTTTTACTCTAACTGTTCACCCTCCTTACCTGTAGACAGTGATGCCATTCGGCTTATTCACCGCTCCACAAACTATGTGCAGCCTCATTGATAAGGTCATTCCTTTCGATCTTCGTGAGAATGTTCTCGTCTATTCAGACGACTTATTAATACTGTCAGCATGCTCTGACTCTGATCTCATTCAACTATCCCGTATGGCGGATTATTTGAGGAAAGTTGGCCTCACTATCAGAGAAGAGTAAGTTCTGTATCACAAAGGCACAGTACTTGGCTTTAAGGAATAAGAACTGATCCCGATAAGATTTGAGCCATAGTTGTCTATCCGTCACCTAGAACTGTTCGGCCGGATGGTATAATCGATTCCAAAATATGCACAGTACTTGGCTTTTATTGTCATTAAAGGAGGTGTTTATATTGCGATCAAGCTCTTTTGCTTGCCCGCGACTTCCTTAACGTGGTATATTAAGGTACTCAACCTTAATAGGATTTGTGCCTTAAGGTACTCAACCTTAAAGCGGTAGTTCTAGTGGCGAAGTGTCTTGAGGTACTCAACCTCAATAGAAAACAGTTGTAAAGTATTGAAGGTACTCACCCTTAATACATTTGTCGATGAAAATTCTCTAAATAAAAACTCTCGACTTCGGACGAACAACTAATAATTTATTTTCTTGAAAAGTCCCATTTTTATACAAAATTATCTACTGTAAATCCAAAAATATCAAAGTCAGCAACAAATTTAAATTATTTTCTTCCCATAGTCCCATGAAATTAGATATTATGTATTTTGCTTACCTACCTACAAAATAATTGTCACTGCGCCTTCTGTTATCACAATTCTCATGCAATATGATCTTGTTTACTTGCATAGTGCAGACGATTTCATGAGAATTGTGATGGGCAGCGGTGAGAAATCAATTGTAAGCAGATTTACAATTAATGAAATTTAAGTTTTTTGGTATGTAAAGCTAAGGAATGTGCTATAATACTATGCATATTTCTAGGCTTGAACATTCTCCCCGCGTTGAGCTGGCTCAAGATCTTCTGACTGTAATAGGTCCAGGGAAGTGGTTCTTGGCAATGGTACGGGTGGTCTAGGGTGTATTGTTTGATGTCCAAACGTATGTTGTTTATATCTCTATGTCACGTATACGATGAGAGCCAATATTAATAGCAAACTTGTGTAGCCAATGGTGTATTGATGAGTATCATGAAAGTTGATGTCCTTGGGAGCTAGTCTTTCCATTTCCTTGAGTGAGTTTATTCTCATTTGAAGTTCTTGGATGTCTTGCATGATGCCTTGTGGTGGGGAGACCTTCAATGCGAGGTCGGTGTTGGTGTTGTTTAGTGTACGGATAAAGTCGGTGAATCTTGGTGTGGTAATAAATTGACCTTCTGAGTGGCTGGAGATAATGTTGTGGCCCCTTATAGTGGTAGATTCATCTCGGACAGAGCATTGTGGGCTTAATTCTAATATACCAGAACCTTCGAGGACTTCTTGATGAACTGACCCTTCACAAACAATATTTATGGTTGTTCGTGTTGGCATCAAGTATATCCAATGATTGGGGGTGGCTAATTGTATCCATCGAAGGGAGTAAGCTGATGTAAGAAAACAGTTTCTTGGTGTTGATTGTGTCAGCAGACTGATCTCGCACAGGCTATGATTGGACTGCTTGTTATAGATCGGATGATGTTGCTTGCAGATGAATCCTGATTCGCCTACTCGGCATGATCTTAGTTCGTTCTCTTGTAGAGGATAATACTGATCTCTATGGAGATTGATTATCAAGAGTTCTGTTGATGGTTGAATCATCATGAGACTGTTGTTCCTTAAAAATGGTATTGACACCAAATGCATCATTTCAAATTGCTCAGATGTAAATAATGGTAGAGTTAACCGAAAGATCATGTGGCTAGGACTGGCTCGTCCTTCAACTGACATCGTGCTGTACAATTTTATCAAGTCCTCAGGTTTCGCCGGCAATCTCAGTGATGATGTCAGATGCTCTTGAATATGACCGAGCTCTTTATTGAACTGTCTTGGCGCCAATAGTTAAGGATTTATTTTCCCTTGATGAGTATCAATTAGTACGTCCCACAGCGTTGATTGGATCCGTTGATAATTATTGATAGCCATTACTAACCGGAGTGAAAGTGTTGTAAATATTTGTGTTATTCTTAGCTGGTGGGCTTCATGTGTTAGGTTGTTGAGTTGAGAGATGGTTGTATTGAAATATTTATGAAACTCCATGAACTGGCTCTCTGTCATTTCTTGTGACCTTTTGATTACATTGGCAGTTGAGTCAATTACTGAGGTTTGGTTCTTAATGAGCTCTAGAAGATAGTGATCATTGCTCTTCATATTTTCAATTACTTCAGACATCTGGTTGGCATATTCTGAATCTAAAACCCCAAATAAGGAGTTGGCCAGACTGCCTATAATGTTTAAGGGAGCTCTTTTTGATCTCGATCGCACATTTTTATGACTATGAAGTAAGAGCTCATTACCATTCTGCATTTCGGTTAGGAAACCTTGAAATTGGTTTAGGATAGGCTCGCAGGATATCTTGTCAGTAATTATGTTGCAAAGATTACTCAAATTGCTTATGCCACAACGTATAGTTTCGTATTCTTCCCAAATTGGGCTCATGTTGTAGTGCACTACGAGCGTCCATTCGTTGGATATGAGGTGAGCGTTGCCCATGGGCTCAAAATATATTCCTGGTTTAGATTTGAATTCGTTAATTCGTACTTGACTGAATACTGGCAAGATTAAGCAGGTAAATAGCAACAAGCTTGTTGCACCACCCTGACGATGTCTTCTTTTGTGCGATGTTGCACCTTCTGAGATAGATACCGTTGGATCTTCTGAGGCAACTGATGTTGCACCATCTGAGGTGGATGCTGTTGTTATTGAAGAAGCGTTTGGCGAAGTCTTGCGTTTCTGCGTGTGTTTTGAATGCGACGTTTGTTCTTTGGAGTCTTCGATAGTCAAAGAGTTGCCTAGCGTTTGATGAGTTGAATCACTGCCATCTTCAACGGGCAATGGTGCTAGTTTATGTATGGGTCTTCGTAATATGCCTGATGACGTTCTCACGTCTGCTACTCTCACCAAACCATCTTGTCCCCTGACTGTTTCTATGATTCGACCTAGCTGCCATTGGGTTGTGGGAAGATTTTCTTCCTTTATCACCACCATCATTCCTGAACGAGCATTATTTGATTGTTGTTTCCACTTGTAACGATGTTGTAACTGGCTGAGGTATTCCTTGGACCATCTTTGCCAGAACTGATTTTTTAAAATGAACACTTGTTTCCATCGCTGTTAGAGGCTGCTCTTTGAAGGTTGTGAGTTTGGATCTGCAGCGGCCGTGAGTGGCTCTCCGATTAAAAAATGTCCAGGAGTGAGAGCGGTTAGATCGTTTGGGTCATTAGATAATGGCGTTAATGGCCGAGAGTTCAGAATGGCCTCAATTTCGATCATAAGTGTTTCAAGTTCCACATATGTCAATGAGGCTGATCCGATGTTTCGTTGCAGGAAATATTTGGCTGACTTCACTGCGGCCTCCCACAAGCCGCCAAAATGTGGTGCTCGAGGTGGAATGAAATGAAACTGAATCCCTTTAGCTGTGCAATATGAGGTTATTAATTGTTGTGAGTTTCCATGGTGAAAGTTCTCTTCAAGTTCCTTGAGCTGGTTCTTTGCTCCTACAAAGTTAGTAGCATTATCGCAGTACAGGTTGCTGCAACTTCCTCTCCTTCCAACGAAACGCTTAAGGCATCCTATAAATGCTGCTGTGCTCAGATCACTTGCAACTTCGAAGTGTACTGCCTTCGTTGCAAAGCAGCAAAAGACTGCAATATATGCTTTCTGAGGACGTTTGCCTCTCAGAGTACAGTGAATCCAAATAGGTCCTAAGAAGTCTACTCCAGCGTTTGTAAAAGGTCGTGCTGGTTGTATTCTGTGTGCAGGAAGGTTCCCCATGAATTGGTTGAGGAGTTTTGGTTTGGCCTTGGCGCATCGGATGCACTTCCCCACTATTGATCGAGCGATAGTTTTACCCTTGATGGGCCAATATCTTTGGCGCTTTCTGGCCAGGAGTGTCTGTGGTGCACAGTGTAGATTGCTTTCATGAAGATGTGTCATCAATAGCTTAGTAAAGGTATGTGCGTATGGAAGTAGTATTGGGTGTTTTGCATCCACGGGTAAATTAGCTGCTTCCAATCGCCCTCCTACTCTGATTAAGCCTTGGTTGTCTATGACTGGAGACAAGCTGCTCATAGGACTGCTCTTATGGACATACCCCGTACGATGTAGTTGTGATAATTCTTCCCTGAATTCCCCTTGTTGAATTGATTTGATGATGATTGTGGTAGCCTCGTCAAGTTCCTTTGTTGTTAATTGCTGGTTTCTGTTGCGACAGTGATGGACAGGTCGACAATTTCGTGTGAATCTCAAAATATAACCAACAATTCGTTGCCATCTACTGAAGTTATTCTGATGTTCTATGGTGTTTACAAAGTGTGAATCTTCACTAAAGACTGTTAAAATAGTTTTCGGGCGCCTTTTTTCCAGGTCCGTGTATGATTTGATGTATTGTGGAGGCCAGTGGTTTTCTGTGCCATGAAGAAATAGAGGACCATAAAACCAAATGTTCTGAGAAGCTAGTTTTTCTGGATGTACTCCCCGCGATACAAGGTCGGCCGGATTCTGTTTTGAGCTTACTTGCCTCCATTGGTCTGGTGATGATATTTCTTGAATAGACACGATCCGGTTGGCGATGAATGTATGATATAATGCCGGATCCTAATTGATCCAGTCCAATGTGATTTTTGAATCAGTCCAGTAATAGCATTGGACGTCCTTCAAATTTAGATCGGATCTGACTCGGAAGAGTGCATGGTTTGGCTGGAGCTACTCTTGATTTAGAGCATAGGAGTCGCACAATTTTAACGCCTTCATGGTTTATGGAACGTAAATATATTGCAGAACCATAGGCCTTCTCAGATGCGTCAGCGAAGGCATGCAGTTGTACTGATAATGGAACTGCTGCAGAAAACATATGTCTTGGAAATTTGATTCTAGCGAGTGATGGCAGTTCTTGATGAAATTTTGTCCAAAATGTGTGTAGTTCCATAGGGAGCGCTGCATCCCAGTCAAGTTTAAGACGCCATAGGGTTTGAAGGAAAATCTTTGCAGAAACTATCACAGGACTTAAGATGCCCAGCGGATCGAACAAATGTGCAATGTCCGATAAAACTGTTCTCTTTGTCACCCTGCTACGCTCAGTGCACAATGTTTTGATGCAAAATTCATCTGAGTGAGGTATCCATGTCAGGCCCAATGTTTTTATGCCTAGTTCGGACTCGTAAATGTCGAACTGCAGAGCCTTGTCCTCTCTTGAGAAAGATTTCAATAATTGGGGATGATTGGCGCACCATTTCCTGAGCTTGAATCCGCCACTCTTTTGAGTTTCTTGCAACTGCTTCTGTAACTGCAATGCTTCAACCAAACTATTTGACCCCGTCATTACGTCGTCCACATAAAAGTCTCTTTCAATTGTTTCAGATGCCAGTGGATAAATCGCCTTGAACTCTTTTCCTAGTTGTTGAAGACATCTAGTCGCAAGGTATGGTGCTGACGTAGTGCCATATGTAACAGTGCGCAGGTTGAAACATTTTATAGGTTTGGTGCTGTTGTCTCTCCACCAGATTAATTGAAACTTCTGGTCCTCTGGATCCATTAATATTTGTCTGTACATCTTTTCGATGTCGGCTGTGAAGACAAACCGTGGGATGCGGAAACGAAGCAATATCGAAAATAAGTCGTTTTGTATGGTAGGGCCAGTTGACAAAATATCGTTCAACGAAGTGTTTGATGATGATTTGCAGGAGCCGTCAAACACTACTCTTAATTTCGTTGTTGTGCTGTCTGGTTTTACCACAGCATGGTGTGGCAAGAAATAATATGGCTTAGTGACAATGTTGAAGTCAATCTCTCTCATGTGGTCGAGTTCTATGTATTCCTTCATGAAGTCTGTTAAATCGTACATGTTCATAACAGATGAATCTAATTCTATCTTAATTCTTATATAAAGAAATTTAATTAGAATTGTAAGAAAACAAGATATATATATGTATATACCATTAATTCATAATTTCATATGTAGGTCAGGCATGAATAAAGGTTCATGTTATCATTGTAATAGGAAACCTAATTTCATTCACCTGGCGCGAATTTCATTCACCTCGCTTCATGCAAAAATAAATTCTTCGTCATTATAATCTAAAAGAAAGTTGACACTCAGCAATAACTGAGGAATTTATTTTGCATGAAACTTGCAATTTCGCTAGATAAGCAGTATCGGAAATTCTTAATTGAATATTGCTTTCTTTTGTAGAATAAGTGGTAATGTTAGCAAAATTTTAATATAAATTCACTGCGAGTAATGAATAAATTATCAGTTGTTAATAAAATTTAGAGCGTTTTATTCAGTATCGCGTAACCATTCTAGTTTTTTCAGGCTTTTGGTATTCGGTTAAAGTGCCGTTTATACCATCATCAATAACAACTAGCAGGCCAGGCAACTGCATTTAGCCTTGGTATATCGGTTCAAGTGCCGTTTATACCATCTGCGTTTTAAGGCTAAGGAAATATAGGCAAGACAAAAGAGCCTTGTCTCAACATTTGGTGACCCCGACGTGATACAAGTGAAACATTTGTATCACGTATTGAATCAAGTGGAATTAAATCAAATAAAAATGGCAAACGTATTTGAAAAATTAGCAGCGGAACAAACCTGCAATGGAAAAGAGATCCAAAGAATCATCGCAAACTACAGAAAGGACTCGATTGACAGAAAGGTCACTAAAGAGTATTATGCAGATCGCCTTCACCTATTGGAGGAGGCATGGGCACTATTTGAAACAACTGATAATAAGATGAGAATGATTCCTGATCTTCCTCGGAGTCATTCTTACTTTACGACAGATTACTACAATACAATCATGGCACTGTATAGCCAATATCAGGTTTATTTTGCTGAGAAGATAGAGCACTTCACTCATCAAAAGGCAGAGACATCCTCCAAGGCTTCAGCTGTTGAAAGCGAAGGCGCTGAAGGACCTGGTCCAAAATCACCAGACATAATGAAACAAGCTAGTGCTACAGGAGCAGTACCAAGGGCACCCAAAATTCCTCAATTCGAGGAGAAAAATGGTCATCTACCTCCTTCTGAAACTCAGCTACGACAATTAGCTGGAATCATAAGAAGACAAAGACGAATTATTGGTGTGCTAAGGAATGTACTTTACGTAATCGAGACTGATGGTGAAGATCATTCAAGACAATACTACGAACTAAAACTGAGGTCAGTTAATCAGTACTGGTCACAAATCGAAGAGTGTGATCATAAAATATGGGAACTGACTGAGGACCCAATCAAGGAGGGCTATGATGCAGAAGAATTCATGAAGATGCAAGAGGAAGTGGATAACTGCTTAATATTATTAGCAACCAAACGTGCCAGCCTTAATGCAACAACAATACAGTCATCCCAGTTCTCAAACGTCGACTCAAGTGCAATACTAAAACTGCCCAAGCTAACACTCCCACGATTCGATGGTGATTACTTGAAGTGGACCCAGTTTCACGACTTGTTCACTCATATGGTGCACAATGAACCAATGCCAAATTGTCAGAAGTTATGGTATCTCAAGGCCAACTTAGCTGGAGAAGCAGAAAGATTAATAAGGCACTTTACGGCCTCAGAAGAAAACTACACAGCTGCTTGGCAGACCTTAAAGGATCGTTATGACAATCGCAGACTGTTGGTAACAGCACTCATTAACAAGTTATCATCTCAGTCAGCACATGTGAACGATAACCCTTCAGCTGCTACAATAAAATCGCTACATGATACTACACAAGAGTGTCTGTTAGGATTGCAGAATTTAGGCATTTCAACGGCAGATTGGGATCCACTCTTGCTTCATATCTTAACAAAGAAGCTTGACAGAAGCACGTACACTCTATATGAGCAATCACTATCAAAGCCTAGAGAAATACAGAGTATAAAGGTATTTCTATCATTTCTGGAAACCAGATTTCAAGCACTCGAAACACTCGGCACTAAGTATAAAATTGACGATTACCAAAGAAGACATGGCAGCTCCAAGGCACTAACTTCGATAATATCATCCACTTCATCGGGCATCATGTATGTCATGTAAAGGGAACCATCCTCTTTTTGCATGCCCCCAGTTTTTGAAATTGACACCAGCCAGTCGAATGAGCTTTGTACGCAGTCATAACTTGTGTTTTAATTGTCTCAAGCCTGGTCACAGCAGCAACCAGTGCATACTTCGAGGATGTACAAAATGCACCAAAAAACACAACACGCTTGTACATCTAGAACCATCAGGGAAGGTAGAAAAATCTGATGTCAAATCACCAAGAAGCTCATCTTCAGTAGATGTACTGTTACAAAAGGCTGATACACCAGGTTATCAACCAGCCATAGTAGCAACACTCACAAACCAAAAACCAAGAGGTTATGTTCTCCTGGGCACAGCCATTGTCAAACTCATATCTGACAAGGGAGACACAATAGAATGTAGAGCCATTCTTGATTCAGGCTCTCAAGTTAATATAATAACAGAAAGGGTTATGAAGAAACTAAACTTGACACCAAATTCAGAAAGAATTACCATACATGGTGTCGGAAATAAGAAAGGAAGAATCCAACATAAGGTTAATTTGCGGTTAGAGTCCACAATGAACAAATATGCAACAAGAGTAGAAGCCTTTGTGCTGCCAAAAATAATCGCACCACAACCAACGCAGTCATTTGACATCTCTGAGTGGGACATACCTAAAAATATCAGATTTGCCGATTCTAAATTCAACATAACCGACTCAATGGATTTGCTTTTGGGAGCAGAGTTTTATTACAACCTACTGTCCATTGGACAAATCAAGTTAGCAAATAATCTTCCAATGCTACAAAATACTGTTCTTGGATGGGTATTGACAGGCAAGATCGATCAGATTGAAACATCTGCCGCTACATGTGGCATATGTTCAGAGGACGAACAAACAGATCAACTTGTTCAAAGATTTTGGAAACTTGAAGAAGTTGCTGCAGCAAGGGACAAATTCACTCAAGAAGAAAGGCGATGTGAAACCCACTTCACGCAAACAGTCCGTAGAGATGACAGCGGACGATTTATAGTTAATTTACCATTTCGTGAGGAATCAACAAAATTGGGCGAGTCCAGAAGCATGGCATTGAACAGACTTCTCGCTTTAGAAAGAAGATTGGCCAAAGATGCTGCCTTAAGGTCTCAGTATGTGGAATTCATAACAGAGTATATTGATCTCGGACACATGAAGGAAATAAATGGCGTTAGCATCCAATCGCCCCATTACTTCCTTCCGCACCATTGTGTTCTAAAACCCGATAGTAGCACCACTAAATTAAGAGTGGTGTTCGATGCATCGATGAAGACGTCATCTCAATTGTCTTTAAATGATATCTTGTGCGCAGGACCAACAGTTCAAAGTGACTTATTTTCACTACTGCTGCGGTTTCGGCTACCACGATTCGTATTCACTGCAGACATTCAAAAGATGTACCGCCAGATACTGCTGGACGAAGCCGACCAGAAATATCAGCTAATTTTCTGGAGAAATGACCCAAGAGAATCATTAAAAATTTACCGACTATGTACAGTCACATATGGTACTCGACCGGCACCTTATCTGGCAACAAAATGCCTTCAGAAATTGGCTCAAGAAAATACCGTTAGATATCCATATGGTGCCGAGATCCTGAAAAATGACTTCTATGTGGATGATTGCATTACAGGATCAGACAGTTTGCCGACAGCCATAATAATGCAGAAGGAACTTACAAAACTTCTACAAGGCGCAGGTTTTCGATTGAGAAAATGGTGTGCCAATCACGCAAAATTGTTGCAAGGCGTTCCACCAGAGGATCAAGAAATAGACCTTGACTTCGAAAACAGCACAGAAGAAAAGATAAAGACGTTAGGACTAACATGGCTGCCCAAGTCAGATCAATTCAGAATTAAAGCAGTCTCTAACCAAGGATCCAGGATCACTAAAAGAATAGTCACTTCTGACATCGCCAAACTTTTCGGCCCTTTAGGTGTATTGGCACCAGTAGTAGTCACCGCTAAGATCTTAACCCAACAACTTTGGCAACTAAAAATTGACTGGGATGCAGCCTTACCAATGGAACTTCGTACAAGATGGCTTAATTTCAGGACCACTCTGTCAACCTTAAACAACGTCACATTTCCCAGGCACGTATTTGCAAAGGAAGTTCCAAGGCATATGCAAGTCCATGTGTTCTCAGATGCCTCAGAAAAGGCCTATGGCGCTGCACTTTATACCCGATCGATCAGTAAAGATGGCAGAATTATTGTGAGACTATTATGCGCTAAATCTCGCGTAGCACCACTACAAAAACAAACTGTTCCTCGTTTGGAACTATGTGCAGCTCTAGTAGCAGCCGAACTTGCAAACCGTGTAAGGAAGGAACTGAAGTGGGAAGAAGTACCAACCTATTTCTGGTCAGATTCGGAAATAGTGTTATCATGGATAACTTCATCATCCACATCATATCAAACATTTGTTGCTAATCGGATTGGTGCAATTAAAGAATTAACCATAGCGGCACAATGGCATCATGTGAGATCAAAGGATAATCCAGCCGATGTACTCTCCAGAGGGCTGGAGCCAGACAAATTAGAAACATGTCATCTTTGGTTCTACGGGCCAACATTCCTGCACGGAAGTGAAACCGTATGGCCTACAGCTTATCAAACCAAGATTGAGTGTCAGTTAGAAAGAAAGCGTACAGCCTTGCCCGCAATAACTACAGCAGAAGATATATCTAGTGTGATATACAAAATCAATCATGAGGGATCATTTCGGAAGCTTCAACGCATCATTGCTTATATGATTCGATTTGTAAGGAATGCCAAAATTCCAGTCAAATCACGGCCAAACCATCGCTTCATCACTTGTCGAGAATTAAATGAAGCCTTGCACATCATAATAAGAGCCGTACAAGAAGATGAGTTCAAGGAAGCAATAAAACAATTAAAGAAAGATCATGAATTAAACAAGGGAAGTTGTCTAAAAGGTCTTACACCATTTGTCGATGACAAAGGCATCATCAGATTGGGCGGTCGTTTAAAGGAATCAGTACTAGAATATGATGCAAAATATCCTATGATTTTGCCCTATTCAGATCCGTTAACAAAACTATTGATGTTAACAATTCATAAGGAGAATCTGCACTCTGGCCCGCAAGCCTTGCTGGCCGATACAAGACAACGCTTCTGGCCAATAAAGGGAAAGTCAATCGCGAGATCAATTGTTCAGCATTGTGTAACATGTGCAAGAGCCAAACCAAAAATGTTGACACAGATCATGGGCAATTTGCCTCCCGCAAGAGTTCAACCAGCACGACCATTCGTTAACTCCGGTGTTGACTTTTGTGGGCCAACCTGGGTGCATTACAAAATTCGAGGAAAGAGACCCTACAAGGCATACATCGCTGTTTTCTGCTGTTTTGCAACAAAGGCCGTCCACTTAGAAATAGTCAGCGACTTGTCAACAGAAGCCTTTATTGGGGCATTAAAGCGATTTATGGGACGCAGAGGAAATTGTAGGAACTTATACTGCGACAACGCAACCAATTTCGTTGGCGCAAGAAACCAACTACGCGAATTGTCTGAGGCCATCCATTCTGAAGCAGCGAGGGAAACCATAGCAGGAACTTGCAGTAAAAGAGGAATCGATTTCCACTTCATTCCTCCGAGGGCACCACACTTCGGTGGGCTATGGGAAGCTGCTGTAAAATCCGCAAAGCATTTACTTATAAAGACAACTTCAGCCGGATCTCTAACTTATGAGGAGCTGGAGACACTAATGATCGAAATAGAAGCAATTTTGAACTCTAGGCCACTAACACAGATGTCAAATGACCCTAATGATCTGACTGCTGTCACTCCTGGTCATTTACTGGTAGGTGAACCATTAACGGCACCCATAGATGCAAGTGCCAAGCAATTGAAAACTAGTCTGCTAGCTAGATGGAGGCTAGTGTCTGATATGAAACACGAATTTTGGAGACGATGGTCCTGAGAATATTTAAATGAACTGCAATATCGACTCAAGTGGAAAGAGCGCTGCCAGAACATAGATCCTGGCACTATAGTGGTTATACAGGATGATAATCTTCCAGTCATGAAATGGCCACTAGGGAGAATTCTTCAAACACATAAGGGAAACGATGGTTATGTTAGAGTTGCTGACATAAAAACAGCTAAAGGTATACTTCGCAGACCTATTCACAAGCTGTCACCATTGCCGTGTGAGGAGGTAGATCATAACGAGACTCCAATGAACAATAATGATATGGCCGAAGAAATTACAGGAACAGAAGAGTCGCCTCAAGGGACAAGCAATGTCGACAAGGATCAAGTGCCCAAGAAACGACGACGACAGTCTTATGGCACTGCAATTGCAACACTATTATTGGCATGTTTGGTTCTACCGCCCGGACTTGGAGCAAACATCGATATCGAGAGCTTCGATCCTAAACCGGGGATATATTTCGAAAATATCGGCAAAATAAATTTCATATCAACCGAATGGAATTTAATAGTTTATTACGATTTGAAACCATATTGGATGGAGCTTTCGGTATTATCAAATGGGACGAGGGCATTACATAACTTGTGCCAGCAGAATAAAACAAGGAGCACATGCATCCAGATAGTGACACAACTTCAGCAGATTGAAGAAGAGTTACATGCCGGCAACATACTCCTGTCCACCAGAAGACAAAAACGAGGTGCTATTGACATTGTCGGAAACCTGGCCAATTCACTTTTTGGGGTCCTTGACTCTGAATATGCAAAAAAAAATGTCTGAAACAATAGATACCATCAATGAAAATGAAGAACATCTTCTAACGCTACTGAAAAATCAGACGTCAATAATTGACGCAACGGTTAACGTCTTGAAAAAGGATCAACTAGCTGCAGAAAAGAAATTTAAGGAATTAGACGTCCAAATCACCCACTTGATAAACCACATAAACCACACCGGAGAAGAAACGTATGAGCTAAAAATCAGCCAATTATTTACAACCCTATCCATCCAAATGATGTTCATAGTATCCCATCTTCAGAGAATGCAGTCTTCAATAATCGACGTGTTAACAGACATACACCACGGCAGAATCAGTCCATTACTTGTGACGCCCCAACAATTACGTAACGAACTCATCATGGTCAAGAATCACCTACCACCAGGATTGCAATTACCCGCAGATCAGAATGATATTGTGGAACTATACAAAACCATGTCTGCAGAATCAGGAGTAACCAACAACCACGTAATAGTTAAAATCAGAATGCCGCTGGTCACTCTGGAAAGGTTTGACTTGTTCCAGATGATACCGATACCTGTATCAACTAATGAAGTGCTTGTAGCTGTACGGCCTTGCGCTACATACATCGCTCTCAGTCCACACAGAGATCAATATTACCCAATGACAAAACAGGAACTGTCATCCTGTATGTCGACGGAGGAGCTCAATCATGTATGCCCTCTGAACCATCCTATATATCACAAGGGGGCGGCCGCTTGCTCCTGCGAAGTGAATCTGTTTAACAATTCAACATATAGAAAATGTGAAATGGAAAAAATAGAGAACAGTCCTGCTTGGATTCAGCTCAATAATCCAAACCAATGGATCTACGCAGTCAAGGAATCCACCACTGCAAATGCTTGGTGTAACGAGGAAACCATCCCGCTGACTTTAACAGGTTCTGGTCTTTTAAAGATGATGCCAGATTGCGTCATCAAGCATGACTTACTGACAATTCGAGGAATGCATACATATCCTAGCAGCATTAGAACATCCTACAAGAGGTTAAGTGAGTTAAGCAAAATCACCACACCAGAACAGCTACATCAAGTCATCGGTAACCTAACTCCCTACGAAGCCCAAGAAGAACAACTGGAAGAATTGATGAGATTGGTCTCATCACAGCTCCAAGAGGAAAAAATGAAGAAGACTCATTCCCACAATATCCATCAATTTACCATTGGATATCTTTCGCTCGGACTAATTTTATTCTTCATCGCCATCCTGATATTCAAGAATCGAGATGATTGTAGGCACAAATCGAAACGGCCTAAGCCCGCACCCAGGCAATCTACGGAATTTGACTTCAGTATCAACGTATAGTCATTTGAATCTTCGAACGAAGGTTCAACGCGGGGAGAATGTTAAATCGTACATGTTCATAACAGATGAATCTAATTCTATCTTAATTCTTATATAAAGAAATTTAATTAGAATTGTAAGAAAACAAGATATATATATGTATATACCATTAATTCATAATTTCATATGTAGGTCAGGCATGAATAAAGGTTCATGTTATCATTGTAATAGGAAACCTAATTTCATTCACCTGACGCGAATTTCATTCACCTCGCTTCATGCAAAAATAAATTCTTCGTCATTATAATCTAAAAGAAAGTTGACACTCAGCAATAACTGAGGAATTTATTTTGCATGAAACTTGCAATTTCGCTAGATAAGCAGTATCGGAAATTCTTAATTGAATATTGCTTTCTTTTGTAGAATAAGTGGTAATGTTAGCAAAATTTTAATATAAATTCACTGCGAGTAATGAATAAATTATCAGTTGTTAATAAAATTTAGAGCGTTTTATTCAGTATCGCGTAACCATTCTAGTTTTTTCAGGCTTTTGGTGCCGTTTATACCATCATCAATAACAACTAGCAAGCCAGGCAACTGCATTTAGCCTTGGTATATCGGTTCAAGTGCCGTTTATACCATCTGCGTTTTAAGGCTAAGGAAATATAGGCAAGACAAAAGAGCCTTGTCTCAACAAAGTCCATATATTGTGTATGTAATGATGGATTCCTTTCGAATTTTCGTTCGATGGCTAGAAATTGGCGCAGAGCTACATCTTTTGATTCGCCTAATTCCTTGGTGTCTCGATTAAAGGGTAGTTTGACAATAAAACGCCCAGTGTTATCACGCTTGATGGAGTTTTGAAAATAATGTTCACATCTAGCTTGTTCTGCTGTGAGTTTAGGAGAAACTGACTGTGCTTCTTCTAATTGCCAAAATTTTTCCACTTGTGTCTCTAGATTGATATCTTCTGTTGTAGAGATGCCACAAGTTAAAGTTTGTTGTGATTACTGGGGTGTTGTTCCTGCAGCTACCCAACCGAAAACAGTGTTCTGTAAAATAGGCAAGTGTGTTCCAAGTCTTATTTGACCGACCGACAGAAGTTGATAATAAAGGTCCGCGCCAATGAGCAGATCTATCTTGCCTGGATAGTTGAAACTTGGGTCCGCTAATTCTATGTTGCGAGGAATAGACCAGGACTCCGTATCTAATTCGTAAGTTGGCTGTGCGGAAGTTATTTCCGGAAGAACGAAGGCTTCGATTCGTGCTGTGAAGTTGTTGATCCGTGACATGACTTGTACATTTATTCTATGTTGGGTGCGTTGCTTTATTTCTCCTATGCCTTGTATGAGCATCGTTTCTGACGATTTTCGTAGACCAAGTTTACTTGACAAACGTTCTGTTATGAAGTTTAGTTGCGAACCTGAATCAAGAATCGCTCTACATCGGATAGTTTCGCCCTTGCCATTTGGTATCATTATTAATACGGTCCCAAGCAGATCATAATTTCTCTTGAGTGTTTTCGTTCTTGCTGCCAAGCTTGCTGATGGCTCCTTGGAACTTGTTGTTGGTTGAACGATGATGCTCTTAACTGCTTGATCGTCAGATCTCTTAGATTGAATTTGTTGATGAAGTAATGTATTGTGCTTCTGATTACATTTTAAGCACCCTCTTGCCGGACAATCTGCTACTTGATGGGAACTCTTCAGGCAATTTGTGCACACTTTTACTTGGTATGCCATCTTGCGACGCTCTATAGGTGAAAGTTTTAAAAACTTAGGGCATGCAAATAATCCATGTTGCTTCTGACAAGCCTTGCAAAGGGTAGGGCTGGCTCCTGTGACCAGTACTGATGATTTGTTGATGAGTCTACCGTCTGCCTTCTGTGAGCCTAGTGTCTCTAGAGCCTGGAACCGAAGTTCCAAGAACTTCAGGAACTCTTCTACTGATTGTAGATCTCTGGGTGCTTGTAATCCTTGCTCATATAGAACATGGGTTGATTTGTCTACCTTTTTTAGAAGCAAGTGTAGCAATATTGGATCCCATGTGTCTGTCTGGATTTCAAGATTATTCAATGCCAAGATGCATTCCCTTGTAGTGTCATGTAGCCTTTTTATTGATGTAGAAGAGTCTGGTGTGGTTACTTGTTGTCCTAACAATTTTTCCAACAATGTTCTGGTCAGCAACCTTTTGTTGTTGTATCGTTTTGTAAGGGTATCCCAAGCCGTTGAATAGTTTGCATCTGATATTGGCAAATGTCTGATTAGGCGTTCGGCGGCTTCACCAGTTAGATTGGTTTTGAGAAACCACATTTTCTGAGCTCCTCCAATGTCTTGTTCGTGAACCATTTGTGAAAACAAGTCATGAAATTGTTTCCATCTGAGGTAGTCACCTTCAAATTGTGGCAGCGAAATCTTTGGCAATTTCATCTGTGTTGATATTGTTGATCTGGGTTGATCCATATTTGAGTTTAAAATCTCTTCGGACCTTTGCAGTAACTTCGCCAGCATGTTTTGCGTGGCTTCCTCAACTCTATAATATTCTTCTGGGTCATATTCATAGCAGTCATAAATGTCTTCTGCAGCTTCCCAAATGGATTGGTTGATAGTCCT
The DNA here is from genome assembly GCA_963924295.1 of Dioctria rufipes. NCBI lineage: Eukaryota > Metazoa > Arthropoda > Insecta > Diptera > Asilidae > Dioctria > Dioctria rufipes. The sequence continues at coordinate 309,575 of CAWUPM010001419.1, read as the reverse complement.
TAATTGTGCCCAGTACTCATTGATTGTATTACTTTTAACATTGTAATATGCTCCTGATGATTCTTGCGTATTGACACCATCCAGTACTCTTTTCAGTGCAGCCATAATTGCCAGCTGTTTGCGGACAAGTCCTCGTAATGCATCTGATGACGTACTCTTGACGTTATCAACATGAGTTTTTGATGCAATTGAGTTTTTGGGCTTGGAACCCTTTGACACTTCATCTGTTGGCTTTCGCGATTGCTGCTCATCTTGATGTTGAATATCTTTATTGGGGTTCAAGACCGTATCATGAGATGGTAAAGATTGCTGAACCTCTTCTTGAAGCAGTTCATGAATCGTGTTGGAAATTTGTTCTCTTATGGCTTCATAACCATCCTTGAATTCCTCATAATGATGGAAGTAGTCTGGGTTGACTTGTTTGTCATATTTTTCTCGAAGCTCACTATCGGTCTTGTCGTACTTTGTCCATTGCTCATCCAGGCGGCTTAAACTGTTCTTGTAAAATCTCAGATCTCTGTCAGCAATACGCTGCTTTTTATGATTAGAGATAATTCTTTCTATCTCATCTTCTGTTGCTGTTTGTTGCTTTAGCAGCTGTTCCATGGTGATAGATTGTCTTCCAGTTGATTGATGTGATTAATGTGACGTGAATTCACGTCGGGGTCACCAAATTATGTTTATATTGCGATCAAGCTCTTTTGCTTGCCCGCGACTTCCTTAACGTGGTATATTAAGGTACTCAACCTTAATAGGATTTGTGCCTTAAGGTACTCAACCTTAAAGCGGTAGTTCTAGTGGCGAAGTGTCTTGAGGTACTCAACCTCAATAGAAAACAGTTGTAAAGTATTGAAGGTACTCAACCTTAATACATTTGTGGATTAAAATTCTCTAAATAAAAACTCTCGACTTCGGACGAACAACTAATAATTTATTTTCTTGAAAAGTCCCATTTTTATACAAAATTATCTACTGTAAATCCACAAATATCAAAGTCAGCAACAATTTAAATTATTTTCTTCCCATAGTCACATGAAATCAGATATTATGTATTTTGCTTACCTACCTACAAAATAATTGTCACTGCGCCTTCTGTTATCACAATTCTCATGCAATATGATATTGTTTACTTGCATAGTGCAGACGATTTCATGAGAATTGTGATGGGCAGCGGTGAGTAATCAATTGTAAGCAGATTTACAATTAATGAAATTTAAGTTTTTTGGTATGTAAAGCTAAGGAATGTGCTATAATACTATGCATATGGCTAGGCTTGAACAGGAGGAATAAGAACTGATCCCGATAAGATTTGAGCCACGGTTGTCTATCCGTCACCTAGAACTGTTCGGCCGGATGGTATAATCGATTCCAAAATATGCTGATTTAACTGCCCCCATAACCGACACTTTGAAGCATCCTTGTCAGTTCCAATGAAGTCCAGAAGTCCAGACATCTCTGGAATTGTTAAAACGGAAACTTACCTCTGGCCCGTTGTTAGTGAGTAAAGATTTAACCAAATCGTTCGTTGTTCAGTGTGACGCGAGTCAATAAGTTATTGGTGGAGTGCCATTACAACTAGATGACGATGGCCGTGAGAAGCCGATAGCCTACGTCTCGAAAAAGTTGTATTCGGCATAACGAAATAGAACAGTCAAAGAGCTGGAATACTCAGTAGCAATCCTAAGTGTACAATAGGTCTCAAAACGACCGCAGCGGTAGACTTCCTCGGTGGAGTTGGAAGCTTCAAAGCTTTGAATTCACCATCGAACACAGAAAAGGAAGCCTGAACGTCGTCCCGGATGCTTTATCACGGATCCACTGTGACAGCTTCTCACCATCTGGCACGGAACTTGACCTTAGCTCTCCATATTTAGACTCGTTGGAATACGAGCAGTTGAGCCACAAAGTTAAACCAAATTCTAATAAACTGCCAGATCTTTATGTCAGGGATGGATTTGTTTATATTCGGACTATTCCGACAACAGGCGATTCGATTCAGGAAGATGAAGCTTGGAAGCTTTGGATTCCACGAAGGCTTGCCTTCGACGTTATTTGAAGAGCGCATGATTCGCCACTAGTTTCCCAGGTATAGGGAAAGCACTGTAACGATTAAGAAGACACTTATACTATCCACGAAATACAGTTGATGCCAGAAACTACGTATGCACTTGTGACGTATGTAAGCAAACCAAGGCCCTCAATACCACTCTTAGATCACCGATGGGTGTTCTGTCTGTGCCAGAAAGACCATGGCAAAAGCTATATATTGATTTTCTGGGAACCTATGCCAGATGTCGAACTGCGTCATGTAAGCGCGTACTGCTGTCAGTTCATCGAGACAGAAATATTTCACCTTTCTGGCATTTCGGAGACGATATTCTCCGACAATGGGGTTCAGTTTTCCTCGGCTCAGTTCGGCAGACTGCTGGATAAATATGACGTAAAGCATGTGCGAACGGCAGTTTATTCGCCACATGCAAATTCATCAGAGAGGGTAAACCGGTCTCTATTGTCATGGATTAGAGCCTACATCAAGAATGAGCATACTTGTTGGGATGAGAGGCTGAGCCATATTGCTAGCTCTCTCAGGAGCTCTTTTCACCAAGCAACTGTTTTCTCTGCCTACAGAGTATTATTCGGTCAACAGATGATTAAACACGCGAGCTCATATCTCCTTTTACAGAGTCTCGGAACGCTAAATGAAACCATAACCGTAGACGATGTTGAAAAATTAAAAGTGATCCGTGCGAGAGCACAGGAAAATTTATACCACGCATTCGAGCAGGGTGGAAGAGCTTATAATCTGAGAGCTAAACCAGTCAGTTTCAGAATTGATCAAGAATTGTACTGGCGGAATTTCATGCAGAGCAATTTCCAATAATAACTCAGCGCTAAACTAGGACGGAAATTTCTAAAGTGTCGTATCAAGGCGAAAAAAGGAAACTCCCTCTGTGAGGTTGAGGATCTGCAGGGAAGAACGTTAGGATTCTATCACGCCAACGATATCAGGCCATGATGTCTATATCCTCTGGGACTTCATCTGTCTAAAACTGTCTAAATTTCAATCCTGGTAGCCCTAGTAAGGCATCCAGCCCGCTTAACTGCTAAACTACAGGATGCCAAGGTGCCGCTTAGGACATTTCCAGCCTACCGGTCGGCATACCTTTTGGATAATAGAGACGTCTTACCCTAATCCCTCGCCTAACAATGCATCAGAACCCCCCTACATGGTAACATACGGTAGATCTATTGCCGTAACAATTCCACTTTTCTAAAAGTCTTTCAAAATTTAAGGAAGGATATCGGTCACATCACTACCTCAACGATGCCTTGAAAACAAACCCTTAAACAAGCGTTGGTCGGAGACCACACTGAGATGTTAGAGCGGAGGAGGCTTTACGATTAGTTGGTTAGGTTATTGACCGCGGGGCTCCCTCGTCTCATCTCGGTGAAGCAAGGCAGACAGGTACAGACCGACTGGATTTTTTTGGGTTACCAGCATGTCGGTGCGTTTCTGGTTTCCAATATAGAGAATGATGTGGAAATCTGGTCAAATTGTGACGGGACTTCACAGATGTTCCTCTGATTCGTCACGCTTCAAGTGGATTAACCCGGTCTGGACAAGCCCGTTCATTCTCCCTGCATAGAAATACTTTCATGGGCCGTGGGTCTGGTCACACATTGGGCGCCCGCAGCGTAGAGGAGTATATTCTAAGATCGGCTAGCTCAGTCGACCAGTTTTAAGATTCGTCTGGACCACAGGTGGTCGTAGCATATTGCAGGTAGCAGTATGCTACGCTTAGATTAGCTACGTCATGTAAGCGCGGACTGCTGTCTTTATGGACGGAGCGGCTGTACGCATATAACGTGACCTAGTTGACGGGGCAGCGCTTCCAGAGTGAAAAGAGTTGGTTTGAAAACAAGAAGAAGAATAAACTTGGGGACATCGGCTGAAAACGACGAATCTAAGAAAACTCAAGTTTGTTTAAAATCTAAAAAAAGTATAATTATCAGAAGACAGATGAAAATATTGCAAAACGTGTGTGGGCTCGCATTGTATTTATAAGATCGTCCCACAACCTAAGTGGAAAGAAACTCATACGATAACCACATTTAAGTAATCAATTGGGCGATGCAGTTCTAATTTGTAAAAGTACGAGAACCAGAAATCAATAAGGTGAAATCGAAACGTTAAGTGACGCTATGGGTAAAAACGATTAAAGTCTGGTAGTAGGATACCTGAATGTCTGTGAGTAATTTTCATGGAGATAATACTCCGCGACGGCAAGGAACTTCCTGGATCTGACATCCATAATTTTACTACCCCGTTTGAAATATCGCCATGTCGATCCCCACGGAATCCCCCGAGGTCGGCTGGTCTCATCTGTGAAAATCACAAGTTCACCTCACGAGCACGCTTCTACGTGCGAGGTGTTCAGGTCAAAAAGGAGGTGGGGACTAGATCAAAACAAGCATCACAATATATATCAGTTCCGGATATAGCAGTGGCGGATCCGGGGGGGGGGGGGGTCGTGAGGGTCATGACCCCCCCCACTAAATTTGAGAAAAAATATTTAATTAATTGAGTTATTTGAAAAAATATTTTTTTTTTATTTTATACTTTTTTTATTTATATAATTCAACTTAAAAAAAAACTTTATTCCGAAAATATGGACTGACTACGTCCATAGAAATACACTGCAGAAAGTGGGCTCATTTCTATATAGCGTTCTCTTTCGATCTAAGCACCAACTACTAATTCGCACGTCACATAGAAATGTGACCTAACTCAAAATTTGTCGTTTTTGAGTTAATTACACCATGAAATTGGCATATTTCGATCTGATTGTTTTTGCCGCTAGATAGAGATAGTATCACTTTTCTGTTACTTAAGAACAGAGATATTCTTCATAGAACAGTGTGTCAGTGTCACTTTTTGACTTGTGACGATCTTTATAACAAACGTAAATATGTTTTCGACATTTTAACAGTATTATTTTAAATTGTGTCACTTTTCCATAAAACAGCAATTATTGCTTACAAATTATATTATGAGTTATGACATTTTTCCACAAAGTTCAAAGTACGGAATTTAATTCTTAAAAATCGTATTTTTAGTTGTGCCACTTAAAAAAACTTGTACAAATATTTATTTCGCAACAAAGAAAAGCGACACAACTTAAGAGGATGCGGGATTAACAGCTAACCTCGCCAACTGCGGTAACAAAATCTTAAAATTTCTTTTATATAAATCTTCAGAATTATATTTACTAACAAATTTAAGAGTTCAGACTATTTTTAGCAAACAATTACTACGTTAAGCTAGAATTAATTCTATGTACAGCTTTTCGTTTTTTCGCTCTCCTGAAAAGTTGCATTTTTTGAGGTGGTCACTTTTCTATGTAACGTGCGAACTGAGAAAGGGCTGTAAACAATAAATAAATAAGTGGATTTGTCGAAAGAAATGTTTTTAAATTAATTATTTGGGTTAATAGAAATTCGAGAGGTTTCACTTTTCAACTTTCCGCCAATGGATTTTTCAATGTTGTATGATCTATTATTTACACAAAAAAATTGTACCCGCATGAAATAATACCAGTGTGTAAAACTGAGAAAAGTTGGGCTTGAATGACTCCTGCAGTTTGCAACTTATTCTATTAAAAAAAAATAAGTTTTTGTAAAAAAGTATACTAAAACAGACAATCATCTGCACCGCTTGCGGATTTCCTAGTTCCAAGTACTGCAGTAGGTACTGCGGTGGCCATGCGAACCGGCGTTGGATGTTTTTTTTTTGTGTTTTTTTGCTCGATGATTTAATTTGTAAAATGACCCCCCCCCCTAATTTCAATGCTAGATCCGCGCCTGGGATAGAGATGCGGAATTTACTTAGTACCTAAATTATCATTGTAATTCTCATTTGTACGTCATCAGGGCAATTTTAAAGCAAGATCGTGCACAATCAACGACTCAAAAAAAAAAAAATTCTTCCCACAGCTATATTAAAATACATTGCAGGACATCATGGAGTGCCTCTACGGTGGATGCAAGCATCAGAATAAAGGAAAAAGGAAACTCGCGTAAGTCGTTACATGATTTGCTTTAATAAATAACATCAGTTCTTCGGATGAGTAAATCTAAATAGTAATATTCAATATAGCATGAAAAATAGTAAAAATAAATTTGAATTAAAATCGCTTTCTTAGAATAGTTAAAACAAATCTGAAATGAAAGTGTTTGAGAACCTCTCGGAACCGTGATTTGGCAATGTCTACCAAGAAAATTAAGCATATTAGAAGCAGTAGGTATAATTAGCTAAGTAAGTGTAGTTCACCAAAATATTTATTACATGTTTGGAATAAACCAAGAATATTTGATAAATTAAGTATAATATTTTGAAACGGATTTGTCTAGCTATGCCTATCATACGGTGTGTCAACTACAACTTCTGTAGTAATTTAAAGTATTGATTATTTAGTTTGAAAGGTGGAAAGGGTATGTGAAACCCAATTCAATCTGTTTCACGATTTTCTCTGTTTTACCAAGTGAACGAGCACAATCTGTTAATATCCTCGAGCGTGGAGGTGCGCTATTTCGTATAGTAGGCTCACAGGCCTGCATCTGAAGAATTTACTGAGGATATGTAATTTTTTTTTAGGAGAATTTTGTAATCTGATTATGTCTAATAACAGCGAATGCCTAAGTTGAAAATTTTCCTGAGAAGTAGTTCCGCGTAATGTTTCTCGAGTAATTTTTAGAAGTGCATAAGTTTTTGCCACTTAGTACTATGAAGAAATAAATGCCCTTAATTATAACGTAATGGAGTTTTGAAGTGTTTCTCCTTCTCCTTTCACTCTCCTGGAACCCTGTCGTTGATATGTTTGAGTAGGTCCGCTATTACTAATTTTTCCGATCAACAGGGACCCTGGAAAAAACTTGCTGCCCTCAGTGTCGATTGGGCGGAAGGGGTAATGTAGCCGAAGGCAGAACATCTACGCCTTCACATGATTAATGGTAGGTAGTGTAAAGGCCCATTCAGCACTAGGTGTGTGTGACGGCCTATGGTTTGTCAGGCACGATTTTTTTCGTATATGGCTGCTGGCAGCTGCAGGTTTTCGTGGAACATCCCCACATGCTGGCAGTCTGGACTTCAAACCCAAGTCAATCGCTCTACATAGTACCGTAACACAGACTAACAGCTTTTCAAACAGTTCTAATAACAGGTAATCAGCTTTTAAACAGCTCTGATAACAGACTAACGGCATTTAAAGTAGGTCTGATAACAGCTAAACAACTTTTCAAGCAGCTCTCATAACAGGTAAACAGCTTTCAAACAGCTCTGATAACAGCTGATCAGCTTTTCAAACTGGTATTATAACAGCCTTACGGCTTTTAAACAGGTCTGATAGTAGATAAACAGATCTTCAAACAGGTCTATTAACAACTAAACGGCTTTTCAAACTGGTGTGATAACAGTTAACAGCTTAACAGGGTTTCAAATAGGTCCGATATCAGGCAAACAGCTTTTAAACACCTCTGATAACAGCTTGACTGCTTTCAAGCAGGTCTTATAACAGCTTAACAGCTTTTCAAACAAGTATAATAACAGCTTTCAAACAGGCCTGATAAAACAGCTTTGCCAACAGCTCTGATAACAGCCTGACAGCTTTTAAACAGGGCAGATAATAGATAAACAGTTTTTCAAACAGCTCTGATAATAGCTAAACAGCTTTCGACAGTGACCTAAAAACAGCTAAACAGATTTTCAAATAGGTCTGACAGACAAACGGAATCTCTTTCTCAACCAGAATAGGGGCGCTTTTCGTGTTTACAACTTTAAGCTCAAATACTTCTTAATCCCCCTTCACAATTTTAAAGTCTCCATAAAACGCAATCTGGGGCCGGATTCTGTAGCACGGAGAATTTGGGAATTTGGGAGATGAGAATTGCGTTTTCTTAGAATTCTTAATTCCCTAATTCTCCATTCCCAATTCACTAACATGGTTGGAGAATTAAGGAAAACGTAAGAAATGTGAAAAATTGCAAATCTCCTGAGACGATTAAGGGTATCAATTTTTGTTGTAGAGGGTTGGACTTTTTTTCATATGTGAGGTACATCTGCATATTATCTTCCACTGTCGAAATAAATTAAAATTTCTTTTTTGTTGGGGTAGTTTTTGAGGGATGTAGGAGGGTAGGTTTTTTTGAGTTTTTCCGGGATAACGAGAGAATGGAGAGTAGAAGGAGAATGTGTGTGGTATAAAAAAAAAATGGGAGCTCAGCGCGAACAAGATAGGCTTAGGAAAAGGGGCGGGAAGGGTGCGGGGTAGAAATGGGATCTGATTAAGGGAAATTTAAAAAAAAATAAGACAATATCAGGAGCTGCAATAATTCGCAGGGGTAAGCTCAGGATCTCTAAGCCAAATAAAAAAAAAAGTAAGAATTCACTTTGGTAATTAGCCATGCATGGGCATTATAGGCTGTATTTTATTTCGATTAACGGTAATTTGCAGATTTGAGCGGCCTCGGCGGTTAATTTTGCTATCGCAATATTCACGGGCGCCCAACTTTGTGTGGGAGGGCTGTAGAGTATTGGAATTTTTTTGATAGATTAAGGGTTTAGAGTACAAAAATATAGGTGAACAACTTTTGGGGCAGGGTGTTCTGGGGGTTGGGGGTCGTACCATCCCTCATTGGGGGTTGCTCAAACTACGTCATGTTTGGTACCAAATTAAAGAGGGAGAAGAGGGTAATCGAGTGGTGTAGTTTGTCTTTGATCGTTTTAACGTGATTGCTGACTTTTGACCGCCAAAAAACTATTTTTTTACACTACGCTCATATACACCCCAGTTTCCATATTTTGCATATATCTCTTCCGTTCTTTGTTTCACATCCATTAGTACTCCGTTGTGAACATTTTTGTCATGGGAAGTAAATTTCCAGGACTTACCAGTTCTTCGCAATGATGAGATGAAATGTGTCAATTTTTGTACCAAAAACGGCCAATTTTTCACCTTAAAAAGGACTGCTACACTTCTTTTACAGTTAATTCCAAAACGGTTTGTCGGATTCAAAAGTTATTTACATATTTAATTAGGGGACAAAATATAGATGCGATATTATCCTACACACAAGCTTTACCGTGTATATTTAAAAATTTTACAGCATCTCTTCTGTACTGGTCGACGACCAAATTGATCATTTTCGCGTGATTTATAATTTTTAGCGGGTACTTTGAGAGACAAAATCCTTGTTCCTCTGTTAGTATTGCATGTGTTATAAATGTATATGAAATTATAACACACATAAATGAAATATTATTATTAAGTACTTCAAGAATCATTGTAATAGTTTCAAGCTACACAGTTAGATAACGATCGGTCTTTGTAATCGATAGCTAGATGAGCGGTCTAAATTCAATCACTGTACGATCAACATCATACAATGTTAATATATAGTTAAAATGGACTCAGTGTGTTTTTAATCAGTGCACAGTTTATTATATGGCGCAGCCGGTATAACAAACAGTGATAACGCAAAAAAAAAATTAAAAAAAAAATAATGTCTTCAATAATGGATTCTTTCCGAGCACCTGGACCATTAACATTTAAGGGAAATGTAAGCAACGAGTGGTCAAAATTTAAGAGAATGTTCGAGATTTTCATAATGGCAGCTACCAAGAATGAAGAACTTGACGACAAGGTGAAGATAGCTATGTTGCTGAATCTAATGGGGGAAAAAGCCATGGAAATATTCGATACGTTTAACCTTACGGAGGCGGAGAAAAAAGTCTACTCAAAAGTTGTGGATAAGTTTGATACCTATTGTAATCCAAAAAATTATATAATTTATGAAAGATTCAAGTTTCACAGCCGAAAGCAACAATTAGGGGAAACATTCGATAATTTTTTAGCGGATATTAGCAAACAGGCCAAGAAATGTGACTTCACCAATACATTGGAACCCATTACAGACCAAATGATCCGTGACAGAATAGTGTTGGGCATTATAAATCCCGATACACAGGAAAAGTTACTTCGAACGGAGAACTTAACACTTTCAAAGGCTACAGAATTTTGTCGGGTGTCGGAGGGCTACACACAAACATGCAAAAGAAGTTCAACATGCAGAGCTGGTGCACGAAATCACAAAAAATGTTAAAAGTCGTGTAAGTCAAAAGTTTAAAGATTTTAGACAATCATCATCACGTAGAAATAAATTCGAATTTAAGAATAAGTCAAAAAACGTACAGATGATAAATGATTGCAAAAAATGCTCACTAACACATAAAATAAATGCAAGCCCTGCTTTTGGGAAAAAGTGCTACAAATGTGGTAAAATAAATCATTTCTCATCTGTATGTAAAAATAAAAACGTACACGATGTAGTAAATAACGATGCATGCAAAGATAAATTAGAACATCTAGTTATAGACACAATAAAAATTAATTCAGTCAATAAAAATAACGGTGGTTGGTACAAAAAATTAAAAGTGTATGACAATGAAAACGAGTTCAAGATCGATTCGGGGTCAGAAGTAAATATATTACCAGCTTCTTTATACAAAAAATATTTTAAAACGGAAAGTGAATTACAGCCGACTTTCATAGAACTAGAAGCATATGGGGGGCATAAATTGAGTGTTTTAGGTGCAGTGAACTTAGAAATAACAAATGATGATAAAAAATTTAAAGAACTATTTATAATTGCCGAAGTAAACTCCTCTCCAATTTTAGGCTTGAGCTCTTGTGTGAAATTAAACTTAATAAAAAGAATTGATGTTTATTGCCATGAAATAAGTACGGATAAAGATAAATTTTTGGAACGAAATGAGAGTACATTTAGGGGATTAGGCTGTTTTCCCGAAATTTGCAAAATTTATTTAAAGCCAAATGCGGTGCCAGTTAGTAAAGTCAAAATAAAATTACACGAAATGGAAGCAGCAGGTATAAAACAAAAATTTTACACCTACGGATTGGGTTCACAACCTAGTAATTATAGAGAAGGCATATAAAACTGTACGTCTATGCCTTGATCCGCGAGATTTAAATACAAATATTGTAAAAGAACCCTTTGAAATTCCTCGATTAGAAGATCTTAGTAACAAATTAAAAGATATGGTTTATTTCACGGTTTTAGATCTGAAAGAAGGTTTCTGGCAGGTAGCCCTAGATGAAAATAGTAGTGACTTATGTGCATTTAGCACACCTTTCGGGTGTTATAAATTTTTGCGCCTTCCATTTGGATTAAATTTCGCACCTGAACTGTTTCAAAAATTAAATACCAAGTACTTCGGAGAACTCCCTGGAACATTTATATACTTTGATGATATTTTGGTTTTCGGTAAAACAAAATTAGAGCATGATTTGAATTTAAAAGCAGTGATAGATCGAGCAAATCAGATCAATATTAAATTTAATGCTAGTAAATTGCAGTATTGCCTAAACGAAGTCAGGTATTTAGGGTACATTTTTTCCAAAAAGGGAATTATGATAGATCCCACCCGTGTTAAAGCTATAGAAGCCATTGAAGAACCAAGCAATAAGAAAGAACTGCAGCGATTTCTGGGATTAATTAATTATTTGCGTAATTTTATTCCGAATATGTCGGAACTCACTTCTCCTCTTAGAGAATTGTTAAAAAAGAATATAAGCTTTGTTTGGTTACCGATACACACAAAAGCATTTAAAAAGTTAAAGGAATCTATATCTATTGCCCCTGTACTACAAAATTTTGATGAGAACTCTCCAATATATATACAAACTGATTCCTCCCAAGCTGGAATAGGTAGTTGTTTAATTCAGTCCAACAAACCCATTTGTTACGTATCTAAGGACTTAACGGAAACTGAGCAAAGGTATGCACAAGTGGAAAAGGAACTATTGGCAATATTGTTTGCTTGTCAAAAGTTTCATAACTTTATTTATGGCAGAAAAGTTACAGTTCTAACAGACCACAAACCATTAGTTGCCTTATCCAAAAAATTAATAAGTGATATACACTCAAGTCGTTTGCAACGAATAATGTTAAAACTTCTTAAATATGAAATGGAAGTTAAATATATTCCGGGAAAATTTATGTACATAGCTGATACCCTATCAAGAGCCTTTAATAAAGATGTGTCCGAAGATGTTGATAAATCACTAAATGAAGTAGTTCACTCAGTAAGTGTATCGGATAACCGTTTGAAACAAATAAGGCAGAATATGAGTGAAGATTCTGAGTCCATTATGTTAATAAAAATGTGTAAGAATGGGTGGCCTAAGGAACTGATCAAAGTCGACCCTTTAATAAAGAAATATTGGCAAATTAGGCATGATATATATTATGAAATTGGGTTGTTATTTTTTAATAATAGGATAATAATTCCACATACGTTAAGATATGATATGCTTCATATTTTACACGAAGGACATATGGGAATGTCAAAGTCGAAAGAAGCAGCTAAATTAACTATTTATTGGCCTAACATAAATAGTCAAATAGAAAATTTTATAATGAAGTGCAAAGTGTGCGAAAAACATCAGTATTCAAAAAGTAATTCCCCCTTAATTCCACACGAAATACCAAATATACCTTTTAATAAAGTTGCGTGCGATTGAATACAGAAAACAATCATATCTGCTCTTAATTGATTATTATTCTAAATGGGTTGAGATTAAGGGATTAAAATACAAAACTGCAACTGAAGTAATTAAGCAGTTAAAATCAATTTTCTCGTCGCACGGAATACCCGAAATAGTAATAGCTGATAATATGCCATTTAATTCGTTTGAATTTCGTAATTTTGCTGATAATTGGAATATCTCTTTAATAACGTCCAGCCCATTGTACCCTCGTTCTAATGGTCTAGCAGAAAGGGGTGTATACATAGCCAAAACTTTATTAAAAATATGTGATGAGGATAATAAAGATATTGACAGTGCGTTGCTTGCGTATCGAAATGCCCCAATTACAAATTTCCCTTATACACCATCACAGCTTCTAATGTGTAGGCTATTGAGAACGAAAGTACCAATAAAGAAAACTCTCCTCATGCCAAAGGTACCCATAAATGTAAAAGCCAAAATACAACAAAATCAAAGTCGTTATAAAAATTATCATGATAGAAAAATTAAACGAGCAAAAGAAAGCAAATTTTTGAAAGGTGAAAATGTTACGGTTAGGAGGGGAAAAAAATGGCAACCAGCAAGAATAATAACACCACATAAGAGTCCAAGATCTTATATTTTGCAAACTGAAGATAACCAAGTTTTACGAAGAAATTCAGTACATTTAAGACACTCAATGTTTTCACCTCAGTTTAAAGGCCCGGATATAAATTATGATATATCTTACTCAAATAACGACTCCCAATCGACTTTGAGCGATCCTCAAATCGGAAATAACACCTCGAGAGGTAGTCAGGATAATACAGAGGAAAGCCCAACTAAAGTCATTAATAGCTATAAAACGCAAGACAATGATAATACGTATGTAACTAGAGCTGGACGAGTTGTTAAACCGCCAGAACGATTATATTATAACTAGACTTAGGTTAATTTAAACAATATATATATATATATATAATAATATATTTATATGCATATATATATTATATAATTAGACTGTGTACGAAGATGGTAGGTAAAGTGTAGATCCATTGATTGAATTTGTAAAATGTACACACTTATACTTAAATTCTTGTTACAAAAAAAAAAAAAAAAAAAAAAAATAGAATTAGCAAACATAGTAAAGGATTACTAAAATCGACTCAAATTGTTATGAACAAGCTTGTTGAACAATAATTTATATAAAATAAGCAGTAATCTTATTTACAAAAAAAAAGAGGGAGATGTTATAAATGTATATGAAATTATAAATGAAATATTATTATTAAGTACTTCAAGAATCATTGTAATAGTTTCAAGCTACACAGTTAGATAACGATCGGTCTTTGTAATTGATAGCTAGATGAGCGGTCTAAATTCAATCACTGTACGATCAACATCATACAATGTTAATATATAGTTAAAATGGACTCAGTGTGCTTTTAATCGTGCACAGTTTATTACAGCATGGATTTCCATAATTTTTTTTTACAATATAGCCAGGACACGCAGTGAATATATAACTAAATTTGAAATTTCTAGGTACCTAGATACCTTCACAAAACGCAACAAAAGCAGACAATACAATTTTTCCACTTACGTTTCCACTTGCAAGACACCGGAGAATTAACAAGTGGAATGGAGAATTTGGGAATTCCGCACCTCTCAAATTCGCTCTCAGTTAAAAATTTTTCGTCTTACTTTCACTTCTCAAATTCTCCGGTGTTTGCTTGTGGAAAAGTAAGACGAAAAATTCTCAACTGAGAGGATTTGAGAAGCGAGTACGGAATTCCCGACTTCTCCATTCCACTTGTTCCGGTGTTTGCTTGTGAAAAAGTAAGACGAAAAATTCTCAACTGAGAGGATTTGAGAAGCGAGTACAGAATTCCCGAATTTTTCGTCTTACTTACACTTCTCAAATTCTCCGGTGTTTGCTTGTGGAAAAGTAAGACGGAAAATTTTCAATTGAGAGAGAATTTGAGAGGTGAGTACGGAATTCCCGAATTCTCCATTCCACTTATTAATTCTCCGGTGTTTGCTTGTGGAAAAGTAAGACGAAAAGTAAGTAGAGAATTCCCAAATTCTCCATTCCACTTATTAATTCTCCGGTGTTTTGCAAGTGGAAAAGTAAGTGGAAAAATTGTATTGTCTACTTTTATTGCGTTTTGTGAAGGTATCTAGGTAGCTAGGAATTTCAAATTGAGTTATGGATTCACTGCGTATCCTGGCTATATTGTAAAAAACAAATTATTTAAATCCATGCAATACTAACAGAGGAACAAGGATTTTGTCTCTCAAAGTACCCGCTAAAAATTATAAATCACGCGAAAATGATCAATTTGGTCGTCGTCCAGTACAGAAGAGATGCTGTAAAATTTTTAAATATACACGGTAAAGCTTGTGTGTAGGATAATATCACATCTATATTTTGTCCCCTAATTAAATATGTAAATAATTTTTGAATCCGACAAACTGTTTTGGAATTAACTGTAAAAGAAGTGTAGCAGTCCTTTTTAAGGTGAAAAATTGGCCGTTTTTGGTACAAAAATTGACATATTTTCATCTCATTATTGCGAAGAACTGGTAAGTCCTGGAAATTTACTTCCCATGACAAAAATGTTCGCAACGGAGTACTAATGGATGTGAAACAAAGAACGGAAGAAATATATGCAAAATATGGAAACTGGGGTGTATATGACCGTAGTGTAAAAAAATCGTTTTTCGGCTGTCAAAAGTCAGCTATCACGTTAAAACGATCAAAGACAAGTTACACCACTCGATTACCCTCTCCTCCCTCTTTAATTTGATACCAAACATGACGTAGTTTGAGCAACCCCCTATGAGGGGTGGTATGACCCCCAACCCCCAAAACACCCTGCCCCAAAAATTGTTCACCTATATTTTTGTACTCTAAACCCTTAATCTATCAAAAAAATTCCAATACTCTACAGCCCTCCCACATAGAGTTAGGCGCCCGTGAATACTGCGATAGCAAAATTTACCGCCGAGGCCGCTCAAATCTGCAAATTACCGTTAATCGAAATAAAATATAGCCTATAATATCCATGCATGGCTAATTACCAAAGTGAATTCTTACTTTTTTTTTATTAGGCTTAGAGATCCTGAGCTTACCCCTGCGAATTATTGCAGCTCCTGATATTGTCTTAATTTTTTTTAATTTCCCTTAATCAGATCCCATTTCTACCCCGCACTCTCCCCGGCCCTTTTCCTAAGCCTATCTTGTTTGCGCTGAGCTCCCATTTTTTTTTATACCACATACATTCTCATTCTACTCTCCATTCTCTCGTTATCCCGGAAAAACTCGAGAAAACCTACCCTCCTACATCCCTCAAAAACTAACCCAACAAAAAAGAAATTTAAATTTATTTCGACAGTGGAAGGTAATAGGCAGATGTACCTCACATATGAAAAAAAGTCCAGCCCTCTACAACAAAAATTGATACCCTTAATCGTCCCAGGCGATTCGCACTTTTTCACATTTCTTACGTTTTCCCTAATTCTCCAACCATGTTAGTGAATTGGGAATGGAGAATTAGGGAATTAAGAATTCTAAGAAAACGCAATTCTCATCTCCCAAATTCCCAAATTCTCCGTGCTACAGAATCCGGCCCCTGATGAAGGTTTGTTATGCGTTAAATTGGCTATTACTCCAGTCCTCAAACGATTCTGGAACGCTGACAGAAGATTTTCCCATTTAACCCGGTTGCTGTTGTAGTTGGCTCTAGGGGTTTTTTATATCTGGCACCTGCAACTAATTGATGTTGTTTCATTTGTGACCAAAGTCCACTTAAGGCACATATTCCATTGGGCAGGCAATTTTTTCCACCAAGAGTTGTCATCACTACTGCCCATAATTTTGTTAAGTCCGGACTGCATTGCTTTATAACTCCTTCTAACAGTTCAGGGCTCTCTTTAGCACTGAAAATTGCTGATTATGTTTCTTGAATTAAATTATTCACGTCAACCACCATTTCTTCCAGTTTTATTTTTTATTTTATAATTCCCTTTTTGTACTTTTTCTCCCTTTATTTCTTCTTTTATTGTTATATATGCTTTTATTTCTTCAGCTTGTTTTCTCCGCAATGATGTTTTCAGGTTTGCGTACGAATGAGAGTAAATATTAAACTCTATTATTTATATAATAATCTTGTTGTATGGTCAGAAAATTAAAAAACCGCAGAAATCCGAAAAACTACTAATACAGCCGAAGTTCGTAATGCAAGGAAACCGTTTGCTTCGAACGTCAATCACTGACTGATAAAGTCCGGCTAGGTACTGCTATATGGAGCTGAAACACATTCACTGTCAGTTTCATTTCGGAGTTCAAACGAATAGGAAGCAAGGAGAAAGTAATAATGGGAGACGCTCTAGAGCAGCTTGAGGAATTGGTGCAGTACCCGCCATCCCTAAATGCAACTCAAATGGAGTTGGATAAGGAATATAAGTTTCTGGGTGCAAGAAGATGTAAAACCACATTTGGGCCACGCTTCGTCCTGGGCTTGTAGCACTGTCAACTTTTTCTTCCCACACGGAACAACGAAATTTGAGATGATACGTTACTAGATTTATTTATTATAATCCTTGAATAAAAAGTCAATAATGTGAAACTAGTTTCTATTTTATTATTTTTAATGAAGGTCAAGCTTAGTACTGTCTAGTACTTCACAAATATTGTTTCCAATTACGATATGAAGCACAGAGAAGAAGGTTATAACTTAAGATTTAAACATGAGGAACTTGATGTGAATAAATATTAATAATAAATAATTTTATATAAAACTTAAGACTTTTCAATACACATATCTAGATACAAAAAACATCATAAATCATCCAACTTCTTTACTTTACTTGACTGTGAGAAATTAAGAGGCGATATTAAATTACCAGCCACCACTTCATGTTTCATACCATCCCAAGCAGCCGTAATCTATTTTTAGATATTGAATACCACTTTTGTTTTTATAGGAAACCTACAGACCACAACTAACGTGATAGTTGCTTTTTTTTTTTTTTTAACCACAGAAATTTTCAATTATAGCTTCCACTACTCATCTTGGACAAAATATCCTACAAACTACTCTCAGCTATTGTGGTTTTTTCGGCTAAAAAATTGGCAATCTTTAATTTACACAAAAACATATATCGTTCAATTTTTTTTATTTTACTCGGCTCTGTGCGAATTTTGTTTACATTATTTGACTGCGAATTTGTTTACATTATTGGCGTGAGTTACATACATTAAATTCCTAGATACCCCCATGATATCCGATATACCGGATTCATACAAGGTCAAGCCAAAAGACAAGCCAATGGCTTGGTAAACATCCACACATAAAATGTATTCTGTTTCTGCAAATCTTTGAACTAATTCATGTCCCATCAGAAAGTGCATTTTCCGTTCCCACGAAAAATGCTTACCTGTTAATAATTTAAAGTCACGTTGTGATACCAAGTCAGGGAAGATGATATGAAATGTAAAGATAAGGTAGTCAGTCATTAGTGATCCGTCGTGAAATTAGAACGAAGTATTTGAATTCTGTCAAGTCTCTGATTGTGAATAATAAAATAATTAATATTTTTCCAGTTAGATTTTTTGATTTAAAAAAGCCTTTCCCTTGGTTATCCCAAATAGAAGAAGTGATTTTAAAAGTAAAATATATATATATTTAACTCGTGTGAATTTGTTTATCGGCTGTATTAGTACATTACACCTGAAGACCCAACATAGGCTTTTAATAAGTACCACTATTTATCTAAGGCAAAATACCTACCTACCTACATTAGTTGTTGTTTCTGTTGCCAGTTTCATAACATGGTGGAATACTGAATATCGCCTGGTAGAAAATGTGTGTGTTGGGGTGGCTGTGGGTGTGTGTGTGTGTGTAAATTTGATGTGCAGGCCCGCAAAAGTTTCCTGTTGCCACTACAGAAAGTGTCCCAGGGCACTACGCGTATATAGAAACTTTAAAGAACATTCACACAACACCTCTACGGCCTCATAATAGAAGGCTTCGGATTTTCCAAAAACCAAGAGTTCTCGTTTCGATTCCAACAAAAGGCAGCATTGTTTTATTAAAACTCAGCTAAGACAGAGCTTTAACTGCTGACGGGGGACAGGAATCCGTAATGATGCAGACCCACCCTGTGACGTAGCCTACCCGAGGGTGTCCCCCATCAAAGTCGTATAGGATTAGACACACCCTAGGTCAAATCGTATCCACACAAGTCCAGACCAAACTTAGCCAGCAACCTCCACCACTAATGCTTGCCACCCCTTCAGAAATGTCGGCGCGAATTTAGTGCTGCGAGCCCGAGATAAAAAATATGCTAAGTCCCGAGAGTCGAAATCCTATGCTATTTTTCTGTGCTTGAGAAGGCTGAAATTGATCTTGTATCACAAAAGAAAACCTAAGTGTAGGCGCCACACGTCAAGAAGCATATATTTAAGGCGGAAAACAATAATTTGACCTTAGCTTGAACCCATTCACCGACGGCCGCGCCATCTGTTGGGAAATCCTGGAAGCAAAAACCCGATCGCAGAACTCTCATAGAGTAAATCCTCCATGGGACGAGTTAATAGACCCTTGTCCTACTTCCGGTCAAAATCCAAGATGGCGGAAAAGTAAATTTAGACCTACATAAAAAATAGCATGGGACTTTGCCGCAGAAATCTTATAGATTATCTACTAGTGCTTCCTATCTTTCTATTTGTTAATAGTGGTGCGTTGTTTTTACCGATATTAGTGGCTCGTTGAAATGTAGGCTTTAAAATAATTAGGAAAGCGCCAAGTGTTTGGACTTTCTCTACCATTTGTCTCTCCCTTTGTCCGATTGTGCAATTGCAGGTCGTATGGTCGCATAAAAGTCTTAACATACACTTTGCAACGATAACGGTTTTGAATACATCCCCAACAATCAAACACATAATGTGCATAATGTTAACCCCCTTACTCAAGGAATTCCGCCTTTCGTAGCTCTTTGGTATGATGCTAATTATTTTATAATTTTTAAAAACGCGGTTTTCGGTGCAAAGAAGCTATTAGCAACTAAAAAATAATTTTATATGAAATACCTAGAACTGAGTTGTAGCGATGAGAGCTTCTTTGCACCGAAAATCGCGTTTTTAAAAATTATTAAATAATTTGCATTATCCCAAAGAGCTACGAAACGCGGAGTTTTAGGTAATTCATATAAAATTATTTTTTAGTTGCTAATCGCCCCCCGGGTGGATAAACGCAAATAAATACAAAAATTACTGGATCTAATGAACAGCTCTTCAAGTAAATGCAGTAATACAAAAGCCCTTTTGAAACCTATAATTGCACCCTGTCAGCTTCGGTGCTATATAGAAATAAATTTCATTAATATGTAAAGAAATGAAAAATTACAAACTGACATACAAATAGGCATTTATCCTCCTGTAGCAGTGAATTGTGTCAATTTCATAAGCGCTTAAGCCACGTCAATGACAATCTTTCATCCCTGTCGTTACTTCTAGTTCGAGTCAGACAAATAATTAATGATCCTTGAAATACTTTCGTTACCTTCTAAAATTGTTGTCACCCTCCATGTTTCTCAACTTATAAATTTTCTCGTTATGTCACCGGAAACTTTGGCGGCTTCCTTTGCTATTTTTACCCACATTCAACTTTGTTTATGACGAGAAGTCTCCAACCATGAGAGGTGCGGTAACTGTTTTAAATTTTTCTTTATTCAACATCGTTCCGTGCGGTTTGGAGAGATGTTATGTTGACAGTCCTCCGACGCGAGTTAATTAAAAATATGGAAATGAAGCAGTTGGAAATTTTTTATTCAACGACCACTAATTAAGGCCTGGCGATTTCCTGAGTACTAGAGCTGTTCGAGTGGTCTTGGGAATAATTGCGTACATGTGTTTCACTTCTTCTCATGAGCTTGATAATTAAAAAGGGAGAGGGGGGGGGGGAAGGTGGTGTCAGAGATGACGAAAGGTCGCTATGACGACATGCTTAATTTAATGGAGACTGCAAGAGCAAAAAAATTTTCTTAAAATATGCAAGATAGGTCCGGGAAGTTGACTGACAAACCATGCGGTGTGTAGTCGCTGTAAAACTTCCTATCTTATGCTTTCGTGGAAAATGTGTAAGAATTACGTTGCATAATAAAAGATTCGTCTTACAGCTTTAAACATATTTCGTTCCTGGATTTTTAATTCCCTTTTAATTTTTTTAAAACTTCTTGTGTTAGATTCTGATCAGAGTTCCTTTACTTTGACGAATCGGGAGAAGTGTCAAGGTTCAATGTACTGGCTCGTTTGATTGTGTTGTAAACGGTTCAATGTTTGTCACAATTTAGTAGTAACTGAAAACCGGTTACAAACAAAAACACATTACTAATAAAAACACATTCTTTGGTTTCTCAGAAATAGCTGAACTATTTATTCGAAATTATGGTGTTTAAATACAGTTCCAAAAAGGTGAGAACGAATAAAGTAAGATAATAATTCAGCGTTATGATAAATAACGATATTAATTACTCGCAGGTTAAGAAGTTTATTAACCAATTTTATTCTTACAAAATATTACCTCGTTCTCACGAATCACACATTTTTGCATGCAAAATAAATCTCTAGAACATATGAACAACAAATTTTATTTCATTTATTTATTTCTAATTTGCTTGTTATAACGAACATTGTAGCGGCAATCATTACATTTTACCACCCATAACACGCCAGTAAACAAGTAATCAAAGTATTATGCTGTGAATGATCGTTATTCGTAGCAGTAAGTCAATCCGCTGCATATTGGGATGAAAAGCAGGTGTTGCTGTTAAAACTTTCTAACTTACTAAGTGAAAAGAAAAAATTTAAATTTTAACGACAAATTCCTGGAAAAAAATAAAATAAGAAGAATTAAAAATATCAACAAAAAAAAAAAAAAATTAAAATTAAAAAAAAATTGTGAACTTAAAATAGAATCCGTTTCTAAGAACGGACAAATTTAGCTAGTTATACGTAAAAAATATTACTTGTCTTCATTCAATATTCCAAAGTTATTCTATATTGGTATACAGGGTGTCCCACGTAACGTGTTGCCTGAGCATTTTTCTTGAAAATGTGCGGAGATATCGAAAAAGTCCTAATAATAAAAGTTACGCAGGGTATCCCCTGGCATAGCTAAAGTCCCTGAAAAAGAACTTGGGAAAGGTTATATTTAAAAAATGTCCTTTTCGTCCTTATTATGGATACATTTAGATTACATTTTTGAAATCCGCAAATAAAACCAAAAGAAAAATGGTATATTGAAAATTCCAGTTTAACCCTTTATTATCGAGATATAAGACCTCAAATTTTACTCTATGCACCGTATTCCTTTGCCATATTTCTCGAATATTATCGAAGTGCTAGTACCAAAAGTACCAAAAGCTACCCATTATAAGCCGGGCTAACTTTTGGTATGATCAAATTTTAAAAACAAAAGCCGCACGAAAAAAGAATATCTTTGGTTTGGTCCTTTTCGTCCTTCTGAGGATGTATTTTGGCGACATTGAAGAATTTTTAATAGGTATACCACTTTTTATCTAATTTGATTTGCAATTACTCAATGTAGCCAAAATGCATCCTCAGGAAGGACGAAAAGGACCAACCCGAAGATATCCTTTTTTCGTATCCTTTTTTGTGTGGTTTCGTATTTAAATGTTGACCATACCAAAAGATAGCCCGGCTTATGATGTGTAACTTTTGTTACTAGCACTTCGATTATATCTGTGTGCATTTTTGAGAAAAATGCCAAAGGAACACGGTGCATAGAGTACAATTTGAGGTCTTATATCTCGATAATCAAGGGTTAAACTGGAATTTTCAATTTAACATTTTCGTTTCAGTTTTATTTGCGGAATTCAAAAATGCAATCTAAATGTATCCTTAATGAAGACGAAAAGGACATCCTGTATATGCGGGCATTTTTGAATTGTACTTTATAAGCACTATTGGTAGGCATTGCTAAAGTGATTACAACGAAAGCTGACGCTACTACTACATATTCAAAATTTTGGAAGCTTGGAATCGAGAGCTTTATTTTTTTGCCATTCAGCTTTAATATATTTACATGTAAAATGGTACTGAATTTCATAATTAAAATATCTGAGACTCCTGTTGCCCAGGAAATTACACTAATATAGATAGCTCCGCTTTCAAGTAATTTTCAACTTTTTCTTTTTCTCAGATTACAAAATTTTATTTACGTCTTTAGCCACAGTTTTTTTTTGAAGTCCAAATTGTATGATATATGAAGAATACATTCCATAAAACTTATCTAGTATTGCAAAGTGGATAGTTCTGATCTCCTCAAGCTTATTCATTTCTGTCGGTATTGCACCACACACGGAACAGGAAGCACCTGCCTTCTCTCCAGATAAAACATTGTACGTCTTTTCAGCTACCATTGTGCCTTGCATATTATACTTTACGATGGAAGAAATTCCTCATATATTAATAGTAGTATAAGTACTATTTATACTATTTATTTTTTGGCTGTAGTGTCTGAACTCATTCAAAGCTCTGCTGTTTTTTCATATACTGAAACTTAATTGGTTGCGAGACGTTATTATTATCTCGTAAGTTGCGTGTACTTGGGCGCATCCGACTTGATTCAATTTCTATATTTGTTTATCTATCCAAATTTATAACTAAGTCTTTACACTAGCTGATCGCTGGGTCGAAAAGTTCGATATTTTCTGCATTCTCAATACATTTTAGAAGTTCATTGAAATAATTTTCAATGAATTTCAGTCTATTGTAGACGAGAAATAATCCACCTATAAGTTTTTCATGGTTTATCCAAATGGCGTATGGCGACAATGGGGAATAATCACTAAATTTTAAAACTCCAACGAGAAATAGTAGCAACAATTCACACTTGCTTTTGATAGAAAGTAATTAAGTATATGGGTAATTGAGTGACCCTATCATCGAACTTTGATGGTAGGCGGTCAGAGATAGCCATATTGATGAGAGCTCTCTGATCACTGGGTCGAAAAGTTCAATATTTTCTGCATTCTCAATGCAATTCAGAAATTCGTTGAAATTATTTTCAATGAATTTCAATCTGCTGTAGACGAGAAATAATCCACCTATTAAATATAACTTTGAATATAGTTAAAGTAGTTAAGACGTGGTTTTTATATTTACGTACCTATGCCTACCTACATGTGTTAGGAAAGACTTCTATCCATAAACATCTATTTTTGCAGTTCCTACCTTCCACGGAATTTGTATACATACGAGTATATGCATAGTCTACATAACAAGGAATCTATATATTACATATAATCTGGTTCATCCCTAAATCAGATGACTTATCCCAAGTCCTCAAAATATTTTCATATTTTCTTATCTATATTGTTGCTATTAGATCATTAGGATTCCCTAGAAAAATTAGAGAAAAATGATTGTTCAGCGATGAATGAATCTAAAAAGAAACAAAAAACAATTAATAAAAGTAAAACCAACTTAAAGTACTTAACTTAAGTACCAGCCAGGGAAATCGTCTGGCATACTTTCCTCCCACGTAGAATTGGTACCTACGTACCTACATCCATGGAGGATTAGCTGAAATGAAAAGAAAATATGAATTAATTAATGCAATAAACCATGAATTATTTAAAAAAAACAAGAAATATTAATTGAATTTAAATAAAAAAGCACAAAAAATTTCCAATTTCTCCCCATACATATGACATGTAAACAGATGTATGTAAACACAACAACAACACTGTGGGAAATGGAATTTATGTAATAATTAGATAAATTTCAATTTCTATCACTCGAAATTTATACTAATCATTGAAAAAGAGTCATAGAACACAATAGCTATAACAAAACACTTTCCCGCGAACTATTTCAAGGAAAATTACGCGCAAATTTTCACCTTTGACAGTTCTCGCAAGGGAAAGTAACTTGTTTAAATATCGAGTTTTCACAAGGTTTTAAAGTATAATAACTCAATAGAACCGAAGTTCATGAGTTATTAAACAGATTTTCTACATAAAATTAACTTCCCGCGAGGTTTTTCCGCGGAAAAACAATGACCGAAAATCTCACCTGAAGACAGGTTAAGATTGCTAATTATATAAATAAGGGAACTTTCTTACAAAATAAACACACTCAAACACTAATTACTGAGCACAATACAATTAGCACAACTTACCTTTGTCTTAAGTAGCACTACACCAGGAAAAACACCACTGAAAACTCGCGACCACGGAACCGCGAAAGGAAAACTATAAACATCGCGGAACTGTCAAATTTCATGTATTGCCAACATATGGCACATGAATTTAGGGTATTTTTTAATGAGGAATCTGATGGAGGTATTTAAAAAGTCCTAAAGTATCTCAGTAAAATGATATTTGCTAATTTATGATTTCTCATATAACTAATGAGAAGAAAAGAGATAGCAAGTGGAAGTGAGATGAAGAAAAATACGTTCCACATCAATTTTTCTCAACATGGATGACAAGAATTTAATTGCGCCATGTTATAGCACAATTTGGATATTTAATTTTCATTCAGTTAAATTAAATTATGATGGAGATCTTTTTGTGAGGAAATATAGATGACTAAATTCCGCATCGAATTAAATTAATTTATGTTGATGAAAACCAAGGCATTCTGAGTAATTAGCATTATGGTTGCGGGTTCCACACACAAAAATGGCGGTTCAAACCCTATATAAAGCCGAGCATTTGCATGGATCGCTCTCTTATATTTTTCCAAGTCAAGCAGTCTAGATCGTGGTATAGTGTTCCAGTTTAGTTTTTTTTTTTTTTTTGAGTTTATTCACTTGTGCAAATCGTGAAATTAGCTTATAATCTACCTATGGTAAGCATAAGCTCTCATGCGATTTTTGGTGAAGGGAAACAATTATAGTGACAATTGTGTTAAATTTATTGTGCGTTAACAACAACATTTGTTAAGAAGGTTAATTAAATATTTTTCGTTTTCTCTCATTTTTTATTAAAATTAGATTTCAGTGATAACAGTTTTTTCATTAATAACGTAAATTACCTTGTACAGAACAATTCAAGACAGTGATTCCTATACTTCTCAGTCAGAGTCAAGCTGGAATATACCTGCGAATTGTTCTCTTGTTTGCATAAATTGTATTTGCATAAATATTTTATTAGAAATAAATTAAATTTATCTTGTTTAAAACATATTTCAAGACAGTATTCCTACACTACTCAGTTGAGTCAAGTTGGAATATATATGCGGAATTGTTTTTAGCTCATGTTGAAATTTATAAACCTAGATTTAGTAATATATTATTGAAATATCTTAGACTAATCATAGATAAGTGTCTCGCTTTAATTTAGAGTGCTTAAGTTAACTTCAAATGAATTACAAATTAAGTCGAATGTATCTCTAATTATATGCGTTCTGATTTTAATATACCGCTACACTAACATAATCCACCAATTTAGCATCACCACATGTGGCTTGTGAACGGTTCTACAGCAACTGTTCCGTTACACACGTGCCGAAATTGCAGTATTAATAAATAATACGGGAATTTTACATCAGCCTAGTATACGGGCATATGGTGTGACCTTTCCCCATATCGTTTTATAGTTTCAGAAACTAATTATTGCAATTTAAATTGTTTGGTGTTCCTACAGGAACCAAGCTACTTGCATAAACATTTTGGTGGTTCCATCCAGGAATTAGAAGCATTCGATTTCATATAATTCATTCGTTAGATTCTTAAGTCCACTCGAATAAAGCAAGCATCAATTCACGTAGCATTAGCAAGCTACAGCTACATACAGTACCGTTACATAATACATACATAACGGTAAGATGTCGTCGCTACAAGGATTATTCAATAAGGAAGCGGTGTTGAGAGACAGACTAAACAAGTTCATTGAGAACGCAAAAAAAACTGCAATACCTAAACGCACTCAAGGATTCTACGAAACCAGAATTTCAGATTTAAAAAAAAATTATCAAGATTATAGCGCAATTGATTTAGAACTCAATGAATCATTGGTTGGGCAGGATTCAGATGAATCAAATACATTTCTGGAAGAAGATAACTACAGTAAATCAGAGCTCAAGTACACAGAATATATGAGCGAGTTAGTGGAAGGCTTACGGAAGTATTCAACTGTTATAGAGTCACAATCTAACACATCTGCTTCAATGCAGTCAACCACAACAATTATTCAACAAGAATCCTCATTGCCTAGGATTGCATTACCTACATATAATGGCGATTATGATCAATGGCGATCATTCCATGATCTTTTTGTATCATTAGTACATAAAAATACTAGACTAACAGATGTGCAAAAATTACATAATTTAAAAACATGTTTAGTTGGTGAAGCCGAGAAGGTCTTAAGACACACTCCCATAACAGATCAGGACTATACACCAGCCTAGAACAAGCTAAAGGAGCGGTATGAGAACAAAAGAATTTTAGTAAATCACCAACTTAAAACTCTAGTCAACCAGCCCAAGCAAAATTTGGAATCAAGTAAGGGCATCAGATCATTGCTTGACACAACTGAGGAGTGTCTACAGCAATTGAAGAGCTTAAAGGTTGACACAAGTGCATGGGATGTACTACTAATCCATTTATTAATTCAGAAGTTGCCATTCATGATGCTGAAGTTATGGGAAGAAGACCAAGGGGCAAGTCAAGAATTGCCAACATTAGCACAATTCACCAAATTTTTAAACACACGCTTAAGGGTGTTGGAATCCATTGCGGAAGTATTGGTCACTAAGGCACCGCAATCAAAACCACAATCAAGACAAACAACGTTGACTTGTCACACTGCAAGTAAGAGCAGATGTCCAGCTTGTGATGGAAATCATTTTGTTCAAAGGTGTTCAAAATACAATAAAATGAACACAGAAGCAAATCGAAAAATCATTAAGAATTCAGGACGCTGTCTCAATTGTTTGTCAAGGAATCATCTGGTAAATGCATGCACTAGTAAATACAAATGTTATAAATGCAATCAAAGGCTTCACACCATACTCCACGATAACCACGACAAGGAACAACCTAGAACAACGTCAGAGAAATTCAAGAGCCGTTCGTACGATGACTCGTTCGTACCAAAACACGCCAAAACAACACAAAATCAAACACACCATTCTCCTACAAAGTTACAATCAGCCGACGGTGCTGATGGGTTAAACACTACCCAAACGTTCGTAGCCAGGGAAGATCATCATGCATTACTATCGACAGCGTTAGTAATGGTAAAGAGTAAGTTTGGTGAATTAAATGTCTGCGCTGCCTGATAGATAGTGGATCTCAATCCTCATTTAAAACTGAGGCAGCCTGCAAGAAATTAGGTGCTACTCGCACTCCAACATCAGTAGCAATAACGGGCTTAAACACTAGTCCTTCTGCTACAGCTCATCAACAAACAAGGCTACAACTGAGTTCCTGCGAATTAGATGGAACTACAATTGAAGAAGAATTTCTAGTTTTGAAAGGCATTACAACTTGTCTACCGACAAGATTGATCACCAGAAAGGAGTATCAACATCTACAAGGAATACAGCTGGCTGATCCCACTTATTGGAAACCTGGAAAAATAGATGCCCTACTGGGAGCAAGGGTTTATGCAAAGATAATTCAAGATGGAATTAGACGAGGATCAGATACAGCACCTATAGCAATGAACACGATCTTTGGCTGGGTCCTACTAGGATCTACTACCAACACAAATGACGATAAGGTAACAATCTGCACAACTACGATTACTGATATTGATCTAAACAAACAACTCAAGCGATTTTGGGAGATAGAGGAACTCCCAACACAAATTATTCTGAACCAAGAGGATGAAGAGTGCCAAGAATATTTCGAATGACATATCAACGATTGAGAAACGGAAAATACCAAGTCAGCTTACTGTTCAAAAACAATGAAGCTCCTATTTTAGGACAATCAAGGCCACAAGCTCTTAAACGATTTTCAGCCTTACAACGACAGTTTTTAAAAAACCCTGAGTTGGAAAGGGACTACAGAAAGTGTCTCAATGAATATATAGAGCTTGGTCATATGGAGGAAGTAGCTCCTCCTACGGACACTAAACCACATTACTACATTCCACACCACGCAGTTTTTAAGGAAAGCACTACAACAAAGTTAAGAGTAGTATTCGACGCCTCAGCTAGAACAACAAATGGAAAATCGCTCAATGATTATATGTTAAAGGGCCCTACGTTGCAACCAAAATTATTCGCAACACTTCTCAACTGGAGAAAATACAAAATAGTGATGAGTGCAGACATCGAGAAGATGTATAGGATGGTCTATGTGCACCCTGATCAACGCACATACCAACGAATCCTTTGGCAACATCCCAAGACTATGCAACTTCTAGACTATGAACTCAAGACAGTCACATTTGGGACTACGTCTGCTCCGTACCTCGCTGTGCGCGTACTTCAGCAGCTAGCAGAAGACGAGAGTACTAACAGGCCGTTAGCCTCAAGGGCCACATACACTGACTTCTACGTGGACGACCTGTTAACTGGAGCCGATAACATCACTGATGCTAAACGACTTCAAGTAGAATTCTTAAATATGATGAAGGCAGGCGGGTTCAATTTAAGGAAGTGGGCCAGCAATGATCCGAAACTGCTTGAAGATATACCCATTGATCATCGCGAAGTCAAGGGGGCATTAACATTTGCGGACAACGAATCAATTAAAACATTGGGAATACGATGGCATCCCGCACTGGATTATTTTTCATTCACGGTTACTCAAAGGAATACACAAACGTTATCAAGTAAGCGAACAATATTATCTGAAATTGCATCGTTGTATGATCCCCTTGGTTGGCTTGCACCCATCATCATTACAGCAAAGATCTTAATGCAAACGCTGTGGATTACTGGCTGTTCTTGGGATACACCAGTTCCAACCGCCATTCATACACAATGGCAATCATTCAAAACAGACCTACAACAGCTGCAATTGTTAAAAATTCCAAGATGGATTCAATATATTACCCATGCACGCATGCAATTGCATGGGTTCTGCGATGCCTCATCAAGGGCTTATGCGGCTGTTGTGTATTTGAGAGTTGAAGGACAAGATGGACCCATAAGATCAATCTTGCTTACGGCAAAATCAAGAGTAGCGCCCACTAAACCTACCACAATACCCAGATTGGAGTTAAATGGAGCAGTTCTCCTTGCAAGGTTGATCAAAACAACCATACAGGACATGCAACTACTCGATGTGCCCATATTCGCATGGATAGATGCAATGATCGTGCTACAGTGGATACGAGAACATCCGTCACGGTGGAAGACCTATGTAGCTAACCGGGTAGTAGAAATTCAAGACATTGTAAAACACGACTGCTGGCAACACATCTCAACAAGTCACAATCCTGCGGATCTAGCCTCTAGGGGTATCTCAACGTCCAGTTTAATTAATAATAACCTGTGGTGGCATGGTCCGACGTGGTTGAACCAGAAGCAAGAGGACTGGCCAAGGTCAAATCACATTACAAAACGCACGGACTTAGAAGCAAAACCATCAGTGTCAACCACCTTCCTTACTAAGTTGACCGATGACATTCTTTTAAGGTATTCTTCTATATCACGATTAATTCGAGTAATAGCAACCGTTCAACGATTCATACACAATTGTCGAAATACACAGAACCGACGCTTGAATTGTCTTACTAGCGTTGAATGGAATACTGCCGAGGCAACAATTCTACGGCTAGTACAACAAATAGCATTCCAGGAAGACTACAATCATCTAATGCACAATGAAACATTGTCTCGTAATAGTAGACTGCTTAAACTCAATCCATTCATAGACTCCAATGGCTTGATACGAGTAGGTGGGAGGTTGGCCAATGCTATGTTATATTACGCACAAAAACATCCAATCATTTTGCCACAGCACCATCATGTGACACTATTGTTGATTGATAAGATACATTCAGAAACCTTGCATGGCGGACCATCCCTAGTATTGAGTACAAGTCGTGAGAAGTTTTGGATTATAGATGCAAGACGCAGCATTACTAGCAGAATACATAAATGTGTTTCGTGTGCCAAACAACGCAGTGCAACAATCACCCAACTGATGGGAAATCTACCTGCTCCCAGAGTAAATGCTGCCAAGCCATTCTCAAAGGTTGGCATTGATTATGCAGGACCTGTAACCATACGAGCCTCGTTGCTTCGAAATGCCAAGCGACACAAGGCCTTGGTGGCCATGCAAATAAATAGACAAAAGTAGTCTATTTATTTGCATGGCCACCAAGGCAATTCATTTAGAGTTGGTGTCAGATCTCACTTCAGAAGCCTTCATTGCTGCATTGAAGAGATTTGTAGCTAGACGAGGCTTGTGCAGCGACATTTACTCGGACTGTGGCACCAATTTTGTCGGAGGCAAGTCATTGCTGGAAAGAGATCTTGCTCAAGCCATCAAGCAATCAACACCAGAAGCTTCCCAGTATCTTGTGTCCAAATCAGTTACATGGCATTTCAATCCTCCAGCTTCTCCACACTTTGGAGGTATATGGGAGGCTGGTGTGAAGTCAACTAAACATCATCTGCGCAGAACATTAGGAAATCTGATCTGTACCTTCGAAGAGTATGCAACAGTGTTCGCACAAATCGAAGCCTGTGTAAATTCACGGCCGTTATGTTATGTCGGAAACGACCCTGATGACTTAGTTATACTCACACCAGGCCATTTCTTAATCGGTCAACCGTTAAATGCGATTGTTGAACCTGATTACTCTACGGCCAAGATACTGCCATCACAAAGGTGGAAGCTGTTACAACAAATGACCAAACGTTTTTGGGACAAATGGTCGATGGATTATCTGAACCAATTACAAAATAGGCCAAAATGGTTAACAAAGCAACCAAACATAAAAAAGGGAGATGTTGTTTTAGTGAAAAATGAAAATATGCCACCAACCATTTGGCCATTAGGCATCATCGACCAAGTTTATCCTGGAGCTGAGGGATTGGTACGAGTTGTTCAGGTACGAACTCGAGACAGCACGTTACAGCGACCTATATCAAAGATATGTCGACTGCCCATAGAAGAGTCTACAGAACAAATCGGTGATACCACAAGATGACCATTAAGAGTATATTTGTGTCCAAATGTTATCTGTTTGTTATGTTGTTTGGTGATTGTCCCCATTTGCATTCAAGATATTAATACAGTACTATTCCAGATGTCTAATGTTGAGAGTCACGATGAAGATGTCCTATACATCCTCGAGGACATCCGCTTTTCTCCTCCAAGAAGCCCTCTGGAGGATCTATTTGTAGATCCCGGATGTGATGTGTTGACTGGACTTCCAAAATCATCCCACTACAATGCTCCCTCCACATCTGCAGTTGTGCAATGCGCTCATTCCAATGGCCAGGCATCCAAGCAGCAGCATTCAGCAAAGTATGTCATCACACCACATACAAATTCCAATCCAGCTCAACCAGCAATCATCAATGGAAAACAATTGAACTCGCTCACACACTTGAAGCCCACAACAACCATTGACGAGCTCAGAATGTGTGCAGAAAACACACATCAACGGTTCATCACTCGAGAGGGGATTGACATCTATTTGCAGCGACACGTTCTGGAACGCATAGATTTCGAAGCCATTAGCAAATCGAAACGCAAAACCAAGACAATCAATCTTCCCGATCGGTACGAAGTGTTTTTGCATGTACTAGCTGATGGTGAGATTAAGTTCAATCGCTATCACAAACGCGGCATACAAAAGTTGAAGAATCGGTTGAATGCAGGCATTCAACGAGTTTTTACCCAAGTTCAACGAGTTTTTACCCAAGTTCGATGGAGATTATTCACACAAATGGTCCACAATCAACCTATAGCCAGTTGCCAAAAGATGTGGTACCTCAAGACGTACTTAATAGGAGAGGCCGAAAAATTTTTACGACGTTTCACCCTATCCGAAGACAATTATCTTGCGGCATGGAAAATGCTGAAGGAAAGGTACGAGAACCCCAGGCTATTGGCTGCATCACTAATTAATAAACTACTGCATCAACCGTCACGTGCAAGAGAGGCCCCGTCAGCCACATTCATAAAAACAATGCATGACACCACCAAGGAGTGTTTACTTGGGTTAGAAAATTTGGGTCTAGAAACAGCCCATTGGGACCCACTTCTACTACACATTTTATACAAAAAGCTGGATAGAACTACACACTCGCTTTACGAACAAGGTCTATCGAATCCTAAGGAATTGCAGACCATGAAGAATTTCCTAGCCTTCTTAGAGATGCGTTTTCAGTCGCTAGAGGCCTTGAGCAATAAGGGCAGAGGAGCGGAAGCAGGGAACTAGAAAACCAGTCTTGTTCAAAACATCAACCTTAACATCGATGGTTACTCCAAGCCAAGGTTGTGTAGCCTGCACGGCCTGTCACCCACCCTTCCGGTGCCAGACCTTTTTAAAGATGCCGCCGAATAATCGGTTGATGTTAATAAATGCGCACAACATATGCCAGAATTGCTTAAAAAAAGGTCACCATGTTTCTCGATGCACATTGAAGGGTTGTAATAAGTGTACCAAAAGGCATAACACATTGGTTCACATAGATCAAAATATCAGACAAGAGAATGCATCGGAAAAACCGCCGACTACTAGACTAGCAGAATCCAGCTGGTCTCCACCCAGTAAGACGGCCCCATTGAGTTTAACGGCCTTGGTGGAACCTCAATCCAAGGGATATGTCCTGCTTGGTAGTGCACTAGTTGAGCTTATAGACGAAAATGGAAGAGTAGTGGAATGTCGAGCTATTCTTGACTCCGGCTCACAAGTAAACCTGATCACGGAGAAAATAGTCAAGAAACTCGGGAAGGCGACCTACCCTGCTTCCTTAGGAATTCAAGGCATTGGTAAAAGTCAGCAGCAGAGCAAAAGAAGAATCAACATCCAGCTAAACTCAAGGGTCAATGGGTTCTCAAAAAGACTAGAGGCATTTGTGCTTGACCGTATCATATCTTATCAGCCAAGCCAGTTACTGGATGTGTCGAGATGAAACATACCACACAACATCCAATTAGCTGATCCTTGGTTCAATCGACCAGACAGAATTGATCTACTTATTGGAGCAGAGTTCTTCTTTCAATTATTGGCCATAGGACAAATAAAGCTGGGTCCAAATTTACCCACGCTGCAAAATACCATATTGGGCTGGATTGTAGCAGGAAGGACGAATCAAAACTACTCCCCAATTGCTGCTTGCGGCATATGTTCAGAAGAAGAAGACCTCAATAAGACAGTCGAAAGGTTCTGGAAAATAGAGGAAGTAGACTCAACACGATCAAATTTGTCACAACAAGAGATGAAATGTGAATCGTTTTTTAATCAGACAGTGAAAAGAAATGCAGAGGGTCGATTTATGGTTAGACTACCATTCCAAGAAAAACCCAGTAGATTGGGAGAATCGAGTGATATTGCAATTCGTCGCCTTCTAGCCATAGAACGAAGACTTGCGAGAAATCCCGAAATACAGTCGCAGTACATCGAATTTATGAAGGAGTATTTACATTTGAACCACATGAGTGAGGTGAACCCTGCTGAATTTGCAAAGCCCAATTACTTCCTGCCGCATCACTACATCTTAAAACCCAACAGCACGACGACCAAACTAAGGGTAGTCTTTGATGCCTCTGCCAAGACATCATCGAACGTGCCATTAAATGACCTGCTAACCAACGGTCCCACCATTCAGGATGACCTGTTCACCATCTTATTAAGATTTCGCTTACCACGATACGTCTTCACGGCAGATATTGAGAAGATGTACCGGCAAGTCTTTGTGTCGGAAGAAGATCGGAAATACCAATTAGTGCTTTGGAGAGAAAGTCCTAAGGAGCCAATCAGATCCTATCAGCTGAACACCGTTACTTATGGTACGACTTCCGCGCCATACTTAGCAACCAAATGTCTACAACGTCTCGCCGAACAAGGAATGGAGCAGTGGCCTCGGGGAGCAACGATATTAAGGCGAGATTTTTATATGGATGACTTAATGACGGGATGCGACAGACTTCATGAAGCGTTAGAAGCGCAATTTCAATTAAACGCTCTGCTTCAAACAGCAGGCTTTAAGCTGAGGAAATGGTGCGCCAATCACAAGGAACTTTTGAAAACCATCCCTTCCGAAGATCGCGCAATCCAACTGGATCTTTTCGACAATAGTGATGAGAAGATCAATACATTAGGACTGAGTTGGGCACCTCAAATGGACGAGTTACGAGTTAAAGGCCATTGGCTGGAGAGTGACAAGGTAACCAAAAGAATAGTACTGTCTGATATTGCGCATTTATTTGACCCGCTGGGCTTTATGAGTCCCGTAGTTGTAATGGCAAAAATCTTCCTACAACAATTGTGGCAAATAAAGCTAGATTGGGACGCAGCTCTTCCAATGGAGCTGCATACGAAATGGCTGCAATTTCGGAATAACCTCAAGGCCCATGATGTTATAAAAATCCCGAGACACATGTTCAAGGGTGAACTAGCAAAATCCATACATGCCTTTGCTGACGCCTCAGAGAAGGCTTACGGAGCCGCAGTCTATTTACGATCGATTGGTAGTGGTGGGGTAATACGAGTCAATCTCCTGTGCGCCAAATCCAGAGTCGAACCATTAAAGACAATCACTGTCCCCAGACTTGAGTTATGTGCAGCAAAACTAATGGCTGAACTGGTTCACCGGGTTCTTCGAGATCTGCAGTTACCGGAAGTAAAAACTTTTTATTGGACCGATTCAGAAATCGTACTTGCATGGATTTACTCGGCAGCAGCCTCGTACCATACCTTTCCAGCCAACGGAATTGCGACAATACAAGAATTAACCACACAAGAACAATGGAGACATGTAGGGTCTAGGCACAACCCAGCGGATATCGTGTCGAGAGGAGTCCCACCAGAAAAACTAGCGGCCAACTCATTATGGTTTTACGGCCCACTGTTTCTACATGGCGCAGAAGACGGATGGCCAGCACCCTACAAACACACGCAGACGAGCTTAGAGAAAAAGGAAATCAAGGCGATAGTGGCAACAGTTAGTGATACTCCACATTTTATGGATTTGATAGATCATCAAAATACATTCGATAGATGGCAGAGGATAATCGCATATATTCGGAGATTCATCTCAAACACTCGCAAGAAAGAGGAAAATCAATGCCTAAGTCGCAAACCCACCACTATAGAATTAGATGAGGCGCTTACTGTAATGATAAAAAAGGCACAAGAAGAAGAATTTCCAACTGAGCAAAGGGAACTAGCACATTCAGGCCACATTAGCACCAGCAGCCCATTAAGTAGCCTTAGCCCATTTTCAGATGAAGCGGGATTGTTACGCGTTGGAGGAAGACTGGAGGCCGCGAATTCGTCATATGATGCTAAGCATTCGATTTTATTATCATACGCTCATAACGTCACGCGTCTACTGATGACCAATCTTCATGTTAACCACCTTCATGTCGCGCCACAAGCACTGCTAGCTATAACCCGCCAAAGATTTTGGCCCATTAAGGGCAAACGTATAGCACGAGCCATAGTTCAGAGGTGCGTGCGATGCGCGCGGGCTAAGCCGAAAATGCTATCACAATTTATGGGAAACCTTCCTGAACATCGAGTACAGCCAGCGCGATCGTTTATAAATTCCGGAGTGGATTTTTTTGGACCCTGTTGGACGCACTACAAACTTCGAGGAAAACGACCACAAAAATCTTATGTTGCTGTGTTCTGCTGCTTTGCGACAAAGGCTATTCATTTTGAGATAGTAACAGATTTAACTACAGAAGCTTTCATAGGAGCGCTTAAACGCTTCATAGGTAGAAGAGGTAATTGTCGTAACTTATACTGTGACAATGCTACAAATTTCGTCGGTGCCAAAAACAAGCTCCAGGAATTGAGCACCAGCATATATGATCAAAAATCACAAGAGCAGATACAGGGTTTTTGCAGTATTAGGGCTATTGAGTTTCATTTCATACCGCCCAGAGTGCCACACTTTGGAGGCTTGTGGGAAGCTGCTGTTAAATCAGCCAAGCATCTACTGCGACCAAACCTCGAAACCGCCAACTTAACCTACGAAGAATTAGAATCGCTAATGGTTGAGATTGAAGCAATTTTAAATTCACGTCCTTTAACACTAATGTCATCCTACCCAGATGACTTTGCGGCACTTACACCAGGTCACTTTCTGATTGGAGAACCGACGACGGCAATCACCGACCCCCAAGCACGGCCGCTAAACATAGGACTGCACCAGAGGTGGAAACTGGTAAACCATTTGAAAAACCAGTTCTGGTATAGATGGTCCAGAGAGTACCTCAGCGAACTACAGCATCGCTATAAGTGAAAGCAACAATGTACAAACGCACAACCCAGAATGATGGTGATAGTGAAGGAAGACAATCTCCCTCCTGCAGCATGGCATTTAGGAAGAATTGAAAGGGTCATCAAGGGTGAAGATGGTTTGGTACGAGTTGCGGATATCAAAACATCCAAGGGAGTTATAAGAAGACCTATACATAAGTTGGCTCCCTTACCTCTAGAGTCTGAGACAGACTGCGCAGAATCTACAGCAACAAAAATATTGAGAGAAGATGATATATCGACGACA
The DNA here is from genome assembly GCA_963924295.1 of Dioctria rufipes. Lineage (NCBI taxonomy): Eukaryota > Metazoa > Arthropoda > Insecta > Diptera > Asilidae > Dioctria > Dioctria rufipes. The sequence continues at coordinate 272,294 of CAWUPM010001419.1, read as the reverse complement.
GCCCCAAGTAAGCGCAACAATCAAACGAATTCGGACGCGTCAACTGCAATTAAAAGACCGTTGCGTGGTGATACAGCTATGTGTCTGACCCTACTTACATGTTTAATCTTGCCAATCATGGGACAAATTCAGATCAAACCATTCGATCCGCCGCCAGGATTATATTTTGAAAATTTGGGGAATACTCAACTGGTGTCAAATGAATGGAACTTGGTGATCTACTACAGTACTAGCACATTATGGGCCGAGTTAAATACTATTAGCCGAGGTGTAGAAAGGCTCCAAGAAGGTTGTAACTTGATGAAGGAATGGGATCAGTGTGGCCCCATCATGGAACAATTTAAAGCCGCATTGGAGGAAATCACAAGTAACAATGAGTTACTCTTACACCAGAGTAGGCCACGAACTAAGAGAGGTGCTTTGAATATTGTGGGTAACGTAGCTAATGCATTATTCGGAGTGTTGGATTCTGAATATGCTAACCACATGTCACAAATCATAGAGGACCTGAAGGAAAATGATGTGCACCTTATGGCGCTGATGAAGAATCATACATCTATCTTAGATTCAACAGTCAACCTCGTACAACGATCACAAGAGGCTACGGTGGCTCAACTAAGGCACTTCGACAAGTACCTCAATCAATCTATTGCTCAATTGCATAACATTAACACCGAGTTGAATCAACAAAGAGCAACACAATCGTTTATGGCATTGGCACTGCAATTGACGCTAGTTCTAAACAAATACCAGAGGATTCAATCTAACTTGTTAGATGTGATTATAGATACCCATCATGGCAAAATAAATCCACAGTTATTAAGCCAAAAACAACTATCGGAACAGCTCACATTAATACAAGAAAATATCCCTACTACCCTTCGATTACCGTCACGTCCAGACAACCTGTTAAAGATATACAGCTTGATGAGTGTCGAAAGTCGAATAAGCGTAGATCAGTTGATATTTCGTATAAAACTCCCGCTGCTTTCGCACGAAGAATTCGAACTACTATTTATAATACCAATCCCATTTGTGGCAAACAACGAGCTCATGATGATAGGATCAATAGAAAAATTCCTAGTCATTAGTCTACATCGGGATCAGTACTATCCCTTATCCGAGAATGATTTAATGGGCTGCGTTACGTACCACGGGGCATTCATTTGTAAACAACAACACCCCATTTACAATAAGGGAGCAAACACTAGCTATTGTGAACTCAGTGTTCTCAGTCATGGACCATTCGAGATAGCTTGTTCCGCCACCGCTATTAGTAAGACACCACGGTGGATTCAACTGTTAACTGTCAACAAATGGATATATGTGAGACCTACTCCTGCCACAATCAACGTCATTTGTAAGGGTAATGTCGAACAGAAGACCATAGAGGGATCTGGAATTATAACATTACAGTCCAATTGTGTAATAAGGGACGAACACACCACTATTCATGGACACAATGTCTTTTCAAATAATTTAAAGGGTGGATTTACGCCACTAAAGAAACTTATCGACTTCATCCATTTGAACACTACACCTCCTCCAATAACTTACCCACTAACACCAGTAAAAAATATAAGTAAAGACATCGAAGATCTACGAGAGAGAATCAAGAATCTCAACATAAATGCTACGCTGCCACCCCATACCACCAGTCATGACGTTCATCAATATACAGTTGCATATACTGGACTAATCATCATCATCATAGCCGGAGGCTACTGGTTAATCAAGCTAATCAAAAGCAATTCTGCTAAAGGTTGTCACACCCAACAAGAAATACCTGTACCTAAGAAGAGAACACTATTCACCAATCAGACAGAATGTAACCCATTAGCTAGAGCGGTATCGCAACCAACATTTGAAATTTTTGTATAGGTTTAAATAACAATCTAAGCTAGTTCAGTTTGAATCATTTGATACATGTATACATGAAAACAGTACATCCATAGATCATAAGAATATTGTTTTGAGCCAGAGCTCAAGGCGGGAGGAATGTATAAAACTGCAAATTGCATTTTAAAATCCCGAATTTCTTTAGTTAAAATTTATTTTTATTCGCAATTGCATTACTCAAGTTACGCCACATAATTTTCTCACCGATCGCCAGACGCAACATGATCCCAGGTAAATTATCAAAACTTTGCCTGAGTAGCAAGCTTGCTAGAATTTGCTGGGAAAGTTGTGTGGTGTGAATTGAGTCAGCACTTTTTATGAAGTACCGGTGCTTAGATTATAACTTGTAGGTATATATAAGTGACATTAAATTTAATAAAATTTGTCATTCGTTTTTGGACAATAGCTGCGTTTTTATTTAAAATATTTGTTAGTCGCTATTGCTGCCGGTACAAGAACCGAGTAGCCCGGGACATTAATAATTAATTTACTTTCAGATTTATGAGTTTCGTGTAATCGGTGAAATACCGAATGCGCAGCAACAAGGTTGAGGTGAATCACTTCAGCCTACCAATTTTAACAGGCAAACAAAAGAGTTTGCTTTAACAATGCCTTTGTTTGAGCAGAGTTCAAATTAATACGCGCACAGGTGAGTCACTAACATGACTTATAATCATAATCAATTATAAAAACGAGCTCAAAATTTTACAGGAATAATCCCTTTCTTTGCGCATTGTTCAAATTAATACACGCACAGGTGAGTCACTAACATGACATATAATCATTATCAATTATAAAAACGAATTCAAAAGTTTGCAGGAATAATCCATTTCTTTGCGCAGAGTCCAAATTTATACGAGCATAGGTGAGTCACTAATATAATTACTAACTATAATCAATTATAGAACGAATTCAAAACATTTACAGGAATAATGCCTTTGTTTGAGCAGAGTTCAAATTAATACGCGCACAGGTGAGTCATTAACATAACTAATAATCATAATCGCTTATAAAAACGTACTCAAAGTTTTACAGGAGTAGTCCCTTTCTTTGCGCAGTGTTCAAATTAATACGCGCACAGGTCGGTCACTAATATAACTTATAATCATAATCAATTATAAAAACGAATTCAAAGTTTTACAGGAATAATCCCTTTCTTTGCGCAGAGTTCAAATTAATACGCGCACAGGTGAGTCACTAATATAATTACTACTCATAATCAATTATAATACGAATTCAAAACTTTTACAGGAATAATGCCTTTGTTTGAGCAGAGTTCAAATTAATACGCGCACAGGTGAATCACTAAAATAACTAATAATCATAATCGCTTATAAAAACGTACCCAAAGTTTTACAGGAATAGTCCCTGTCTTTGCGTAGTGTTCAAATTAATACGCGCACAGGTCAGTCACTAATATAACTTATAATCATAATCAATTATAAAAACGAATTCAAAATTTTACAGGAATAATCCCTTTCTTTGCGCAGAGTTCAAATTAATACGCGCACAGGTGAGTCACTAATATAATTACTAACCATAATAAATTTTAAAGGAATTCAAAACTTTTACAGGAATAATGCCTTTGTTTCAGCAGAGTTAAAATTAATACGCGCACTTGTGGGTCACTAACATAACTGTTAAATCGTGCATGTTCATAACAGATAAATCTAATTCTATCTTAATTCTTATATAAAGAAATTTAGTTGAAATTGTAAGAAAACAAGATATATATATGTATATACCATTAATTCATAATTTCATATGTAGGTCAGGCATGAATAAAGGTTCATGTTATCATTGTAATAGGAAACCTAATTTCATTCACCTGGGGCGAATTTCATTCACCTCGCTTCATGCAAAAATAAATTCTTCGTAATTATAATCTAAACAAAGTTGACACTCAGCAATAACTGAGGAATTTATTTTGCATGAAACTTACAATTTCGCTAGATAAGCAGTATCGGAAATTCTTAATTGAATATAGCTTTCTTTTGTTTTTGGGGTAGAATAAGTGGTAATGTTAGCAAAATTTGAATATAAATTCACGGCGAGTAATGAATAAATTATCAGTTGTTAATAAAATTTAGAGCGTTTTATTCAGTATCGCGTAACCCTTCTTGTTTTTTTCAGGCTTTTGGTATTCGGTTAAAGTGCCGTTTATACCATCATCCATAACAACTAGCAAGCCAGGCAACTGTATTTAGCCTTGGTATATCGGTTCAAGTGCCGTTTATACCATCTGCGTTTAAAGGCTAAGAAAATATAGGCAAGACAAAAGAGCCTTGTCTCAACATTTGGTGACCCCGACGTGATACAAGTGAAACATTTGTATCACGTATTGAATCAAGTGGAATTAAATCAAATAAAAATGGCAAACGTATTGGAAAAATTCGCAGCGGAACAAACTTGCAATGGAAAAGAGATCCAAAGAATCATCGCAAACTACAGAAAGGACCCGATTGACAGAAAGGTCACTAAAGATTATTATGCAGATCGCCTTCACCTATTGGAGGAGGCATGGGCACTATTTGAAACAACGGATAATAAGATGAGAGTGATTCCTGATCTTCCTCGGTGTCATTCTTACTTTTCGACAGATTACTACAATACAATCATGGCACTGTATAGCCAATATCAGGTTTATTTTGCTGAGAAGGTCGAGCACTTCACTCATCAAGAGGCAGAGACATCCTCCAAGGCTTCAACTGTTGAAAGCGAAGGCAAAAATCAAAATCACCAGACATAATGAAACAAGCTAGTGCTACAGGACCAGTACCAAGGGCACCCAAAATTCCTAAATTCGAGGAGAAAAATGGTCATCTATCTCCTTCTGAAACTCAGCTATGACAATTAACTGGAATCATAAGAAGACAAAGACGAATATTAATCAGTACTGGTCACAAATCGAAGAGTGTGATCATAAAATATGGTAACTGACTGAGGACGCAATCAAGGAGGGCTATGATGCAGAAGAATTCATGCAGATGCAAGAGGAAGTGGGTAACTGCTTAATATTATTAGCAACCAAACGTGACAGCCCTAATGCAACAACAAAACAGTCATCCCAGTTGCAAAACGTCGTCTCAAGTGCAATACTAAAACTGCCCAAGTTAACACTCCCACGATTCGATGGTGATTACTTGAAGTGGACCCAGTTTCACGACTTGTTCACTCATATGGTGCACAATCAACCAATGCCAAATTGTCAGAAGTTATGGTATCTCAAGTCCAACTTAGTTGGAGAAGCAGAAAGATTAATAAGGGACTTTACGGCCTCAGAAGAAAACTATACAGCTGCTTGGCAGACCATAAAGGATCGTTATGAAAATCGCAGACTGTTGGTAACAGCACTCATTAACAAGTTATTATCTCAGTCAGCACATGTGAACGATAACGCTTCAGTTGCTACAACAAAATCGCTACATGATACTACACAAGAGTGTCTGTTAGGATTGCAGAATTTAAGCGTTTCAACGGTAGATTGGGATCCACTCTTGTTTCATATCTTAACAAAGAAGCTTGACAGAAGCACGTACACTCTATATGAGCAATCACTATCAAAGCCTAGAGAAATACAGAGTATAAAGTTATTTGTATCATTTCTGGAAACCAGATTTCAAGCACTCGACGCACTCGGCGCTAAGTATAAAATTGACGATACCAAAGGAGACATGGCAGCTCCAAGGCATTAACTTCGATAATATTACCCACTTCAAATCGGGCATCATGTATGTCATGTAAAGGAAACCATCCTCTTTTTGCATGCCCCCAGTTTTTGAAATTGACACTAGCCAGTCGACTGAGCTTTGTACGCAGTCATAACTTGTGTTTTAATTGTCTCAAGCCTGGTCACAGCAGCAACCAGTGCATACTTCGAGGATCTACAAAATGCACCAAAAAACACAACACGCTTGTACATCTAGAACCATCAGGGAAGGCAGAAAAATCTGATGTCAAATCACCAAGAAGCTCATCTTCAGTAGATGTACTGTTACAAAAGGCTGATACACCAGGTTATCAACCAGCCATAGTAGCAACACTCACAAACCAAAATCCAAGAGGTTATGTTCTCCTGGGCACAGCCATTGTCAAACTCATATCTGACAAGGGAGACACAATAGAATGTAGAGCCATTCTTGATTCAGGCTCTCAAGTTAATATAATAACAGAAAGGGTTATTAAGAAACTAAACTTGACACCAAATTCAGAAAGAATTACCATACATGGTGTCGGAAATAAGAAAGGAAGAATTCAACATAAGGTTAATTTGCGGTTAGAGTCCACAATGAACAAATAAGCAACAAGAGCAGAAGCCTTTGTGCTGCCAAAAGTAATCGTGCTACAACCAACGCAGTCATTTGACATCTCTGAGTGGGACACACGTAAAAATATTAGACTTGCCGATTCTAAATTCAACATAACCGACTCAATTGATTTGCTTTTGGGAGCAGAGTTTTATTACAACCTACTGTCCATTGGACAAATCAAGTTAGCAAATAATCTTCCAATGCTACAAAATACTGTTCTTGGATGGGTATTGACAGGCAAGATCGATCAGATTGAAACATCTGCCGCTACATGTGGTATATGTTCAGAGGACGAACAAACAGATCAACTTGTTCAAAGATTTTGGAAACTTGAAGAAGTTGCTGCAGCAAAGGACAAATTCTCTCAAGAAGAAAGGCGATGTGAAACCCACTTCACGCAAACAGTCCATAGAGATGTCAGCGGACGATTTATTGTTAATTTACCATTTCGTGAGGAATCAACAAAATTGGGCGAGTCCAGAAGCGTGGCATTGAACAGATTTCTCGCTTTAGAAAGAAGATTGGCCAAAGATGCAGCCTTAAGGTCTCAGTATGTGGAATTCATAACAGAGTATATTGATCTCGGACACATGAAGGAAATAAATGGCGTTAGCATCCAATCGCCCCATTACTTCCTTCCGCACCATTGTGTTCTAAAACTCGATAGTAGCACCACTAAATTAAGAGTGGTGTTCGATGCATCGATGAAGACGTCATCTCAATTGTCTTTAAATGATATCTTGTGCGCAGGACCAACAGTTCAAAGTGACTTATTTTCACTACTGCTGCGGTTTCGGCTACCACGATTCGTATTCACTGCAGACATTCAAAAGATGTACCGACAGATACTGCTGGACGAAGCCGACCAGAAATATCAGCTAATTTTCTGGAGAAATGACCCAAGAGAATCATAAAAAATTTACCGACTATGTACAGTCACATATGGTACTCGACCGGCACCTTATCTGGCAACAAAATGCCTTCAAAAATTGGCTCAAGAAAATACCGTTAGATATCCATATGGTGCCGAGATCCTGAAAAATGACTTCTATGTGGATGATTGCTTTACAGGATCAGACAGTTTGCCGACATCCATAATAATGCAGAAGGAACTTACAAAACTTCTACAAGGCGCAGGTTTTCGATTGAGAAAATGGTGTGCCAATCACGCCCAATTGTTGCAAGGCGTTCCACCAGAGGATCAAGAAATATACCTTGACTTCGAAAACAGCACAGAAGAAAAGATAAAGACGTTAGGACTAACATGGCTGCCCAAGTCAGATCAATTCAGAATTAAAGCAGTCTCTAACCAAGGATCCAGGATCACTAAAAGAATAGTCACTTCTGACATCGCCAAACTTTTCGGCCCTTTAGGTGTATTGGCACCAGTAGTAGTCACCGCTAAGATCTTAACCCAACAACTTTGGCAACTAAAAATTGACTGGGATGCAGCCTTACCAATGGAACTTCATACAAGATGGCTTAATTTCAGGACCACTCTGTCAACCTTAAACAACGTCACATTTCCCAGGCACGTATTTGCAAAGGAAGTTCCAAGGCATATGCAAGTCCATGTGTTCTCAGATGCCTACTACTACAAAAACAAACTGTTCCTCGTTTGGAACTATGTGCAGCTCTAGTAGCAGCCGAACTTGCAAACCGTGTAAGGAAGGAACTGAAGTGGGAAGAAGTACCAACCTATTTCTGGTCAGATTCGGAAATAGTGTTATCATGGATAACTTCATCGTCCACATCATATCAAACATTTGTTGCTAATCGGATTGGTGCAATTCAAGAATTAACCATAGCGGCACAATGGCATGTAAGATCAAAGGATAATCCAGCCGATGTACTCTACAGAGGGCTGGAGCCAGACAAATTAGAAACATGTCATCTTTGGTTCTACGGGCCAACATTCCTGCACGGAAGTGAAACCGTATGGCCTACAGCTTATCAAACCAAGATTGAGTGTCAGTTAGAAAGAAAGCGTACAGCCTTGCCCGCAATAACTACAAAAGAAGATATATCTAGTGTGATATACAAAATCAATCATGAGGGATCATTTCAGAAGCTTCAACGCATCATTGCTTATATGATTCGATTTGTAAGGAATGCCAAAATTCCAGTCAAATCACGGCCAAACCATCGCTTCATCACTTGTCGAGAATTAAATGAAGCCTTATACATCATAATAAGAGCCGTTCAAGAAGATGAGTTCAAGGAAGAAATAAAACAATTAAAGAAAGATCATGAATTAAACAAGGGAAGTTGTCTAAAAGGTCTTACACCATTTGTTGATGACAAAGGCATCATCAGAGTGGGCGGTCGTTTAAAGGAATTAGTACTAGAATATGATGCAAAATATCCTATGATTTTGCCCTATTCAGATCCGTTAACAAAACTATTGATGTTAACAATTCATAAAGAGAATCTGCACTCTGGCCCGCAAGCCTTGCTGGCCGATACAAGACAACGCTTCTGGTCAATAAAGGGAAAGTCAATCGCGAGATCAATTGTTCAGTATTGTGTAACATGTGCAAGAGCCAAACCAAAAATGTTGACACAGATCATGGGCAATTTGCCTCCCGCAAGAGTTCAACCAGCACGACTATTCGTTAACACCGGTGTTGACTTTTGTGGGCCAACCTGATTGCATTACAAAATTCGAGGAAAGAGACCTTAGAAGGCATATATCGCTGTTTTCTGCTGTTTTGCAACAAAGGCCGTCCACTTAGAAATAGTCAGCGACTTGTCAATAGAAGCCTTTATTGGGGCAGAGGAAATTGTAGGAAATTATACAGCGACAACGCAACCAATTTCGTGGGCGCAAGAAACCAACTACGCGAATTGTCTGAGGCCATCCATTCTGAAGCAGCGAGGGAAACCATAGTAGGAACTTGCAGTAAAAGAGGAATCGATTTCAACTTCATTCCTCCGAGAGCACCACACTTCGGTGGGCTATGGGAAGCTGCTGTAAAATCCGCAAAGCATTTACTTATAAAGACAACTTCAGCCGGATCTCTAACTTATGAGGAGCTGGAGACACTAATGATCGAAATAGAAGCAATTTTGAACTCTAGGCCACTAACACAGATGTCAAATGACCCTAATGACCTGACTGCTATCACTCCTGGTCATTTCCTGGTAGGTGAACCATTAACGGCACCCATAGATGCAAATGCCAAGCAATTGAAAACTAGTCTGCTAGCTAGATAGAGGCTAGTGTCTGATATGAAACACGAATTTTGGAGACGATGGTCCTGAGAATATTTAAATGAACTGCAATATCGACTCAAGTGGAAAGAGCGCTGCCAGAACATAGATCCTGGCACTATAGTGGTTATACAAGATGATAATCTTCCAGTCATGAAATGGCCACTAGGGAGAATTCTTCAAACACATAAGGGAAACGATGGTTATGTTAGAGTTGCTGACGTAAAAACAGCTAAAGGTATACTTCGCAGACCTATTCACAAGCTGTCACCATTGCCGTGTGAGGAGGTAGATCATAACGAGACTCCAATGAACAATAATGATATGGCCGAAGAAATTACAGGAACAGAAGAGTTGCCTCAAGGGACAAGCAATGTCGACAAGTATCAAGTGCCCAAGAAGCGACGACGACAGTCTTATGTCGCTGCAATTGCAACACTTTTATTGGCTTGTTTGGTTCTACCGCCCGGACTTGGAGCAAGCATCGATATCGAGAGCTTCGACCCTAAACCGGGGATATATTTCGAAAATATCGGCAAATTAAATTTCATATCAACCGAATGGAATTTAATAGTTTATTACGATTTGAAACCATATTGGATGGTGCTTTAGGTATTATCAAATGGGACGAGGGCGTTACATAGCTTGTGCCAGCAAAGTAAAACAACGAGCACATGCATCCAGATAGTGACACAACTTCAGCAGATTGAAGAAGAGTTACATGCCGACAACATACTCCTGCCCACAAGACAAAAACGAGGTGCTATTGACATTGTCGGAAACCTGGCCAATTCACTTTTTGGGGTCCTTGACTCTGAATATGCAAAAAAATGCCTGAAACAATAGATACCATCAATGAAAATGAAGAACACCTTCTAACGCTACTGAAAAATCAGACGTCAATAATTGACGCAACGGTTAACGTTTTGAAAAAGGATCAAGTAGCTGCAGAAAAGAAATTTAAGGAATTAGACGTCCAAATCACCCACTTGATAAACCACACCGGAGAAGAAACGTATGAGCTAAAAATCAGCCAATTATTTACAACCCTATCCATCCAAATGATGTTCATAGTATCCCATCTTCAGAGAATGCAGTCTTCAATAATCGACGTGTTAACAGACATACACCACGGCAGAATCAGTCCATTACTTGTGACGCCCCAACAATTACGTAACGAACTCATCATGGTCAAGAATCACCTACCACCAGGATTGCAATTACCCGCAGATCAAAATGATATTGTGGAACTATACAAAACCATGTTCGCAGAATCAGGAGTAACCAACAACCACGTAATAGTTAAAATCAGAATGCCGCTGGTCACTCTGGAAAGGTTTGACTTGTTCCAGATGATACCGATACCTGTATCAACTAATGAAGTGCTTGTAGCTGTACGGCCTTGCGCTACATACATCGCTCTCAGCCCACACAGAGATCAATATTACCCAATGACAAAACAGGAACTGTCATCCTATATGTCGACGGAGGAGCTCAATCATGTATGCCCTCTGAACCATCCTATATATCACAAGGGGGCGGCCGCTTGCTCCTGCGAAGTGAATCTGTTTAACAATTCAACATATAGAAAATGTGAAATGGAAAAAATAGGGAACAGTCCTGCTTGGATTCAGCTCAATAATCCAAACCAATGGATCTACGCAGTCAAGGAACCCACCACTGCAAATGCTTGGTGTAACGAGGAAACCATCCCGCTGACTTTAACAGGCTCTGGTCTTTTAAGGATGATGCCAGATTGCGTCACCAAGCATGACTTACTGACAATTCGAGGAATACATACATATCCTAGCAGCATTAGAACATCCTACAAGAGGTTAAGTGAGTTAAGCAAAATCACCACACCAGAACAGCTACATCCAGTCATCGGTAACCTAACTCCCTACGAAGCCCAAGAAGAACAACTGGAAGAATTGATGAGATTGGTCTCATCACAGCTCCAAGAGGAAACAATGAAGAAGACTCATTCCCACAATATCCATCAATTTACCATTGGATATCTTTCGCTCGGACTAATTTTATTTTTCATCGCCATCCTGATATTCAAGAATCGAGATGATTGTAGGCACAAATCGAAACGGCCTAAGCCCGCAGTATCAACGTGTAGTCATTTGAATCTTCGAACGAAGGTTCAACGCGGGGAGAATGTTAAATCGTGCATGTTCATAACAGTTGAATCTAATTCTATCTTAATTCTTATATAAAGAAATTTAATTGAAATTGTAAGAAAACAAGATATATATATGTACTATATACCATTAATTCATAATTTCATATGTAGGTCAGGCATGAATAAAGGTTCATGTTATCATTGTAATAGGAAACCTAATTTCATTCACCTGGGGCGAATTTCATTCACCTCGCTTCATGCAAAAATAAATTCTTCGTCATTATAATCTAAAGAAAGTTGACACTCAGCAACAACTGAGGAATTTATTTTGCATGAAACTTGCAATTTCGCTAGATAAGCAGTATCGGAAATTCTTAACTGAATATTGCTTTCTTTTGTTTTTGGGGTAGAATAAGTGGTAATGTTAGCAAAATTTGAATATAAATTCACGGCGAGTAATGAATAAATTATCAGTTGTTAATAAAATTAAGAGCGTTGTATTTTTTCTTGAGCGGATAACTCTTTTGCCTCTCCGCGTTGTATGTGAGTAAGGTGTATCACCTGTACTCCTGATGAATGGTGCAGTAAGTGGAACACTTAAGCACCGCAGAAAGAAGATTTTTTGATTTTCTTTATAAAACACTCTCTTTGTTGAAGATTTACTTTTTTACTCAAAAAACTCTATTTAAAAATCAGTTATTTATACATATTTGTGACAAGACAATAAAAAAGACAAAAAAAAGAAAATATTTAAAACAAAGTAAAAATTTCTCAGGCATTAAGCTGACCGAGCCTTTTTATTTTCATGAAAAAGACATCGAATTCTATCGCATAAATGCGACACTGAGGGCATCGCATTTCGTCTGGTTGCAACGACATGCCGTGTATGGCGTGAGAACGATAAACGCAATGTCAGATAGAGTGTAGACGTGTTGTAAATCTGCTCTGCTAAATTTTTTAATTTTTAACTTTTACGTGTCACTGCTCGGTTTATCTACATATTAATTTCAATCAGCTAGTAGTGCTGATTCGTTCTCCGAATTTGCTTCAATCAGTGCTTTAATTTTCACAATTTCTTAAATAAAAACTAAAAATCATGAATTAAGTAAATTCTTTGTGGAGTGTGCGGTACTTTTTCTCTTACTCAATCGAAAAATTCTCTTCTTGTGGAGAAATTCCGGGAAACAACACAGAAAAAATCTCTAAATCAAATAGAAGAGGACGAGTAATTTCAGACTCAGACAGTAATAGTGGCAATATTCTTAGGGAGCAAGCAACTTTATCAGCATCATCGAACTCAACCGAATTATTAATACGGGAGTCGGAAGACAGAATCATTGATGCTATGGCTAGGAATCTCCAGCAAACCGAGGACCGATTCACCAAACGTATGTCTGAACTCATTGAGAATTCCGTCAAACCGCTCACAAACAAAGTCTCTGACCTTGAATTAAAAGTGAAGGAACTCGATGGAGTGTGCGAAAGACTTAATGAGGAATTACGTCGCTCACAACGAATATCAGATGTTCTGGTCCGCGGCATTCCAGCTTTACCAGGTGAAGACCCAATTGGACTTGTTAAATCTATCGCTTCTCTTACCAATTATAATTTAACACCGCATATCGTGGCTTTCCGCATCAAATCAAGAGCTAGTGCGACACAGACCCGTACTGCTAATACTAATATTAATGTTCCTTTGCTGATTAGGTTCTCCTCTCAAGGAGAAAAGAGCACATTTATCGATGCATTTAAAAAATCTGGAGGCTTGAGACTTAATCAAATTGAAGGCTTTTCAGCTGACAGCAGAGTCTAGGTGAATGACTGCCTTACACCCAAACAAAGCTCTCTTTTACGGGAGGCTAGACAACTGCATCGAAATGGTATGCTTAATTCCGTCACAACAAACAACGGAGTAGTTCATGTGAGATGGAGAAAGGGCGATCGTGCTATAAGAGTTACAGAGGTCGAGCAGCTGCACAACAATATGCATGTAAATGAGCAGAAACTGGCAAATACGTAATATGATGTATGTATGTAATTTTCAAAGCTATGATGTGAGCTTCACTTTGGTTCTACTAATTGAAATCAGTTTATTCTTTATTTTTCGTTATATTTGTGAATTTATAATTTCGGTACGGATGGTAGAGGCTTATAAGATAACGTTTATCCTAGTTCTAGTAATTATTGTAACCAGCTTATTGCTTAATTTTAAAAACACTAAAAACTCTCAAAATTTATTGGTAGGTAGTAGATCTTTACGCTTGCAGTACTTTGAAATATTTCTCTTTAAGTTTTTGAATTCCATAGTTAGTTCTTTGTTTGAGTTTACTCTCTACTCCGTTATTTGCAGCAGCTCTCCCGAATCCATTATTAGACTCTTACTACTATCATTATACTCTTTATTAATTCTAAAATTTTCAGAACTTCTCACTTTTTTACCGGCAGTGATCTCTCTCACCGACAGTTTTTTTTTCATGAATGATGGTCGTGGCCCTCTGGTTGGAGAGAGGGCCTTGCTGAACATTTTTTGCAAACGTAGTGTGGGTTTTAATGTGTGCCATCTAAATGCTCGGAGTATCCGCAACAAAGTTGACGATTTACGCCTCATATTTGGTGGCACTGATGTACGTGCTATTTTAGTAAGCGAGACCTGGTTGTGTGATGAAATCCCAACTTCTCTAATGTCAATCGCTGGATATCAACTATTTCGAAACGACAGGAAAGAGCGTGTTGGCGGGGGAGTAGCAATATACGTCAGGGACTCCTTTAATGCGAAGGTCATTTTCTCCTCCAGTGGAGGGCCAATCGAGTTTATTGGCGTCGAGGTGGATAATGGAGTTGAGAAACTTATTTTGTCAGCTGTTTATTCTCCTCCAAACTGTTTTTCGTACGATAATGCTGCTGAATTTGAAAATGCGCTTGCTACGGTGGCCCATATTTATAGTAACGTGCTCGTGAGGTGACTTTAATGTTAACCTCCTATCCTCCAATACACTTGCCCATGATTTTAGAGATTTCACTCAATCTGTATATTTGCACATAATAAATAATCTCCCTATATATTACAATACAGCAAATCCATCTCTATTGGATTTGTTCATGACCAGTGACGAAAATCGCATTCTCTTTCACAATCAGCTAAATGCTCCAAGTTTTCTTGACCATGACCTAATTTTTCTGACATATGATTTTGCACCTTGTCCTAGTCAAATATTAGACTATTTTCCTTATCGTGATTTCAACAACATTAATTTTTCTGAGCTCTCTGATGAGTGCAATAGGCTACCTTGGGATAGCATATTATCTTGCAGTGTAGTGGATGATCAAGTCGAAATCTTCGAGAGCTTATTCCATTATTTGTATGAAAAGTATCTACCTGTTCGATATAGAAGAGTTAGGCTAAATGCCTGCCCTTGGTTCACGCCCAATATCGGCCGTCTAATCGCAGAAAGGGAGTTCTTCTATAGGGAGTTTAGACGCCTTAAGACAATTTCTTCACGGGTGTTATTCAAAGAAGCACGGAATAAAGCAACCTCGGCCATTAAGTCGGCCAAATATAGGTATCTCAAGCAAAGATTCAACCCAATGCTTTCTAACAAGATTCTATGGAAAAATCTCAAGCAAGCTGGAATATGTGGAAGCACCAAAGAGGAAACCTCACTCAATCCTGATGACCTGAACAGATTTTATGTGTCGCATAATATGAATCACTCATCATTGCCTGGCAGCACACCATGCTTAAATAACCCTCAGCATAGCAACTCTTTCTCTTTTCGGTGTATTGATATTGCAGAGTGTTATGAGTCCATATTATCTATTAAATCTAGTGCCACTGGTCCTGATAACATATCTCCTAAGTTCCTAAAATTATTGCTGCCTTACATTATTCGCTATATACTATTTATTTTTAATACCTCCCTAACATCATCTACCTTTCCTTCTAGATAGAAAGTTGCTACTGTGCTACCTATCCCTAAAGTAAGATCTGATGTTAACCCATCTGATTTTAGACCCATCAGCATTTTGTGTTTCCTTGCGAAGGCTTTGGAAAAGGTTATGTACACTCAGATCCAATCGTTTGTAGATAACAACAGAATGCTTTCGCGCTGTCAATCAGGTTTCAGACCAGGTTATAGCTATCAATCGGCTGTCCTAAAGGTTACTGCAGACATAAGAAAAGGCCTGGATAACGACGAGATTGCAATACTGGTTTTACTCGACTTTACAAAAGCTTTTGACTGTGTAAATCACTCTATGCTCCTCAACAAACTTCTGACATTTTTTCGGTTTTCATTTAGTGCCGTCCAATTGATACAGAGCTTCTTAGGCGATAGGTATCAGCAAGTGGGAGTCAGAGATCATCTTTCTGATCTACAGCCGCTTTTCTGTGGCGTTCCCCAAGGGTCTATTTTAGGTCCACTGCTCTTTTCCTTATTCATCAATGATTTACCTGACATTATTCAAGAGGTTAGTGCCCATTTATATGCTGATGATTTACAAATATACAATAGCACGCCTCTCGGGCTGATTGAAGACTCCATTGTAAGGATTAACGATAACTTACGGCGAATTTACGATTGGTCTCAACGTAACCTTCTAATGTTAAATGCCAATAAATCGAAATATTTAATTTTTTCCAATAATAGCTTGGAAACTGATATTCCGCAGATCATGTTTGGAGGTGAAATATTGACTAGGGTAAGCGAAGCTACGAATCTCGGTGTCGTTCTTAATGGAAGAATGAAATGCTGTGATCATGCGCGTGCAGTGCTAAGTAAGGTGTATGGAGGTTTGCGTCGACTCTGGCTCTCTGCTAAATTATTAAGTGTGGACATCAAATGTAGATAGGTGAAAACTCTCATCCTGCCCTACTTTTCTTACGGGAATTTGATTTTTCCTAAATTGGATAGCTATTGCTCTCGTCGAATAAATGTGGCCTATAATGATTGCATTCGCTTTATTTTCAATTTACGCAGATTTGACCATGTCTCTAATTTTATTCCCAGAATACTGGGCTGCACACTGAATATTTATCTGAGACGCCAGGCAATTCCAATGGATGAGATCCAGTATCTCCAATCTCAGCGACCTTGGGATCTTCTGATTCCACGTCATAGTCGCTTGGTTCAGGAAGGCTCCTTCTTCATTCAGATCCCACGGCTTTGGAACTTATTACCTATAACCTTGCAGAGAGCGGTTACTGTCGGTGAATTTAAGAGGCTGCTATCTTCAACACAGGTCTGATGGTTTCAAGAGTGCTGCTAATTAATTAATCAAATAATAAGTTTTGTTCTTTTTTCTATATTTAGTTTTGGTTATGATTTCATTATTATTTTAATCAACATATAAAATTAACCCTATTAATAACTATTTGAACATTGTTTTCTCTAAAATTATATTTTCGAGTGCTTACAAAAGATTGTAAATCTTGTGTACCAATCCAGCTAATAAATTAAATTGAATTGAATTGAATTGAACGATTCTTTTCAGAATTTTCCTGATGACGATGAAATTCTTTATCGGAGTGAGCTGCTTGGGAATTATTAACAAGCGTTTTATTCAGTAACGCGTAACCCTTCTAGTTTTTTCAGACTTTTGGTATTCGGTTAAAGTGCCGTTTATACCATCATCCATAACAACTAGCAAGCCAGGCAACTGTATTTAGCCTTGGTATATCGGCTCAAGTGCCGTTTATATCATCTGCGTTTTAAGGCTAAGAAAATATAGGCAAGACAAAAGAGCCTTGTCTCAACAATAACTAATAATCATAATGCATTATAAAAACGAATTCAAAATTTTACAGGAATAATCCCTTTCTTTGCGCAGAGTTCAGATTAATACGCGCACAGGTCAGTCACTAATATAACTAATAATCGTAATCCA
Source organism: Dioctria rufipes (assembly GCA_963924295.1). NCBI lineage: Eukaryota > Metazoa > Arthropoda > Insecta > Diptera > Asilidae > Dioctria > Dioctria rufipes. Next base: position 254,861 of record CAWUPM010001419.1, on the reverse strand, counting down.
TTATAAAAACGAATTCAAAATTTTACAGGAATAATCCCTTTCTTTGCGTAGAGTTCAAATAAATACGCACAAAGGTCAGTCACTAACATAACTTATAATCACAATCAATTATAAAAAGGAATTCAACATTTTACAGGAATAATCCCTTTCTTTGTGCAGAGTTCAAATTAATACGCGCACAGGTGAGTCACTAATATAATTACTAATCATAATCAATTATAAAACGAATTCAAAACTTTTACAGGAATAATGACTTTGTTTGAGCAGAGTTCAAATTAATACGCGCACAGGTGAGTCACTAATATAACTAATAATCATAATCCATTATAAAAACGAATTCAAAATTTTACAGGACTTTTTCCTTTCTTTCCGCAGAGTTCAGATTAATACGCGCACAAGTGAGTAACTAGCATAACCAATAACCATAATCCATCTTGAAAACGAATTCAAAATTTTACAGGAATAATCCCTTTCTTTGCGCAGAGTTCAAATTAATACGAGCATAGGTGAGTCACTAATATAATTACTAACCATAATCAATTATAAAACGAATTCAAAACATTTACAGGAATAGTGCCTTTCTTTCCGCAGAGTTCAGATTAATACGCGCACAGGTCAGTCAGTAATATAACTAATAATCGTAATACATTATAAAAACGAAATCAAAATTTTACAGGAATAATCCCTTTCTTTCCGCAGAGTTCAAATAAATACGGGCACAAGTGAGTAACTAGCATAACTAATAATCATAATCCATCATGAAACGAATTCAAAATTTTACAGGAATAATCCCTTTCTTTGTGCAGAGTTCAAATTAATACGCGCACAGGTGAGCCACTAACATAAGTAATAATCATAATGCATTATAAAAACGAATTCAAACTTTTACATGAATAATCCCTTTCTTTGCGCAGAGTTCAAATTAATACGCGCACAGGTGAGCCACTAATATAACCAATAATCATAATACATTATAAAAGCGAACTCAAAATTTTAAAGGAATAATCCCTTTCTTTGCGCAGAGTTCAGATTAATACGCGTACAGGTGAGTCACTAATATAACTAATAATCATAATCCATTATAAAAACGAATTTAAAATTTTACAGGAATAATCCCTTTCTTTGCACAGAGTTCAGATTAATACGCGCACAAGTGAGTCACTTATATAACTAATAATCATAATCCATTATAAAAACGAATTCAAAATTTTACAGGACTTGTTCTTTTCTTTCCGCAGAGTTCACTAGCATAACTAATAATTATAATCCATCATGAAAACGAACTCAAAATTTTACAGGAATAATCCCTTTCTTTGCGCAGAGTTCAAATTAATACCAGCATAGGTGAGTCACTAATATAATTACTAACCATAATCAATTATAAAACGAATTCAAAACATTTGCAGGAATAATCCCTTTCTTTGCGCAGAGTTCAGATTAATACGCACACAGGTGAGTCACTAATATAACTAATAATCATAATCCATTATAAAAACGAATCCAAAATTTTACAGGACTTGTTCCTTTCTTTCTGCAGAGTTCAGATTAATACGCGCACAAATGAGTCACTAGCATAACTAAGAATCAAAATCCATCATGAAAACGAACTCAAAATTTTACAGGAATGATCCCTTTCTTTGCGCATTGTTCAAATTAATACACGCACAGGTCAGTCACTAATATAACTTATAATCATAATCAATTATAAAAACGAATTCAAAATTTTACAGGAATAATTCCTTTCTTTGCGCAGAGTTCAAATAATACACGCACAGATCAGTCACTAATATAACTTATAATCGTAATCCATTATAAAAACGAATTCAAAATTTTACAGGAATAATCCCTTTCTTTGCGTAGAGTTCAAATAAATACGCGCACAGATCAGTCACTAACATAACTTATAATCATAATCAATTATTAAAACGAACTCAAAATTTTACAGGAATAATCCCTTTCTTTGTGCAGAGTTCAAATTAATACGAGCATAGGTGAGTCAATAATATAATTCCTAACCATAATCAATTCTAAAACGAATTCAAAACATTTACAGGAATAATGCCTTTGTTTGCGCAGAGTTCAAATTAATACGTGCACTGGTGAGTCACCAACATAACTAATAATCATAATCGCTTATAAAAACGAACTCAAAATTTTACAGGTATAGTCCCTTTCTTTGCGCAGTGTTCAAATTAATACGCGCACAGGTCAATCACTAATATAACTAATAATCGTAATACATTATAAAAACGAACTCAAAATTTTACAGGAACAATCCATTTCTTTGCGCAGAGTTCAGATTAATACGCGCACAGGTGAGTCACTAATATAACTAATAATCATAATCAATTATAAAAACTAATTCAGAAATTTACAGGAATAATCCCTTTCTTTGCGCAGAGTTCAAGTTAATACGAGCATAGGTGAGTCACTAATATAATAATATAATATAATCAATTATAAAACGAATTCAAAATATTTGCAGGAATAATCCCTTTCTTTGCGCAGAGTTCAGATTAATACGCACACAGGTGTGTTACTAATATAACTAATACTCATAATCAAATATAAATACGAATTCAGAATTTTACAGGAATAATCCCTTTCTTTGCGCAGAGTTCAAATAAATACGCGCACAAATGAGTCACTAGCATAACTAATAATCATAATCCATCATGAAAACGAACTCAAAATTTTAAAGGAATAATCCCTTTCTTTGCGCAGAGTTCAGATTAATACGCGCACAGGTGAGTCACTAATATAACTAATAATCATAATCCATTATAAAAACGAATTTAAAATTTTACAGGAATAATCCCTTTCTTTGCACAGAGTTCAGATTAATACGCGCACAAGTGAGTCACTTATATAACTAATAATCATAATCCATTATAAAAACGAATTCAAAATTTTACAGGACTTGTTCCTTTCTTTCCGCAGAGTTCAGATTAATGCGCGCACAAATGAGTCACTAGCATAACTAATAATCATAATCCATCATGAAAACGAACTCAAAATTTTACAGGAATAATCCCTTTCTTTGCGCAGAGTTCAAATTAATACCAGCATAGGTGAGTCACTAATATAATTACTAACCATAATCAATTATAAAACGAATTCAAAACATTTGCAGGAATAATCCCTTTCTTTGCGCAGAGTTCAGATTAATACGCACACAGGTGAGTCACTAATATAACTAATAATCATAATCCATTATAAAAACGAATCCAAAATTTTACAGGACTTGTTCCTTTCTTTCTGCAGAGTTCAGATTAATACGCGCACAAATGAGTCACTAGCATAACTAAGAATCAAAATCCATCATGAAAACGAACTCAAAATTTTACAGGAATAATCTCTTTCTTTGCGCATTGTTCAAATTAATACACGCACAGGTCAGTCACTAGTATAACTTATAATCATAATCAATTATAAAAACGAATTCAAAATTTTACAGGAATAATTCCTTTCTTTGCGCAGAGTTCAAATAATACACGCACAGATCAGTCACTAATATAACTTATAATCGTAATCCATTATAAAAACGAATTCAAAATTTTACAGGAATGATCCCTTTCTTTGCGTAGAGTTCAAATAAATACGCGCACAGATCAGTCACTAACATAACTTATAATCATAATCAATTATAAAAACGAACTCAAAATTTTACCGGAATAATCCCTTTCTTTGCGCAGAGTTCAAATTAATACGAGCATAGGTGAGTCAATAATATAATTACTAACCATAATCAATTTTAAAACGAATTCAAAACATTTACAGGAATAATGCCTTTGTTTGCGCAGAGTTCAAATTAATACGTGCACTGGTGAGTCACCAACATAACTAATAATCATAATCGCTTATAAAAACGAACTCAAAATTTTACAGGTATAGTCCCTTTCTTTGCGCAGAGTTCAGATTAATACGCACACAGGTCAATCACTAATATAACTAATAATCGTAATACATTATAAAAACGAACTCAAAATTTTACAGGAACAATCCATTTCTTTGCGCAGAGTTCAGATTAATACGCGCACAGGTGAGTCACTAATATAACTAATAATCATAATCAATTATAAAAACTAATTCAGAAATTTACAGGAATAATCCCTTTCTTTGCGCAGAGTTCAAGTTAATACGAGCATAGGTGAGTCACTAATATAATAATATAATATAATCAATTATAAAACGAATTCAAAATATTTGCAGGAATAATCCCTTTCTTTGCGCAGAGTTCAGATTAATACGCACACAGGTGTGTTACTAATATAACTAATACTCATAATCAAATATAAATACGAATTCAGAATTTTACAGGAATAATCCCTTTCTTTGCGCAGAGTTCAAATAAATACGCGCACAAATGAGTCACTAGCATAACTAATAATCATAATCCATCATGAAAACGAACTCAAAATTTTAAAGGAATAATCCCTTTCTTTGCGCAGAGTTCAGATTAATACGCGCACAGGTGAGTCACTAATATAACTAATAATCATAATCCATTATAAAAACGAATTTAAAATTTTACAGGAATAATCCCTTTCTTTGCACAGAGTTCAGATTAATACGCGCACAAGTGAGTCACTTATATAACTAATAATCATAATCCATTATAAAAACGAATTCAAAATTTTACAGGACTTGTTCCTTTCTTTCCGCAGAGTTCAGATTAATGCGCGCACAAATGAGTCACTAGCATAACTAATAATCATAATCCATCATGAAAACGAACTCAAAATTTTAAAGGAATAATCCCTTTCTTTGCGCAGAGTTCAGATTAATACGCGCACAGGTGAGTCACTAATATAACTAATAATCATAATCCATTATAAAAACGAATTTAAAATTTTACAGGAATAATCCCTTTCTTTGCACAGAGTTCAGATTAATACGCGCACAAGTGAGTCACTTATATAACTAATAATCATAATCCATTATAAAAACGAATTCAAAATTTTACAGGACTTGTTCCTTTCTTTCCGCAGAGTTCAGATTAATGCGCGCACAAATGAGTCACTAGCATAACTAATAATCATAATCCATCATGAAAACGAACTCAAAATTTTACAGGAATAATCCCTTTGTTTGCGCAGAGTTCAAATTAATACCAGCATAGGTGAGTCACTAATATAATTACTAACCATAATCAATTATAAAACGAATTCAAAACATTTGCAGGAATAATCCCTTTCTTTGCGCAGAGTTCAGATTAATACGCACACAGGTGAGTCACTAATATAACTAATAATCATAATCCATTATAAAAACGAATCCAAAATTTTACAGGACTTGTTCCTTTCTTTCTGCAGAGTTCAGATTAATACGCGCACAAATGAGTCACTAGCATAACTAAGAATCAAAATCCATCATGAAAACGAACTCAAAATTTTACAGGAATAATCTCTTTCTTTGCGCATTGTTCAAATTAATACACGCACAGGTCAGTCACTAGTATAACTTATAATCATAATCAATTATAAAAACGAATTCAAAATTTTACAGGAATAATTCCTTTCTTTGCGCAGAGTTCAAATAATACACGCACAGATCAGTCACTAATATAACTTATAATCGTAATCCATTATAAAAACGAATTCAAAATTTTACAGGAATGATCCCTTTCTTTGCGTAGAGTTCAAATAAATACGCGCACAGATCAGTCACTAACATAACTTATAATCATAATCAATTATAAAAACGAACTCAAAATTTTACCGGAATAATCCCTTTCTTTGCGCAGAGTTCAAATTAATACGAGCATAGGTGAGTCAATAATATAATTACTAACCATAATCAATTTTAAAACGAATTCAAAACATTTACAGGAATAATGCCTTTGTTTGCGCAGAGTTCAAATTAATACGTGCACTGGTGAGTCACCAACATAACTAATAATCATAATCGCTTATAAAAACGAACTCAAAATTTTACAGGTATAGTCCCTTTCTTTGCGCAGAGTTCAGATTAATACGCACACAGGTGTGTTACTAATATAACTAATAATCATAATCAATTATAAAAACGAATTCAGAATTTTACAGGAATAATCCCTTTCTTTGCGCAGAGTTCAAATAAATACGCACACAAGTGAGTCACTACCATAACTAATAATCATAATCCATCATGAAAACGAACTCAAAATTTTACAGGAATAATCCCCTTCTTTGCGTAGAGTTCAAATTAATACACGCACAGGTCAGTCACTAATATAACTTATAATCATAATCAATTATAAAAAGGAATTCAAAATTTTACAGGAATAATCCCTTTCTTTGCACAGAGTTCAAATTAATACGAGCATAGGTGAGTCACTAATATAATTACTAACCATAATCAATTATAAAACGAATTCAAAACATTTTCAGGAATAGTGCCTTTCTTTCCGCAGAGTTCAGATTAATACGCGCACAGGTCAGTCACTAATATAACTAATAATCGTAATACATTATAAAAACGAACTCAAAATTTTACAGGAATAATCCCTTTCTTTGCGCAGTGTTCAAATTAATACACGCACAGGTCAGTCACTAATATAACTTATAATCATAAGCAATTATAAAAACGAATTTAAAATTTTACAGGAATAATCCCTTTCTTTGCGCAGTGTTCAAATTAATACACGCACAGGTCAGTCACTAATATAACTTATAATCATAAGCAATTATAAAAACGAATTCAAAATTTTACAGGAATAATCCCTTTCTTTGCGCAGAGTTCAAATTAATACGCGCACAGGTCAGTCACTAACATGACTTATAATCATAATCAATTATAAAAAGGAATTCAAAATTTTACAGGAATAATCCCTTTCTTTGCACAGAGTTCAAATTAATACGAGCATAGGTGAGTCACTAATATAATTACTAACCATAATCAATTATAAAACGAATTCAAAACATTTACAGGAATAGTGCCTTTCTTTCCGCAGAGTTCAGATTAATACGCGCACAGGTCAGTCACTAATATAACTAATAATCGTAATACATTATAAAAACGAACTCAAAATTTTACAGGAATAATCCCTTTCTTTGCGCAGTGTTCAAATTAATACACGCACAGGTCAGTCACTAATATAACTTATAATCATAAGCAATTATAAAAACGAATTCAAAATTTTACAGGAATAATCCCTTTCTTTGCGCAGTGTTCAAATTAATACACGCACAGGTCAGTCACTAATATAACTTATAATCATAAGCAATTATAAAAACGAACTCAAAATTTTACAGGAATAATCCCTTTTTTTGCGCAGAGTTCAGATTAATACGCGCACAGGCGAGTTACTAATATAACTAATAATGATCATCCATTATAAAAACGAATTCAAAGTTTTACAGGAATAATCTCTTTCTTTGCGCAGAGTTCAGATTAATACGCGCAAAAGTGAGTTACTAATATAACTAATAATGATCATCCATTATAAAAACGAATTCAAAGTTTTACAGGAATAATCCCTTTCTTTGCGCAGAGTTCAAATTAATACGAGCACAGGTCAGTCACTAACATGACTTATAATCATAATCAATTATAAAAACGAATTCAAAATTTTATAGGAATAATCCCTTTATTTGCGCAGAGTTCAAATTAATACGCGCACAGGTGAGTCACTAATATAACTTATAATCATAAGCAATTATAAAAACGAACTCAAAATTTTACAGGAATAATCCCTTTCTTTGCACAGAGTTCAAATTAATACGAGCATAGGTGAGTCACTAATATAATTACTAACCATAATCAATTATAAAACGAATTCAAAACATTTACAGGAATAATCTCTTTCTTTCCGCAGAGTTCAGATTAATACGCGCACAGGTCAGTCACTAATATAACTAATAATCGTAATACATTATAAAAACGAACTCAAAATTTTACAGGAATAATCCCTTTCTTTGCGCAGTGTTCAAATTAATACACGCACAGGTCAGTCACTAATATAACTTATAATCATAAGCAATTATAAAAACGAATTCAAAATTTTACAGGAATAATCCCTTTCTTTGCGTAGAGTTCAAATAAATACGCGCACAGATCAGTCACTAACATAACTTATAATCATAATCAATTATAAAAACGAACTCAAAATTTTACAGGAATAATCCCTTTCTTTGCGCAGAGTTCAAATTAATACGCGCACAGGTCAGTCAATAACATGACTTATAATCATAATCAATTATAAAAAGGAATTCAAAATTTTACAGGAATAATCCCTTTCTTTGCACAGAGTTCAAATTAATACGAGCATAGGTGAGTCACTAATATAATTACTAACCATAATCAATTATAAAACGAATTCAAAACATTTACAGGAATAGTGCCTTTCTTTCCGCAGAGTTCAGATTAATACGCGCACAGGTCAGTCACTAATATAAATAATAATCGTAATACATTATAAAAACGAACTCAAAATTTTACAGGAATAATCCTTTTCTTTGCGCAGAGTTCAGATTAATACGCGCACAGGCGAGTTACTAATATAACTAATAATGATCATCCATTATAAAAACGAATTCAAAGTTTTACAGGAATAATCTCTTTCTTTGCGCAGAGTTCAGATTAATACGCGCAAAACTGAGTTACTAATATAACTAATAATGATCATCCATTATAAAAAGGAATTCAAAGTTTTACAGGAATAATCCCTTTCTTTGCGCAGAGTTCAAGTTAATACGCGCACAGGTCAGTCACTAACATGACTTATAATCATAATCAATTATAAAAACGAATTCAAAATTTTACAGGAATAATCCCTTTCTTTGCGCAGAGTTCCAATTAATACGAGCAGAGGTGAGTCACTAATATAATTACTAACCATAAACAATTATAAAACGAATTCAAAACATTTGCAGGAATAATCACTTTCTTTGCGCAGAGTTCAGATTAATACGCGCACAGGTCAGTCACTAATATAACTAATAATCGTAATACATTATAAAAACGAACTCAAAATTTTACAGGAATAATCCCTTTCTTTGCGCAGAGTTCAGATTAATACGCGCACAGGCGAGTTACTAATATAACTAATAATGATCATCCATTATAAAAACGAATTCACAGTTTTACAGGAATAATCTCTTTCTTTGCGCAGAGTTCAGATTAATACGCACACAGGTGTGTTACTAATATAACTAATAATCATAATCAATTATAAAAACGAATTCAGAATTTTACAGGAATAATCCCTTTCTTTGCGCAGAGTTCAAATAAATACGCACACAAGTGAGTCACTAGCATAACTAATAATCATCATCCATCATGAAAACGAACTCAAAATTTTAAAGGAATAATCCCTTTCTTTGCGCATAGTTCAGATTAATACGCGCACAGGTGAGTCACTAATATAACTAATAATCATAATCCATTATAAAAACGAATTTAAAATTTTACAGGAATAATCCCTTTCTTTGCACAGAGTTCAGATTAATACGCGCACAAGTGAGTCACTTATATAACTAATAATCATAATCCATTATAAAAACGAATTCAAAATTTTACAGGACTTGTTCCTTTCTTTCCGCAGAGTTCAGATTAATACGCGCACAAATGAGTCACTAGCATAACTAATAATCATAATCCATCATGAAAACGAACTCAAAATTTTACAGGAATAATCCCTTTCTTTGCGCAGAGTTCAAATTAATACCAGCATAGGTGAGTCACTAATATAATTACTAACCATAATCAATTATAAAACGAATTCAAAACATTTGCAGGAATAATCCCTTTCTTTGCGCAGAGTTCAGATTAATACGCACACAGGTGAGTCACTAATATAACTAATAATCATAATCCATTATAAAAACGAATCCAAAATTTTACAGGACCTGTTCCTTTCTTTCTGCAGAGTTCAGATTAATACGCGCACAACTGAGTCACTAGCATAACTAAGAATCAAAATCCATCATGAAAACGAACTCAAAATTTTACAGGAATAATCCCTTTCTTTGTGCATTGTTCAAATTAATACACGCACAGGTCAGTCACTAATATAACTTATAATCATAATCAATTATAAAAATGAATTCAAAATTTTACAGGAATAATTCCTTTCTTTGCGCAGAGTTCAAATAATACACGCACAGATCAGTCACTAATATAACTTATAATCGTAATCCATTATAAAAACGAATTCAAAATTTTACAGGAATAATTCCTTTCTTTGCGCAGAGTTCAAATGAATACGCGCACAGATCAGTCACTAACATAACTTATAATCATAATCAATTATAAAAACGAATTCAAAATTTTACAGGAATAATCCCTTTGTTTGTGCAGAGTTCAAATTAATACGCACACAGGTGAGCCAGTAACATAACTAATAATCATAATGCATTATAAAAACGAATTCAAAATTTTACATGAATAATCCCTTTCTTTGCGCAGAGTTCAAATTAATACGCGCACAGGTGAGCCACTAATATAACTAATAATCATAATCCATTATAAAAGCGAACTCAAAATTTTAAAGGAATAATCCCTTTCTTTGCGCAGAGTTCAGATTAATACGCACACAGGTGAGTCACTAATATAACTAATAATCATAATCCATTATAAAAACGAATTTAAAATTTTACAGGAATAATCCCTTTCTTTGCACAGAGTTCAGATTAATACGCGCACAAGTGAGTCACTTACATAACTAATAATCATAATCCATTATAAAAACGAATTCAAAATTTTACAGGACTTGTTCCTTTCTTTCCGCAGAGTTCAGATTAATACGCGCACAAATGAGTCACTAGCATAACTAATAATCATAATCCATCATGAAAACGAACTCAAAATTTTACAGGAATAATCCCTTTCTTTGCGCAGAGTTCAAATTAATACCAGCATAGGTGAGTCACTAATATAATTACTAACAATAATCAATTATAAAACGAATTCAAAACATTTGCAGGAATAATCCCTTTCTTTGCGCAGAGTTCAGATTAATACGCACACAGGTGAGTCACTAATATAACTAATAATCATAATACATTATAAAAACGAATTCAAAATTTTACAGGACTTGTTCCTTTCTTTCTGCAGAGTACAGATTAATACGCGCACAAATGAGTCACTAGCATAACTAATAATAAAAATCCATCATGAAAACGAACTCAAAATTTTACAGGAATAATCCCTTTCTTTGCGCATTGTTCAAATTAATACACGAACAGGTCAGTCACTAATATAACTTATAATCATAATCAATTATAAAAACGAATTCAAAATTTTACAGGAATAATTCCCTTCTTTGCGCAGAGTTCAAATAATACACGCACAGGTCAGTCACTAATATAACTTATAATCGTAATCCATTATAAAAACGAATTCAAAATTTTACAGGAATAATCCCTTTCTTTGCGTAGAGTTCAAATAAATACGCGCACAGATCAGTCACTAACATAACTTATAATCATAATCAATTATAAAAACGAACTCAAAATTTTACAGGAATAATCCCTTTCTTTGCGCAGAGTTCAGATTAATACGCGCACAGGTCAGTCACTAATATAACTAATAATCGTAATACATTATAAAAACGAACTCAAAATTTTACAGGAATAATCCCTTTCTTTGCGCAGTGTTCAAATTAATACACGCACAGGTCAGTCACTAATATAACTTATAATCATAAGCAATTACAAAAACGAATTCAAAATTTTACAGGAATAATCCCATTCTTTGCGCAGTGTTCAAATTAATACACGCACAGGTCAGTCACTAATATAACTTATAATCATAAGCAATTATAAAAACGAATTCAAAATTTTACAGGAATAATCCCTTTCTTTGCGCAGAGTTCAAATTAATACGCGCACAGGTCAGTCACTAACATGACTTATAATCATAATCAATTATAAAAAGGAATTCAAAATTTTACAGGAATAATCCCTTTCTTTGCACAGAGTTCAAATTAATACGAGCATAGGTGAGTCACTAATATAATTACTAACCATAATCAATTATAAAACGAATTCAAAACATTCACAGGAATAGTGCCTTTCTTTCCGCAGAGTTCAGATTAATACGCGCACAGGTCAGTCACTAATATAAATAATAATCGTAATACATTATAAAAACGAACTCAAAATTTTACAGGAATAATCCTTTTCTTTGCGCAGAGTTCAGATTAATAGGCGCACAGGCGAGTTACTAATATAACTAATAATGATCATCCATTATAAAAACGAATTCAAAGTTTTACAGGAATAATCTCTTTCTTTGCGCAGAGTTCAGATTAATACGCGCAAAAGTGAGTTACTAATATAACTAATAATGATCATCCATTATAAAAACGAATTCAAAGTTTTACAGGAATAATCCCTTTCTTTGCGCAGAGTTCAAATTAATACGCGGACAGGTCAGTCACTAACATGACTTATAATCATAATCAATTATAAAAACGAATTCAAAATTGTATAGGAATAATCCCTTTATTTGCGCAGAGTTCAAATTAATACGCGCACAGGTGAGTCACTAATATAACTTATAATCATAAGCAATTATAAAAACGAACTCAAAATTTTACAGGAATAATCCCTTTCTTTGCACAGAGTTCAAATTAATTCGAGCATAGGTGAGTCACTAATATAATTACTAACCATAATCAATTATAAAACGAATTCAAAACATTTACAGGAATAGTGCCTTTCTTTCCGCAGAGTTCAGATTAATACGCGCACAGGTCAGTCACTAATATAACTAATAATCGTAATACATTATAAAAACGAACTCAAAATTTTACAGGAATAATCCCTTTCTTTGCGCAGAGTTCAAATTAATACACGCACAGGTCAGTCACTAATATAACTTATAATCGTAAGCAATTATAAAAACGAATTCAAAATTTTACAGGAATAATCCCTTTCTTTGCGCAGTGTTCAAATTAATACACGCACAGGTCAGTCACTAATATAACTTATAGTCATAAGCAATTATAAAAACGAATTCAAAATTTTACAGGAATAATCCCTTTCTTTGCGCAGAGTTCAAATTAATACGCGCACAGGTCAGTCACTAACATGACTTATAATCATAATCAATTATAAAAAGGAATTCAAAATTTTACAGGAATAATCCCTTTCTTTGCACAGAGTTCAAATTAATACGAGCATAGGTGAGTCACTAATATAATTACTAACCATAATCAATTATAAAACGAATTCAAAACATTTACAGGAATAGTGCCTTTCTTTCCGCAGAGTTCAGATTAATACGCGCACAGGTCAGTCACTAATATAACTAATAATCGTAATACATTATAAAAACGAACTCAAAATTTTACAGGAATAATCCCTTTCTTTGCGCAGAGTTCAGATTAATACGCGCACAGGCGAGTTACTAATATAACTAATAATGATCATCCATTATAAAAACGAATTCAAAGTTTTACAGGAATAATCTCTTTCTTTGCGCAGAGTTCAGATTAATACGCGCAAAACTGAGTTACTAATATAACTAATAATGATCATCCATTATAAAAAGGAATTCAAAGTTTTACAGGAATAATCCCTTTCTTTGCGCAGAGTTCAAGTTAATACGCGCACAGGTCAGTCACTAACTTGACTTATAATCATAATCAATTATAAAAACGAATTCAAAATTTTACAGGAATAATCCCTTTCTTTGCGCAGAGTTCAGATTAATACGCGCAAAAGTGAGTTACAAATATAACTAATAATGATCATCCATTATAAAAACGAATTCAAAGTTTTACTGGAATAATCCCTTTCATTACGCAGAGTTCAAATTAATACGAGCATAGGTGAGTCACTAATATAATTACTAACCATAATCAATTATAAAACGAATTCAAAACATTTACAGGAATAGTGCCTTTCTTTCCGCAGAGTTCAGATTAATACGCGCACAGGTCAGTCACTAATATAACTAATAATCGTAATACATTATAAAAACGAACTCAAAATTTTACAGGAATAATCCCTTTCTTTGCGCAGAGTTCAGATTAATACGCGCACAGGCGAGTTACTAATATAACTAATAATAATCATCCATTATAAAAACGAATTCAAAGTTTTACAGGAATAATCTCTTTCTTTGCGCAGAGTTCAGATTAATACGCGCAAAAGTGAGTTACTAATATAACTAATAATGATCATCCATTATAAAAACGAATTCAAAGTTTTACTGGAATAATCCCTTTCATTACGCAGAGTTCAAATTAATACGAGCATAGGTGAGTCACTAATATAATTACTAACCATAATCAATTATAAAACGAATTCAAAACATTTACAGGAATAATGCCTTTGTTTGAGCAGAGTTCAAATTAATACGCGCACAGGTGAGTAAGTAACATAACTAATAATCATAATCCTTTATAAAAACGAACACAAAATTTTACAGGACTAATCCCGTTCTTTGCGCAATGTTCAAATTAATACACGCACAGGTCAGTCACTAACATGACTTATAATCAAAATCAATTATAAAAACGAATACAAAATTTTACAGGAATAATCCCTTTCTTTGCGCAGAGTTCCAATTAATACGAGCAGAGGTGAGTCACTAATATAATTACTAACCATAATCAATTATAAAACGAATTCAAAACATTTGCAGGAATAATCCCTTTCTTTGCGCAGAGTTCAGATTAATACTCGCACTGGTCAGTCAATAATATAACTAATAATCGTAATCCATTATAAAAACGAATTCAAAATTTTACATGAATAATCCCTTTCTTTGCGCAGAGTTCAAATTAATACGCGCACAGGTGAGCCACTAATATAACTAATAATCATAATCCATTATAAAAGCGAACTCAAAATTTTAAAGGAATAATCCCTTTCTTTGCGCAGAGTTCAGATTAATACGCACACAGGTGAGTCACTAATATAACTAATAATCATAATCAATTATAAAAACGAATTCAAAATTTTACATGAATAATCCCTTTCTTTGCGCAGAGTTCAAATTAATACGCGCACAGGTGAGCCACTAATATAACTAATAATCATAATCCATTATAAAAGCGAACTCAAAATTTTAAAGGAATAATCCTTTTCTTTGCGCAGAGTTCAGATTAATACGCACACAGGTGAGTCACTAATATAACTAATAATCATAATCCATTATAAAAACGAATTTAAAATTTTACAGGAATAATCCCTTTCTTTGCACAGAGTTCAGATTAATACGTGCACAAGTGAGTCACTTACATAACTAATAATCATAATCCATTAAAAAACGAATTCAAAATTTTACAGGACTTGTTCCTTTCTTTCCGCAGAGTTCAGATTAATACGCGCACAAATGAGTCACTAGCATAACTAATAATCATAATCCATCATGAAAACGAACTCAAAATTTTACAGGAATAATCCCTTTCTTTGCGCAGAGTTCAAATTAATACCAGCATAGGTGAGTCACTAATATAATTACTAACAATAATCAATTATAAAACGAATTCAAAACATTTGCAGGAATAATCCCTTTCTTTGCGCAGAGTTCAGATTAATACGCACACAGGTGAGTCACTAATATAACTAATAATCATAATCCATTATAAAAACGAATTCAAAATTTTACAGGACTTGTTCCTTTCTTTCTGCAGAGCTCAGATTAATACGCGCACAAATGAGTCACTACCATAACTAATAATAAAAATCCATCATGAAAACGAACTCAAAATTTTACAGGAATAATCCCTTTCTTTGCGCATTGTTCAAATTAATACACGAACAGGTCAGTCACTAATATAACTTATAATCATAATCAATTATAAAAACGAATTCAAAATTTTACAGGAATAATTCCTTTCTTTGCGCAGAGTTCAAATAATACACGCACAGGTCAGTCACTAATATAACTTATAATCGTAATCCATTATAAAAACGAATTCAAAATTTTACAGGAATAATCCCTTTCTTTGCGTAGAGTTCAAATAAATACGCGCACAGATCAGTCACTAACACAACTTATAATCATAATCCATTATAAAAACGAACTCAAAATTTTACAGGAATAATCCCTTTCTTTGCGCAGAGTTCAGATTAATACGCGCACAGGTCAGTCACTAATATAACTAATAATCGTAATACATTATAAAAACGAACTCAAAATTTTACAGGAATAATCCCTTTCTTTGCGCAGAGTTCAGATTAATACGCGCACAGGCGAGTTACTAATATAACTAATAATGATCATCCATTATAAAAACGAATTCAAAGTTTTACAGGAATAATCTCTTTCTTTCCGCAGAGTTCAGATTAAAACGCGCACAGGTCAGTCACTAATATAACTAATAATCGTAATACATTATAAAAACGAACTCAAAATTTTACAGGAATAATCCCTTTCTTTGCGCAGTGTTCAAATTAATACACGCACAGGTCAGTTACTAATATAACTTATAATCATAAGCAATTATAAAAACGAATTCAAAATTTTACAGGAATAATCCCTTTCTTTGCGCAGTGTTCAAATTAATACACGCACAGGTCAGTCACTAATATAACTTATAATCATAAGCAATTATAAAAACGAATTCAAAATTTTACAGGAATAATCCCTTTCTTTGCGCAGAGTTCAAATTAATACGCGCACAGGTCAGTCACTAACATGACTTATAATCATAATCAATTATAAAAAGGAATTCAAAATTTTACAGGAATAATCCCTTTCTTTGCACAGAGTTCAAATTAATACGAGCATAGGTGAGTCACTAATATAATTACTAACCATAATCAATTATAAAACGAATTCGAAACATTTACAGGAATAGTGCCTTTCTTTCCGCAGAGTTCAGATTAATACGCGCACAGGTCAGTCACTAATATAAATAATAATCGTAATACATTATAAAAACGAACTCAAAATTTTACAGGAATAATCCTTTTCTTTGCGCAGAGTTCAGATTAATACGCGCACAGGCGAGTTACTAATATAACTAATAATGATCATCCATTATAAAAACGAATTCAAAGTTTTACAGGAATAATCTCTTTCTTTGCGCAGAGTTCAGATTAATACGCGCAAAAGTGAGTTACTAATATAACTAATAATGATCATCCATTATAAAAACGAATTCAAAGTTTTACAGGAATAATCCCTTTCTTTGCGCAGAGTTCAAATTAATACGCGGACAGGTCAGTCACTAACATGACTTATAATCATAATCAATTATAAAAACGAATTCAAAATTTTATAGGAATAATCCCTTTATTTGCGCAGAGTTCAAATTAATACGCGCACAGGTGAGTCACTAATATAACTTATAATCATAAGCAATTATAAAAACGAACTCAAAATTTTACAGGAATAATCCCTTTCTTTGCACAGAGTTCAAATTAATACGAGCATAGGTGAGTCACTAATATAATTACTAACCATAATCAATTATAAAACGAATTCAAAACATTTACAGGAATAGTGCCTTTCTTTCCGCAGAGTTCAGATTAATACGCGCACAGGTCAGTCACTAATATAACTAATAATCGTAATACATTATAAAAACGAACTCAAAATTTTACAGGAATAATCCCTTGCTTTGCGCAGTGTTCAAATTAATACACGCACAGGTCAGTCACTAATATAACTTATAATCATAAGCAATTATAAAAACGAATTCAAAATTTTACAGGAATAATCCCTTTCTTTGCGCAGTGTTCAAATTAATACACGCACAGGTCAGTCACTAATATAACTTATAATCATAAGCAATTATAAAAACGAATTCAAAATTTTACAGGAATAATCCCTTTCTTTGCGCAGAGTTCAAATTAATACGCGCACAGGTCAGTCACTAACATGACTTATAATCATAATCAATTATAAAAAGGAATTCAAAATTTTACAGGAATAATCCCTTTCTTTGCACAGAGTTCAAATTAATACGAGCATAGGTGAGTCACTAATATAATTACTAACCATAATCAATTATAAAACGAATTCGAAACATTTACAGGAATAGTGCCTTTCTTTCCGCAGAGTTCAGATTAATACGCGCACAGGTCAGTCACTAATATAACTAATAATCGTAATACATTATAAAAACGAACTCAAAATTTTACAGGAATAATCCCTTTCTTTGCGCAGAGTTCAGATTAATACGCGCACAGGCGAGTTACTAATATAACTAATAATGATCATCCATTATAAAAACGAATTCAAAGTTTTACAGGAATAATCTCTTTCTTTGCGCAGAGTTCAGATTAATACGCGCAAAACTGAGTTACTAATATAACTAATAATGATCATCCATTATAAAAAGGAATTCAAAGTTTTACAGGAATAATCCCTTTCTTTGCGCAGAGTTCAAGTTAATACGCGCACAGGTCAGTCACTAACATGACTTATAATCATAATCAATTATAAAAACGAATTCAAAATTTTACAGGAATAATCCCTTTCTTTGCGCAGAGTTCAGATTAATACGCGCAAAAGTGAGTTACTAATATAACTAATAATGATCATCCATTATAAAAACGAATTCAAAGTTTTACTGGAATAATCCCTTTCATTACGCAGAGTTCAAATTAATACGAGCATAGGTGAGTCACTAATATAATTACTAACCATAATCAATTATAAAACGAATTCAAAACATTTACAGGAATAGTGCCTTTCTTTCCGCAGAGTTCAGATTAATACGCGCACAGGTCAGTCACTAATATAACTAATAATCGTAATACATTATAAAAACGAACTCAAAATTTTACAGGAATAATCCCTTTCTTTGCGCAGAGTTCAGATTAATACGCGCACAGGCGAGTTACTAATATAACTAATAATGATCATCCATTATAAAAACGAATTCAAAGTTTTACAGGAATAATCTCTTTCTTTGCGCAGAGTTCAGATTAGTACGCGCAAAGGTGAGTTACTAATATAACTATTAATGATCATCCATTATAAAAACGAATTCAAAGTTTTACTGGAATAATCCCTTTCATTACGCAGAGTTCAAATTAATACGAGCATAGGTGAGTCACTAATATAATTACTAACCATAATCAATTATAAAACGAATTCAAAACATTTACAGGAATAATGCCTTTGTTTGAGCAGAGTTCAAATTAATACGCGCACAGGTCAGTCACTAACATGACTTATAATCATAATCAATTATAAAAAGGAATTCAAAATTTTACAGGAATAATCCCTTTCTTTGCACAGAGTTCAAATTAATACGAGCATAGGTGAGTCACTAATATAATTACTAACCATAATCAATTATAAAACGAATTCAAAACATTTACAGGAATAGTGCCTTTCTTTCCGCAGAGTTCAGATTAATACGCGCACAGGTGAGCCACTAATATAACTAATAATCATAATCCATTATAAAAACGAATTCAAAATTTTACAGGAATAATCCCTTTCTTTGCACACAGTTCAGATTAATACGCGCACAAGTGAGTCACTTATATAACTAATAATCATAATCCATTATAAAAACGAATTCAAAATTTTACAGGACTTGTTCCTTTCTTTCCGCAGAGTTCAGATTAATACGCGCACAAATGAGTCACTAGCATAACTAATAATCATAATCCATCATGAAAACGAACTCAAAATTTTACAGGAATAATCCCTTTCTTTGCGCAGAGTTCAAATTAATACCAGCATAGGTGAGTCACTAATATAATTACTAACAATAATCAATTATAAAACGAATTCAAAACATTTGCAGGAATAATCCCTTTCTTTGCGCAGAGTTCAGATTAATACGCACACAGGTGAGTCACTAATATAACTAATAATCATAATCCATTATAAAAACGAATTCAAAATTTTACAGGGCTTGTTCCTTTCTTTCTGCAGAGTTCAGATTAATACGCGCACAAATGAGTCACTAGCATAACTAATAATAAAAATCCATCATGAAAACGAACTCAAAATTTTACAGGAATAATCCCGTTCTTTGCGCAATGTTCAAATTAATACACGCACAGGTCAGTCACTAACATGACTTATAATCATAATCAATTATAAAAACGAATTCAAAATTTTACAGGAATAATCCCTTTCTTTGCGCAGAGTTCCAATTAATACGAGCAGAGGTGAGTCACTAATATAATTACTAACCATAATCAATTATAAAACGAATTCAAAACATTTGCAGGAATAATCCCTTTCTTTGCGCAGAGTTCAAATTAATACGCGCACAGGTGAGCCACTAACATAACTAATAATCATAATGCATTATAAAAACGAATTCAAAATTTTACATGAATAATCCCTTTCTTTGCGCAGAGTTCAAATTAATACGCGCACAGGTGAGCCACTAATATAACTAATAATTATAATCCATTATAAAAGCGAACTCAAAATTTTAAAGGAATAATCCCTTTCTTTGCGTAGAGTTCAGATTAATACGCGCACAGGTGAGTCACTAATATAACTAATAATCATAATCCATTATAAAAACGAATTTAAAATTTTACAGGAATAATCCCTTTCTTTGCACAGAGTTCAGATTAATACGCGCACAAGTGAGTCACTTATATAACTAATAATCATAATCCATTATAAAAACGAACTCAAAATTTTACAGGACTTGTTCCTTTCTTTCCGCAGAGTTCAGATTAATACGCGCACAAATGAGTCACTAGCATAACTAATAATCATAATCCATCATGAAAACGAACTCAAAATTTTACAGGAATAATCCCTTTCTTTGCACAGAGTTCAAATTAATACCAGCATAGGTGAGTCACTAATATAATTACTAACCATAATCAATTATAAAACGAATTCAAAACATTTGCAGGAATAATCCCTTTCTTTGCGCAGAGTTCAGATTAATACGCACACAGGTGAGTCACTAATATAACTAATAATCATAATCCATTATAAAAACGAATCCAAAATTTTACAGGACCTGTTCCTTTCTTTCTGCAGAGTTCAGATTAATACGCGCACAAATGAGTCACTAGCATAACTAAGAATCAAAATCCATCATGAAAACGAACTCAAAATTTTACAGGAATAATCCCTTTCTTTGCGCATTGTTCAAATTAATACACGCGCAGGTCAGTCACTAATATAACTTATAATCATAATCAATTATAAAAACGAATTCAAAATTTTACAGGAATAATTCCTTTCTTTGCGCAGAGTTAAAATAATACACGCACAGATCAGTCACTAATATAACTTATAATCGTAATCCATTATAAAAACGAATTCAAAATTTTACAGGAATAATCCCTTTCTTTGCGTAGAGTTCAAATAAATACGCGCACAGATCAGTCACTAACATAACTTATAATCATAATCAATTATAAAAACGAACTCAAAATTTTACAGGAATAATCCCTTTCTTTGCGCAGAGTTCAAATTAATACGAGCATAGGTGAGTCAATAACATAATTACTAACCATAATCAATTTTAAAACGAATTCAAAACATTTACAGGAATAATGCCTTTGTTTGCGCAGAGTTCAAATTAATACGTGCACTGGTGAGTCACCAACATAACTAATAATCATAATCGCTTATAAAAACGAACTCAAAATTTTACAGGTATAGTCCCTTTCTTTGCGCAGAGTTCAGATTAATACGCACACAGGTGTGTTACTAATATAACTAATAATCATAATCAATTATAAAAACGAATTCAGAATTTTACAGGAATAATCCCTTTCTTTGCGCAGAGTTCAAATAAATACGCACACAAGTGAGTCACTAGCATAACTAATAATCATAATCCATCATGAAAACGAACTCAAAATTTTACAGGAATAATCCCTTTCTTTGCGTAGAGTTCAAATTAATACACGCACAGGTCAGTCACTAATATAACTTATAATCATAATCAATTATAAAAAGGAATTCAAAATTTTACAGGAATAATCCCTTTCTTTGCACAGAGTTCATATTAATACGAGCATAGGTGAGTCACTAATATAATTACTAACCATAATCAATTATAAAACGAATTCAAAACATTTAGAGGAATAGTGCCTTTCTTTCCGCAGAGTTCAGATTAATACGCGCACAGGTCAGTCACTAATATAACTAATAATCGTAATACATTATAAAAACGAACTCAAAATTTTACAGGAATAATCCCTTTTTTGCGCAGAGTTCAGATTAAGACGCGCACAGGCGAGTTACTAATATAACTAATAATGATCATCCATTATAAAAACGAATTCAAAGTTTTACAGGAATAATCTCTTTCTTTGCGCAGAGTTCAGACTAATACGCGCAAAAGCGAGTTACTAATATAACTAATAATGATCATCCATTATAAAAACGAATTCAAAGTTTTACAGGAATAATCCCTTTCTTTGCGCAGAGTTCAAATTAATACGCGCACAGGTCAGTCACTAACATGACTTATAATCATAATCAATTATAAAAACGAATTCAAGATTTTATAGGAATAATCCCTTTATTTGCGCAGAGTTCAAATTAATACGCGCACAGGTGAGTCACTAATATAACTTATAATCATAAGCAATTATAAAAACGAACTCAAAATTTTACAGGAATAATCCCTTTCTTTGCACAGAGTTCAAATTAATACGAGCATAGGTGAGTCACTAATATAATTACTAACCATAATCAATTATAAAACGAATTCAAAACATTTACAGGAATAGTGCCTTTCTTTCCGCAGAGTTCAGATTAATACGCGCACAGGTCAGTCACTAATATAACTAATAATCGTAATACATTATAAAAACGAACTCAAAATTTTACAGGAATAATCCCTTTCTTTGCGCAGTATTCAAATTAATACACGCACAGGTCAGTCACTAATATAACTTATAATCATAAGCAATTATAAAAACGAATTCAAAATTTTACAGGAATAATCCCTTTCTTTGCGCAGAGTTCAAATTATTACGCGCACAGGTCAGTCACTAACATGACTTATAATCATAATCAATTATAAAAAGGAATTCAAAATTTTACAGGAATAATCCCTTTCTTTGCACAGAGTTCAAAATAATACGAGCATAGGTGAGTCACTAATATAATTACTAACCATAATCAATTATAAAACGAATTCAAAACATTTACAGGAATAGTGCCTTTCTTTCCGCAGAGTTCAGATTAATACGCGCACAGGTCAGTCACTAATATAACTAATAATCGTAATACATTATAAAAACGAACTCAAAATTTTACAGGAATAATCCCTTTCTTTGCGCAGAGTTCAGATTAATACGCGCACAGGCGAGTTACTAATATAACTAATAATGATCATCCATTATAAAAACGAATTCAAAGTTTTACAGGAATAATCTCTTTCTTTGCGCAGAGTTCAGATTAATACGCGCAAAACTGAGTTACTAATATAACTAATAATGATCATCCATTATAAAAAGGAATTCAAAGTTTTACAGGAATAATCCCTTTCTTTGCGCAGAGTTCAAGTTAATACGCGCACAGGTCAGTCACTAACATGACTTATAATCATAATCAATTATAAAAACGAACTCAAAATTTTACAGGAATAATCCCTTTCTTTGCGCAGAGTTCAAATTAATACGAGCATAGGTGAGTCAATAATATAATTACTAACCATAATCAATTTTAAAACGAATTCAAAACATTTACAGGAATAATGCCTTTGTTTGCGCAGAGTTCAAATTAATACGTGCACTGGTGAGTCACCAACATAACTAATAATCATAATCGCTTATAAAAACGAACTCAAAATTTTACAGGTATAGTCCCTTTCTTTGCGCAGAGTTCAGATTAATACGCACACAGGTGTGTTACTAATATAACTAATAATCATAATCAATTATAAAAACGAATTCAGAATTTTACAGGAATAATCCCTTTCTTTGCGCAGAGTTCAAATAAATACGCACACAAGTGAGTCACTAGCATAACTAATAATCATAATCCATCATGAAAACGAACTCAAAATTTTACAGGAATAATCCCTTTCTTTGCGTAGAGTTCAAATTAATACACGCACAGGTCAGTCACTAATATAACTTATAATCATAATCAATTATAAAAAGGAATTCAAAATTTTACAGGAATAATCCCTTTCTTTGCACAGAGTTCAAATTAATACGAGCATAGGTGAGTCACTAATATAATTACTAACCATAATCAATTATAAAACGAATTCAAAACATTTAGAGGAATAGTGCCTTTCTTTCCGCAGAGTTCAGATTAATACGCGCACAGGTCAGTCACTAATATAACTAATAATCGTAATACATTATAAAAACGAACTCAAAATTTTACAGGAATAATCCCTTTCTTTGCGCAGAGTTCAGATTAATACGCGCACAGGCGAGTTACTAATATAACTAATAATGATCATCCATTATAAAAACGAATTCAAAGTTTTACAGGAATAATCTCTTTCTTTGCGCAGAGTTCAGATTAATACGCGCAAAACTGAGTTACTAATATAACTAATAATGATCATCCATTATAAAAAGGAATTCAAAGTTTTACAGGAATAATCTCTTTCTTTGCGCAGAGTTCAGATTAATACGCGCAAAAGTGAGTTACTAATATAACTAATAATGATCATCCATTATAAAAACGAATTCAAAGTTTTACTGGAATAATCCCTTTCATTACGCAGAGTTCAAATTAATACGAGCATAGGTGAGTCACTAATATAATTACTAACCATAATCAATTATAAAACGAATTCAAAACATTTACAGGAATAATGCCTTTGTTTGAGCAGAGTTCAAATTAATACGCGCACAGGTGAGTAAGTAACATAACTAATAATCATAATCCTTTATAAAAACGAACACAAAATTTTACAGGAATAATCCCGTTCTTTGCGCAATGTTCAAATTAATACACGCACAGGTCAGTCACTAACTTGACTTATAATCATAATCAATTATAAAAACGAATTCAAAATTTTACAGGAATAATCCCTTTCTTTGCGCAGAGTTCCAATTAATACGAGCAGAGGTGAGTCACTAATATAATTACTAACCATAATCAATTATAAAACGAATTCAAAACATTTGCAGGAATAATCCCTTTCTTTGCGCAGAGTTCAGATTAATACTCGCACTGGTCAGTCAATAATATAACTAATAATCGTAATCCATTATAAAAACGAATTCAAAATTTTACAGGAATTATCCCTTTCTTTGCGTAGAGTTCAAATAAATACGCGCACAGATCAGTCACTAAAATAACTTATAATCATAATCAATTATAAAAACGAATTCAAAATTTTACAGGAATAATCCTTTTGTTTGTGCAGAGTTCAGATTAATACGCACACAGGTGAGTCACTAATATAACTAATAATCATAATCCATTATAAAAACGAATTTAAAATTTTACAGGAATAATCCCTTTCTTTGCACAGAGTTCAGATTAATACGCGCACAAGTGAGTCACTTATATAACTAATAATCATAATCCATTATAAAAACGAATTCAAAATTTTACAGGAATAATCCCTTTCTTTGCACAGAGTTCAGATTAATACGCGCACAGGTGAGCCACTAATATAACTAATAATCATAATCCATTATAAAAGCGAACTCAAAATTATAAAGGAATAATCCCTTTCTTTGCGCAGAGTTCGGATTAATACGCACACAGGTGAGTCACTAATATAACTAATAATCATAATCCATTATAAAAACGAATTTAAAATTTTACAGGAATAATCCCTTTCTTTGCACAGAGTTCAGATTAATACGCGCACAAGTGAGTCACTTATATAACTAATAATCATAATCCATTATAAAAACGAATTCAAAATTTTACAGGACTTGTTCTTTCTTTCCGCAGAGTTCAGATTAATACGCGCACAAATGAGTCACTAGCATAACTAATAATCATAATCCATCATGAAAACGAACTCAAAATTTTACAGGAATAATCCCTTTCTTTGCGCAGAGTTCAAATTAATACCAGCATAGGTGAGTCACTAATATAATTACTAACAATAATCAATTATAAAACGAATTCAAAACATTTGCAGGAATAATCCCTTTCTTTGCGCAGAGTTCCGATTAATACGCACACAGGTGAGTCACTAATATAACTAATAATCATAATCCATTATAAAAACGAATTCAAAATTTTACAGGACTTGTTCCTTTCTTTCTGCAGAGTTCAGATTAATACGCGCACAAATGAGTCACTAGCATAACTAATAATAAAAATCCATCATGAAAACGAACTCAAAATTTTACAGGAATAATCCCGTTCTTTGCGCAATGTTCAAATTAATACACGCACAGGTCAGTCACTAACATGACTTATAATCATAATCAATTATAAAAACGAATTCAAAATTTTACAGGAATAATCCCTTTCTTTGCGCAGAGTTCCAATTAATACGAGCAGAGGTGAGTCACTAATATAATTACTAACCATAATCAATTATAAAACGAATTCAAAACATTTGCAGGAATAATCCCTTTCTTTGCGCAGAGTTCAAATTAATACGCGCACAGGTGAGCCACTAACATAACTAATAATCATAATGCATTATAAAAACGAATTCAAAATTTTACATGAATAATCCCTTTCTTTGCGCAGAGTTCAAATTAATACGCGCACAGGTGAGCCACTAATATAACTAATAATCATAATCCATTATAAATGCGAACTCAAAATTTTAAAGGAATAATCCCTTTCTTTGCGCAGAGTTCAGATTAATACGCATACAGGTGAGTCACTAATATAACTAATAATCATAATCCATTATAAAAACGAATTTAAAATTTTACAGGAATAATCCCTTTCTTTGCACAGAGTTCAGATTAATACGCGCACAAGTGAGTCACTTATATAACTAATAATCATAATCCATTATAAAAACGAATTCAAAATTTTACAGGACTTGTTCCTTTCTTTCCGCAGAGTTCAGATTAATACGCGCACAAATGAGTCACTAGCATAACTAATAATCATAATCCATCATGAAAACGAACTCAAAATTTTACAGGAATAATCCCTTTCTTTGCGCAGAGTTCAAATTAATACCAGCATAGGTGAGTCACTAATATAATTACTAACAATAATCAATTATAAAACGAATTCAAAACATTTGCAGGAATAATCCCTTTCTTTGCGCAGAGTTCAGATTAATACGCACACAGGTGAGTCACTAATATAACTAATAATCATAATCCATTATAAAAACGAATTCAAAATTTTACAGGACTTGTTCCTTTCTTTCTGCAGAGTTCAGATTAATACGCGCACAAATGAGTCACTAGCATAACTAATAATAAAAATCCATCATGAAAACGAACTCAAAATTTTACAGGAATAATCCCTTTCTTTGCGCATTGTTCAAATTAATACACGCACAGGTCAGTCACTAATATAACTTATAATCATAATCAATTATAAAAACGAATTCAAAATTTTACAGGAATAATTCCTTTCTTTGCGCAGAGTTCAAATAATACACGCACAGGTCAGTCACTAATATAACTTATAATCGTAATCCATTATAAAAACGAATTCAAAATTTTACAGGAATAATCCCTTTCTTTGCGTAGAGTTCAAATAAATACGCGCACAGATCAGTCACTAACATAACTTATAATCATAATCAATTATAAAAACGAATTCAAAATTTTACAGGACTTGTTCCTTTCTTTCCGCAGAGTTCAGATTAATACGCGCACAAATGAGTCACTAGCATAACTAATAATCATAATCCATCATGAAAACGAACTCAAAATTTTACAGGAATAATCCCTTTCTTTGCGCAGAGTTCCAATTAATACGAGCAGAGGTGAGTCACTAATATAATTACTAACCATAATCAATTATAAAACGAATTCAAAACAGTTGCAGGAATAATCCCTTTCTTTGCGCAGAGTTCAGATTAATACGCGCACAGGTCAGTCACTAATATAACTAATAATCGTAATACATTATAAAAACGAACTCAAAATTTTACAGGAATAATCCCTTTCTTTGCGCAGAGTTCAGATTAATACGCGCACAGGCGAGTTACTAATATAACTAATAATGATCATCCATTATAAAAACGAATTCAAAGTTTTACAGGAATAATCTCTTTCTTTGCGCAGAGTTCAGATTAATACGCACACAGGTGTGTTACTAATATAACTAATAATCATAATCAATTATAAAAACGAATTCAGAATTTTACAGGAATAATCCCTTTCTTTGCGCAGAGTTCAAATAAATACGCACACAAGTGAGTCACTAGCATAACTAATAATCATAATCCATCATGAAAACGAACTCAAAATTTTAAAGGAATAATCCCTTTCTTTGCGCAGAGTTCAGATTAATACGCGCACAGGTGAGTCACTAATATAACTAATAATCATAATCCATTATAAAAACGAATTTAAAATTTTACAGGAATAATCCCTTTCTTTGCACAGAGTTCAGATTAATACGCGCACAAGTGAGTCACTTATATAACTAATAATCATAATCCATTATAAAAACGAATTCAAAATTTTACAGGACTTGTTCCTTTCTTTCCGCAGAGTTCAGATTAATACGCGCACAAATGAGTCACTAGCATAACTAATAATCATAATCCATCATGAAAACGAACTCAAAATTTTACAGGAATAATCCCTTTCTTTGCACAGAGTTCAAATTAATACCAGCATAGGTGAGTCACTAATATAATTACTAACCATAATCAATTATAAAACGAATTCAAAACATTTGCAGGAATAATCCCTTTCTTTGCGCAGAGTTCAGATTAATACGCACACAGGTGAGTCACTAATATAACTAATAATCATAATCCATTATAAAAACGAATCCAAAATTTTACAGGACCTGTTCCTTTCTTTCTGCAGAGTTCAGATTAATACGCGCACAAATGAGTCACTAGCATAACTAAGAATCAAAATCCATCATGAAAACGAACTCAAAATTTTACAGGAATAATCCCTTTCTTTGCGCATTGTTCAAATTAATACACGCACAGGTCAGTCACTAATATAACTTATAATCATAATCAATTATAAAAACGAATTCAAAATTTTACAGGAATAATTCCTTTCTTTGCGCAGAGTTCAAATAATACACGCACAGATCAGTCACTAATATAACTTATAATCGTAATCCATTATAAAAACGAATTCAAAATTTTACAGGAATAATCCCTTTCTTTGCGTAGAGTTCAAATAAATACGCGCACAGATCAGTCACTAACATAACTTATAGTCATAATCAATTATAAAAACGAACTCAAAATTTTACAGGAATAATCCCTTTCTTTGCGCAGAGTTCAAATTAATACGAGCATAGGTGAGTCAATAATATAATTACTAACCATAATCAATTTTAAAACGAATTCAAAACATTTACAGGAATAATGCCTTTGTTTGCGCAGAGTTCAAATTAATACGTGCACTGGTGAGTCACCAACATAACTAATAATCATAATCGCTTATAAAAACGAACTCAAAATTTTACAGGTATAGTCCCTTTCTTTGCGCAGAGTTCAGATTAATACGCACACAGGTGTGTTACTAATATAACTAATAATCATAATCAATTATAAAAACGAATTCAGAATTTTACAGGAATAATCCCTTTCTTTGCGCACAGTTCAAGTAAATACGCACACAAGTGAGTCACTAGCATAACTAATAATCATAATCCATCATGAAAACGAACTCAAAATTTTACAGGAATAATCCCTTTCTTTGCGTAGAGTTCAAATTAATACACGCACAGGTCAGTCACTAATATAACTTATAATCATAATCAATTATAAAAAGGAATTCAAAATTTTACAGGAATAATCCCTTTCTTTGCACAGAGTTCAAATTAATACGAGCATAGGTGAGTCACTAATATAATTACTAACCATAATCAATTATAAAACGAATTCAAAACATTTAGAGGAATAGTGCCTTTCTTTCCGCAGAGTTCAGATTAATACGCGCACAGGTCAGTCACTAATATAACTAATAATCGTAATACATTATAAAAACGAACTCAAAATTTTACAGGAATAATCCCTTTTTTTGCGCAGAGTTCAGATTAATACGCGCCCAGGCGAGTTACTAATATAACTAATAATGATCATCCATTATAAAAACGAATTCAAAGTTTTACAGGAATAATCTCTTTCTTTGCGCAGAGTTCAGATTAATACGCGCAAAAGCGAGTTACTAATATAACTAATAATGATCATCCATTATAAAAACGAATTCAAAGTTTTACAGGAATAATCCCTTTCTTTGCGCAGAGTTCAAATTAATACGCGCACAGGTCAGTCACTAACATGACTTATAATCATAATCAATTATAAAAACGAATTCAAAATTTTATAGGAATAATCCCTTTATTTGCGCAGAGTTCAAATTAATACGCGCACAGGTGAGTCACTAATATAACTTATAATCATAAGCAATTATAAAAACGAACTCAAAATTTTACAGTAATAATCCCTTTCTTTGCCCAGAGTTCAAATTCATACGAGCATAGGTGAGTCACTAATATAATTACTAACCATAATCAATTCTAAAACGAATTCAAAACATTTACAGGAATAGTGCCTTTCTTTCCGCAGAGTTCAGATTAATACGCGCACAGGTCAGTCACTAATATAACTAATAATCGTAATACATTATAAAAACGAACTCAAAATTTTACAGGAATAATCCCTTTCTTTGCGCAGTGTTCAAATTAATACACGCACAGGTCAGTCACTAATATAACTTATAATCATAAGCAATTATAAAAACGAATTCAAAATTTTACAGGAATAATCCCTTTCTTTGCGCAGAGTTCAAATTAATACGCGCACAGGTCAGTCACTAACATGACTTATAATCATAATCAATTATAAAAAGGAATTCAAAATTTTACAGGAATAATCCCTTTCTTTGCACAGAGTTCAAATTAATACGAGCATAGGTGAGTCACTAATATAATTACTAACCATAATCAATTATAAAACGAATTCAAAACATTTACAGGAATAGTGCCTTTCTTTCCGCAGAGTTCAGATTAATACGCGCACAGGTCAGTCACTAATATAACTAATAATCGTAATACATTATAAAAACGAACTCAAAATTTTACAGGAATAATCCCTTTCTTTGCGCAGAGTTCAGATTAATACGCGCACAGGCGAGTTACTAATATAACTAATAATGATCATCCATTATAAAAACGAATTCAAAGTTTTACAGGAATAATCTCTTTCTTTGCGCAGAGTTCAGATTAATACGCGCAAAACTGAGTTACTAATATAACTAATAATGATCATCCATTATAAAAAGGAATTCAAAGTTTTACAGGAATAATCCCTTTCTTTGCGCATAGTTCAAGTTAATACGCGCACAGGTCAGTCACTAACATGACTTATAATCATAATCAATTATAAAAACGAATTCAAAATTTTACAGGAATAATCCCTTTCTTTGCGCAGAGTTCAGATTAATACGCGCAAAAGTGAGTTACTAATATAACTAATAATGATCATCCATTATAAAAACGAATTCAAAGTTTTACTGGAATAATCCCTTTCATTACGCAGAGTTCAAATTAATACGAGCATAGGTGAGTCACTAATATTATTACTAACCATAATCAATTATAAAACGAATTCAAAACATTTACAGGAATAGTGCCTTTCTTTCCGCAGAGTTCAGATTAATACGCGCACAGGTCAGTCACTAATATAACTAATAATCGTAATACATTATAAAAACGAACTCAAAATTTTACAGGAATAATCCCTTTCTTTGCGCAGAGTTCAGATTAATACGCGCACAGGCGAGTTACTAATATAACTAATAATGATCATCCATTATAAAAACGAATTCAAAGTTTTACAGGAATAATCTCTTTCTTTGCGCAGAGTTCAGATTAATACGCGCAAAAGTGAGTTACTAATATAACTAATAATGATCATCCATTATAAAAACTAATTCAATTCCCTTTCATTACGCAGAGTTCAAATTAATACGAGCATAGGTGAGTCACTAATATAATTACTAACCATAATCAATTATAAAACGAATTCAAAACATTTACAGGAATAATGCCTTTGTTTGAGCAGAGTTCAAATTAATACGCGCACAGGTGAGTAAGTAACATAACTAATAATCATAATCCTTTATAAAAACGTACACAAAATTTTACAGGAATAATCCCGTTCTTTGCGCAATGTTCAAATTAATACACGCACAGGTCAGTCACTAACATGACTTATAATCATAATCAATTATAAAAACGAATTCAAAATTTTACAGGAATAATCCCTTTCTTTGCGCAGAGTTCCAATTAATACGAGCAGAGGTGAGTCACTATTATAATTACTAACCATAATCAATTATAAAACGATTTCAAAACATTTGCAGGAATAATCCCTTTCTTTGCGCAGAGTTCAGATTAATACTCGCACTGGTCATTCAATAATATAACTAATAATCGTAATCCATTATAAAAACGAATTCAAAATTTTACAGGAATTATCCCTTTCTTTGCGTAGAGTTCAAATAAATACGCGCACAGATCAGTCACTAAAATAACTTATAATCATAATCAATTATAAAAACGAATTCAAAATTTTACAGGAATAATCCCTTTGTTTGTGCAGAGTTCAAATTAATACGCGCACAGGTGAGCCACTAACATAACTAATAATCATAATGCATTATAAAAAGGAATTCAAAATTTTACATGAACAATCCCTTTCTTTGCGCAGAGTTCAAATTAATACGCGCACAGGTGAGCCACTAATATAACTAATAATCATAAGCCATTATAAAAGCGAACTCAAAATTTTAAAGGAATAATCCCTTTCTTTGCGCAGAGTTCAGATTAATACACACACAGGTGAGTCACTAATATAACTAATAATCATAATCCATTATAAAAACGAATTTAAAATTTTACAGGAATAATCCCTTTCTTTGCACAGAGTTCAGATTAATACGCGCACAAGTGAGTCACTTATACAACTAATAATCATAATCCATTATAAAAACGAATTCAAAATTTTACAGGACTTGTTCCTTTCTTTCCGCAGAGTTCAGATTAATACGCGCACAAATGAGTCACTAGCATAACTAATAATCATAATCCATCATGAAAACGAACTCAAAATTTTACAGGAGTAATCCCTTTCTTTGCGCAGAGTTCAAATTAATACCAGCATAGGTGAGTCACTAATATAACTTATAATCATAATCAATTATAAAAACGAATTCAAAATTTTACAGGAATAATTCCTTTCTTTGCGCAGAGTTCAAATAATACACGCACAGGTCAGTCACTAATATAACTTATAATCGTAATCCATTATAAAAACGAATTCAAAATTTTACAGGAATAATCCCTTTCTTTGCGTAGAGTTCAAATAAATACGCGCACAGATCAGTCACTAACATAACTTATAATCATAATCAATTATAAAAACGAACTCAAAATTTTACAGGAATAATCCCTTTCTTTGCGCAGAGTTCAGAAAAATACGCGCATAGGCGAGTTACTAATATAACTAATAATGATCATCCATTATAAAAACGAATTCAAAGTTTTACAGGAATAATCTCATTCTTTGCGCAGAGTTCAGATTAATACGCGCAAAAGTGTGTTACTAATATAACTAATAATGATCATCCATTATAAAAACGAATTCAAAGTTTTACAGGAATAATCCCTTTCTTTGCGCAGAGTTCAAATTAATACGCGCACAGGTCAGTCACTAACATGACTTATAATCATAATCAATTATAAAAACGAATTCAAAATTTTACAGGAATAATCCCTTTCATTACGCAGAGTTCAAATTAATACGAGCATTGGTGAGTCACTAATATAATTACCAACCATAATCAATTATAAAACGAATTCAAAACATTTACATGAATAATGCCTTTGTTTGAGCAGAGTTCAAATTAATACGTGCACTGGTGAGTCACTAACATAACTAATAATCATAATCGCTTATAAAAACGAACTCAAAATTTTACAGGTATAGTCCCTTTCTTTTCGCAGTGTTCAAGTTAATACGCGCACAAGTCAGTCACTAATATAACTAATAATCGTAATACGTTATAAAAACGAACTCAAAATTTTACAGGAACAATCCCTTTCTTTGCGCAGAGTTCAGATTAATACGCGCACAGGTGAGTCACTAATATAACTAATAATCATAATTAATTATAAAAACTAATTCAGAATTTTACAGGAATAATCCCTTTCTTTGCGCAGTGTTCAAATTAATACGCGCACAGGTGAGCCACTAACATAACTAATAATCATAATGCATTATAAAAACGAATTCAAAATTTTACATGGATAATCCCTTTATTTGCGCAGAGTTCAAATTAATACGCGCACAGGTGAGCCACTAACATAACTAATAATCATAATGCATTATAAAAACGAATTCAAAATTTTACATGGATAATCCCTTTCTTTGCGCAGAATTCAAATTAATACGCGCACAGGTGAGCCACTAATATAACTAATAATCATAATCCATTATAAAAGCGAACTCAAAATTTTACAGGAATAATCCCTTTCTTTGCGCAGAGTTCAGATTAATACGCGCACAGGTGAGTCACTAATATAACTAATAATCATAATCCATTTGTTAAAGTTAAAGCTCCTTTGCCTTAACTGAGATGTATAGGCCTAGATGCACAATCTAGACCGCTGTAGAATTGAATATCGATGCTTGTATCGATACTCAAAATACTGGAGAATGGTTGAAATGCTGACCGTTCTGACTTGGCTTAATAAAAACGCACTGATTGTCGATTATAACAAAACTGGTCTATTATTTATTTCATTCAATATATTTATAATAAAATTGAACATGCGTAATCAATATTAACAATCAATACACAAATTGACCTGTAAGAAATAGGGTTCATCGACTTGAGCGATTAATAATTCACCGCAGTAAGAATGCTGACCCAGTAGTAATTCCTCTGGCGTAAATATTGTAAAAACTGCATGTAAAGCGAAAAAATGGAAATTAGCATTGCTCACGGTGGCGAATTATGATCGCTGGTTCAATAAACTTAAGAATAATAACCCTTTAAAATGCTTACGCTAGACTAAATGAAATTCTTGTTTTATCATGATTAAACTGAATGTGAATATAATTTCTAACTTAATAATTAAGATCTGGGTCATAACATACTCCCCCGCGTTGAACATATCTTGTTCAACTATCAATGTTTACCCTGAAGTCCGGGGTTGTAACTCGTCTCGGGCTGGGTTTAGGTGGCTTAGATGTATTGCAGCACGATTTAGTTGTTTTGCATCTCCAAATGATTCCAAAAATTGTAATAATGATTGCCAGGGACAGAGTTAGATATCCTACCGTGTAGTGATGGACATGGTGTGCGTGCAATTTATTTGGGAGTTCTCTTATGTCCTGCATTTGAACTTCCTTCTGAAGGGCTCTCAATTCTGCTAATTTAGCGTGATACGCTATGGCATTGTGTTGAATCATTGGAAGCTGATCGAGGCTTATGGGTTTGGGAATGCTTCCGACACGTGTGTAGGACAATTTGCTGGTAGTTGGATATACATGATGCCCTTGGATTGTCAAAAATTCTTGTCTGATAACACAGTTGGCTTGAAGTTTCAAGAGACCGGAACCTTCGACTGACATTTGAGATACATCATTTCCACATACGACGTTGACGGTAGTCTTCTCCTTCAACGCGTAGATCCATTGATTTGGGTGGAATAACTGTATCCATACTGGGTCGCTGTTGGTTCTTCTGAGATCGCATGTAGGTGAAATTTCCCTGTGATGAAACAGTTCAATTTCGCACAAGCTAACATTTGCTCCTCTTCGATAAATTGGATGAATCTGCTTGCATAAATAGATAGTTTCATCAGTTTGTAGACACGATGATTGCTGTTGCTTAGTCAATGGGTAATATTGATCCGGATGCAGATTAATTGCTAGAAACTCTGATGCAGGGTTAATTGCAACAAGTGTTCCATTGATCAATGCTGGAATGGGAGTGACGCGGAATAATTCGAATTTCTCTAAGTTTACGAGAGGAAGTTTCAATCGAAAGATAACATAATTTCCAACGACTCGGCCCTCTATTGTCATCAAGCGATAGAACTGTTGTATAGAATCCTGGGATGCTGGTAATTGAAGGGATGTGGGTAAATGGGCCTTGATGATGGTAAGCTCTTGAGCTAATTGCCTTGGGGAAAGGAGCATGTGATTAATCCTTCCATGGTGGGTGTCGGTGATAGTGTCTATTATTGCTGATTGTGTTTTTTGAAAGTTTAACGTCACCAGAGTCAGTTCCATTGCTAATGAAGAAAACAGTTCCATCGCTTTCTGCTGATACAGTCCTTCACTGATATTATTTATGCGCAGGTTTATCTGGTCAAGATGATCATCTATTTCTTGGAACTTCCTGTCAACACTTTCTTGATCAGTTTTCATTATATTTATTGTGGAGTCTATCAAAGACGTCTGATTTTTTAGGAGTGTGAGGAGACGGCTTTCATTTTCCTTTATGTCATCAATAGTGTTAGACATTTCTGCTGCATATTCCGAGTCCAGTACACCGAACAAGGCATTCGCCACATTGCCAATGATATTAACAGCACCTCTTTTGGTTCTAGTAGATTTGCTTTTGGCGTGTAGAAGTTCGTTATCAGTAGAAATTTCCTCTTGCAGACGATTGAATTGGTTAACTAGTTTGACACACGAACTCGTCTGTTTTAGCACAAAGAGAAAGTTTATCTGAGTGCACAGGTGATCTAGGGTTTTGGTGCTATTTATAATTGCGTGAAAATCGTTCCAGTATGTCTCCATTTCATAATAGACTACAAGGTTCCATTCATTTGATATTATGTTAGTCGTGCCGATATTCTCAAAATATAACCCAGGTTGTGGTGTAAAAGGGGATGTTTCAATAGGCTGTCCTCTGATAATGGGTAGAATCATACAGGTTAAGAGAAGTGTTGTTAGTGCGGAACCGTACGTGTGACGTGTCCTTTTTTTTGGAACCTCGCCGCTACTGCATGTGGAGTTGTCGTAAGCTTCTGCCAATTGGGATGCGTTTCGTCGTTTTGAAGTTTGACCTTCTCTGTCCTGATCATCATGACTAGCCGATCTATCTTCGTTATCGTCCTCTATAGGCAGTGGAGCGAGCCTGTGTATTGGTCGCCGTAATGTATTATTTGCCGTTCGAACGTCGGCCACTCGGACAAGACCATCATTGCCCTTGAATGTTTTCACAATTCTTCCTAGCGGCCATTTGAGTGTGGCAAGTTATCCTCCTGTATGATCACGATAGTACCTGGTTGGACGTTTTGGCAACTTTGCTTCCACTTAACACGGTGCTGCAGTTGGTTGAGATATTCTCTTGACCATCGCCTCCAGAACTCCTGTTTAATGTGAGTCAGTAGTTTCCATCGTTTGAGAAGACTTATTCTTGTTTCTTCACATCTGGGATCAATGGAGGCCGTGAGGGGCTCACCGATCAAGAAGTGTCCAGGGGTCAAAGCCGTGAAATCATTTGGATCAGAGGACATGGATGTAATTGGTCTGGAATTGAGTATTGCTTCTATTTCAATCATGACCGTTTCCAGCTCTTCATACGTAAGTGAAGCTGAAGCTAAGCTGCGTTGAAGTAGGTATTTGGCTGACTTAACGGCTGCCTCCCATAGACCTCCAAAATGCGGAGCTCGCGCAGGTATGAAGTGGAAGTCAATTCCGCTTGCGCTGCACCTGGTTTCGATTTCTTCTCTCGCCTTGTCTGCGAAGATGCTATCCAGTAGTTCTTGTAGTTGGTTTCTGGCGCCAACAAAATTCGTAGCATTATCGCAATATAAATTCTGGCAGTGCCCCCTTCTGCCCATGAAGCGTTTCAGAGCACCAATAAATGCGTTCGTTGTTAGATCACTCACCACTTCCAAATGCACTGCTTTGGTGGCAAAGCAGCAGAACACTGCTACATAGGTTTCTTCCCTCTGAGATGAAAATGCGTCCATATTGGCCCACAGAAATCCACACCTGAGTTAGTAAAGGGTCGTGCCGGTTGTATTCGGGTAGCTGGAAGATTCCCCATTAACTGTGTTCGCATTTTCGGATTGCTTCTGAAACATCGGACACAGTTTTGCACTATGGAGCGTGCGATGGTTTTCCCTTTTATTGGCCAGAACTGTTGCCTGGTTATTGCCAGGAGAGCTTGTGGGCCGACATGACGATGATTCCTGTGGATGTCGGTCATTAAAAGTTTTGTAAATGAATGATTGTAGGGCAGGAGCATGGGATGCTTGGCATGATATGACAGAGATGATGCTTCTAATCTTCCTCCGACTCGAATGACCCCCTGATCGTCTAAAAATGGAGTAAGGCTAATAAGTGGGCTGGATTTATTTAACTCCGTTAATTTTTGTAGCTGAGATAGATCATCTTTGAAATTTTCCTCTTGTATGATCTTAATAATGGTGAGTAATCCTTTATCTAATTCTAGGCTTGTCAATGCACAGCTCTTATTTAGGTTAGTTTTGTCTTTGTTTCTGGTGATATCTATGAAACGTAGAACGTAAGCCGTGATCCGTTGCAATTTTTTGAAGGAATTTTGGTGGTTTATATGATATACGAAATGTCGAATGCTGTTTTCGATTTTTACTGGTATTGCAGTGCGTTTCCTTTCAAACTCACATTCTGAGTCTGTTTTGTATGGTTTTGGCCATATTGATTCTTCGCCGTGTAGGAAGGGAGGTCCATAAAACCAGAGATTGCAGCCTTCTAATCTTTCTGGAGCAATACCACGGGATAGGATATCGGCAGGATTTTCCTTTGAATTTACATGCCTCCATTGTTGGGGTGATGACAGTTCGTGTATAGCAGCAATTCGATTGGCGACGAATGTTTGAAATGACGACGATCTAGAGTTTATCCAGGCGAGAACTATTTCCGAATCTGTCCAGTAGAACGTGACGGCATCTTCCATTTTGAGGTCTTGTATTGCGCGCTTGGTAAGCTCAGCAGTAAGCTTCGCGGCACATGATTCAAGTCTGGGTAGTGTCAATTGCTTAGTTGGAGCTACTCTCGACTTGGCGCAGAGTAACCTCACTACGATACGGTTATGACTATTGACAGAACGGATATAAACGGCTCCTCCGTATGCCCTTTCAGAAGCATCTGCAAAGGCATGTATTTGTGTAGATCTTGGGCATTCTTGGCTAAACACGTGTCTTGGGATCTTTATGTCATTCAATAATTGCAGCCCTTCACGAAACCTGATCCATCTTGTATGAAGCTCTGATGGGACTGCGGCATCCCAGTCAAGTTTAAGATTCCATAATTGTTGAAGGAACATTTTGGCGGTAACGACAACTGGCCCCATGATTCCGAGCGGGTCGAACAAGTGAGCTATGTCCGATGATATGAGTCTTTTGGTCACTCGATCTGTTTTAGTCCAATTAGTTTTAATGCAGAAGACATCATTTTTAGGTATCCATGTTAAGCCCAGGGTTTTGATATGCTCTTCAACTTCATCATTGAAGTCCAATTGAATAGCAGTATCTTCTCGTGAAATGTTTTGAAGTAAGCGTGGATGGTTAGCACACCACTTTCGAAGCTTGAATCCGCCTTTCTGGAGTAAAGCAATCAGTTGTCTTTGAGTGTTAATGGCTGTGGCTAGGCAATTGGACCCTGTCATGACATCATCTACGTAGAAATCGCGCTGAATCACCTCCGAAGCTGTGGGATAATCCTTGCCATCTTCCTGTGCCAGCCTTTTTAGACATCTTGTGGCTAGGAATGGAGCTGTTGTTGTTCCATAGGTCACTGTGTTCAACTGATAGAATTTCAGTGGGGCATTCGAATCACTTCTCCATATGATTAGCTGAAATCGACGATCTTCTTCATTGAGTAGGACCTGGCGGTACATCTTCTCGATGTCAGCTGTGAAGACGAATTTGGGCAATCTGAATCGCAGCAAGATTGAAAAGAGTTCGTCCTGTATAGTCGGTCCTGTTGCTAAGACATCATTCAGCGATACGTTCGTGGAAGTTTTGGCAGATGCATCAAAGACAACCCTTAGTTTGGTCGTTAAGCTGTCGGATTTGATAACGCTATGATGAGGGAGAAAGTAGTACGGATGTTGAATAGTTCTTTCGTCTATTTCTTGCATGTGGCCGAGCTTGATATATTCATTCATGAATTCCACGTATTGTGCTTTAACATCATTGTGTCTGGCAAGTCTTCGTTCTAGCGACAGGAATCTTCGTAGAGCAATATCCTTGGACTCCCCTAGCTTGTCAGTGGCTTGATTAAATGGTAGGCGCACTATGAATCGTCCCGTAGGGTCTTTTTTCACAGTTTGGTTGAAATGATTCTCACATCGTGCCTGCTCTGGTGAGAGTGTTTGAGACGTAGTGTCAACCTCCTCCAGTCTCCAAAACCTTTCTATGTCAAACATTTCATCTTCACTGCAAACTCCACAGGTGGCCTTGTCTAAATGTCTTCCGCCGACCCTTCCGGCTACTATCCAGCCAAATACAGTATTCTGGAGGGTTGGTAAGTTTTCGCCCAACTTTATTTGGCCTATACATAGCAGGTCATGATAGAATTCTGCTCCCAGCAGTACGTCTATACGAGATGGATTGTTGAAGTTGGGATCGGCTAATTTTATATTTTTTGGTATCGCCCAGGAATCTGTACTTATTTCTTGAGTAGGTTGAGGTGCTATGATTTGTGGTAGAACGAAAGCCTCTACCCTAGTAGCAAACCCATTCAATTTTGACTGTAAGAGCATATTTACCCTTCGTTGTGTATGCTGTTTTGTTTGTCCAATGCCTTGTATCTGTATCTGTTGATAAGTACCAATCAGGCCAAGTTTTTTAATCATTCTCTCGGTTATAAAGTTAATCTGGGATCCGGAGTCCAGTACTGCTCTGCATTCGACGCTCATTCCTTTACTGTCAACTAAATTCACGAGAATGGTACTCAACAGAATGTAATTTTGTTGTCCTGTGGCTGTTTGTGCGGTTAATGTTGTTGGTCTGTCGTTAACTTCACCTTTCATTGGTGATGGTGGAACTACTTTCGGAAGTGACTGAGATGAGGCTGAATATGTCTCGATATGTAGCAGAGTGTTGTGTTTTCTAGTACATTTTGTACAGTTTCTCAATGTGCACTGCTGCGATGAATGGCCCGGTCTCAGACAGTTGATACACAAATTATGTTTTTTGACGAGAGTTAGCCGGTTTGATGGTGTCAGTCGAAGAAAGTCCTTACACGAGAATAGTGCGTGGTTTCCCTTGCATGATATGCAATTTGATATAGTTGTAGTAGCGGAGGTGAAAGGTTTTGTTGTGCCTTGTTTAATGTGGTAGTTTCCTGGAATTTTTGCCTTGCTTCCAAGTGCTTCCAGAGATTGGAATCGATTCTCCAGAAATGATAAGAGGCTCTTCATAGATTGTAGATTTCTTGGATGACTTAAAGATTGTTCCTATAAACGATGTGTGGTTTGATCCAATTTCTTGATTAGCAGATGCATTAGTATTGGATCCCAATCGGCAGTGGAAACCTTAAGATTTTTCAAAGCCAGTAAACATTCCTGTGTTGTATCATGGAGCGTTTTAATTGCTATAGCACCTTCGTTCACAATTACTGGTTGCGATAATAA
Organism: Dioctria rufipes; assembly: GCA_963924295.1. NCBI lineage: Eukaryota > Metazoa > Arthropoda > Insecta > Diptera > Asilidae > Dioctria > Dioctria rufipes. Next base: position 213,312 of record CAWUPM010001419.1, on the reverse strand, counting down.
TTTGTTGAGTAGAGCTGTGACTAACAATCTGGAGTTCTCATAGCGATCCTTTAACATGTCCCAAGCAGCGGTGTAATTTTCATCTGACAAAGTTAAATGGCGTATTAACCTTTCAGCTTCCCCGGATAAATTTGTTTTAAGATACCACATTTTTTGGCAATTGGCCATTGATTGTTTGTGAACCATTTGGTTAAACAGGTCATAAAACTGACGCCATTTTAAATAGTCTCCATCAAATTTTGGAAGCACTATTTTTGGTAGTTTCATCATGGTGTTATTGTTGATTGTTGTACTAGAAGTTGTCAATTTATCCCGTTTGTCAGATAGATAAACTAGTTGATCTTGTACCTCTTCTTCTAATTGCACGTATTCATCAACATTGTAACCCATTTGAATTGGATTTTCGGCTAATTCCCAGATATGCTGGTTTATATTTTCGATCTGCAACCAATGTTGATTTAACCTGCTTATTTTCAGGTCATAATAATTTTTATTCTGTTGATCCTCATCCATTTTCATTCCTGCAATGAGCCGACGAAGTGCCTTGATGACTTCTCCTTGTCGTCTTATTGCTCGAACTATTTGCTGTTGTAGGTTTGATTGAATCTCTGTAGTTCTACAACGCTCTTCATGAGCACTGGTGTCATCAGACTTTTGTGGTTTTGGATCTGTGGCATCTTGGTTATGGGCGTTGTCACTTGTACTAGCTATGACCTCTTTAGTGGTGGCCTTGTCAAATAATTTAATTTGACTGGTGAAATGGTTTTTATACTTGTTGAAGATGGTTAAGATGGCGTTATAGTAATCATTCGTGAAGTAAGCATGATCTCTGGGTACATTCTGTAATGCTCGTATCTTGGTGTCTGTTGCATCAAACACGGACCAATGTTCTTCGAGGCGCCTAAGTCGTTCCTCATAATATGCTAAGGTTTTTCTGTCGGCCGGATCTTTCTTATAATTCGAGATTACTGATTCAATCTCATCTCCGTTCAGATCTTGTTCCTTGAACAGGGTTTCCATAATTTTGATGAGTTATGGAATTTTTCGTGTTAATGAGATTTTCACTCAATCTAACTTGTAATTTCACTTTGTGATTGGAAGTCAAATGAAATCTTGCTTCAAAGGCGATGATAAGTTTTCCTTCTGGTGGAAATGCCTCACTTTCAACTAAAATGAATGTATGTATGTGACTCAAGTGATGCACTTGAATCACGTCGGGGTCACCAATGTTAAAGTTAAAGCTCCTTTGCCTTAACTGAGATGTATAGGCCTAGATGCACAATCTAGACCGCTGTAGAATTGAATATCGATGCTTGTATCGATACTCAAAATACTGGAGAATGGTTGAAATGCTGACCGTTCTGACTTGGCTTAATAAAAACGCACTGATTGTCGATTATAACAAAACTGGTCTATTATTTATTTCATTCAATATATTTATAATAAAATTGAACATGCGTAATCAATATTAACAATCAATACACAAATTGACCTGTAAGAAATAGGGTTCATCGACTTGAGCGATTAATAATTCACCGCAGTAAGAATGCTGACCCAGTAGTAATTCCTCTGGCGTAAATATTGTAAAAACTGCATGTAAAGCGAAAAAATGGAAATTAGCATTGCTCACGGTGGCGAATTATGATCGCTGGTTCAATAAACTTAAGAATAATAACCCTTTAAAATGCTTACGCTAGACTAAATGAAATTCTTGTTTTATCATGATTAAACTGAATGTGAATATAATTTCTAACTTAATAATTAAGATCTGGGTCATAACACCATTATAAAAACGAATTCAAAATTTTACAGGACCTGTTCCTTTCTTTCCGCAGAGTTCAGATTAATACGCGCACAAATGAGTCACTAGCATAACTAATAATCATAATCCATCATGAAAACGAACTCAAAATTTTACAGGAATTATCCCTTTCTTTGCGCAGAGTTTAAATTAATACCAGCATAGGTGAGTCACTAATATAATTACTAGCCATAATCAATTATAAAACGAATTCAAAACATTTGCAGGAATAATCCCTTTCTTTGCGCAGAGTTCAGATTAATACGCACACAGGTGAGTCACTAATATAACTAATAATCATAATCCATTATAAAAACGAATTCAAAATTTTACAGGACTTGTTCCTTTCTTTCCGCAGAGTTCAGATTAATACGCCCACAAATGAGTCACTAGCATAACTAATAATCAAAATCCATCATGAAAACGAACTCAAAATTTTACAGGAATAATCCCTTTCTTTGCGCATTGTTCAAATTAATACACGCACAGGTCAGTCACTAATATAACTTATAATCATAATCAATTATAAAAACGAATTCAAAATTTTACAGGAATAATTCCTTTCTTTGCGCAGAGTTCAAATAATACACGCACAGGTCAGTCACTAATATAACTTATAATCGTAATCCATTATAAAAACGAATTCAAAATTTTACAAGAATAATCCCTTTCTTTGCGTAGAGTTCAAATAAATACGCGCACAGATCAGTCACTAACATAACTTATAATCATAATCAATTATAAAAACGATCTCAAAATTTTACAGGAATAATCCCTTTCTTTGCGCAGAGTTCAAATTAATACGAGTGTACTGTCCGTTAGTAGAACGTACACGCAAATTTGAATTTAGTGAAACTGAAATGGATGCACTGGTAAATTTGGATCAAGGTCAGTGGTCGAATCTCTTATCAAAACAAACACTATTCACTTCGTTTTAACTTCCAATAAACTTTCACACCTTTTTTTTTTAAGATTGCCCACTATTTATATTAAAATCAGATGATGTAATGAGGTATTAGGTCAGAGATCCACACACACTAGAAAACACTTATTACCACACACTTAGAATATACGATTATTAAGAAAAGTTGTATTGGGATAAAACTCAATATATAAGTTTTGGGTCAGAGAATTTTGTATCATACTGGAAAACACTTATTGGCAAAAATTGCAATATAATATCGTCAATATATATATATACGTAAAATTAATAGAATGAAGTCAAAATTATGATATTAAATAAATATGCACCAAAAGAGTATAAAATGTAAATATATATATGAGTAAATGTATAATAAAATAAATATATGATAAATATTATATTGTTACAAGTGACAGGTACTCACCGATCTATAACTTGACGCTTGAGGGTTGGCTTTAAGCTAATGTTAAGACCCTTTGTTCTAACCATGGGTTAAAACAATTCTTTATTCCCGTCGAGACCAGAAATAAAGTGTTAATGTTAGTAAGATACTATCTCAGTCGAGACCCGAGATAAAATTCTTTAAGTCAGTCGAGACCCGGCTTAAAGTGTTATCTTATCTTCAGTCGAGACCCGAAATAAGATGCGTTTATTTCCGTCGAGACCAGAAATGATTGTTAGTAAAAGATTATCTCAGTCGAGACCCGAGATAATATTCTTTAAGTCAGTCGAGACCCGGCTTAAAGTGTTATCTTATCTTCAGTCGAGACCCGAAATAAGATGCGTTTATTCCCGTCGAGACCAGAAATAGTTGTTAGTAAATATCTTAACTTCAGTCGAGACCCGAATTAAGATGCGTTTATTCCCGTCGATACCAGAAATAGTTGTTAGTAAATATCTTATCTTCAGTCGAGACCCGAAATAAGATGCGTTTATTCCCGTCGATACCAAAAATAAGTGTTAGTAAAAGATTATCTCAGTCGGGACCCGAGATAATATTCTTTAAGTCAGTCGAGACCCGGCTTAAAGTGTTATCTTATCTTCAGTCGAGACCCGAAATAAGATGCGTTTATTCCCGTCGAGACCAGAAATAGTTGTTAGTAAATATCTTATCTTCAGTCGAGACCCGAATTAAGATGCGTTTATTCCCGTCGAGACCAGAAATAGTTGTTAGTAAATATCTTAACTTCAGTCGAGACCCGAATTAAGATGCGTTTATTCCCGTCGATACCAGAAATAGTTGTTAGTAAATATCTTATCTTCAGTCGAGACCCGAAATAAGATGCGTTTATTCCCGTCGATACCAGAAATAATTGTTAGTTGTTAAAAGTGATATATCAGTCGCTACCCGATATATATGTTAGTCCCTATACAGCCAACTTACCCCAAGCGATGCCAAGTACAAAAAGAGAGCGAGATCAGTCAGCTTGTCGTTTATATAGCCCTTGCTTGCACACGACACCACTGATAGAGTAGCAGCGGCGCATGTTTACAAGAATTGGCAGTGCAGCTGTGATCTTACGGTACTAGTGATAAAATTTGCCTAGCAACGAACAAAAATGCATAGCAACAAGAAATTTAGAGCAACACATGCTGCTATGTTAAATTGAATTAAATTTGCAAAAAATATTCTGTCTATCATGCAGCGAAGAAATTCCCGTTGGATATTACTTGTAATCATGGTAATGATAGAGTTGCAAATTGATTTGCTTGATATCATTGTATTTGTGCCATGCATTGTATGCTACATGACAACACATGCTTTTGTTAGATGTCGTACCTAGTTTTCGGAAAATTGTAATTAGATTGAATTTATTGTCTTTTTAGAATTCAAATTTAGCATGGTATTTTTAATGTTCCCTTTTCAGGAATTGTTTTTAGCATGAATCTAACGGTTAAAACATATGATAATGATTTGCTCGATGAGGCTAAATTTGTATTGTATTTGTGCAATATGTTATGTATATGACAAATACATAGCTTTGTTTGGTTGTGTATCTGTGTTTTGACTGAGAGTGATTAGATTTGATTTAGTTTTATAAAAATGTTCATGCTTTGTTTTCAGGATTTTTTCTTTTCAGAAGATATCTGTTGAGAAACATATATTCGACGCGATTTGGTTCGAACAACGAGCATAGGTGAGTCACTAATATAATTACTAACCATAATCAATTATAAAACGAATTCAAAACGTTTACAGGAATAATGCCTTTGTTTGCGCAGAGTTCAAATTAATACGTGCACTGGTGAGTCAATAACATAACTAATAATCATAATCGCTTATAAAAACGAACGCAAAATTTTACAGGTATATTCCCTTTCATTGCGCAGTGTTCAAATTAATGTGCGCACAGGTGAGTCACTAACATAACTAATAATCATAATCCTTCATAATCAATAGACAGTTCAACATGGCCAGTACCACACAACATAAGATTAGCGGACCCGAACTTTAACCAGCCGGGCCCAATAGACCTCCTCATTGGTGCAGAGATCTATTACTCAATCTTGTCGGTGGGACAAATCAAATTGGAAGAAACGCTACCAACAATGCAGAATACAGTTTTCGGGTGGGCCATAGCAGGCAAAACTAATGGTGTCCCACAGAGTAAAGCAGCGTGCGGAATATGTACCGAAGATGAAGTTCTTGATCAGCAGATTGAGAAATTTTGGGGCCTGGAAGACACCGAAGGAGCCAATAAGAACAAATTCACTACAGCAGAAAGAAATTGTGAAGCACACTTCATTCAGACTACCTATAGAGACCAATGCGGCCGTTTCGCTGTCAGTTTGCCTTTTGCAGATAGCCCCACAGCATTGGGGGAATCAAAGGATATCGCCTATAGACGGTTTCTGTCATTGGAACGTAAGCTTTTCAAGGACTCAGAACTCAAGACAGCATATTCCAATTTCATGGAAGAATACGCAAAGCTAGGACATATGGATGAAGTCGACTTAACTAGAATCGAGAAGCCATACTACTTCCTTCCACATCATTGCATTGCTAAGCCTGAGAGTAGCACGACGAAACTCCGAGTGGTATTCGACGCTTCAGCCAAAACATCATCCAACATATCCTTAAATCACGTCCTACACACGGGTCCCATAGTACAAGATGAACTGTTTTCCATCCTATTGCGTTTTCGCCTGCCAAGATATGTATTCACCGCCGACATCGAGAAAATGTACCGGTAAGTCAATGTGGCACAATCTGACAGAAAATATCAATTGATTTGGTGGAGAGCTGATCCCAGCCAGAGCATCAAATGCTTTCAACTCAACACGGTCACGTATGGAACTACCAGCGCCCCATATCTGGCCACGAAATGTCTACAGAAATTAGCAGACGAACACGCCGAAAGTCACCCACTAGCTTCAAAGGTGCTGAAACATGATTTTTATGTAGACGATGTTCTCACGGGAACAAACAATCTCTCAGACGCCATTGAGACACAGCGACAATTACAATTATCATTGCACACAGCCGGCTTTACGTTACGAAAGTGGTGCGCAAACCATCCACGCTTAATGCGTGATATAGCCCACGAAGATAAAGAAATACAGTTAGACTTTGCAAACAAGGTGGAGGAGCATATAAAAACTGTTGGTCTGATTTGGCTACCCAAGAGTGACGACCTTAGCATAAAGGCGTCCTGGATCGATGGCCGACAGATTACTAAGAGAACAGCGTACTCAGACATAGCCCATTTATATGACCCGTTGGGAATAATGGCTCCAGTTGTGGTAGTAGCCAAACTATTTCTCCAGAAGTTATGGACTTTAAAGCTGGACTTGGACGCCGCATTGCCCCAGGAATTATACACGTCATGGACCAAGTTTCGTGAGGGCTTGAAAACCTTGAATACCATAAGATTTCCTAGACATGTTTTCTCTCATAGAATTCCGAAGTGCACGCAAATTCATATATTCGTAGATGCATCAGAAAAAGCATATGGAGCTGCTGCATATGTGAGATCAGTTGATAAGAATGACCTCATCACAGTTCGACTACTCTGTGCGAAATCTAGAGTAGCCCATGCAAATCAGACAACGTTACCGCGACTGGAACTGTGCGCAGCAAAACTAGGAGCTGACCTGTCTCGAAGAATCAGCACAGATTTGAGCATCGCAAATCAGGACATCTATTTATGGAGCGATTCCGAAATTGTCTTGGCTTGGATAAACTCCACGTCCTCATCGTTTCACACATTTGTGGCCAATCGAGTGGCTAGAATTCAAGATGTCACCACTTCCACCCAATGGCGCCATGTGAATTCCAAGGAGAACCCAGCGGATGTATTGTCAAGAGGCCTAGCTCCAGAGAAATTAAGCGGGTCAACATTATGGTTTTACGGTCCCATGTTTCTACACGGAGCAGAATCAATATGGCCCAATCCATACAGAAGCAATGATACAGATTACACAGTCGAACATAAGCGAACTGCTTTGTCAACAGTAGTCACCCCCAGCTCAACAAGTATCATAAGCGCAATCAACCACGGGAATTCATTCAGAAAGCTACAACGTGTCATGGCCTATATCTTACGCTTCATAGCTCATACGAAGAAAAAGTTTCAAGGAGAAATTAACGGGAAAGCGTTAAGCAGTGAAGAATTAGATGAAGCTCAAGCATTAATTATAAAAACAATGCAGGAGCAACCTTTCATGCAGGACATTGCAAATATAAAACGCTATGGTGAGGTGAGCAAAAACAGCTCTTTGAGCAGTCTAACTCCATTTCTGGATGACCGAGACATCCTGAGAGTTGGTGGACGATTACAAGCATCAACACTTGGGTTCGATTCTAAGCACCCTATGCTACTACCATACGGACATCAGTTCACTAAACTCCTTCTTAATGACATACATAAGGAGAACCATCATGTAGGACCACAAACTCTTCTCGCAATGGCAAGACAAAAATATTGGCCACTGAAAGGAAAAATCCTGGCTCGCTCTGTTGTCCAGCATTGCGTTCATTGCACAAGGGCAAACCCAAAGATGCTATCGCAATTAATGGGAAACTTGCCCACCGACCGTGTGCAAGCCGCCAGACCATTCGTGAACTCTGGGGTCGATTTCTGCGGACCCATTTGGACGCATTTCAAAATAAGAGGAAAACGACCACAAAAGGTTTACATAGCTGTTTTCTGCTGCTTCGCGACCAAGGCCACCCATCTAGAAATTGTAAGTGATCTCACAACACTAGGATTCATTGGAGCACTCAAAAGGTTCACGGAACGTCGAGGGCATTGCCGCAAGATTTATTCTGACAACGCCACGAACTTCGTGGGCGCCAGAAACCAACTCACAGAAGTACGAAAAATGCTCGAAGGTGAAGAGATGGATGGAAAGATAGCAACAACTTGCAGCACAAACGGCACTGATTTCCATCTAATCCCTCCCCGAGCCCCACACTTTGGCGGCCTATGGGAAGCAGCTGTAAAATCAGCCAAGCATCTCTTGCAGCGAACGTTAACGTCAGGTTCGCTGACCTATGAAGAATTAGAAACCACCGTAATTGAAATCGAGGCAATTTTGAATTCACGTCCGATAACACCACTATCGACGAATCCCAATGATCTAACAGCATTGACCCCAGGTCACTTGCTCATTGGGGAGCCTCTGAGGAGCACAATGGACGCAACTGCAACCCCGCAACACTCAAACATCATCACCTGTTGGAACCCCGTTTCTCATCTCAAACAGCAGTTCTGGAGAAGATGGTCTAGCGAATATCTAAATCAACTACAGCAACGGTACAAATGGAAGCAACGCTGCCACAATGTCCAACCTAACACAATGGTGATTATCAGAGAAGACAATCTTCCACCCCTCAAATGGCCGCTTGGACGAATTGTGAAAACATACACAGGACCCGACAATTTGGTACGCGTCGCTGATGTACGCACTGCAAATGGGACACTACGACGCGCTATTCACAAACTAGCGCCTTTACCTATGAACGAGGATCAAGAAGAAGATGAAATCGAACCGCCCAGTTCAAACACCATAGATGATATAGAAGCACAAGGAACTGCTCGACCAGCGAGCGATCAAAGTAACCCGCATCTCGGGTCAATTTCCATTAATTCGACATCGAGTCAAACTAGGGAGACTTCTCTAACAGACACAGCTCCTAGAAAAAGGCAACGACGATCCATCGGATCAGCATTCGTTTCATTGTTCCTTGTCTGTCTCACATTCTCGACAACTAGAAGTGCACCTGTTGAAACAACCCCTTTCAAGTCGCAGCCAGGCATTTATTTTGAAGGCCTAGGCTCTACCAACATAATATCCAGCGAGTGGAACCTGGTGGCATATTACGACATGCAACCTTTCTGGAAAGAGTTCGATGCACTCGTCAACTCCAGTCGCATACTTAAAACCGTATGTGATCAAATAATTGAGAGGAATGCATGTGAACCTCCAATTTCTAACTAAGGGACTCTCAGCAAATAATGAGCTATTATTACCAACAGAAAACAAAGGCAGAGCAAAAAGAGGTGCCATAAATTTCATAGGTAATATCGCGAATACCCTGGTCGGAGTATTAGACTCTGAATATGCAGAATCCATGTCTAAAACGATCAACGAAATCAAGCAAAACGAGAATCACTTAGTAGCCCTTATCAAGAATCAAACTTCACTCATTGATGCGACTATCAACATCATGCGGAAGAACCAAGAGACGTTAGACAAGCAGTTCAGGAATTGGGGGATTCATCTCAACAAGATTTCTGCAGAAATTAATGGCATACACCAAGACATTTATCAGGAGAAGCTATCAAATGTCTTCATCACGTTGGTAATGCAAGCCATGTTGACAGCTTCAAATTTTCAAAGAATCCAAGGCGTCATCCTAGACGTACTAGTGGATACTCATAACGGAAAAATCAGTCCACAACTGATCACGCCAGATCAGATGCGTCAGGAATTAACCACAATCAAAGGTCATCTTCCTTCATCATTAAAGCTGCCACTAACAATAGATGACGTCTTGCAATTTTACAATTTAATGACAATCGAAGGAAGACCAACGGCCGAACACATCATCTTTAAACTCAGACTCCCTTTATGCACACTCGAGGATTTTGAATTGTTTAGCATCATTCCAGTTCCGACATTGATCAACATCACGTTCTTAGCCATACAACCATCATTCCCATACTTGGTGGTGAATCTCCATCGAGACCAATATTACCCACTCACCGAGCATAGTCTCCAGGCATGCCGCACCATCACCAGAGGTCGACACTTATGCAAGCAACATCATCCCATATATCATAAGGGATCTACCCTCGGGGCTTGTGAGATAAATTTCATCAACCACCTACCACAATCCCCCACGTGCAAAATTGTTCAAACGGGAGATGGCCCGAACTGGACTCAACTTCATAATCCAAATGAATGGCTGTTTGCTTTGAAAGAAAAAACCACGATCAATGTCGTATGTGAAGACACAGTCAACCAAATGGCCATCGAAGGATCAGGCATTTTAAGACTTCAAAAGGAATGTATCATCAAACAGCCTCTGATCACCATACGCGGCCACAATGCTTTCCCGAACACTTCAAGGATGTCGTACATACCTTCCACAAATCTAACTCAACAAGTGAAATTGGAGGGACCACGTCCTAACATATCAGACGGACCTGATTTCAAACCACAAGGGACAGAATTAGAATCCATTCAAAAACAAATTTAACAGCTCCACATCGATCTTCCAACAATTCACCCTCACGATGTTCATCAATTTGCTATTGGCTATACGGGTTTGGCATTGGTATTTGCCATTATCATCTTCATAATTTGGACTTACAAATCCCGCATTTGTTCCCGGATTCCAACTAAGCCAACCCCACAACCGAGGCGATACATCAGTCAAGCGGATTGCACCTCAAATCAAGATGAAGAAAAACAAGTTCCCGATTTCAACATAGATTTCAACAGTTGAATTCATCATTCAACGCGGGGGAGGATGTTCATCATTACATTTTCTATATTAACATAACATTAAAAAATAGTTAGATAGTACGCATATACATACATGTACAAACTTATCACAGCAAGAATTTCGCCAGTCTCATATTCTAAGATCTTCACATGGTTTCACCTTGTATATCTTTTTGCATTTTATTTTGCATATCAGCAAAATTATTCTGACTGAAATGATAAAGCCAGACGAAAGTCGACACCGGTGAGATAATTGAAGGAATGCGCGTGCGAACTTTGTGGCTAGGGAAATTCTTTCATTCTGTGGTAAGTTATTTGTGAATTTTGGTATTTAGCTAATTAGTCATTTGTGTAACATTATAAAAAGCGAATTTCAATAAAGAATTAGTTAGTTGCTACGATACAGTGAACCAAGACTTTTAATTTACCTTAAGTGAGTCTGCTTGAGGCACTGTAATTCCGACAGCTTTCTGGTGCACCGGTTTAAGAGCCGCTGCAACCACAACACTACTTACGGTGTAACACCCTATGTTCTGCACAGCAATATCGAGTCAAAAGAGACAAGATCAACAGAGTCACTAACATAACTAATAATCATAATCGCTTATAAAAACGAACTCAAAATTTTACAGGTATAGTCCCTTCCTTTGCGCAGTGCTCAAATTAATACGCGCACAGGTCAGTCACTAATATAACTAATAATCGTAATACATTATAAAAACGAACTCAAAATTTTACAGGAACAATCACTTTATTTGCGCAGAGTTCAGATTAATACGCGCACAGGCGAGTTACTAATATAACTAATAATCATAATCCATTATAAAAACGAATTCCAAATTTTAAAAGAATAATCCCTTTCTTTGCGCAGTGTTCAAATTAATACACCCACAGGTCAGTCACTAATATAACTTATAATCATAATCAATTATAAAAACGAATTCAAAATTTTACAGGAATAATCCCTTTCATTGCGCAGAGTTCAAATTAATACGAGCATACGTGAGTCACTAATATAATTACTAACCATAATCAATTATAAAACGAATTCAAAACATTTACAGGAATAATGCCTTTGTTTGAGCAGAGTTCAAATTAATACGCGCACATGTGAGTCAGTAACATAACTAATAATCATAATGCTTTATAAAAACGAACTCAAAATTTTACAGGAATAATCCCTTTCTTTGCGTAGAGTTCAAATAAATACGCGCACAGATCAGTCACTAACATAACTTATAATCATAGTCAATTATAAAAACGAATGCAAAATTGTACAGGAATAATCCCTTTCTTTGTAAGAGTTCAAATTAATACGCGCACAGGTGAGCCACTAACATAACTAATAATCATAATGCATTATAGAAACGAATTCAAAATTTTACATGGATAACCGCTTTCTTTGCGCAGAGTTCAAATTAATACGCGCACAGGTGAGGCACTAATATAACTAATAATCATAATCCATTATAAAAGCGAACTCAAAATTTCACAGGAATAATCCCTTTCTTTGCGCAGAGTTCAGATTAATACGCGCACAGGTGAGTCACTAATATAACTAATAATCATAATCCATTATAAAAACGAATTTAAAATTTTACAGGAATAAGCCCTTTCTTTGCGCAGAGTTCAGATTAATACGCGCACAAGTGAGTCACTTATATAACTAATAATCATAATCCATTATAAAAACGAATTCAAAATTTTACAGGACCTGTTCCTTTCTTTCCGCAGAGTTTAGATTAATAAGCGCACAAATGAGTCACTAGCATAACTAATAATCATAATCCATCATGAAAACGAACTCAAAATTTTACAGGAATAATCCCTTTCTTTGCGCAGAGTTCAAATTAATACCAGCATAGGTGAGTCACTAATATAATTACTAACCATAATCAATTATAAAACAAACTCAAAACATTTGCAGGAATAATCCCTTTTTCGCGCAGAGTTCAGATTAATACGCGCACAGGTGAGTCACTAATATAACTAATAATCATAATCAATTATAAAAACTAATTCAGAATTTTACAGGAATAATCCCTTTCTTTGCGCAGAGTTCAAATAAATATGCGCACAAGTGAGTCACTAGCATAACTAATAATCATAACCCATCATGAAATCGAACTCAAAATTTTACAGGAATAATCCCTTTCTTTGCGCAGAGTTCAGATTAATACGCGCACAGGTCAGTCACTAATATAACTAATAACCGTAATCCATTATAAAAACGAATTCCAAATTTGACAGGAATAATCCCTTTCTTTGCGTAGAGTTCAAATAAATACGCGCACAGATCAGTCACTAACATAACTTATAATCATAGTCAATTATAAAAGCGAATGCAAAATTTTACAGGAATAATCCCTTTCTTTGCGCAGAGTTCAGATTAATACGCGCACAGGTGAGTCACTAATATAACTAATAATCATAATCCATTATAAAAACGAATTTAAAATTTTACAGGAATAATCACTTTCTTTGCGCAGAGTTCAGATTAATACGCGCACAAGTGAGTCACTTATATAACTAATAATCATAATCCATTATAAAAACGAATTCAAAATTTTACAGGACTTGTTCCTTTCTTTCCGCAGAGTTCAGATTAATACGCGCACAAATGAGTCACTAACATAGCTAACAATCATAATCCATCATGAAAACGAACTCAAAATTTTACAGGAATAATCCCTTTCTTTGCGCAGAGTTCAGATTAATACGCACACAGGTGAGTCACTAATATAACTAATAATCATAATCCATTATAAAAACGAATTCAAAATTTTACAGGACCTGTTTCTTTCTTTCCGCAGAGTTCAGATTAATACGCGCACAAATGAGTCACTAGCATAACTAATAATCATAATCCATCTTGAAAACGAACTCAAAATTTTACAGGAAGAAACCCTTTCTTTGCGCATTGTTCAAATTAATACACGCACAGGTCAGTCACTAATATAACTTGTAATAATAATCAATTATAAAAACGAATTCAAAATTTTACAGGAATAATCCCTTTCTTTGCGCATTGTTCAAATTAATACATGCACAGGTCAGTCACTAATATAACTTATAATCATAATCAATTATAAAAACGAATTCAAAATTTTACAGGAATAATCCCTTTCTTTGCGCAGAGTTCAAATTAATACGAGCATAGGTGAGTCACTAATATAATTACTAACCATAATAAATTATAAAACGAATTCAAAACATTTACAGGAATAATGCCTTTGTTTGAGCAGAGTTCAAATTAATATGCGCACAGGTGAGTAACTAACATAACTAATAATCATAATCCTTTATAAAAATGAACTCAAAATTATACAGGAATAATCCGTTTCTTTGCGCAGTGTTCAAATTAGTACACGCACAGGTCAGTCACTAATATAACTTATAATCATAATCAATTATAAAAACGAATTCAAAATTTTACAGGAATAATCCCTTTCTTTGCGCAGAGTTCAAATTAATACGAGCATAGGTGAGTCACTAATATAATTACTAACCATAATCAATTATAAAACGAATTCAAAACATTTACAGTAATAATGCCTTTCTTTCCGCAGGGTTCAGATTTATACGCGCAAAGGTCAGTCACTAATATAACTAATAATCGTAATACATTATAAAAACGAACTCAAAATTTTAAGGGAATAATCCCTTTCTTTGAGCAGAGTTCAAATTAATACGCGCACAGGTTAGTAACTAACATAACTAATAATCATAATCCTTTATAAAAATGAACTCAAAATTATACAGGAATAATCCGTTTCTTTGCGCAGTGTTCAAATTAATACACGCACAGGTCAGTCACTAATATAACTTATAATCATAATCAATTATAAAAACGAATTCAAAATTTTACAGGAATAAATCCTTTCTTTGCGCAGAGTTCAAATTAATACGAGCATAGGTGAGTCACTAATATAATTACTAACCATAATCAATTATAAAACGAATTCAAAACATTTACAGTAATAATGCCTTTCTTTCCGCAGAGTTCAGATTAATACGCGCAAAGGTCAGTCACTAATATAACTAATAATCGTAATACATTATAAAAACGAACTCAAAATTTTAAGGGAATAATCCCTTTCTTTGCGCAGAGTTCAGATTAATACGCGCACAGGCGAGTTACTAATATAACTAATAATCATAATCCATTATAAAAACGAATTCAAAATTATACGGGAATAATTTCTTTCTTTGCGCAGATTTCAGATTAATACGCGCACAAGTGAGTCACTAATATAACTAATAATCATAATCAATTATAAAAACGAATTCAAAATTTTACAGGTGTTTAAATGCGGGTAAAATTGTTTTACCTTTCCGTTAACGACGTAGGCCTTTGGTTCTTGTACCAAGACCTCTGATGGGGGAGCACAAGCGCATTAACTTGTACACCAAAATGTATTTGTCCGGAAAATGGATTTGCTGAAGCTTGTTGGTAGGATACAAAAGATTACAACCGTTCGCGTTGCGTTTTTGAACAAAACTAAATTTTATTCAGAACTAAAATTAATTAACATAAATTTCACCTCAAGTGAAGACGTGCACTTCACCGTGTGAACAACTTACTCAGCACATTGTCTTATCAGCATGAATATGCCGGCATGAAGCTCTAGCAAGTAAAGACAATTCAAGCCGTAGACACGATACTCAAGTTACCACGGAATGTGATAAACAAAATGCATTGTACGAAATGCTGATGAGTATAATTGCGACAAATGCATACTGATAAGCTAATATGAGATCTTTAAAATATTATTACGCGGCTGGATCTTAACATTCTCCCCGCCGTTGAACTCCTGGTTCAACCTACGCTTCATTCGATGTTGACTACGAAATCTTCATGGCGCTGCTGTTGTCTCGGTAAGTGCTTCGGTTTGCCCCGCAGGCATTTTTGCATGTCTTCTCGATGCTTGTAGAGCAGTCCCAGTAGGATAGTTATGACCAAAAAAACTCCTGTATATCCGATCGCCAGACCATGGGTGGTACGTGTATGAATGTCAGTGGGTAGGTCGAATTTCTGCTTCTTGTTGATGCCTTGTAATTCTTCAAGCTCCTTCAATTGCGGATGGTAATGGCCTTTTTCTTGCAGGATTGCGGATAGGTGTTCAGGTGTAGTGATGTTGAGGAGCTCACTTAATTTGGTATATGATCTCCGTGATTCACTCGAGTAGATGTAATGGCCTTGAAGCGTTAGCAACTCGTGCTTTATAGAGCAATCGGGCTGTAGTTTCAAAATCCCTGAGCCATTTATCGATGTCGTTATTGTGACATTACTACAGGCAACCTTTATTGAGGTTGTTCCCTTTAATGCATAGATCCACTGGTTCTCATGAGTTAGTTGTAACCATATGGAATCTTCCTCTATTTTCAATACATTGCATGACTGTGTATATGGAATTCCATTCAAAAGATCGGATTCACAAGAACACACGTTGGCTCTTCTGCGATAAATGGGGTGAAGCTGCTTACATAGATATACCCTTTCTTCTACTGATTTGCACCCCGCCAATTCTTGGTCAGTCAACGGGTAATGTTGATCTCTGTGGGACGTAACGGCCAAGTTCGATGCACATGATCGCATTGAGATGAATGTCTCATTTACATAGACCGGAATTGGCCATGTCTTGAACAAATCGAACTTCGCCAAGTTGATTAGCGGTATCATGAGCTTGAATATGACATAATTCTCGACGGCTCGGCCTTCGACACTTATTAATTTGTACAGCGGTAAGATGCTCCCTTGACTTGTTGGCAAACTTAAGGATGTTGGTAAGTGGCTTTGGATGAGTAGTACTTCCTCTCTCAATTGAGCTGGTGATAGAAGTCGTGGGCTTATTTGGCCGTGATGAGAATCCGTTAAGGCATCGATGATGGATAAATGGAATCGTTGAATATCACTCGCAATTAAGGTCATCTGGATGGACAATGATGAGAATAACTGCATCACCTTAAATTGTTGAGTCTCTTCACCTGTATCAGAAATGCGGTCGATAATCTGTGTCATTTGCTCTTCTAATGCCATGAATTTTTTATTAGTAGCTTCTTGGTCTCGTTTGAATATGTTAACAGTGGAATCAATAATGGATGTTTGATTCTTGATTAATTCTAGGAGATGTAATTCATTTCCTTTGACGGCCTCGATTGTTTTCGCCATGTCTTCAGCGTATTGGGAGTCTAACACCCCAAATAATGAGTTAGCGATGTTGCCTACAATGTCAATAGCCCCTCTTTTCTCTCTTATGCTTGAGTTTTGTGTGGGAAGTAGGTCGTTGTTGACGATAAGTTCCTCTTGAATGTGTTGAAATTGCGTGATGACTGGTATGCAGGAACTCTTGTGTTTTAGTTGATTGCAGAGGTGCTCTAGCGTCTTTATACCCATTTTCAATGTGTTGAACTCCATTCGGTATGGCCTGAGATTGTAATATGTCACCAAATTCCATTCGGTAGAGATCAGTTTCGCTGTTCCCAAGTGTTCGAAATGTATGCCAGGCCGTGAGTTGAATGTGGTTACTTCTACAGGATCTCCCTTTAGAGCTCGAAGAAATAGGTAGAGTAACCAAGTTGATACAATTAGGGATCCAAGTGATGTTCGTGCCTTTTTCCGGGGGGAGCGATTTGCAGTGTCACTTGTCGAGGGGCGTGGGTAAGCTCCATTGGTAACTCGAGGGATTTTCTTATGTTGGTCATCTTGTGTCTTGAGAGCTGATTCACTCTTAGTGACCTGTTCTGCACTTGTGAAGGTATGTTGGGCATCATTCGCTTCTATGGGTAAGGACGAAAGTTTGTGAATTGGCCTCCGGAAGACGCCCGTGACTGTTCGAACATCCGCTATTCTTGCGTAACCATCAGTACCCTTGTGCAGTTGAACTATGCGTCCCAGTGGCCACTTCGTGACAGGCGTATTTTCTTCTTTTAAGATGACTATGGTTCCTGGTTCTACGTGTTGGCAGCGTTGCTTACATTTGTAGCGGTGCTGAAGCTCGGTCAAATATTCACGCGACCAGCGCCCCCAGAAGTCATGCTTGATGTGGGACACTAATTTCCATCGTTTCAGGAGGCTAGCTTTACACGGTTCTGAAAATGCATCTATGGATGCAGTAAGCGGCTCTCCAATAAGCAAATGGCCAGGAGTTAGAGCGGTTAGGTCATTAGGATCAGCCGACATTGGAGTCAGTGGCCTGGAATGCAATATGGCTTCGATTTCCACCATTACCGTCTCCAGCTCTCATATGTTAGCGATACTGAAGTTACGCTTCTTAGAAGCAGGTGTTTTGCCGATTTCACTGCGGCCTCCCACAAGCCACCGAAATGAGGCGCTCGAGGGGGGATAAAGTGGAAATCAATTCCGCGTGCGTTGCAAGACGAAGCTATTTTCGCTTGAGCGTCATCAGAGTAAATGGTCTCACTTAGCTTGTATAGTTGGTTCCGAGCCCCAACGAAATTCGTCGCATTATCACAATACAAATTTTTGCAGTGACCTCTTCGTCCCGTGAATCTTCTTAGAGCTGCTAAAAAGGCTTCTGTTGTCAAGTCACTCACGACCTCTAAGTGAACTGCCTTCGTGGCAAAGCAGCAGAACACTGCCACATAGGCCTTGTGAGGTTGTTTGCCTCTGACTCGGTAGTGTATGAAAATTGGGCCGGAAAAATCAACCCCGGAATTGATGAAAGGTCTGGTGGGCTGTACTCTGGTAGATGGAAGATTTCCCATTATTAGTGTTGAACTATCGATCTGGCCAAAATTTTGCCCTTAATGGGCCAAAAGCGCTGTCGCGTGGTGGCTAATAGTGTCTGTGGTCCACAGTGCAAATTTTCATTGTGCAGATCTGTCATCAACAGTTTTGTCCATGGATGCGAATATGGAAGCAGCATGGGATGTTTGCTATCGTATGAAAGATTTGATTCTTCCAAACGTCCTCCTACGCGAATTATGTCATTTTCGTCTAAAAATGGTGCAAAGTCGCTTAGAGAACTCCTCTTGTTCACTTCTTTGTAGTGGCGAAGTTGATTAATTTCCTCGTGAAACTCTGACTGCTGCATTAGCTTTATGAGCACATATAGTGCTGAGTCGAGTTCCTTTACCATTAGAGTTGCATCCTTTGATGAGGGTGATACCTTCGAGCCTTTCACCTTGTTGATAAATTTAATTAAATAAGCGGTAATTCGTTGCAGCCGTCTGAAGGAATTTCCATGCTGAATGTTGCATATAGGATTGGATGAACGATTATTAGCATTGAGTGCTGTGGCTACGGGCAGTGAAGCCCGTTTCCGTTCTAGTTCACAAGGAATCTGCAGATTTTTGTTGTATATCGAAGGCCACATTGCTTCTTCGCCATGTAAAAACGGGGGACCGTAAAACCAGAGATTATGTGCCTTCAGCTTTTCAGGTGTAGTTCCCCTTGATAGAACATCAGCTGGGTTCTCCTTCGAACTGACGTGGCGCCATTGCTGCGTATTTGTGAGTCCTTGAATTGTCGCTATGCGATTTGCAACAAAGACTTGAAATGATGATGAAGTGGAATTAATCCACGCCAGAACAATCTCGGAGTCTGTCCAAAAGTGTGTGGGGCTGTTTTCCAGTTTTAAGTCTCTCTTAACACGGCTTGCTAGTTCCGCAGCTAATTTGGCAGCGCACAGCTCGAGTCTGGGCAGTGTGACTTGTTTGATGGGAGCTACTCTGGATTTGGAGCAAATAAGTCGGACAAGAATTCTCCCATCAGAAGTGGTTGATCGAATGTACATAGCGGCGCCGTACGCCCTTTCGGATGCATCCGCAAATGCATGAAACTGTACTGTTTTTGGAACGTCGCCTCCGAATACGTGTCTAGGAAACTGTATGTTTTCCATGAACAGCAATTCTTCGTGAAATTTAACCCACCTTGTGTGTAGCTCCATTGGAAGGGACGCGTCCCAGTCTAACTTAAGTTGCCACAGTCTCTGCAGAAATATTTTAGCAGTGACGACGATTGGTGATATTATCCCGCGTGGATCAAATAAACGAGCTATCAGCGCTGCGACATTGCGTTTCCTGACTCGTGATTTGTCAATACAACAGGTTTTCACACAAAATTGGTCCGATTTTGGCAACCATATAAGGCCTAGGGTTTTTAAGCTTTCGTCCATTTCCTCGCCGAAGTCTAGTTGTATTGCCTGATCTTCCGGTGGTATGTTTTTTAGTAATCGGGAGTTATTTGAGCACCATTTCCTGAGTTTAAATCCCCCTTCAGTTAGCAATGACATGAGTTGCGACTGTGTCTGTATCGCTTCATTGAGACTATCGCTGCCAGTTATTACATCATCTACGTAGCAATTTTCTAGTATGGATTTTGACGCCAAAGGAAGTCTTCCACTTCCGTCATGGGCTAATTCGTGCAGGCACTTTGTTGCCAAATATGGGGCTGATGTTGTGCCATATGTGACTGTATTTAATTGGTAACACCTTAATGGTTCTTGCGGGTCACTCCTCCAGAGAATCAGCTGATATTTTCGATCATCTTGATGAATCAGCACCTGACGGTACATTTTTTCGATATCTACCGTGAAAACAAATCGCAGCATTCGAAATCGCAATAAAATCGAAAATAGGTCATCTTGTATCGTGGGTCCCGCATGCAAAACATCATTTAAAGATAGATTAGTGGATGTTTTGCCGATGCGTCGAAGACTACCCTAAGTTTAGTAGAAGTGCTTTCCGGTTTGTGAACACCATGGTGTGGCAGGAAGTAGTATGGAGTCGTTAATTTCTCCATGTCAATTTCCTCCATATGACCCAAACGTTCATATTCCTCCATGAATCCCACATAGTGTTGCCTGAGTACGTTGTTTGTAGCTAACTTTCTCTCCAGAGACAAAAATCGACGTAGTGCTATATTCTTCGATTCGCCTAATTGTGTGGGATCACTCGCAAATGGTAGTTTGACCAAGAAGCGTCCTTCATAGTCTCTTTGAGTTGTTTGGTTGAAGTAGACTTCACAACGGCTTTCCGCTGGTGTTAAGCGAGATTTGGGTTCTTCGACCTCTTCCATTTTCCAGAATTTTTCGATGAAATTGTTGAGGTCTTCGTCGGTGCATATTGCACACGCCGCTGTAGTTAGAGGTGCTCTTTCCACCCTTCCAGCAATGATCCAGCCCAGCATGGTGTTCTGCAAAATTGGTAGGTCTTCTGATAACTTTATCTGCCCGATGGACAATAATTGATGGTAGAATTCAGCTCCTAGCAGAATGTCAATTTGGTCTGGACGATTGAAAGCGGGGTCTGCTAATTTTATGTTGTTTGGTATGGCCCACGAAGAGATATCCAACTGTCGTGTTGGCTGAGGAGAAATGATACTCCGAAGTATGAAAGCCTCGACTCTGGTAGAGTATCCGTTCAACCTTGAATGGAGTAGCACATTTACTCTTTGATGCAATTGCCGCTTTCCTTGCCCAATGCCCTCTATGACTTAAGAGTCGGAAGTGGGCGCGAGACCAAGCTTTTTAACAATCCTTTGGCTGATGATATTTATTTGGGAGCCCGAATCTAAGATGGCTCGACATTCTAAGCTGCTTCCATTGCTGCTAGTTGGTATGACTCGTGCTGTACTTAACAATACAAAACCACGATTTTGTTTGGTACTCAGGGCTGTAACACTGGACGACGAGTCAATTGGTTGGTCGACTGTTGAAAACGAAGACCGTGGTGGGGTTGCACGGCATGCCACTTATCTTGGAGCTAAGGTAGTAGAAGCTTGTTGTGATTGCAATCCTTCACAGTCGTTCAGATGCACTAGCGTGTTATGCATCTTGTTGCATTTAGTGCATCCACGTGATTTGCACTTGACGGTAGTATGTCCTGATCTCATACAATTGACGCACAAGTTATTCCCCCTCAGCATCTTTAAGCGATTTGATGGCGTTAATTTCAAAAATGTGGTGCATTGGTAAAGCTGATGGTTGCCCTTGCATGATACGCAAGCTGGTGGTGTAATGGCAATCTTTCGCTGCTCAGCCACATTTTTGCTCTTGTGGCCTAAAGCCTCCAGCGATTGGAACCTACCCTCTAAGAATGACAAGAAACCTTTCATGGTTTGCAGTCCTCTTGGATTTTGCAACGATTGCTCATAAAATGTGTGGCTAGCCTTGTCTAGCTTTTTAATCAGGATATGGAGAAGTAAGGGATCCCAATTTGTAGTTGAAACCTCGAAATTCTCCAATGCTAATAAGCATTCTTGTGTAGTATCGTGTAACATTTTCACAGCGCCAGCTGACACGTTGTCGGATGCGTGGGAAGCTTGTCCTAAGAGTTTGTTGATCAGGCCGTCTACTAAGATTCGCATATTGTTGTAACGATCTTGCAGCAACTTCCAGGCCGTTGTGTAATTTTCCTCGCTCAGTGGAAGATGTCTGATGAATTTCTCTGCCTCACCCACCAAGTTTGTCTTTAAGTACCACATCTTCTGACAATTCGGTAGTGGTTGATTATGAACCATTTGCGAGAAGAGATCGTAAAATTGGCGCCATTTAAGATATTCTCCGTCAAATTTGGGCAAAGTCATCCTTGGAAGTTGCAATGTAGTACCTTGTTGCACCAAATTTGGTGTGGGCGCCACATCGAACCTTGTAGAAAGCTGTACTAGTGTATTTTGTACTCTTTCTTCCAAGTCGATGTACTCATTGACATCATAACCCATTGTGGCGGGACCATCGGTCATTTCCCACAGTGAATAGTTCTGATTCTCAATTTGACACCAATGTTGACTGATGGTTTCAGCCTTGATTTTATAATATTGCCGTGGATGAGCGTCGTCGTATTGAACCCCTTCGAGCACTCTCCGCAGCGATTGGATAATGCCTCTTTGTCGACGTATTATTTTATTAATTTCAACCGACTCGAGATTGCTCTGTGCCATATCAGCCTTTCCTTCAGGTTGAAATGGCTTTGGCATTGCTTGTTTTGGAGGTGACCTTAAAGGAACGTCTTGAGTTTCTGAGCCCTTGTCGGGCTGTTGAAGTACGTCTTGTTCTTCTTTGTCGAAGGAGTCGATCTTTTCGTTGAAATGCTCCCGGTATTGCTCGTAGAGCGTCCGTATCGAGTTGTAGTAGTCCTTCGCGAAGTATGGGTGGTCAAGAGGTAGCTCGGGTAGTGATCTAAGTTCATTGTCGGTTTGTTCAAACCTTGACCATGACTCTTCCAATCTCCTCGCTCTTTCTATATAGTACTCTTCTTTGGTTTTCCTGTCTTTCGGATCCTTTTTGTAGTTGTCTATAATGTTTTCTAGCGCCTTGCCTCGCTCAGCCTGTCGTTTTCCAAACTGCTCCATGATGCAGAATAATGTCACACTCCTGAGACAACAATGAGTTTCGCTTGTGACGTGAAATCACGTCGGGGTCACCAAATGTTTAAAATCGGGTAAAATTGTTTTACCTTCCCGTTAACGACGTAGGCCTTTGGTTCTTGTACCAAGACCTCTGATGGGGGAGCACAAGCGCATTAACTTGTACACCAAAATGTATTTGTCCGGAAAATGGATTTGCTGAAGCTTGTTGATAGGATACAAAAGATTACAACCGTTCGCCTTGCGTTTTTGAACAAAACTAAACTTTATTCAGAACTAAAATTAATTAACATAAATTTCACCTGAAGTGAAGACGTGCACTTCACCGTGTGAACAACTTACTCAGCATATTGTCTTATCAGCATGAATATGCCGGCATGAAGCTCTCGCAAGTAAAGACAATTCAAGCCGTAGACACGATACTCAGGTTACCAGGGAATGTGATAAACAAAATGCAATGTACGAAATGCTGATGAGTATAATTGCGACAAATGCATGCTGATAAGCTAATATGAGATCTTTAAAATATTATTACGCGGCTGGATCTTAACAACAGGAATAATCCCTTTCTTTGCGCAGTGTTCAAATTAATACACGCACAGGTCAGTCACTAATATAACTTATAATCATAATCAAATATAAAAACGAATTCAAAATTTCACAGGAATAATCCCTTTCTTTGCGCAGAGTTCAAACTAATACGAGCATAGGTGAGTCACTACTATAATTACTAACCATAATCAATTATAAATCGAATTCAAAACATTTACAGGAATAATGCCTTTGTTTGAGCAGAGTTCAAATTAATACGCGCACAGGTGAGTCACTAACATAACTAATAATCATAATCCTTTATAAAAACGAACTCAAAATTTTACAGGAATAATCCTTTTCTTTGCGCAGTGTTCAAATTAATACACGCACAGGTCAGTCACTAACATAACTAATAACCATAATCGCTTATAAAAACGAGTTCAAAATTTTACAGGAATAATCCCTTTCTTTGCGCAGAGTTCAAATTAATACGGGCACAGGTGAGACACTAACATGACCTATAATCATAATCAATTATAAAAAAGAATTCAAAATTTTACAGGAATAATCCCTTTCTTTGCGCAGAGTTCAAATTAATACGAGCATAGGTGAGTCACTAATATAATTACTAACCATAATCAATTATAAATCGAATTCAAAACATTTACAGGAATAATGCCTTTGTTCGAGCAGAGTTCAAATTAATACGCGCACAGGTGAGTCACTAACATAACTAATAATCATAATCCTTTATAAAAACGAACTCAATATTTTACAGGAATAATCCCTTTCTTTGCGCAATGTTCAAATTAATACACGCACAAGTCAGTCACTGATATAACTTATAATCATAATCAATTATAAAAACGAATTCAAAATTTTACAGGAATAATCCCTTTCTGTGCGCAGAGTTCAAATTAATACGCGCACAGGTCAGTCACTGATATAACTTATAATCATAATCAACTATAAAAACGAATTCAAAATTTTACAGGAATAATCCCTTTCTTTGCTCAGAGTTCAAATAAATACGCGCACAAGTGAGTGGCTAGCATAAATAATAATCATAATCCATCATGAAAACGAACTCAAAATTTCACAGGAATAATCCCTTTCTTTGCGCAGAGTTCAAATTAATACGCGCACAGGTCAGCCACTAATATGACTTATAATCATAATCAATTATAAAAACGAATTCAAAATTTTACTGGAATAACCCCTTTCTTTGCGCAGAGTTCAAATTAATACGCGCACCGGTGATTCACTAATATAATTACTAAGCATAATCAATTATAAAACGAATTCAAAACTTTTACAGGAATAATGCCTTTGTGTGAGCAGAGTTCAAATTAATACGCGCACAGGTGAGTTACTAACATAACTAATAATCATAATCCTTTATAAAAACGAACTCAATATTTTACAGGAATAATCCCTTTCTTTGCGCAATGTTCAAATTAATACACGCACAAGTCAGTCACTGATATAACTTATAATCATAATCAATTATAAAAACGAATTCAAAATTTTACAGGAATAATCCCTTTCTGTGCGCAGAGTTCAAATTAATACGCGCACAGGTCAGTCACTAATATAACTTATATTCATAATCAATTATAAAAACGAATTCAAAATTTTACAGGAATAATCCCTTTCTTTGAGCAGAGTTGAAATTAATACGCGCACAGGTGAGTCACTAACATGACTTATAATCATAATCAATTATAAAAACGAATTCAAAATTTTACAGGAATAATCCCTTTCTTTGCGCATTGTTCATATTAATACACGCACAAGTGAGTCACTAACATGACTTATAATCATAATCAATTATAAAAACGAATTCACAAAATTACAGGAATAATCCATTTCTTTGCGCAAAGTTCAAATTAATACGAGCATAGGTGAGTCACTAATATAATTACTAACCATAATCAATTATAAAACGAATTCAAAACATTTACAGGAATAATGCCTTTGTTTGAGCAGAGTTCAAATTAATACGCGCACAGGTGAGTCGCTAACATAACTAATAATCATAATCCTTTATAAAAACGAACTCAAAATTTTACAGGAATAATCCCTTTCTTTGCGCAGTGTTCAGATTAATACACGCACAGGTGAGTCGCTAACATAACTAATAATCATAATCGCTTATAAAAACGAGTTCAAAATTTTACAGGAATAATCCCTTTCTTTGCGCAGAGTTCAAATTAATACGCGCACAGGTGAGTCACTAACATGACCTATAATCATAATCAATTATAAAAACGAATTCAAAATTTTACAGGAATAATCCCTTTCTTTGCGCAGAGTTCAAATTAATACGAGCATAGGTGAGTCACTAATATAATTACTAACCATAATCAATTATAAATCGAATTCAAAACATTTACAGGAATAATGCCTTTGTTTGAGCAGAGTTCAAATTAATACGCGCACAGGTGAGTCACTAACATAACTAATAATCATAATCCTTTATAAAAACGAACTCAATATTTTACAGGAATAATCCCTTTCTTTGCGCAATGTTCAAATTAATACACGCAGAGGTCAGTCACTGATATAACTTATAATCATAATCAATTATACAAACGAATTCAAAATTTTACAGGAATAATCCCTTTCTTTGCGCAGAGTTCAAATAAATACGCGCACAAGTGAGTGGCTAGCATAACTAATAATCATAATCCATCATGAAAACGAACTCAAAATTTTACAGGAATAATCCCTTTCTTTGCGCAGAGTTCAAATTAATACGCGCACAGGTCAGTCACTAATATAACTTATAATCATAATCAATTATAAAAACGAATTCAAAATTTTACAGGAATAATCCCTTTCTTTGCGCAGAGTTCAAATTAATACGCGCACAGGTGAGTCACTAATATAATTACTAACCATAATCAATTATAAAACGAATTCAAAACTTTTACAGGAATAATGCCTTTGTTTGAGCAGAGTTCAAATTAATACGCGCACAGGTGAGTCACTAACATAACTAATAATCATAATCCTTTATAAAAACGAACTCAATATTTTACAGGAATAATCCCTTTCTTTGCGCATTGTTCAAATTAATACACGCACAGGTCAGTCACTGATATAACTTATAATCATAATCAATTATAAAAACGAATTCAAAATTTTACAGGAATAATCCCTTTCTTTGCGGAGAGTTCAAATAAATACGCGCACAAGTGAGTGGCTAGCATAACTAATAATCATAATCCATCATGAAAACGAACTCAAAATTTTACAGGAATAATCCCTTTCTTTGCGCAGTGTTCAAATTAATACACGCACAAGTGAGTTCCTAATATAACTTATAATCATAATCAATTATAAAAACGAATTCAAAATTTTACAGGAATAATCCCTTTCTTTGCGCAGAGTTCAAATTAATACGCGCACAGGTGAGTCACTAATATAATTACTAACCATAATCAATTATAGATCGAATTCAAAACATTTACAGGAATAATGCCTTTGTTTGAGCAGAGTTCAAATTAATATGCGCACAGGTGAGTCACTAATATAATTACTAACCATAATCAATTATAAATCGAATTCAAAACATTTACAAGAATAATGCCTTTGTTTGAGCAGAGTTCAAATTAATACGCGCACAAGTGAGTCACTTATATAACTAATAATCATAATCCATTATAAAAACGAATTCAAAATTTTACAGGACTTGTTCCTTTCTTTCCGCAGAGTTCAGATTAATACGCGCACAAATGAGTCACAAGCATAACTAATAATCATAATCCATCATGAAAACGAACTCAAAATTTTACAGGAATAATCCCTTTCTTTGCGCAGAGTTCAAATTAATACCAGCATAGGTGAGTCACTAATATAATTACTAATCATAATCAATTATAAAACGAATTCAAAACATTTGCAGGAATAATCCCTTTCTTTGCGCATAGTTCAGATTAATACGCACACAGATCAGTCACTAATATAACTTATAATCGTAATCCATTATAAAAGCGAATTCAAAATTTTACAGGAATAATCCCTTCCTTTGCGTAGAGTTCAAATAAATACGCGCACAGATCAGTCACTAACATAACTTATAATCATAATCAATTATAAAAACTAACTCAAAATTTTACAGGAATAATCCCTTTCTTTGCGCAGAGTTCAAATTAATACGAGCATAGGTGAGTCAATAATATAATTACTAACCATAATCAATTTTAAAACGAATTCAAAACATTTACAGGAATAATGCCTTTGTTTCCGCAGAGTTCAAATTAATACGTGCACTGGTGAGTCACCAACATAACTAATAATCATAATCGCTTATAAAAACGAACTCAAAATTTTACAGGTATAGTCCCTTTCTTTGCGCAGAGTTCAGATTAATACGCACACAGGTGTGTTACTAATATAACTAATAATCATAATCAATTATAAAAACGAATTCAGAATTTTACAGGAATAATCCCATTCTTTGCGCAGAGTTCAAATAAATACGCACACAAGTGTGTCACTAGCATAACTAATAATCATAATCCATCATGAAAACGAACTCAAAATTTTACAGGAATAATCCCTTTATTTGCGTAGAGTTCAAATTAATACACACACAGGTCACTAATATAATTACTAACCATAATCAATTATAAAACGAATTCAAAACATTTACAGGATTAGTGCCTTTCTTTCCGCAGAGTTCAGATTAATACGCGCACAGGTCAGTCACTAATATAACTAATAATCATAATACATTATAAAAACGAACTCAAAATTTTACAGGAATAATCCCTTTTTTTGCGCAGAGTTCAGATTAATACGCGCACAGGCGAGTTACTAATATAACTAATAATGATCATCCATTAAAAAAACGAATTCAAAGTTTTACAGGAATAATCTCTTTCTTTGCGCAGAGTTCAGATTAATACGCGCAAAAGTGAGTTACTAATATAACTAATAATGATCATCCATTATAAAAACGAATTCAAAGTTTTACAGGAATAATCCCTTTCTTTGCGCAGAGTTCAAGTTAATACGCGCACAGGTCAGTCACTAACAAGACTTATAATCATAATCAATTATAAAAACGAATTCAAAATTTTACAGGAATAATCCCTTTCTTTGCGCAGAGTTCCAATTAATACGAGCAGAGGTGAGTCACTAATATAATTACTAACCCTAATCAATTATAAAACGAATTCAAAACATTTGCAGGAATAATCCCTTTCTTTGCGCAGAGTTCAGATTAATACGCGCACAGGTCAGTCACTAATATAACTAATAATCGTAATACATTATAAAAACGAACTCAAAATTTTACAGGAATAATCCCTTTCTTTGCGCAGAGTTCAGATTAATACGCGCACAGGCGAGTTACTAATATAACTAATAATGATCATCCATTATAAAAACGAATTCAAAGTTTTTCAGGAATAATCTCTTTCTTTGCGCAGAGTTCAGATTAATACGCGCAAAAGTGAGTTACTAATATAACTAATAATGATCATCCATTATAAAAACGAATTCAAAGTTTTACTGGAATAATCCCTTTCATTACGCAGAGTTCAAATTAATACGTGCATAGGTGAGTCACTAATATAATTACTAACCATAATCAATTATAAAACGAATTCAAAACATTTACAGGAATAATGCCTTTGTTTGAGCAGAGTTCAAATTAATACGCGCACAGGTGAGTAAGTAACATAACTAATGATCATAACCCTTTATAAAAACGAACACAAAATTTTACAGGAATAATCCCGTTCTTTGCGCAATGTTCAAATTAATACACGCACAGGTCAGTCACTAATATAACTTATAATCACAATCAATTATAAAAACGAATTCAAAATTTTACAGGAATAATCCCTTTCTTTGCGCAGAGTTCCAATTAATACGAGCAGAGGTGAGTCACTAATATAATTACTAACCATAATCAATTATAAAACGAATTCAAAACATTTGCAGGAATAATCCCTTTCCTTGCGCAGAGTTCAGATTAATACTCGCACTGGTCAGTCAATAATATAACTAATAATCGTAATCCGTTAAAGAAACGAATTCAAAATTTTACAGGAATTATCCCTTTCTTTGCTTTCTTTGCGTAGAGTTCAAATAAATACGCGCACAGATCAGTCACTAACATAACTTATAATCATAATCAATTATAAAAACGAACTCAAAATTTTACAGGAATAATCCCTTTCTTTGCGCAGAGTTCAGATTAATACGCGCATAGGCGAGTTACTAATATAACTAATAATGATAATCCATTATAAAAACGAATTCAAAGTTTTACAGGAATAATCTCATTCTTTGCGCAGAGTTCAGATTAATACGCGCAAAAGTGAGTTACTAATATAACTAATAATGATCATCCATTATAAAAACGAATTCAAAGTTTTACAGGAATAATCCCTTTCTTTGCGCAGAGTTCAAATTAATACGCGCACAGGTCAGTCACTAACATGACTTATAATCATAATCAATTATAAAAACGAATTCAAAATTTTACAGGAATAATCCCTTTCATTACGCAGAGTTCAAATTAATACGAGCATAGGTGAGTCACTAATATAATTACCAACCATAATCAATTATAAAACGAATTCAAAACATTTACATGAATAATGCCTTTGTTTGAGCAGAGTTCAAATTAATACGTGCACTGGTGAGTCACTAACATAACTAATAATCATAATCGTTTATAAAAACGAACTCAAAATTTTACAGGTATAGTCCCTTTCTTTTCGCAGTGTTCAAGTTAATACGCGCACATGTCAGTCACTAATATAACTAATAATCGTAATACATTATAAAAACGAACTCAAAATTTTACAGGAACAATCCCTTTCTTTGCGCAGAGTTCAGATTAATACGCGCACAGGTGAGTCACTAATATAACTAATAATCATAATTAATTATAAAAACTAATTCAGAATTTTACAGGAATAATCCCTTTCTTTGCGCAGTGTTCAAATTAATACGCGCACAGGTGAGCCACTAACATAACTAATAATCATAATGCATTATAAAATCGAATTCAAAATTTTACATGGATAATCCCTTTCTTTGCGCAGAGTTCAAATTAATACGCGCACAGGTGAGCCACTAACATAACTAATAATCATAATGCATTATAAAAACGAATTCAAAATTTTACATGGATAATCCCTTTCTTTGCGCAGAGTTCAAATTAATACGCGCACAGGTGAGCCACTAATATAACTAATAATCATAATCCATTATAAAAGCGAACTCAAAATTTTACAGGAATAATCCCTTTCTTTGCGCAGAGTTCAGATTAATACGCGCACAGGTGAGTCACTAATGTGACTAATAATCATAATCCATTATAAAAACGAATTCAAAATTTTACAGGACCTGTTCCTTTCTTTCCGCAGAGTTCAGATTAATACGCGCACAAATGAGTCACTAGCATAACTAATAATCATAATCCATCATGAAAACGAACTCAAAATTTTACAGGAATTATCCCTTTCTTTGCGCAGAGTTTAAATTAATACCAGCATAGGTGAGTCACTAATATAATTACTAGCCATAATCAATTATAAAACGAATTCAAAACATTTGCAGGAATAATCCCTTTCTTTGCGCAGAGTTCAGATTAATACGCACACAGGTGAGTCACTAATATAACTAATAATCATAATCCATTATAAAAACGAATTCAAAATTTTACAGGACTTGTTCCTTTCTTTCCGCAGAGTTCAGATTAATACGCCCACAAATGAGTCACTAGCATAACTAATAATCAAAATCCATCATGAAAACGAACTCAAAATTTTACAGGAATAATCCCTTTCTTTGCGCATTGTTCAAATTAATACACGCACAGGTCAGTCACTAATATAACTTATAATCCTAATCAATTATAAAAACGAATTCAAAATTTTACAGGAATAATTCCTTTCTTTGCGCAGAGTTCAAATAATACACGCACAGGTCAGTCACTAATATAACTTATAATCGTAATCCATTATAAAAACGAATTCAAAATTTTACAAAAATAATCCCTTTCTTTGCGTAGAGTTCAAATAAATACGCGCACAGATCAGTCACTAACATAACTTATAATCATAATCAATTATAAAAACGATCTCAAAATTTTACAGGAATAATCCCTTTCTTTGCGCAGAGTTCAAATTAATACGAGTGTACTGTCCGTTAGTAGAACGTACACGCAAATTTGAATTTAGTGAAACTGAAATGGATGCACTGGTAAATTTGGATCAAGGTCAGTGGTCGAATCTCTTATCAAAACAAACACTATTCACTTCGTTTTAACTTCCAATAAACTTTCACACCTTTTTTTTTAAGATTGCCCACTATTTATATTAAAATCAGATGATGTAATGAGGTATTAGGTCAGAGATCCACACACACTAGAAAACACTTATTACCACACACTTAGAATATACGATTATTAAGAAAAGTTGTATTGGGATAAAACTCAATATATAAGTTTTGGGTCAGAGAATTTTGTATCATACTGAAAAACACTTATTGGCAAAAATTGCAATATAAGATCGTCAATATATATATATATGTAAAATTAATAGAATGAAGTCAAAATTATGATATTAAATAAATATGCACCAAAAGAGTATAAAATGTAAATATATATATGAGTAAATGTATAATAAAATAAATATATGATAAATATTATATTGTTACAAGTGACTGGTACTCACCGATCTATAACTTGACGCTTGAGGGTTGGCTTTAAGCTAATGTTAAGACCCTCTGTTCTAACCATGGGTTAAAACAATTCTTTATTCCCGTCGAGACCAGAAATAAAGTGTTAATGTTAGTAAGATACTATCTCAGTCGAGACCCGAGATAATATTCTTTAAGTCAGTCGAGACCCTGTAACAGCACCTCAGCTCTTGGATATCGCTGAGGGTTGTTCACTAAGAAAGGAGTCTCAGCGAGCAAAGGAAAGACGTGGAAAGATCTATGCTGAGCTCCTAGATCAGCGAAGGCCGGCTAAAGCTAATGGGTTGGGGTGGATGAAAAAAAAGAACTCCGCTGATCACTGCAAGGAACCAAGAGAAAAGAGAAAAACCAAAAAAAAAAAAAAACAAAAACGAGGAGAGAAAAAATAAAACCCCAAAGGCAAGAGCACCGGATCTCGAGAGCTATACGTTAAGATACGCCCTCCCCCCCTAAGTGTATTTACGTCCCCATTTTGTTCGGACACCCTGTCATCCTCCCGGCCCACAAGTACTCCCGCAAAAGGCTTATTAACTCATTATGTAATTGTTTTATTCTCGCAAAGAACAAAGAAGCTATCCCGGATTCTCCATAAGAGAATTTATACACTAACAATAGAATATGCTTATGCTAATTATAATATGTATTTATAGATATATAAGGTAGGAAAAATATAAAAATCAAGGTTTTAATTCATGCAAATTATCACTACTTAACTATCCATCTTTGAGCCCGGATTATGCTTCAATGCGAGTACGGCTAGCAAAGGTTAAACTCTAGCGATAATATAACTAGTAAAAAAAAAATAATAATTCAAATTCAAATATATACGCACTACTTGTAATACTATAAGTATCAAAGAATTATATCATGAGTAGCTAGCTACCTACTTACTTGATTTAAAAAAAAAATCATTCTGCGGACTGAGAATTGGACTGCAATCTTTTGAACCCAAAAAAAATATAAATATGTAGTTCTTATGTGCAGGTTAGATTGTGCTGTTATTTTTACGAATTATGTATATAAAAAAAAAATAGGTAAATTATAAAATAATAAGGTAGGTACTTACCGGTGCATCCTCGAAGCTTCGTGTGATGCTGTTGGGAGTACCTGTTCTAAAGATAACAGCAAAGAGAATTAAATCCTGCCTTAAAACTCAATAGCATGCACCCACTGTTGATTAATATGCTAAGGATCAGCGATGCTACAATTCTCGTTCCTTCAGAAATAAGAAAAATTTGTACACACTTCTATTACAATGCCAAATTCTAGAGAAAAAACATACGATCTGATTTCACTATGGTTCACTAAAAAAACTGTTCCTATAGATTTTTAAAAGCCCTGCTAAAAGAACTAGTATTTATAAAAAAAAAAATGCAGGTTGCTGTCACTCGGATTCGGTGAAAATGCTGGTGCAGGCTTATTTGTATAGAGTTGCGGGAGTTATCTTGCTACCCTATCCACTCCTTTATGGCTGTGTTTTCCTATCCTTCCTGAATTGCAGTCTTATCGTTTGGAGGTTCTGATTGATAGGAACCACCAATCTTGCGCCGAGCCTTCCCTATTGAGGCTTTTAGCGCTTATTTCCTAAAGGGAGGATTAGATCCAGTATTAGTTTATAGATTGCCTGATTCATTGGTTTTTATTATTTTTCTTTTTAAGACTGTCACTCTCACCTTTATTTTATGTTTTCCTTTATTTATTTAGGCTTTCACAAAAAAACCACCCGGTGCTACGCACTATGGGAGGAATTCGCGATCACGAACTTATGTAGTACTGTGATTCGTTTAACTTTTATTTTAAATTCGAGGTTACGTTGGAGGATATTACCGCGATAACCAGTGTATATAATATAATATGATCACCACAAATATTTACTTGCCACTTTGCTAAAAGAAAGCGCGCTCGGATGATAGTGCGAAACGAAAGTTATAGATCTGTTTCTGTCGGCGATTGATCTGACTGTGATCTATCAAAATGATCATGACTGATAACCCGCTACAACTGCTTAAGTTAAGCCATATGATTGATTTGGTCGATAAAAATACACAGTTAAACCTATCGGAAATCGCACTCGCCAGAGAAATCAATTCTTGTTAAATGGATAGATCGCTTGTATGATTGGTGGATTCAGTGGCTTGAAATTTATACGGGATTCTCAGCAGATCGAAAACAATGCGTGAGGAATTTGCTACTGTTATGCAAAATTCTCATTCTGCCATGCGAAATTTTGTTGTCTGATGCCCGCAGGCGATTATAAATTTGTGTTGTTTTTTTTTTCTCTTGCATTGAATTTGTATGTATAGAGTGAGGTTTGTTGTCACCACTATCTCCTATCAGATGACAGCATAATGGAATAGGACATGACTTGGGAACGTGATCGTTACAGGGCAGCTTCACTACTCTACAGTAGTTGGTCCAAGTGAAGCTGAAGACATTGCACGTTCCAAGTTGAAGGATTCTTGTTCCTTATTATGGTTGGCTTCCAACGTGGGAACGCCCCACATCCTGAGATAATCCGAAGAGTCTGCCGGGCTAAATGTTCTAAGTAAAACGCCGTATTGACAATAGGATTATTGGATAATCCTCTATTATTATGAGCAAATTATTTCTTAGTCAAAGAGCGCAAGTCTTTTCCATGAAAGACTCCAAGCCACTTCCCTTTTAGATCTTCGATCTCATACAGGCAAGTACCCACCCTACGACGTATGCGAGCTTCTTTAAATTTCTCTGCTAGTTTGCTACAAAAATGTTTAGTTGCATCGCTTTGGGCGAAGTTGCGCAAAAATATGGGTTGACCTGCCTGGTATTGAATGGGTCTGGCTCGCAAATTGTATCTTCTAGCATTTTTGTTGTGTGCTTCTTTCAAGTACGTCTGAATCTTTTCATGTACAATAGAGAGTCGAGTATCGGGGGAAAAGGACTCGATGTTACCTTCTCCTACAAAATTCAAGGCTCTTAAGGTCTCTTAGATACTGCCATGTGTTATCATGTGATAGCCAAAGGTATGGAAATATTTACTATATCTAGTGGTTTCGTGAACGGAGTTCCGCAAGGCACAGCATATCTCGTCGAGGTGATGATCCCATAATCGATGATCTTCCTTTAAGTATGCTCTAATTGTACTTAATATCGATCGGTTTACGCGTTCTGACGCATTTGCCTGAGGCGAATAGAACGCAGTTTGCATATGTTTCACCCCATAATGAGCCAAGAATTCTTGGAAATCGCGTGAGAGAAATTGTTTCCCGTTATCGCTTACCACAGTTTCAGGAACACCAAACACAGAGAAAACTGACTCTCTAAGAAACCTAGTAACCTGACTAGCCTTTGCCTCCCGTACAGCTTTCAAAAACACAAATTTAGTAAAGTGATCAAGCACTACAATAACCGTTGTGTTACCAGCTTTTGAACGCGGATAAGGGCCAAGAAAGTCGATAAAAATACGCTGGAAGTGTCTTTCCGAAGTTATATATTGTCCCATTAAAGGCCGCTGAATGCGGCTAGGAGCTTTAACTGATTTACCGATTTTGCAAGCACGAACGTAATCTCTAATTTGTTGTCTCATTTTTGGCCAGAAATAATATCTACGTATTCTTTCTAACGTTTTCTTTACACCTCCGTGTCCGGCCGATGCACTATCATGTTCCTGATGAAGGATTTCAGGCACCATTGGATTTGGTGTCCACAATTTCCAAGAGGGTATATCGGTAAGAGAGTCACTTTCCGAAGGTTGTATGCGTATATACACTTTATTCTCATGAACCTTAATGTTAGGATACTTTTCTGGAGCAGTGGTGAGGGTTTGCATCCACTTAATGTAATCCTTATCCTTGAAATGCAGACTGAAACAAGTAACGTTTGGAGCTAAGGCGGTGGATTCATCTACCAGCTCCTCAATAGTGTCACAGTAAGCCCGCGACAAGGCATCAGGAACAATGTTTTGACTTCCCTTCTGGTGCTCAATTTCAAAATTGAAAGCTTGCAATTTCAGGCTCCACCGGGCCAGTCGACCAGAAAGATCCTTCTGGCTCATCAGCCATTTTAAACTTGCATGGTCCGTGATGATTGTGAATTTGAATCCTTCGATATAAGCACGGAATTTTTTTACACTTAGCACCGCAGCGAAGCACTCT
The DNA here is from genome assembly GCA_963924295.1 of Dioctria rufipes. Lineage (NCBI taxonomy): Eukaryota > Metazoa > Arthropoda > Insecta > Diptera > Asilidae > Dioctria > Dioctria rufipes. The sequence continues at coordinate 176,905 of CAWUPM010001419.1, read as the reverse complement.
AGCTCAGTAATGCTATAATTTTTCTGGGCTGGGTTGAGTTTTTGACTCATAAAGGATATCGGTTGCTCGTGTCCATCTTCAGTTTTCTGAAATAGCACGCCACCAACTCCAGCAGTGCTTGCATCACAGCGAATATAAAAGGGACGCTTGTAGTCGGGATTTGCAAGAAGTGGGGTCGTAGTAAGGAGACATTTCAATTCTTTGGAGGCCTGTTGCGCTTCTTCGGTCCACTGAAATTTAACTTTCTTACGTAGGAGATCTGTAATTGGAGCGGTAATAGCAGCATAATTTGGTATGAATCGCCTGTACCATCCGGCCATGCCAAGCAGACGACGTACTTGCCGAACTGTGGATGGTGCAGGGAAATCTACAATCGAAGACACTTTTGCAGGATCGGTTTGAAGACCACCTTCGCCAATAATATATCCGAGATATTTTACCTTTCGCATTATAAATTTACTCTTTTCAACGTTTATTGTCAGTCCTGCCTTTCGCAACAACTGTGCAATTCGCCTCAGCAATTCTAAATGCTCTTCTAAGGTAGATGAAGTCACTAGAAGGTCATCTAAATAGACAAAAACTTGATCGTGTAGCTGATGGGGAATGACTCGGTCCATAAGACGACACAATGTTTGAGGAGCATTACACAACCCAAAAGGCATAACCTTAAATTGGTACAAAGGTCTTCCGGGTACCGAAAATGCGGTTTTTTCCTTAGAATTTCCTGACAGAGGTATCTGCCAGAAGGCATCCTTTAGGTCTAGACTCGAAATATATCGAGTCTCGTTTAGTCGACCCAACAGTCCATCAATTAATGGAAGAGGATATGCGTCTTTTCTTGTGACTTCATTTAGTTTTCGCGAATCCAAGCAAAGACGGACATTGCTATTGCTTTTCTTAACTAATACAATGGGTGAACTCCACGCGCTTTGGCTTTCTTCCAATACGTCGAGCGATAACATTCTATCTAATTCTGCATAGAGTTTCTCGCGTATAGCTGGTGATACGGGGTAGTGTCTTTGTTTAATGGCTTGATGACCGCTAACGTCGATGACATGTTCAATTAAGGTGGTTCGCCCCAATCCATCTTTTGTGAATGATGGGAACTCCTCCTTTATCATTTCAACCTGATGTTGTTGGTCGGGTGATAGGGCATGAAAATCTTGTTCAGGATTGTCTGGGTTGGCCGCGTTTTCCTGTAGTTCGTTAATACAGAGAGGTATGATCCCAAAAGTATCCCAGAAATCAATACCGAGAATTAATTCTTGTTTCAGGCTTGGAACAATAAAGAATCGACATACCTTTTCACGCTCATTATAAGATACCTTCAAATCCACGAAGCCAATTACTTGGTTCGGAGTACCATCTGCAGTTTGAATAGTCGAGTGAAGCTTGCGATAAGGTATTTTAGTTTGGGTTAAAAACTCAATTGACTTATCACCAAGAATGCTGACAGAAGCGCCGCTGTCTAGGAGGCCACATAGTTGCCTCCCGACAAGTTTAACTACAATGTGGGGTCGTCGATCGCCACTAAGACTAATTATTGAGGATGCTATTGACTTAAATAGCTTCCGACGTAGCTTAAAGTACTCGATGCTGCGCAGCTTCCGCCTCTTCGAGTTCCGAACAAGAGGGTTTCGATCAGGTTGTTCGTTTTCTTGATCGAACTTTTGAGAATGGTCAATAACATTGGGGAATTCCGTTTGTACGGCTATCGATCTATAATTTATGGCTATTTGTTGTGCTCGCAATTGGGATTTGTGTTGACTCCAATACTCACTTTCCTTGGTCTGGAGCTGTTCTCGTTCACAATCGAACGCGATGCTCCAGTTTTCCTCGCGTTCGCCGCTAGGTTTCCCGAATTTTTTTTCTGACAGAATAGACAATTCGGTTTGAGGATGTTTGACCTGCCGCAACCATAACAAAATATTCCTTTTGGTGGAAGTTTGCAATCGACATATCTGTGACCTAGATCTTTACAGTTCCAACAGATAATACACTGAGAAGGGGAACAAGATGAGGTTCCACCGCTTCCAAACTCCAAGGCAGATATCTCCTGTTCGACATCATCTGGAGCGGGGTTTTCCTCATAGCTCCACTCAAAATCATTATCCGGTAAAGTGGAATTTTTAATTGCATGAACTGCGGTGTTAGAGCGAACAATTCGAGTTACGTTATGGCGTGGATCAAAGCCGGTTCTAGACCATAATCTTTCTAATTTTTGACACCAAGTTCGCAATTCTTCCGTATTAAAGATTGGAACTGTCATCATGGCATTCTGTAAAGCCGGTTCCATATTAGCCCGCAGTATTTCTAATAGTCCTAAATCATTAAAAGGGTTACGTAACCTTCCGTTTAAGCCTTCAATATGCAATAAAAAGTCATTGAAGCTCTCTCTATGCCGTTGTTTACGAGTCTCAATTGTTCTTCGAGTCTCCCGCTCTGATTCATGACTGGAAAACCGCTGAGTCAGTGCATCACGAAGCTGTTTCCAAGACAGTTTAGTTTGAGTCCCGAACTTACGAGTATAGACCCAATGCCAAGATTCTGCAGTTCCAGACAAAAAATTAGGCAGAAACCCTACCAGGTTCTCTAAATCACAATTATCGTTTCGGGCGTATGCTTCCAACCTGAACAGGAAATCATGAATATCTAAGCCCTCACTATTACCATCAAATTTCAGCTTCCATGTCGGAGCATGAATACTTAAGTTTTTGGAATGATAACTGTAGTGTGGTCTGCCTGTGGGATTTTCTTGACTACCTGTACTAGGGCCCTTATAACCACGTTGATAATCAGCACCTAGCGTGGTCGCTGTACCAGATGTAGGAGGAACAGGAACATTTTTCGGTATCTGGGGGAACGGATACCCATGTGAGCCGAAGGGATATTGGAATGTTCCAGTTGTTTGATTTCCGCCCATAAATGGGTTCCCAAACATAAGCGGATTTAACAGCGGGTTATAAAAAGTCCCAGGCCCTGTAGGATAAGTCGGCGGATTATGCGATGATGCCACTAGAGGAGGTTGAGACAAATTCTCATTATGGAAACGAGGAACCCCCTGAGATGATTCTGTAGCAGAGGATTGAGAAAGTCTTGACCCAGTAGTCTCGTCCCTAGAAGTAGACTCTGCCAGAAAATCTAACTCTTGCGATTGACATTTCTGCGTTTCCGCGGCTAGCGGTGACTTTTCGCAAATTTCTTTAGACTTAAGCGGTTCCAAGGGTAATTGTGCAAGAGGGGAGGGAGTTTCGTCTTGTTGTGGTAATATATCCACCCGATTATCGGCCTCCCTTTTTAAGATTTTTAGCTGGCTTAGTAGTACAGAATCAGTGTCCGAATACGTAGGCGAACTATTCACCAATCTCAACATTCCGTCCTGCCAATGTTGCAAACGAGAGCGCACCACAGCCACCTCAGCTGAATAAGCACTCTTTTGGAGCAAGCCTTGAAAATCCGCGATCTTTGTCCTACATAGGTTGATTTCTCTGTCAGGGTTCTTTTTCGCAGCCTCATGTGGGCTTAAGGGTTTCTGGTCTGGACAAAGCAATTCAGCATCAAGGGCGTCTTTTATTGCTTCCAGAGTTTTATTACCGAGCTTATTTATATCAATATTACGCAGGATGTGCTCTACAGCGAGCTCCTCCTTATCCAAATGCGAGGGGTTCATACTTTTACTGCCACTTCAATCAGTATGCGGATTAATATTATTTTTTTTTTCCAAGACCAGCAAATTGCGCTTCGCCGCGAACAGATTCAAGGGATATACTTGAATAATTTCGTTCAGTCAAACGGTATATCTATGTAAGTAGAAACTACTCTAGCATACGTACTTAATAATGGGTAGACAAAAAAAAATTGTAAAATAATGATGTCCTATCTGTAACTCTAGCAACTATATAGATAGACACTAAGCGACCGATATTCAAAAAGATACACTAAAAGAAAAATTTCCAAAATAATTCATGTGTGCGGAGTACTTGTTTGGACCAGTAAGGAGGGGTGCCTGGGTATGAAGGCTTTTAGTCTAGAAAGGAACTTAGACTGAAAAGAAGGACCGTACGGAATACAATATAACACTGTATGTATGGTTATATTCTTCGCGCATTATGATCGTGTTCAACTCACGTGAGTAAGAGGGTTGCCAATGACTATCAAGACCTTACGAGCGGCACCTACGCCCAATCTAACACATGCTTGTGAGTCCATAGTCAATATATCAACAAGGAGTGTGTGTGAAAGTTGTCCAGCAAAATCCGCGCAACTCTTAATAAGTCAATAAAAGCGAAAAAAGATGTACCGGGGAGCTTGTTTTATCTTTCTCTCATCTTTGGTGAAGGCAAAAAAAAGAAAAAAAGTAATCGAAGTGTAAAATTAGGATCATTTTTCCCAAAAAAATACCGCAGATTTCCAAACGCCTATACCGACGGTGAGTCTTACTCTAAGAAATCGAACCGCTGATCACAGACGCGATATCTATGAAAGGGTTGCTTTGGGAAAGAAATATTTTTGCCGAAATGGTGAAAAATCTTCCGCGAACAAGTCATCTCCGTAATGGCTTGTATCTAGCAGTTTCCGTTGCGCTGTCCTGTTAATGATTGATGTGAACCTCAGCCTAATCAAGCTACTTCAAACACCTGTACAGCAGCAACACGGAACCAATAAAGCTAAAGGCAAAGAAATTATGTATTTAAAAAAAATGAAATCATATAAAAATTAAGTCGAGACCGCTTGGGCGCCACTTGTGTAACAGCACCTCAGCTCTTGGATATCGCTGAGGGTTGTTCACTAAGAAAGGAGTCTCAGCGAGCAAAGGAAAGACGTGGAAAGATCTATGCTGAGCTCCTAGATCAGCGAAGGCCGGCTAAAGCTCATGGGTTGGGGTGGATGAAAAAAAAGAACTCCGCTGATCACTGCAAGGAACCAAGAGAAAAGAGAAAAACCAAAAAAAAAAAAAAAACAAAAACGAGGAGAGAAAAAATAAAACCCCAAAGGCAAGAGCACCGGATCTCGAGAGCTATACCTTAAGATACGCCCCCCCCCTAAGTGTATTTACGTCCCCATTTTGTTCGGACACCCTGTCATCCTCCCGGCCCACAAGTACTCCCGCAAAAGGCTTATTAACTCATTATGTAATTATTTTATTCTCGCAAAGAACAAAGAAGCTATCCCGGATTCTCCATAAGAGAATTTATACACTAACAATAGAATATGCTTATGCTAATTATAATATGTATTTATAGATATATAAGGTAGGAAAAATATAAAAAAAAAATTCAAGGTTTTAATTCATGCAAATTATCACTACTTAACTATCCATCTTTGAGCCCGGACTATGCTTCAATGCGAGTACGGCTAGCAAAGGTTAAACTCTAGCGATAATATAACTAGTCAAAAAATAATAATAATTCAAATTCAAATATATACGCACTACTTGTAATACTATAAGTATCAAAGAATGATATCATGAGTAGCTAGCTACCTACTTACTTGATTTAAAAAAAAAATCATTCTGCGGACTGAGAATTGGACTGCAATCTTTTGAACCCAAAAAATATATAAATATGTAGTTCTTATGTGCAGGTTAGATTGCCTGTTATTTTTACGAATTATGTATATAAAAAAAAAATAGGTAAATTATAAAATAATAAGGTAGGTACTTACCGGTGCATCCTCGAAGCTACGTGTGATGCTGTTGGGAGTACCTGTTCTAAAGATAACAGCAAAGAGAATTAAATCCTGCCTTAAAACTCAATAGCATGCACCCACTGTTGATTAATATGCTAAGGTTCAGCGATGCTACAATTCTCGTTCCTTCAGAAATAAGAAAAATTTGTACACACTTCTATTACAATGCCAAATTCTAGAGAAAAAACATACGATCTGATTTCACTATGGTTCACTAAAAAAACTGTTCCTATAGATTTTTAAAAGCCCTACTAAAAGAACTAGTATTTATAAAAAAAATGCAGGTTGCTGTCACTCGGATTCGGTGAAAATGCTGGTGCAGGCTTATTTGTATAGAGTTGCGGGAGTTATCTTGCTACCCTATCCACTCCTTTATGGCTGTGTTTTCCTATCCTTCCTGAATTGCAGTCTTATCGTTTGGAGGTTCTGATTGATAGGAACCACCAATCTTGCGCCGAGCCTTCCCTATTGAGGCTTTTAGCGCTTATTTCCTAAAGGGAGGATTAGATCCAGTATTAGTTTATAGATTGCCTGATTCATTGGTTTTTATTATTTTTCTTTTTAAGACTGTCACTCTCACCTTTATTTTATGTTTTCCTTTATTTATTTAGGCTTTCACAAAAAAACCACCCGGTGCTACGCACTATGGGAGGAATTCGCGATCACGAACTTATGTAGTACTGTGATTCGTTTAACTTTTATTTTAAATTCGAGGTTACGTTGGAGGATATTACCGCGATAACCAGTGTATATAATATAATATGATCACCACAAATATTTACTTGCCACTTTGCTAAAAGAAAGCGCGCTCGGATGATAGTGCGAAACGAAAGTTATAGATCTGTTTCTGTCGGCGATTGATCTGACTGTGATCTATCAAAATGATCATGACTGATAACCCGCTACAACTGCTTAAGTTAAGCCATATGATTGATTTGGTCGATAAAAATACACAGTTAAACCTATCGGAAATCGCACTCGCCAGAGAAATCAATTCTTGTTAAATGGATAGATCGCTTGTATGATTGGTGGATTCAGTGGCTTGAAATTTATACGGGATTCTCAGCAGATCGAAAACAATGCGTGAGGAATTTGCTACTGTTATGCAAAATTCTCATTCTGCCATGCGAAATTTTGTTGTCTGATGCCCGCAGGCGATTATAAATTTGTGTTGTTTTTTTTTTCTCTTGCATTGAATTTGTATGTATAGAGTGAGGTTTGTTGTCACCACTATCTCCTATCAGATGACAGCATAATGGAATAGGACATGACTTGGGAACGTGATCGTTACAGGGCAGCTTCACTACTCTACAGTAGTTGGTCCAAGTGAAGCTGAAGACATTGCACGTTCCAAGTTGAAGGATTCTTGTTCCTTATTATGGTTGGCTTCCAACGTGGGAACGCCCCACACCCTGAGATAATCCGAAGAGTCTGCCGGGCTAAATGTTCTAAGTAAAACGCCGTATTGACAATAGGATTATTGGATAATCCTCTATTATTATGAGCAAATTATTTCTTAGTCAAAGAGCGCAAGTCTTTTCCATGAAAGACTCCAAGCCACTTCCCTTTTAGATCTTCGATCTCATACAGGCAAGTACCCACCCTACGACGTATGCGAGCTTCTTTAAATTTCTCTGCTAGTTTGCTACAAAAATGTTTAGTTGCATCGCTTTGGGCGAAGTTGCGCAAAAATATGGGTTGACCTGCCTGGTATTGAATGGGTCTGGCTCGCAAATTGTATCTTCTAGCATTTTTGTTGTGTGCTTCTTTCAAGTACGTCTGAATCTTTTCATGTACAATAGAGAGTCGAGTATCGGGGGAAAAGGACTCGATGTTACCTTCTCCTACAAAATTCAAGGCTCTTAAGGTCTCTTAGATACTGCCATGTGTTATCATGTGATAGCCAAAGGTATGGAAATATTTACTATATCTAGTGGTTTCGTGAACGGAGTTCCGCAAGGCACAGCATATCTCGTCGAGGTGATGATCCCATAATCGATGATCTTCCTTTAAGTATGCTCTAATTGTACTTAATATCGATCGGTTTACGCGTTCTGACGCATTTGCCTGAGGCGAATAGAACGCAGTTTGCATATGTTTCACCCCATAATGAGCCAAGAATTCTTGGAAATCGCGTGAGAGAAATTGTTTCCCGTTATCGCTTACCACAGTTTCAGGAACACCAAACACAGAGAAAACTGACTCTCTAAGAAACCTAGTAACCTGACTAGCCTTTGCCTCCCGTACAGCTTTCAAAAACACAAATTTAGTAAAGTGATCAAGCACTACAATAACCGTTGTGTTACCAGCTTTTGAACGCGGATAAGGGCCAAGAAAGTCGATAAAAATACGCTGGAAGTGTCTTTCCGAAGTTATATATTGTCCCATTAAAGGCCGCTGAATGCGGCTAGGAGCTTTAACTGATTTACCGATTTTGCAAGCACGAACGTAATCTCTAATTTGTTGTCTCATTTTTGGCCAGAAATAATATCTACGTATTCTTTCTAACGTTTTCTTTACACCTCCGTGTCCGGCCGATGCACTATCATGTTCCTGATGAAGGATTTCAGGCACCATTGGATTTGGTGTCCACAATTTCCAAGAGGGTATATCGGTAAGAGAGTCACTTTCCGAAGGTTGTATGCGTATATACACTTTATTCTCATGAACCTTAATGTTAGGATACTTTTCTGGAGCAGTGGTGAGGGTTTGCATCCACTTAATGTAATCCTTATCCTTGAAATGCAGACTGAAACAAGTAACGTTTGGAGCTAAGGCGGTGGATTCATCTACCAGCTCCTCAATAGTGTCACAGTAAGCCCGCGACAAGGCATCAGGAACAATGTTTTGACTTCCCTTCTGGTGCTCAATTTCAAAATTGAAAGCTTGCAATTTCAGGCTCCACCGGGCCAGTCGACCAGAAAGATCCTTCTGGCTCATCAGCCATTTTAAACTTGCATGGTCCGTGATGATTGTGAATTTGAATCCTTCGATATAAGCACGGAATTTTTTTACACTTAGCACCGCAGCGAAGCACTCTAGCTCAGTAATGCTATAATTTTTCTGGGCTGGGTTGAGTTTTTGACTCATAAAGGATATCGGTTGCTCGTGTCCATCTTCAGTTTTCTGAAATAGCACGCCACCAACTCCAGCAGTGCTTGCATCACAGCGAATATAAAAGGGACGCTTGTAGTCGGGATTTGCAAGAAGTGGGGTCGTAGTAAGGAGACATTTCAATTCTTTGGAGGCCTGTTGCGCTTCTTCGGTCCACTGAAATTTAACTTTCTTACGTAGGAGATCTGTAATTGGAGCGGTAATAGCAGCATAATTTGGTATGAATCGCCTGTACCATCCGGCCATGCCAAGCAGACGACGTACTTGCCGAACTGTGGATGGTGCAGGGAAATCTACAATCGAAGACACTTTTGCAGGATCGGTTTGAAGACCACCTTCGCCAATAATATATCCGAGATATTTTACCTTTCGCATTATAAATTTACTCTTTTCAACGTTTATTGTCAGTCCTGCCTTTCGCAACAACTGTGCAATTCGCCTCAGCAATTCTAAATGCTCTTCTAAGGTAGATGAAGTCACTAGAAGGTCATCTAAATAGACAAAAACTTGATCGTGTAGCTGATGGGGAATGACTCGGTCCATAAGACGACACAATGTTTGAGGAGCATTACACAACCCAAAAGGCATAACCTTAAATTGGTACAAAGGTCTTCCGGGTACCGAAAATGCGGTTTTTTCCTTAGAATTTCCTGACAGAGGTATCTGCCAGAAGGCATCCTTTAGGTCTAGACTCGAAATATATCGAGTCTCGTTTAGTCGACCCAACAGTCCATCAATTAATGGAAGAGGATATGCGTCTTTTCTTGTGACTTCATTTAGTTTTCGCGAATCCAAGCAAAGACGGACATTGCTATTGCTTTTCTTAACTAATACAATGGGTGAACTCCACGCGCTTTGGCTTTCTTCCAATACGTCGAGCGATAACATTCTATCTAATTCTGCATAGAGTTTCTCGCGTATAGCTGGTGATACGGGGTAGTGTCTTTGTTTAATGGCTTGATGACCGCTAACGTCGATGACATGTTCAATTAAGGTGGTTCGCCCCAATCCATCTTTTGTGAATGATGGGAACTCCTCCTTTATCATTTCAACCTGATGTTGTTGGTCGGGTGATAGGGCATGAAAATCTTGTTCAGGATTGTCTGGGTTGGCCGCGTTTTCCTGTAGTTCGTTAATACAGAGAGGTATGATCCCAAAAGTATCCCAGAAATCAATACCGAGAATTAATTCTTGTTTCAGGCTTGGAACAATAAATAATCGACATACCTTTTCACGCTCATTATAAGATACCTTCAAATCCACGAAGCCAATTACTTGGTTCGGAGTACCATCTGCAGTTTGAATAGTCGAGTGAAGCTTGCGATAAGGTATTTTAGTTTGGGTTAAAAACTCAATTGACTTATCACCAAGAATGCTGACAGAAGCGCCGCTGTCTAGGAGGCCACATAGTTGCCTCCCGACAAGTTTAACTACAATGTGGGGTCGTCGATCGCCACTAAGACTAATTATTGAGGATGCTATTGACTTAAATAGCTTCCGACGTAGCTTAAAGTACTCGATGCTGCGCAGCTTCCGCCTCTTCGAGTTCCGAACAAGAGGGTTTCGATCAGGTTGTTCGTTTTCTTGATCGAACTTTTGAGAATGGTCAATAACATTGGGGAATTCCGTTTGTACGGCTATCGATCTATAATTTATGGCTATTTGTTGTGCTCGCAATTGGGATTTGTGTTGACTCCAATACTCACTTTCCTTGGTCTGGAGCTGTTCTCGTTCACAATCGAACGCGATGCTCCAGTTTTCCTCGCGTTCGCCGCTAGGTTTCCCGAATTTTTTTTCTGACAGAATAGACAATTCGGTTTGAGGATGTTTGACCTGCCGCAACCATAACAAAATATTCCTTTTGGTGGAAGTTTGCAATCGACATATCTGTGACCTAGATCTTTACAGTTCCAACAGATAATACACTGAGAAGGGGAACAAGATGAGGTTCCACCGCTTCCAAACTCCAAGGCAGATATCTCCTGTTCGACATCATCTGGAGCGGGGTTTTCCTCATAGCTCCACTCAAAATCATTATCCGGTAAAGTGGAATTTTTAATTGCATGAACTGCGGTGTTAGAGCGAACAATTCGAGTTACGTTATGGCGTGGATCAAAGCCGGTTCTAGACCATAATCTTTCTAATTTTTGACACCAAGTTCGCAATTCTTCCGTATTAAAGATTGGAACTGTCATCATGGCATTCTGTAAAGCCGGTTCCATATTAGCCCGCAGTATTTCTAATAGTCCTAAATCATTAAAAGGGTTACGTAACCTTCCGTTTAAGCCTTCAATATGCAATAAAAAGTCATTGAAGCTCTCTCTATGCCGTTGTTTACGAGTCTCAATTGTTCTTCGAGTCTCCCGCTCTGATTCATGACTGGAAAACCGCTGAGTCAGTGCATCACGAAGCTGTTTCCAAGACAGTTTAGTTTGAGTCCCGAACTTACGAGTATAGACCCAATGCCAAGATTCTGCAGTTCCAGACAAAAAATTAGGCAGAAACCCTACCAGGTTCTCTAAATCACAATTATCGTTTCGGGCGTATGCTTCCAACCTGAACAGGAAATCATGAATATCTAAGCCCTCACTATTACCATCAAATTTCAGCTTCCATGTCGGAGCATGAATACTTAAGTTTTTGGAATGATAACTGTAGTGTGGTCTGCCTGTGGGATTTTCTTGACTACCTGTACTAGGGCCCTTATAACCACGTTGATAATCAGCACCTAGCGTGGTCGCTGTACCAGATGTAGGAGGAACAGGAACATTTTTCGGTATCTGGGGGAACGGATACCCATGTGAGCCGAAGGGATATTGGAATGTTCCAGTTGTTTGATTTCCGCCCATAAATGGGTTCCCAAACATAAGCGGATTTAACAGCGGGTTATAAAAAGTCCCAGGCCCTGTAGGATAAGTCGGCGGATTATGCGATGATGCCACTAGAGGAGGTTGAGACAAATTCTCATTATGGAAACGAGGAACCCCCTGAGATGATTCTGTAGCAGAGGATTGAGAAAGTCTTGACCCAGTAGTCTCGTCCCTAGAAGTAGACTCTGCCAGAAAATCTAACTCTTGCGATTGACATTTCTGCGTTTCCGCGGCTAGCGGTGACTTTTCGCAAATTTCTTTAGACTTAAGCGGTTCCAAGGGTAATTGTGCAAGAGGGGAGGGAGTTTCGTCTTGTTGTGGTAATATATCCACCCGATTATCGGCCTCCCTTTTTAAGATTTTTAGCTGGCTTAGTAGTACAGAATCAGTGTCCGAATACGTAGGCGAACTATTCACCAATCTCAACATTCCGTCCTGCCAATGTTGCAAACGAGAGCGCACCACAGCCACCTCAGCTGAATAAGCACTCTTTTGGAGCAAGCCTTGAAAATCCGCGATCTTTGTCCTACATAGGTTGATTTCTCTGTCAGGGTTCTTTTTCGCAGCCTCATGTGGGCTTAAGGGTTTCTGGTCTGGACAAAGCAATTCAGCATCAAGGGCGTCTTTTATTGCTTCCAGAGTTTTATTACCGAGCTTATTTATATCAATATTACGCAGGATGTGCTCTACAGCGAGCTCCTCCTTATCCAAATGCGAGGGGTTCATACTTTTACTGCCACTTCAATCAGTATGCGGATTAATATTATTTTTTTTTTTCCAAGACCAGCAAATTGCGCTTCGCCGCGAACAGATTCAAGGGATATACTTGAATAATTTCGTTCAGTCAAACGGTATATCTATGTAAGTAGAAACTACTCTAGCATACGTACTTAATAATGGGTAGACAAAAAAAAATTGTAAAATAATGATGTCCTATCTGTAACTCTAGCAACTATATAGATAGACACTAAGCGACCGATATTCAAAAAGATACACTAAAAGAAAAATTTCCAAAATAATTCATGTGTGCGGAGTACTTGTTTGGACCAGTAAGGAGGGGTGCCTGGGTATGAAGGCTTTTAGTCTAGAAAGGAACTTAGACTGAAAAGAAGGACCGTACGGAATACAATATAACACTGTATGTATGGTTATATTCTTCGCGCATTATGATCGTGTTCAACTCACGTGAGTAAGAGGGTTGCCAATGACTATCAAGACCTTACGAGCGGCACCTACGCCCAATCTAACACATGCTTGTGAGTCCATAGTCAATATATCAACAAGGAGTGTGTGTGAAAGTTGTCCAGCAAAATCCGCGCAACTCTTAATAAGTCAATAAAAGCGAAAAAAGATGTACCGGGGAGCTTGTTTTATCTTTCTCTCATCTTTGGTGAAGGCAAAAAAAAGAAAAAAAGTAATCGAAGTGTAAAATTAGGATCATTTTTCCCAAAAAAATACCGCAGATTTCCAAACGCCTATACCGACGGTGAGTCTTACTCTAAGAAATCGAACCGCTGATCACAGACGCGATATCTATGAAAGGGTTGCTTTGGGAAAGAAATATTTTTGCCGAAATGGTGAAAAATCTTCCGCGAACAAGTCATCTCCGTAATGGCTTGTATCTAGCAGTTTCCGTTGCGCTGTCCTGTTAATGATTGATGTGAACCTCAGCCTAATCAAGCTACTTCAAACACCTGTACAGCAGCAACACGGAACCAATAAAGCTAAAGGCAAAGAAATTATGTATTTAAAAAAAATGAAATCATATAAAAATTAAGTCGAGACCGCTTGGGCGCCACTTGTGTAACAGCACCTCAGCTCTTGGATATCGCTGAGGGTTGTTCACTAAGAAAGGAGTCTCAGCGAGCAAAGGAAAGACGTGGAAAGATCTATGCTGAGCTCCTAGATCAGCGAAGGCCGGCTAAAGCTCATGGGTTGGGGTGGATGAAAAAAAAGAACTCCGCTGATCACTGCAAGGAACCAAGAGAAAAGAGAAAAACCAAAAAAAAAAAAAAAACAAAAACGAGGAGAGAAAAAATAAAACCCCAAAGGCAAGAGCACCGGATCTCGAGAGCTATACCTTAAGATACGCCCCCCCCCTAAGTGTATTTACGTCCCCATTTTGTTCGGACACCCTGTCATCCTCCCGGCCCACAAGTACTCCCGCAAAAGGCTTATTAACTCATTATGTAATTATTTTATTCTCGCAAAGAACAAAGAAGCTATCCCGGATTCTCCATAAGAGAATTTATACACTAACAATAGAATATGCTTATGCTAATTATAATATGTATTTATAGATATATAAGGTAGGAAAAATATAAAAAAAAAATTCAAGGTTTTAATTCATGCAAATTATCACTACTTAACTATCCATCTTTGAGCCCGGACTATGCTTCAATGCGAGTACGGCTAGCAAAGGTTAAACTCTAGCGATAATATAACTAGTCAAAAAATAATAATAATTCAAATTCAAATATATACGCACTACTTGTAATACTATAAGTATCAAAGAATGATATCATGAGTAGCTAGCTACCTACTTACTTGATTTAAAAAAAAAATCATTCTGCGGACTGAGAATTGGACTGCAATCTTTTGAACCCAAAAAAAATATAAATATGTAGTTCTTATGTGCAGGTTAGATTGCCTGTTATTTTTACGAATTATGTATATAAAAAAAAAATAGGTAAATTATAAAATAATAAGGTAGGTACTTACCGGTGCATCCTCGAAGCTACGTGTGATGCTGTTGGGAGTACCTGTTCTAAAGATAACAGCAAAGAGAATTAAATCCTGCCTTAAAACTCAATAGCATGCACCCACTGTTGATTAATATGCTAAGGTTCAGCGATGCTACAATTCTCGTTCCTTCAGAAATAAGAAAAATTTGTACACACTTCTATTACAATGCCAAATTCTAGAGAAAAAACATACGATCTGATTTCACTATGGTTCACTAAAAAAACTGTTCCTATAGATTTTTAAAAGCCCTACTAAAAGAACTAGTATTTATAAAAAAAATGCAGGTTGCTGTCACTCGGATTCGGTGAAAATGCTGGTGCAGGCTTATTTGTATAGAGTTGCGGGAGTTATCTTGCTACCCTATCCACTCCTTTATGGCTGTGTTTTCCTATCCTTCCTGAATTGCAGTCTTATCGTTTGGAGGTTCTGATTGATAGGAACCACCAATCTTGCGCCGAGCCTTCCCTATTGAGGCTTTTAGCGCTTATTTCCTAAAGGGAGGATTAGATCCAGTATTAGTTTATAGATTGCCTGATTCATTGGTTTTTATTATTTTTCTTTTTAAGACTGTCACTCTCACCTTTATTTTATGTTTTCCTTTATTTATTTAGGCTTTCACAAAAAAACCATCCGGTGCTACGCACTATGGGAGGAATTCGCGATCACGAACTTATGTAGTACTGTGATTCGTTTAACTTTTATTTTAAATTCGAGGTTACCTTGGAGGATATTACCGCGATAACCAGTGTATATAATATAATATGATCACCACAAATATTTACTTGCCACTTTGCTAAAAGAAAGCGCGCTCGGATGATAGTGCGAAACGAAAGTTATAGATCTGTTTCTGTCGGCGATTGATCTGACTGTGATCTATCAAAATGATCATGACTGATAACCCGCTACAACTGCTTAAGTTAAGCCATATGATTGATTTGGTCGATAAAAATACACAGTTAAACCTATCGGAAATCGCACTCGCCAGAGAAATCAATTCTTGTTAAATGGATAGATCGCTTGTATGATTGGTGGATTCAGTGGCTTGAAATTTATACGGGATTCTCAGCAGATCGAAAACAATGCGTGAGGAATTTGCTACTGTTATGCAAAATTCTCATTCTGCCATGCGAAATTTTGTTGTCTGATGCCCGCAGGCGATTATAAATTTGTGTTGTTTTTTTTTTCTCTTGCATTGAATTTGTATGTATAGAGTGAGGTTTGTTGTCACCACCATCTCCTATCAGATGACAGCATAATGGAATAGGACATGACTTGGGAACGTGATAGTTACAACCCGGCTTAAAGTGTTATCTTATCTTCAGTCGAGACCCGAAATAAGATGCGTTTATTTCCATCGAGACCAGAAATGATTGTTAGTAAAAGATTATCTCAGTCGAGACCCGAGATAATATTCTTTAAGTCAGTCGAGACCCGGCTTAAAGTGTTATCTTATCTTCAGTCGAGACCCGAAATAAGATGCGTTTATTCCCGTCGAGACCAGAAATAGTTGTTAGTAAATATCTTAACTTCAGTCGAGACCCGAATTAAGATGCGTTTATTCCCGTCGATACCAGAAATAGTTGTTAGTAAATATCTTAACTTCAGTCGAGACCCGAATTAAGATGCGTTTATTCCCGTCGATACCAGAAATAAGTGTTAGTAAAAGATTATCTCAGTCGAGACCCGAGATAATATTCTTTAAGTCAGTCGAGACCCGGCTTAAAGTGTTATCTTATCTTCAGTCGAGACCCGAAATAAGATGCGTTTATTCCCGTCGAGACCAGAAATAGTTGTTAGTAAATATCTTAACTTCAGTCGAGAACCGAATTAAGATGCGTTTATTCCCGTCGAGACCAGAAATAGTTGTTAGTAAATATCTTAACTTCAGTCGAGACCCGAATTAAGATGCGTTTATTCCCGTCGATACCAGAAATAGTTGTTAGTAAATATCTTATCTTCAGTCGAGACCCGAAATAAGATGCGTTTATTCCCGTCGATACCAGAAATAATTGTTAGTTGTTAAAAATGATATATCAGTCGCTACCCGATATATATGTTAGTCCCTATACAGCCAACTTACCCCAAGCGATGCCAAGTACAAAAAGAGAGCGAGATCAGTCAGCTTGTCGTTTATATAGCCCTTGCTTGCACACGACACCACTGATAGAGTAGCAGCGGCGCATGTTTACAAGAATTGGCAGTGCAGCTGTGATCTTACGGTACTAGTGATAAAATTTGCTTAGCAACGAACAAAAATGCATAGCAACAAGAAATTTAGAGCAACACATGCTGCTATGTTAAATTGAATTAAATTTGCAAAAAATATTCTGTCTATCACGCAGCGAAGAAATTCCCGTTGGATATTACTTGTAATCATGGTAATGATAGAGTTGCAAATTGATTTGCTTGATATCATTGTATTTGTGCCATGCATTGTATGCTACATGACAACACATGCTTTTGTTAGATGTTGTACCTAGTTTTCGGAAAATTGTAATTAGATTGAATTTATTGTCTTTTTAGAATTCAAATTTAGCATGGTATTTTTAATGTTCCCTTTTCCGGAATTGTTTTTAGCATGAATCTAACGGTTAAAACATATGATAACGAATTGCTCGATGAGGCTAAATTTGTATTGTATTTGTGCAATATGTTATGTATATGACAAATACATAGCTTTGTTTGGTTGTGTATCTGTGTTTTGACTGAGAGTGATTAGATTTGATTTAGTTTTATAAAAATGTTCATGCTTTGTTTTCAGGATTTTTTCTTTTCAGAAGATATCTGTTGAGAAACATATATTCGAAGCGATTTAGTTCGAACAACGAGCATAGGTGAGTCACTAATATAATTACTAACCATAATCAATTATAAAACGAATTCAAAACGTTTACAGGAATAATGCCTTTGTTTGCGCAGAGTTCAAATTAATACGTGCACTGGTGAGTCAATAACATAACTAATAATCATAATCGCTTATAAAAACGAACGCAAAATTTTACAGGTATATTCCCTTTCATTGCGCAGTGTTCAAATTAATGTGCGCACAGGTGAGTCACTAACATAACTAATAATCATAATCCTTCATAATCAATAGACAGTTCAACATGACCAGTACCACACAACATAAGATTAGCGGACCCGAACTTTAACCAGCCGGGCCCAATAGACCTCCTCATTGGTGCAGAGATCTATTACTCAATCTTGTCGGTGGGACAAATCAAATTGGAAGAAACGCTACCAACAATGCAGAATACAGTTTTCGGGTGGGCCATAGCAGGCAAAACTAATGGTGTCCCACAGAGTAAAGCAGCGTGCGGAATATGTACCGAAGATGAAGCTCTTGATCAGCAGATTGAGAAATTTTGGCGCCTGGAAGACACCGAAGGAGCCAATAAGAACAAATTCACTAGAGCAGAAAGAAATTGTGAAGCACACTTCATTCAGACTACCTATAGAGACCAATGCGGCCGTTTCGCTGTCAGTTTGCCTTTTGCAGATAGCCCCACAGCATTGGGGGAATCAAAGGATATCGCCTATAGACGGTTTCTGTCATTGGAACGTAAGCTTTCCAAGGACTCAGAACTCAAGACAGCATATTCCAATTTCATGGAAGAATACGCAAAGCTAGGACATATGGAGGAAGTCGACTTAACTAGAATCGAGAAGCCATACTACTTCCTTCCACATCATTGCATTGCTAAGCCTGAGAGTAGCACGACGAAACTCCGAGTGGTATTCGACGCTTCAGCCAAAACATCATCCAACATATCCCTAAATGACGTCCTACACACGGGTCCCATAGTACAAGATGAACTGTTTTCCATCCTATTGCGTTTTCGCCTGCCAAGATATGTATTCACCGCCGACATCGAGAAAATGTACCGGTAAGTCAATGTGGTACAATCTGACAGAAAATATCAATTGATTTGGTGGAGAGCTGATCCCAGCCAGAGCATCAAATGCTTTCAACTCAACACGGTCACGTATGGAACTACCAGCGCCCCATATCTGGCCACGAAATGTCTACAGAAATTAGCAGACGAACACGCCGAAAGTCACCCACTAGCTTCAAAGGTGCTGAAACATGATTTTTATGTAGACGATGTTCTCACGGGAACAAACAATCTCTCAGACGCCATTGAGACACAGCGACAATTACAATTATCATTGCACACAGCCGGCTTTACGTTACGAAAGTGGTGCGCAAACCATCCACGCTTAATGCGTGATATAGCCCACGAAGATAAAGAAATACAGTTAGACTTTGCAAACAAGGTGGAGGAGCATATAAAAACTGTTGGTCTGATTTGGCTACCCAAGAGTAACGACCTTAGCATAAAGGCGTCCTGGATCGATGGCCGACAGATTACTAAGAGAACAGCGTACTCAGACATAGCCCATTTATATGACCCGTTGGGAATAATGGCTCCAGTTGTGGTAGTAGCCAAACTATTTCTCCAGAAGCTATGGACTTTGAAGCTGGACTGGGATGCCGCATTGCTCCAGGAATTATACACGTCATGGACCAAGTTTCGTGAGGGCTTGAAAACCTTGAATACCATAAGATTTCCTAGACATGTTTTCTCTCATCGAATTCCGAAGTGCACGCAAATTCATATATTCGTAGATGCATCAGAAAAAGCATATGGAGCTGCTGCATATGTGAGATCAGTTGATAAGAATGACCTCATCACAGTTCGACTACTCTGTGCGAAATCTAGAGTAGCCCATGCAAATCAGACAACGTTACCGCGACTGGAACTGTGCGCAGCAAAACTGGGAGCTAACCTGTCTCGAAGGATCAGCACAGATTTGAGCATCGCAAATCAGGACATCTATTTATGGAGCGATTCCGAAATTGTCTTGGCTTGGATAAACTCCACGTCCTCATCGTTTCACACATTTGTGGCCAATCGAGTGGCTAGAATTCAAGATGTCACCACTTCCACCCAATGGCGCCATGTGAATTCCAAGGAGAACCCAGCGGATGTATTGTCAAGAGGCCTAGCTCCAGAGAAATTAAGCGGGTCAACATTATGGTTTTACGGTCCCATGTTTCTACACGGAGCAGAATCAATATGGCCCAATCCATACAGAAGCAATGATACAGATTACACAGTCGAACATAAGCGAACTGCTTTGTCAACAGTAGTCACCCCCAGCTCAACAAGTATCATAAGCGCAATCAACCATGGGAATTCATTCAGAAAGCTACAACGTGTCATGGCCTATATCTTACGCTTCATAGCTCATACGAAGAAAAAGTTTCAAGGAGAAATTAACGGGAAAGCGTTAAGCAGTGAAGAATTAGATGAAGCTTAAGCATTAATTATAAAAACAATGCAGGAGCAACCTTTCATGCAGGACATTGCAAATATAAAACGCTATGGTGAGGTGAGCAAAAACAGCTCTTTGAGCAGTCTAACTCCATTTCTGGATGACCGAGACATCCTGAGAGTAGGTGGACGATTACAAGCATCAACACTTGGGCTCGATTCTAAGCACCCTATGCTACTACCATACGGACATCAGTTCACTAAACTCCTTCTTAATGACATACATAAGGAGAACCATCATGTAGGACCACAAACTCTTCTCGCAATGGCAAGACAAAAATATTGGCCACTGAAAGGAAAAATCCTGGCTCGCTCTGTTGTCCAGCATTGCGTTCATTGCACAAGAGCAAACCCAAAGATGCTATCGCAATTAATGGGAAACTTGCCCACCGACCGTGTGCAACCCGCCAGACCATTCGTGAACTCTGGGGTCGATTTCTGCGGACCCATTTGGACGCATTTCAAAATAAGAGGAAAACGACCACAAAAGAGTTACATAGCTGTTTTCTGCTGCTTCGCGACCAAGGCCACCCATCTAGAAGTTGTAAGTGATCTCACAACACTAGGATTCATTGGAGCACTCAAAAGGTTCACGGAACGTCGAGGGCATTGCCGCAAGATTTATTCTGACAACGCCACGAACTTCGTGGGCGCCAGAAACCAACTCACAGAAGTACGAAAAATGCTCGAAGGTGAAGAGATGGATGGAAAGATAGCAACAACTTGCAGCACAAACGGCACTGATTTCCATCTAATCCCTCCCCGAGCCCCACACTTTGGCGGCCTATGGGAAGCAGCTGTAAAATCAGCCAAGCATCTCTTGCAGCGAACGTTAACGTCAGCTTCGCTGACCTATGAAGAATTAGAGACCACCGTCATTGAAATCGAGGCAATTTTGAATTCACGTCCGATAACACCACTATCGACGAATCCCAATGATCTAACAGCATTGACCCCAGGTCACTTGCTCATTGGGGAGCCTCTGACGAGCACAATGGACGCAACTGCAACCCCGCAACACTCAAACATCATCACCCGTTGGAAACTCGTTTGTCGTCTCAAACAGGAGTTCTGGAGAAGATAGTCTAGCGAATATCTAAATCAACTACAGCAACGGTACAAATGGAAGCAACGCTGCCACAATGTCCAACCTAACACAATGGTGATTATCAGAGAAGACAATCTTCCACCCCTCAAATGGCCGCTTGGACGAATTGTGAAAACATACACAGGACCCGACAATTTGGTACGCGTCGCTGATGTACGCACTGCAAATGGGACACTACGACGCGCTATTCACAAACTAGCGCCTTTACCTATGAACGAGGATCAAGAAGAAGATGAAATCGAACCGCCCAGTTCAAACACCATAGATGATATAGAAGCACAAGGAACTGCTCGACCAGCGAGCGATCAAAGTAACCCGCATCTCGGGTCAATTTCCATTAATTCGACATCGAGTCAAACTAGGGAGACTTCTCTAACAGACACAGCTCCTAGAAAAAGGCAACGACGATCCATCGGATCAGCATTCGTTTCATTGTTCCTTGTCTGTCTCACATTCTCGACAACTAGAAGTGCACCTGTTGAAACAACCCCTTTCAAGTCGCAGCCAGGCATTTATTTTGAAGGCCTAGGCTCTACCAACATAATATCCAGCGAGTGGAACCTGGTGGCATATTACGACATGCAACCTTTCTGGAAAGAGTTCGATGCACTCGTCAACTCCAGTCGCATACTTAAAACCGTATGTGATCAAATAATTGAGAGGAATGCATGTGAACCTCCAATTTCTAACTAAGGGACTCTCAGCAAATAATGAGCTATTATTACCAACAGAAAACAAAGGCAGAGCAGAAAGAGGTGCCATAAATTTCATAGGTAATATCGCGAATACCCTGTTCGGAGTGTTAGACTCTGAATATGCAGAAGCCATGTCTAAAACGATCAACGAAATCAAGCAAAACGAGAATCACTTAGTAGCCCTTATCAAGAATCAAACTTCACTCATTGATGCGACTATCAACAACATGCGGAAGAACCAAGAGACGTTAGACAAGCAGTTCAGGAATTGGGAGATTCATCTCAACAAGATTTCTGCAGAAATTAATGGCATACACCAAGACATTTATCAGGAGAAACTATCAAATGTCTTCATCACGTTGGTAATGCAAGCCATGTTGACAGCTTCAAATTTTCAAAGAATCCAAGGCGTCATCCTAGACGTACTAGTGGATACTCATAACGGAAAAATCAGTCCACAACTGCTCACGCCAGATCAGATGCGTCAGGAATTAACCACAATCAAAGGTCATCTTCCTTCATCATTAAAGCTGCCACTAACAATAGATGACGTCTTGCAATTTTACAATTTAATGACAATCGAAGGAAGACCAACGGCCGAACACATCATCTTTAAACTCAGACTCCCTTTATGCACACTCGAGGATTTTGAATTGTTTAGCATCATTCCAGTTCCGACATTGATCAACAACACGTTCTTAGCCATACAACCATCATTCCCATACTTGGTGGTGAATCTCCATCGAGACCAATATTACCCACTCACCGAGCATAGTCTCCAGGCATGCCGCACCATCACCAGAGGTCGACACTTATGCAAGCAACATCATCCCATATATCATAAGGGATCTACCCTCGGGGCTTGTGAGATAAATTTCATCAACCACCTACCACAATCCCCCACGTGCAAAATTGTTCAAACGGGAGATGGCCCAAACTGGACTCAACTTCATAATCCAAATGAATGGCTGTTTGCTTTGAAAGAAAAAACCACGATCAATGTCGTATGTGAAGACACAGTCAACCAAATGGCCATCGAAGGATCAGGCATTTTAAGACTTCAAAAGGAATGTATCATCAAACAGCCTCTGATCACCATACGCGGCCACAATGCTTTCCCGACCAGTTCAAGGATGTCGTACATACCTTCCACAAATCTAACTCAACAAGTGAAATTGGAGGGACCACGTCCTAACATATCAGACGGACCTGATTTCAACCACAAGGGACAGAATTAGAATCCATTCAAAAACAAATTTAACAGCTCCACATCGATCTTCCAACAATTCACCCTCACGATGTTCATCAATTTGCTATTGGCTATACGGGTTTGGCATTGGTATTTGCCATTATCATCTTCATAATTTGGACTTACAAATCCCGCATTTGTTCCCGGATTCCAACTAAGCCAACCCCACAACCGAGGCGATACATCAGTCAAGCGGATTGCACCTCAAATCAAGATGAAGAAAAACAAGTTCCCGATTTCAACATAGATTTCAACAGTTGAATTCATCATTCAACGCGGGGGAGGATGTTCATCATTACATTTTCTATATTAACATAACATTAAAAAATAGTTAGATAGTACGCATATACATACATGTACAAACTTATCACAGCAAGAATTTCGCCAGTCTCATATTCTAAGATCTTCACATGGTTTCACCTTGTATATCTTTTTGCATTTTATTTTGCATATCAGCAAAATTATTCTGACTGAAATGATAAAGCCAGACGAAAGTCGACACCGGTGAGATAATTGAAGGAATGCGCGTGCGAACTTTGTGGCTAGGGAAATTCTTTCATTCTGTGGTAAGTTATTTGTGAATTTTGGTATTTAGCTAATTAGGCATTTGTGTAACATTATAAAAAGCGAATTTCAATAAAGAATTAGTTAGTTGCTACGATACAGTGAACCAAGACTTTTAATTTACCTTAAGTGAGTCTGCTTGAGGCACTGTAATTTCGACAGCTTTCTGGTGTACCGGTTTAAGAGCCGCTGCACCCACAACACTACTTACGGTGTAACACCCTAAGTTCTGCACAGCAATATCGAGTCAAAAGAGCCAAGATCAACAGAGTCACTAACATAACTAATAATCATAATCGCTTATAAAAACGAACTCAAAATTTTACAGGTATAGTCCCTTCCTTTGCGCAGTGCTCAAATTAATACGCGCGCAGGTCAGTCACTAATATAACTAATAATCGTAATACATTATAAAAACGAACTCAAAATTTTACAGGAACAATCACTTTCTTTGCGCAGAGTTCAGATTAATACGCGCACAGGCGAGTTACTAATATAACTAATAATCATAATCCATTATAAAAACGAATTCCAAATTTTAAAAGAATAATAAAATTAATACACCCACAGGTCAGTCACTAATATAACTTATAATCATAATCAATTATAAAAACGAATTCAAAATTTTACAGGAATAATCCCTTTCATTGCGCAGAGTTCAAATTAATACGAGCATACGTGAGTCACTAATATAATTACTAACCATAATCAATTATAAAACGAATTCAAAACATTTACAGGAATAATGCCTTTGTTTGAGCAGAGTTCAAATTAATACGCGCACATGTGAGTCAGTAACATAACTAATAATCATAATCCTTTATAAAAACGAACTCAAAATTTTACAGGAATAATCCCTTTCTTTGCGTAGAGTTCAAATAAATACGCGCACAGATCAGTCACTAACATAACTTATAATCATAGTCAATTATAAAAACGAATGCAAAATTGTACAGGAATAATCCCTTTCTTTGTACAGAGTTCAAATTAATACGCGCACAGGTGAGCCACTAACATAACTAATAATCATAATGCATTATAGAAACGAATTCAAAATTTTACATGGATAACCGCTTTCTTTGCGCAGAGTTCAAATTAATACGCGCACAGGTGAGGCACTAATATAACTAATAATCATAATCCATTATAAAAGCGAACTCAAAATTTCACAGGAGTCACTAATATAACTAATAATCATAATCCATTATAAAAACGAATTTAAAATTTTACAGGAATAAGCCCTTTCTTTGCGCAGAGTTCAGATTAAGACGCGCACAAGTGAGTCACTTATATAACTAATAATCATAATCCATTATAAAAACAAATTCAAAATTTTACAGGACTTGTTCCTTTCTTTCCGCAGAGTTCAGATTAATAAGCGCACAAATGAGTCACTAGCATAACTAATAATCATAATCCATCATGAAAACGAACTCAAAATTTTACAGGAATAATCCCTTTCTTTGCGCAGAGTTCAAATTAATACCAGCATAGGTGAGTCACTAATATAATTACTAACCATAATCAATTATAAAACAAACTCAAAACATTTGCAGGAATAATCCCTTTTTTGCGCAGAGTTCAGATTAATACGCGCACAGGTGAGTCACTAATATAACTAATAATCATAATCAATTATAAAAACTAATTCAGAATTTTACAGGAATAATCCCTTTCTTAGCGCAGAGTTCAAATAAATACGCGCACAAGTGAGTCACTAGCATAACTAATAATCATAATCCATCTTGAAAACGAACTCAAAATTTTACAGGAAGAAACCCTTTCTTTGCGCATTGTTCAAATTAATACACGCACAGGTCAGTCACTAATATAACTTGTAATAATAATCAATTATAAAAACGAATTCAAAATTTTACAGGAATAATCCCTTTCTTTGCGCATTGTTCAAATTAATACATGCACAGGTCAGTCACTAATATAACTTATAATCATAATCAATTATAAAAACGAATTCAAAATTTTACAGGAATAATCCCTTTCTTTGCGCAGAGTTCAAATTAATACGAGCATAGGTGAGTCACTAATATAATTACTAACCATAATCAATTATAAAACGAATTCAAGACATTTACAGGAATAATGCCTTTGTTTGAGCAGAGTTCAAATTAATACGCGCACAGGTGAGTAACTAACATAACTAATAATCATAATCCTTTATAAAAATGAACTCAAAATTATACAGGAATAATCCGTTTCTTTGCGCAGTGTTGAAATTAGTACACGCACAGGTCAGTCACTAATATAACTTATAATCATAATCAATTATAAAAACGAATTCAAAATTTTACAGGAATAATCCCTTTCTTTGCGCAGAGTTCAAATTAATACGAGCATAGGTGAGTCACTAATATAATTACTAACCATAATCAATTATAAAACGAATTCAAAACATTTACAGTAATAATGCCTTTCTTTCCGCAGAGTTCAGATTTATACGCGCAAAGGTCAGTCACTAATATAACTAATAATCGTAATACATTATAAAAACGAACTCAAAATTTTAAGGGAATAATCCCTTTCTTTGAGCAGAGTTCAAATTAATACGCGCACAGGTTAGCAACTAACATAACTAATAATCATAATCCTTTATAAAAATGAACTCAAAATTATACAGGAATAATCCGTTTCTTTGCGCAGTGTTCAAATTAATACACGTACAGGTCAGTCACTAATATAACTTATAATCATAATCAATTATAAAAACGAATTCAAAATTTTACCGGAATAATCCCTTTCTTTGCGCAGAGTTCAAATTAATACGAGCATAGGTGAGTCACTAATATAATTACTAACCATAATCAATTATAAAACGAATTCAAAACATTTACAGTAATAATGCCCCTCTTTCCGCAGAGTTCAGATTAATACGCGCAAAGGTCAGTCACTAATATAACTAATAATCGTAATACATTATAAAAACGAACTCAAAATTTTAAGGGAATAATCCCTTTCTTTGCGCAGAGTTCAGATTAATACGCGCACAGGCGAGTTACTAATATAACTAATAATCATAATCCATTATAAAAACGAATTCAAAATTATACGGGAATAATTTCTTTCTTTGCGCAGATTTCAGATTAATACGCGCACAAGTGAGTCACTAATATAACTAATAATCATAATCAATTATAAAAACGAATTCAAAATTTTACAGGTGTTTAAATGCGGGTAAAATTGTTTTACCTTTCCGTTAACGACGTAGGCCTTTGGTTCTTGTACCAAGACCTCTGATGGGGGAGCACAAGCGCATTAACTTTTACACCAAAATGTGTTTGTCCGGAAAATGGATTTGCTGAAGCTTGTTGATAGGATACAAAAGATTACAACCGTTCGCCTTGCGTTTTTGAACAAAACTAAATTTTATTCAGAACTAAAATTAATTAACATAAATTTCACCTCTAGTGAAGACGTGCACTTCACCGTGTGAACAACTTACTCAGCACATTGTCTTATCAGCATGAATATGCCGGCATGAAGCTCTAGCAAGTAAAGACAATTCAAGCCGTAGACACGATACTCAAGTTACCACGGAATGTGATAAACAAAATGCATTGTACGAAATGCTGATGAGTATAATTGCGACAAATGCATGCTGATAAGCTAATATGAGATCTTTAAAATATTATTACGCGGCTGGATCTTAACATTCTCCCCGCCGTTGAACTCCTGGTTCAACCTACGCTTCATTCGATGTTGACTACGAAATCTTCATGGCGCTGCTGTTGTCTCGGTAAGGGCTTCGGTTTGCCCCGCAGGCATTTTTGCATGTCTTCTCGATGCTTGTAGAGCAGTCCCAGTAGGATAGTTATGACCAAAAAAACTCCTGTATATCCGATCGCCAGACCATGGGTGGTACGTGTATGAATGTCAGTGGGTAGGTCGAATTTCTGCTTCTTGTTGATGCCTTGTAATTCTTCAAGCTCCTTCGATTGCGGATGGTACTGGCCTTTTTCTTGCAGGATTGCGGATAGGTGTTCAGGTGTAGTGATGTTGAGGAGCTCACTTAATTTGGTATATGATCTCCGTGATTCACTCGAGTAGATGTAATGGCCTTGAAGCGTTAGCAACTCGTGCTTTATAGAGCAATCGGGCTGTAGTTTCAAAAGCCCTGAGCCATTTATCGATGTCGTTATTGTGACATTACTACAGGCAACCTTTATTGAGGTTGTTCCCTTTAATGCATAGATCCACTGGTTCTCATGAGTTAGTTGTAACCATATGGAATCTTCCTATATTTTCAATACATTGCATGACTGTGTATATGGAATTCCATTCAAAAGATCGGATTCACAAGAACACACGTTGGCTCTTCTGCGATAAATGGGGTGAAGCTGCTTACATAGATATACCCTTTCTTCTACTGATTTGCACCCCGCCAATTCTTGGTCAGTCAACGGGTAATGTTGATCTCTGTGGGACGTAACCGCCAAGTTCGATGCACATGATCGCATTGAGATGAATGTCTCATTTACATAGACCGGAATTGGTCATGTCTTGAACAAATCGATCTTCGCCAAGTTGATTAGCGGTATCATGAGCTTGAATATGACATAATTCTCGACGGCTCGGCCTTCGACACTTATTAATTTGTACAGCGGTAAGATGCTCCCTTGACTTGTTGGCAAACTTAAGGATGTTGGTAAGTGGCTTTGGATGAGTAGTACTTCCTCTCTCAATTGAGCTGGTGATAGAAGTCGTGGGCTTATTTGGCCGTGATGAGAATCCGTTAAGGCATCGATGATGGATAAATGGAATCGTTGAATATCACTCGCAATTAAGGTCATCTGGATGGACAATGATGAGAATAACTGCATCACCTTAAATTGTTGAGTCTCTTCACCTGTATCAGAAATGCGGTCGATAATCTGTGTCATTTGCTCTTCTAATGCCATGAATTTTTTATTAGTAGCTTCTTGGTCTCGTTTGAATATGTTAACAGTGGAATCAATAATGGATGTTTGATTCTTGATTAATTCTAGGAGATGTAATTCATTTCCTTTGACGGCCTCGATTGTTTTCGCCATGTCTTCAGCGTATTGGGAGTCTAACACCCCAAATAATGAGTTAGCGATGTTGCCTACAATGTCAATAGCCCCTCTTTTCTCTCTTATGCTTGAGTTTTGTGTGGGAAGTAGGTCGTTGTTGACGATAAGTTCCTCTTGAATGTGTTGAAATTGCGTGATGACTGGTATGCAGGAACTCTTGTGTTTTAGTTGATTGCAGAGGTGCTCTAGCGTCTTTATACCCATTTTCAATGTGTTGAACTCCATTCGGTATGGCCTGAGATTGTAATATGTCACCAAATTCCATTCGGTAGAGATCAGTTTCGCTGTTCCCAAGTGTTCGAAATGTATGCCAGGCCGTGAGTTGAATGTGGTTACTTCTACAGGATCTCCCTTTAGAGCTGGAAGAAATAGGTAGAGTAACCAAGTTGATACAATTAGGGATCCAAGTGATGTTCGTGGCTTTTTCCGGGGGGAGCGATTTGCAGTGTCACTTGTCGAGGGGCGTGGGTCAGCTCCATTGGTAACTCGAGGGATTTTCTTATGTTGGTCATCTTGTGTCTTGAGAGCTGATTCACGCTTAGTGACCTGTTCTGCACTTGTGAAGGTATGTTGGGCATCATTCGCTTCTATGGGTAAGGACGAAAGTTTGTGAATTGGCCTCCGGAAGACGCCCGTGACTGTTCGAACATCCGCTATTCTTGCGTAACCATCAGTACCCTTGTGCAGTTGAACTATGCGTCCCAGTGGCCACTTCGTGACAGGCGTATTTTCTTCTTTTAAGATGACTATGGTTCCTGGTTCTACGTGTTGGCAGCGTTGCTTCCATTTGTAGCGGTGCTGAAGCTCGGTCAAATATTCACGCGACCAGCGCCCCCAGAAGTCATGCTTGATGTGGGACACTAATTTCCATCGTTTCAGGAGGCTAGCTTTACACGGTTCTGAAAATGCATCTATGGATGCAGTAAGCGGCTCTCCAATAAGCAAATGGCCAGGAGTTAGAGCGGTTAGGTCATTAGGATCAGCCGACATTGGAGTCAGTGGCCTGGAATCCAATATGGCTTCGATTTCCACCATTACCGTCTCCAGCTCTTCATATGTTAGCGATACTGAAGTTACGCTTCTTAGAAGCAGGTGTTTTGCCGATTTCACTGCGGCCTCCCACAAGCCACCGAAATGAGACGCTCGAGGGGGGATAAAGTGAAAATCAATTCCGCGTGCGTTGCAAGACGAAGCTATTTTCGCTTGAGCGTTATCAGAGTAAATGGTCTCACTTAGCTTGTGTAGTTGGTTCCGAGCCCCAACGAAATTCGTCGCATTATCACAATACAAATTTTTGCAGTGACCTCTTCGTCCCCTGAATCTTCTTAGAGCTGCTAAAAAGGCTTCTGTTGTCAAGTCACTCACGACCTCTAAGTGAACTGCCTTCGTGGCAAAGCAGCAGAACACTGCCACATAGGCCTTGTGAGGTTGTTTGCCTCTGACTCGGTAGTGTATGAAAATTGGGCCGGAAAAATCAACCCCGGAATTGATGAAAGGTCTGGTGGGCTGTACTCTGGTAGATGGAAGATTTCCCATTATTAGTGTTGAACTATCGATCTGGCCAAAATTTTGCCCTTAATGGGCCAAAAGCGCTGTCGCGTGGTGGCTAATAGTGTCTGTGGTCCACAGTGCAAATTTTCATTGTGCAGATCTGTCATCAACAGTTTTGTCCATGGATGCGAATATGGAAGCAGCATGGGATGTTTGCTATCGTATGAAAGATTTGATTCTTCCAAACGTCCTCCTACGCGAATTATGTCATTTTCGTCTAAAAATGGTGCAAAGTCACTTAGAGAACTCCTCTTGTTCACTTCTTTGTAGTGGCGAAGTTGATTAATTTCTTCGTGAAACTCCGACTGCTGCATTAGCTTTATGAGCACATATAGTGCAGAGTCGAGTTCCTTTACCATTAGAGTTGCATCCTTTGATGAGGGTGATACCTTCGAGCCTTTCACCTTGTTGATAAATTTAATTAAATAAGCGGTAATTCGTTGCAGCCGTCTGAAGGAATTTCCATGCTGAATGTTGCATATAGGATTGGATGAAAGATTATTAGCATTGAGTGCTGTGGCTACGGGCAGTGAAGACCGTTTCCGTTCTAGTTCACAAGGAATCTGCAGATTTTTGTTGTATATCGAAGGCCACATTGCTTCTTCGCCATGTAAAAACGGGGGACCGTAAAACCAGAGATTATGTGCCTTCAGCTTTTCAGGTGTAGTTCCCCTTGATAGAACATCAGCTGGGTTCTCCTTCGAACTGACGTGGCGCCATTGCTGCGTATTTGTGAGTCCTTGAATTGTCGCTATGCGATTTGCAACAAAGACTTGAAATGATGATGAAGTGGAATTAATCCACGCCAGAACAATCTCGGAGTCTGTCCAAAAGTGTGTGGGGCTGTTTTCCAGTTTTAAGTCTCTCTTAACACGGCTTGCTAGTTCCGCAGCTAATTTGGCAGCGCACAGCTCGAGTCTGGGCAGTGTGACTTGTTTGATGGGAGCTACTCTGGATTTGTACATAGCGGCGCCGTACGCCCTTTCGGATGCATCCGCAAATGCATGAAACTGTACTGTTTTTGGAACGTCGCCTCCGAATACGTGTCGAGGAAACTGTATGTTTTCCATGAACAGCAATTCTTCGTGAAATTTAACC
This sequence comes from Dioctria rufipes, assembly GCA_963924295.1. Taxonomy (NCBI): domain Eukaryota; kingdom Metazoa; phylum Arthropoda; class Insecta; order Diptera; family Asilidae; genus Dioctria; species Dioctria rufipes. The sequence continues at coordinate 145,818 of CAWUPM010001419.1, read as the reverse complement.
CACCTTGTGTGTAGCTCCATTGGAAGGGACGCGTCCCAGTCTAACTTAAGTTGCCCAGTCTCTGCAGAAATATTTTAGCAGTGACGACGATTGGTGATATTATCCCGAGTGGATCAAATAAACGAGCTATCAGCGCTGCGACATTGCGTTTCCTGACTCGTGATTTGTCAATACAACAGGTTTTCACACAAAATTGGTCCGATTTTGGCAACCATATAAGGCCTAGGGTTTTAAGCTTTCGTCCATTTCCTCACTGAAGTCTAGTTGTATTGCCTGATCTTCCGGTGGTATGTTTTTTAGTAATCGGGAGTTATTTGAGCACCATTTCCTGAGTTTAAATCCCCCTTCAGTTAGCAATGACATGAGTTGCGACTGTGTCTGTATCGCTTCATTGAGACTATCGCTGCCAGTTATTACATCATCTACGTAGCAATTTTCTAGTATGGATTTTGACGCCAAAGGAAGTCTTCCACTTCCGTCATGGGCTAATTCGTGCAGGCACTTTGTTGCCAAATATGGGGCTGATGTTGTGCCATATGTGACTGCATTTAATTGGTAACACCTTAATGGTTCTTGCGGGTCACTCCTCCAGAGAATCAGCTGATATTTTCGATCATCTTGATGAATCAGCACCTGACGGTACATTTTTTCGATATCTACCGTGAAAACAAATCGCGGCATTCGAAATCGCAATAAAATCGAAAATAGGTCATCTTGTATCGTGGGTCCCGCATGCAAAACATCATTTAAAGATAGATTAGTGGATGTTTTGCCGATGCGTCGAAGACTACCCTAAGTTTAGTAGAAGTGCTTTCCGGTTTGTGAACACCATGGTGTGGCAGGAAGTAGTATGGAGTCGTTAATTTCTCCATGTCAATTTCCTCCATATGACCCAAACGTTCATATTCCTCCATGAATCCCACATAGTGTTGCCTGAGTACGTTGTTTGTAGCTAACTTTCTCTCCAGAGACAAAAATCGACGTAGTGCTATATTCTTCGATTCGCCTAATTGTGTGGGATCACTCGCAAATGGTAGTTTGACCAAGAAGCGTCCTTCATAGTCTCTTTGAGTTGTTTGGTTGAAGTAGACTTCACAACGGCTTTCCGCTAGTGTTAAGCGAGATTTGGGTTCTTCGACCTCTTCCATTTTCCAGAATTTTTCGATGACATTGTTGAGGTCTTCGTCGGTGCATATTGCACACGCCGCTGTAGTTAGAGGTGCTCTTTCCACCCTTCCAGCAATGATCCAGCCCAGCATGGTGTTCTGCAAAATTGGTAGGTCTTCTGATAACTTTATCTGCTCGATGGACAATAATTGATGGTAGAATTCAGCTCCTAGCAGAATGTCAATTTGGTCTGGACGATTGAAAGCGGGGTCTGCTAATTTTATGTTGTTTGGTATGGCCCACGAAGAGATATCCAACTGTCGTGTTGGCTGAGGAGAAATGATACTCCGAAGTATGAAAGCCTCGACTCTGGTAGAGTATCCGTTCAACCTTGAATGGAGTAGCACATTTACTCTTTGATGCAATTGCCGCTTTCCTTGCCCAATGCCCTCTATGACTTAAGAGTCGGAAGTGGGCGCGAGACCAAGCTTTTTAACAATCCTTTGGCTGATGATATTTATTTGGGAGCCCGAATCTAAGATGGCTCGACATTCTAAGCTGCTTCCAATGCTGCTAGTTGGTATGACTCGTGCTGTACTTAACAATACAAAACCACGATTTTGTTTGCTACTCAGGGCTGTAACACTGGACGACGAGTCAATTGGTTGGTCGACTGTTGAAAACGAAGACCGTGGTGGGGTTGCACGGCATGCCACTTGTCTTGGAGCTAAGGTAGTAGAAGCTTGTTGTGATTGCAATCCTTCACAGTCGTTCAGATGCACTAGCGTGTTATGCATCTTGTTGCATTTAGTGCATCCACGTGATTTGCACTTGACTGTAGTATGTCCTGATCTCATACAACTGACGCACAAGTTATTCCCTCTCAGCACCTTTAAGCGATTTGATGGCGTTAATTTCAAAAATGTGGTGCATTGGTAAAGCTGATGGTTGCCCTTGCATGATACGCAAGCTGGTGGTGTAATGGCAATCTTTCGCTGCTCATCCACATTTTTGCTCTTGTGGCCTAAAGCCTCCAGCGATTGGAACCTACCCTCTAAGAATGACAAGAAACCTCTCATGGTTTGCAGTCCTCTTGGATTTTGCAACGATTGCTCATAAAATGTGTGGCTAGCCTTGACTAGCTTTTTAATCAGGATATGGAGAAGTAAGGGATCCCAATTTGTAGTTGAAACCTCGAAATTCTCCAATGCTAATAAGCATTCTTGTGTAGTATCGTGTAACATTTTCACAGCGCCAGCTGACACGTTGTCGGATGCGTGGGAAGCTTGTCCTAAGAGTTTGTTTATCAGGCCGTCTACTAAGATTCGCATATTGTTGTAACGATCTTGTAGCAACTTCCAGGCCGTTGTGTAATTTTCCTCGCTCAGTGGAAGATGTCTGATGAATTTCTCTGCCTCACCCACCAAGCTTGTCTTTAAGTACCACATCTTCTGACAATTCGGTAGTGGTTGATTATGAACCATTTGCGAGAAGAGATCGTAAAATTGGCGCCATTTAAGATAATCTCCGTCAAATTTGGGCAAAGTCATCCTTGGAAGTTGCAATGCAGTACCTTGTTGCACCAAATTTGGTGTGGGCGCCACATCGAACCTTGTAGAAAGCTGTACTAGTGTATTTTGTACTCTTTCTTCCAAGTCGATGTACTCATTGACATCATAACCCATTGTGGCGGGACCATCGGTCATTTCCCACAGTGAATAGTTCTGATTCTCAATTTGACACCAATGTTGACTGATGGTTTCAGCCTTGATTTTATAATATTGCCGTGGATGAGCGTCGTCGTATTGAACCCCTTCGAGCACTCTCCGCAGCGATTGGATAATGCCTCTTTGTCGACGTATTATTTTATTAATTTCAACCGACTCGAGATTGCTCTGTGCCATGTCAGCCTTTCCTTCAGGTTGAAATGGCTTTGGCATTGCTTGTTTTGGAGGTGACCTTAAAGGTACGTCTTGAGTTTCTGAGCCCTTGTCGGGCTGTTGAAGTGCGTCTTGTTCTTCTTTGTCGAAGGAGTCGATCTTTTCGTTGAAATGCTCCCGGTATTGCTCGTAGAGCGTCCGTATCGAGTTGTAGTAGTCCTTCGCGAAGTATGGGTGGTCAAGAGGTAGCTCGGGTAGTGATCTAAGTTCATTGTCGGTTTGTTCAAACCTTGACCATGCCTCTTCCAATCTCCTCGCTTTTTCTATATAGTACTCTTCTTTGGTTTTCCTGTCTTTCGGATCCTTTTTGTAGTTGTCTATAATGTTTTCTAGCGCCTTGCCTCGCTCAGCCTGTCGTTTTCCAAACTGCTCCATGATGCAGAATAATGTCACACTCCTGAGACAACAATGAGTTTCGCTTGTTACGTGAAATCACGTCGGGGTCACCAAATGTTTAAAATCGGGTAAAATTGTTTTACCTTCCCGTTATCGACGTAGGCCTTTGGTTCTTGTACCAAGACCTCTGATGGGGGAGCACAAGCGCATTAACTTGTACACCAAAATGTATTTGTCCGGAAAATGGATTTGCTGAAGCTTGTTGATAGGATACAAAAGATTACAACCGTTCGCCTTGCGTTTTTGAACAAAACTAAACTTTATTCAGAACTAAAATTAATTAACATAAATTTCACCTGAAGTGAAGACGTGCACTTCACCGTGTGAACAACTTACTCAGAACATTGTCTTATCAGCATGAATATGCCGGCATGAAGCTCTCGCAAGCAAAGACAATTCAAGCCGTAGACACGATACTCAGGTTACCAGGGAATGTGATAAACAAAATGCAATGTACGAAATGCTGATGAGTATAATTGCGACAAATGCATGCTGATAAGCTAATATGAGATCTTTAAAATATTATTACGCGGGGATCTTAACAACAGGAATAATCCCTTTCTTTGCGCAGTGTTCAAATTAATACACGCACAGGTCAGTCACTAATATAACTTATAATCATAATCAATTATAAAAACGAATTCAAAATTTCACAGGAATAATCCCTTTCTTTGCGCAGAGTTCAAACTAATACGAACATAGGTGAGTCACTACTATAATTACTAACCATAATCAATTATAAATCGAATTCAAAACATTTACAGGAATAATGCCTTTGTTTGAGCAGAGTTCAAATTAATACGCGCACAGGTGAGTCACTAACATAACTAATAATCATAATCCTTTATAAAAACGAACTCAAAATTTTACAGGAATAATCCCTTTCTTTGCGCAGTGTTCAAATTAATACATACACAGGTCAGTCACTAACATAACTAATAATCATAATCGCTTATAAAAACGAGTTCAAAATTTTACAGGAATAATCCCTTTCTTTGCGCAGAGTTCAAATTAATACGGGCACAGGTGAGTCACTAACATGACCTATAATCATAATCAATTATAAAAACGAATTCAAAATTTTACAGGAATAATCCCTTTCTTTGCGCAGAGTTCAAATTAATACGCGCACAGGTCAGTCACTAATATAACTTATATTCATAATCAATTATAAAAACGAATTCAAAATTTTACAGGAATAACCCCTTTCTTTGCGCAGAGTTCAAATTAATACGCGCACCGGTGATTCACTAATATAATTACTAAGCATAATCAATTATAAAACGAATTCAAAACTTTTACAGGAATAATGCCTTTGTTTGAGCAGAGTTCAAATTAATACGCGCACAGGTGAGTCACTAACATAACTAATAATCATAATCCTTTATAAAAACGAACTCAATATTTTACAGGAATAATCCCTTTCTTTGCGCAATGTTCAAATTAATACACGCACAAGTCAGTCACTGATATAACTTATAATCATAATCAATTATAAAAACGAATTCAAAATTTCACAGGAATAATCCCTTTCTTTGCGCAGAGTTCAAACTAATACGAACATAGGTGAGTCACTACTATAATTACTAACCATAATCAATTATAAATCGAATTCAAAACATTTACAGGAATAATGCCTTTGTTTGAGCAGAGTTCAAATTAATACGCGCACAGGTGAGTCACTAACATAACTAATAATCATAATCCTTTATAAAAACGAACTCAAAATTTTACAGGAATAATCCCTTTCTTTGCGCAGAGTTCAAACTAATACGAACATAGGTGAGTCACTACTATAATTACTAACCATAATCAATTATAAATCGAATTCAAAACATTTACAGGAATAATGCCTTTGTTTGAGCAGAGTTCAAATTAATACGCGCACAGGTGAGTCACTAACATAACTAATAATCATAATCCTTTATAAAAACGAACTCAAAATTTTACAGGAATAATCCCTTTCTTTGCGCAGTGTTCAAATTAATACATACACAGGTCAGTCACTAACATAACTAATAATCATAATCGCTTATAAAAACGAGTTCAAAATTTTACAGGAATAATCCCTTTCTTTGCGCAGAGTTCAAATTAATACGGGCACAGGTGAGTCACTAACATGACCTATAATCATAATCAATTATAAAAACGAATTCAAAATTTTACAGGAATAATCCCTTTCTTTGCGCAGAGTTCAAATTAATACGCGCACAGGTGAGTCACTAACATAACTAATAATCATAATCCTTTATAAAAATGAACTCAATATTTTACAGGAATAATCCCTTTCTTTGCGCAATGTTCAAATTAATACACGCAGAGTTCAGTCACTGATATAACTTATAATCATAATCAACTATAAAAACGAATTCAAAATTTTACAGGAATAATCCCTTTCTTTGCTCAGAGTTCAAATAAATACGCGCACAAGTGAGTGGCTAGCATAACTAATAATCATAATCCATCATGAAAACGAACTCAAAATTTCACAGGAATAATCCCTTTCTTTGCGCAGAGTTCAAATTAATACGCGCACAGGTCAGTCACTAATATGACTTATAATCATAATCAATTATAAAAACGAATTCAAAATTTTACAGGAATAACCCCTTTCTTTGCGCAGAGTTCAAATTAATACGCGCACCGGTGATTCACTAATATAATTACTAAGCATAATCAATTATAAAACGAATTCAAAACTTTTACAGGAATAATGCCTTTGTTTGAGCAGAGTTCAAATTAATACGCGCACAGGTGAGTCACTAACATAACTAATAATCATAATCCTTTATAAAAACGAACTCAATATTTTACAGGAATAATCCCTTTCTTTGCGCAATGTTCAAATTAATACACGCACAAGTCAGTCACTGATATAACTTATAATCATAATCAATTATAAAAACGAATTCAAAATTTTACAGGAATAATCCCTTTCTTTGCGCAGAGTTCAAATTAATACGCGCACAGGTCAGTCACTAATATAACTTATATTCATAATCAATTATAAAAACGAATTCAAAATTTTACAGGAATAATCCCTTTCTTTGCGCAGAGTTCAAATTAATACGCGCACAGGTGAGTCACTAATATAATTACTAACCATAATCAATTATAAATCGAATTCAAAACATTTACAGGAATAATGCCTTTGTTTGAGCAGAGTTCAAATTAATACGCGCACAGGTGAGTCACTAACTTAACTAATAATCATAATCCTTCATAAAAACGAACTCAATATTTTACAGGAATAATCCCTTTCTTTGCGCAGAGTTCAAATTAATACGCGCACAGGTCAGTCACTAATATAACTTATATTCATAATCAATTATAAAAACGAATTCAAAATTTTACAGGAATAATCCCTTTCTTTGAGCAGAGTTCAAATTAATACGCGCACGGGTGAGTCACTAATATAATTACTAACCATAATCAATTATAAATCGAATTCAAAGATTTACAGGAATAATGCCTTTGTTTGAGCAGAGTTCAAATTAATACGCGCACAGGTGAGTCACTAACATAACTAATAATCATAATCCTTCATAAAAACGAACTCAATATTTTACAGGAATAATCCCTTTCTTTGCTCAATGTTCAAATTAATACACACACAGGTCAGTCACTGATATAACTTATAATCATAATCAATTATAAAAACGAATTCAAAATTTTACAGGAATAATCCCTTTCTTTGCGCAGAGTTCAAATAAATACGCGCACAAGTGAGTGGCTAGCATAACTAATAATCATAATCCATCATGAAAATGAACTCAAAATTTTACAGGAATAATCCCTTTCTTTCCGCAGTGTTCAAATTAATACACGCACAGGTGAGTCACTAATATAACATATAATCATAATCAATTATAAAAACGAATTCAAAATTTTACAGGAATAATCCCTTTCTTTGCGCAGAGTTGAAATTAATACGCGCACAGGTGAGTCACTAACATGACTTATAATCATAATCAATTATAAAAACGAGTTCAAAATTTTACAGGAATAATCCCTTTCTTTGCGCATTGTTCAAATTAATACACGCACAAGTGAGTCACTAACATGACTTATAATCATAATCAATTATAAAAACGAATTCACACAATTACAGGAATAATCCATTTCTTTGCGCAAAGTTCAAATTAATACGAGCATAGGTGAGTCACTAATATAATTACTAACCATAATCAATTTTAAAACGAATTCAAAACATTTACAGGAATAATGCTTTTGTTTGAGCAGAGTTCAAATTAATACGCGCACAGGTGAGTCGCTAACATAACTAATAATCATAATCCTTTATAAAAACGAACTCAAAATTTTACAGGAATAATCAATTTCTTTGCGCAGTGTTCAGATTAATACACGCACAGGTCAGTCACTAACATAACTAATAATCATAATCGCTTATAAAAACGAGTTCAAAATTTTACATGAATAATCCCTTTCTTTGCGCAGAGTTCAAATTAATACGCGCACAGGTGAGTCACTAACATGACCTATAATCATAATCAATTATAAAAACGAATTCAAAATTTTACAGGAATAATCCCTTTCTTTGCGCAGAGTTCAAATTAATACGAGCATAGGTGAGTCACTAATATAATTACTAACCATAATCAATTATAAATCGAATTCAAAACATTTACAGGAATAATGCCTTTGTTTGAGCAGAGTTCAAATTAATACGCGCACAGGTGAGTCACTAACATAACTAATAATCATAATCCTTTATAAAAACGAACTCAAAATTTTACAGGGATAATCCCTTTCTTTGCGCAGTGTTCAGATTAATACACGCACAGGTGAGTCGCTAACATAACTAATAATCATAATCGCTTATAAAAACGAGTTCAAAACTTTACAGGAATAATCCCTTTCTTTGCGCAGAGTTCAAATTAATACGCGCACAGGTGAGTCACTAACATGACCTATAATCATAATCAATTATAAAAACGAATTCAAAATTTTACAGGAATAATCCCTTTCTTTGCGCAGAGTTCAAATTAATACGAGCATAGGTGAGTCACTAATATAATTACTAACCATAATCAATTATAAATCGAATTCAAAACATTTACAGGAATAATGCCTTTGTTTGAGCAGAGTTCAAATTAATACGCGCACAGGTGAGTCACTAACATAACTAATAATCATAATCCTTTATAAAAACGAACTCAATATTTTACAGGAATAATCCCTTTCTTTGCGCAATGTTCAAATTAATACACGCAGAGGTCAGTCACTGATATAACTTATAATTATAATCAATTATACAAACGAATTCAAAATTTTACAGGAATAATCCCTTTCTTTGCGCAGAGTTCAAATAAATACGCGCACAAGTGAGTGGCTAGCATAACTAATAATCATAATCCATCATGAAAACGAACTCAAAATTTTACAGGAATAATCCCTGTCTTTGCGCAGAGTTCAAATTAATACGCGCACAGGTGAGTCACTAACATGACCTATAATCATAATCAATTATAAAAACGAATTCAAAATTTTACAGGAATAATCCCTTTCTTTGCGCAGAGTTCAAATTAATACGAGCATAGGTGAGTCACTAATATAATTACTAACCATAATCAATTATAAATCGAATTCAAAACATTTACAGGAATAATGCCTTTGTTTGAGCAGAGTTCAAATTAATACGCGCACAGGTGAGTCACTAACATAACTAATAATCATAATCCTTTATAAAAACGAACTCAATATTTTACAGGAATAATCCCTTTCTTTGCGCAATGTTCAAATTAATACACGCACAGGTCAGTCACTGATATAACTTATAATCATAATCAATTATAAAAACGAATTCAAAATTTTACAGGAATAATCCCTTTCTTTGCGCAATGTTCAAATAAATACGCGCACAAGTGAGTGGCTAGCATAACTAATAATCATAATCCATCATGAAAACGAACTCAAAATTTTACAGGAATAATCCCTTTCTTTGCGCAGTGTTCAAATTAATACACGCACAGGTGAGTCCCTAATATAACTTATAATCATAATCAATTATAAAAACGAATTCAAAATTTTACAGGAATAATCCCTTTCTTTGCGCAGAGTTCAAATTAATACGCGCACAGGTGAGTCACTAATATAATTACTAACCATAATCAATTATAGATCGAATTCAAAACATTTACAGGAATAATCCCTTTCTTTGCGCAGAGTTCAAATTAATACGCGCACAGGTGAGTCACTAATATAATTACTAACCATAATCAATTATAAAACGAATTCAAAACTTTTACAGCAATAATGCCTTTGTTTGAGCAGAGTTCAAATTAATACGCGCACAGGTGAGTCACTAACATAACTAATAATCATAATCCTTTATAAAAACGAACTCAATATTTTACAGGAATAATCCCTTTCTTTGCGCAATGTTCAAATTAATACACGCACAGGTCAGTCACTGATATAACTTATAATCATAATCAATTATAAAAACGAATTCAAAATTTTACAGGAATAATCCCTTTCTTTGCGGAGAGTTCAAATAAATACGCGCACAAGTGAGTGGCTAGCATAACTAATAATCATAATCCATCATGAAAACGAACTCAAAATTTTACAGGAATAATCCCTTTCTTTGCGCAGTGTTCAAATTAATACACGCACAGGTGAGTCCCTAATATAACTTATAATCATAATCAATTATAAAAACGAATTCAAAATTTTACAGGAATAATCCCTTTCTTTGCGCAGATTTCAAATTAATACGCGCACAGGTGAGTCACTAATATAATTACTAACCATAATCAATTATAGATCGAATTCAAAACATTTACAGGAATAATGCCTTTGTTTGAGCAGAGTTCAAATTAATACGCGCACAGGTGAGTCACTAATATAATTACTAACCATAATCAATTATAAATCGAATTCAAAACATTTACAAGAATAATGCCTTTGTTTGAGCAGAGTTCAAATTAATACGCGCACAGGTGAGTCACTAACATAACTAATAATCATAATCCTTTATAAAAACGAACTCAATATTTTACAGGAATAATCCCTTTCGTTGCGCAATGTTCAAATTAATACACGCACAGGTCAGTCACTGATATAACTTATAATCATAATCAATTATAAAAACGAATTCAAAATTTTACAGGAATAATCCCTTTCTTTGCGCAGAGTTCAAATAAATACGCGCACAAGTGAGTGGCTAGCATAACTACTAATCATAATCCATCATGAAAACGAATTCAAAATTTTACAGGAATAATCCCTTTCTTTGCGCAGTGTTCAAATTAATACACGCACAGGTGAGTCACTAATATAACTTATAATCATAATCAATTATAAAAACGAATTCAAAATTTTACAGGAATAATCCCTTTCTTTGCGCAGAGTTCAAATTAATACGCGCACAGGTGAGTCACTAACATGACTTATAATCATAATCAATTATAAAAACGAATTCAAAATTTTACAGGAATAAACCCGTTCTTTGCGCATTGTTCAAATTAATACACGCACAGGTGAGTCACTAACATGACTTATAATCATAATCGATTATAAAAACGAATTCACAAAATTACAGGAATAATCCATTTCTTTGCGCAGAGTTCAAATTAATACGGGCATAGGTGTGTCACTAATATAATTACTAACCATAATCAATTATAAAACGAATTCAAAACATTTACAGGAATAATGCCTTTGTTTGAGCAGAGTTCAAATTAATACGCGCACAGGTGAGTCACTAACATAACTAATAATCATAATCGCTTATAAAAGCGTACTCAAAGTTTTACAGGAATAGTCCCTTTCTTTGCACAGTGTTCAAATTAATACGCGCACAGGTCAGTAACTAATATAACTTATAATCATAATCAATTATAAAAACGAATTCAAAATTTTACAGGAATAATCCCTTTCTTTGCGCAGAGTTCAAATTAATACGCGCACAGGTGAGTCACTAATATAATTACTAATCATAATCAATTATAAAACGAATTCAAAACTTTTACAGGAATAATGCCTTTGTTTGAGCAGAGTTCAAATTAATACGCGCATAGGTGAGTCACTAATATAATTACTAACCATAATCAATTATAAATAGAATTCAAAACATTTACAGGAATAATGCCTTTGTTTGAGCAGAGTTCAAATTAATACGCGCACAGGTGAGTCACTAACATAACTAATAATCATAATCGCTTATAAAAGCGTACTCAAAGTTTTACAGGAATAATCCCTTTCTTTGCGCAGAGTTCAAATTAATACGCGCACAGGTGAGTCGCTAACATGACTTATAATCATAATCAATTATAAAAACGTATTCAAAATTTTACAGGAATAATCCCTTTCTTTGCGCATTGTTCAAATTAATACACGCACAGGTGAGTCACTAATATAACTTATAATCATAATCAATTATAAAAACGAATTCAAAATTTTACAGGAATAATCCATTTCTTTGCGCAGAGTTCAAATTAATACGGGCATAGGTGTGTCACTAATATAATTACTAACCATAATCAATTATAAAACGAATTCAAAACATTTACAGGAATAATGCCTTTGTTTGAGCAGAGTTCAAATTAATACGCGCACAGGTGAGTCACTAACATAACTAATAATCATAATCGGTTATAAAAGCGTACTCAAAGTTTTACAGGAATAATCCCTTTCTTTGCGCAGAGTTCAAATTAATACGCGCACAGGTGAGTCACTAACATGACTTATAATCATAATCAATTATAAAAACGAATTCAAAATTTTACAGGAATAATCCCTTTATTTGCGCATTGTTCAAATTAATACACGCACAAGTGAGTCACTAACATGACTTATAATCATAATCAATTATAAAAACGAATTCACAAAATTACAGGAATAATCCATTTCTTTGCGCAAAGTTCAAATTAATACGAGCATAGGTGAGTCACTAATATAATTACTAACCATAATCAATTATAAAACGAATTCAAAACATTTACAGGAATAATGCTTTTGTTTGAGCAGAGTTCAAATTAATACGCGCACAGGTGAGTCGCTAACATAACTAATAATCATAATCCTTTATAAAAACGAACTCAAAATTTTACAGGAATAATCAATTTCTTTGCGCAGTGTTCAGATTAATACACGCACAGGTCAGTCACTAACATAACTAATAATCATAATCGCTTATAAAAACGAGTTCAAAATTTTACATGAATAATCCCTTTCTTTGCGCAGAGTTCAAATTAATACGCGCACAGGTGAGTCACTAACATGACCTATAATCATAATCAATTATAAAAACGAATTCAAAATTTTACAGGAATAATCCCTTTCTTTGCGCAGAGTTCAAATTAATACGAGCATAGGTGAGTCACTAATATAATTACTAACCATAATCAATTATAAATCGAATTCAAAACATTTACAGGAATAATGCCTTTGTTTGAGCAGAGTTCAAGTTAATACGCGCACAGGTGAGTCACTAACATAACTAATAATCATAATCCTTTATAAAAACGAACTCAAAATTTTACAGGAATAATCCCTTTCTTTGCGCAGTGTTCAGATTAATACACGCACAGGTGAGTCGCTAACATAACTAATAATCATAATCGCTTATAAAAACGAGTTCAAAATTTTACAGGAATAATCCCTTTCTTTGCGAAATTAATACGCGCACAGGTGAGTCACTAACATGACCTATAATCATAATCAATTATAAAAACGAATTCAAAATTTTACAGGAATAATCCCTTTCTTTGCGCAGAGTTCAAATTAATACGAGCATAGGTGAGTCACTAATATAATTACTAACCATAATCAATTATAAATCGAATTCAAAACATTTACAGGAATAATGCCTTTGTTTGAGCAGAGTTCAAATTAATACGCGCACAGGTGAGTCACTAACATAACTAATACTCCTAATCCTTTATAAAAACGAACTCAATATTTTACAGGAATAATCCCTTTCTTTGCGCAATGTTCAAATTAATACACGCAGAGGTCAGTCACTGATATAACTTATAATCATAATCAATTATACAAACGAATTCAAAATTTTACAGGAATAATCCCTTTCTTTGCGCAGAGTTCAAATAAATACGCGCACAAGTGAGTGGCTAGCATAACTAATAATCATAATCCATCATGAAAACGAACTCAAAATTTTACAGGAATAATCCCTTTCTTTGCGCAGAGTTCAAATTAATACGCGCACAGGTCAGTCACTAATATAACTTATAATCATAATCAATTATAAAAACGAATTCAAAATTTTACAGGAATAATCCCTTTCTTTGCGCAGAGTTCAAATTAATACGCGCACAGGTGAGTCACTAATATAATTACTAACCATAATCAATTATAAAACGAATTCAAAACTTTTACAGCAATAATGCCTTTGTTTGAGCAGAGTTCAAATTAATACGCGCACAGGTGAGTCACTAACATAACTAATAATCATAATCCTTTATAAAAACGAACTCAATATTTTACAGGAATAATCCCTTTCTTTGCGCAATGTTCAAATTAATACACGCACAGGTCAGTCACTGATATAACTTATAATCATAATCAATTATAAAAACGAATTCAAAATTTTACAGGAATAATCCCTTTCTTTGCGGAGAGTTCAAATAAATACGCGCACAAGTGAGTGGCTAGCATAACTAATAATCATAATCCATCATGAAAACGAACTCAAAATTTTACAGGAATAATCCCTTTCTTTGCGCAGTGTTCAAATTAATACACGCACAGGTGAGTCCCTAATATAACTTATAATCATAATCAATTATAAAAACGAATTCAAAATTTTACAGGAATAATCCCTTTCTTTGCGCAGAGTTCAAATTAATACGCGCACAGGTGAGTCACTAATATAATTACTAACCATAATCAATTATAGATCGAATTCAAAACATTTACAGGAATAATGCCTTTGTTTGAGCAGAGTTCAAATTAATACGCGCACAGGTGAGTCACTAATATAATTACTAACCATAATCAATTATAAATCGAATTCAAAACATTTACAAGAATAATGCCTTTGTTTGAGCAGAGTTCAAATTAATACGCGCACAGGTGAGTCACTAACATAACTAATAATCATAATCCTTTATAAAAACGAACTCAATATTTTACAGGAATAATCCCTTTCTTTGCGCAATGTTCAAATTAATACACGCACAGGTCAGTCACTGATATAACTTATAATCATAATCAATTATAAAAACGAATTCAAAATTTTACAGGAATAATCCCTTTCTTTGCGGAGAGTTCAAATAAATACGCGCACAAGTGAGTGGCTAGCATAACTAATAATCATAATCCATCATGAAAACGAACTCAAAATTTTACAGGAATAATCCCTTTCTTTGCGCAGTGTTCAAATTAATACACGCACAGGTGAGTCCCTAATATAACTTATAATCATAATCAATTATAAAAACGAATTCAAAATTTTACAGGAATAATCCCTTTCTTTGCGCAGAGTTCAAATTAATACGCGCACAGGTGAGTCACTAATATAATTACTAACCATAATCAATTATAGATCGAATTCAAAACATTTACAGGAATAATGCCTTTGTTTGAGCAGAGTTCAAATTAATACGCGCACAGGTGAGTCACTAATATAATTACTAACCATAATCAATTATAAATCGAATTCAAAACATTTACAAGAATAATGCCTTTGTTTGAGCAGAGTTCAAATTAATACGCGCACAGGTGAGTCACTAACATAACTAATAATCATAATCCTTTATAAAAACGAACTCAATATTTTACAGGAATAATCCCTTTCTTTGCGCAGTGTTCAAATTAATACACGCACAGGTGAGTCACTAATATAACTTATAATCATAATCAATTATAAAAACGAATCCAAAATTTTACAGGAATAATCCCTTTCTTTGCGCAGAGTTCAAATTAATACGCGCACAGGTGAGTCACTAACATGACTTATAATCATAATCAATTATAAAAACGAATTCAAAATTTTACAGGAATAAACCCGTTCTTTGCGCATTGTTCAAATTAATACACGCACAGGTGAGTCACTAACATGACTTATAATCATAATCAATTATAAAAACGAATTCACAAAATTACAGGAATAATCCATTTCTTTGCGCAGAGTTCAAATTAATACGGGCATAGGTGTGTCACTAATATAATTACTAACCATAATCAATTATAAAACGAATACAAAACATTTACAGGAATAATGCCTTTGTTTGAGCAGAGTTCAAATTAATACGCGCACAGGTGAGTCACTAACATAACTAATAATCATAATCGCTTATAAAAGCGTACTCAAAGTTTTACAGGAATAGTCCCTTTCTTTGCACAGTGTTCAAATTAATACGCGCACAGGTCAGTAACTAATATAACTTATAATCATAATCAATTATAAAAACGAATTCAAAATTTTACAGGAATAATCCCTTTCTTTGCGCAGAGTTCAAATTAATACGCGCACAGGTGAGTCACTAATATAATTACTAATCATAATCAATTATAAAACGAATTCAAAACTTTTACAGGAATAATGCCTTTGTTTGAGCAGAGTTCAAATTAATACGCGCACAGGTGAGTCACTAACATAATTGTTAAATCGTGCTTGTTCATAACAGATGAATCTAATTCTATCTTAATTCTTATATAAAGAAATTTAATTGTAATTGTAAGAAAACAAGATATCATAATTCATTCATAATTTCATATGTAGGTCAGGCATGAATAAAGGTTCTTGTTATCATTGTAATAGGAAACCTAATTCCATTCACCTGGCGCGAATTTCATTCACCTCGCTTCATGCAAAAATAAATTCTTCGTAATTATAATCTAAACAAAGTGGACACTCAGCAACAACTGAGGAATTTATTTTGCATGAAACTTACAATTTCGCTAGATAAGCAGTATCGGAAATTCTTAATTGAATATGGCTTTCTTTTGTTTTTAGGGTAGAATAAGTGGTAATGTTAGCAAAATTTGAATATAAATTCACGGCGGGTCATGAATAAATTATCAGTTGTTAATAAAATTTAGAGCGTTTTATTCAGTATCGCGTAACCCTTCTTGTTTTTTCAGGCTTTTGATATTCGGTTTAAGTGCCGTTTATACCATCATCCATAACAACTAGCAAGCCAGGCAACTGTATTTAGCCTTGGTATATCGGTTCAAGTGCCGTTTATACCATCTGCGTTTAAGGGCTAAGAAAATATAGGCAAGACAAAAGAGCCTTGTCTCAACATTTGGTGACCCCGACGTGATACAAGTGAAACATTTGTATCACGTATTGAATCACGTGGAATTAAATCAAATAAAAATGGCAAACGTATTTGAAAAATTCGCAGCGGAACAAACTTGCAATGGAAAAGAGATCCAAAGAATCATCGCAAACTACAGAAAGGACCCGATTGACAGAAAGGTCACTAAAGAGTATTATGCAGATCGCCTTCACCTATTTGAGGAGGCATGGGCACTATTTGAAACAACGGATAATAAGATGAGAGTGATTCCTGATATTCCTCGGAGGCATTCTTACTTTACGACAGATTACTACAATACAATCATGGCACTGTATAGCCAATATCAGGTTTATTTTGCTGAGAAGGTAGAGCACTTCACTCATCAAGAGGCAGAGACATCCTCCAAGGCTTCAACTGTTGAAAGCGAAGGCACTGAAGGACCTGGTTCAAAATCACCAGACATAATGAAACAAGCTAGTGCTACAGGACCAGTGCCAAGGGCACCCAAAATTCCTAAATTCGAGGAGAAAAATGGTCATCTATCTCCTTCTGAAACTCAGCTATGACAATTAGCTGGAATCATAAGAAGACAAAGACGAATATTAATCAGTACTGGTCACAAATCGAAGAGTGTGATCATAAAATATGGGAACTGACTGAGGACGCAATCAAGGAGGGCTATGATGCAGAAGAATTCATGAAGATGCAAGAGGAAGTGGGTAACTGCTTAATATTATTAGCAACCAAACGTGACAGCCTTAATGCAACAACAAAACAGTCATCCCAGTTCTAAAACGTCGACTCAAGTGCAATACTAAAACTGCCCAAGTTAACACTCCCACGATTCGATGGTGATTACTTGAAGTGGACCCAGTTTCACGACTTGTTCACTCATATGGTGCACAATCAACCAATGCCAAATTGTCAGAAGTTATGGTATCTCAAGGCCAACTTAGCTGGAGAAGCAGAAAGATTAATAAGGCACTTTACGGCCTCAGAAGAAAACTATACAGCTGCTTGGCAGACCTTAAAGGATCGTTATGACAATCGCAGACTGTTGGTAACAGCACTCATTAACAAGTTATTATCTCAGTCAGCACATGTGAACGATAACCTTTCAGCTGCTACAATAAAATCGCTAGATGACACTACACAAGAGTGTCTGTTAGGATTGCAGAATTTAAGCGTTTCAACGGCAGATTGGGATCCACTCTTGTTTCATATCTTAACAAAGAAGCTTGACAGAAGCACGTACACTCTATATGCGCAATCACTATCAAAGGCTAGAGAAATACAGAGTATAAAGTTATTTCTATCATTTCTGGAAACCAGATTTCAAGCACTCGAAGCACTCGGCACTAAGTATAAAATTGACGATTACCAAAGGAGACATGGCAGCTCCAAGGCACTAACTTCGATAATATTACCCACTTCAAATCGGGCATCATGTATGTCATGTAAAGGAAACCATCCTCTTTTTGCATGCCCCCAGTTTTTGAAATTGACACCAGCCAGTCGACTGAGCTTTGTACGCAGTCATAACTTGTGTTTTAATTGTCTCAAGCCTGGTCACAGCAGCAACCAGTGCATACTTCGAGGATCTACAAAATGCACCAAAAAACACAACACGCTTGTATATCTAGAAGCATCAGGGAAGGCAGAAAAATCTGATGTCAAATCACCAAGAAGCTCATCTTCAGTAGATGTACTGTTACAAAAGGCTGATACACCAGGTTATCAACCAGCCATAGTAGCAACACTCACAAACCAAAAACCAAGAGGTTAAATTCAGAAACAATTACCATACATGGTGTCGGAAATAAGAAAGGAAGATCCAACATAAGGTTAATTTGCGGTTAGAGTCCACAATGAACAAATATGCAACAAGAGCAGAAGCCTTTGTGCTGCCAAAAGTAATCGCGCCACAACCAACGCAGTCATTTGTCATCTCTGAGTGGGACACACGTAAAAATATCAGACTTGCCGATTCTAAATTCAACATAACTGACTCAATTGATTTGCTTTTGGGAGCAGAGTTTTATTACAACCTACTGTCCATTGGACAAATCAAGTTATCAAATAATCTTCCAATGCTACAAAATACTGTTCTTGGATGGGTATTGACAGGCAAGATCGATCAGATTGAAACATCTGCTGCTACATGTGGTATATGTTCAGAGGACGAACAAACAGATCGACTTGTTCAAATTCTCTCAAGAAGAAAGGCGATGTGAAACCCACTTCACGCAAACAGTCCGTAGAGATGTCAGCGGACGATTTATTGTTAATTTACCATTTCGTGAGGAATCAACAAAATTGGCCGAGTCCAGAAACATGGCATTGAACAGATTTCTCGCTTTAGAAAGAAGATTGGCCAAAGATGCAGCCTTAAGGTCTCAGTATGTGGAATTCATAACAGAGTATATTTATCTCGGACACATGAAGGAAATAAATGGCGTTAGCATCCAATCGCCCCATTACTTCCTTCCGCACCATTGTGTTCTAAAACCCGATAGTAGCACCACTAAATTAAGAGTGGTGTTCGATGCATCGATGAAGACGTCATCTCAATTGTCTTTAAATGATATCTTGTGCAGGACCAACAGTTCAAAGTGACTTATTTTCACTACTGCTGCGGTTTCGGCTACCACGATTCGTATTCACTGCAGACATTCAAAAGATGTACCGACAGATACTGCTGGACGAAGCCGACCAGAAATATCAGCTAATTTTCTGGAGAAATGATCCAAGAGAATCATAAAAAGTTTACCGACTATGTACAGTCACATATGGCACTCGATCGGCACCTTATCTGGCAACAAAATGCCTTCAAAAATTGGCTCAAGAAAATACCGTTAGAAATCCATATGGTGCCGAGATCCTGAAAAATGACTTCTATGTGGATGATTGCATTACAGGATCAGACAGTTTGCCGACATCCATAATAATGCAGAAGGAACTTACAAAACTTCTACAAGGCGCAGGTTTTCGATTGAGAAAATAGTGTGCCAATCACGCCCAATTGTTGCAAGGCGTTCCACCAGAGGATCAAGAAATATACCTTGACTTCGAAAACAGCACAGATGAAAAGATAAAGACGTTAGGACTAACATGGCTGCCCAAGTCAGTCAATTCAGAATTAAAGCAGTCTCTAACCAAGGATCCAGGATCACTAAAAGAATAGTCACTTCTGACATCGCCAAACTTTTCGACCCTTTAGGTGTATTGGCACCAGTAGTAGTCACCGCTAATTCACCCAACAACTTTGGCAACTAAAAATTGACTGGGATGCAGCCTTACCAATGGAACTTCATACAAGATGGCTTAATTTCAGGACCACTCTGTCAACCTTAAACAACGTCACATTTCCCAGGCACGTATTTGCAAAGGAAGTTCCAAGGCATATGCAAGTCCATGTGTTCTCAGATGCCTCAGAAAAGGCCTATGGCGCTGCACTTTATATCCGATCAAGAATTATTGTGAGACTATTATGCGCTAAATCTCGCGTAGCACCACTACAAAAACAAACAGTTCCTCGTTTGGAACTATGTGCAGCTCTAGTAGCAACCGAACTTGCAAACCGTGTAAGGAAGGAACTGAAGTGGGAAGAAGTACCAACCTATTTCTGGTCAGATTCGGAAATAGTGTTATCATGGATAACTTCATCATTCACATCATATCAAATATTTGTTGCTAATCGGATTGGTGCAATTCAAGAATTAACCATAGCGGCACAATGGCATCATGTAAGATCAAAGGATAATCCAGCCGATGTACTCTACAGAGGGCTGGAGCCAGACAAATTAGAAACATGTCATCTTTGGTTCTACGGGCCAACATTCCTGCACGGAAGTGAAACCGTATGGCCTACAGCTTATCAAACCAAGATTGAGTGTCAGTTAGAAAGAAAGCGTACAGCCTTGCCCGCAATAACTACAAAAGAAGATATATCTAGTGTGATATACAAAATCAATCATGAGGGATTATTTGAGAAGCTTCAACGCATCATTGCTTATATGATTCGATTTGTAAGGAATGCCAAAATTCCAGTCAAATCACGGCCAAACCATCGCTTCATCACTTGTCGAGAATTAAATGAAGCCTTATACATCATAATAAGAGCCGTACAAGAAGATGAGTTCAAGGAAGAAATAAAACAATTAAAGAAATATCATGAATTAAACAAGGGAAGTTGTCTAAAAGGTCTTACACCATTTGTTGATGACAAAGGCATCATCAGAGTGGGCGGTCGTTTAAAGGAATCAGTACTAGAATATGATGCAAAATATCCTATGATTTTGCCCTATTCAGATCCGTTAACAAAACTATTGATGTTAACAATTCATAAAGAGAATCTGCACTCTGGCCCGCAAGCCTTGCTGGCCGATACAAGACAACGCTTCTGGTCAATAAAGGGAAAGTCAATCGCGAGATCAATTGTTCAGCATTGTGTAACATGTGCAAGAGCCAAACCAAAAATGTTGACACAGATCATGGGCAATTTGCCTCCCGCAAGAGTTCAACCAGCACGACCATTCGTTAACTCCGGTGTTGACTTTTGTGGACCAACCTGGGTGCATTACAAAATTCGAGGAAAGAGACCTCAGAAGGCATACATCGCTGTTTTCTGCTGTTTTGCAACAAAGGCCGTCTTAGAAATAGTCAGCGACTTGTCAATAGAAGCCTTTATTGGGGCAGAGGAAATTGTAGGAAATTATACAGCGACAACGCAACCAATTTCGTTGGCGCAAGAAACCAACTACGCGAATTGTCTGAGGCCATCTATTCTGAAGGAGCGAGGGAAACCATAGCAGGAACTTGCAGTAAAAGAGGAATCGATTTCCACTTCATTCCTCCGAGAGCACCACACTTCGGTGGGCTATGGGAAGCTGCTGTAAAATCCGCAAAGCATTTACTTATAAAGACAACTTCAGCCGGATCTCTAACTTATGAGGAGCGGGAGACACTAAAGATCGAAATAGAAGCAATTTTGAACTCTAGGCCACTAACACAGATGTCAAATGACCCTAATGACCTGACTGCTATCACTCCTGGTCATTTCCTGGTAGGTGAACCATTAACGGCACCCATAGATGCAAATGACAAGCAATTGAAAACTAGTCTGCTAGCTAGATGGAGGTTAGTGTCTGATATGAAACACGAATTTTGGAGACGATGGTCCTGAGAATATTTAAATGAACTGCAATATCGACTCAAGTGGAAAGAGCGCTGCCAGAACATAGATCCTGGCACTATAGTGGTTATACAAGATGATAATCTTCCAGTCATGAAATGGCCACTAGGGAGAATTCTTCAAACACATAAGGGAAACGATGGTTATGTTAGAGTTGCTGACGTAAAAACAGCTAAAGGTATACTTCGCAGACCTATTCACAAGCTGTCACCATTGCCGTGTGAGGAGGTAGATCATAACGAGACTCCAATGAACAATAACGATATGGCCGAAGAAATTACAGGAACAGAAGAGTCGCCTCAAGGGACAAGCAATGTCGACAAGGATCAAGTGCCCAAGAAGCGACGACGACAGTCTTATGGCGCTGCAATTGCAACACTATTATTGGCTTGTTTGGTTCTACCGCCCGGACTTGGAGCAAGCATCGATATCGAGAGCTTCGACCCTAAGTCGGGGATATATTTCGAAAATATCGGCAAAATAAATTTCATATCAACCGAATGGAATTTAATAGTTTATTACGATTTGAAACCATACTGGATGGAGCTTTAGGTATTATCAAATGGGACGAGGGTGTTACATAACTTGTGCCAGCAATGTAAAACAAGGAGCACATGCATCCAGATAGTGACACAACTTCAGCAGATTGAAGAAGAGTTATATGCCGACAACATACTCCTGCCCACCAGAAGACAAAAACGAGGTGCTATTGACATTGTCGGAAACCTGGCCAATTCACTTTTTGGGGTCCTTGACTCTGAATATGCAAAAAAATGTCTGAAACAATAGATACCATCAATGAAAATGAAGAACATCTTCTAACGCTACTGAAAAATCAGACGTCAATAATTGACGCAACGGTTAACGTCTTGAAAAAGGATCAAGTAGCTGCAGAAAAGAAATTTAAGGAATTAGACGTCCAAATCACCCACTTGATGAACCACATAAACCACCCCGGGAAGAAACGTATGAACTAAAAATCAGCCAATTGTTTACAACCCTATCCATCCAAATGATGTTCATAGTATCCCATCTTCAGAGAATGCAGTGTTCAATAATCGACGTGTTAACAGACATACACCACGGCAGAATCAGTCCATTACTTGTGACGCCCCAACAATTACGTAACGAACTCATCATGGTCAAGAATCACCTACCACCAGGATTGCAATTACCCGCAGATCAGAATGATATTGTGGAACTATACAAAACCATATCCGCAGAATCAGGAGTAACCAACAACCACGTAATAGTTAAAATCAGAATGCCGCTGGTCACTCTGGAAAGGTTTGACTTGTTCCAGATGATACCGATACCTGTATCAACTAATGAAGTGCTTGTAGCTGTACGGCCTTGCGCTACATACATTGCTCTCAGCCCACACAGAGATCAATATTACCCAATGACAAAACAGGAACTGTCATCCTGTATGTCGACAGAGGAGCTCAATCATGTATGCCCTCTGAACCATCCTATATATCACAAGGGGGCGGCCGCTTGCTCCTGCGAAGTGAATCTGTTTAACAATTCAACATATAGAAAATGTGAAATGGAAAAAATAGAGAACAGTCCTGCTTGGATTCAGCTCAATAATTCAAACCAATGGATCTACGCAGTCAAGGAACCCACCACTGCAAATGCTTGGTGTAACGAGGAAGCCATCCCGCGGACTTTAACAGGCTCTGGTCTTTTAAGGATGATGCCAGATTGCGTCATCAAGCATGACTTACTGACAATTCGAGGAATACATACATATCCTATCAGCATTAGAACATCCTACAAGAGGTTAAGTGAGTTAAGCAAAATCACCGCACCAGAACAGCTACATCCAGTCATCGGTAACCTAACTCCCTACGAAGCCCAAGAAGAACAACTGGAAGAATTGATGAGATTGGTCTCATCACAGCTCCAAGAGGAAACAATGAAGAAGACTCATTCCCACAATATCCATCAATTTACCATTGGATATCTTTCGCTCGGACTAATTTTATTTATCATCGCCATCCTGATATTCAAGAATCGAGATGATTGTAGGCAAAAATCGAAACGGCCTAAGCCCGCAGTATCAACGTGTAGTCATTTGAATCTTCGAACGAAGGTTCAACGCGGGGAGAATGTTAAATCGTGCATGTTCATAACAGTTGAATCTAATTCTATCTTAATTCTTATATAAAGAAATTTAGTTGAAATTGTAAGAAAACAAGATATATATATGTATATACCATTAATTCATAATTTCATATGTAGGTCAGGCATGAATAAAGGTTCATGTTATCATTGTAATAGGAAACCTAATTTCATTCACCTGGGGCGAATTTCATTCACCTCGCTTCATGCAAAAATAAATTCTTCGTAATTATAATCTAAACAAAGTTGACACTCAGCAATAACTGAGGAATTTATTTTGCATGAAACTTACAATTTCGCTAGATAAGCAGTATCGGAAATTCTTAATTGAATATAGCTTTCTTTTGTTTTTGGGGTAGAATAAGTGGTAATGTTAGCAAAATTTGAATAAAATTCACGGCGAGTAATGACTAAATTATCAGTTGTTAATAAAATTAAGAGCGTTTTATTCAGTATTGCGTAACCCTTATAGTTGTTTTTTCAGGCTTTTGGCATTCGGTTAAAGTGCCGTTTATACCATCATCCATAACAACTAGCAAGCCAGGCAACTGTATTTAGCCTTGGTATATCGGTTCAAGTGCCGTTTATATCATCTGCGTTTTAAGGCTAAGAAAATATAGGCAAGACAAAAGAGCCTTGTCTCAACAATAACTAATAATCATAATGCATTATAAAAACGAATTCAAAATTTTACAGGAATAATCCCTTTCTTTGCGTAGAGTTCAAATAAATACGCGCACAGGTCAGTCACTAACATAACTTATAATCACAATCAATTATAAAAATGAATTCAAAATTTTACAGGAAAAATCCCTTTCTTTGTGCAGAGTTCAAATTAATACGCGCACAGGTGAGTCACTAATATAATTACTAATCATAATCAATTATAAAACGAATTCAAAACTTTTACAGGAATAATCCCTTTCTTTCCGCAGAGTTTAGATTAATAAGCGCACAAGTGAGTCACTTATATAACTAATAATCATAATCCATTATAAAAACGAATTCAAAATTTTACAGGACTTTTTCCTTTCTTTCCGCAGAGTTCAGATTAATACGCGCACAAGTGAGTAACTAGCATAAATAATAATCACAATCCATCTTGAAAACGAACACAAAATTTTACAGGAATAATCCCTTTCTTTGCGCAGAGTTCAAATTAATACGAGCATAGGTGAGTCACTAATATAATTACTAACCATAATCAATTATAAAACGAATTCAAAACATTTGCAGGAATAATCCCTTTCTTTGCGCAGAGTTCAGATTAATACGCGCACAGGTGAGTCACTAATATAACTAATAATCATAATCAATTATAAAAACGAATTCAGAATTTTACAGGAATAATCCTTTTCTTTGTGCAGAGTTCAAATAAATACGCGCACAAGTGACACACTAGCATAACTAATAATCATAATCCATCATGAAAACGAACTCAGAATTTTACAGGAATAATCCCTTTCTTTGCGTAGAGTTCAAAATAATACGAGCATAGGTGAGTCACTATTATAATTACTAACCATCATCAATTATAAAACGAATTCAACACATTTACAGGAATAATGCCTTTGTTTGATCAGAGTTCAAATTAATACGCGCACAGGTGAGTCACTAACATAACTAATAATCATAATCGCTTATAAAAATGAACTCAAAATTTTACAGGTATAGTCCCTTTCTTTGCGCAGTGTTCAAATTAATACACGCACAGGTCAGTCACTAATATAACTTATAATCATAAGCAATTATAAAAACGAATTCAAAATTTTACAGGAATAATCCCTTTCTTTGCGCAGAGTTCAAATTAATACGCGCACAGGTCAGTCACTATGACTTATAATCATAATCAATTATAAAAACGAATTCAAAATTTTACAGGAATAATCCCTTTCTTTGCGCAGAGTTCAAATTAATACGAGCATAGGTGATTCACTAATATAATTACTAACCATAATCAATTATAAATCAATTTCAAAACATTTGCAGGAATAATCCCTTTCATTGCGCAGAGTTCAGATTAATACGCGCACAGGTGAATCACTAATATAATTAATAATCATAATCAATTATAAAAACGGATTCAGAATTTTACAGGAATAATCCCTTTCTTTGCGCAGAGTTCAAATAAATACGGGCACATGTGAGTCACTAGCTTAACTAATAATCATAATACATCATGAAAACGAACTCAAAATTTTACAGGAATAATCCCTTTCCTTGCGCAAAGTTCAGATTAATACGCGCACATGTCAGTCAATAATATAACTAATAATCGTAATCCATTATAAAAACGAATTCAAAATTTTACAGGAATAATCCCTTTCTTTGCGTAGAGTTCAAATAAATACGCGCACAGATCAGTCACTAACATAACTTATAATCATAATCAATTATAAAAACGAATTCAAAATTTTACAGGAATAATCCCTTTCTTTGTGCAGAGTTCAAATTAATACGCGCACAGTTGAGCCACTAACATAACTAATAATCATAATGCATTATAAAAACGAATTCAAAATTTTACATGAATAATCCCTTTCTTTGCGCAGAGTTCAAATTAATACGCGCACAGGTGAGCCACTAATATAACTAATATTCATAATCCATTATAAAATCGAACTCAAAATTTTACAGGAATAATCCCTTTCTTTGCGCAGAGTTCAGATTAATACTCGCACAGGTGAGTCACTAATATAACTAATAATCATAATCCATTATAAAAACGAATTTAAAATTTTACAGGAATAATCCCTTTCTTTGCGCAGAGTTCAAATTAATACGCGCACAAGTGAGTCACTTATATAACTAATAATCATAATCCATTATAAAAACGAATTCAAAATTTTACAGGACTTGTTCCTTTCGTTCCGCAGAGTTCAGATTAATACGCGCACAAATGAGTCACTAGCATAACTAATAATCATAATCCATCATGAAAACGAACTCAAAATTTTACAGGAATAATCCCTTTCTTTGCGCAGAGTTCAAATTAATACGAGCATAGGTGATTCACTAATATAATTACTAACCATAATCAATTATAAATCAAATTCAAAACATTTGCAGGAATAATCCCTTTCTTTGCGCAGAGTTCAGATTAATACGCGCACAGGTGAATCACTAATATAATTAATAATCATAATCAATTATAAAAACGAATTCAGAATTTTACAGGAATAATCCCTTTCTTTGCGCAGAGTTCAAATAAATACGGGCACATGTGAGTCACTAGCTTAACTAATAATCATAATACATCATGAAAACGAACTCAACATTTTACAGGAATAATCCCTTTCCTTGCGCAAAGTTCAGATTAATACGCGCATATGTCAGTCAATAATATAACTAATATCGTAATCCATTATAAAAACGAATTCAAAATTTTACAGGAATAATCCCTTTTTTGCGTAGAGTTCAAATAAATACGCGCACAGATCAGTCACTAACATAACTTATAATCATAATCAATTATAAAAACGAATTCAAAATTTTACAGGAATAATCCCTTTCTTTGTGCAGAGTTCAAATTAATACGCGCACAGGTGAGCCACTAACATAACTAATAATCATAATGCATTATAAAAACGAATTCAAAATTTTACATGAATAATCCCTTTCTTTGCGCAGAGTTCAAAGTAATACGCGCACAGGTGAGCCACTAATATAACTAATATTCATAATCCATTATAAAAGCGAACTCAAAATTTTACAGGAATAATCCCTTTCTTTGCGCATAGTTCAGATTAATACTCGCACAGGTGAGTCACTAATATAACTAATAATCATAATCCATTATAAAAACGAATTTAAAATTTTACAGGAATAATCCCTTTCTTTGCGCAGAGTTCAGATTAATACGCGCACAAGTGAGTCACTTATATAACTAATAATCATAATCCATTATAAAAACGAATTCAAAATTTTACAGGACTTGTTCCTTTCGTTCCGCAGAGTTCAGATTAATACGCGCACAAATGAGTCACTAGTATAACTAATAATCATAGTCCATCATGAAAACGAACTCAAAATTTTACAGGAATAATCCCTTTCTTTGCGCAAAGTTCCAATTAATACCAGCATAGGTGAGTCTCTAATATAATTACTAACCATAATCAATTATAAGACGAATTGGAAACATTTGCAGGAATAATGCCTTTCTTTGCGCAGAGTTCAGATTAATACGCACACAGGTGAGTCACTAATATAACTAATAATCATAATCCATTATAAAAACGAATTCAAAATTTTACAGGACTTGCTCCTTTCTTTCCGCAGAGTTCAGATTAATACGCGCACAAATGAGTCACTAGCATAACTAATAATCAAAATCCATCATGAAAACGAACTCAAAATTTTACAGGAATAATCCCTTTCTTTGCGCATTGTTCAAATTAATACACGCACAGGTCAGTCACTTATATAACTTATAATCGTAATCCATTATAAAAACGAATTCAAAATTTTACAGGAATAATCCCTTTCTTTGCGTAGAGTTCAAATAAATACGCGCACAGGTCAGTCACTAACATAACTTATAATCATAATCAATTATAAAAACGAACTCAAAATTTTACAGGAATAATCCCTTTCTTTGCGCAGAGTTCAAATTAATACGCGCACAGGTGAGTCACTAACATAACTAATAATCATAATCCTTCATAATCAATAGACACTTCAACATGGCCAGTACCACACAACATAAGATTAGCGGACCCGAACTTTAACCAGCCGGGCCCAATAGACCTCCTCATTGGTGCAGAGATCTATTACTCAATCTTGTCGGTGGGACAAATCAAATTGGGAGAAACGCTACCAACAATGCAGAATACAGTTTTCGGGTGGGCCATAGCAGGCAAAACTAATGGTGTCCCACAGAGTAAAGCAGCGTGCGGAATATGTACCGAAGATGAAGCTCTTGATCAGCAGATTGAGAAATTTTGGCTCCTGGAAGACACCGAAGGAGCCAATAAGAACAATTTCACTACAGCAGAAAGAAATTGTGAAGCACACTTCATTCAGACTACCTATAGAGACCAATACGGCCGTTTCGCTGTCAGTTTGCCTTTTGCAGATAGCCCCACAGCATTGGGGGAATCAAAGGATATCGCTTATAGACGGTTTCTGTCATTGGAACGTAAGCTTTCCAAGGACTCAGAACTCAAGACAGCATATTCCAATTTCATGGAAGAATACGCAAAGCTAGGACATATGGAGGAAGTCGACTTAACTAGAATCGAGAAGCCATACTACTTCCTTCCACATCATTGCATTGCTAAGCCTGAGAGTAGCACGACGAAACTCCGAGTGGTATTCGACGCTTCATCCCTAAATGACGTCCTACACACGGGTCCCATAGTACAAGATGAACTGTTTTCCATCCTATTGCGTTTTCGCCTGCCAAGATATGTATTCGCCGCCGACATCGAGAAAATGTACCGGCAAGTCAACGTGGTACAATCTGACAGAAAATATCAATTGATTTGGTGGAGAGCTGATCCCAGCCAGAGCATCAAATGCTTTCAACTCAACACGGTCACGTATGGAACTACCAGCGCCCCATATCTGGCCACGAAATGTCTACAGAAATTAGCAGACGAACACGCCGAAAGTCACCCACTAGCTTCAAAGGTGCTGAAACATGATTTTTATGTAGACGATGTTCTCACGGGAACAAACAATCTCTCAGACGCCATTGAGACACAGCGACAATTACAATTATCATTGCACACAGCCGGCATTAAATTACGAAAGTGGTGCGCAAACCATCCACGTTTAATGCGTGATATAGCCCACGAAGATAAAGAAATACAGTTAGACTTTGCAAACAAGGTGGAGGAGCATATAAAAACTGTTGGTCTGATTTGGCTACCCAAGAGTGACGACCTTAGCATAAAGGCGTCCTGGATCGATGGCCGACAGATTACTAAGAGAACAGCGTACTCAGACATAGCCCATTTATATGACCCGTTGGGAATAATGGCTCCAGTTGTGGTAGTAGCCAAACTATTTCTCCAGAAGCTATGGACTTTGAAGCTGGACTGGGACGCCGCATTGCCCCAGGAATTATACACGTCATGGACCAAGTTTCGTGAGGGCTTGAAAACCTTGAATACCATAAGATTTCCTAGACATGTTTTCTCTCATCGAATTCCGAAGAGCACGCAAATTCACATATTCGTAGATGCATCAGAGAAAGCATATGGAGCTGCTGCATATGTGAGATCAGTTGATAAGAATGACCTCATCACAGTTCGACTACTCTGTGCGAAATCTAGAGTAGCCCCTGCAAATCAGACAACGTTACCGCGACTGGAACTGTGCACAGCAAAACTGGGAGCTGACCTGTCTCGAAGAATCAGCACAGATTTGAGCATCGCAAATCAGGACATCTATTTATGGAGCGATTCCGAAATTGTCTTGGCTTGGATAAACTCCACGTCCTCATCGTTTCACACATTTGTGGCCAATCGAGTGGCTAGAATTCAAGATGTCACCACTTCCACCCAATGGCGCCATGTGAATTCCAAGGAGAACCCAGCGGATGTATTGTCAAGAGGCCTAGCTCCAGAGAAATTAAGCGGGTCAACATTATGGTTTTACGGTCCCATGTTTCTACACGGAGCAGAATCAATATGGCCCAATCCATACAGAAGCAATGATACAGATTACACAGTCGAAGATAAGCGAACTGCTTTGTCAACAGTAGTCACCCCCAGCTCAACAAGTATCATAAGCGCAATCAACCATGGGAATTCATTCAGAAAGCTACAACGTGTCATGGCCTATATCTTACGCTTCATAGCTCATACGAAGAAAAAGTTTCAAGGAGAAATTAACGGGAAAGCGTTAAGCAGTGAAGAATTAGATGAAGCTCAAGCATTAATTATAAAAACAATGCAGGAGCAACCTTTCATGCAGGACATTGCAAATATAAAACGCTATGGTGAGGTGAGCAAAAACAGCTCTTTGAGCAGTCTAACTCCATTTCTGGATGACCGAGACATCCTGAGAGTTGGTGGACGATTACAAGCATCAACACTTGGGTTCGATTCTAAAAGCACCCTATGCTACTACCATACGGACATCAGTTCACTAAACTCCTTCTTAATGACATACATAAGGAGAACCATCATGTAGTACCACAAACTCTTCTCGCAATGGCAAGACAAAAATATTGGCCACTGAAAGGAAAAATCCTGGCTCGCTCTGTTGTCCAGCATTGCGTTCATTGCACAAGAGCAAACCCAAAGATGCTATCGCAATTAATGGGAAACTTGCCCACCGACCGTGTGCAACCCGCCAGACCATTCGTGAACTCTGGGGTCGATTTCTGCGGACCCATTTGGACGCATTTCAAAATAAGAGGAAAACGACCACAAAAGAGTATCATAGCTGTTTTCTGCTGCTTCGCGACCAAGGCCACCCATCTAGAAGTTGTAAGTGATCTCACAACACTAGGATTCATTGGAGCACTCAAAAGGTTCACGGGACGACGAGGGCATTGCCGCAAGATTTATTCTGACAACGCCACGAACTTCGTGGGCGCCAGAAACCAACTCACAGAAGTACGAAAAATGCTCGAAGGTGAAGAGATGGATGGAAAGATAGCAACAACTTGCAGCACAAACGGCACTGATTTCCATCTAATACCTCCCCGAGCCCCACACTTTGGCGGCCTATGGGAAGCAGCTGTAAAATCAGCCAAGCATCTCTTGCAGCGAACGTTAACGTCAGCTTCGCTGACCTATGAAGAATTAGAAACCACCGTCATTGAAATCGAGGCAATTTTGAATTCACGTCCGATAACACCACTATCGACGAATCCCAATGATCTAACAGCATTGACCCCAGGTCACTTGCTCATTGGGGAGCCTCTGACGAGCACAATGGACGCAACTGCAACCCCGCAACACTCAAACATCATCACCCGTTGGAAACTCGTTTCTCGTCTCAAACAGGAGTTCTGGAGAAGATGGTCTAGCGAATATCTAAATCAACTACAGCAACGGTACAAATGGAAGCAACGCTGCCACAATGTCCAACCTAACACAATGGTGATTATCAGAGAAGACAATCTTCCACCCCTCAAATGGCCGCTTGGACGAATTGTGAAAACATACACAGGACCCGACAATTTGGTACGCGTCGCTGATGTACGCACTGCAAATGGGACACTACGACGCGCTATTCACAAACTAGCGCCTTTACCTATGAACGAGGATCAAGAAGAAGATGAAATCGAACCGCCCAGTTCAAACACCATAGATGATATAGAAGCACAAGGAACTGCTCGACCAGCGAGCGATCAAAGTAACCCGCATCTCGGGTCAATTTCCATTAATTCGACATCGAGTCAAACTAGGGAGACTTCTCTAACAGACACAGCTCCTAGAAAAAGGCAACGACGATCCATCGGATCAGCATTCATTTCATTGTTCCTTGTCTGTCTCACATTCTCGAAAAATAGAAGTGCACCTGTTGAAATGACCCCTTTCAAGTCGCAGCCAGTTATTTATTTTGAAGGCCTAGGCTCTACCAACATAATATCCAGCGAGTGGAACCTGGTGGCATATTACGACATGCAACCTTTCTGGAAAGAGTTCGATGCACTCGTCAACTCCAGTCGCATACTTAAAACCGTATGTGATTAAATAATTGAGAGGAATGCATGTGAACAAATCATGGAGCACCTCCAATTTCTAACTAAGGAACTCTCAGCAAATAATGAGCTATTATTACCAACAGAAAACACAGGCAGAGCAAAAAGAGGTGCCATAAATTTCATAGGTAATATCGCGAATACCCTGTTCGGAGTGTTAGACTCTGAATATGCAGAAGCCATGTCTAAAACGATCAACGAAATCAAGCAAAACGAGAATCGCTTAGTAGCCCTTATCAAGAATCAAACTTCAATCATTGATGCGACCATCAACATCATGCGGAAGAACCAAGAGACGATAGACAAGCAGTTCAGGAATTGGGAGATTCATCTCAACAAGATTTCTGCAGAAATTAATGGCATACACCAAGACATTTATCAGGAGAAACTATCAAATGTCTTCATCACGTTGGCAATGCAAGCCATGTTGACAGCTTCAAATTTTCAAAGAATCCAAGGCGTCATCCTAGACGTACTAGTGGATACTCATAACGGAAAAATCAGTCCACAACTGATCACGCCAGATCAGATGCGTCAGGAATTAACCACAATCACAGGTCATCTTTCTTCATCATTAAAGCTGCCACTAACAATAGATGACGTCTTGCAATTTTACAATTTAATGACAATCGAAGGAAGACCAACGGCCGAACACATCATCTTTAAACTCAGACTCCCTTTATGCACACTCGAGGATTTTGAATTGTTTAGCATCATTCCAGTTCCGACATTGATCAACAACACGTTCTTAGCCATACAACCATCATTCCCATACTTGGTGGTGAATCTCCATCGAGACCAATATTACCCACTCACCGAGCATAGTCTCCAGGCATGCCGCACCATCACCAGAGGTCGACACTTATGCAAGCAACATCATCCCATATATCATAAGGGATCTGCCCTCGGGGCTTGTGAGATAGATTTCATCAACCACCTACCACAATCCCCCACGTGCAAAATTGTTCAAACGGGAGATGGCCCACACTGGACTCAACTTCATAATCCAAATGAATGGCTGTTTGCTTTGAAAGAAAAAGCCACGATCAATGTCGTATCTGAAGACACAGTCAACCAAATGGCCATCGAAGGATCAGGCATTTTAAGACTTCAAAAGGAATGTATCATCAAACAGCCTCTGATCACCATACGCGACCACAATGCTTTCCCGACCAGTTCAAGGATGTCGTACATACCTACCACAAATCTAACTCAACAAGTGAAATTGGAGGGACCACGTCCTAACATATCAGACATACCTGATTTCAAACCACAAGGGACAGAATTAGAATCCATTCAAAAACAAATTCAACAGCTCCACATCGATCTTCCAACAATTCACCCTCACGATGTTCATCAATTTGCTATTGGCTATACGGGTTTGGCATTGGTATTTGCCATTATCATCTTCATAATTTGGACTTACAAATCCCGCATTTGTTCCCGGATTCCAACTAAGCCAACCCCACACCCGAGGCGATACATCAGTCAAGCGGATTGCACCTCAAATCAAGATGAAGAAAAACAAGTTCCCGATTTCAACATAGATTTCAACAGTTGAATTCATCATTCAACGCGGGGGAGGATGTTTATCATTACATTTTCTATATTAACATAACATTAAAAAATAGTTAGATAGTACGCATATACATACATGTACAAACTTATCACAGCAAGAATTTCGCTAGTCTCATATTCTAAGATCTTCACATGGTTTCACCTTGTATATCTTTTTGCATTTTATTTTGCATATCAGCAAAATTATTCTGACTGAAATGATAAAGCCAGACGAAAGTCGACACCGATGAGATAATTGAAGGAATGCGCGTGCGAACTTTGTGGCTAGGGAAGTTCTTTCATTCTGTGGTAAGTTATTTGTGAATTTTGGTATTTAGATAATTAGGCATTTTTGTAACATTATAAAAAGCGAATTTCAATAAAGAATTAGTTAGTTGCTACGATACAGTGAACCAAGACTTTTAATTTAACTTAAGTGAGTCTGCTTGAGGCACTGTAATTCCGACAGCTTTCTGGTGTACCGGTTTAAGAGCCGCTGCACCCACAACACTACTTACGGTGTAACACCCTAAGTTCTGCACAGCAATATCGAGGCAAAAGAGCCAAGATCAACAGAGTCACTAACATAACTAATAATCATAATCGCTTATAAAAACGAACTCAAAATTTTACAGGTATAGTCCCTTCCTTTGCGCAGTGTTCAAATTAATACGCGCACAGGTCAGACACTAATATAACTAATAATCGTAATACATTATAAAAACGAACTCAAAATTTTACAGGAACAATCACTTTCTTTGCGCAGAGTTCAGATTAATACGCGCACAGGCGAGTTACTAATATAACTAATAATCATAATCCATTATAAAAACGAGTTCCAAATTTTAAAGGAATAATCCCTTTCTTTGCGCAGTGTTCAAATTAATACACCCACAAGTCAGTCACTAATATAACTTATAATCATAATCAATTATAAAAACCAATTCAAAATTTTACAGGAATAATCCCTTTCATTGCGCAGAGTTCAAATTAATACGAGCATACGTGACTCACTAATAATCCCTTTCTTTGCGTAGAGTTCAAATAAATACGCGCACAGATCAGTCACTAACATAACTTATAATCATAGTCAATTATAAAAACGAATGCAAAATTGTACAGGAATAATCCCTTTCTTTGTACAGAGTTCAAATTAATACGCGCACAGGTGAGCCACTAACATAACTAATAATCATAATGCATTATAGAAACTAATTCAAAATTTTACATGGATAACCCCTTTCTTTGCGCAGAGTTCAAATTAATACGCGCACAGGTGAGGCACTAATATAACTAATAATCATAATCCATTATAAAAGCGAACTCAAAATTTTACAGGAATAATCCCTTTCTTTGAGCAGAGTTCAGATTAATACGCGCACAGGTGAGTCACTAATATAACTAATAATCATAATCCATTATAAAAACGAATTTAAAATTTTACAGGAATAATCCCTTTCTTTGCGCAGAGTTCAGATTAATACGCGCACAAGTGAGTCACTTATATAACTAATAATCATAATCCATTATAAAAACGAATTCAAAACATTTGCAGGATTAATCCCTTTTTTGCGCAGAGTTCAGATTAATACGCCCACAGGTGAGTCACTAATATAACTAATAATCATAATCAATTATAAAAACTAATTCAGAATTTTACAGGAATAATCCCTTTCTTTGCGCAGAGTTCAAATAAACACGGGCACAAGTGAGTCACTAGCATAACTAATAATCATAATCCATCATGAAAACGAACTCAAAATTTTACAGGAATAATCCCTTTCTTTGCGCAGAGTTCAGATTAATACGCGCACAGGTCAGTCACTAATATAACTAATAATCGTAATCCATTATAAAAACGAATTCAAAATTTTACAGGAATAATCCCTTTCTTTGCGTAGAGTTCAAATAAATACGCGCACAGATCAGTCACTAACATAACTTATAATCATAGTCAATTATAAAAACGAATGCAAAATTGTACAGGAATAATCCCTTTCTTTGTGCAGAGTTCAAATTAATACGCGCACAGGTGAGCCACTAATATAACTAATAATCATAATCCATTATAAAAACGAATTTAAAGTTTTACAGGAATAATCACTTTCTTTGCGCAGAGTTCAGATTAATACGCGCACAAGTGCGTCACTTATATAACTAATAATCATAATCCATTATAAAAAACGAATTCAAAATTTTACAGGACTTGTTCCTTTCTTTCCGCAGAGTACAGATTAATACGCGCACAAATGAGTCACTAACATAACTAATAATCATAATCCATCATGAAAACGAGCTCAAAATTTTACAGGAATAATCCCTTTCTTTGCCCAGAGTTCAGATTAATACACACACAGGCGAGTCACTAATATAACTAATAATCATAATCCATTATAAAAACGAATTCAAAATTTTACAGGACTTGTTTCTTTCTTTCCGCAGAGTTCAGATTAATACGCGCACAAATGAGTCACTAGCATAACTAATAATCATAATCCATCATGAAAACGAACTCAAAATTTTACAGGAAGAATCCCTTTCTTTGCGCATTGTTCAAATTAATACACGCACAGGTCAGTCACTAATATAAATTTTGTAATCATAATCAATTATAAAACGAATTCAAAATTTTACAGCAATAATCCCTTTCTTTGCGCATTGTTCAAATTAATACATGCACAGGTCAGTCACTAATATAACTTATAATCATAATAAATTATAAAAACGAATTCAAAATTCTACAGGAATAATCCCTTTCTTTGCGCAGAGTTCAAATTAATACGAGCATAGGTGAGTCACTAATATAATTACTAACCATAATCAATTATAAAACGAATTCAAAACATTTACAGGAATAATGCCTTTGTTTGAGCAGAGTTCAAATTAATACGCGCACAGGTTAGTAACTAACATAACTAATAATCATAATGCATTATAGAAACGAATTCAAAATTTTACATGGATAACCCCTTTCTTTGCGCAGAGTTCAAATTAATACGCGCACAGGTGAGGCACTAATATAACTAATAATCATAATCCATTATAAAAGCGAACTCAAAATTTTACAGGAATAATCCCTCTCTTTCCGCAGAGTTCAGATTAATACGCGCACAAATGAGTCACTAGCATAACTAATAATCATAATCCATCATGAATACGAACTCAAAATTTTACAGGAAGAATCCCTTTCTTTGCGCATTGTTCAAATTAATACACGCACAGGTCAGTCACTAATATAACTTTTGTAATCATAATCAATTATAAAACGAATTCAAAATTTTACAGCAATAATCCCTTTCTTTGCGCATTGTTCAAATTAATACATGCACAGGTCAGTCACTAATATAACTTATAATCATAATAAATTATAAAAACGAATTCAAAATTCTACAGGAATAATCCCTTTCTTTGCGCAGAGTTCAAATTAATACGAGCATAGGTGAGTCACTAATATAATTACTAACCATAATCAATTACAAAACGAATTCAAAACATTTACAGGAATAATCCCTTTCTTTGTACAGAGTTCAAATTAATACGCGCACAGGTGAGCCACTAACATAACTAATAATCATAATGCATTATAGAAACGAATTCAAAATTTTACATGGATAACCCCTTTCCTTGCGCAGAGTTCAAATTAATACGCGCACAGGTGAGGCACTAATATAACTAATAATCATAATCCATTATAAAAGCGAACTCAAAATTTTACAGGAATAATCATTTTCTTTCCGCAGAGTTCAGATTAATACGCGCACAAATGAGTCACTAGCATAACTAATAATCATAATCCATCATGAAAACGAACTCAAAATTTTACAGG
This sequence comes from Dioctria rufipes, assembly GCA_963924295.1. Classification (NCBI taxonomy): domain Eukaryota; kingdom Metazoa; phylum Arthropoda; class Insecta; order Diptera; family Asilidae; genus Dioctria; species Dioctria rufipes. The sequence continues at coordinate 107,774 of CAWUPM010001419.1, read as the reverse complement.
AATAATCCCTTTCTTTGCGCAGAGTTCAAATTAATACCAGCATAGGTGAGTCACTAATATAATTACTAACCATAATCAATTATAAAACGAATTCAAAACATTTGCAGGAATAATCCCTTTTTTGCGCAGAGTTCAGATTAATACGCCCACAGGTGAGTCACTAATATAACTAATAATCATAATCAATTATAAAAACTAATTCAGAATTTTACAGGAATAATCCCTTTCTTTGCGCAGAGTTCAAATAAATACGGGCACAAGTGAGTCACTAGCATAACTAATAATCATAATCCATCATGAAAACGAACTCAAAATTTTACAGGAATAATCCCTTTCTTTGCGCAGAGTTCAGATTAATACGCACACAGGTCAGTCACTAATATAACTAATAATCGTAATCCATTATAAAAACGAATTCAAAATTTTACAGGAATAATCCCTTTCTTTGCGTAGAGTTCAAATAAATACGCGCACAGATCAGTCACTAACATAACTTATAATCATAGTCAATTATAAAAACGAATGCAAAATTGTACAGGAATAATCCCTTTCTTTGTGCAGAGTTCAAATTAAAACGCGCACAGGTGAGCCACTAATATAACTAATAATCATAATCCATTATAAAAACGAATTTAATGTTTTACAGGAATAATCACAATCTTTGCGCAGAGTTCAGATTAATACGCGCACAAGTGCGTCACTTATATAACTATTAATCATAATCCATTATAAAAACGAATTCAAAATTTTACAGGACTTGTTTCTTTCTTTCCGCAGAGTTCAGATTAATACGCGCACAAATGAGTCACTAGCATAACTAATAATCATAATCCATCATGAAAACGAACTCAAAATTTTACAGGAAGAATCCCTTTCTTTGCGCATTGTTCAAATTAATACACGCACAGGTCAGTCACTAATATAACTAATAATCATAATCCATTATAAAAACGAATTCAAAATTTTACAGGACTTGTTTCTTTCTTTCCGCAGAGTTCAGATTAATACGCGCACAAATGAGTCACTAGCATAACTAATAATCATAATCCATCTTGAAAACGAACTCAAAATTTTACAGGAAGAATCCCTTTCCTTGCGCATTGTTCAAATTAATACACGCACAGTCAGTCACTAATATAACTTATAATCATAATAAATTATAAAAACGAATTCAAAATTCTACAGGAATAATCCCTTTCTTTGCGCAGAGTTCAAATTAATACGAGCATAGGTGAGTCACTAATATAATTACTAACCATAATCAATTACAAAACGAATTCAAAACATTTACAGGAATAATGCCTTTGTTTGAGCAGAGTTCAAATTAATACGCGCACAGGTTAGTAACTAACATAACTAATAATCATAATCCTTTATAAAAATGAACTCAAAATTATACAGGAATAATCCGTTTCTTTGCGCAGTGTTCAAATTAATACACGCACAGGTCAGTCACTAATATAACTTATAATCATAATCAATTATAAAAACGAATTCAAAATTTTACAGGAATAACCCCTTTCTTTGCGCAGAGTTCAAATTAATACGAGCATAGGTGAGTCACTAATATAATTACTAACCATAATCAATTATAAAACGAATTCAAAACATTTGCAGGAATAATCCCTTTTTTGCGCAGAGTTCAGATTAATATGCCCACAGGTGAGTCACTAATATAACTAATAATCATAATCAATTATAAAAACTAATTCAGAATTTTACAGGAATAATCCCTTTCTTTGCGCAGAGTTCAAATAAATACGGGCACAAGTGAGTCACTAGCATAACTAATAATCATAATCCATCATGAAAACGAACTCAAAATTTTACAGGAATAATCCCTTTCTTTGCGCAGAGTTCAGATTAATACGCGCACAGGTCAGTCACTAATATAACTAATAATCGTAAGCCATTATAAAAACGAATTCAAAATTTTACAGGAATAATCCCTTTCTTTGCGTAGAGTTCAAATAAATACGCGCACAGATCAGTCACTAACATAACTTATAATCATAGTCAATTATAAAAACGAATGCAAAATTGTACAGGAATAATCCCTTTCTTTGTGCAGAGTTCAAATTAAAACGCGCACAGGTGAGCCACTAATATAACTAATAATCATAATCCATTATAAAAACGAATTTAATGTTTTACAGGAATAATCACTTTCTTTGCGCAGTGTTCAAATTAATACACGCACAGGTCAGTCACTAATATAACTTATAATGATAATCAATTATAAAAACGAATTCAAAATTTTACAGGAATAACCCCTTTCTTTGCGCAGAGTTCAAATTAATACGAGCATAGGTGAGTCACTAATATAATTACTAACCATAATCAATTATAAAACGAATTCAAAACATTTACAGTAATAATGCCTTTCTTTCCGCAGAGTTCAGATTAATACGCGCAAAGGTCAGTCACTAATATAACTAATAATCGTAATACATTATAAAAACGAACTCAAAATTTTAAGGGAATAATCCCTTTCTTTGCGCAGAGTTCAGATTAATACGCGCACAGGCGAGTTACTAATATAACTAATAATCATAATCAATTATAAAAACGAATTCAAAATTTTACAGGTGTTTAAATGCGGGTAAAATTGTTTTACCTTCCCGTTAACGACGTAGGCCTTTGGTTCTTGTACCAAGACCTCTGATGGGGGAGCACAAGCGCATTAACTTGTACACCAAAATGTATTTGTCCGGAAAATGGATTTGCTGCAGCTTGTTGAGAGGACACAAAAGATTACAACCGTTCGCCTTGCGTTTTTGAACAAAACTAAATTTTATTCAGAACTAAAATTAATTAACATAAATTTCACCTCAAGTGAAGACGTGCACTTCACCGTGTGGACAACTTTCTCAGCACATTGTCTTATCAGCATGAATATGCCGGCATGAATCTCTAGCAAGTAAAGACAATTCAAGCCGTAGACACGATACTCAAGTTACCACGGAATGTGATAAACAAAATGCATTGTACGAAATGCTGATGAGTATAATTGCGACAAATGCATGCTGATAAGCTAATATGAGATCTTTAAAATATTATTACGCGGCTGGATCTTAACATTCTCCCCGCCGTTGAACTCCTGGTTCAACCTACGCTTCATTCGATGTTGACTACGAAATCTTCATGGCGCTGCTGTTGTCTCGGTAAGGGCTTCGGTTTGCCCCACAGGCATTTTTGCATGTCTTCTCGATGCTTGTAGAGCAGTCCCAGTAGGATAGTTATGACCAAAAAAACTCCTGTATATCCAATCGCCAGACCATGGGTGGTACGTGTATGAATGTCAGTGGGTAGGTCGAATTTCTGCTTCTTGTTGATGCCTTGTAATTCTTCAAGCTCCTTCAATTGCGGATGGTACTGGCCTTTTTCTTGCAGGATTGCGAATAGGTGTTCAGGTGTAGTGATGTAGAGGAGCTGACTTAATTTGGTATATGATCTCCGTGATTCACTCGAGTAGATGTAATGGCCTTGAAACGTTAGCAACTCGTGCTTTATAGAGCAATCGGGCTGTAGTTTCAAAAGCCCTGAGCCATTTATCGATGTCGTTATTGTGACATTACTACAGGCAACCTTTATTGAGGTTGTTCCCTTTAATGCATAGATCCACTGGTTCTCATGAGTTAGTTGTAACCATATGGAATCTTCCTCTATTTTCAATACATTGCATGACTGTGTATATGGAATTCCATTCAAAAGATCGGATTCACAAGAACACACGTTGGCTCTTCTGCGATAAACGGGGTGAAGCTGCTTACATAGATATACCCTTTCTTCTACTGATTTGCACCCCGCCAATTCTTGGTCAGTCAACGGGTAATGTTGATCTCTGTGGGACGTAACCGCCAAGTTCGATGCACATGATCGCATTGAGATGAATGTCTCATTTACATAGACCGGAATTGGCCATGTCTTGAACAAATCGAACTTCTCCAAGTTGATTAGCGGTATCATGAGCTTGAATATGACATAATTCTCGACGGATCGGCCTTCGACACTTATTAATTTGTACAGCGGTAAGATGCTCCCTTGACTTGTTGGAAAACTTAAGGATGTTGGTAAGTGGCTTTGGATGAGTAGTACTTCCTCTCTCAATTGAGCTGGTGATAGAAGTCGTGGGCTTATTTGGCCGTGATGAGAATCCGTTAAGGCATCGATGATGGATAAATGGAATCGTTGAATATCACTCGCAATTAAGGTCATCTGGATGGACAATGATGAGAATAACTGCATCACCTTAAATTGCTGAGTCTCTTCACCTGTATCAGAAATGCGGTCGATAATCTGTGTCATTTGCTCTTCTAATGCCATGAATTTTTTATTAGTAGCTTCTTGGTCTCGTTTGAATATGTTAACAGTGGAATCAATAATGGATGTTTGATTCTTGATTAATTCTAGGAGATGTAATTCATTTCCTTTGACGGCCTCGATTGTTTTCGCCATGTCTTCAGCGTATTCGGAGTCTAACACCCCTAATAATAAGTTAGCGATGTTGCCTACAATGTCAATAGCCCCTCTTTTCTCTCTTATGCTTGAGTTTTGTGTGGGAAGTAGGTCGTTGTTGACGATAAGTTCCTCTTGAATGTGTTGAAATTGCGTGATGAGTGGTATGCAGGAGCTCTTGTGTTTTAGTTGATTGCAGAGGTGCTCTAGCGTCTTTATACCCCTTTTCAATGTGTTGAACTCCATTCGGTATGGCCTGAGATTGTAATATGTCACCAAATTCCATTCGGTAGAGATCAGTTTCGCTGTTCCCAAGTGTTCGAAATGTATGCCAGGCCGTGAGTTGAATGTGGTTACTTCTACAGGATCTCCCTTTAGAGCTGGAAGAAATAGGTAGACTAACCAAGTTGATACAATTAGGGATCCAAGTGATGTTCGTGCCTTTTTCCGGGGGGAGCGATTTGCAGTGTCACTTGTCGAGGGACGTGGGTCCGCTCCATTGGTAACTCGAGGGATTTTCTTATGTTGGTCATCTTGTGTCTTGAGAGCTGATTCACTCTTAGTGACCTGTTCTGCACTTGTGAAGGAATGTTGGGCATCATTCGCTTCTATGGGTAAGGGCGAAAGTTTGTGAATTGGCCTCCGGAAGACGCCCGTGACTGTTCGAACATCCGCTACTCTTGCGTAACCATCAGTACCCTTGTGCAGTTGAACTATGCGTCCCAGTGGCCACTTCGTGACAGGCGTATTTTCTTCTTTTAAGATGACTATGGTTCCTGGTTCTACGTGTTGGCAGCGTTGCTTCCATTTGTAGCGGTGCTGAAGCTCGGTCAAATATTCACGCGACCAGCGCCCCCAGAAGTCAGGCTTGATGTGGGACACTAATTTCCATCGTTTCAGGAGGCTAGCTTTACATGGTTCTGAAAATGCATCTATGGATGCAGTAAGCGGCTCTCCAATAAGCAAATGGCCAGGAGTTAGAGCGGTTAGGTCATTAGGATCAGCCGACATTGGAGTCAGTGGCCTGGAATTCAATATGGCTTCGATTTCCACCATTACCGTCTCCAGCCCTTCATATGTTAGCGATACTGAAGTTACGCTTCTTAGAAGCAGGTGTTTTGCCGATTTCACTGCGGCCTCCCACAAGCCACCGAAATGAGGCGCTCGAGGGGGGATAAAGTGGAAATCAATTCCGCGTGCGTTGCAAGACGAAGCTATTTTCGCTTGAGCGTCATCAGAGTAAATGGTCTCACTTAGCTTGTGTAGTTGGTCCCGAGCCCCAACGAAATTCGTCGCATTATCACAATACAAATTTTTGCAGTGACCTCTTCGTCCCGTGAATCTTCTTAGAGCTGCTAAAAAGGCTTCTGTTGTCAAGTCACTCACGACCTCTAAGTCAGATGAATTCGAGCAGTTAACACGTCGTACAATTCGCTTGCAAGTCTTTTTTTGCTAATTTTAATTAAGCTCTGCGCAGTTGACTTTGGTTATCTTATAGTAATTGCTAATGTGAGTGCTTTATTCTGTGAGCTATTTAACAGTGCTTTTTTCTGTGGAATTATTTATCAAAAACATTTAATTTTTCTGTGAGTTATCTAATTTGCGCAATTAAATTCCTCATCCTCTGTACTATTTAACGGTGCTTAAATGTCGCTCTCAACCACAAGCGGCACTCACATTTCTGGACATACTCGCAGTAGCAAAAACTATAAACAGCTTAAGCCGGTTATGCATACCAATGCAGCTTCAAAATCAGTTGGAGCTACCGACTCTATTACAGTCTTGTCTGGGACAATTTCCGATGGACTAGCACTGCCTAACCCAACAACATCTGTTTTCTCATCACCATCTCTAGAATCATTAGAAATTCTCATTAAGACAGTGTCTAGCAAACTTACAGCTAAGTTGGAGGAATTGAGTGAAAGCTTTCGAAGTGAACTTAATCAGCTACATCAACGTATTGATAATGTGGTCGAAGAAAGTGTTGAAAGAAAAGCATTGCACTTTAATGCAAAGATAAGTAAGCTTGAAGATCATATGGACTTACTTGAAAGGCGTTTTATCTCCAACGACTTGATATTGAATGGATTACCTAGCTCTCCGTACGAAAACTTAATTAGTATTTTCAACACCTTGTGTAAATCATTAACCATCACTACACCCCCCGTTCCGTGTCAAGAACAAAAACAACCTAGACAGCTCTGTTGTTATTAAACTGAATTCTGCTTCAGATAAGGTTAATATTTTTAAGGCAATGCATGCTAAATACAAACGCACTCGTGTGGGCTTGACACTTCATGACCTTGGCATTAATTCTACGAAACGGATTTTTCTTCATGAAAGTCTAACAACAAAAAATTATCGAATATATCGTAATGCCTTGCGTTTGCAAAAATCAAAACAGTTAAGTGCTGTATTTACTCGCAACGGCATTGTTTACGTCCGCATCTCAGTCAATGACTCTGCTTCACCGGTATCAAGCACCACGGCGCTTAATCAGCTTGCAGCGATGGATAATCATCAATAATTTATGACGTCTCTCGTTTATATTAGCGCATACCCATTTCATCCTTTATTCTGCTTGTTTTTAATTGTCGCTGCTATTATGAAATTTTTATTTTTATTGTATTGCTTGTATGTGCATTTGAATTTTACCTTTGAATTTCTTTTTTTTCTCAACCATATTATATTTACTGTAGATCAATCTTTATATAACATAACCAATTTTGTTAACATTACAGATCTTTACTTTGCGATTGTGGTTGCTGCTGTCTATTTAAATGTACTTAATATTATTTCTTTCTCTTTGTTTGTTTTCCTAAATGAATGATTCCACCTCTCAGATGTCTAGTGGGCTGAACAATTCCAGAATTTTATTGGATATTATGTGCAAGCAAGCGCAGGGATTAAGGTTTTGCCACATAAATGCTCAGAGTATTTATCCCAAAATCGATGAATTTCGTGATATCTTCAACGGTTCGCTTCTCGATGTAATATGCATTTCAGAAACATGGTTAAAGCCTAACATTGGCTCCGAGTTTGTAAGCCTTCATAAATATAGTATTTTTCGTAATGATCGTATTGGACGTATTGGCGGGGGTGTCGCGATCTTTGTTAAGTCTTCATTACAGGTGCGTGTTGTTGCAAAATCTTTAGATACTTCAGTAGAATACATTTTTGTTGAAGTTGTCGTTAATTCCGAGAAATGTCTCGTGGGTAATGTTTATAAACCGCCTAATGTCACTGATATCAGTTCTTTAGACACCATATTGTCCGATTTGAGCCACAATTATGCCCACATATTCATTACTGGTGACTTTAACATTGATCTGTTGCAACTTAACTCTAATACCCGTACCTTTAACGATATGTTGAATACATATTTTCTATCTGTATTTAACTCCATCCCAACACATTTTACGTCAACTTCCGCTACACTATTGGACCTGCTACTTGTAGCCAATTCTGATCACGTACTCTCCTTTAATCAGATTTCAATGCCTTGTTTTTCCAAGCATGATCTGATTTTAGGGATTTACGATTTACGCCCTCAGGCTGATGCTGAACAAATGTTCATGTATCGCGACTTCAATAACGTCAGCTGTCAGAGTTTGCTCGATGAAGCGGAGGGCATGAACTGGAATTTGGTTTTCTCATTGGCATCTGTTGATGACCAACTCCTGCATCTAACGAGCTTAATATCGTATCTTCATGATAAATATGTACCATTAAAAAGACGACGTATACTTAACCCTCAATATCCTTGGTTTACTTATAGAATTAGAGAACTCATTTTACGGCGTGATATCGCGTATCGTAGATGGAAGCGTTTCCGTACTCCTCAATGTTGGGAGAATTTTAGGATCCTACGTAATTCGGTAAATATAGAAATAACTCGGTCAAAGCTTCAATATCATAATTCTAAATTTAACACTTCTTTGCCTAAAAAACAATTGTGGCGGAATCTTTCGGAAATTGGGGTTGGTAAGTCAAAAAATAACATTATAGAAGCTGATGCGAATGACTTAAATCGTGTTTTTACGTCCGATAGTGGGATTCCCAATGGAGGTTCTAATTTTAATATTCTAAGTGACAGTACCATTTTTGATGGGTTCTCCTTTACTTCGGCTACTGAAATTGAAGTGTTTTCTGCAGTAATGTCCATCGGATCTAATGCTGTTGGTCTTGATGGTTTGCATCCCAGAATAATAAAACTGCTACTGCCAATATTACTTCCCTGTCTTACTCATGTCTTTAATACTATCATTATGAGATCAATTTTTCCAGTGTCATGGAAGTTTTCGAAAGTTTTACCCATTCATAAAAAAACTCTCGGTGTGGTAGAATATCGCCCAATATCTATTCTTCCATTTTGTGCTAAAGCTTTTGAAAAAATTTTTACATAAGCAAATTACTAATTACTTAGAGAATAATAATCTGTTATCAAATTTACAGTCAGGTTTCAGATCTAAGCGTAGCTGCATTACTGATCTATTGAAAATAACAGACGACATTAGAATCTCTCTGGATAATGATAATTTAACGGTATTAACCCTTTTGGACTTTTCAAAGGCTTTCGATCGAGTCAACCACGCCTTATTAATCCAAAAACTTCGTTCATTTTTTTCATTTTCCAGTTCTGCATGTAGATTGATCTGGTCGTACTTGAATGGTCGCTTTCAGAGGGTTGTTTGTAATCAAACTACATCTGATTTCCTTCCTGTACACAATGGAGTTCCACAAGGATCCATTCTTGGTCCATTACTTTTTGCCATATGCATAAATGATCTTCCATCAGTTCTGCGAAATTGCAACTATCATCTATATGCAGACGATGTCCAGCTTTATATTTCTAGACCCCTCGGACTTATTGAAGATGCTGTCTGCCGTATGAATGAAGATCTTGGTCTCTTATCTAAATGGGCTCAAGTTAATGGCCTCCTTTTAAACGCATCCAAGAATAATACTATTATTATCTATAGAACTGAATTAGATACGTCCTCTTTTCCAAAGGTGATGCTTGATCATATCGTCATACCTTTTAAAGATTCTATAAAAAACCTGGGCTTGATATTTAATACGACTTTAGATTGGTCTCATCATGTTAATAATCTTGTTGGCAAAGTGTATGGTACTATACGTAAACTGTCTTTATCCGCACCCTTCACACCCCTGAAAACTCGCATCATGCTTGTAAAAACACTTATTATTCCTTTGTTATTGTACGGGTGCGAAGTATTTTGTAAATTAGACTCTGTTTCATCACGTAAACTCAATGTTGCTTTCAACTCTGCAGTACGTTATGTGTTTTCTCTACGAAGATATGATCATATTACAGTGTATTCAAAATCGATTTTGGGATGTACTTTTGACAATTATATTAAATTTCGTATATTAATTTTTTTAAGGAACCTTATGATAAGTAAGGAACCATACTACTTGTACAGCAAACTCATATTCTCCCAATCTAGCAGAACATGTTCATTAATCATGCCACGATTTATTTTTCTCCCGAGTGTGCGCCAATTTTTCGTCCAGTCCATTAGACTCTGGAATTCTCTTCCATCTGAGCTCAGAAGGATTAGCAGCAATCGCAAGTTTCGTATAAATTTGTTAGTGAATTTTTCATAGTTAATATATATGTAATTAATTTTGTACCCTATTTTCTCTTTTCTCTTTTTTTTTCTTTTTACTTTTGCGTAATTTATAATAGTATTGTACTTATTTGCTTATTTGCTTTATTTTATTAATCAATTTTCTTAATTTCTTAATTATAATTTTTGTTACTATTACTTTAGTTTTATAATTTTTTTTTTTTTTTTTTTTTTTTTATTTATTTATCTCTAATTTTTCCTCTTTTTTTTTCTATACTTTGTTCACCTACACCTTAATATAAGATTTATCTTACAAGTGTAGAGTTTATGAATAAATGCAATTTGAATTTGAATTTGAACTGCCTTCGTGGCAAAGCAGCAGAACACTGCCACATAGGCCTTGTGAGGTTGTTTGCCTCTGAATCGGCAGTGTATGAAAATTGGGCCGGAAAAATCAACCCCGGAATTGATGAAAGGTCTGGTGGGCTGTACTCTGGTAGATGGAAGATTTCCCATTATTAGTGTTGAACTATCGATCTGGCCAAAATTTTGCCCTTAATGGGCCAAAAGCGCTGTCGCGTGGTGGCTAATAGTGTCTGTGGTCCACAGTGCAAATTTTCATTGTGCAGATCTGTCATCAACAGTTTTGTCCATGGATGCGAATATGGAAGCAGCATGGGATGTTTGCTATCGTATGAAAGATTTGATTCTTCCAAACGTCCTCCTACGCGAATTATGTCATTTTCGTCTAAAAATGGTGCAAAGTCACTTAGAGAACTCCTCTTGTTCACTTCTTTGTAGTGGCAAAGTTGATTAATTTCTTCGTGAAACTCCGACTGCTGCATTAGCTTTATGAGCACATATAGTGCAGAGTCGAGTTCCTTTACCATTAGAGTTGCATCCTTTGATGAGGGTGATACCTTCGAGCCTTTCACCTTGTTGATAAATTTAATTAAATAAGCGGTAACTCGTTGCAGCCGTCTGAAGGAATTTCCATGCTGAATGTTGCATATAGGATTGGATGAACGATTATTAGCATTGAGTGCTGTGGCTACGGGTAGTGAAGCCCGTTTCCGTTCTAGTTCACAAGGAATCTACAGATTTTTGTTGTATATCGAAGGCCACATTGCTTCTTCGCCATGTAAAAAAGACTTAAAATGATGATGAAGTGGAATTAATCCACGCCAGAACAATCTCGGAGTCTGTCCAAAAGTGTGTGGGGCTGTTTTCCAGTTTTAAGTCTCTCTTAACACGGCTTGCTAGTTCCGCAGCTAATTTGGCAGCGCAGAGCTCGAGTCTGGGTAGTGTGACTTGTTTGATGGGAGCTACTCTGGATTTGGAGCAAATAAGTCGGACAAGAATTCTCCCATCAGAAGTGGTTGATCGAATGTACATAGCGGCGCCGTACGCCCTTTCGGATGCATCCGCAAATGCATGAAACTGTACTGTTTTTGGAACGTCGGCTCCGAATACGTGTCTAGGAAACTGTATGTTTTCCATGAACAGTAATTCTTCGTGAAATTTAACCCAACTTGTGTGTAGCTCCATTGGAAGGGACGCGTCCCAGTCTAACTTAAGTTGCCACAGTCTCTGCAGAAATATTTTAGCAGTGGCGACGATTGGTGATATTATCCCGAGTGGATCAAATAAACGAGCTATCAGCGCTGCGATATTGCGTTTCCTGACTCGTGATTTGTCAATACAACAGGTTTTCACATACACAAACCATATAAGGCCTAGGGTTTTTAAGCTTCGTCCATTTTTTCACTGAAGTCTAGTTGTATTGCCTGATCTTCCGGTGGTATGTTTTTTAGTAATCGGGAGTTATTTGAGCACCATTCCCTGAGTTTAAATCCCCCTTCAGTTAGCAATGACATGAGTTGCGACTGTGTCTGTATCGCTTCATTGAGATTATCGCTGCCAGTTATTACATCGTCTACGTATCAATTTTCTAGTATGGATTTTGACGCCAAAGGAAGTCTTCCACTTCCGTCATGGGCTAATTCGTGCAGGCACTTTGTTGCCAAATATGGGGCTGATGTTGTGCCATATGTGACTGTATTTAATTGGTAACACCTTAATGGTTCTTGCGGGTCACTCCTCCAGAGGATCAGCTGATATTTTCGATCATCTTGATGAATCAGCACCTGACGGTACATTTTTTCGATATCTACCGTGAAAACAAATCGCGGCATTCGAAATCGCAATAAAATCGAAAATAGGTCATCTTGTATCGTGGGTCCCGCATGCAAAACATCATTTAAAGATAGATTAGTGGATGTTTTTGCCGATGCGTCGAAAACTACCCTAAGTTTAGTAGAAGTGCTTTCCGGTTTGTGAACACCATGGTGTGGCAGGAAGTAGTATGGAGTCGTTAATTTCTCCATGTCAATTTCCTCCATATGACCCAAACGTTCATATTCCTCCATGAATCCCACATAGTGTTGCCTGAGTACGTTGTTTGTAGCTAACTTTCTCTCCAGAGACAAAAATCGACGTAGTGCTATATTCTTCGATTCGCCTAATTGTGTGGGATCACTCGCAAATGGTAGTTTGACCAAGAAGCGTCCTTCATAGTCTCTTTGAGTTGTTTGGTTGAAGTAGACTTCACAACGGCTTTCCGCTGGTGTTAAGCGAGATTTGGGTTCTTCGACCTCTTCCATTTTCCAGAATTTTTCGATGACATTGTTGAGGTCTTCGTCGGTGCATATTGCACACGCCGCTGTAGTTAGAGGTGCTCTTTCCACCCTTCCAGCAATGATCCAGCCCAGCATGGTGTTCTGCAAAATTGGTAGGTCTTCTGATAACTTTATCTGCCCGATGGACAATAATTGATGGTAGAATTCAGCTCCTAGCAGAATGTCAATTTGGTCTGGACGATTGAAAGCGGGGTCTGCTAATTTTATGTTGTTTGGTATGGCCCACGAAGAGATATCCAACTGTCGTGTTGGCTGAGGAGAAATGATACTCCGAAGTATGAAAGCCTCGACTCTGGTAGATCACATCGTTTCTTATATTCTGGTAGAGTATCCGTTCAACCTTGAATGGAGTAGCACATTTACTCTTTGATGAAATTGCCGCTTTCCTTGCCCAATGGCCTCTATGACTAAAGAGTCGGAAGTGGGCGCGAGACCAAGCTTTTTAACAATCCTTTGGCTGATGATATTTATTTGGGAGCCCGAATCTAAGATGGCTCGACATTCTAAGCTGCTTCCATTGCTGCTAGTTGGTATGACTCGTGCTGTACTTAACAATACAAAACCACGATTTTGTTTGCTACTCAGGTCTGTAACACTGGACGACGAGTCAATTGGTTGGTCGACTGTTGAAAACGAAGACCGTGGTGGGGTTGCACGGCATGCCACTTGTCTTGGAGCTAAGGTAGTAGAAGCTTGTTGTGATTGCAATCCTTCACAGTCGTTCAGATGCACTAGCGTGTTATGCATCTTGTTGCATTTAGTGCATCCACGTGATTTGCACTTGACTGTAGTATGTCCTGATCTCATACAATTGACGCACAAGTTATTCCCCCTCAGCACCTTTAAGCGATTTGATGGCGTTAATTTCAAAAATGTGGTGCATTGGTAAAGCTGATGGTTGCCCTTGCATGATACGCAAGCTGGTGGTGTAATGGCAATCTTTCGCTGCTCATCCACATTTTTGCTCTTGTGGCCTAAAGCCTCCAGCGATTGGAACCTACCCTCTAAGAATGACAAGAAACCTTTAATGGTTTGCAGTCCTCTTGGATTTTGCAACGATTGCTCATATAATGTGTGGCTAGCCTTGTCTAGCTTTTTAACCAGGATATGGAGAAGTAAGGGATCCCAATTTGTAGTTGAAACCTCTAAATTCTCCAATGCTAATAAGCATTCTTGTGTAGTATCGTGTAACATTTTCACAGCGCTAGCTGACACGTTGTCGGATGCGTGGGAAGCTTGTCCTAAGAGTTTGTTGATCAGGCCGGCTACTAAGATTCGCATATTGTTGTAACGATCTTGCAGCAACTTCCAGGCCGTTGTGTAATTTTCCTCGCTCAGTGGAAGATGTCTGATGAATTTCTCTGCCTCACCCACCAAGTTTGTCTTTAAGTACCACATCTTCTGACAATTCGGTAGTGGTTGATTATGAACCATTTGCGAGAAGAGATCGTAAAATTGGCGCCATTTAAGATAATCTCCGTCAAATTTGGGCAAAGTCATCCTTGGAAGTTGCAATGTAGTACCTTGTTGCACCAAATTTGGTGTGGGCGCCACATCGATCCTTGTAGAAAGCTGGACTAGTGTATTTTGTACTCTTTCTTCCAAGTCGATGTACTCATTGACATCATAACCCATTGTGGCGGGATCATCGGTCATTTCCCACAGTGAATAGTTCTGATTCTCAATTTGACACCAATGTTGACTGATGGTTTCAGCCTTGATTTTATAATATTGCCGTGGATGAGCGTCGTCGTATTGAACCCCTTCGAGCACTCTCCGCAGCGATTGGATAATGCCTCTTTGTCGACGTATTATTTTATTAATTTCAACCGACTCGAGATTGCTCTGTGCCATGTCAGCCTTTCCTTCAGGTTGAAATGGCTTTGGCATTGCTTGTTTTGGAGGTGACCTTAAAGGTACGTCTTGAGTTTCTGAGCCCTTGTCGGGCTGTTGAAGTGGGTCTTGTTCTTCTTTGTCGAAGGAGTCGATCTTTTCGTTGAAATGCTCCCGGTATTGCTCGTAGAGCGTCCGTATCGAGTTGTAGTGGTCCTTCGCGAAGTATGGGTGGTCAAGAGGTAGCTCGGGTAGTGATCTAAGTTCATTGTCGGTTTGTTCAAACCTTGACCATGCCTCTTCCAATCTCCTCGCTCTTTCTCTTTGGTTTCCCTGTCTTTCGGATCCTTTTTGTAGTTGTCTATAATGTTTTCTAGCGCCTTGCCTAGCTCAGCCTGTCGTTTTCCAAACTGCTCCATGATGTAGAATAATGTCACACTCCTGAGACAACAATGAGTTTCGCTTGTGACGTGAAATCACGTCGGGGTCACCAAATGTTTAAATTCGGGTAAAATTGTTTTACCTTCCCGTTAACGACGTAGGCCTTTGGTTCTTGTACCAAGACCTCTGATGGGGGAGCACAAGCGCATTAACTTGTACACCAAAATGTATTTGTCCGGAAAATGGATTTGCTGAAGCTTGTTGATAGGATACAAAAGATTACAAACGTTCGCCTTGCGTTTTTGAACAAAACTAAACTTTATTCAGAACTAAAATTAATTAACATAAATTTCACCTCAAGTGAAGACGTGCACTTCACCGTGTGAACAACTTACTCAGCACATTGTCTTATCAGCATGAATATGCCGGCATGAAGCTCTCGCAAGTAAAGACAATTCAAGCCGTAGACACGATACTCAGGTTACCAGGGAATGTGATAAACAAAATGCAATGTACGAAATGCTGATGAGTATAATTGCGACAAATGCATGCTGATAAGCTAATATGAGATCTTTAAAATATTATTACGCGGCTGGATCTTAACAACAGGAATAATCCCTTTCTTTGCGCAGTGTTCAAATTAATACACGCACAGGTCAGTCACTAATATAACTTATAATCATAATCAATTATAAAAACGAATTCAAAATTTTACAGGAATAATCCCTTTCTTTGCGCAGAGTTCAAATTAATACGAGCATAGGTGAGTCACTACTATAATTACTAACCATAATTAATTATAAAATGAATTCAAAACATTTACGTGAATAATGCCTTTGTTTGAGCAGAGTTCAAATTAATACGCGCATAGGTCAGTCACTAATATAACTTATAATCATAATCAATTATAAAAACGAATTCAAAATTTTACTGGAACAATCCCTTTCTTTGGGCAGAGTTCAAATTAATACGCGCACAGGTGAGTCAGTAACATAACTAATAATCATAATCCTTTATAAAAACGAACTCAAAATTTTACAGGAATAATCCCCTTCTTTGCGCAGTGTTCAAATTAATACACGCACAGGTCAGTCACTAATATAACTTATAGTCATAATCAATTACAAAAACGAATTCATAATTTTACAGGAATAACCCCTTTCTTTGCGCAGAGTTTAAATTAATACGAGCATGAGTGAGTCACTAATATAATTACTAACCATAATCAATTATAAAACGAATTCAAAACATTTACAGGAATAATGCCTTTGTTTGAGCAGAGTTCAAATAAATACGCGCACAAGTGAGTCACTAACATAACTAATAATCATAATCCTTTATAAAAACGAACTCAAAATTTTACAGGAATAATCCCTTTCTTTGCGCAGTGTTCAAATTAATACGCGCACAGGTGAGTCACTAACATGACCTATAATCATAATCAATTACAAAAACGAATTCATAATTTTACAGGAATAACCCCTTTCTTTGCGCAGAGTTCAAATTAATACGAGCATATGTGAGTCACTAATATAATTACTAACCATAATCAATTATAAATCGAATTCAAAACATTTACAGGAATAATGCCTTTGTTTGAGCAGAGTTCAAATAAATACGCGCACAAGTGAGTCACTAACATAACTAATAATCATAATCCTTTCTAAAAACGAACTCAAAATTTTACAGGAATAATCCCTTTCTTTGCGCAGTGTTCAAATTAATACGCGCACAGGTGAGTCACTAACATGACTTATAATCATAATCAATTATAAAAACGAGTTCAAAATTTTACAGGAATAATCCCTTTTTTGCGCATTGTTCAAATTAATAGACGCACAGGTGAGTCACTAACATGACTTATTATCATAATCAATTATAAAAACGAATTCACAAAATTACAGGAATAATCCATTTCTTTGCGCAGAGTTCAAATTTATACGAGCATAGGTGAGTCACTAATATAATTACTAACCATAATCAATTATAAAAACGAATTCAAAATTTTACAGGAATAATCCCTTTCCTTGCGCATTGTTCAAATTAATACACGCACAGGTGAGTCACTAACATGACTTATAATCATAATCAATTATAAAAACGAATTCACAAAATTACAGGAATAATCCATTTCTTTGCGCAGAGTTCAAATTTATACGAGCATAGGTGAGTCACTAATATAATTACTAACCATAATCAATTATAAAACGAATTCAAAACATTTACAGGAATAATGCCTTTGTTTGAGCAGAGTTCAAATTAATACGCGCACAGGTGAGTCACTAACATAACTAATAATCATAATCCTTTATAAAAACGAACTCAATATTTTACAGCAATAATCCCTTTCTTTGCGCAATGTTCAAATTAATACACGCCGAGGTCAGTCACTGATATAACTTATAATCATAATCAACTATAAATCGAATTCAAAACATTTACAGGAATAATGCCTTTGTTTGAGCAGAGTTCAAATTAATACGCGCACAGGTGAGCCACTAACATAACTAATAATCACAATCCTTTATAAAAACGAACTCAATATTTTACAGGAATAATCCCTTTCTTTGCGCAATGTTCAAATTAATACACGCACAGGTCAGTCACTGATATAACTTATAATCATAATCAATTATACAAACGAATTCAAAATTTTACAGGAATAATCCCTTTCTTTGCGCAGAGTTCAGATTAATACGCGCACAGGTGAGTCACTAATATAACTAATAATCATAATCCGTTGTAAAAACGAATTCAAAATTTTACAGGAATAATCCCTTTCTTTGCGCAGTGTTCAAATTAATACACGCACAGGTGAGTCACTAATATAACTTATAATCATAATCAATTATAAGAACGAATTCAAAATTTTACAGGAATAATCCCTTTCTTTGCGCAGAGTTCAAATTAATACGCGCACAGGTGAGTCACTAACATGACTTATAATCATAATCAATTATAAAAACGAATTCAAAATTTTACAGGAATAATCCCTTTCTTTGCGCATTGTTCAAATTAATACACGCACAGGTGAGTCACTAACATGACTTATAATCATAATCAATTATACAAACGAATTCACAAAATTACAGGAATAATCCATTTCTTTGCGCAGAGTTCAACTTAATACGAGCATAGGTGAGTCACTAATATAATTACTAACCATAATCAATTATAAAACGAATTCAAAACATTTACAGGAATAATGCCTTTGTTTGAGCAGAGTTCAAATTAATACGCGCACAGGTGAGTCACTAACATAACTAATAATCATAATCCTTTATAAAAACGAACTCAAAATTTTACAGGAATAATCCCTTTCTTTGTGCAGTGTTCAAATTAATACACGCACAAGTCAGTCACTAACATAACTAATAATCATAATCCTTTATAAAAACGAACTCAAAATTTTACAAGAATAATCCATTTCTTTGCGCAGAGTTCAAATTAATACGAGCATAGGTGAGTCACTAATATAATTACTAACCATAATCAATTATAAAAACGAATTCAAAATTTTACAGGAATAATCCCTTTCTTTGCGCATTGTTCAAACTAATATACGCACAGGTGAGTCACTAACATGACTAATAATCATAATCAATTATAAAAACGAATTCAAAATTTTACAGGAATAATCCCTTTCTTTGCGCAGAGTTCAAATTAATACGCGCACAGGTGAATCACTAACATGGCTTATAATCATAATCAATTATAAAAACGAATTCAAAATTTTACAGGAATAATCCCTTTCTTTGCGCAGAGTTCAAATTAATACGCGCACAGGTGAGTCACTAACATGACTTATAATCATAATCAATTATAAAAACGAATTCGAAATTTTACAGGAATAATCCCTTTCTTTGCGCATTGTTCAAAGTAATACACGCACAGGTGAGTCACTAACATGACTTATAATCATAATCAATTATAAAAACGAATTCACAAAATTACAGGCATAATCCATTTCTTTGCGCAGAGTTCAAATTAATACGAGCATAGGTGAGTCACTAATATAATTACTAACCATAATCAATTATAAAACGAATTCAAAACATTTACAGGAATAATGCCTTTATTTGAGCAGAGTTCAAATTAATACGCGCACAGGTGAGTCACTAACATAACTAAGAATCATAATCCTTTATAAAAACGAGCTCAAAATTTTACAGGAATAATCCCTTTCTTTGCGCAGTGTTCAAATTAATACACGCACAGGTCAGTCACTAACATAACTAATAATCATAATCGCCTATAAAAACGAGTTCAAAATTTTATATGAATAAACCCTTTCTTTGCGCAGAGTTCAAATTAATACGCGCACAGGTGAGTCACTAACATGACCTATAATCATAATCAATTATAAAAACGAATTCAAGATTTTACAGGAATAATCCCTTTCTTTGCGCAGAGTTCAAATTAATACGAGCATAGGTGAGTCACTAATATAATTACTAACCATAATCAATTATAAATCGAATTCAAAACATTTACAGGAATAATGCCTTTGTTTGAGCAGAGTTCAAATTAATACGCGCACAGGTGAGTCACTAACATAACTAATAATCACAATCCTTTATAAAAACGAACTCAATATTTTAAAGGAATAATCCCTTTCTTTGCGCAATGTTCAAATAAATACGCGCACAAGTGAGTGGCTAGCATAACTAATAATCATAATCCATCATGAAAACGAACTCAAAATTTTACAGGAATAATCCCTTTTTTTGCGCAGAGTTCAAATTAATACGCGCACAGGTCAGTCACTAATATAACTTATAATCATAATCAATTACAAAAACGAATTCAAAATTTTACAGGAATAATCCCTTTCTTTGCGCAGAGTTCAAATTAATACGCGCACAGGTGAGTCACTAACATGACTTATAATCATAATCAATTATAAAAACGGATTCAAAATTTTACAGGAATAATCCCTTTCTTTGCGCATTGTTCAAATTAATACACGCACAGGTGAGTCACTAACATGACTTATAATCATAATCAATTATACAAACGAATTCACAAAATTACAGGAATAATCCATTTCTTTGCGCAGAGTTCAAATTATTACGAGCATAGGTGAGTCACTAATATAATTACTAACCATAATCAATTATAAAACGAATTCAAAACATTTACAGGAATAATGCCTTTGTTTGAGCAGAGTTCAAATTAATACGCGCACAGTTGAGTCACTAACATAACTACTAATCATAATCCTTTATAAAAACGAACTCAATATTTTACAGGAATAATCCCTTTCTTTGCGCAATGTTCAAATTAATACACGCAGAGGTCAATCACTGATATAACTTATAATCATAATCAACTATAAATCGAATTCAAAACATTTACAGGAATAATCCCTTTCTTTGCGCATTGTTCAAATTAATACACGCACAGGTCAGTCACTGATATAACTTATAATCATAATCAATTATACAAACGAATTCAAAATTTTACAGGAATAATCCCTTTCTTTGCGCAGAGTTCAAATAAATACGCGCACAAGTGAGTGGCTAGCATAACTAATAATCATAATCCATCATGAAAACGAACTCAAAATTTTACAGGAATAATCCATTTCTTTGCGCAGAGTTCAAATTAATACGAGCATAGTTGAGTCACTAATATAATTACTAACCATAATCAATTATAAAACGAATTCAAAACATTTACAGGAATAATGCCTTTGTTTGAGCAGAGTTCAAATTAATACGCGCACAAGTGAGTCACTAACATAACTAATAATCATAATCCTTTATAAAAACGAACTCAAAATTTTACAGGAATAATCCCTTTCTTTGTGCAGTGTTCAAATTAATACACGCACAGGTTAGTCACTAACAGAACTAATAATCATAATCCTTTATAAAAACGAACCCAAAATTTTACAAGAATAATCCATTTCTTTGCGCAAAGTTCAAATTAATACGAGCATAGGTGAGTCACTAATATAATTACTAACCATAATCAATTATAAAAACGAATTCAAAATTTTACAGGAATAATCCCTTTCTTTGCGCATTGTTCAAATTAATACACGCACAGGTGAGTCACTAACATGACTTATAATCATAATCAATTATACAAACGAATTCACAAAATTACAGGAATAATCCATTTCTTTGCGCAAAGTTCAAATTAATACGCGCACAGGTGATTCACTTATATAATTACTAAGCATAATCAATTATAAAACGAATTCAAAACTTTTACAGGAATAATGCCTTTGTTTGAGCAGAGTTCAAATTAATACGCGCACAGGTGAGTCACTAACATAACTAATAATCATAATCCTTTATAAAAACGAACTCAATATTTTACAGGAATTATCCCTTTCTTTGCGCAATGTTCAAATTAATACACGCACAGGTCAGTCACTAATATAACTTATAATCATAATCAATTATAAAAACGAATTCAAAATTTTACAGGAATAATCCATTCCTTTGCGCAGAGTTCAAATTAATACGAGCATAGGTGAGTCACTAATATAATTACTAACCATAATCAATTATAAAAACGAATTCAAAATTTTACAGGAATAATCCCTTTCTTTGCGCATTGTTCAAATTAATACACGCACAGGTGAGTCACTAACATGACTTATAATCATAATCAATTATAAAAACAAATTCACAAAATTAGGAATAATCCATTTCTTTCCGCAGAGTTCAAATTAATACGAGCATAGGTGAGTCACTAATATAATTACTAACCATAATCAATTATAAATCGAATTCAAAACATTTACAGGAATAATGCCTTTGTTTGAGCAGAGTTCAAATTAATACGCGCACAGGTGAGTCACTAACATAACTAATAATCATAATCCTTTATAAAAACGAACTCAATATTTTACAGGAATAATCCCTTTCTTTGCGCAATGTTCAAATTAATACACGCACAGGTCAGTCACTAACATAACTAATAATCATAATCGCCTATAAAAACGAGTTCAAAATTTTATATGAATAATCCCTTTCTTTGCGCAGAGTTCAAATTAATACGCGCACAGGTGAGTCACTAACATGACCTATAATCATAATCAATTATAAAAACGAATTCAAGATTTTACAGGAATAATCCCTTTCTTTGCGCAGAGTTCAAATTAATACGAGCATAGGTGAGTCACTAATATAATTACTAACCATAATCAATTATAAATCGAATTCAAAACATTTACTGGAATAATGCCTTTGTTTGAGCAGAGTTCAAATTAATACGCGCACAGGTGAGTCACTAACATAACTAATAATCACAATCCTTTATAAAAACGAACTCAATATTTTACAGGAATAATCCCTTTCTTTGCGCAATGTTCAAATTAATACACGCACAGGTCAGTCACTGATATAACTTATAATCATAATCAATTATACAAACGAATTCAAAATTTTACAGGAATAATCCCTTTCTTTGCGCAGAGTTCAAATAAATACGCGCACAAGTGAGTGGCTAGCATAACTAGTAATCATAATCCATCATGAAAACGAACTCAAAATTTTACAGGAATAATCCCTTTTTTTGCGCAGAGTTCAAATTAATACGCGCACAGGTCAGTCACTAATATAACTTATAATCATAATCAATTATAAAAACGAATTCAAAATTTTACAGGAATAATCCCTTTCTTTGCGCAGAGTTCAAATTAATACGCGCACAGGTGAGTCACTAACATGACTTATAATCATAATCAATTATAAAAACGAATTCAAAATTTTACAGGAATAATCCCTTTCTTTGCGCATTGTTCAAATTAATACACGCACAGGTGAGTCACTAACATGACTTATAATCATAATCAATTATAAAAACGAATTCACAAAATTACAGGCATAATCCATTTCTTTTCGCAGAGTTCAAATTAATACGAGCATAGGTGAGTCACTAATATAATTACTAACCATAATCAATTATAAAACGAATTCAAAACATTTACAGGAATAATGCCTTTGTTTGAGCAGAGTTCAAATTAATACGCGCACAGGTGAGTCACTAACATAACTAATAATCATAATCCTTTATAAAAACGAGCTCAAAATTTTACAGGAATAATCCCTTTCTTTGCGCAGTGTTCAAATTAATACACGCACAGGTCAGTCACTAACATAACTAATAATCATAATCGCCTATAAAAACGAGTTCAAAATTTTATATGAATAATCCCTTTCTTTGCGCAGAGTTCAAATTAATACGCGCACAGGTGAGTCACTAACATGACCTATAATCATAATCAATTATAAAAACGAATTCAAGATTTTACAGGAATAATCCCTTTCTTTGCGCAGAGTTCAAATTAATACGAGCATAGGTGAGTCACTAATATAATTACTAACCATAATCAATTATAAATCGAATTCAAAACATTTACAGGAATAATGCCTTTGTTTGAGCAGAGTTCAAATTAATACGCGCACAGGTGAGTCACTAACATAACTAATAATCACAATCCTTTATAAAAACGAACTCAATATTTTACAGGAATAATCCCTTTCTTTGCGCAATGTTCAAATTAATACACGCACAGGTCAGTCACTGATATAACTTATAATCATAATCAATTATACAAACGAATTCAAAATTTTACAGGAATAATCCCTTTCTTTGCGCAGAGTTCAAATAAATACGCGCACAAGTGAGTGGCTAGCATAACTAATAATCATAATCCATCATGAAAACGAACTCAAAATTTTACAGGAATAATCCCTTTCTTTGCGCAGAGTTCAAATTAATACGAGCATAGGTGAGTCACTAATATAATTACTAACCATAATCAATTATAAATCGAATTCAAAACATTTACAGGAATAATGCCATTGTTTGAGCAGTGTTCAAATTAATACGCGCACAGGTGAGTCACTAACATAACTAATAATCATAATCCTTTATAAAAACGAACTCAAAATTTTACAAGATTAATCCATTTCTTTGCGCAGAGTTCAAATTAATACGAGCATAGGTGAGTCACTAATATAATTACTAACCATAATCAATTATAAAAACGAATTCAAAATTTTACAGGAATAATCCCTTTCTTTGCGCATTGTTCAAATTAATATACGCACAGGTGAGGCACTAACATGACTTATTATCATAATCAAATATAAAAACGAATTCACAAAATTACAGGAATAATCCATTTCTTTGCGCAGAGTTCAAATTAATACGAGCATAGGTGAGTCACTAATATAATTACTAACCATAATCAATTATAAAACGAATTCAAAACATTTACAGGAATAATGCCTTTGTTTGAGCAGAGTTCAAATAAATACGCGCACAAGTGAGTCACTAACATAACTAATAATCATAATCCTTTATAAAAACGAACTCAAAATTTTACAGGAATAATCCCTTTCTTTGCGCAGTGTTCAAATTAATACGCGCACAGGTGAGTCACTAACATGACTTATAATCATAATCAATTATAAAAACGAGTTCAAAATTTTGCAGGAATAATCCCTTTCTTTGCGCATTGTTCAAATTAATACACGCACAGGTGAGTCACTAACATGACTTATTATCATAATCAATTATAAAAACGAATTCACAAAATTACAGGAATAATCCATTTCTTTGCGCAGAGTTCAAATTTATACGAGCATAGGTGAGTCACTAATATAATTACTAACCATAATCAATTATAAAAACGAATTCAAAATTTTACAGGAATAATCCCTTTCCTTGCGCATTGTTCAAATTAATACACGCACAGGTGAGTCACTAACATAACTAATAATCATAATCCTTTATAAAAACGAACTCAATATTTTACAGCAATAATCCCTTTCTTTGCGCAATGTTCAAATTAATACACGCCGAGGTCAGTCACTGATATAACTTATAATCATAATCAACTATAAATCGAATTCAAAACATTTACAGGAATAATGCCTTTGTTTGAGCAGAGTTCAAATTAATACGCGCACAGGTGAGCCACTAACATAACTAATAATCACAATCCTTTATAAAAACGAACTCAATATTTTACAGGAATAATCCCTTTCTTTGCGCAATGTTCAAATTAATACACGCACAGGTCAGTCACTGATATAACTTATAATCATAATCAATTATACAAACGAATTCAAAATTTTACAGGAATAATCCCTTTCTTTGCGCAGAGTTCAGATTAATACGCGCACAGGTGAGTCACTAATATAACTAATAATCATAATCCGTTGTAAAAACGAATTCAAAATTTTACAGGAATAATCCCTTTCTTTGCGCAGTGTTCAAATTAATACACGCACAGGTGAGTCACTAATATAACTTATAATCATAATCAATTATAAAAACGAATTCAAAATTTTACAGGAATAATCCCTTTCTTTGCGCAGAGTTCAAAACGCGCACAGGTGAGTCACTAACATGACTTATAATCATAATCAATTATAAAAACGAATTCAAAATTTTACAGGAATAATCCCTTTCTTTGCGCATTGTTCAAATTAATACACGCACAGGTGAGTCACTAACATGACTTATAATCATAATCAATTATACAAACGAAATCACAAAATTACAGGAATAATCCATTTCTTTGCGCAGAGTTCAAATTAATACGAGCATAGGTGAGTCACTAATATAATTACTAACCATAATCAATTATAAAACGAATTCAAAACATTTACAGGAATAATGCCTTTGTTTGAGCAGAGTTCAAATTAATACGCGCACAGGTGAGTCACTAACATAACTAATAATCATAATCCTTTATAAAAACGAACTCAAAATTTTACAGGAATAATCCCTTTCTTTGTGCAGTGTTCAAATTAATACACGCACAAGTCAGTCACTAACATAACTAATAATCATAATCCTTTATAAAAACGAACTCAAAATTTTACAAGAATAATCCATTTCTTTGCACAGAGTTCAAATTAATACGAGCATAGGTGAGTCACTAATATAATTACTAACCATAATCAATTATAAAAACGAATTCAAAATTTTACAGGAATAATCCCTTTCTTTGCGCATTGTTCAAATTAATACACGCACAGGTGAGTCACTAACATGACTTATAATCATAATCAATTATAAAAACAAATTCAAAAAATTACAGGAATAATCCATTTCTTTGCGCAGAGTTCAAATTAATACGAGCATATGTGAGTCACTAATATATAATTACTAACCATAATCAATTATAAATCGAATTCAAAACATTTACAGGAATAATGCCTTTGTTTGAGCAGAGTTCAAATTAATACGCACACATGTGAGTCACTAACATAACTAATAATCATAATCCTTTATAAAAACGAACTCAATATTTTACAGGAATAATCCCTTTCTTTGCGCAGTGTTCAAATTAATACACGCAGAAGTCAGTCACTGATATAACTTATAATCATAATCAACTATAAAAACGAATTCAAAATTTTACAGGAATAATCCCTTTCTTTGCTCAGAGTTCAAATAAATACGCGCACAAGTGAGTCACTAACATGACTTATTATCATAATCAATTATAAAAACGAATTCACAAAATTACAGGAATAATCCCTTTCCTTGCGCATTGTTCAAATTAATACACGCACAGGTGAGTCACTAACATAACTAATAATCATAATCCTTTATAAAAACGAACTCAATATTTTACAGCAATAATCCCTTTCTTTGCGCAATGTTCAAATTAATACACGCCGAGGTCAGTCACTGATATAACTTATAATCATAATCAACTATAAATCGAATTCAAAACATTTACAGGAATAATGCCTTTGTTTGAGCAGAGTTCAAATTAATACGCGCACAGGTGAGCCACTAACATAACTAATAATCACAATCCTTTATAAAAACGAACTCAATATTTTACAGGAATAATCCCTTTCTTTGCGCAATGTTCAAATTAATATACGCACAGGTGAGTCACTAACATGACTTATAATCATAATCAATTATAAAAACGAATTCAAAATTTTACAGGAATAACCCCTTTCTTTGCGCAGAGTTCAAATTAATACGCGCACAGGTGAGTCACTAACATAACTAATAATCATAATCCTTTATAAAAACGAACTCAATATTTTACAGGAAAAATCCCTTTCTTTGCGCAATGTTCAAATTAATACACGCACAGGTCAGTCACTAATATAACTTATAATCATAATCAATTATAAAAACGAATTCAAAATTTTACAGGAATAATCCATTTGTTTGCGCAGAGTTCAAATTAATACGAGCATAGGTGAGTCACTAATATAATTACTAACCATAATCAATTATAAAAACGAATTCAAAATTTTACAGGAATAATCCCTTTCTTTGCGCATTGTTCAAATTAATACACGCACAGGTGAG
Source organism: Dioctria rufipes (assembly GCA_963924295.1). Lineage (NCBI taxonomy): Eukaryota > Metazoa > Arthropoda > Insecta > Diptera > Asilidae > Dioctria > Dioctria rufipes. The sequence goes on along the minus strand of CAWUPM010001419.1, from coordinate 80,491 downwards.
TCACTAACATGACTTATAATCATAATCAATTATAAAAACAAATTCACAAAATTACAGGAATAATCCATTTCTTTGCGCAGAGTTCAAATTAATACGAGCATATGTGAGTCACTAATATATAATTACTAACCATAATCAATTATAAATCGAATTCAAAACATTTACAGGAATAATGCCTTTGTTTGAGCAGAGTTCAAATTAATACGCACACATGTGAGTCACTAACATAACTAATAATCATAATCCTTTATAAAAACGAACTCAATATTTTACAGGAATAATCCCTTTCTTTGCGCAGTGTTCAAATTAATACACGCAGAAGTCAGTCACTGATATAACTTATAATCATAATCAACTATAAAAACGAATTCAAAATTTTACAGGAATAATCCCTTTCTTTGCTCAGAGTTCAAATAAATACGCGCACAAGTGAGTGGCTAGCATAACTAGTAATCATAATCCATCATGAAAACGAACTCAAAATTTTACAGGAATAATCCCTTTTTTTGCGCAGAGTTCAAATTAATACGCGCACAGGTCAGTCACTAATATAACTTATAATCATAATCAATTATAAAAACGAATTCAAAATTTTATAGGAATAATCCCTTTCTTTGCGCAGAGTTCAAATTAATACGCGCACAGGTGAGTCACTAACATGACTTATAATCATAATCAATTATAAAAAGGAATTCAAAATTTTACAGGAATAATCCCTTTCTTTGCGCATTGTTCAAATTAATACACGCACAGGTGAGTCACTAACATGACTTATAATCATAATCAATTATAAAAACGAATTCACAAAATTACAGGCATAATCCATTTCTTTGCGCAGAGTTCAAATTAATACGAGCATAGGTGAGTCACTAATATAATTACTAACCATAATCAATTATAAAACGAATTCAAAACATTTACAGGAATAATGCCTTTGTTTGAGCAGAGTTCAAATTAATACGCGCACAGGTGAGTCACTAACATAACTAATAATCATAACCCTTTATAAAAACGAGCTCAAAATTTTACAGGAATAATCCCTTTCTTTGCGCAGTGTTCAAATTAATACACGCACAGGTCAGTCACTAACATAACTAATAATCATAATCGCCTATAAAAACGAGTTCAAAATTTTATATGAATAATCCCTTTCTTTGCGCTGAGTTCAAATTAATACGCGCACAGGTGAGTCACTAACATGACCTATAATCATAATCAATTATAAAAACGAATTCAAGATTTTACAGGAATAATCCCTTTCTTTGCGCAGAGTTCAAATTAATACGAGCATAGGTGATTCACTAATATAATTACTAACCATAATCAATTATAAATCGAATTCAAAACATTTACAGGAATAATGCCTTTGTTTGAGCAGAGTTCAAATTAATACGCGCACAGGTGAGTCACTAACATAACTAATAATCACAATCCTTTATAAAAACGAACTCAATATTTTACAGGAATAATCCCTTTCTTTGCGCAATGTTCAAATTAATACACGCACAGGTCAGACACTGATATAACTTATAATCATAATCAATTATACAAACGATTTCAAAATTTTACAGGAATAATCCCTTTCTTTGCGCAGAGTTCAAATAAATACGCGCACAAGTGAGTGGCTAGCATAACTAATAATCATAATCCATCATGAAAATGAACTCAAACTTTTACAGGAATAATCCCTTTTTTTGCGCAGAGTTCAAATTAATACGCGCACAGGTCAGTCACTAATATAACTTATAATCATAATCAATTATAAAAACGAATTCAAAATTTTACAGGAATAATCCCTTTCTTTGCGCAGAGTTCAAATTAATACGCGCACAGGTGAGTCACTAACATGACTTATAATCATAATCAATTATAAAAACGAATTCAAAATTTTACAGGAATAATCCCTTTCTTTGCCCATTGTTTAAATTAATACACGCACAGGTGAGTCACTAACATGACTTATAATCATAATCAATTATACAAACGAATTCACAAAATTACAGGAATAATCCATTTCTTTGCGCAGAGTTCAAATTAATACGAGCATAGGTGAGTCACTAATATAATTACTAACCATAATCAATTATAAAACGAATTCAAAACATTTACAGGAATAATGCCTTTGTTTGAGCAGAGTTCAAATTAATACGCGCACAGTTGAGTCACTAACATAACTACTAATCATAATCCTTTATAAAAACGAACTCAATATTTTACAGGAATAATCCCTTTCTTTGCGCAATGTTCAAATTAATACACGCAGAGGTCAATCACTGATATAACTTATAATCATAATCAACTATAAATCGAATTCAAAACATTTACAGGAATAATCCCTTTCTTTGCGCATTGTTCAAATTAATACACGCACAGGTGAGTCACTAACATGACTTATAATCATAATCAATTATACAAACGAATTCACAAAATTACAGGAATAATCCATTTCTTTGCGCAGAGTTCAAATTAATACGAGCATAGGTGAGTCACTAATATAATTACTAACCATAATCAATTATAAAACGAATTCAAAACATTTACAGGAATAATGCCTTTGTTTGAGCAGAGTTCAAATTAATACGCGCACAGGTGAGTCACTAACATAACTAATAATCATAATCCTTTATAAAAACGAACTCAAAATTTTACAGGAATAATCCCTTTCTTTGTGCAGTGTTCAAATTAATACACGCACAAGTCAGTCACTAACATAACTAATAATCATAATCCTTTATAAAAACGAACTCAAAATTTTACAAGAATAATCCATTTCTTTGCGCAGAGTTCAAATTAATACGAGCATAGGTGAGTCACTAACATAACTAATAATCACAATCCTTTATAAAAACGAACTAAATATTTTACAGGAATAATCCCTTTCTTTGCGCAATGTTCAAATTAATACACGCACAGGTCAGTGACTGATATAACTTATAATAATAATCAATTATACAAACGAATTCAAAATTTTACAGGAATAATCCCTTTCTTTGTGCAGAGTTCAGATTAATACGCGCACAGGTGAGTCACTAATATAACTAATAATCATAATCCGTTGTAAAAACGGATTCAAAATTTTACAGGAATAATCCCTTTCTTTGCGCAGTGTTCAAATTAATACACGCACAGGTGAGTCAGTAATATAACTTATAATCATAATCAATTATAAAAACGATTTCAAAATTTTACAGGAATAATCCCTTTCTTTGCGCAGAGTTCAAATTAATACGCGCACAGGTGAGTCACTAACATGACTTATAATCATAATCAATTATAAAAACGAATGCAAAATTTTACAGGAATAATCCCTTTCTTTGCGCATTGTTCAAATTAATACACGCACAGGTGAGTCACTAACATGACTTATAATCATAATCAATTATACAAACGAATTCACAAAATTACAGGAATAATCCATTTCTTTGCGCAGAGTTCAAATTAATACGAGCATAGGTGAGTCACTAATATAATTACTAACCATAATCAATTATAAAACGAATTCAAAACATTTACAGGGATAATGCCTTTGTTTGAGCAGAGTTCAAATTAATACGCGCACAGGTGAGTCACTAACATAACTAATAATCATAATCCTTTATAAAAACGAACTCAAAATTTTACAGGAATAATCCCTTTCTTTGTGCAGTGTTCAAATTAATACACGCACAAGTCAGTCACTAACATAACTAATAATCATAATCCTTTATAAAAACGAACTCAAAATTTTACAAGAATAATCCATTTCTTTGCGCAGAGTTCAAATTAATACGAGCATAGGTGAGTCACTAATATAATTACTAACCATAATCAATTATAAAAACGAATTCAAAATTTTACAGGAATAATCCCTTTCTTTGCGCATTGTTCAAATTAATATACGCACAGGTGAGTCACTAACATGACTTATAATCATAATCAATTATAAAAACGAATTCAAAATTTTACAGGAATAACCCCTTTCTTTGCGCAGAGTTCAAATTAATACGCGCACAGGTGATTCACTTATATAATTACTAAGCATAATCAATTATAAAACGAATTCAAAACTTTTACAGGAATAATGCCTTTGTTTGAGCAGAGTTCAAATTAATACGCGCACAGGTGAGTCACTAACATAACTAATAATCATAATCCTTTATAAAAACGAACTCAATATTTTACAGGAATAATCCCTTTCTTTGCGCAATGTTCAAATTAATACACGCACAGGTCAGTCACTAATATAACTTATAATCATAATCAATTATAAAAACGAATTCAAAATTTTACAGGAATAATCCATTTCTTTGCGCAGAGTTCAAATTAATACGAGCATAGGTGAGTCACTAATATAATTACTAACCATAATCAATTATAAAAACGAATTCAAAATTTTACAGGAATAATCCCTTTCTTTGCGCATTGTTCAAATTAATACACGCACAGGTGAGTCACTAACATGACTTATAATCATAATCAATTATAAAAACAAATTCACAAAATTACAGGAATAATCCATTTCTTTGCGCAGAGTTCAAATTAATACGAGCATAGGTGAGTCACTAATATAATTACTAACCATAATCAATTATAAAACGAATTCAAAACATTTACAGGAATAATGCCTTTATTTGAGCAGAGTTCAAATTAATACGCGCACAGTTGAGTCACTAACATAACTACTAATCATAATCTTTTATAAAAAAGAACTCAATATTTTACAGGAATAATCCCTTTCTTTGCGCAATGTTCAAATTAATACACGCAGAGGTCAATCACTGATATAACTTATAATCATAATCAACTATAAATCGAATTCAAAACATTTACAGGAATAATCCCTTTCTTTGCGCATTGTTCAAATTAATACACGCACAGGTGAGTCACTAACATGACTTATAATCATAATCAATTATACAAACGAATTCACAAAATTACAGGAATAATCCATTTCTTTGCGCAGAGTTCAAATTAATACGAGCATAGGTGAGTCACTAATATAATTACTAACCATAATCAATTATAAAACGAATTCAAAACATTTACAGGAATAATGCCTTTGTTTGAGCAGAGTTCAAATTAATACGCGCACAGGTGAGTCACTAACATAACTAATAATCATAATCCTTTATAAAAACGAACTCAAAATTTTACAGGAATAATCCCTTTCTTTGTGCAGTGTTCAAATTAATACACGCACAAGTCAGTCACTAACATAACTAATAATCATAATCCTTTATAAAAACGAACTCAAAATTTTACAGGAATAATGCCTTTGTTTGAGCAGAGTTCAAATTAATACGCGCACAGGTGAGTCACTAACATAACTAATAATCATAATACTTTATAAAAACGAACTCAATATTTTACAGGAATAATCCCTTTCTTTGCGCAATGTTCAAATTAATACACGCAGAGGTCAGTCACTGATATAACTTATAATCATAATCAACTATAAAAACGAATTCAAAATTTTACAGGAATAATCTGTTTCTTTGCTCAGAGTTCAAATAAATACGCGCACAAGTGAGTGGCTAGCATAACTAGTAATCATAATCCATCATGAAAACGAACTCAAAATTTTACAGGAATAATGCCTTTGTTTGAGCAGAGTTCAAATTAATACGCGCACAGGTGAGTCACTAACATAACTAATAATCATAACCCTTTATAAAAACGAGCTCAAAATTTTACAGGAATAATCCCTTTTTTGCGCAGTGTTCAAATTAATACACGCACAGGTCAGCCACTAACATAACTAATAATCATAATCGCCTATAAAAACGAGTTCAAAATTTTATATGAATAATCCCTTTCTTTGCGCAGAGTTCAAATTAATACGCGCACAGGTGAGTCACTAACATGACCTATAATCATAATCAATTATAAAAACGAATTCAAGATTTTACAGGAATAATCCCTTTCTTTGCGCAGAGTTCAAATTAATACGAGCATAGGTGATTCACTAATATAATTACTAACCATAATCAATTATAAATCGAATTCAAAACATTTACAGGAATAATGCCTTTGTTTGAGCAGAGTTCAAATTAATACGCGCACAGGTGAGTCACTAACATAACTAATAATCACAATCCTTTATAAAAACGAACTCAATATTTTACAGGAATAATCCCTTTCTTTGCGCAATGTTCAAATTAATACACGCACAGGTCAGACACTGATATAACTTATAATCATAATCAATTATACAAACGAATTCAAAATTTTACAGGAATAATGCCTTTCTTTGCGCAGAGTTCAAATAAATACGCGCACAAGTGAGTGGCTAGCATAACTAATAATCATAATCCATCATGAAAATGAACTCAAAATTTTACAGGAATAATCCCTTTTTTTGCGCAGAGTTCAAATTAATACGCGCACAGGTCAGTCACTAATATAACTTATAATCATAATCAATTATAAAAACGAATTCAAAATTTTACAGGAATAATCCCTTTCTTTGCGCAGAGTTCAAATTAATACGCGCACAGGTGAGTCACTAACATGACTTATAATCATAATCAATTATAAAAACGAATTCAAAATTTTACAGGAATAATCCCTTTCTTTGCGCATTGTTTAAATTAATACACGCACAGGTGAGTCACTAACATGACTTATAATCATAATCAATTATACAAACGAATTCACAAAATTACAGGAATAATCCATTTCTTTGCGCAGAGTTCAAATTAATACGAGCATAGGTGAGTCACTAATATAATTACTAACCATAATCAATTATAAAACGAATTCAAAACATTTACAGGAATAATGCCTTTGTTTGAGCAGAGTTCAAATTAATACGCGCACAGTTGAGTCACTAACATAACTACTAATCATAATCCTTTATAAAAACGAACTCAATATTTTACAGGAATAATCCCTTTCTTTGCGCAATGTTCAAATTAATACACGCAGAGGTCAATCACTGATATAACTTATAATCATAATCAACTATAAATCGAATTCAAAACATTTACAGGAATAATCCCTTTCTTTGCGCATTGTTCAAATTAATACACGCACAGGTGAGTCACTAACATGGCTTATAATCATAATCAATTATACAAACGAATTCACAAAATTACAGGAATAATCCATTTCTTTGCGCAGAGTTCAAATTAATACGAGCATAGGTGAGTCACTAATATAATTACTAACCATAATCAATTATAAAACGAATTCAAAACATTTACAGGAATAATGCCTTTGTTTGAGCAGAGTTCAAATTAATACGCGCACAGGTGAGTCACTAACATAACTAATAATCATAATCCTTTATAAAAACGAACTCAAAATTTTACAGGAATAATCCCTTTCTTTGTGCAGTGTTCAAATTAATACACGCACAAGTCAGTCACTAACATAACTAATAATCATAATCCTTTATAAAAACGAACTCAAAATTTTACAAGAATAATCCATTTCTTTGCGCAGAGTTCAAATTAATACGAGCATAGGTGAGTCACTAACATAACTAATAATCACAATCCTTTATAAAAACGAACTCAATATTTTACAGGAATAATCCCTTTCTTTGCGCAATGTTCAAATTAATACACGCACAGGTCAGTGACTGATATAACTTATAATCATAATCAATTATACAAACGAATTCAAAATTTTACAGGAATAATCCCTTTCTTTGTGCAGAGTTCAGATTAATACGCGCACAGGTGAGTCACTAATATAACTAATAATCATAATCCGTTGTAAAAACGGATTCAAAATTTTACAAGAATAATCCCTTTCTTTGCGCAGTGTTCAAATTAATACACGCACAGGTGAGTCAGTAATATAACTTATAATCATAATCAATTATAAAAGCGATTTCAAAATTTTACAGGAATAATCCCTTTCTTTGCGCAGAGTTCAAATTAATACGCGCACAGGTGAGTCACTAACATGACTTATAATCATAATCAATTATAAAAACGAATACAAAATTTTACAGGAATAATCCCTTTCTTTGCGCATTGTTCAAATTAATACACGCACAGGTGAGTCACTAACATGACTTATAATCATAATCAATTATACAAACGAATTCACAAAATTACAGGAATAATCCATTTCTTTGCGCAGAGTTCAAATTAATACGAGCATAGGTGAGTCACTAATATAATTACTAACCATAATCAATTATAAAACGAATTCAAAACATTTACAGGGATAATGCCTTTGTTTGAGCAGAGTTCAAATTAATACGCGCACAGGTGAGTCACTAACATAACTAATAATCATAATCCTTTATAAAAACGAACTCAAAATTTTACAGGAATAATCCCTTTCTTTGTGCAGTGTTCAAATTAATACACGCACAAGTCAGTCACTAACATAACTAATAATCATAATCCTTTATAAAAACGAACTCAAAATTTTACAAGAATAATCCATTTCTTTGCGCAGAGTTCAAATTAATACGAGCATAGGTGAGTCACTAATATAATTACTAACCATAATCAATTATAAAAACGAATTCAAAATTTTACAGGAATAATCCCTTTCTTTGCGCATTGTTCAAATTAATATACGCACAGGTGAGTCACTAACATGACTTATAATCACAATCAATTATAAAAACGAATTCAAAATTTTACAGGAATAACCCCTTTCTTTGCGCAGAGTTCAAATTAATACGCGCACAGGTGATTCACTTATATAATTACTAAGCATAATCAATTATAAAACGAATTCAAAACTTTTACAGGAATAATGCCTTTGTTTGAGCAGAGTTCAAATTAATACGCGCACAGGTGAGTCACTAACATAACTAATAATCATAATCCTTTATAAAAACGAACTCAATATTTTACAGGAATAATCCCTTTCTTTGCGCAATGTTCAAATTAATACACGCACAGGTCAGTCACTAATATAACTTATAATCATAATCAATTATAAAAACGAATTCAAAATTTTACAGGAATAATCCATTTCTTTGCGCAGAGTTCAAATTAATACGAGCATAGGTGAGTCACTAATATAATTACTAACCATAATCAATTATAAAAACGAATTCAAAATTTTACAGGAATAATCCCTTTCTTTGCGCATTGTTCAAATTAATACACGCACAGGTGAGTCACTAACATGACTTATAATCATAATCAATTATAAAAACAAATTCACAAAATTACAGGAATAATTCATTTCTTTGCGCAGAGTTCAAATTAATACGAGCATAGGTGAGTCACTAATATAATTACTAACCATAATCAATTATAAAACGAATTCAAAACATTTACAGGAATAATGCCTTTGTTTGAGCAGAGTTCAAATTAATACGCGCACAGTTGAGTCACTAACATAACTACTAATCATAATCCTTTATAAAAACGAACTCAATATTTTACAGGAATAATCCCTTTCTTTGCGCAATGTTCAAATTAATACACGCAGAGGTCAATCACTGATATAACTTATAATCATAATCAACTATAAATCGAATTCAAAACATTTACAGGAATAATCCCTTTCTTTGCGCATTGTTCAAATTAATACACGCACAGGTGAGTCACTAACATGACTTATAATCATAATCAATTATACAAACGAATTCACAAAATTACAGGAATAATCCATTTCTTTGCGCAGAGTTCAAATTAATACGAGCATAGGTGAGTCACTAATATAATTACTAACCATAATCAATTATAAAACGAATTCAAAACATTTACAGGAATAATGCCTTTGTTTGAGCAGAGTTCAAATTAATACGCGCACAGGTGAGTCACTAACATAACTAATAATCATAATCCTTTATAAAAACGAACTCAAAATTTTACAGGAATAATCCCTTTCTTTGTGCAGTGTTCAAATTAATACACGCACAAGTCAGTCACTAACATAACTAATAATCATAATCCTTTATAAAAACGAACTCAAAATTTTACAGGAATAATGCCTTTGTTTGAGCAGAGTTCAAATTAATACGCGCACAGGTGAGTCACTAACATAACTAATAATCATAATCCTTTATAAAAACGAACTCAATATTTTACAGGAACAATCCCTTTCTTTGCGCAATGTTCAAATTAATACACGCAGAGGTCAGTCACTGATATAACTTATAATCATAATCAACTATAAAAACGAATTCAAAATTTTACAGGAATAATCTGTTTCTTTGCTCAGAGTTCAAATAAATACGCGCACAAGTGAGTGGCTAGCATAACTAGTAATCATAATCCATCATGAAAACGAACTCAAAATTTTACAGGAATAATCCCTTTTTTTGCGCAGAGTTCAAATTAATACGCGCACAGGTCAGTCACTAATATAACTTATAATCATAATCAATTACAAAAACGAATTCAAAATTTTACAGAAATAATCCCTTTCTTTGCGCAGAGTTCAAATTAATACGCGCACAGGTGAGTCACTAACATGACTTATAATCATAATCAATTATAAAAACGAATTCAAAATTTTACAGGAATAATCCCTTTCTTTGCGCATTGTTCAAATTAATACACGCACAGGTGAGTCACTAACATGACTTATAATCATAATCAATTATAAAAACGAATTCACAAAATTACAGGCATAATCCATTTCTTTGCGCAGAGTTCAAGTTAATACGAGCATAGGTGAGTCACTAATATAATTACTAACCATAATCAATTATAAAACGAATTCAAAACATTTACAGGAATAATGCCTTTGTTTGAGCAGAGTTCAAATTGATACGCGCACAGGTGAGTCACTAACATAACTAATAATCATAATCCTTTATAAAAACGAGCTCAAAATTTTACAGGAATAATCCCTTTCTTTGCGCAGTGTTCAAATTAATACACGCACAGGTCAGTCACTAACATAACTAATAATCATAATCGCTTATAAAAACGAGTTCAAAATTTTACAGGAATAATCCCTTTCTTTGCGCAGAGTTCAAATTAATACGCGCACAGGTGAGTCACTAACATGACCTATAATCATAATCAATTACAAAAACGAATTCATAATTTTACAGGAATAACCCCTTTCTTTGCGCAGAGTTCAAATTAATACGAGCATAGGTGAGTCACTAATATAATTACTAACCATAATCAATTATAAAACGAATTCAAAACATTTACAGGAATAATGCCTTTGTTTGAGCAGAGTTCAAATTAATACGCGCACAGGTGAGTCACTAACATAACTAATAATCATAATCCTTTATAAAAACGAACTCAAAATTTTACAGGAATAATCCCTTTCTTTGTGCAGTGTTCAAATTAATACACGCACAAGTCAGTCACTAACATAACTAATAATCATAATCCTTTATAAAAACGAACTCAAAATTTTACAGGAATAATGCCTTTGTTTGAGCAGAGTTCAAATTAATACGCGCACAGGTGAGTCACTAACATAACTAATAATCATAATCCTTTATAAAAACGAACTCAATATTTTACAGGAATAATCCCTTTCTTTGCGCAATGTTCAAATTAATACACGCAGAGGTCAGTCACTGATATAACTTATAATCATAATCAACTATAAAAACGAATTCAAAATTTTACAGGAATAATCTGTTTCTTTGCTCAGAGTTCAAATAAATACGCGCACAAGTGAGTGGCTAGCATAACTAGTAATCATAATCCATCATGAAAACGAACTCAAAATTTTACAGGAATAATCCCTTTTTTTGCGCAGAGTTCAAATTAATACGCGCACAGGTCAGTCACTAATATAACTTATAATCATAATCAATTACAAAAACGAATTCAAAATTTTACAGAAATAATCCCTTTCTTTGCGCAGAGTTCAAATTAATACGCGCACAGGTGAGTCACTAACATGACTTATAATCATAATCAATTATAAAAACGAATTCAAAATTTTACAGGAATAATCCCTTTCTTTGCGCATTGTTCAAATTAATACACGCACAGGTGAGTCACTAACATGACTTATAATCATAATCAATTATAAAAACGAATTCACAAAATTACAGGCATAATCCATTTCTTTGCGCAGAGTTCAAGTTAATACGAGCATAGGTGAGTCACTAATATAATTACTAACCATAATCAATTATAAAACGAATTCAAAACATTTACAGGAATAATGCCTTTGTTTGAGCAGAGTTCAAATTGATACGCGCACAGGTGAGTCACTAACATAACTAATAATCATAATCCTTTATAAAAACGAGCTCAAAATTTTACAGGAATAATCCCTTTCTTTGCGCAGTGTTCAAATTAATACACGCACAGGTCAGTCACTAACATAACTAATAATCATAATCGCCTATAAAAACGAGTTCAAAATTTTATATGAATAATCCCTTTCTTTGCGCAGAGTTCAAATTAATACGCGCACAGGTGAGTCACTAACATGACCTATAATCATAATCAATTATAAAAACGAATTCAAGATTTTACAGGAATAATCCCTTTCTTTGCGCAGAGTTCAAATTAATACGAGCATAGGTGAGTCACTAATATAATTACTAACCATAATCAATTATAAATCGAATTCAAAACATTTACAGGAATAATGCCTTTGTTTGAGCAGAGTTCAAATTAATACGCGCACAGGTGAGTCACTAACATAACTAATAATCACAATCCTTTATAAAAACGAACTCAATATTTTACAGGAATAATCCCTTTCTTTGCGCAATGTTCAAATTAATACACGCACAGGTCAGTCACTGACATAACTTATAATCATAATCAATTATACAAACGAATTCAAAATTTTACAGGAATAATCCCTTTCTTTGCGCAGAGTTCAAATAAATACGCGCACAAGTGAGTGGCTAGCATAACTAATAATCATAATCCATCATGAAAACGAACTCAAAATTTTACAGGAATAATCCCTTTTTTGCGCAGAGTTCAAATTAATACGAGCATAGGTGAGTCACTAATATAATTACTAACCATAATCAATTATAAATCGAATTCAAAACATTTACAGGAATAATGCCTTTGTTTGAGCAGAGTTCAAATTAATACGCGCACAGGTGAGTCACTAACATAACTAATAATCATAATCCTTTATAAAAACGAAATCAAAATTTTACAAGAATAATCCATTTCTTTGCGCAGAGTTCAAATTAATACGAGCATAGGTGAGTCACTAATATAATTACTAACCATAATCAATTATAAAAACGAATTCAAAATTTTACAGGAATAATCCCTTTCTTTGCGCATTGTTCAAATTAATATACGCACAGGTGAGTCACTAACATGACTTATAATCATAATCAATTATAAAAACGAATTCAAAATTTTACAGGAATAACCCCTTTCTTTGCGCAGAGTTCAAATTAATACGCGCACAGGTGATTCACTTATATAATTACTAAGCATAATCAATTATAAAACGAATTCAAAACTTTTACAGGAATAATGCCTTTGTTTGAGCAGAGTTCAAATTAATACGCGCACAGGTGAGTCACTAACATAACTAATAATCATAATCCTTTATAAAAACGAACTCAATATTTTACAGGAATAATCCCTTTCTTTGCGCAATGTTCAAATTAATACACGCACAGGTCAGTCACTAATATAACTTATAATCATAATCAATTATAAAAACGAATTCAAAATTTTACAGGAATAATCCATTTCTTTGCGCAGAGTTCAAATTAATACGAGCATAGGTGAGTCACTAATATAATTACTAACCATAATCAATTATAAAAACGAATTCAAAATTTTACAGGAATAATCCCTTTCTTTGCGCATTGTTCAAATTAATACACGCACAGGTGAGTCACTAACATGACTTATAATCATAATCAATTATACAAACGAATTCACAAAATTACAGGAATAATCCATTTCTTTGCGCAGAGTTCAAATTAATACGAGCATAGGTGAGTCACTAATATAATTACTAACCATAATCAATTATAAAACGAATTCAAAACATTTACAGGAATAATGCCTTTGTTTGAGCAGAGTTCAAATTAATACGCGCACAGTTGAGTCACTAACATAACTACTAATCATAATCCTTTATAAAAACGAACTCAATATTTTACAGGAATAATCCCTTTCTTTGCGCAATGTTCAAATTAATACACGCAGAGGTCAATCACTGATATAACTTATAATCATAATCAACTATAAATAGAATTCAAAACATTTACAGGAATAATCCCTTTCTTTGCGCATTGTTCAAATTAATACACGCACAGGTGAGTCACTAACATGACTTATAATCATAATCAATTATACAAACGAATTCACAAAATTACAGGAATAATCCATTTCTTTGCGCAGAGTTCAAATTAATACGAGCATAGGTGAGTCACTATTATAATTACTAACCATAATCAATTATAAAACGAATTCAAAACATTTACAGGAATAATGCCTTTGTTTGAGCAGAGTTCAAATTAATACGCGCACAGGTGAGTCACTAACATAACTAATAATCATAATCCTTTATAAAAACGAACTCAAAATTTTACAGGAATAATCCCCTTCTTTGCGCAGTGTTCAAATTAATACACGCACAGGTCAGTCACTAATATAACTTATAGTCATAATCAATTACAAAAACGAATTCATAATTTTACAGGAATAGCCCCTTTCTTTGCGCAGAGTTCAAATTAATACGAGCATGATTGAGTCACTAATATAATTACTAACCATAATCAATTATAAAATGAATTCAAAACATTTACAGGAATAATGCCTTTGTTTGAGCAGAGTTCAAATAAATACGCGCACAAGTGAGTCACTAACATAACTAATAATCATAATCCTTTATAAAAACGAACTCAAAATTTTACAGGAATAATCCCTTTCTTTGCGCAGTGTTCAAATTAATACACGCACAGGTCAGTCACTAACATAACTAATAATCATAATCGCTTATAAAAACGAGTTCAAAATTTTACAGGAATAATCCCTTTCTTTGCGCAGAGTTCAAATTAATACGCGCACAGGTGAGTCACTAACATGACCTATAATCATAATCAATTACAAAAACGAATTCATAATTTTACAGGAATAACCCCTTTCTTTGCGCAGAGTTCAAATTAATACGAGCATATGTGAGTCACTAATATAATTACTAACCATAATCAATTATAAATCGAATTCAAAACATTTACAGGAATAATGCCTTTGTTTGAGCAGAGTTCAAATAAATACGCGCACAAGTGAGTCACTAACATAACTAATAATCATAATCCTTTATAAAAACGAACTCAATATTTTACAGCAATAATCCCTTTCTTTGCGCAATGTTCAAATTAATACACGCCGAGGTCAGTCACTGATATAACTTATAATCATAATCAACTATAAATCGAATTCAAAACATTTACAGGAATAATGCCTTTGTTTGACCAGAGTTCAAATTAATACGCGCACAGGTGAGCCACTAACATAACTAATAATCACAATCAATTATATAAACGAGTTCAAAATTTTACAGGAATAATCCCTTTCTTTGCGCATTGTTCAAATTAATACACGCACAGGTGAGTCACTAACATGACTTATTATCATAATCAATTATAAAAACGAATTCACAAAATTACAGGAATAATCCATTTCTTTGCGCAGAGTTCAAATTTATACGAGCATAGGTGAGTCACTAATATAATTACTAACCATAATCAATTATAAAAACGAATTCAAAATTTTACAGGAATAATCCCTTTCCTTGCGCATTGTTCAAATTAATACACGCACAGGTGAGTCACTAACATGACTTATAATCATAATCAATTATAAAAACGAATTCACAAAATTACAGGAATAATCCATTTCTTTGCGCAGAGTTCAAATTAATACGAGCATAGGTGAGTCACTAATATAATTACTAACCATAATCAATTATAAAATGAATTCAAAACATTTACAGGAATAATGCCTTTGTTTGAGCAGAGTTCAAATTAATACGCGCACAGGTGAGTCACTAACATAACTAATAATCATAATCCTTTATAAAAACGAACTCAATATTTTACAGCAATAATCCCTTTCTTTGCGCAATGTTCAAATTAATACACGCCGAGGTCAGTCACTGATATAACTTATAATCATAATCAACTATAAATCGAATTCAAAACATTTACAGGAATAATGCCTTTGTTTGAGCAGAGTTCAAATTAATACGCGCACAGGTGAGCCACTAACATAACTAATAATCACAATCCTTTATAAAAACGAACTCAATATTTTACAGGAATAATCCCTTTCTTTGCGCAATGTTCAAATTAATACACGCACAGGTCAGTCACTGATATAACTTATAATCATAATCAATTATACAAACGAATTCAAAATTTTACAGGAATAATCCCTTTCTTTGCGCAGAGTTCAGATTAATACGCGCACAGGTGAGTCACTAATATAACTAATAATCATAATCCGTTGTAAAAACGAATTCAAAATTTTACAGGAATAATCCCTTTCTTTGCGCAGAGTTCAAATTAATACGCGCACAGGTGAGTCACTAACATGACTTATAATCATAATCAATTATAAAAACGAATTCAAAATTTTACAGGAATAATCCCTTTCTTTGCGCATTGTTCAAATTAATACACGCACAGGTGAGTCACTAACATAACTAATAATCATAATCCTTTATAAAAACGAACTCAAAATTTTACAGGAATAATCCATTTCTTTGCGCAGAGTTCAAATTAATACGAGCATAGGTGAGTCACTAATATAATTACTAACCATAATCAATTATAAAATCGAATTCAAAATTTTACAGGAATAATCCCTTTCTTTGCGCATTGTTCAAATTAATATATGCACAGGTGAGTCACTAACATGACTTATAATCATAATCAATTATAAAAACGAATTCAAAATTTTACAGGAATAACCCCTTTCTTTGCGCAGAGTTCAAATTAATACGCGCACAGGTGATTCACTTATATAATTACTAAGCATAATCAATTATAAAACGAATTCAAAACTTTTACAGGAATAATGCCTTTGTTTGAGCAGAGTTCAAATTAATACGCGCACAGGTGAGTCACTAACATAACTAATAATCATAATCCTTTATAAAAACGAACTCAATATTTTACAGGAATAATCCCTTTCTTTGCGCAATGTTCAAATTAATACACGCACAGGTCAGTCACTAATATAACTTATAATCATAATCAATTATAAAAACGAATTCAAAATTTTACAGGAATAATCCATTTCTTTGCGCAGAGTTCAAATTAATACGAGCATAGGTGAGTCACTAATATAATTACTAACCATAATCAATTATAAAAACGAATTCAAAATTTTACAGGAATAATCCCTTTCTTTGCGCATTGTTCAAATTAATACACGCACAGGTGAGTCACTAACATGACTTATAATCATAATCAATTATAAAAACAAATTCACAAAATTACAGGAATAATCCATTTCTTTGCGCAGAGTTCAAATTAATACGAGCATATGTGAGTCACTAATATAATTACTAACCATAATCAATTATAAATCGAATTCAAAACATTTACAGGAATAATGCCTTTGTTTGAGCAGAGTTCAAATTAATACGCGCACAGGTGAGTCACTAACATAACTAATAATCATAATCCTTTATAAAAACGAACTCAATATTTTACAGGAATAATCCCTTTCTTTGCGCAGTGTTCAAATTAATACACGCACAGGTCAGTCACTAACATAACTAATAATCATAATCGCCTATAAAAACGAGTTCAAAATTTTATATGAATAATCCCTTTCTTTGCGCAGAGTTCAAATTAATACGCGCACAGGTGAGTCACTAACATGACCTATAATCATAATCAATTATAAAAACGAATTCAAGATTTTACAGGAATAATCCCTTTCTTTGCTCAGAGTTCAAATAAATACGCGCACAAGTGAGTGGCTAGCATAACTAGTAATCATAATCCATCATGAAAACGAACTCAAAATTTTACAGGAATAATCCCTTTTTTTGCGCAGAGTTCAAATTAATACGCGCACAGGTCAGTCCCTAATATAACTTATAATCATAATCAATTATAAAAACGAATTCAAAATTTTACAGGAATAATCCCTTTCTTTGCGCAGAGTTCAAATTAATACGCGCACAGGTGAGTTACTAACATGACTTATAATCATAATCAATTATAAAAACGAATTCAAAATTTTACAGGAATAATCCCTTTCTTTGCGCATTGTTCAAATTAATACACGCACAGGTGAGTCACTAACATGACTTATAATCATAATCAATTATAAAAACGAATTCACAAAATTACAGGCATAGTCCATTTCTTTGCGCAGAGTTCAAATTAATACGAGCATAGGTGAGTCACTAATATAATTACTAACCATAATCAATTATAAAACGAATTCAAAACATTTACAGGAATAATGCCTTTGTTTGAGCAGAGTTCAAATTAATACGCGCACAGGTGAGTCACTAACATAACTAATAATCATAATCCTTTATAAAAACGAGCTCAAAATTTTACAGGAATAATCCCTTTCTTTGCGCAGTGTTCAAATTAATACACGCACAGGTCAGTCACTAACATAACTAATAATCATAATCGCCTATAAAAACGAGTTCAAAATTTTATATGAATAATCCCTTTCTTTGCGCAGAGTTCAAATTAATACGCGCACAGGTGAGTCACTAACATGACCTATAATCATAATCAATTATAAAAACGAATTCAAGATTTTACAGGAATAATCCCTTTCTTTGCGCAGAGTTCAAATTAATACGAGCATAGGTGAGTCACTAATATAATTACTAACCATAATCAATTATAAATCGAATTCAAAACATTTACAGGAATAATGCCTTTGTTTGAGCAGAGTTCAAATTAATACGCGCACAGGTGAATCACTAACATAACTAATAATCACAATCCTTTATAAAAACGAACTCAATATTTTACAGGAATAATCCCTTTGTTTGCGCAATGTTCAAATTAATACACGCACAGGTCAGTCACTGATATAACTTATAATCATAATCAATTATACAAACGAATTCAAAATTTTACAGGAATAATCCCTTTCTTTGCGCAGAGTTGAAATAAATACGCGCACAAGTGAGTGGCTAGCATGACTAATAATCATAATCCATCATGAAAACGAACTCAAAATTTTACAGGAATAATCCCTTTTTTTGCGCAGAGTTCAAATTAATACGCGCACAGGTCAGTCACTAATATAACTTATAATCATAATCAATTATAAAAACGAATTCAAAATTTTACAGGAATAATCCCTTTCTTTGCGCAGAGTTCAAATTAATACGCGCACAGGTGAGTCACTAACATGACTTATAATCATAATCAATTATAAAAACGAATTCAAAATTTTACAGGAATAATCCCTTTCTTTGCGCATTGTTCAAATTAATACACGCACAGGTGAGTCACTAACATAACTAATAATCATAATCCTTTATAAAAACGAACTCAAAATTTTACAGGAATAATCCATTTCTTTGCGCAGAGTTCAAATTAATACGAGCATAGGTGAGTCACTAATATAATTACTAACCATAATCAATTATAAAATCGAATTCAAAATTTTACAGGAATAATCCCTTTCTTTGCGCATTGTTCAAATTAATATACGCACAGGTGAGTCACTAACATGACTTATAATCATAATCAATTATAAAAACGAATTCAAAATTTTACAGGAATAACCCCTTTCTTTGCGCAGAGTTCAAATTAATACGCGCACAGGTGATTCACTTATATAATTACTAAGCATAATCAATTATAAAACGAATTCAAAACTTTTACAGGAATAATGCCTTTGTTTGAGCAGAGTTCAAATTAATACGCGCACAGGTGAGTCACTAACATAACTAATAGTCATAATCCTTTATAAAAACGAACTCAATATTTTACAGGAATAATCCCTTTTTTTGCACAGAGTTCAAATTAATACGCGCACAGGTCAGTCCCTAATATAACTTATAATCATAATCAATTATAAAAACGAATTCAACATTTTACAGGAATAATCCCTTTCTTTGCGCAGAGTTCAAATTAATACGCGCACAGGTGAGTCACTAACATGACTTATAATCATAATCAATTATAAAAACGAATTCAAAATTTTACAGGAATAATCCCTTTCTTTGCGCATTGTTCAAATTAATACACGCACAGGTGAGTCACTAACATGACTTATAATCATAATCAATTATGAAAACGAATTCACAAAATTACAGGCATAGTCCATTTCTTTGCGCAGAGTTCAAATTAATACGAGCATAGGTGAGTCACTAATATAATTACTAACCATAATCAATTATAAAACGAATTCAAAACATTTACAGGAATAATGCCTATGTTTGAGCAGAGTTCAAATTAATACGCGCACAGGTGAGTCACTAACATAACTAATAATCATAATCCTTTATAAAAACGAGCTCAAAATTTTACAGGAATAATCCCTTTCTTTGCGCAGTGTTCAAATTAATACACGCACAGGTCAGTCACTAACATAACTAATAATCATAATCGCCTATAAAAACGAGTTCAAAATTTTATATGAATAATCCCTTTCTTTGCGCAGAGTTCAAATTAATACGCGCACAGGTGAGTCACTAACATGACCTATAATCATAATCAATTATAAAAACGAATTCAAGATTTTACAGGAATGATCCCTTTCTTTGCCCAGAGTTCAAATTAATACGAGCATAGGTGAGTCACTAATATAATTACTAACCATAATCAATTATAAATCGAATTCAAAACATTTACAGGAATAATGCCTTTGTTTGAGCAGAGTTCAAATTAATACGCGCACAGGTGAGTCACTAACATAACTAATAATCACAATCCTTTATAAAAACGAACTCAATATTTTACAGGAATAATCCCTTTCTTTGCGCAATGTTCAAATTAATACACGCACAGGTCAGTCACTGATATAACTTATAATCATAATCAATTATACAAACGAATTCAAAATTTTACAGGAATAATCCCTTTCTTTGCGCAGAGTTCAAATAAATACGCGCACAAGTGAGTGGCTAGCATGACTAATAATCATAATCCATCATGAAAACGAACTCACAATTTTACAGGAATAATCCCTTTTTTTGCGCAGAGTTCAAATTAATACGCGCACAGGTCAGTCACTAATATAACTTATAATCATAATCAATTATAAAAACGAATTCAAAATTTTACAGGAATAATCCCTTTCTTTGCGCAGAGTTCAAATTAATACGCGCACAGGTGAGTCACTAACATGACTTATAATCATAATCAATTATAAAAACGAATTCAAAATTTTACAGGAATAATCCCTTTCTTTGCGCATTGTTCAAATTAATACACGCACAGGTGAGTCACTAACATGACTTATAATCATAATCAATTATACAAACGAATTCACAAAATTACAGGAATAATCCATTTCTTTGCGCAGTGTTCAAATTAATACGAGCATAGGTGAGTCACTAATATAATTACTAACCATAATCAATTATAAAACGAATTCAAAACATTTACAGGAATAATGCCTTTGTTTGAGCAGAGTTCAAATTAATACGCGCACAGTTGAGTCACTAACATAACTACTAATCATAATCCTTTATAAAAACGAACTCAATATTTTACAGGAATAATCCCTTTCTTTGCGCAATGTTCAAATTAATACACGCAGAGGTCAATCACTGATATAACTTATAATCATAATCAACTATAAATCGAATTCAAAACATTTACAGGAATAATCCCTTTCTTTGCGCATTGTTCAAATTAATACACGCACAGGTGAGTCACTAACATGACTTATAATCATAATCAATTATACAAACGAATTCACAAAATTACAGGAATAATCCATTTCTTTGCGCAGAGTTCAAATTAATACGAGCATAGGTGAGTCACTAATATAATTAGTAACCATAATTAATTATAAAACGAATTCAAAACATTTACAGGAATAATGCCTTTGTTTGAGCAGAGTTCAAATTAATACGCGCACAGGTGAGTCACTAACATAACTAATAATCATAATCCTTTTTAAAACGAACTCAAAATTTTACAGGAATAATCCCTTTCTTTGTGCAGTGTTCAAATTAATACACGCACAAGTCAGTCACTAACATAACTAATAATCATAATCCTTTATAAAAACGAACTCAAAATTTTACAAGAATAATCCATTTCTTTGCGCAGAGTTCAAATTAATACGAGCATAGGTGAGTCACTAATATAATTACTAACCATAATCAATTATAAAAACGAATTCAAAATTTTACAGGAATAATCCCTTTCTTTGCGCATTGTTCAAATTAATATACGCACAGGTGAGTCACTAACATGACTTATAATCATAATCAATGATAAAAACGAATTCAAAATTTTACAGGAATAACCCCTTTCTTTGCGCAGAGTTCAAATTAATACGCGCACAGGTGATTCACTTATATAATTACTAAGCATAATCAATTATAAAACGAATTCAAAACTTTTACAGGAATAAATTAATACGCGCAGGAATAATCCCTTTCTTTGCGCAGAGTTCAAATTAATACGAGCATAGGTGAGTCACTAATATAATTACTAACCATAATCAATTATAAATCGAATTCAAAACATTTACAGGAATAATGCCTTTGTTTGAGCAGAGTTCAAATTAATACGCGCACAGGTGAGTCACTAACATAACTAATAATCACAATCCTTTATAAAAACGAACTCAATATTTTACAGGAATAATCCCTTTCTTTGCGCAATGTTCAAATTAATACACGCACAGGTCAGTCACTGATATAACTTATAATCATAATCAATTATACAAACGAATTCAAAATTTTACAGGAATAATCCCTTTCTTTGCGCAGAGTTCAAATAAATACGCGCACAAGTGAGTGGCTAGCATAACTAATAATCATAATCCATCATGAAAACGAACTCAAAGTTTTACAGGAATAATCCCTTTTTTTGCGCAGAGTTCAAATTAATACGCGCACAGGTCAGTCACTAATATAACTTATAATCATAATCAATTATAAAAACGAATTCAAAATTTTACAGGAATAATCCCTTTCTTTGCGCATTGCTCAAATTAATCCACGCACAGGTGAGTCACTAACATGACTTATAATCATAATCAATTATAAAAACAAATTCACAAAATTACAGGAATAATCCATTTCTTTGCGCAGAGTTCAAATTAATACGAGCATATGTGAGTCACTAATATAATTACTAACCATAATGAATTATAAATCGAATTCAAAACATTTACAGGAATAATGCCTTTGTTTGAGCAGAGTTCAAATTAATACGCGCACAGGTGAGTCACTAACATAACTAATAATCATAATCCTTTATAAAAACGAACTCAATATTTTACAGGAATAATCCCTTTCTTTGCGCAATGTTCAAATTAATACACGCAGAGGTCAGTCACTGATATAACTTATAATCATAATCAACTAAAAAAACGAATTCAAAATTTTACAGGAATAATCCCTTTCTTTGCTCAGGGTTCAAATAAATACGCGCACAAGTGAGTGGCTAGCATAACTAATAATCATAATCCATCATGAAAACGAACTCAAAATTTTACAGGAATAATCCCTTTCTTTGCGCAGTGTTCAAATTAATACACGCACAGGTGAGTCACTAATATAACTTATAATCATAATCAATTATAAAAACGAATTCAAAATTTTACAGGAATAATCCCTTTCTTTGCGCAGAGTTCAAATTAATACGCGCACAGGTGAGTCACTAGCATGACTTATAATCATAATCAATTATAAAAACGAATTCAAAATTTTACAGGAATAATCCCTTTCTTTGCGCATTGTTCAAATTAATACACGCACAGGTGAGTCACTAACATGACTTATAATCATAATCAATTATAAAAACGAATTCACAAAATTACAGGAATAATCCATTTCTTTGCGCAGAGTTCAAATTAATACGAGCATAGGTGAGTCACTAATATAATTACTAATCATAATCAATTATAAAACGAATTCAAAACATTTACAGGAATAATTCCTTTGTTTGAGCAGAGTTCAAATTAATACGCGCACAGGTGAGTCACTAACATAACTAATAATCATAATCCTTTATAAAAACGAGCTCAAAATTTTACAGGAATAATCCCTTTCTTTGCGCAGTGTTCAAATTAATACACGCACAGGTCAGTCACTAACATAACTAATAATCATAATTGCCTATAAAAACGAGTTCAAAATTTTATATGAATAATCCCTTTCTTTGCGCAGAGTTCAAATTAATACGCGCACAGGTGAGTCACTAACATGACCTATAATCATAATCAATTATAAAAACGAATTCAAGATTTTACAGGAATAATCCCTTTCTTTGCGCAGAGTTCAAATTAATACGAGCACAGGTGAGTCACTAATATAATTACTAACCATAATCAATTATAAATCGAATTCAAAACATTTACAGGAATAATGCCTTTGTTTGAGCAGAGTTCAAATTAATACGCGCACAGGTGAGTCACTAACATAACTAATAATCACAATCCTTTATAAAAACGAACTCAATATTTTACAGGAATAATCCCTTTCTTTGCGCAATGTTAAAATTAATACACGCACAAGTCAGTCACTGATATAACTTATAATCATAATCAATTATACAAACGAATTCAAAATTTTATAGGAATAATCCCTTTCTTTGCGCAGAGTTCAAATAAATACGCGCACAAGTGAGTGGCTAGCATAACTAATAATCATAATCCATCATGAAAACGAACTCAAAATTTTACAGGAATAATCCCTTTTTTTGCGCAGAGTTCAAATTAATACGCGCACAGGTCAGTCTCTAATATAACTTATAATCATAATCAATTATAAAAACGAATTCAAAATTTTACAGGAATAATCCCTTTCTTTGCGCAGAGTTCAAATTAATACGCGCACAGGTGACTCACTAACATGACTTATAATCATAATCAATTATAAAAACGAATTCAAAATTTTACAGGAATAATCCCTTTCTTTGCGCATTGTTCAAATTAATACACGCACAGGTGAGTCACTAACATGACTTATAATCATAATCAATTATAAAAACGAATTCACAAAATTACAGGAATAATCCATTTCTTTGCGCAGAGTTCAAATTAATACGAGCATAGGTGAGTCACTAATATAATTACTAACCATAATCAATTATAAAACGAATTCAAAACATTTACAGGAATAATGCCTTTGTTTGAGCAGAGTTCAAATTAATACGCGCACAGGTGAGTCACTAACATAACTAATAATCATAATCCTTTATAAAAACGAACTCAATATTTTACAGGAATAATCCCTTTCTTTGCGCAATGTACAAATTAATACACGCAGAGGTCAGTCACTGATATAACTTATAATCATAATCAACTATAAATCGAATTCAAAACATTTACAGGAATAATCCCTTTCTTTGCGCATTGTTCAAATTAATACACGCACAGGTGAGTCACTAACATGACTTATAATCATAATCAATTATACAAACGAATTCACAAAATTACAGGAATAATCTATTTCTTTGCGCAGAGTTCAAATTAATACGAGCATAGGTGAGTCACTAATATAATTACTAACCATAATCAATTATAAAACGAATTCAAAACATTTACAGGAATAATGCCTTTGTTTGAGCAGAGTTCAAATTAATACGCGCACAGGTGAGTCACTAACATAACTAATAATCATAATCCTTTATAAAAACGAACTCAAAATTTTACAGGAATAATGCCTTTCTTTGTGCAGTGTTCAAATTAATACACGCACAAGTCAGTCACTAACATAACTAATAATCATAATCCTTTATAAAAACGAACTCAAAATTTTACAAGAATAATCCATTTCTTTGCGCAGAGTTCAAATTAATACGAGCATAGGTGAGTCACTAATATAGTTACTAACCATAATCAATTATAAAAACGAATTCAAAATTTTACAGGAATAATCCCTTTCTTTGCGCATTGTTCAAATTAATATACGCACAGGTGAGTCACTAACATGACTTATAATCATAATCAATTATAAAAACGAATTCAAAATTTTACAGGAATAATCCCTTTCTTTGCGCAGAGTTCAAATTAATACGCGCACAGGTGATTCACTTATATAATTACTATGCATAATCAATTATAAAACGAATTCAAAACTTTTACAGGAATAATGCCTTTGTTTGAGCAGAGTTCAAATTAATACGCGCACAGGTGAGTCACTAACATAACTAATAATCATAATCCTTTATAAAAACGAACTCAATATTTTACAGGAATAATCCCTTTCTTTGCGCAATGTTCAAATTAATACACGCACAGGTCAGTCACTAATATAACTTATAATCATAATCAATTATAAAAACGAATTCAAAATTTTACAGGAATAATCCATTTCTTTGCGCAGAGTTCAAATTTATATGAGCATAGGTGAGTCACTAATATAATTACTAACCATAATCAATTATAAAAACGAATTCAAAATTTTACAGTAATAATCCCTTTCTTTGCGCATTGTTCAAATTAATACACGCACAGGTGAGTCACTAACATGACTTATAATCATAATCAATTATAAAAACAAATTCACAAAATTACAGGAATAATCCATTTCTTTGCGCAGAGTTCAAATTAATACGAGCATATGTGAGTCACTAATATAATTACTAACCATAATCAATTATAAATCGAATTCAAAACATTTACAGGAATAATGCCTTTGTTTGAGCAGAGTTCAAATTAATACGCGCACAGGTGAGTCACTAACATAACTAATAATCATAATCCTTTATAAAAAGGAACTCAATATTTTACAGGAATAATCCCTTTCTTTGCGCAATGTTCAAATTAATACACGCAGAGGTCAGTCACTGATATAACTTATAATCATAATCAACTATAAAAACGAATTCAAAATTTTACAGGAATAATCCCTTTCTTTGCTCAGTGTTCAAATAAATACGCGCACAAGTGAGTGGCTAGCATAACTAATAATCATAATCCATCATGAAAACGAACTCAAAATTTTACAGGAATAATCCCTTTCTTTGCGCAGTGTTCAAATTAATACACGCACAGGTGAGTCACTAATATAACTTATAATCATAATCAATTATAAAAACGAATTCAAAATTTTACAGGAATAATCCCTTTCTTTGCGCAGAGTTCAAATTAATACGCGCACAGGTGAGTCACTAACATGACTTATAATCATAATCAATTATAAAAACGAATTCAAAATTTTACAGGAATAATCCCTTTCTTTGCGCATTGTTCAAATTAATACACGCACAGGTGAGTCACTAACATGACTTATAATCATAATCAATTATAAAAACGAATTCACAAAATTACAGGAATAATCCATTTCTTTGCGCAGAGTTCAAATTAATACGAGCATAGGTGAGTCACTAATATAATTACTAACCATAATCAATTATAAAACGAATTCAAAACATTTACAGGAATAATGCCTTTGTTTGAGCAGAGTTCAAATTAATACGCGCACAGGTGAGTCACTAACATAACTAATAATCATAATCCTTTATAAAAACGAACTCAATATTTTACAGGAATAATCCCTTTCTTTGCGCAATGTTCAAATTAATACACGCAGAGGTCAGTCACTGATATAACGTATAATCATAATCAACTATAAATCAAATTCAAAACATTTACAGGAATAATCCCTTTCTTTGCGCATTGTTCAAATTAATACACGCACAGGTGAGTCACTAACATGACTTATAATCATAATCAATTATACAAACGAATTCACAAAATTACAGGAATAATCTATTTCTTTGCGCAGAGTTCAAATTAATACGAGCATAGGTGAGTCACTAATATAATTACTAACCATAATCAATTATAAAACGAATTCAAAACATTTACAGGAATAATGCCTTTGTTTGAGCAGAGTTCAAATTAATACGCGCACAGGTGAGTCACTAACATAACTAATAATCATAATCCTTTATAAAAACGAACTCAAAATTTTACAGGAATAATCCCTTTCTTTGTGCAGTGTTCAAATTAATACACGCACAAGTCAGTCACTAACATAACTAATAATCATAATCCTTTATAAAAACGAACTCAAAATTTTACAAGAATAATCCATTTCTTTGCGCAGAGTTCAAATTAATACGAGCATAGGTGAGTCACTAATATAGTTACTAACCATAATCAATTATAAAAACGAATTCAAAATTTTACAGGAATAATCCCTTTCTTTGCGCATTGTTCAAATTAATATACGCACAGGTGAGTCACTAACATGACTTATAATCATAATCAATTATAAAAACGAATTCAAAATTTTACAGGAATAACCCCTTTCTTTGCGCAGAGTTCAAATTAATACGCGCACAGGTGATTCACTTATATAATTACTAAGCATAATCAATTATAAAACGAATTCAAAACTTTTACAGGAATAATGCCTTTGTTTGAGCAGAGTTCAAATTAATACGCGCACAGGTGAGTCACTAACATAACTAATAATCATAATCCTTTATAAAAACGAACTCAATATTTTACAGGAATAATCCCTTTCTTTGCGCAATGTTCAAATTAATACACGCACAGGTCAGTCACTAATATAACTTATAATCATAATCAATTATAAAAACGAATTCAAAATTTTACAGGAATAATCCATTTCTTTGCGCAGAGTTCAAATTTATATGAGCATAGGTGAGTCACTAATATAATTACTAACCATAATCAATTATAAAAACGAATTCAAAATTTTACAGTAATAATCCCTTTCTTTGCGCATTGTTCAAATTAATACACGCACAGGTGAGTCACTAACATGACTTATAATCATAATCAATTATAAAAACAAATTCACAAAATTACAGGAATAATCCATTTCTTTGCGCAGAGTTCAAATTAATACGAGCATATGTGAGTCACTAATATAATTACTAACCATAATCAATTATAAATCGAATTCAAAACATTTACAGGAATAATGCCTTTGTTTGAGCAGAGTTCAAATTAATACGCGCACAGGTGAGTCACTAACATAACTAATAATCATAATCCTTTATAAAAAGGAACTCAATATTTTACAGGAATAATCCCTTTCTTTGCGCAATGTTCAAATTAATACACGCAGAGGTCAGTCACTGATATAACTTATAATCATAATCAACTATAAAAACGAATTCAAAATTTTACAGGAATAATCCCTTTCTTTGCTCAGTGTTCAAATAAATACGCGCACAAGTGAGTGGCTAGCATAACTAATAATCATAATCCATCATGAAAACGAACTCAAAATTTTACAGGAATAATCCCTTTCTTTGCGCAGTGTTCAAATTAATACACGCACAGGTGAGTCACTAATATAACTTATAATCATAATCAATTATAAAAACGAATTCAAAATTTTACAGGAATAATCCCTTTCTTTGCGCAGAGTTCAAATTAATACGCGCACAGGTGAGTCACTAACATGACTTATAATCATAATCAATTATAAAAACGAATTCAAAATTTTACAGGAATAATCCCTTTCTTTGCGCATTGTTCAAATTAATACACGCAAAGGTGAGTCACTAACATGACTTATAATCATAATCAATTATAAAAACGAATTCACAAAATTACAGGAATAATCCATTTCTTTGCGCAGAGTTCAAATTAATACGAGCATAGGTGAGTCACTAATATAATTACTAACCATAATCAATTATAAAACGAATTCAAAACATTTACAGGAATAATGCCTTTGTTTGAGCAGAGTTCAAATTAATACGCGCACAGGTGAGTCACTAACATAACTAATAATCATAATCCTTTATAAAAACGAACTCAATATTTTACAGGAATAATCCCTTTCTTTGCGCAAAGTTCAAATTAATACACGCACAGGTCAGTCACTGATATAACTTATAATCATAATCAATTATACAAACGAATTCAAAATTTTACATGAATAATCCCTTTCTTTGCGCAGAGTTCAGGTTTATACGCGCACAGGTGAGTCACTAATATAACTAATAATCATAATCCGTTGTAAAATCGAATTCAAAATTTTACAGGAATAATCCCTTTTTTTGCGCAGTGTTCAAATTAATACACGCACAGGTGAGTCACTAATATAACTTATAATCATAATCAATTATAAAAACGAATTCAAAATTTTACAGGAATAATCCCTTTCTTTACGCAGAGTTCAAATTAATACGCGCACAGGTGAGTCACTAACATGACTTATAATCATAATCAATTATAAAAACGAATTCAAAATTTTACAGGAATAATCCCTTTCTTTGCGCATTGTTCAAATTAATACACGCACATGTGAGTCACTAACATGACTTATAATCATAATCAATTATACAAACGAATTCACAAAATTACAGGAATAATCCATTTCTTTGCGCAGAGTTCAAATTAATACGAGCATAGGTGAGTCACTAATATAATTACTAACCATAACCAATTATAAAACGAATTCAAAACATTTACAGGAATAATGCCTTTGTTTGAGCAGAGTTCAAATTAATACGCGCACAGGTGAGTCACTAACATAACTAATAATCATAATCCTTTATAAAAACGAACTCAAAATTTTACAGGAATAATCCCTTTCTTTGTGCAGTGTTCAAATTAATACACGCACAAGTCAGTCACTAACATAACTAATAATCATAATCCTTTATAAAAACGAACTCAAAATTTTACAAGTATAATCCATTTCTTTGCGCAGAGTTCAAATTAATACGAGCATAGGTGAGTCACTAATATAATTACTAACCATAATCAATTATAAAAACGAATTCAAAATTTTACAGGAATAATGCCTTTCTTTGCGCATTGTTCAAATTAATATACGCACAGGTGAGTCACTAACATGACTTATAATCATAATCAATTATAAAAACGAATTCAAAATTTTACAGGAATAACCCCTTTCTTTGCGCAGAGTTCAAATTAATACGCGCACAGGTGATTCACTTATATTATTACTAAGCATAATCAATTATAAAACGAATTCAAAACTTTTACAGGAATAATGCCTTTGTTTGAGCAGAGTTCAAATTAATACGCGCACAGGTGAGTCACTAACGTAACTAATAATCATAATCCTTTATAAAAACGAACTCAATATTTTACAGGAATAATCTCTTTCTTTGCGCAATGTTCAAATTAATACACGCACAGGTCAGTCACTAATATAACTTATAATCATAATCAATTATAAAAACGAATTCAAAATTTTACAGGAATAATCCATTTCTTTGCGCAGAGTTCAAATTAATACGAGCATAGGTGAGTCACTAATATAATTACTAACCATAATCATTTATAAAAACGAATTCAAAATTTTACAGGAATAATCCCTTCCTTTGCGCATTGTTCAAATTAATACACGCACAGGTGAGTCACTAACATGACTTATAATCATAATCAATTATAAAAACAAATTCACAAAATTACAGGAATAATCCATTTCTTTGCGCAGAGTTCAAATTAATACGAGCATATGTGAGTCACTAATATAATTACTAACCATAATCAATTATAAATCGAATTCAAAACATTTACAGGAATAATGCCTTTGTTTGAGCAGAGTTCAAATTAATACGCGCACAGGTGAGTCACTAACATAACTAATAATCATAGTCCTTTATAAAAACGAACTCATTATTTTACAGGAATAATCCCTCTCTTTGCGCAATGTTCAAATTAAGACACGCAGAGGTCAGTCACTGATATAACTTATAATCATAATCAACTATAAAAACGAAATCAAAATTTTACAGGAATAATCCCTTTCTTTGCTCATAGTTCAAATAAATACGCGCACAAGTGAGTGGCTAGCATAACTAATAATCATAATCCATCATGAAAACGAACTCAAAATTTTACAGGAATAATCCCTTTTTTTGCGCAGTGTTCAAATTAATACACGCCAGGTGAGTCCCTAATATAACTTATAATCATAATCAATTATACAAACGAATTCAAAATTTTACAGGAATAATCCCTTTCTTTGCGCAGAGTTCAAATAAATACGCGCACAAGTGAGTGGCTAGCATAACTAATAATCATAATCCATCATGAAAACGAACTCAAAATTTTACAGGAATAATCCCTTTTTTTGCGCAGTGTTCAAATTAATACACGCCAGGTGAGTCCCTAATATAACTTATAATCATAATCAATTATAAAAACGAATTCAAAATTTTACAGGAATAATCCCTTTCTTTGCGCAGAGTTCAAATTAATACGCGCACAAGTGAGTGGCTAGCATAACTAATAATCATAATCCATCATGAAAACGAACTCAAAATTTTACAGGAATAATCCCTTTTTTTGCGCAGTGTTCAAATTAATACACGCCAGGTGAGTCCCTAATATAACTTATAATCATAATCAATTATAAAAACGAATTCAAAATTTTACAGGAATAATCCCTTTCTTTGCGCAGAGTTCAAATTAATACGCGCACAGGTGAGTCACTAATATAATTACTAACCATAATCAATTATAAATCGAATTCAAAACATTTACAGGAATAATGCCTTTGTTTGAGCAGAGTTCAAATTAATACGCGCACAGGTGAGTCACTAACATAACTAATAATCATAATCCTTTATAAAAACGAACTCAATATTTTACAGGAATAATCCCTTTCTTTGCGCAATGTTCAAATTAATACACGCACAGGTCAGTCACTGATATAACTTATAATCATAATCAATTATAAAAACGAATTCAAAATTTTACAGGAATAATCCCTTTCTTTGCGCATTGTTCAAATTAATACACGCGCAGGTGAGTCACTAACATGACTTATAATCATAATCAATTATACAAATGAATTCAAAATTTTACAGGAATAACCCCTTTCTTTGCGCAGAGTTCAAATTAATACGCGCACAAGTGATTCACTTATATAATTACTAAGCATAATCAATTATAAACCGAATTCAAAACTTTTACAGGAATAATGCCTTTGTTTGAGCAGAGTTCAAATTAATACGCGCACAGGTGAGTCACTAACATAACTAATAATCATAATCCTTTATAAAAACGAACTCAAAATTTTACAGGAATAATCCCTTTCTTTGTGCAGTGTTCAAATTAATACACGCACAAGTCAGTCACTAACATAACTAATAATCATAATCCTTTATAAAAACGAACTCAAAATTTTACAAGAATAATCCATTTCTTTGGGCAGAGTTCAAATTAATACGAGCATAGGTGAGTCACTAATATAATTACTAACCATAATCAATTATAAAAACGAATTCAAAATTTTACAGGAATAATCCCTTTCTTTGCGCATTGTTCAAATTAATATACGCACAGGTGAGTCACTAACATGACTTATAATCATAATCAATTATAAAAACGAATTCAAAATTTGACAGGAATAACCCCTTTCTTTGCGCAGAGTTCAAATTAATAAGCGCACAGGTGATTCACTTATATAATTACTAAGCATAATCAATTATAAACCGAATTCAAAACTTTTACAGGAATAATGCCTTTGTTTGAGCAGAGTTCAAATTAATACGCGCACAGGTGAGTCACTAACATAACTAATAATCATAATCCTTTATAAAAACGAACTCAATATTTTACAGGAATAATCCCTTTCTTTGCGCAATGTTCAAATTAATACACGCACAGGTCAGTCACTAATATAACTTATAATCATAATCAATTATAAAAGCGAATTCAAAATTTTACAGGAATAATCCTTTTCTTTGCGCAGAGTTCAAATTAATACGAGCATAGGTGAGTCACTAATATAATTACTAACCGTAATCAATTATAAAAACGAATTCAAAATTTTACAGGAATAATCCCTTTCTTTGCGCATTGTTCAAATTAATACACGCACAGGTGAGTCTCTAACATGACTTATAATCAAAATCAATTATAAAAACGAATTCACAAAATTACAGGAATAATCCATTTCTTTGCGCAGAGTTCAAATTAATACGAGCATAGGTGAGTCACTAATATAATTACTAACCATAATCAATTATAAAACGAATTCAAAACATTTACAGGAATAATGCCTTTGTTTGAGCAGAGTTCAAATTAATACGCGCACAGGTGAGTCACTAACATAACTAATAATCATAATCCTTTATAAAAACGAACTCAATATTTTACAGGAATAATCCCTTTCTTTGCGCAATGTTCAAATTAATACACGCACAGGTCAGTCACTGATATAACTAATAATCATAATCAATTATAAAAACGAATTCAAAATTTTACAGGAATAATCCCTTTCTTTGCGCATTGTTCAAATTAATACACGCGCAGGTGAGTCACTAACATGACTTATAATCATAATCAATTATACAAATGAATTCAAAATTTTAAAGGAATAACCCCTTTCTTTGCGCAGAGTTCAAATTAATACGCGCACAGGTGATTCACTTATATAATTACTAAGCATAATCAATTATAAACCGAATTCAAAACTTTTACAGGAATAATGCCTTTGTTTGAGCAGAGTTCAAATTAATACGCGCACAGGTGAGTCACTAACATAACTAATAATCATAATCCTTTATAAAAACGAACTCAAAATTTTACAGGAATAATCCCTTTCTTTGTGCAGTGTTCAAATTAATACACGCACAAGTCAGTCACTAACATAACTAATAATCATAATCCTTTATAAAAACGAACTCAAAATTTTACAAGAATAATCCATTTCTTTGCGCAGAGTTCAAATTAATACGAGCATAGGTGAGTCACTAATATAATTACTAACCATAATCAATTATAAAAACGAATTCAAAATTTTACAGGAATAATCCCTTTCTTTGCGCATTGTTCAAATTAATATACGCACAGGTGAGTCACTAACATGACTTATAATCATAATCAATTATAAAAACGAATTCAAAATTTTACAGGAATAACCCCTTTCTTTGCGCAGAGTTCAAATTAATACGCGCACAGGTGATTCACTTATATAATTACTAAGCATAATCAATTATAAACCGAATTCAAAACTTTTACAGGAATAATGCCTTTGTTTGAGCAGAGTTCAAATTAATACGCGCACAGGTGAGTCACTAACATAACTAATAATCATAATCCTTTATAAAAACGAACTCAATATTTTACAGGAATAATCCCTTTCTTTGCGCAATGTTCAAATTAATACACGCACAGGTCAGTCACTAATATAACTTATAATCATAATCAATTATAAAAGCGAATTCAAAATTTTACAGGAATAATCCATTTCTTTGCGCAGAGTTCAAATTAATACGAGCATAGGTGAGTCACTAATATAATTACTAACCGTAATCAATTATAAAAACGAATTCAAAATTTTACGGGAATAATCCCTTTCTTTGCGCATTGTTCAAATTAATACACGCACAGGTGAGTCACTAACATCACTTATAATCATAATCAATTATAAAAACGAATTCACAAAATTACAGGAATAATCCATTTCTTTGCGCAGAGTTCAAATTAATACGAGCATAGGTGAGTCACTAATATAATTACTAACCATAATCAATTATAAAACGAATTCAAAACATTTACAGGAATAATGCCTTTGTTTGAGCAGAGTTCAAATTAATACGCGCACAGGTGAGTCACTAACATAACTAATAATCATAATCCTTTATAAAAACGAGCTCAAAATTTTACAGGAATAATCCCTTTCTTTGCGCAGTGTTCAAATTAATACACGCACAGGTCAGTCACTAACATAACTAATAATCATAATCGCCTATAAAAACGAGTTCAAAATTTTATATGAATAATCCCTTTCTTTGCGCAGAGTTCAAATTAATACGCGCACAGGTGAGTCACTAACATGACCTATAATCATAATCAATTATAAAAACGAATTCAAGATTTTACAGGAATAATCCCTTTCTTTGCGCAGAGTTCAAATTAATACGAGCATAGGTGAGTCACTAATATAATTACTAACCGTAATCAATTATAAAAACGAATTCAAAATTTTACAGGAATAATCCATTTCTTTGCGCAGAGTTCAAATTAATACGAGCATAGGTGAGTCACTAATATAATTACTAACCGTAATCAATTATAAAAACGAATTCAAAATTTTACAGGAATAATCCCTTTCTTTGCGCATTGTTCAAATTAATACACGCACAGGTGAGTCACTAACATGACCTATAATCATAATCAATTATAAAAACGAATTCAAAATTTTACAGGAATAATCCCTTTCTTTGCGCAGAGTTCAAATAAATACGCGCACAAGTGAGTGGCTAGCATAACTAATAATCATAATCCATCATGAAAACGAACTCAAAATTTTACAGGAATAATCCCTTTTTTTGCGCAGAGTTCAAATTAATACGCGCACAGGTCAGTCACTAATATAACTTATAATCATAATCAATTATAAAAACGAATTCAAAATTTTATACGAATAATCCCTTTCTTTGCGCAGAGTTCAAATTAATACGCGCACAGGTGAGTCACTAACATGACTTATAATCATAATCAATTATAAAAACGATTTCAAAATTTTACAGGAATAATCCCTTTCTTTGCGCATTGTTCAAATTAATACACGCACAGGTGAGTCACTAACATGACTTATAATCATAATCAATTATAAAAACGAATTCACAAAATTACAGGAATAATCCATTTCTTTGCGCAGAGTTCAAATTAATACGAGCATAGGTGAGTCACTAATATAATTACTAACCATAATCAATTATAAAACGAATTCAAAACATTTACAGGAATAATGCCTTTGTTTGAGCAGAGTTCAAATTAATACGCGCACAGGTGAGTCACTAACATAACTAATAATCATAATCCTTTATAAAAACGAACTCAATATTTTACAGGTATAATCCCTATCTTTGCGCAATGTTCAAATTAATACACGCAGAGGTCAGTCACTGATATAACTTATAATCATAATCAACTATAAATCAAATTCAAAACATTTACAGGAATAATGCCTTTGTTTGAGCAGAGCTCAAATTAATACGCGCACAGGTGAGCCACTAACATAACTAATAATCACAATCCTTTATAAGCACGAACTCAATATTTTACAGGAATAATCCCTTTCTTTGCGCAATGTTCAAATTAATACACGCACAGGTCAGTCACTGATATAACTTATAATCATAATCAATTATACAAACGAATTCAAAATTTTACAGGAATAATCCCTTTCTTTGCGCAGAGTACAGGTTTATACGCGCACAGGTGAGTCACTAATATAACTAATAATCATAATCCGTTGTAAAAACGAATTCAAAATTTTACAGGAATAATCCCTTTCTTTGCGCAGTGTTCAAATTAATACACGCACAGGTGAGTCACTAAGATAACTTATAATCATAATCAATTATAAGAACGAATTCAAAATTTTACAAGAATAATCCCTTTCTTTGCGCAGAGTTCAAATTAATACGCGCACAGGTGAGTCACTAACATGACTTATAACCATAATCAATTATAAAAACGAATTCAAAATTTTACAGGAATAATCCCTTTCTTTGCGCATTGTTCAAATTAATATACGCACAGGTGAGTCACTAACATGACTTATAATTATAATCAATTATAAAAACGAATTCAAAATTTTACAGGAATAACCCCTTTCTTTGCGCAGAGTTCAAATTAATACGCACACAGGTGATTCACTTATATAATTATTAAGCATAATCAATTATAAAACGAATTCAAAACTTTTACAGGAATAATGCCTTTGTTTGAGCAGAGTTCAAATTAATACGCGCACAGGTGAGTCACTAACATAACTAATAATCATAATCCTTTATAAAAACGAACTCAATATTTTACAGGAATAATCCCTTTCTTTGCGCAATGTTCAAATCAATACACGCACAGGTCAGTCACTAATATAACTTATAATCATAATCAATTATAAAAACGAATTCAAAATTTTACAGGAATAATCCATTTCTTTGCGCAGAGTTCAAATTAATACGAGCATAGGTGAGTCACTAATATAATTACTAACCATAATCAATTATAAAAACGAATTCCATATTTTACAGGAATAATCCCTTTCTTTGCGCATTGTTCAAATTAATACACGCACAGGTGAGTCACTAACATGACTTATAATCATAATCAATTATAAAAACAAATTCACAAAATTACAGGAATAATCCATTTCTTTGCGCAGAGTTCATATTAATACGAGCATATGTGAGTCACTAATATAATTACTAACCATAATCAATTATAAATCGAATTCAAAACATTTACAGGAATAATGCCTTTGTTTGAGCAGAGTTCAAATTAATACGCGCACAGGTGAGTCACTAACATAACTAATAATCATAATCCTTTCTAAAAACGAACTCATTATTTTACAGGAATAATCCCTTTCTTTGCGCAATGTTCAAATTAATACACGCAGAGGTCAGTCACTGATATAACTTATAATCATAATCAACTATAAAAACGAATTCAAAATTTTACAGGAATAATCCCTTTCTTTGCTCAGAGTTCAAATAAATACGCGCACAAGTGAGTGGCTAGCATAACTAATAATCATAATCCATCATGAAAACGAACTCAAAATTTTACAGGAATAATCCCTTTCTTTGCGCAGTGTTCAAATTAATACACGCACAGGTGAGTCACTAATATAACTTATAATCATAATCAATTATAAAAACGAATTCAAAATTTTACAGGAATAATCCCTTTCTTTGCGCAGAGTTCAAATTAATACGCGCACAGGTGAGTCACTAACATGACTTATAATCATAATCAATTATAAAAACGAATTCAAAATTTTACAGGAATAATCCCTTTCTTTGCGCATTGTTCAAATTAATACACGCACAGGTGAGTCACTAACATGACTTATAATCATAATCAATTATAAAAACGAATTCACAAAATTACAGGAATAATCCATTTCTTTGCGCAGAGTTCAAGTTAATACTAGCATAGGTGAGTCACTAATATAATTACTAACCATAATCAATTATAAAACGAATTCAAAACATTTACAGGAATAATGCCTTTGTTTGAGCAGAGTTCAAATTAATACGCGCACAGGTGAGTCACTAACATAACTAATAATCATAATCCTTTATAAAAACGAGCTCAAAGTTTTACAGGAATAATCCCTTTCTTTGCGCAGTGTTCAAATTAATACACGCACAGGTCAGTCACTAACATAACTAATAATCATAATCGCCTATAAAAACGAGTTCAAAATTTTATATGAATAATCCCTTTCTTTGCGCAGAGTTCTAATTAATACGCGCACAGGTGAGTCACTAACATGACCTATAATCATAATCAATTATAAAAACGAATTCAAGATTTTACAGGAATAATCCCTTTCTTTGCGCAGAGTTCAAATTAATACGAGCATAGGTGAGTCACTAATATAATTACTAACCATAATCAATTATAAATCGAATTCAAAACATTTACAGGAATAAAGCCTTTGTTTGAGCAGAGTTCAAATTAATACGCGCACAGGTGAGTCACTAACATAACTAATAATCACAATCCTTTATAAAAACGAACTCAATATTTTACAGGAATAATCCCTTTCTTTGCGCAATGTTCAAATTAATACACGCACAGGTCAGTCACTGATATAACTTATAATCATAATCAATTATACAAACGAATTCAAAATTTTACAGGAATAATCCCTTTCTTTGCGCAGAGTTCAAATAAATACGCGCACAAGTGAGTGGCTAGCATAACTAATAATCATAATCCATCATGAAAACGAACTCAAAATTTTACAGGAATAATCCCTTTTTTTGCGCAGTGTTCAAATTAATACACGCCAGGTGAGTCCCTAATATAACTTATAATCATAATCAATTATAAAAACGAATTCAAAATTTTACAGGAATAATCCCTTTCTTTGCGCAGAGTTCAAATTAATACGCGCACAGGTGAGTCACTAATATAACTACTAACCATAATCAATTATAAATCGAATTCAAAACATTTACAGGAATAATGCCTTTGTTTGAGCAGAGTTCAAATTAATACGCGCACAGGTGAGTCACTAACATAACTAATAATCATAATCCTTTATAAAAACGAACTCAATATTTTACAGGAATAATCCCTTTCTTTTCGCAATGTTCAAATTAATACACGCACAGGTCAGTCACTGATATAACTTATAATCATAATCAATTATAAAAACGAATTCAAAATTTTACAGGAATAATCCCTTTCTTTGCGGAGATTTCAAATAAATACGCGCAGAAGTGAGTGGCTAGCATAACTAATAATCATAATCCATCATGAAAACGAACTCAAAATTTTACAGGAATAATCCCTTTCTTTGCGCAGTGTTCAAATTAATACGCGCACAGGTGAGTCACTAACATGACCCCATAATCATAATCAATTATAAAAACCTTCTTTATTTCGCATCAATCGATGTCTCAGCGATAACACCCCCTAATTACCTATCATCGCTGAATATCGCTTAAAGTGATTGGCGCATCATTCATACATAGTAATGTAGGGGAAACGCTTATGTACAAGCGAAGTGCATTCGCCTCAAGTGCAAAAGACCCGGCTGCTGATTAAGCTTTTTGGCTATTTCACATATATAATTTGATGGGGTCAATGAATAATGCGACAGCAATTATTGATTGCAAAATTAATGTAAGTCGCCGCAAAAGCTGGCAATTTGCTTTTGCAATTTTCAATAATGAAAAAAAAAAACAATTTATTGCGTTTATAGCGAATGAGTGAGGTCTTTGCCCCAAAGTAATGAGTGCATCCAGCGACTCATTACACCATCCCCCTTTGGAAAGAAAATCCACATGTGGATTTTCGCTAAAAACAAGTGAAGCACATAATTTAGTTTTTGTCAAGTCAAAAGTTACGCAGGTTATATGTTTGATATACGTACACTATCGTTACCATCTTACATTTGTATATAAGTTCAGAATTCCTCTAAAATTATCAATTTACTATTTTTCTTTTTGTTTTAGAGCAATCTACCCCGCTATTACATTCTACTTGTCCTATTTAATTAAGTATAATATTACATCTGCTAAAATTGATTGGTAATTACATTGCTTAATTTCAAGCTTACCATTTTACTTCTTTTTTCTTGATATATACTTATATACATATGTATATGTTATAATGTAAAATATTATGATAGATTATTTATACTAATATACTAAAAACTAAAATATTTGGAGGTATGGAATAAAACTCTCTTATTTTTTCCTAAGATAAGTTATAAAATTATAAAATGTTGTATTATATTAAATTAGAGTTAGAGTTGAGGGAAAATAGCAAAAAAGGCAATATTCCCTGACTTCCTTGGTTTTCTTCTCTTGTTTTTTACATTTACCTACTTAATTGTTATATTACAACATGTGGTATATATGTATATATAAAATTCTTCCGTAAATCGTACATTCTCTTTGCTTCAAATAGCTATTACTTTTTTTTTTTAGAAAAAAACTGCACAAGACTTAATTGAAAGAGAAGAGAAATTGAATGGTGATTGTGAAAATTTAAGCTTAACATTCCAAAAATACAAATTTTTTTTTTTTTTAGAATTTGTTTTGAGTACTTGTTTTTTTATTGTTTTGTTGTTTTTTTTTTTTAAGTGTGCACGGTTAACCGGTAGTCGGTCGTTGCATCTCGTATTTCATCTGCATTGTTTACGTTTACTTGTTTCTTCGAGGTTCTTTTGAGCTTTTTAAAACAAATGACCGTGACCGTGATTAGTAGTGCTGCGATCAGCAGGTAGAGCAAGGAATAATGGTGAATAATGTGTGGGGATAGGTCAGTGTTTTTTAGCTTTTCTTCTAGTTTTTGTGATTGAATGGCGATATTGAGGTTTTGTAGCTCTTGTTGGTCATGAAACTTTATGACGTGGACTATAGGGTTGACTAAGTTTTGCTGCTGTGGGTATGCGGGAATGGTATACGCGAGGTTGATTGTGGGTAGATAATGATTATTCAATTTGATATCTTTTACATTGTGGGCCTGGATGATAAGGTCTTTTGTTCTTAGATAACAGCCTACCGAGAGCTCCAATATTCCAGTAGCGTTAAGTTCGTGTGGAATTATTTTGTCTTTGCACACAGTATCAATTATCACAGGCTCTTTCATAGAAAACAACCACTTGTTCGGTTGTGACAATTGAATCCAGAAATCTAGTTTTGGTACTATTTGGATTTCGCACTGAGGAGGAACGGTGTTAGAGTGTTTTAGTAGGTCTATTTCGCACAGGTTATTTACTGAGTGCACATTGAATATAGGGTGTACTACTCGGCATAAGTAATTAATTAGATCAGTAGTTCCACAGTTTTGCAGTTCGAAATTATTCAGTGAGTAATAGTGCTCTCGATTGTAGTCTATTACTAGATACTCTAGGGATGGTTTGATGTAAGCTATTCTGTCTTGGTGTGGTGTAGGGAGTGGATATACTTTC
Organism: Dioctria rufipes; assembly: GCA_963924295.1. Lineage (NCBI taxonomy): Eukaryota > Metazoa > Arthropoda > Insecta > Diptera > Asilidae > Dioctria > Dioctria rufipes. Next base: position 38,104 of record CAWUPM010001419.1, on the reverse strand, counting down.
ATTAACTGATAATTTTCTTTAAACGGTAGGGGAATCTTTAGGAGGAAAATTATTTTATTATCTATTACTGCTGTGCGAACATTGCTGATTTGGTAAATTTGCAAGAGGTTGTTCTTGTCCTTATTGATTGGTAAGGTTAGGGAGTTGGGAATTTCTTTCTGGATGGTTTCTAGTACGTTCTTCATTTGTTGGGGTGTTATAATGGAAGGGTGAGGTTTACCGTGACGTACATCTGTTATCAAGTCAATGAGAAGGTTTTGAGTAGTCTGGTATCTTATCATCATCAGAGTGGTCAGGGATACCATAGTCTCTAATTCTATGGTAATATTTTGTTTAAGGTTCTCTAAAGAGAGTCGATTACTCACAATGATTAGAGATTCTAACTTTTTGTCTAAATGAATAAACTGTTCTTTTATGGCGTACCGAGTTTTGTTAAAGATGTTAACGGTGGTGTCAACTATTAGTGTTTGATTTTTTATTAAATTCAACAAATGGTCTTGGTTAGTTTTAAGGCTGTCTATGTGGTTACTGAGCTGCAATGCATCATCCTCATCTAAAGTTCCAAAAAGTGTCTTACTAACCGTACCCACAGCATTGAATAGTCCCCTTTTATACCTATTTCCTTTCTCTTTCAGTATTTCTGAGTTTTGTTTCAGTATACGTATGAGGATATGTAATTGGTACGTAATATCGTCACAGAGCGGGAGTTTATTATGGTGGTATTTTATTGAATCACAAAGTTTTTGTGCAGTTTCTGTACAATTTGTAAGCTTATCTAGTTCAAAATTAAATTCTGTGAGATCATAGTATACTATTACCTGCCATTCGTTGCTATACAACCCAACACGGCCCACCTCCTCAAAATAGATTCCCGGGTTAGAGGTTAATGGGGTAATCTTCAGGTTGCAGGTGACTTCCAATGTATTGGCCCACAATATCAAGGCAGCAACCAGGAACAACTTCCTACGGTTACGGAATTTAGAATTAGTGTTAGTCTCGAAAGAGTTTTAGATTGTTGTTGTGTACAGTCTTAAGCTTGTTGCCTATTCTAATTGTTGAATTTTCTGTTGAGTTTATTTTTTCTATTTCATATGGTCCTGTCCACAGCGGTGACAACTTGTTTCTCCGCGTGTGGTTCTTTAACAGGACCTTATCTCTGAGACAGAAAATTTTTTCTTTTGTAGCTCTATCATATAAGGCTTTCGATTTATGCTTATTTTTTAACAAGTTTTCCTTTGCAATTATATAACTGTGTTGCATTCGGGCTCTCAACTCGTTACTATAATTGTCATAATTGTAACTAAGATTTGGGCTTCTTTTCATTAATGAAGGAATCCTTGGCGGGTAACCATACAATAATTCATACGGCGGATAGTTAGTACTACTATGGATATTGGTGTTGTATACATACATTGCATACGGGATCCATGAATCCCATGTTAGTGGATCTCGATTTACATAATGACGCAAGTACTCAGCCAGTGTGCGATGACTCCTTTCTAAAGCGCCATTCGTTTGAGGATGGTACGGCGTCGTCTGTAATTTCTTAATATGTAGTAACTTGCACATTTGTAAAAAAACATTTATTTTTGAAATTGTACAACGTTTCTATTATCCGTTTGTAATCCTCTTTTGTGCGCATTGGATTTTCGATATTATAAACGTTTGCTTGTTTCTCTCCTGAACTGTTAGTTGCGGGTTTGAGGTATCCAGCTCTGGAAATATTTCCTTCAAATATACTTCGATTTCGTTTTCCGTACTTGGTAATAGGAAATACTTATGGGTAATACCCTTTTGGTCTATTAAACTTTCCGTTTTTTCGTGGATGAGGTTAATATTAGCATGAGGGGAGGATATAAATTTGTTGTAAATACTCTCTGAATCTATTTGGTTGCTGTCGTTTTGAAGTAGTTTTGCCTGATTACGGGTTACTATATTTATCTGTTTTTGCACCTCTAGGGCAGAGTCGCGGGGTACTAAACGACTTAAAGCGTCGGCATTTGAATTGAGTGATCCGGGTTTATGCATAATCTTATAATCGTATTCCTCCAATTTTATCCTCCAACGCATGAGCCGAGAAGAGGAATCTTTCAAGTTCATTAGCCAGACCAAGGGTTTATGATCTGTGATGATGTTAAATTGTCTACCGTAGAGGTAGGGTCGGAATTGTTCCACCGCATAAACTATGGCTAGGAGCTCTTTCTCTATGGTAGAGTACCTAGTTTCCGCAGGATTTAACGTTCGACTGGCATAACATATTGGTCGATCTTTTCCTATGTCACCTTGGGATAAAATAGCACCTATGGCTAGATCACTTGCGTCTGTGGTGACGTTAAATTCTCTGTCGAACTCAGGATAGGCGAGAATAGGTGCAGTAATCAGTTTTTCTTTTAGGGTCCTAAAAGATTCGCCACAGAATGAATCCCATTTGAATGGAGCATCCTTTTTTAGTAGGGCTGTGAGAGGCTTTGCCAGCCTCGAGAAATTAGGGATAAAGCGTCTATAATAGCCAACAAAACCCAAGAATGCCTTGATATCTTTGGCTTTCTTAGGAGTTGGATATGTTTTGACGGCTTTTATCTTATTTGGGTCTGGCATGACTCCATTTTCACTTACCACGTGTCCCAGATAGGCTATTTCTTTTTGTAAGAAATGACATTTATCCGGCTGTAGTTTGAGACGGTGGTCCCTTAGTCTTTGTAGTACTTGTATGAGTTTCGAATTATGGTCTTTTAAGTTATAACCATAAATGACTATATCATCCAAGTATACGAAACAGTGCAGACCTTGAAGACCAGTCAGAGCTGTATTCATTAGCCTCTGGAACGTGGCAGGAGCGCCTTTCAAACCAAATGGCCTTCGGTTGAAATGAAAGTGGCCAAATGGTGTACTGAATGCTGTTTTGTCTCTATCTCCTGCATCCATAGGAATCTGATGAAACCCGTTTGCTAAGTCGAGAGTAGAGAAGTACTTCGATTTCCCTAGTTGGTCCAATATCTCTGTAATATTTGGAAGAGGATAAGCGTCTCCTACTGTGACTTCGTTCAGTCGTCTGAAGTCAACGACAACTCGCCAACGTTTATTACCTGTTTCATCAGATTTTTTAGGAACAAGCAATAAGGGAGAATTCCAGGGACTTCGACTTGGACTGATAATGTCCTGGTTCAACATTTCCTTTATTTGTCTGTTTATTTCATCCTTTTGCATTTCGGGGAGACGATATGGTTTTACGTGTATCGGACCTGTATTACTAAGGATTGGTATTTTGTGGCTAGCAGCATCAGTGTACGTAAGATAGTCACCTTCTAAAAAGAAGAGATCGTTGAAATCACGGCAGATATTGAGAATGGACTGCCGCTCTTCAGAATTGCAATGATCTAAAACGAAATGGTTTTCTAAGTGTTTTAATCGATTCAAGACAGGGTCTCGGTCATATTGGGCGTAAAGTATGTCATAACTACTTAATTTTTCCCAAGTAGGAGTAATTTTTTGGCGATTTATTTTGACAATATCAGAAGTAGAATTCAACATCGAGATTTTTGCTGATTTACCATGTGGATTTACTAAGGTATCTCCTATGAAAACACCCGGTTGTATTTCCTTTTTTATGCATAATGCTTCTTCGTTAAAGTCTACAGGAATATTTACTATTATTTCCGAACGTGGGGGAAGTTTGATTTGTTCAAGTGAGTGACTGTTTTCTTGTTTTAAATTAGTGCCGGAATGATCACCTCCGTCATCAGCAAATTGATGTCATATAGTTTCGATGATATTGGCTTAGGTTTTCATTATTATTTGTAATATGAGCTTTGTTAACTCTTGAAATATTATTATTCATACAAGAGGAAGAGTTTTCGGAACGAATCTCGTAGGCAGTGGGGCTCGCTGGCAATGGCTTAATTGAACTCTCACATACCGATTCATTCACAGTTTCTCTTCTGCTATTTGTTTCTTTATAATCATTTTCCTTTTCATAGGTTTTTTTATTTTCACCTTCTCGGCTAATTCTGCCGTCATTAATTTTTAAATTTCTGTCGTTTTCATTGTCTTTATCACTCTTTAAATAACTTGGGTTGCTTTCCTGCATATTAGAAATTTTACTTTTTATATTTGTTTCACTTGAACTCGAGTACTGGATACTTGCTTCTAAGTTGAGTTCTAGAAATAGCTTTGAATAATTTATTGTACATTTATATTTTTTGAGGAAATCATTTCCTATTATGCCGTCGCAGGGCAATTTACTTTTTCTGGAACTATATGGAATGGGTGTTCCATGTGTAATAACTCATTTTGAGTGGTTAATAGAATTAAGCCACAGGTTACAACATATGATGGAAAACTATCGCCTGCTAGAGTAGTTATGAAGCAGCGTTTATCCTCGTTCACTAGTGCATCATCGCGTGTGGATTCAGCTTTTATCAGGCTTATTTCCGCACCTGTATCAAGAATAAAAGTCGCTGGGGCTGATTTGGATATACTTGTTTGGAAGGAAACGGTTAGTGAATGCAGGAAGTTTTTAATTGGTATCCTTACAATTTTGGTACTCTTTATTGGGATTGATGGTGAATGACAGCTTGGGTAGTTACTTGGCGGGAAGGTTCGCCGTCCGATACCTCCCGCATAAAATCGTTTTTCTGGGTCTTGTCTCTTTTATCAGACCACCTAACTTGTCTGAAATTTCGTAGTTGCCCATTATTTGAATTTTGTTTTTGGAAAACCTGCGATTGTAGAAATTGTGGTTGGTGTCTTTGATCTTGAGAACGCTTTAATTGCTTATGGTATATGCGAGTACGACATTCATTTAGGTTGTGATTGGGTTTGTTACAATATCCACAGATTAACCTATTTACTTCTTTTTTGACGTTTGGATAAGAAGGGAATGTAGGAAACTGTCTTCTTTTAAAACAGGTTTCCTTAGTGTGGCCTTTTTTTCCACAATGATCGCAAGTGGGAGAATGGCTTGAGCGGGGTGTAGTTTGCTGGGCCTCTTCTATTCTAAATGAATGCTCTGCTGCAAAGGTGATTAGCTTTTGTAAATTTTTTTGACCTCGAGCTTTCACGATAGTCTTAAGCTGTTCGTTTCTAAGTCCGTCCTCAAATACACGTATAGCGTTTTGTTCATTCTCACTGAGCAAGTACGTTCGGGAAGACGATTCGACAGCTTCACTAGTCGCTGAGTTTAAATCGGACAACTTTTTTGTGAGTCTGTTCGCAAACTCGTTCAAATCTTCGCGAGGACCTTGTTTGAGACGCGTCATTTCACCTTGAATAGCTAATCGCGGTCTCTTATCTTGAAATTGAGCGTTCAGCTCGGTTTTCAATTCATCCCAATCTTGGAAATCTGTGTATTTCAAGATATCATAAGCCGCGCTGATTAGCCTTGTTTTTACTACCATAAGGAAAATTTTTCGATCCGCGGCACCTTTCGCTTGCGAGAACAATAACTCGCAGCATGCAATAAAACGATGCAGATCTCCAGATTTTCCGTCGAATTCTGGGACCATATTTCGTGCATCGGATAGCGATATTTGAAGGCTTACAGCTTTATCAGCTGGATTAGGAGGGGGGTCTGTTGTCGGCATACTTGAAGAATTGTTTAAATGCACAAACCGAGTAGCGCGAATGAAACGAGTAGCTGCAAATCGACGACTACCTGGAGCCGAAGCTGCTCGCTTTCCTGACCGAGTTACAACTATTTTGATAGATTCACCTTTTCCTAATTGTAGCACTTGTCACTTGTCAATTATACATTGGTCAATAATAGTATATGTAAAAAATAAGTAAATCAGTGCTCAGGATTTGTATCCTCGAGTCAACAAAACAACAAAAAACCAAGTTTTCACGAAAGCATAAAAAAAAAAGGAATAACTTCCACATAAAAACAAAATTTTAAATTTATCGAGGTATATACATTAAATATATATATTATAATGTATTATATTCTGTATATATTATTGTAAAGAAATTATTTAATAGATAATAAACCAAATATCTTAGTAAAAAACAAATTTTTACGAGAGCTCACTTACATTGAATTTCCTTTATTCTCTTTTAACAAAAGAAGTCGTCGCTTGTAGCCTATATATTCTTAAAAATCGGATGTCTCCTCGTCAGAATCGGTGGATTTTCCTTCGATATCTGCAATTGCCTGCTCCACCTCCTTTATTTCATTAGTTTTACTGTCCTTACTGTCCATGAGTTGTTGGGTGAGGTCTTCTGGTTAAAGTTTTTTAAGCTGTTTAGCGTTTTTCACTGTTTTACACAATCCCTGAGCACCTGGCTGGGATTGGGTTGTTTTTTTTTTTTTAACAACGTTGGGTAGTCCTAAGCGCCTGGCTTAGGTTACCTTTTATAGTTAGCTGATTTAGTTGCACAGGTAGCTGGGAATAAAATCCGCTCCGCTGCCACCAAAATTTTGTTACGGCTGATGCGTATTGGACGTCATCCGCAACAGGACTTGGGAGTGCTTTCAACTAAATGAGAAGATCACCAGCCCCTTATTGTTTTCAATGGTTTCAATGGCACATTCACTTCAAAATTTAACTCAAAAGACAATTTGCTTCTCGCACTTATTTCGATGTTTATTTAAAAAAAAAAACAGAGGCACAATCATTTAATATATATATAAATTCAAATTATATTCCTAGTCAAGAATCACAAAATTTTTACTAACTTCGATAATTTATCTTTTTTTTCTGCCCGACTTCAAGACTTGACAAAAACTGCCTGACTCCCCGCCAATGCTGTCCATCACCTTCTTTATTTCGCATCAATCGATGTCTCAGCGATAACACCCCCTAATTACCTATCATCGCTGAATATCGCTTAAAATGATTGGCGCATCATTCATACATAGTAATGTAGGGGAAACGCTTATGTACAAGCGAAGTGCATTCGCCTCAAGTGCAAAAGACCCGGCTGCTGATTAAGCTTTTTGGCTATTTCACATATATAATTTGATGGGGTCAATGAATAATGCGACAGCAATTATTGATTGCAAAATTAATGTAAGTCGCCGCAAAAGCTGGCAATTTGCTTTTGCAATTTTCAATAATGAAAAAAAAAACAATTTATTGCGTTTATAGCGAATGAGTGAGGTCTTTGCCCCAAAGTAATGAGTGCATCCAGCGACTCATTACAATAATCATAATCAATTATAAAAACGAATTCAAAATTTTACAGGAATAATCCCTTTCTTTGCGCAGAGTTCAAATTAATACGCGCACAGGTGAGTCACTAATATAATTACTAATCATAATCAATTATAAAACGAATTCAAAACTTTTACAGGAATAATGCCTTTGTTTGAGCAGAGTTCAAATTAATACGCGCACAGGTGAGTCACTAACATAACTGTTAAATCGTGCTTGTTCATAACAGATGAATCTAATTCTATCTTAATTCTTATATAAAGAAATTTAATTGTAATTGTAAGAAAACAAGATATATATATGTATATACCATTAATTCATAATTTCATATGTAGGTCAGGCATGAATAAAGGTTCATGTTATCATTGTAATAGGAAACCTAATTCCATTCACCTGGCGCGAATTTCATTCACCTCGCTGCATGCAAAAATAAATTCTTCGTAATTATAATCTAAACAAAGTTGACACTCAGCAATAACTGAGGAATTTATTTTGCATGAAACTTACAATTTCGCTAGATAAGCAGTATCGGAAATTCTTAATTGAATATTGCTTTCTTTTGTTTTTGGGGTAGAATAAGTGGTAATGTTAGCAAAATTTGAATATAAATTCACGGCGGGTTATGAATAAATTATCAGTTGTTAATAAAATTTAGAGCGTTTTATTCAGTATCGCGTAACCCTTCTTGTTTTTTCAGGCTTTTGGTATTCGGTTTAAGTGCCGTTTATACCATCATCCATAACAACTAGCAAGCCAGGCAACTGTATTTAGCCTTGGTATATCGGTTCAAGTGCCGTTTATACCATCTGCGTTTAAGGGCTAAGAAAATATAGGCAAGACAAAAGAGCCTTGTCTCAACATTTGGTGACCCCGACGTGATACAAGTGAAACATTTGTATCACGTATTGAATCAAGTGGAATTAAATCAAATAAAAATGGCAAACGTATTTGAAAAATTCGCAGCGGAACAAACTTGCAATGGAAAAGAGATCCAAAGAATCATCGCAAACTACAGAAAGGACCCGATTGACAGAAAGGTCACTAAAGAGTATTATGCAGATCGCCTTCACCTATTGGAGGAGGCATGGGCACTATTTGAAACAACGGATAATAAGATGAGAGTGATTCCTGATCTTGCTCGGAGTCATTCTTACTTTACGACAGATTACTACAATACAATCATGGCACTGTATAGCCAATATCAGGTTTATTTTGCTGAGAAGGTAGAGCACTTCACTCATCAAGAGGCAGAGACATCCTCCAAGGCTTCAACTGTTGAAAGCGAAGGCACTCAAGGACCTGGTTCAAAATCACCAGACATAATGAAACAAGCTAGTGCTACAGGACCAGTGCCAAGGGCACCCAAAATTCCTAAATTCGAGGAGAAAAATGGTCATCTATCTCCTTCTGAAACTCAGCTATGACAATTATCTGGAATCATAAGAAGACAAAGACGAATATTAATCAGTACTGGTCACAAATCGAAGAGTGTGATCATAAAATATGGGAACTGACTGAGGACGCAATCAAGGAGGGCTATGATGCAGAAGAATTCATGAAGATGCAAGAGGAAGTGGGTAACTGCTTAATATTATTAGCACCCAAACGTGACAGCCTTAATGCAACAACAAAACAGTCATCCCAGTTCTAAAACGTCGACTCAAGTGCAATACTAAAACTGCACAAGTTAACACTCCCACGATTCGATGGTGATTACTTGAAGTGGACCCAGTTTCACGACTTGTTCACTCATATGGTGCACAATCAACCAATGCCAAATTGTCAGAAGTTATGGTATCTTAAGGCAAACTTAGCTGGAGAAGCAGAAAGATTAATAAGGCGCTTTACGGCCTCAGAAGAAAACTATACAGCTGCTTGGCAGACCTTAAAGGATCGTTATGACAATCGCAGACTGTTGGTAACAGCACTCATTAACAAGTTATTATCTCAGTCAGCACATGTGAACGATAACCCTTCAGCTGCTACAATAAAATCGCTACATGATACTACACAAGAGTGTCTGTTAGGATTGCAGAATTTAAGCGTTTCAACGGCAGATTGGGATCCACTCTTGTTTCATATCTTAACAAAGAAGCTTGACAGAAGCACGTACACTCTATATGAGCAATCACTATCAAAGCCTAGAGAAATACAGAGTATAAAGTTATTTCTATCATTTCTGGAAACCAGATTTCAAGCACTCGAAGCACTCGGCACTAAGTATAGAATTGACGATTACCAAAGGAGACATGACAGCTCCAAGGCACTAACTTCGATAATATTACCCACTTCAAATCGGGCATCATGTATGTCATGTAAAGGAAACCATCCTCTTTTTGCATGCCCCCAGTTTTTGAAATTGACACCAGCCAGTCGACTGAGCTTTGTACGTAGTCATAACTTGTGTTTTAATTGTCTCAAGCCTGGTCACAGCAGCAACCAGTGCATACTTCGAGGATCTACAAAATGCACCAAAAAACACAACACGCTTGTACATCTAGAACCATCAGGGAAGGCAGAAAAATCTGATGTCAAATCACCAAGAAGCTCATCTTCAGTAGATGTACTGTTACAAAAGGCTGATACACCAGGTTATCAACCAGCCATAGTAGCAACACTCACAAACCAAAAACCAAGAGGTTATGTTCTCCTGGGCACAGCCATTGTCAAACTCATATCTGACAAGGGAGACACAATAGAATGTAGAGCCGTTCTTGTTTCAGGCTCTCAAGTTAATATAATAACAGAAAGGGTTATTAAGAAACTAAACTTGACACCAAATTCAGAAAGAATTACCATACATGGTGTCGGAAATAAGAAAGGAAGATCCAACATAAGGTTAATTTGCGGTTAGAGTCCACAATGAACAAATATGCAACAAGAGCAGAAGCCTTTGTGCTGCCAAAAGTAATCGCGCTACAACCAACTCAGTCATTTGACATCTCTGAGTGGGACACACGTAAAAATATCAGACTTGCCGATTCTAAATTCAACATAACTGACTCAATTGATTTGCTTTTGGGAGCAGAGTTTTATTACAACCTACTGTCCATTGGACAAATCAAGTTAGCAAATAATCTTCCAATGCTACAAAATACTGTTCTTGGATGGGTATTGACAGGCAAGATCGAGCAGATTGAAACATCTGCTGCTACATGTGGTATATGTTCAGAGGACGAACAAACAGATCAACTTGTTCAAATTCTCTCAAGAAGAAAGGCGATGTGAAACCCACTTCACGCAAACAGTCCGTAGAGATGTCAGCGGACGATTTATTGTTAATTTACCATTTCGTGAGGAATCAACAAAATTGGGCGAGTCCAGAAACATGGCATTGAACAGATTTCTCGCTTTAGAAAGAAGATTTGCCAAAGATGCAGCCTTAAGGTCTCAGTATGTGGAATTCATAACAGCGTATATTGATCTCGGACACATGAAGGAAATAAATGGCGTTAGCATCCAATCGCCCCATTACTTCCTTCCGCACCATTGTGTTCTAAAACCCGATAGTAGCACCACTAAATTAAGAGTGGTGTTCGATGCATAGATGAAGACGTCATCTCAATTGTCTTTAAATGATATCTTGTGCAGGACCAACAGTTCAAAGTGACTTATTTTCACTACTGCTGCGGTTTCGGCTACCACGATTCGTATTCACTGCAGACATTCAAAAGATGTACCGACAGATACTGCTGGACGAAGCCGACCAGAAATATCAGCTAATTTTCTGGAGAAATGACCCAAGAGAATCATAAAAAATTTACCGACTATGTACAGTCACATATGGTACTCGACCGGCACCTTATCTGGCAACAAAATGCCTTCAAAAGTTGGCTCAAGAAAATACCGTTAGATATCCATATGGTGCCGAGATCCTGAAAAATGACTTCTATGTGGATGATTGCGTTACAGGATCAGACACTTTGCCGACATCCGTAATAATGCAGAAGGAACTTACAAAACTTCTACAAAGTGCAGGTTTTCGATTGAGAAAATAGTGTGCCAATCGCGCCCAATTGTTGCAAGGCGTTCCACTAGAGGATCAAGAAATATACCTTGACTTCGAAAACAGCACAGAAGAAAAGATAAAGACGTTAGGACTAACATGGCTGCCCAAGTCAGATCAATTCAGAATTAAAGCAGTCTCTAACCAAGGATCCAGGATCACTAAAAGAATAGTCACTTCTGACATCGCCAAACTTTTCGACCCTTTAGGTGTATTGGCACCAGTAGTAGTCACCGCTAAGAACTTCACCCAACAACTTTGGCAACTAAAAATTTACTGGGATGCAGCCTTACCAATGGAACTTCATACAAGATGGCTTAATTTCAGGACCACTCTGTCAACCTTAAACAACGTCACATTTCCCAGGCACGTATTTGCAAAGGAAGTTCCAAAGCATATGCAAGTCCATGTGTTCTCAGATGCCTCAGAAAAGGCCTATGGCGCTGCACTTTATATCCGATCGATCAGTAAAGATCAGTAAAAAATTATTGTGAGACTATTATGCGCTAAATCTCGCGTAGCACCACTACAAAAACAAACAGTTCCTCGTTTGGAACTATGTGCAGCTCTAGTAGCAACCGAACTTGCAAACCGTGTAAGGAAGGAACTGAAGTGGGAAGAAGTACCAACCTATTTCTGGTCAGATTCGGAAATAGTGTTATCATGGATAACTTCGTCATCCACATCATATCAAATATTTGTTGCTAATCGGATTGGTGCAATTCAAGAATTAACCATAGCGGCACAATGGCATCATGTAAGATCAAAAGATAATCCAGCCGATGTACTCTACAGAGGGCTGGAGCCAGACAAATTAGAAACATATCATCTTTGGTTCTACGGGCCAACATTCCTGCACGGAAGTGAAACCGTATGGCCTACAGCTTATCAAACCAAGATTAAGTGTCAGTTAGAAAGAAAGCGTACAGCCTTGCCCGCAATAACTACAAAAGAAGATATATCTAGTGTGATATACAAAATCAACCATGAGGGATCATTTCAGAAGCTTCAACGCATCATTGCTTATATGATTCGATTTGTAAGGAATGCCAAAATTCCAGTCAAATCACGGCCAAACCATCGCTTCATCACTTGTCGAGAATTAAATGAAGCCTTATACATCATAATAAGAGCCGTACAAGAAGATGAGTTCAAGGAAGAAATAAAACAATTAAAGAAATATCATGAATTAAACAAGGGAAGTTGTCTAAAAGGTCTTACACCATTTGTTGATGACAAAGGCATCATCAGAGTGGGCGGTCGTTTAAAGGAATCAGTACTAGAATATGATGCAAAATATCCTATGATTTTGCCCTATTCAGATCCGTTAACAAAACTATTGATGTTAACAATTCATAAAGAGAATCTGCACTCTGGCCCGCAAGCCTTGCTGGCCGATACAAGACAACGCTTCTGGTCAATAAAGGGAAAGTCAATCGCGAGATCAATTGTTCAGCATTGTGTAACATGTGCAAGAGCCAAACCAAAAATGTTGACACAGATCATGGGCAATTTGCCTCCCGCAAGAGTTCAACCAGCACGACCATTCATTAACTCCGGTGTTGACTTTTGTGGACCAACCTGGGTGCATTACAAAATTCGAGGAAAGAGACCTCAGAAGGCATACATCGCTGTTTTCTGCTGTTTTGCAACAAAGGCCGTCCACTTAGAAATAGTCAGCGACTTGTCAATAGAAGCCTTTATTGGGGCAGAGGAAATTGTAGGAAATTATACAGCGACAACGCAACCAATTTCGTTGGCGCAAGAAACCAACTACGCGAATTGTCTGAGGCCATCCATTCTGAAGCAGCGAGGGAAACCATAGCAGGAACTTGCAGTAAAAGAGGAATCGATTTCCACTTCATTCCTCCGAGAGCACCACACTTCGGTTGGCTATGGGAAGCCGCTGTATAATCCGCAAAGCATTTACTTATGAAGACAACTTCAGCCGGATCTCTAACTTATGAGGAGCTGGAGACACTAATGGTCGAAATAGAAGCAATTTTGAACTCTAGGCCACTAACACAGATGTCAAATGACTCTAATGACCTGACTGCTATCACTCCTGGTCATTTCCTGGTAGGTGAACCATTAACGGCACCCATAGATGCAAGTGCCAAGCAATTGAAAACTAGTCTGCTAGCTAGATGGAGGCTAGTGTCTGATATGAAACACGAATTTTGGAGACGATGGTCCTGAGAATATTTAAATGAACTGCAATATCGACTCAAGTGGAAAGAGCGCTGCCAGAACATAGATCCTGGCACTATAGTGGTTATACAAGATGATAATCTTCCAGTCATGAAATGGCCACTAGGGAGAATTCTTCAAACACATAAGGGAAACGATGGTTATGTTAGAGTTGCTGACGTAAAAACAGCTAAAGGTACACTTCGCAGACCTATTCACAAGCTGTCACCATTGCCGTGTGAGGAGGTAGATCATAACGAGACTCCAATGAACAATAACGATATGGCCGAAGAAATTACAGGAACAGAAGAGTCGCCTCAAGGGACAAGCAATGTCGACAAGGATCAAGTGCCCAAGAAGCGACGACAACAGTCTTATGGCGCTGCAATTGCAACACTATTATTGGCTTGTTTGGTTCTACCGCCCGGACTTGGAGCAAGCATCGATATCGAGAGCTGCGACCCTAAACCGGGGATACATTTCGAAAATATCGGCAAAATAAATTTCATATCAACCGAATGGAATTTAATAGTTTAGTACGATTTGAAACCATACTGGATGGAGCTTTAGGTATTATCAAATGGGACGAGGGTGTTACATAACTTGTGCCAGCAAAGTAAAACAAGGAGCACATGCATCCAGATAGTGACACAACTTCAGCATATTGAAGAAGAGTTATATGCCGACAACATACTCCTGCCCACCAGAAGATAAAAACGAGGTGCTATTGACATTGTCGGAAACCTGGCCAATTCACGTTTTGGGGTCCTTGACTCTGAATATGCACAAAAATATCTGAAACAATAGATACCATCAATGAAAATGAAGAACATCTTCTAACGCTACTGAAAAATCAGACGTCAATAATTGACGCAATGGTTAACGTCTTGAAAAAGGATCAAGTAGCTGCAGAAAAGAAATTTAAGGAATTAGACGTCCAAATCACCCACTTGATGAACCACATAAACCACCCCGAGAAGAAACGTATGAGCTAAAAATCAGCCAATTATTTACAACCCTATCCATCCAAATGATGTTCATAGTATCCCATCTTCAGAGAATGCAGTGTTCAATAATCGACGTGTTAACAGACATACACCACGGCAGAATCAGTCCATTACTTGTGACGCCCCAACAATTACGTAACGAACTCATCATGGTCAAGAATCACCTACCACCAGGATTGCAATTACCCGCAGATCAGAATGATATTGTGGAACTATACAAAACCATGTCCGCAGAATCAGGAGTAACCAACAACCATGTAATAGTTAAAATCAGAATGCCGCTGGACACTCTGGAAAGGTTTGACTTGTTCCAGATGATACCGATACCTGTATCAACTAATGAAGTGCTTGTAGCTGTACGGCCTTGCCCTACATAAATTGCTCTCAGCCCACACAGAGATCAATATTACCCAATGACAAAACAGAAACTGTCATCCTGTATGTCGACGGAGGAGCTCAATCATGTATGCCCTCTGAACCATCCTATATATCACAAGGGGGCGGCCGCTTGCTCCTGCGAAGTGAATCTGTTTAGCAATTCAACATATAGGAAACGTGAAATGGAAAAAATAGAGAAAAGTCCTGCTTGGATTCAGCTCAATAATTCAAACCAATGGATCTACGCAGTCAAGGAACCCACCACTGCAAATGCTTGGTGTAACGAGGAAACCATCCCGCTGACTTTAACAGGCTCTGGTCTTTTAAGGATGATGACAGATTGCGTCATCAAGCATGACTTACTGACAATTCGAGGAATACATACATATCCTAGCAGCATTAGAACATCCTACAAGAGGTTAAGTGAGTTAAGCAAAATCACCACACCAGACAGCTACATCCAGTCATCGGTAACCTAACTCCCTACGAAGCCCAAGAAGAACAACTGGAAGAATTGATGAGATTGGTCTCATCACAGCTCCAAGAGGAAACAATGAAGAAGACTCATTCCCACAATATCCATCAATTTACCATTGGATATCTTTCGCTCGCACTAATTTTATTCTTCATCGCCATCCTGATATCCAAGAATCGAGATGATTGTAGGCAAAAATCGAAACGGCCTAAGCCCGCACCCAGCCAATCTACGGAATTTGACTTCAGTATCAACGTGTAGTCATTTGAAACTTCGAACGAAGGTTCAACGCGGGGAGAATGTTAAATCGTGCATGTTCATAACAGTTGAATCTAATTCTATCTTAATTCTTATATAAAGAAATTTAATTGAAATTGTAAGAAAACAAGATATATATATGTACTATATACCATTAATTCATAATTTCATATGTAGGTCAGGCATGAATAAAGGTTCATGTTATCATTGTAATAGGAAACCTAATTCCATTCACCTGGGGCGAATTTCATTCACCTCGCTTCATGCAAAAATAAATTCTTCGTCATTATAATCTAAAGAAAGTTGACACTCAGCAACAACTGAGGAATTTATTTTGCATGAAACTTGCAATTTCGCTAGATAAGCAGTATCGGAAATTCTTAACTGAATATTGCTTTGTTTTGTTTTTGGGGTAGAATAAGTGGTAATGTTAGCAAAATTTGAATATAAATTCACGGCAAGTAATGACTAAATTATCAGTTGTTAATAAAATTAAGAGCGTTTTATTCAGTACTGCGTAACCCTTATAGTTTTTCCAGGCTTTTGGTATTCGGTTAAAGTGCCGTTTATACCATCATCCATAACAACTAGCAAGCCAGGCAACTGTATTTAGCCTTGGTATATCGGTTCAAGTGCCGTTTTTATCATCTGCATTTTAAGGCTAAGAAACTATAGGCAAGACAAAAGAGCCTTGTCTCAACAATAACTAATAATCATAATGCATTATAAAAACGAATTCAAAATTTTACAGGAATAATCCCTTTCTTTGCGCAGAGTTCAGATTAATACGCGCACAGTTCAGTCACTAATATAACTAATAATCGTAATCCATTATAAAAACGAATTCAAAATTTTACAGGAATAATCCCTTTCTTTGTGCAGAGTTTAAATTAATACGTGGACAGGTGAGTTACTAACATAACTAATAATCATAATCCCTTATAAAAACGAACTCATAATTTTACAGGAATAATGCATTTGTTTGAGCAGGGTTCAAATTAATACGCGCACAGGTGAGTCACTAACATAACTAATAATCATTATCCATTATAAAAACATATTCAAAGTTTTACAGGAATAATTCCTTCTTTGCGCAGAGTTCAAATTAATACGCGCACAGGTG
Source organism: Dioctria rufipes (assembly GCA_963924295.1). Taxonomy (NCBI): domain Eukaryota; kingdom Metazoa; phylum Arthropoda; class Insecta; order Diptera; family Asilidae; genus Dioctria; species Dioctria rufipes. The sequence continues at coordinate 21,516 of CAWUPM010001419.1, read as the reverse complement.
AGCAACTAACATAACTAATAATCATAATGCATTATAAAAACGAATTCAAAATTTTACATGAATAATCCCTTTCTTTCCGCAGAGTTCAAATTAATACGCGCACAGGTGAGCCACTAATATAACTAATAATCATAATCCATTATAAAAGCGAACTCAAAATTTTACAGCAATAATCCCTCTCTTTGCGCAGAGTTCAGATTAATACGCGCATAGGTGAGTCACTAATATAACTAATAATCATAATCCATTATAAAAACGAATTTAAAATTTTACAGGAATAATCCGTTTCATTGCGCAGAGTTTAGATTAATACGCGCACAAGTGAGTCACTTATATAACTAATAATCATAATCCATTATAAAAACGAATTCAAAATTTTACAGGACTTTTTCCTTTCTTTCCGCAGAGTTCAGATTAATACGCGCACAAGTGAGTAACTAGCATAACTAATAATCAAAATCCATCTTGAAAACGAACACAAAATTTTACAGGAATAATCCCTTTCTTTGGCAGAGTTCAAATTAATACGAGCATAGGTGAGTCATTAATATAATTACTAACCATAATCAATTATAAAACGAATTCAAAACATTTGCAGGAATAATCCCTTTCTTTGCGCAGAGTTCAGATTAATACGCGCACTGGTGAGTCACTAATATAACTAATAATCATAATCAATTATAAAAACGAATTCAAAATTTTACAGGAATAATCCCTTTCTTTGTGCAGAGTTCAAATAAATACGCGCACAAGTGAGTCACTAGCATAACTAATAATCATAATCCATCATGAAAACGAACTCAAAATTTTACAGGAATAATCCCTTTCTTTGCGTAGAGTTCAAAATAATACGAGCATAGGTGAGTCACTAATATAATTACTAACCATAATCAATTATAAAACGAATTCAAAACATTTACAGGAATAATGCCTTTGTTTGAGCAGAGTTCAAATTAATACGCGCACAGGTGAGTCACTAACATAACTAATAATCATAATCGCTTATAAAAACGAACTCAAAATTTTACAGGTATAGTCCCTTTCTTTGCGCAGTGTTCAAATTAATACACACACAGGTCAGTCACTAATAGAACTTATAATCATAAGCAATTATAAAAACGAATTCAAAATTTTACAGTAATAATCCCTTTCTTTGCGCAAAGTTCAAATTAATACGCGCACAGGTCAGTCACTAACATGACTTATAATCATAATCAATTATAAAAACGAATTCAAAATTTTACAGAAATAATCCCTTTCTTTGCGCAGAGTTCAAATTAATACGAGCATAGGTGATTCACTAATATAATTACTAACCATAATCAATTATAAAACAAATTCAAAACATTTGCAGGAATAATCCCTTTCTTTGCGCAGAGTTCAGATTAATACGCGCACAGGTGAATCACTAATATAATTAATAATCATAATCAATTATAAAAACGAATTCAGAATTTTACAGGAATAATCCCTTTCTTTGCGCAGAGTTCAAATAAATACGGGCACATGTGAGTCACTAGCTTAACTAATAATCATAATACATCATGAAAACGAACTCAAAATTTTACAGGAATAATCCCTTTCCTTGCGCAAAGTTCAGATTAATACGCGCACAGGTCAGTCAATAATATAACTAATAATCGTAATCCATTATAAAACAAATTCAAAATTTTAAAGGAATAATCCCTTTCTTTGCGTAGAGTTCAAATAAATACGCGCACAGATCAGTCAGTAACATAACTTATAATCATAATCAATTATAAAAAGGAATTCAAAATTTTACAGGAATAATCCCTTTCTTTGTGCAGAGTTCAAATTAATACGCGCACAGGTGAGCCACTAACATAACTAATAATCATAATGCATTATAAAAACGAATTCAAAATTTTACATGAATAATCCCTTTCTTTGCGCAGAGTTCAAATTAATACGCGCACAGGTGAGCCACTAATATAACTAATATTCATAATCCATTATAAAAGCGAACTCAAAATTTTACAGGAATAATCCCTTTCTTTGCGCAGAGTTCAGATTAATACGCGCACAGGTGAGTCACTAATAGAACTAATAATCATAATCCATTATAAAAACGAATTTAAAATTTTACAGGAATAATCCCTTTCTTTGCGCAGAGTTCAGATTAATACGCGCACAAGTGAGTCACTTATATAACTAATAATCATAATCCATTATAAAAACGAATTCAAAATTTTACAGGACTTGTTCCTTTCGTTCCGCAGAGTTCAGATTAATACGCGCACAAATGAGTCACTAGCATAACTAATAATCATAATCCATCATGAAAACGAACTCAAAATTTTACAGGAATAATCCCTTTCTTTGCGCAGAGTTGCAATTAATACCAGCATAGGTGAATCACTAATATAATTACTAATCATAATCAATTATAAGACGAATTGAAAACATTTGCAGGAATAATCCCTTTCTTTGCGCAGAGTTCAGATTAATACGCACACAGGTGAGTCACTAATATAACTAATAATCATAATCCATTATAAAAACGAATTCAAAATTTTACAGGACTTGTTCCTTTCTTTCCGCAGAGTTCAGATTAATACGCGCACAAATGAGTCACTAGCATAACTAACAATCAAAATCCATCATAAAAATGAACTCAAAATTTTACAGGAATAATCCATATCTTTGCGCAATGTTCAAATTAATACACGCACAGGTCAGTCACTAATATAACTTATAATCATAATCAATTATAAAAACGAATTCAAAATTTTACAGAAATAATCCCTTTCTTTGCGCAGAGTTCAAATTAATACGAGCATAGGTGAGTCCCTAATATAATTACTAACCATAATCAATTATAAAACGAATTCAAAACATTTACAGGAATAATGCCTTTGTTTGAGCAGAGTTCACATTAATACGCGCACAGGTGAGTAACTAATATAACTAATAATCATAATCGCTTATAAAAACGAACTCAAAATTTTACAGGTATAGTCCCTTTCTTTGCGCAGTGTTCAAATTGATACGCGCACAGGTGAGTCACTAACATAACTAATAATCATAATCCTTCATAAAAATGAACTCAAAATTTTACAGGATTAATCCATATCTTTGCGCAATGTTCAAATTAATACATGCACAGGTCAGTCACTAATATAACTTATAATCACAATCAATTATAAAAACGAATTCAAACTTTTACAGAAATAATCCCTTTCTTTGCGCAGAGTTCAAATTAATACGAGCATAGGTGAGACACTAATATAATTACTAACCATAATCAATTATAAAACGAATTCAAAACATTTACAGGAATAATGGCTTTCTTTCCGCAGAGTTCAGATTAATACGCGCAAAGGTCAGTCACTAATATAACTAATAATCGTAATACATTATAAAAACGAACTCAAAATTTTAAGGGAATAATCCCTTTCTTTGCACAGAGTTCAGATTAATACGCGCACAGGCGAGTTACTAATATATCTAATAATCATAATCCATTATAAAAACGGATTCATAATTTTACAGGACTTGTTCCTTTCTTTCCGCAGAGTTCAGATTAATACGCGCACAGGTGAGTAACTAACATAACTAATAATCATAATCCTTTATAAAAATGATCTCAACATTTTACAGGAATAATCCGTTTCTTTGCGCAGTGTTCAAATGAATACACGCACAGGTCAGTCACTAATATAACTTATAATCATAATCAATAATAAAACCGAATTCAAAATTTTACAGGAATAATCCCTTTCTTTGCGCAGAGTTCAAATTAATACGAGCATAGGTGAGTCACTAATATAATTACTACACTGAAAGAAAAACACCAGTAAAACCAACAAAAAAACAGCTTAAATCAAAGATTTTCGCATTTGATAATGCGCCAAATGCCAACACTTTTAATCTCAAACGCATAAGACTTTCAGGTTGAATACCTCTTTTTTTTAAACGTTTCTTAATTAATTTCAAACGTGTTAGCGTTTGGGTTAAGCAAGAGGATGTTTGATTTAATAAAAAAAATTGCTCACAGTTGATTTAAAGGCTTTTAGGATTTAATTCAAATGAAGCGAATCTTAAACGTTCCCATGCTCAGTTTAACAACATGCGCAATTGAATTGATTTTTCTTTTCTTTTAAAACCGGACGTTAAATCCTTTAAATGAAATGTATTTTAATTTTAGATTGTACAATTAAGTGATTTAAATTAAATATATTAAATGTTTGAACCAAATTAGTAATGACATACTTCAACGTTTGATCCAAAATCTTCAATACGTTGTGATAACAAGAAAAAATATTAAAAATTTTTGAAATTTTTAAAATTTTACACCAAATATCCTTCACGTCAACAGTTCAATGATACATACATGTATCAATTAACCGAATCCTGTGCTACTGAATAATGAATGCGTTGGCTTTTAATCCCCTGTGTATTGCAAAAAGCTTCAGTGCCACTATCAGAAATGTTATTTTGAAAAAAAATATTAAATAAATAAAAAACAGAATTGTAGTTCATTTAATACTTTATTTTAATATGTGAACAAAAGTTTATACATAATATTTTGTATGGGAGAAAGAAAATAAATATTTCCAACATGAGATTTTCTTAAATTACTTATATTTACATAATTGAGAAATTTTTAATTTTATTTTTCAGCAAAACACCGATAGTTTGGTTGTAAATATATGGTTTTTATTCCACTTACTCAACGTTTTGGGTCCAAACGCGACCCATCTTCAGGAGCCCTATAGTGAATTTTACATTTGTATAAATTCTATATTTGTAGGTACTATAGAGCTCCTGAAGAAAGCGCGCTAAGCACCGAAATCGTTGAACAAAGGTAATAAAAACCACATATTTACAACCAAACGATCGGTGTTTTCCTGAAAACTAAAATTCAAAATGAGGGATAAGTAGCCCGAAAAAAAAATAAATTCAGCTGCAAACTTTATCGGCTGTTGTAAATTCATTTACATAATTATATTATATATATTATAATATTATATAATATTTATCAGTTTCTAATAAATATTTTACGGACATCTCCAAGTATGTACCTTCATATGCATGGAACAAAATCCAAGACATACTAAATATTTTCATTCAGGAAGTGACGATGAACTATTAAAAAGTACACAATTTAGGATCATTTATCATCTCACATTTCCAAATTCAAATTTTTTTATAAAAATTCTGTAACAAGTTCGAAAAGTTCCAAGTAACTTCGAATGTGTATAAAGGTTAATATAGTTTGATTATATACATACATACGAGTGCATCAGCTGATTTTACATTTTTTAATTTCGTTTTCAAACCTTTTTAAACAATATGATAAAGGTTTTCTTTATATCTATACATTTAAATTATTTTATTCCTTATAAAAGTTTTCCCATTTACTAAACTATATATGTGCATTGGAGTACTGGTAAAATAGTTAATGTTAAATAGAAGTAAAATATTTTTATTTTGTCCTATTTCATAGCTTCGATAATGGTAACTGAAATGTTTAAGTTCAATTTCTTTGCATATGATAAAAAACTTTTTATCCATGGTAACAACCAAATCTATTATTTTAAATAATTTCAATTCATTAAAATTTAATTTGGTCAAATACAAGTGCTTCTTGTAAACCGTTCCTTTATACGTTACACTTTCTGGTATATGAACAGAACGGAAGTCAGACATTTCAGTTAACTTCAAATTTGTGTATTGAGGCATAGAATAAAAATTAATACAGGACTCATCTTGATATTCAATTTCTGAGGGAAATGTACGAGTAGAACTCTCTCGAATAAAAGTTGCAAAATTTAGTGCAGATTTTAAAGCCAATGAATATGCTCTGTTCCTTCGTGATGTAATAACATGTGCATATTTCTTTAGATTTTTGTGCTTAGCTTCAAATCTAAAACTCCAAAGATACTTCGGTGGACCACTTTCTAGAATAACGGTGGGGTAATGAATTAAAAAGTGGTGTTTTGGCTTTAAGGCTCCGAATAAATGCATATAAAGCTCGTGATGTTCTTGAATAACTCTACGCAACACTCTAATATCATTCTGGCAGAATTCATTGGACAATGTTAGATCGATTATTTTAATTAAAAAGCAAAGTAAACGCCAATATTTGTTATCAGGTGGCACAAGGTCACCAATAAGAAGAGGGAGAAAATGTACAAAGTTCCATATTTCACGTGCTGACATTTTTAAGTTATTATTTTTGAGCCTATTTATTTGAATGGGAGCAGATAAGTTAGCCTGTTCAGTGGTTCCATATGGAAACATGTTTTTTCGGTAATTTAAAGTTTCGAGTGAAAAAATCTTTTCTTTAAGTAATTCCAATAAAACTTGGCATATCTCATAGTGGCAAATGCCTTCAAATAAATCGTGCATTAAATCTACGGCAAAATTATCTACTACGTGAAATGATGGTATTGTATTAAATATACTATTTTCTTTTACTCCTGTTAGTTTACAATCTGATTTTTCGATATCCTCCGCATACTGCTCACGATTTCGGCGATGATGCTTTTGTTCCATAGTTTCTTTTTTCAAATCAGTTTTTAGTTGAGTACAAAGGCGACAATATTTTTCTGAATTAAAGGATTTTCCAAAACCCAGCAAACTTTTCATGCCCAGATTATCCCCCAGTACTAATCCCATAATGAAATAAACTTTAAATGTTCCATTAGAAACGCAGATGTCCAGCCCTTCTCTTTCTAAAGAAATAATTGCTTGGACAAGAAAATAAAATGAATAATTGTTACCATACTCTTTTATGTATTTGGTTTTTATAAGACCGGCAACGAAGATATAATTTAGATCCGATAAAAAATTATTAGGTAATGTTGGGAAACTGTAGTATATGCCGCAAAGTAATTGTAATTATTCATTGAATTCAAAATTTTACAGGAATAATCCCTTTCTTTGCGCAGAGTTCAGATTAATACGCGCACAAATGAGTCACTAGCATAACTAATAATCATAATCCATCATGAAAACGAACTCAAAATTTTACAGGAATAATCCCTTTCTTTGCGCATTGTTCAAATTAATACACGCACAGGTCAGTCACTAATATAACTTATAATCATAATCAATTATAAAAAGGAATTCAAAATTTTACAGGAATAATCCCTTTCTTTGCGCAGAGTTCAAACTAATACGAGCATAGGTGAGTCACTAATATAATTACTAACCATAATCAATTATAAAACGAATTCAAAACATTTGCAGGAATAATCCCTTTCTTTGCGCAAAGTTCAGATTAAAACGCGCACAGGTGAGTCACTAATATAACTAATAATCATAATAAATTTTAAAACGAATTCAAACATTTACAGGAATAATGCCTTTGTTTGAGCAGAGTTCAAATTAATACGCGCACAGGTGAGTCACTAACATAACTAATAATCATAATCCTTTATAAAAACGAACTCAATATTTTACAGGAATAATCCCTTTCTTTGCGCAATGTTCAAATTAATTCACGCACAGGTCAGTCACTAATATAACTTATAATCATAATAAATTATATAATCGAATTCAAAATTTTACAGGAATAATTCCTTTTTTTGCGCAGAGTTCAAATTAATACGCGCACAGGTAAGTCACTAACATGACTTATAATCATAATCAATTATAAAAACGAATTCAGAATTTTATAGGAATAATCCCTTTCTTTGCGCAGAGCTCAAATAAATACGCGCACAAGTGAGTGGCTAGCATAACTAATAATCATAATCCATCATGAAAACGAACTCCCAATTTTACAGGAATAATACCTTTCTTTGCGCAGAGTTCAAATTAATACGCGCACAGGTCAGTCACTAATATAACTAAAAACGAATTCAAAATTTTACAGGAATAATCCCTTTCTTTGCGCAGAGTTCAAATTAATACGCGCACAGGTGAGTCACTAATATAATTACTAACCATAATCAATTATAAAACGAATTCAAAACTTTTACAGGAATAATGCCTATGTTTGAGCAGAGTTCAAATTAATACGCGCACAGGTGAGTCACTAACATAACTAATAATCATAATCCTTTATAAAAACGAACTCAAAATTTTACAGGAATAATCCCTTTCTTTGCGCAGTGTTCAAATTAATACACGCACAGGTGAGTCACTAATATAACTTATAATCATAATCCATTATAAAAACGAATTCAAAAGTTTACAGGAATAATCCATTTCTTTGCGCAGAGTTCAAATTAATACGAGCATAGGTGAGTCACTAATATAATTACTAACCATAATCAATTATAAAACGAATTCAAAACATTTACAGGAATAATGCCTTTGTTTGAGCAGAGTTCAAATTAATACGCGCACAGGTGACTCACTAACATAACTAATAATCATAATCCTTTATAAAAACGAACTCAAAATTTTACAGGAATAATCCCTTTCTTTGCGCAGTGTTCAAATTAATACACGCACAGGTCAGTCACTAACATGACTGTTTAAATTCGGGTAAAATTCTTTTACCTTCCCGTTAACGACGTAGGCCTTTGGTTCTTGTACCAAGACCTCTGATGGGGGAGCACAAGCGCATTAACTTGTACACCAAAATGTATTTGTCCGGAAAATGGATTTGGTGAAGCTTGTTGATAGGATACAAAAGATTACAACCGTTCGCCTTGCGTTTTTGAACAAAACTAAACTTTATTCAGAACTGAAATTAATTAACGTAAATTTCACCTCAAGTGAAGATGTGCACTTCACCGTGTGAACAACTTACTCAGCACATTGTCTTATCAGCATGAATATGCCGGCATGAAGCTCTCGCAAGTAAAGACAATTCAAGACGTAGACACGATACTCAAGTTACCAAGGAATGTGATAAACAAAATGCAATGTACGAAATGCTGATGAGTATAATTGCGACAAATGCATGCTGATAAGCTAATGTGAGATCTGTAAAATATTATTACGCGGCTTGATCTTAACATTCTCCCCGCCGTTGAACTCCTGGTTCAACCTACGCTTCATTCGATGTTGACTACGAAATCTTCATGGCGCTGCTGTTGTCTCGGTAAGGGCTTCGGTTTGCCCCGCAGGCATTTTTGCATGTCTTCTCGATGCTTGTAGAGCAGTCCCAGTAGGATAGTTATGACCAAAAAAACTCCTGTATATCCGATCGCCAGACCATGGGTGGTACGTGTATGAATGTCAGTGGGTAGGTCGAATTTCTGCTTCTTGATGATCTCTTGTAATTCTTCAAGCTCCTTCAATTGCGGATGGTAATGGCCTTTTTCTTGCAGGATTGCGGATAGGTGTTCAGGTGTAGTGATGTTGAGGAGCTCACTTAATTTGGTATATGATCTCTGTGATTCACTCGAGTAGATGTAATGTCCTTGAAGCGTTAGCAACTCGTGTTTTATAGAGCAATCGGGCTGTAGTTTCAAAAGCCTTGAGCCATTTATCGATGTCGTTATTGTGACATTACTACAGGCAACATTTATTGAGGTTGTTCCCTTTAATGCATAGATCCACTGGTTCTCATGAGTTAGTTGTAACCATATGGAATCCTCCTCTATTTTCAATACATTGCATGACTGTGTATATGGAACTCCATTCAAAAGATCGGATTCACAAGAACACACGTTGGCTCTTCTGCGATAAACAGGGTGAAGCTGCTTACATAGATATACCCTTTCTTCTACTGATTTGCACCCCGCCAATTCTTGGTCAGTCAACGGGTAATGTTGATCTCTGTGGGACGTAACGGCCAAGTTCGATGCACATGATCGTATTGAGATGAATGTCTCATTTACATAGACCGGAATTGGCCATGTCTTGAACAAATCGAACTTCTCCAAGTTGATTAGCGGTATCATGAGCTTGAATATGACATAATTCTCGACGGCTCGGCCTTCGACACTTATTAATTTGTACAGCGGTAAGATGCTCCCTTGACTTGTTGGCAAATTTAAGGATGTTGGTAAGTGGCTTTGGATGAGTAGTACTTCCTCTCTCAATTGAGCTGGTGATAGAAGTCGTGGGCGTATTTGGCCGTGATGAGAATCCGTTAAGGCATCGATGATGGATAAATGGAATCGTTGAATATTACTCGCAATTAAGGTCATCTGGATGGACAATGATGAGAATAACTGCATCACCTTAAATTGCTGAGTCTCTTCACCTGTATCAGAAGTGCGGTTGATAATCTGTGTCATTTGCTCTTCTAATGCCATAAATTTTTTGTTAGTTGTTCTTGGTCTCGTTTGAATATGTTAACAGTGGAATCAATAATGGATGTTTGATTCTTGATTAATTCTAGGAGATGTAATTCATTTCCTTTGACGGCCTCGATTGTTTTCGCCATGTCTTCAGCGTATTGGGAGTCTAACACCCCAAATAATGAGTTAGCGATGTTGCCTACAATATCAATAGCCCCTCTTTTCTCTCTTATGCTTGAGTTTTGTGTGGGAAGTAGGTCGTTGTCGACGATAAGTTCCTCTTGAATGTGTTGAAATTGCGTGATGACTGGTATGCAGGAACTCTTGTGTTTTAGTTGATTGCAGAGGTGCTCTAGCGTCTTTATACCCCTTTTCAATGTGCTGAACTCCATTCGGTATGGCCTGAGATTGTAATATGTCACCAAATTCCATTCGGTAGAGATCAGTTTCGCTGTTCCCAAGTGTTCGAAATGTATGCCAGGCCGTGAGTTGAATGTGGTTACTTCTACAGGATCTCCCTGTAGAGCTGGAAGAAATAGGTAGACTAACCAAGTTGATACAATAGGGATCCAAGTGATGTTCGTGCCTTTTTCCGGGGGGAGCGATTTGCAGTGTCACTTGTCGAGGGGCGTGGGTCCGCTCCATTGGTAACTCGAGGGATTTTCTTATGTTGGTCATCTTGTGTCTTGAGAGCTGATTCACTCTTAGTGACCTGTTCTGCACTTGTGAAGGAATGTTGGGCATCATTCGCTTCTATGGGTAAGGGCGAAAGTTTGTGAATTGGCCTCCGGAAGACGCCCGTGACTGTTCGAACATCCGCTACTCTTGCGTAACCATCAGTACCCTTGTGCAGTTGAACTATGCGTCCCAGTGGCCACTTCGTGACAGGCGTATTTTCTTCTTTTAAGATGACTATGGTTCCTGGTTCTACGTTTTGGCAGCGTTGCTTCCATTTGTAGCGGTGTTGAAGCTCATTCAAATATTCACGCGACCAGCGCCGCCAGAAGTCATGCTTGATGTGGGACACTAATTTCCATCGTTTCAGGAGGCTAGCTTTACACGGTTCTGAAAATGCATCTATGGATGCAGTAAGCGACTCTCCAATAAGCAAATGGCCAGGAGTTAGAGCGGTTAGGTCATTAGGATCAGCCGACATTGGAGTCAGCGGCCTGGAATTCAATATGGCTTCGATTTCCACCATTACCGTCTCCAGCTCTTCATATGTTAGCAATGCTGAAGTTTCGCTTCTTAGAAACAGGTGTTTTGCCGATTTCACTGCGGCCTCCCACAAGCCACCGAAATGAGGCGCTCGAGGGGGTATAAAGTGGAAATCAATTCCGCGTGCGTTGCAAGACGAAGCTATTTTCGCTTGAGCGTCATCAGAGTAAATGGTCTCACTTAGCTTGTGTAGTTGGTTCCGAGCCCCAACGAAATTCGTCGCATTATCACAATACAAATTTTTGCAGTGACCTCTTCGTCCCGTGAATCTTCTTAGAGCTGCTAAAAAGGCTTCTGTTGTCAAGTCACTCACAACCTCTAAGTGAACTGCCTTCGTGGCAAAGCAGCAGAACACTGCCACATAGGCCTTGTGAGGTTGTTTGCCTCTGACTCGGTAGTGTATGAAAATTGGGCCGCAAAAATCAACCCCAGAATTGATGAAAGGTCTGGCGGGCTGTACTCTGGTGGATGGAAGATTTCCCATTATTAGTGTTGAACTATCGATCTGGCCAAAATTTTGCCCTTAATGGGCCAAAAGCGCTGTCGCGTGGTGGCTAATAGTGTCTGTGGTCCACAGTGCAAATTTTCATTGTGCAGATCTGTCATCAACAGTTTTGTCCATGGATGCGAATATGGAAGCAGCATGGGATGTTTGCTATCGTTTGAAAGATTTGATTCTTCCAAACGTCCTCCTACGCGAATTATGTCATTTTCGTCTAAAAATTGTGCAAAGTCGCTTAGAGAACTCCTCTTGTTCACTTCTTTGTAGTGGCGAAGTTGATTAATTTCTTCGTGAAACTCCGACTGCTGCATTAGCTTTATGAGCACATATAGTGCAGAGTCGAGTTCCCTTACCATTAGAGTTGCATCCTTTGATGAGGGTGATACCTTCGAGCCTTTCACCTTGTTGATAAATTTAATTAAATAAGCGGTAATTTGTTGCAGCCGTCTGAAGGAATTTCCATGCTGAATGTTGCATATAGGATTGGATGAACGATTATTAGCATTGAGTGCTGTGGCTACGGGCAGTGAAGCCCGTTTCCGTTCTAGTTCACAAGGAATCTGCAGATTTTTCTTGTATATCGAAGGCCACATTGCTTCTTCGCCATGTAAAAATTGGGGACCGTAAAACCAGAGATTATGTGCCTTCAGCTTTTCAGGTGTAGTTCCCCTTGATAGAACATAAGCTGGGTTCTCCTTCGAACTGACGTGGCGCCATTGCTGCGTATTTGTGAGTCCTTGAATTGTCGCTATGCGATTTGCAACAAAGACTTGAAATGATGATGAAGTGGAATTAATCCACGCCAGAACAATCTCGGAGTCTGTCCAAAAGTGTGTGGGGCTGTTTTCCAGTTTTAAGTCTCTCTTAACACGTCTTGCTAGTTCCGCAGCTAATTTGGCAGCGCAGAGCTCGAGTCTGGGCAGTGTGACTTGTTTGATGGGAGCTACTCTGGATTTGGAGCAAATAAGTCGGACAAGAATTCTCCCATCAGAAGTGGTTGATCGAATGTACATAGCGGCGCCGTACGCCCTTTCGGATGCATCAGCAAACGCATGAAACTGTACTGTTTTTGGAACGTCGCCTCCAAATACGTGTCTAGGAAACTGTATGTTTTCCATGAACAGCAATTCTTCGTGAAATTTAACCCACCTTGTGTGTAGCTCCATTGGAAGGGACGCGTCCCAGTCTAACTGAAGTTGCCACAGTCTCTGCAGAAATATTTTAGCAGTGACGACGATTGGTGATATTATCCCGAGTGGATCAAATAAACGAGCTATCAGCGATGCGACATTGCGTTTCGTGACTCGTGATTTGTCAATACAACAGGTTTTCACACAAAATTGGTCCGATTTTGGCAACCATATAAGGCCTACGGTTTTTAAGCTTTCGTCCATTTCCTCACTGAAGTCTAGTTGTATTGCCTGATCTTCCGGGGGTATGTTTTTTAGTAATCAGGAGATATTTGAGCACCACTTCCTGAGTTTAAATCCCCCTTCAGTTAGCAATGACATGAGTTGCGACTGTGTTTGTATCGCTTCATTGAGACTATCGCTGCCAGTTATTACATCATCTACGTAGCAATTTTCTAGTATGGATTTTGACGCCAAAGGAAGTCTTCCACTTCCGTCATGGGCTAATTCGTGCAGGCACTTTGTTGCCAAATATGGGGCTGATGTTGTGCCATATGTGACTGTATTTAATTGGTAACACCTTAATGGTTCTTGCGGGTCACTCCTCCAGAGGATCAGCTGATATTTTCGATCATCTTGATGAATCAGCACCTGACGGTACATTTTTTCGATATCTGCCGTGAAAACAAATCGCGGCATTCGAAATCGCAATAAAATCGAAAATAGGTCATCTTGTATCGTGGGTGCCGCATGCAAAACATCATTTAAAGATAGATTAGTGGATGTTTTTGCCGATGCGTCGAAGACTACCCTAAGTTTAGTAGAAGTGCTTTCCGGTTTGTGAACACCATGGTGTGGCAGGAAGTAGTATGGAGTCGTTAATTTCTCCATGTCAATTTCCTCCATATGACACAAACGTTCATATTCCTCCATGAATCCCACATAGTGTTGCCTGAGTACGTTGTTTGTAGCTAACTTTCTCTCCAGAGACAAAAATCGACGTAGTGCTATATTCTTCGATTCGCCTAATTGTGTGGGATCACTCGCAAATGGTAGTTTGATCAAGAAGCGTCCTTCATAGTCTCTTTGAGTTGTTTGGTTGAAGTAGACTTCACAACGGCTTTCCGCTGGTGTTAAGCGAGATTTGGGTTCTTCGACCTCTTCCATTTTCCAGAATTTTTCGATGACATTGTTGAGGTCTTCGTCGGTGCATATTGCACATATTGTAGTTAGAGGTGCTCTTTCCACCCTTCCAGCAATGATCCAGCCCAGCATGGTGTTCTGCAAAATTGGTAGGTCTTCTGATAACTTTATCTGCTCGATGGACAATAATTGATGGTAGAATTCAGCTCCTAGCAGAATGTCAATTTGGTCTGGACGATTGAAAGCGGGGTCTGCTAATTTTATGTTGTTTGGTATGGCCCACGAAGAGATATCCAACTGTCGTGTTGGCTGAGGAGAAATGATACTCCGAAGTATGAAAGCCTCGACTCTGGTAGAGTATCCGTTCAACCTTGAATGGAGTAGCACATTTACTCTTTGATGCAATTGCCGCTTTCCTTGCCCAATGCCCTCTATGACTTAAGAGTCGGAAGTGGGCGCGAGACCAAGCTTTTTAACAATCCTTTGGCTGATGATATTTATTTGGGAGCCCGAATCTAAGATGGCTCGACATTCTAAGCTGCTTCCATTGCTGCTAGTTGGTATGACTCGTGCTGTACTTAACAATACAAAACCACGATTTTGTTTGCTACTCAGGGCTGTAACACTGGACGACGAGTCAATTGGTTGGTCGACTGTTGAAAACGAAGACCGTGGTGGGGTTGCACGGCATGCCACTTGTCTTGGAGCTAAGGTAGTAGAAGCTTGTTGTGATTGCAATGCTTCACAGTCGTTCAGATGCACTAGCGTGTTATGCATCTTGTTGCATTTAGTGCATCCACGTGATTTGCACTTGACTGTAGTATGTCCTGATCTCATACAATTGACGCACAAGTTATTCCCCCTCAGCACCTTTAAGCGATTTGATCGCGTTAATTTCAAAAATGTGGTGCATTGGTAAAGCTGTTGGTTGCCCTTGCATGATACGCAAGCTGGTGGTGTAATGGCAATCTTTCGCTGTTCATCCACATTTTTGCTCTTGTGGCCTAAAGCCTCCAGCGATTGGAACCTACCCTCTAAGAATGACAAGAAACCTTTCATGGTTTGCAGTCCTCTTGGATTTTGCAACGATTGCTCATATAATGTGTGGCTAGCCTTGTCTAGCTTTTTAACCAGGATATGGAGAAGTAAGGGATCCCAATTTGTAGTTGAAACCTCGAAATTCTCCAATGCTAATAAGCATTCTTGTGTAGTATCGTGTAACATTTTCACAGCGCTAGCTGACACGTTGTCGGATGCGTGGGAAGCTTGTCCTAAGAGTTTGTTGATCAGGCCGGCTACTAAGATTCGCATATTGTTGTAACGATCTTGCAGCAACTTCCAGGCCGTTGTGTAATTTTCCTCGCTCAGTGGAAGATGTCTGATGAATTTCTCTGGTTCACCCACCAAGTTTGTCTTTAAGTACCACATCTTCTGACAATTCGGTAGTGGTTGATTGTGAACCATTTGCGAGAAGAGATCGTAAAATTGGCGCCATTTAAGATAATCTCCGTCAAATTTGGCAAAGTCATCCTTGGAAGTTGCAATGTAATACATTGTTGCACCAAATTTGGTGTGGGCGCCACATCGAACCTTGTAGAAAGCTGTACTAGTGTATTTGGTACTCTTTCTTCCAAGTCGATGTACTCATTGACATCATAACCCATTGTGGCGGGATCATCGGTCATTTCCCACAGTGAATAGTTCTGATTCTCAATTTGACACCAATGTTGACTGATGGTTTCAGCCTTGATTTTATAATATTGCCGTGGATGAGCGTCGTCGTATTGAACCCCTTCGAGCACTCTCCGCAGCGATTGGATAATGCCTCTTTGTCGACGTATTATTTTATTAATTTCAACCGACTCGAGATTCTCTGTGCCATGTCAGCCTTTCCTTCAGGTTGAAATGGCTTTGGCATTGCTTGTTTTGGAGGTGACCTTAAAGGTACGTCTTGAGTTTCTGAGCCCTTGTCGGGCTGTTGAAGTGGGTCTTGTTCTTCTTTGTCGAAGGAGTCGTTGAAATGCTCCCGGTATTGCTCGTAGAGCGTCCGTATCGAGTTGTAGTGGTCCTTCGCGAAGTATGGGTGGTCAAGAGGTAGCTCGGGTAGTGACCTAAGTTCATTGTCGGTTTGTTCAAACCTTGACCATGCCTCTTCCAATCTCCTCGCTCTTTCTCTTTGGTTTCCCTGTCTTTCAGATCCTTTTTGTAGTTGTCTATAATGTTTTCTAGCGCCTTGCCTAGCTCAGCCTGTCGTTTTCCAAACTGCTCCATGATGTAGAATAATGTCACACTCCTGAGACAACAATGAGTTTCGCTTGTGACGTGAAATCACGTCGGGGTCACCAAATGTTTAAATTCGGGTAAAATTGTTTTACCTTCCCGTTAACGACGTAGGCCTATGTTGCTTGTACCAAGACCTCTGATGGGGGAGCACAAGCGCATTAACTTGTACACCAGAATGTATTTGTCCGGAAAATGGATTTGCTGAAGCTTGTTGATAGGATACAAAAGATTACAACCGTTCGCCTTGCGTTTTTGAACAAAACTAAACTTTATTCAGAACTAAAATTAATTAACATAAATTTCACCTCAAGTGAAGACGTGCACTTCACCGTGTGAACAACTTACTCAGCACATTGTCTTATCAGCATGAATATGCCGGCATGAAGCTCTCGCAAGTAAAGACAATTCAAGCCGTAGACACGATACTCAAATTACCACGGAATGTGATAAACAAAATGCAATGTACGAAATGCTGATGAGTATAATTGCGACAAATGCATGCTGATAAGCTAATGTGAGATCTTTAAAATATTACTACGCGGCTGGATCTTAACAACAGGAATAATCCCTTTCTTTGCGCAGTGTTCAAATTAATACACGCACAGGTCAGTCACTAATATAACTTATAATCATAATCAATTATAAAAACGAATTCAAAATTTTACAGGAATAATCCCTTTCTTTGCGCAGAGTTCAAATTAATACGAGCATAGGTGAGTCACTAATATAATTACTAACCATAATCAATTAAAAAACGAATTCAAAACATTTACAGGAATAATGCCTTTGTTTGAGCAGAGTTCAAATTAATACGCGCACAGGTGAGTCACTAACATAACTAATAATCATAATCGCTTATAAAAACGAACTCAAAATTTGACAGGTACAGTCCCTTTCTTTACGCAGTGTTCAAATTAATACGCGCACAGATCAGTCACTAATATAACTTATAATCATAATCAATTATAAAAACGAATTCAAAATTTTACAGGAATAATCCCTTTCTTTGTGCAGAGTTCAAATTAATACGCGCACAGGTGAGCCACTAACATAACTAATAATCATAATGCATTATAAAAACGAATTCAAAATTTTACATGAATAATCCCTTTCTTTGCGCAAAGTTCAAATTAATACGCGCACAGGTGAGCCACTAATATAACTAATAATCATAATGCATTATAAAAGCGAACTCAAAATTTTACAGGAATAATCCCTTTCTTTGCGCATAGTTCAGATTAAAACGCGCACAGGTGAGTCACTAACATAACTAATAATCATAATCGCTTATAAAAACGAACTCAAAATTTGACAGGTACAGTCCCTTTCTTTACGCAGTGTTCAAATTAATACGCGCACAGATCAGTCACTAATATAACTTATAATCATAATCAATTATAAAAACGAATTCAAAATTTTACAGGAATAATCCCTTTCTTTGTGCAGAGTTCAAATTAATACGCGCACAGGTGAGCCACTAACATAACTAATAATCATAATGCATTATAAAAACGAATTCAAAATTTTACATGAATAATCCCTTTCTTTGCGCAAAGTTCAAATTAATACGCGCACAGGTGAGTCACTAATATAACTAATAATCTTAATCCATTATAAAAACGAATTTAAAATTTTACAGGAATAATCCCTTTCTTTGCGCAGAGTTCAGATTAATTCGCGCACAAGTGAGTCACTTATATAACTTATAATCATAATCCATTATAAAAACGAATTCAACATTTTACAGGACTTGTTCCTTTCTTTCCGCAGAGTTCAGATTAATACGCGCACAAATGAGTCACTAGCATAACTAATAATCATAATCCATCATGAAAACAAACTCGAAATTTTACAGGAATAATCCCTTTCTTTGTGCAGAGTTCAAATTAATACGCGCACAGGTGAGCCACTAACATAACTAATAATCATAATGCATTATAAAAACGAATTCAAAATTTTACAGGAATAATCCCTTTCTCTGCGCAGAGTTCAAATTAATACGAGCATAGGTGAGTCACTAATATAATTACTAACCATAATCAATTATAAAACGAATTCAAAACATTTGCAGGAATAATCCCTTTCTTTGCGCAGAGTTCAGATTAAAACGCGCACAGGTGAGTCACTAATATAACTAATAATCATAATGAATTTTAAAACGAATTCAAAACATTTACAGGAAGAATAATGCCTTTGTTTGAGCAGAGTTCAAATTAATACGCGCACAGGTGAGTAACTAACATAACTAATAATCATAATCCTTTATAAAAATGATCTCAAAATTTTACAGGAATAATCCGTTTCTTTGCGCAGTGTTCAAATTAATACACGCACAGGTCAGTCACTAATATAACTAATAATCATAATCAATTATAAAACCGAATTCAAAATTTTACAGGAATAATCCCTTTCTTTGCGCAGAGTTCAAATTAATACGAGCATAGTTGAGTCACTAATATAATTACTACACTGAAAGAAAAACACCAGTAAAACCAACAAAAAAACAGCTTAAATCAAAGATTTTCGCATTTGATAACGCGCCAAATGCCAAAACTTTTAATCTCAAACGCATAAGACTTTCAGGTTGAATACCTCTATTTTTTAAACGTTTCTTAATTAATTTAAAACGTGTTAGCGTTTGGGTTAAGCAAGATGATGTTTGATTTAATAAAAAACGTGCTCACAGTTGATTTAAAGGCTTTTAGGATTTAATTCAAATGAAACGATTCTTAAACGTTCCCGATGCTCAGTTTAACAACATGCGCAATTGAATTGATTTTTCTTTTCTTTTAAAACCGAACGTTAAATCCTTTAAATGAAATGTATTTTAATTTTAGATTATACAATTAAGTGATTTAAATTAAATATGTTAAATGTTTGAACCAAATTAGTAATGACATACTTCAACGTTTGATCCAAAATCTTCAATACGTTGTGATAACAAGAAAAAATATTAAAAATTTTTGAAATTTTTAAAATTTTACACCAAATATCCTTCACGTCAACAGTTCAATGAGACATACATGTATCAATTAACCGAATCCTGTGCTACTGAATAATGAATGCATTGGCTTTTAATCCCCTGTGTATTGCAAAAAGCTTCAGTGCCACTATCAGAAATGTTATTTCGAAAAAAAATATTAAATAAATAAAAAACAGAATTGTAGTTCATTTAATACTTTATTTTAATATGTGAACAAAAGTTTATACATAATATTTTGTATGGGAGAAAGAAAATAAATATTTCCAACATGAGATTTTCTTAAATTACTTATATTTACATAATTGAGAAATTTTTAATTTTATTTTTCAGCAAAACACCGATAGTTTGGTTGTAAATATATGGTTTTTATTCCACTTACTCAACGTTTTGGGTCCAAACGCGACCCATCTTCAGGAGCCCTATGGTAAATTTCACATTTGTATAAATTCTATATATGTAGGTACTATAGAGCTCCTGAAGAAAGCGCGCTAAGCACCGAAATCGTTGAACAAAGGTAATAAAATAAAAACCACATATTTACAACCAAACGATCGGTGTTTTCCTGAAAACTAAAATTCAAAATGAGGGATAAGTAGCCCGAAAAAAAATAGATTCAGCTGCAAACTTTATCGGCTGTTGTAAATTCATTTACATAATTATATTATATATATTATAATATTATATAATATTTATCTGTTTCTAATAAAAATTTTACGGACATCTCCAAGTATGTACCTTCATATGCATGGAACAAAATCCAAGACATACTAAATATTTTCATTCAGGAAGTGACGATGAACTATTAAAAAGTACACAATTTAGGATCATTTATCATCTCACATTTCCAAATTCAAATTTTTTTATAAAAATTCTGTAACAAGTTCGAAAAGTTCCAAGTAACTTCGTATGTGTATAAAGGTTAATATAGTTTGATTATATACATACATACGAGTGCATAAGCTGATTTTACATTTTTTAATTTCGTTTTCAAACCTTTTTAAACAATATGATAAAGGTTTTCTTTATATCTACATTTAAATTGTTTTATTCCTTATAAAAGTTTTCCCATTTACTAAACTATATATGTGCATTGGAGTACTGGTAAAATAGTTAATGTTAAATAGAAGTAAAATATTTTTATTTTGTCCTATTTCATAGCTTCGATAATGGTAACTGAAGTGTTTAAGTTCAATTTCTTTGCATATGATAAAAAACTTTTTATCCATGGTAACAACCAAATCTATTATTTTAAATAATTTCAATTCATTAAAATTTAATTTGGTCAAATACAAGTGCTTCTTGTAAACCGTTCCTTTATACGTTACACTTTCTGGTATATGAACAGAACGGAAGTCAGACATTTCAGTTAACTTCAAATTTGTGTATTGAGGCATAGAATAAAAATTAATACAGGACTCATCTTGATATTCAATTTCTGAGGGAAATGTACGAGTAGAACTCTCTCGAATAAAAGTTGCAAAATTTAGTGCAGATTTTAAAGCCAATGAATATGCTCTGTTCCTTCGTGATGTAATAACATGTGCATATTTCTTTAGATTTTTGTGCTTAGCTTCAAATCTAAAACTCCAAAGATACTTCGGTGGACCACTTTCTAGAATAACGGTGGGGTAATGAATCAAAAAGTGGTGTTTTGGCTTTAAGGCTCCGAATAAATGCATATAAAGCTCGTGATGTTCCTGAATAACTCTACGCAACACTCTAATATCATTCTGGCAGAATTCACTGGACAATGTTAGATCGATTATTTTAATTAAAAAGCAAAGTAAACGCCAATATTTGTTATCAGGTGGCACAAGGTCACCAATAATAAGAGGGAGAAAATGTACAAAGTTCCATATTTCACGTGCTGACATTTTTAAGTTATTATTTTTGAGCCTATTTATTTGAATGGGAGCAGATAAGTTAGCCTGTTCAGTGGTTCCATATGGAAACATGTTTTTTCGGTAATTTAAAGTTTCGAGTGAAAAAATCTTTTCTTTAAGTAATTCCAATAAAACTTGGCATATCTCATAGTGGCAAATGCCTTCAAATAAATCGTGCATTAAATCTACGGCAAAATTATCT